>CANJKZ010000774.1:2090000-3565000 GCA_947471745.1 Closterium sp. Naga37s-1 | reverse complement strand
TCGTGGCGGATGGCGAATTGTTGTACGCGAACTCAATGAGTGGCAATTGTTGTTCCCACGTGGTGGGGTCGTCGCACGTGGCTCGGATCAGTTGCTCCATGGTCTGGTTTGTCCATTCTGTCTGTCCGTCGATTTCGGGGTGGTACGATGAAATAAACTGTAGTCGTGTGCTGAACTGCTGCCACAGGTTCCGCCAAAAGTTGCCTGTAAACTTCGTGTCTCAATCGCTGATGATGACTGCTCGTCTTTTCTACCCCGAAGTGACCTGAGGTAATTCCGTCGTGTGCCTCCTGTAATAGCAGCTCCCGTAGTAAAGTGTACCCCGGAACCTAGATGCGGTCGGTGCCGGTTTTTATGTAATAAATCCCTTTTGTTGCTGCGAACTGCTGCGAATTTCCGCCTGTGAAGAATGGGTCTGTTTGATATCCATGGGTAAATAGTCCTGTCAGTAGCGGGCTGGTCTGGGCGAGAAGTAGAGCATGGATTTGGGCAGTGGGGCGGGTCAGTGCGTCGACGATGTTCGATGCCCCTTTTTTGTAGGTGACCGTGTAATGAAAATTTGACTCGAGGAAATCGAGCCAGCGGACCTGTCGTGGGTTGAAGTGGGGCTGTGCGCGGAGGTACTGTAGAGATTTATGGTCTGTCCGTACTGTCACGTCTGCGCCGGTCAAGTAACAGTGCCAGACTTCGAATGCATGCACGATCGCGAGCATTTCGCGGCCGTGTATCGGGTACTTCTTCTCGGGCGGATGCAGTTTTCGTGATTCATATGCGATGGGCTATAGGCCGTTGCCGAAGTCCTGCAACAGTACAGCTCCGATGGCGATGTCGCTTGCGTCCGTAACGACTTCGAAAGGGCGGTGGGGGTCGGCAATGCACAGTACGGGCGGTGTACAGAGAACATTTTTTAGGGCAGAGAAGGCAGCATGCTCTTTCTCCCCCCATGTAAACCCTACCCCCTTCCGCTGTAGGTCAGCTAGCGGGGCAGTTAATCGCGCAATGTCAGGGACGAACCGACGAACGTAATTAACAAACCCTAAAAAACTTTGCATTTCAGTGAGATTCGTCGGGGTCGCCACGCTTTTACCGTGTCTAGCTTCTTCGGGTCAATATCGACTCCAGCCTCCGAAATGACGTGCCCCAAAAACTCTAGCCTGTCTAGGAAAAACTCACACTTGGAACCCTTGGTCAGTAGACGGTTTTCGTCTAAAATCTTAAACACTGCTTCTAAGTCCATTAAATGCTGCTGCTTGTCGCGGCTGTAAACGAGGATGTTGTCGAGGTAAACTATTACACATTTATCTAAAAGCTTCGTTCATGGTCATCTGAAAAGTGGCGGGGGCGTTGGTCAGTCCGAAGGGCATGACGGTGTACTCGAAAGATCCGTATCTAGTTCTAAAAGCTGTCTTGGCGCAGTCTGACGGTTCGACTCGAATCTGGAGGTAACCGCCCCGTAGGTCAATCTTCGAGAATACTCGAGCTGTTCGCAGTTGATGTGTCAGTTTGTCAGCGCGGGGAATCGGGTATCGTGATTTTATGGTTACTCGGTTCAGTGCTCAGTAGTCAATATACATGCGAAATCCTCCATCTTTTTTCGGTGTGAACAGTATCGGTGCGGCAAACGGTGACGAGCTCGGTCGCATGAACTGCTTCTCTAACAGATAATCTAACTGCTTCCTTAGTTCGTCGAGTTCGGGCAGTGTCAATCTGAACTGTCACTGTACAGTTGGTTGTGCCCCCAGTTCTAACTCTATCTTGTGGTCGTGTGCGCGCTGAGGTGGCAGTCCTTCCGGTAAGTCATCCGGGAAAATCCCCGGGTACCGTTTCAACAGTTCCTGTAGTTCGGGCGGTACAGCTTCGAGCAGTTTCTGAAAATCACTCGGCGCCTCTGCTACTTCCACTACTGCAATGTCTACTGCGTACACGTCAGCTCCAGCGGCGACAGCCCATTTGATCGTGATGGCGTTGACGTGGACCGTTGAAGACTCAGGCGACTGCCAGCGAAGTAGTTCGACCCAGTTATCGCTACTTCGCACAGTGCAGCTGCCTGTCGTCCAGTCAATTCGCGGATTGTAGCGTCGCAGCCAATCACGTCCCAGTAAAATGTCGTGCCCATCCAGTGTCGTCGCAAGCATTTCCTGTGTAAACCCAAAGTTACCCCCGCAGCGGAATTTCACTCTCTCCACTTTCTCCCGTATGGCCAGAGGCGTGCCGTCGACTAAGCGTGCGTCTATCTCCACTATGTGTGCGTCTATCTCCGATAAGCAGCGGTTAAGTGTCCGTTGAAGTTTTCGGGCAGTCGCGGTGTTAACTAAGCTGTGACTTGCTCCTCCGTTGATAAAAATATTGATTGCTGTTCCCTGTATTTTCCTGTAGAGCAGTATTGGGCAATCCGTCGCTGTACCCTCCTTATTCATCCGAGCCCGATCGATAGCATGAATCGGTACTGTGACTCGGTGAGGGTCGGTGAGGTTGGGCAAGGAGGCTGTCTTGTTA
This sequence comes from Closterium sp. Naga37s-1, assembly GCA_947471745.1. Taxonomy (NCBI): domain Eukaryota; kingdom Viridiplantae; phylum Streptophyta; class Zygnematophyceae; order Desmidiales; family Closteriaceae; genus Closterium; species Closterium sp. Naga37s-1. The sequence continues at coordinate 3,562,504 of CANJKZ010000774.1, read as the reverse complement.
GTAGTTGGCCCGACTTCTACTGACTACTGGCGTTTCTCTGCCTCTGAGACTCCCTCCCCTGCTCTGCTCCTCGGCGCCTTAGTTCCTCAGGGCATTCGCTCTTGTGATGTCCCGGCCTGTTGCAAGCAAAGCAGTGTCCCTTAAATGGCGCAGCAGCTGCATTCGCCGCAACAGCGTGTACGGTGGCGTGCTCGATCGGCCCCCGAGGGCGATGTCCGTAGTGGGAGCCCGGTCTCGGTCGGCGTAGGATATCGATTTTCTCGGCGAGCGCTAGGATTTCGTTGAAGTTCGATAGCCCGCGAAGCATAATCTCATATGAGATGTCCGGCTTCAGCCCTCCGACGTAACGATCCACCCGCTCCGCCTCGTGCATATAGCCGACTTGCTCGCACAGAGCGAGAAAACCGTTGGTGTAGTCTTGAACCGAACCCGAGCTGTCGCCAAGTGCGTAGTTTCTGGCGCGCCGAAATCGAAGCCGCGATAGGTTCGAAACACGCCCGTAGATCCGCGCACCACGCATCCCACGTGCTGTACTGGGCTGTTTCGCAGAACGAACGCTAGCTAACAGCTGGCCCCGTGGGCTCGTAAGCGTACGGCTAGGTAACGATCACTCGCCACCAGTCCATGGCAGGGCCCCGTAGCAGCGAAACTGCATGTCGAATCTTCGCTGCGTCCGAGATGACGTAATTTGTTTCAAAAAACACATTCATCGTGAAAATCCACGATTGAACCGTCGGACTCCCGCATTGGCTAGGATTGAAACAGGGCGGGCGTTGTGGCTTGAGCGGCATCGGCTCGTAAATGTCATCGTTGCCCGCTGGTGCCATAAATTCGACGTGAAGGCGTGTTTCGCGCGGCGGATTCACGGTCGAAATGGCCCTACTCCTCATCATGCCAGGCATTGACTGGGCGGTGCCATCACTGGCTACGCCTGAGCGCTGTCCCACGCTGTCGTGCTGCGACAGTGTGCCGGATGAAATGACGATCGGCTCGTCCGTTTGTGCAGGTACATTTGCAGGTGTTGGTGTCAGTGCAGGTGCGTTTGTTGCTGGCTGCCGGCGGGCGGCGTCGAGTTCCGCCGTGAGCGTCGCAACTTCGAGAGCCGAATTCTCGAGTTGGCTCACGAGGCGGTCGAGCTGCTCCTGCGTCAATGTCGCGACATTATATTCAGCCATGGCGGGGGTGCCGGGCGTGTGAAAGGAACAACAGGAATGAATGAACTAGGAAAGTGTGAGATACAAATATGAAAGCTGTACCCCTTAGTGTCTACCCCACTACAGCCTACATAGGCTAAGGCATATATATCTGACACACCCCCATAGGCAAAGTGGGGGAGAACTAGGGGTCACAAGACCAGTCAAGCAAAGCAAAGCAAAGCAAGCTCAGGGTGGATCACAACGTCACCACACAGTCTGAGCACAGGTTCAAAGGCCACAAGGCCAGTTCACATGCAAGTTCATATATAAAGGTAAACAAGCAAGTACAGGTATATATAGATCACAGAACAAGGAAAGTCAAGAGGTAAGCAAGTGAGGCCAAGTAGGCACAAGACCTAGCATAGTACAGAAGCGCTGATGATCACAAGGCTGAAGTGCCTTGGTAAAGATATCAGCAGTGTTGGCCTGAGAGGCCAGGTAAGCAAGGCGCAGCTGGCCACGCTGCTGTAGCTCACGAGCAAAGAAGTAGCGAAGAGCAATGTGCTTCGTTCTGTGCTCCAGTCTGTGCTCCCGACACAAGGCCAGCATGGCCTTGTTGTCTACGTACAGAACTGGAGGAGAACGAGGCGGCTCTCCAAGGTCAGTCAGCAAGTAGGTGAGCCAACGTAAATCCTGTGCAGCCATGGCCCCTGCGTAGATCTCGGCCTCACAGCTGGAGCTGAGAACAGAAGACGAGCGGGTAGACCGCCACGAAACAGAGCCGGAACCAAGGCTGAAGATGTAACCCTGTGACGACCGCTGCGTAGCCAGGTCGTCCACCCAAGACGCGTCTGCGTGACCAGTGAGGACCACTGGACTCCGCCCTCCAAGCACTAGCCCCAAGCCCGAAGTACTGCACAAGTAGCGCAACACCCTCTTCGCTGCAGCCATGTGCTCTGGTCGGTGTCTCCCAGGAGCAACATAGCGCGCCAGAATGCTCAGAGGGGTCGGCCAGGGAGACCGCAACCGGCCGACTGAGCAGCGAAGGGTGGTGCGGTCTCGAAAGAAGGAGCGGGAAGCACCCGAGTCGAGGGTGAAGGTGTGAAAGACCTGAGCCGACTCGGTACCTGAGAGAGCAGACTCACCAGCACCTAGAGCAGCAGACTCACGAGTACCTGGAGCAGCAGACTCACTAGCACCTAGAGCAGCAGCCTCAATACCAGGGTCAGGCGGAACACACACGTAACAGTCACCCTCAGCACTAATAGACACAGCATACATGGCAGCAAGAATAGCATCAAAGTCAAGATCAAAGATAGCTACCCCCGACCTGAGCAGATCTCCCCAACGAGGGATCTCAGTGGCGTTCGGGAACTGGGCACGCCAGGCGTCCGTCAGGCGACCGAAGCAGCGCTGGGTGGCGTGCAGGCCGCCACACTGCTCTCCAGTGCGGTCACCGGTGCGCAGGACGTAAGTACAGGGACCAGCACCCCCAGACCCCAGGCGCCCCGCGTACCACTCACGAAGCTGCTGGGGCGAAGGGGTCTCACGAGAGCGCTGCTGCTGCTGGGGTCCCCGCTGCACAGCTCCGCCTCTACCAGCTCCACCTCCGCCGCCGCCGCCTCCGCCTCCTCCACCCCTCCCGCCACCGCCACCGCCGCCTCCACCTCCACCGCCTCCACCGAAGCCCCCACCTCTACCACCACCTCCAACCCCACCCCCTCCTCCGCCTCCACCGCCACTACCGCCGCCCCCACCACCTCCTCCAGCTCCCTTGCCCCGCTTGCCCTTGCTGAAGCGGCGCCTCTCACTAGGAGCAGACGCAGCGCTGACCGACTCGGTTCCAACAAGGTCGACAGCAGCAGCAGAGGCAACAGAGGGCAAAAGAGGAACGGGGGAGCACCCCTCAAAGAAAGGGGTACGGGGGTCACCACGAGAGGCGCCTACAGCGGTGATACTAGTCTCTACTGCAAGGAGGCGCTCCTCGAGGAGGTCGACAGTGAGGGTGGTAGGGCAAAGAGAGAGGAAGTGGTCCCTGACCGAGCGGAGAGTGTCAGGGAGTCGAGTGACTAGGTAGTAGAGGGTGATGTACATGGGGGGGGGGGTTCTGGGCGCAGAACTCAGCAGGAAGCGCAGCGCGGTAGCGAGTGTCACTAGTGCGGAGGTGCGTAATGAGGTCAGTGACTGTGGCAAAAGCAGCGAGGTCAGGGAAAAGGTACGGTAGCATGAGGCGACTGAGCGCAGCAGTGGCAGGGGAGGAGTAGCGTGCAACTACTGCGTCGTACAGAGTCTTAGCACTCTTGTACTGACTAAAGTGCGCGCGCTCAGTAGACGGTAGGTGACTACGCACAGCAAGGCGGGCAGCAGCATCGCGCGTGAGCCACTGCGAGCGAACGGTACTGTCAGCATCAGCAGCAGGGGCAGTAGAGGCACCCGACGTAAGATCAAACAGGGAGAGACCATCCTTGCTATCGCACTGAAGGAAAAGCTGCAAATCATCTAGCCAGACATCAAAGTCAACCGCTCGACCCTCAGCATCAAAGGTGAGAAGACTAGGACTAGCCATGCTAGGAGCAGCAGCAGACTAGCAGCAGCAGTAGTGCAACTGGGCGAGGCAGGACAGTGCGACTCGGCAGGGCAATTAGCAAGGCAGTGCGGCTCGGCCGCGCGGCTCGGCCCGGCTAGGCTCTTACCAGGGGCGGAACGATAGGTCCGGGACTGGGTCGGGGCCGTGACAGGGCCGGGACAGGGTCGGGGCCGAGCAGGGTCCTGGACGGGGCAGAAACGGGGCCGGGACAGGGTCAGGGCCGGGGCAGGTCCGGGACAGGGTCGGGGCCGAGCAGGGTCCGGGACAGGGCAGCAACGGGGCCGAGACAGGGTCGGGGCCGGGGCAGGTCCGGGACGGGGTCGGGGCCGGGGCAGGACCGGGACGGGGCCCTTTAGGGGCGGCGTAGGGGCCGCGTAGGGGCGGCGGAGGGGCCACGTAGGGGCCGCGTCAGGGACGGGGCCGGGCCGGGCCGCGTAGGGGTGGCGTAGGGGCCGCGTCAGGGGCAGAGTAGGGGCCGCGTCAGGGGCGGCGTAGGGGCCGCGTCAGGGGCCGCGTCAGGGGCCGCGTAGGGGCCGTGTCAGGGGCCGCGTAGGGGCCGCGTAGGGGCCGCGTCAGGGGCCGTGTCAGGGGCCGCGTAGGGGCCGCGTAGGGGCCGCGTCAGGGGCCGCGTAGGGGCCGCGTCAGGGGCAGCGTAGTGGCCGCGTCAGGGACGGGGCTGGGTCGGGCCGCGGCAGGGGTGGCGTAGGGGCCGCGTAGGGGCCGCGTCAAGGGCCGCGTAGGGGCCGCGTCAGGGGCCGCGTAAGGGCCGCGTCAGGGGCCGCGTAGGGGGCGCGTAGGAGCCGCGTCAGGGGCCGCGTAGGGGCCGCATCAGGGGTCGCGTAGGGGCCGCGTCAGGGGCCGCGTAGGGGCCGCGTCAGGGGCCGCGTAGGGGCCGCGTCAGGGACGGGTAGGGGGCGTGCTAGGGGCCGCGTAAGGGCCGCGTAGGGGCCGGGTAGGGGCGCGCTAGGGGCAGTGTAGGGGCCGCGTAGGGGCCGCGAAAAAAAAATTTAGGGCAGGGCGTTGGGCAGCTAAAAAAAAAAATATGGTGGGCCCTTAGGAAGGAACGGTCCCATGTGGGAACCCGCTCTATACCATGTGAAAGGAACAACAGGAATGAATGAACTAGGAAAGTGTGAGATACAAATATGAAAGCTGTACCCCTTAGTGTCTACCCCACTACAGCCTACATAGGCTAAGGCATATATATCTGACAGGGCGAGCTTAGTGGGAGCCTCGGTCGTGGCCGTGCGTACTTACGAGAGAGCACTTCGAGCGGCGGTGCTTGTTCGCTGAGAGACGTCTACCCCCCCCCAAAAAATGAGATAGTGGGGAAGTGATGGTGTGGGTGCGATCCCAGAGAAGATCGTAGGCTCTTAATACCAAGTGTTACGAGTGCATTTTGAGCGAGCGAGCGAGAATTGCACTATCGAAGCAAAACAGTACAATGAGCGAAGGAATGAGCGAGAACTAAATAGCGAAGGCCACTGTGGTAACGGTAACGAACTGTGGTTGACGCGCGACGGGCCTGTGACTGAGGTCGGGACTGAGGTTGGGAAAGTGTCGAAGCGGAGGCCCAAAGTGCGGGTTACCAGCCGAGCCGGGAGGCTGGGTTGCGACGTGCGAAGTGGCTGGAAGATTGTCGAAGCAAGGGTCGCGAGTGGAAACGGTGCCGAGTGTGGTGAGAACAGTAATGTACGCGTTACGCAGGGATGCGGCGTAAGGAAAAGGAAATTTCCTTACATAGTTCATATAATTCACTTCGTGTAGAATCCCCCGCATCTCACGGCGATTCAAACAGTTTTGGGGAGCAGACTACACGAGTCAAGTATTTTTCTGGGTGATGTGCAAAAAGTGGCGGTTTTTGAAGGGTAGATGGTTCACATAAAACTCAGACTCCACCGAAATACTAAAGGAATTCTGATCTGGAATACCCTACTCAAAACCAGACTCTCAGTGCAGATTTAGAGTTCGATGCTTACTTGCAACCAGGATTCCTGGTCTTGGGTGAGGTCACATTCCCCTAGCGCTTCCTTTTCCAGTTCCCAGTTCCCACAACCACTACTGAATCTGGAAACGGGATCCCATTTTCCACAGGTCTCAGCTCGGGCAGTCAGGGTGAAAGAGAAATGTGTACGGCTTGTGAAATACCACGACTTGTGAACACGATCAATTTTGCTCATAACCATTCAAGCAGACAGTTTTGTTATTCATATTTATCGCACTAGGAGCGTGTGTAACACACCACACCACCCAACATCCACTTCGTAGTCAAGTGACTCATCCAAATGAATTGTTGGTTGGGAACGCGTCTCACCATACTTCTCGATGGTGATTCGCTGAGGTTTCCGAATCGCGATGGCGACTGTGCCAAGCATGGGAAACTCCGCTTCAGCCAGCCCACATCCACCATATTCCACCCCTTCACACCATACAAATACCCACGCCCTTTTCCTTACCAACACCAGTCCCACATTTCGAATCTCTTGATTCACTCTCTTTCAGCTCCCTGCATCCTCTTCACTAGCTACTAGTAGAAATCATGGCGCGCCTGCTTACTGCTCTCGCTCTACTTCTTGCCATCATCGTCACTCTCGCATCATTCGTTTCTACTGCTGCTGCTCAATCTGTTCGGATTCATGGCAATGGGATGACTGCCGATGGTAAGTGGCAGACTTGTGCGATGGTAAGTTGCAAACCTGTGCGATGGCAAGTCGCAGACCCGTGCGATGGCAAGTTGCAGACCCGTGCGATGGCAAGTCCCAGACCCATGCCATGCCATGCCATATCAAGCCGTGCCACGCCATGTCATGCCATGCCATGTCATGCCATGCCATGTCAAGCCGTGCCATGCCGAGCCGTGCCATGCCGAGCCATACCGTGCCGTGCCGTGGGTAGCATGCCGTACCCCTCTCACCTCGTTGCTTCATGGCCTGTCCCAGCCCCGACAGCACAGCAGCCTACCGCCTGCCCCCTGCCCCTTGCACACCCCATTTTCCCCTTCCTCCCTCCCTTCCAAACCCATATTTCCCTCTCGCCAAACACCCACCTCGTCCGCCACTTGTTTCATGGCCTGGCACAGCCCAAACAGCACAGCCGCCTAAGTCAACCACGCGCCCTCTTATCCCACACCACCCACTTCCCCCTACACTCCCCCCTTCCGCTCCCCCCTCCCCTTTCCCCCTCACCTCATCCGCCACTTGCTTCATGGCCTGGCACAGCCCTGACAGCACAGCCTCGCGGTCAGGTCCGTCACGAACCAGCAGGCGAGGTCCGGTGGCGGGGGTGAACGGCACGCAGGACTGCAGCTTCGGGTAGTACGAGCCGCCCGCCCTCATGAAAGCGTTGGCCCACGAGTGGTCGAACACGTACTCTCTATAGGAGTGGCTATGAGGACGCAGAGGAGAGGGAAGGAGGAAATGAAGGCTCCTATTATCGTCCACTGTATGAAGCCTTTTGAGGCGCCTCAAAAGTCCACTGTAAGAAGCCACGCAGCCTCGGGTAGTACGAGCCTCCCGCCCGCATGAACGCAATCGCCCAGGAGTGGACAAACACATACTCTCCGTAGGAGTGGCTGTGGGGACGAGGGGAAGAGGGGAAGAGGGAAGGAGGAAAGGGAGAGGTGTCCATTGGAGAAAACCACACAGCTTCGGGTAGTACCAACCTCCCGCTCGCATGAACGCATTGGCCCACGAGTGATCAAACACATACTCTCCGTAGGAGTGGCTGTGGGGAAGAGGGGAAGGTAAGGGAAATATTGCTATCTACTCAAGGAAAGCGACACAGCACTTGGCCTGCTACGAGTCTCCCAGCCTCATTACAAGATTTAACACCAACCGTGGGTAGTTCACGGCACACCCTCACATGACCACAGCACACTTACCCCTTCAAATACAGGGGCAGCACGCCAACTGCTCTCTCCTCAGCGTCCCTGGCAACGAGGTGCTATGGTAACCACTCCTCCTCGCGGCACTACTGTAACAAAACCACAAACACACGTACCCCTTTAAATACAGGGGCAACACGCCAACCACCCTCTCCTCGGCGTCTCTTGCCATGAGGTGCTGTGGTAACCACCCCTCATCGCGACACGCACTTCTGCTCTCCTCCAGGCACAGCAGGAACGCGTGTGACACAAACGGATTGTGCTTCTCCGCACCACCCTCACCACCACCAATTGCTGCTCCTGCTGCTGCTTGCTGTTAGGGTAACCAGCGCTCCTCCCAGCACCAATCCCAACATTCTAAGACACACCCTTTCCCTTACATGAACGCACACGCACACTTACCCCTTCAAATACAGAGGCAATACTCTGACTACCCTCTCGTCGGCATCTCTCGCGACGAGGTGCTGTGGTAACCACCCCTCCTCACGACACGCGCTTCTGCTCTCCTCCAGGCATTGCAGGAACGCGTGTGACACAAACGGGTTGTGCTTCTCCGCGCCGCCCGCCGCGTCCAGCGCACAGGCGTCCCAGTCAGCTGCGGGGATGGAGGCGATGGAGGAGGAGACCGTGACTGTAAGGGCCGTCGCTGTAGTAGGGGGTTCCTGTACACGTGGCAACGGGGACAGAAAGTGAAGGGTGGATGGGTGGATGGGTGAATGGGGTTCAACAGTCAACAGTCAACACTCCACTAGCGCACAAGCATCCCAGTCAGCAGCAGGGATGGAGGCGATGGTGGAGGAGACTGTGACTGTAAAGGCCGTCGCTGTAGCGGGGGGGTCCTGCACTTGTAGCAAAGGAAAATGGAAAGGGGTGGAAGGAATATGTGGGGGATTCATGGGTGGGCGTGTCTTCCCTGTCTTCCCTCCACAAGCGCACTGCACAGGAGACGATTTTTTAGGCGCCTAACAAATCTTCCCTGTCTTCCCTCCACTCCTCAAGCGCACTGCACAGGCGTCCCAGTCAGCTGCAGGGATGGATGCGATGGAAAAGGACAATGTGACTGTAACGGATGTCGCTGTAGCGGGGGGGTTGGGGGGGAGGTGTGGGGGTGGGGGTGGGGGTTGGGGGGGGGGGGGGGGGGGGGGGGGGGGGGGTGTCGCACACGTGGCAGCGGGATTAAAGAGAGAGAGGGTTGAATGGAATCAAGAGGCGCCTATAAACAGTTTATAGGTGCTTGCACCCGTTAATAGGTTCGTTTCGCACACGGGTGCACGCACTGCACGCATCAATTTCGAGAGGAGAATGCACAGTTTTCACATATGCGTCGACGACTCATAGCAATTCCCACTCACTCCTGCCCGCAACCCGCTTAGTTGAAATAACTTTTGAGAATTCTCAAAAGTATACCGTTTATGAACAAATGCACGCACTGGACATCTGCAAAGGCGACTCATAGCGATTTCCACTCACCCCTGCTCGCAGCCCGCTTCTTTCCGTCTCCTCTACCGCCGCCGATCCCGCACCCCCGACCAATGCGCTCCTAATGCGCTGCGTTTTTTCGCCCTGCTGCTGCTGCTTCTCCTGCTCCTGCTGTCAGGGCCAAAGCGCGGCTGATACGGGGATCGGACGAGAGTGGATTTGACTGCGGCTGTGATTGGAACGAAGGTGACTGTAACCATACTGTGTTTTTGCGGCGTAATTATGGCCGCCGACGGGAACGCCGAAAAGCGGCACCGACAGCAGAGACGAATGCGCTGCAACTTGAATTTGCTGGGTCGATCTTTGCCGGCCTTGAACCGGCGCTCGGCATCGCGGTTGATGTGCGCGAAACGCCTCGCTAACTTCGCCAATGGAGCGGTTACTATGTATCCGCGCGCGCGAATCAGCGAATAGCGGTTTAAGCGCTTGGTTGGAAGCGACGAGAGTCACGGAACTCATGGAGAAAGGTGACTCGACGAGTAAGTAACCCTGAAATTTAGGAACCCCGAGAATCCACCCTTTTTCGTATTCTAGCTGCGACACCGAAGAGGTTAACTTCAACCGTTCGAAATTTTGGTACGAGAAATTCGCCTCAGTATGTCACAGAACCCATGCTGGAATCGGATCGGCGAGTTGGACATTCTCAGCTGCGCACGGGGGGGGAGCAGCGTCGAGAACAGTCGACGCTGGGAAAGGGTGGCTTTCTTTCCGAAAGTAGTATGGAATAAAGTGCAGCGGAGAACGACGCAAGCTGACTTGTTGTACTCCGAATACTACTAAATTCACGTATGAGAAGTAGACGCCAGCTTCGACGTGCCCAAATTTATGCATGAGTCTTCAGGAACAATGAGGAAGCAAAGCAATATGTGCTGTCACAGGGAGTGAGACAACCGCCCAAGGCTTGAAAGCCAGACTAGGAGGAATCAGGAAGCATTTCACATCTTATGGATAAGGCGCGTACCCATAAGCAAAATTTATTCGCTCTCTGAGAATGTGTCATTCAAATCCATTTCAGTATCACTGCACAATTTCCTTGATGTGTGCGACCACGGGACAGGAAGCGACATCTGGAAACTGCTCTGTTCGGAATGGCCATCAAATAATGAAGGTGCGTGCAACCAAACTCAGTACAAATCAACATGTAACTGGGTACCTCTCTGTGAACTCTCTGTGACTGGTCCGTATGGCTCAAAATTTGGGGTTTCTGATTCACCATGTCAGCATGATGCCACGTGTACCAATAATTGGATTCGTGAGGCGTATTCAGCAGTACTGCTTAAACATCCCCGTGTCTCCTGTTACTTCATTATGCTCACATGTTGATCAATACTAATTACACTTTTTTTGCACCAATTGAAGGATCCCAGATTTCACTTTTCATTTTCATTGTTGCACCTACCTACCATAGCAGACTATTTCACTGATTGAAGAAAAAATACCACAATAAGTAGAAAAACCAGAATAAATGCTGATTTTACGTAGTATTGTAGGAAAGGCTGAATCATAATTGTAGAATTATAGGAAATTACTGATTTTTCAGTGAGTGACTTAAAATACTATTGAATGGTGCAAAAACAATATGATATTGGACAGTGTCCTGATATCATTTGTTTCTTGTACTATAATTTAGAATTTATATTACTCTATAGATGGTCTTACAGTTTAGCAAAACATCTCAAAACAGAATTGTGTAGCTCATATAATGCACTGATGCTTTTCCCCGCATCTGACAGCGATTCAAACCGTTCCCTCAGGCGTAGAGCACGAGAGAAAAAATATTATCCTGGGTGATGTCCACGAGCTCTCGGCTGCTCAAGGGTATGGAAGGTTATACCACGCCTCGGATGCTGTGAAGGGGTCGGGGCTTGAATCTGGTCCTTAACTAAAAGAAACATGCGTTCAAAACCGAAGCGTCATTGACGATGGAGTACGACGATACTTCTGAGAAAATGCAGAACCACTAGGCATGTAAAATTGGGCAGTCTGGGTGGAACTGAAATGTCCACAAATCATCATCAAACGGCACACATTCTTGTGAATGCGGTCCATTCTGGCCAGCAAGGTGTTTGTAATCAAGCGAACCGTGTCGCATCCCTAGTTAGCGCACTAAGAACGTGTGCACCGTACCACACCATCTAACATCCAGTAGTCAATTGATTCATTAAGAATGAACAATTTTGTTGGAACGCGTCTCACTGACCTTCTCGATGGTGATTCGCTGAGGATTGCGATTCGCGATGGTAGCTGACTGCACTGAGCATGAGCAACTGCGCTTCAGCCCATTCACATCCAGCACGATCGACCCCCTCACACCATACAAATGCACACTCGAATTTTCTTGAAGAACCAGTCCCACACCCAAGCTCTTCATTCACTTCGTTTCCAACACTCTTCTGCATTCTCTTTACTAGCTCGTAATCATGGCGCGTCTGCTTACTGCTCTCGTTCTCCTGCTTGCCGTCACCGTCACTCTCGCGTCACTCACTTCCACGGATGCTGCTCGATCTGTTCGGCTTCTTGGCGACGGGATGACTGCCGATGGTAAGTAGTAAACCTCATTTATAACCGATGATTTCCCGTGCGATGTTTACGCACGTGCGATGGTAACGCGCATCTCCGTGCGATAATGACGCGCAGCTGGAAAAGCCATAGATTTGCTCCACGCGATAGATCCGCTTGTCACTCTCACTGTCAATCCCGCCCCATCGGTCCCCTCATCACTTCCCCCTGTCCCCTCGTCCCCTGCGCGAATCTACGTGTCGCCATGGCGTGAACCGCAGGTGCCTCGGAAGCGGTACACACCACCGGCGTTATCACGGCGGAGGGCGCACCGAGTTTTGCTCAGTCCAGCTCGGGGAACGACGAGCAGAGTCGCCGCAAACTGGGGTGGTTGATCGATACTATCAAATGGGTCAATGACAGAAGAAACAGTAAGAATGATCATGCCAAGCCCTCACAAGTACTTAGAGATTCTTTATTTCCTGCTCCCCGTAATGCTGTGCCCTGAAGGAATATATTAGAGAGCGTAGCGATAGCGAGAGAGTCTCTGCTATGGGAATGATGTTGCGCCAGCAACTTGGTAGAGTTTTGGTAGCGTTTGCCTCTAAGGACTTTGTGAGAATTGAAGTAGCATTTGGGCCAAGTAGAATTGCAATATCAATTATCAAACACACAAGCAAACACAAACATATATAGGCAAGCAAGAGTTGCACAATTGTTGCGTGGCGCTGCGAGTAACCTAACCCACACGAAAGTGCTGTGCAGGTGGGTGAACGCGCCCCGCACATTTCCAACCCAACTCGGCACCGGAATGTCTCACCGTGCACGCTACTCCTGCCAACACAGCAAGTGAGCAGCGTGCCTCACAAGCAAGGCACCTACGACCCCCAAGACTCGTCATTCCTAGCACCGATTCCGCCGAGTTCGCTGCAGTAGCTCACAGTCACCCGTAGTCACTATTGACCGCCACCGAACTCGTGCGTCGGTGCCGAGTAGACTCAGTCGTTAGGCGCCGACCTGCCAAGTCAAAGGTCATCGAGGGCCCTTGCTGTCGTAGGGCCCTCTAACACTCCCCTGCCATACTACAGCAAGGCCCTTTATAATCACAGGGCATGCATACACACATACACACCAAAACAAAGGGATACACACAAACGAAACACGCTCAAAGTGTAAACACGCACCGCACCAGCCATGGATAGGCCATGGCACCATCCACATCATGGAGTGTCTAGGTCTTCACTCCCCTCACTCGAGAGCCGCACCTGCCCCACAGCCTCGAAGCAACGACTGAAGGCGGGGAAATGCAATGCCTTTGTGAGGTAGTCAGCAGGCTGCTCGCTCGTAGGGATGTACTGCAGCTGCAGCTTCCTGCGCTTGACCATGTGCTGCAGCCACATGTGACGACGCTCCATGTGCTTGAGGCTCCCCTTGAGCCCCATGCCACCTGCCACTGAAATGGCGGAGGAGTTGTCCACAAAGAGAGTCGTGGGCTCCTCACTCCTCAGCAGTTGAAACTCTGCCAGCAGGAAGCGCAGCCTGCGCGCCTCCTTCCCAGCCTCCACAGCAGCAACGTACTCAGACTCAGTGGAGGAAAGGGTGGCGCAACGAATCCGCTGGCTCGCCCATGAGACAGTAGCACCCCCGAGCACGAAGACATAGCCACCTGTGCTGGTCCTGTTCTGCTTGTCCCCTGCATCATCAGCATCGGCGTAGCCCACCAGCTCCAAGGACTCCGGCCCACCACCAAACTCCAGCGCCACATCCCTGCTCCCCACCAAGTACGTCAAGCACCGGTCCAACTCCTTCCAGTGCTGATCACTCCGCACAGTCTGGCCCGACCCCAGCTTGCTGCAGGCGAACGAGATGTCGGGACGGGTGGTACAGGCCGCGAACTGCAAGGATCCCACCTTCTGCCTGTACTCCTCCTCCTGGCGAGACTGCCATCCCACATCCTCGAAGGTCTGCACACTGAAAGGGTCAGAGGAAAGAGGGGTGCGAGGCACTCGCAGCGGCTGCTCCCCGTCAAAGAAGCGCCTATGGACCTTGTCCACATAGGCCCCCTGGTGCAGCCACAGCCTCCTCGTGGGCCTGTCCCGAATCAGCTGCAACCCCAGATATTTCTCCACAGGGCTAATCTCCCGCAGCTGAAAGGCACTCTGCAGCAGGTCACGCAGCTCCGCTAGCATGCTCTGACTGCGGCTGGCAGCAAGCAGGTCATCCACATACACCAGCAGCCAGCACATCTCCCCCTCAGCATCAGTCTTGAAGTACAGAGCCTCATCCACCTTGCTCTTCTTCCATCCAGCCCCAAGCAGCACCCCATCCAAGGCCTCATACCATAGCATCGGGCTCTGCTTGAGCCCATACAGACTCTTCACCAACTTACAGACACGAGGAGTCCCATCCTCGTAGTAGCTCGGCTGCTCCATGTAAAGGTCTCGGTCCAGCACGCCATGGAGGAACGCGTTCTTCACATCGAGCTGCATCAGGTCCAAATCAAGTGCAGCTGCAATCGCCAGAAGCACACGCGCCGTCACATAGCTTCCCACAGGGGCGTACGTCTCCTCATAGTCCACCCCTGCCACCTGCGTGAACCCCTTCACCACCAGCCTCGCCTTCTCACGCTCCACTATCCCATCAGGTCGGAACTTGGTGTTCAAAATCCAGCGGTTCTTCATCACATTCACCCCTGGCGGACGCGGAACCAACTCCCACGTCCCCTGCTCAATCAAGCTCCGCATCTCCTCATCCATCGCCTCCTTCACCTTGTCTCCCTTCCAGCAGCCCAAGGCCTCCTTCACTGTCATTTTTGCTATGTCCCACTGCCTCTCAGGATCAGCTGCCACGTCCGGGTCCAGGTTAGTCCACTCCTCGTCCTCCTCCTCGTCATCCAAGCCCGCTGGCTCAACCACTACAGCCCAAGCGTATCGAACAGGCGGGACACCACGAGTGATGCGAGTGGAGCGACGCAGTGGTGCAGTGGTCGTCCCAGAAACCAACACACGACCACCATCTCTAATTCCCCACATCTCCTGCTCCCCTGTCTGCTGCTCCCCAATCTGCTGCTCCCCTGTCTGCTGCTCCCCTGTCTCCTGCCCCCCACTCTGCTGTACTCCATCCATACTGCTCTCGTCCTGCAGCTGCTCAGTCTCAAGGCGCTGCCCGTCGGTGATCTCCACAGACGGTGGCACCTCCATCCCCCCCTCACCAACGGGCGGCGCCGTGGAAGACGAAGAAGAGGGCGGAGCAGGTGTGGGAGGGATGGAGGGTGGAAGGGGAGATGGAATAACAGGAGGAGGAGGGGAAGCCAAGGGGGGTGAGGAGGAAAAAGGCGGGGCAGGGGGAATCACACGAGGGTAGACTGAAGGCGGAGGTGGGGTGGGGACCGAGGTAGGGACATAGGGCATAGCAGGAGGTGCGACCACCTCCTCCTCCTCCTCCGCCTCCTCGAGAGTGATCGGGAAGAGTGAGGGAAGGGGCTCATAGGGCATCGAACGCCCCCCATGCTCCTGCTGATGCCAAGCCTTCCATCCTGCTAGGGACATGGTCTCATAGAACACAGCTTCCACAGTGGTGATGAGGCGGTTGGACTCCAAGTCCAGCACGGCCCAGCCCTTGCTCGCAGCTGACACACCCAAGTGCAACCCCCAGCGAGCCTTAGGCGCCAGCTTCCCCCCACGCTGCGACTGTGGTACCATGTACTGCAGCATGCAGCCCCAAACACGCACCATACTGACATCAGGTTTGCGTCGGAAGGCGAGCTCGTACGGCGTCACACCAGAGGGTAGTGAGGCGTGCTCCACGCGGTTGCGCACCCAGACGGCCTGAGCCAACGCCAGGTGCCACCAGTGATGCTGCACACCCATGTGCAGCAACATCGTCCGCACCGCCTCCACAATGCTGCGCATCTCCCTCTCGGCCATCCCGTTCTGCTCCGACGTGTACGGGCATGTGAGGTCATGGATGATGCCTTTACCGTCGAGGAAGAGCGTGAAGTCGTGCCCCAGGAACTCGCCACCCCGATCAGTGCGCAGCGCCTGCACCGTGGTCTTGCACTGTCGCTCTGCCATCGGGAGCCACTTCTGGAACGCCGCCAGCGCATCACTCTTCTGGGCCAAAGGGCAGGCCCAGACATATCGCGTCTTGCGATCCTTCAGCACCAAGAAGGAGCGGCTGCCGTCCTTAGCTGCTTCACGGAAAGGGCCACACAGGTCAGCATGCACCACCCCGAGCAACTCATCCTCCTCCTCTCCCACAGAAGGAAAGGTATGACGAGTGATCTTTCCCCCAACACAGGAGACACAAGGTATGCCTGACTTGCCCCCCTTCTCCAAATCCAAGCCCTTCACTGACCCGTGAGCCGCTGTGCGCTCGATGGCATCAATACCAACGTGTGCCATACGCGCATGCCACAGGTCCCCCTTAGACCGTACGCCGGTCGCCAAGGTACGAAGTGCCACCGTTTCGCCTTCCTGCTGCTGCGTCGAACACGGCTGGAAGTTCGTGCAGAGAACACGCCCCTTGAACTCCGCACGACCAAGGAGCGATCCATCTGGTGCCCGCAGCAAAGTCACATCCCCGGCATCCAGCAGCTGCACACCACTATCACGCAGCTGCCCAGCAGAGAGAAGACTCGCCTGCACTCCTGGTACGTACAGCACGTCCGGCACCAAGACACGCCTGCCCCCCTCCCCAAGAAGAGCGACTGTGCCTCGCCCCTGCACCTCCTGAAGGGCGCCGTTGAAGCCGGTAACCTGCTTAATGCTGCCGCCGCTGCTCATCTCCACAAAGGCAGAACGATCTCCCATGAGATGGTGGGAGCATCCGCTATCAAGCAGCACGACGCTCGGGTTCGCCTTCACAGCAGCTGCAACAGCCTGTAAGCCCTCCCCGGCCTCAGGCTCTAGCACAACGAGAGGAGTCTGCTCCACAACTGGCTTCACCATCGCACATGATGACTGCCCGCTCCCCTTAGAGCCATCACCCCCCTTTCCGCTGCTACCTCCAGAACCCTCTCCACCGGTGTCTGCCTCCTTATCCGCCCGCTGCTGACAGTACTTAGCAACATGCCCTATTTGTCCACACACATAGCACTTCCCCTTGAAGCCCCCTTTCCCCTTCTTCGGCTGGCCATCCTTACCCCCTTTCCACTTCTCCCCTCCCCCACCAAGCCCACCCCCATTCTTAGGCTGCTGCTGCTGTGCAGTAGTGGGAGGGGAAGGGAATGAAGTCTGCTGGAATTGGGGCTTACCCTTCTTGGTAAAGACCTGGTTAGCCTGGGGAAGAAATTGGTCCTTTCGTCCCTCTGCCGCCAGCGTACACTCCTCCTCGATGATGTAGCTAGCGAGGGTGTCCTCGTCCAACTCCTTGCGAACCTGCGGCAACTTCAGCATCCTACGTAAGAGGTTGTACTGCTGCGGCAACCCCTTCACAACGTGAGTGATGTACGACGCCTGCGAGTAATCTACGCCGGCCATCCTCAGGTTCACTAGGATCTGCTGCGCACGGTTGCAATAGGACGTAGCGGACTCGTGCTCTCCCATCTCGAGGTTAGTGAGCGCCTGCTCTAACTGACCGATGTACAGATCGTCCTTCGCCATGTACGTGCGCATAATAAACTGCCATGCCTGATAGCCGGCATCGACCTTCATGCGACACGCCTTAAGGGCGATCTGTACGGTTGGGGAGCAGCATCGGGAAATGGTGGTGAATGTCAGCAACTGCATCGCGCGGAACTGAGAGAGATGCGCAAGCGCACGCGCTGGTGGAATGGGGGTGGTGCCATCTATGAATCGCTTTAGCTGAGCGATCTCAAGCTGCGGCTCGATTGATTCTGTCCACGTCGACAGGTCGTGACGTCCTTCTAACGGCCTAGTGACAACGATCTTGTCTGGAGTGAATCTGAAGTAGCCATAGTTGGGGGCTATTCCCTCGTCCCTCGACATCGATCCAATCGGGGTAACGCCCGGCATAGCCTCACTATCGAACTCTTCCGCAATTCCTCCTCCAGCAACGCTGCGCCGTCCTACATTCGCATGCTCTCGTGACGCTGCTGCACGATGAACACGCTCCTGTACACCGCCAACGCTAGCCGTACTAAACCGAGTTGGTCCTCGCAGGACCCCACGCGACATCAACCCATCAAACTCCTCGTCATCGCTATTTCCGCCATCGACAGCCATATCCCACGCACTAGTACCTCCCGCAACTTGCTCAACATTCTCTACACGTGGCGAAGGGTGCTCACGACGCCGACGCGAGCGCAATCCCTCCAACATTAGCTCGTATTCGATATCACTAATCTCACCACGAGAATGACGAGCCACGAGATCCTCCTCTAGGGCGCGCAAATTACCGACCTCCACGTTCGCCTCCTCTGTACTCATCCTCTACGACGTCTCTATAAGGTACCACAAATTAAAATAAAGTGCCCCTTCCTTAAATCCCTCGTCTCGGGGTCACCTCACAAGGGTCCTCAGACGAGTGGTAATAAATTACCAAACGCCCTATCCTTGGGTCCGAGAACGTAACTGGAGGGAAATCAAGAGAGGTTCAACTTAGATTAATAAGCGCCCTTCACTAACGCCGCACGCCAAGGCGAGTATACGAGCGCGAATATCAACGACGACGGAAATCTATGCGTGTTCGTTCCACGCTCACCGCACCATGAAGGAATATATTAGAGAGCGTAGCGATAGCGAGAGAGTCTCTGCTATGGGAATGATGTTGCGCCAGCAACTTGGTAGAGTTTTGGTAGCGTTTGCCTCTAAGGACTTTGTGAGAATTGAAGTAGCATTTGGGCCAAGTAGAATTACAATATCAATTATCAAACACACAAGCAAACACAAACATATATAGGCAAGCAAGAGTTGCACAATTGTTGCGTGGCGCTGCGAGTAACCCAACCCACACGAAAGTGCTGTGCAGGTGGGTGAACGCGCCCCGCACATTTCCAACCCAACTCGGCACCGGAATGTCTCACCGTGCACGCTACTCCTGCCAACACAGCAAGTGAGCAGCGTGCCTCACAAGCAAGGCACCTACGACCCCCAAGACTCGTCATTCCTAGCACCGATTCCGCCGAGTTCGCTGCAGTAGCTCACAGTCACCCGTAGTCACTAATGACCGCCACCGAACTCGTGCGTCGGTGCCGAGTAGACTCAGTCGTTAGGCGCCGACCTGCCAAGTCAAAGGTCATCGAGGGCCCTTGCTGTCGTAGGGCCCTCTAACATGCCCCCTTTCCAGAAAGCTCAACTTGAGGTAAATTGCGGCCGTCCGATTGCTCCTGCCTCCAATGATGCCGCTTCTCGGTGACCCACTCTCTGAAGCGAGAAAGTGCCCGTTGCTCCTTGCTGTCGCTCCTTGCTGTCGCCCGTTTGCAGACGCGCCCTGTGTTGACAGGAACATCCCTCCCCCTTGCGTTAACCCGCCGGTCACGGACTCGGACAAGGCGTGTGTAGAAAAGCGGAAGGATTGCGGGCTGAAACCCTGGTGAGAGGGAGATGCATGCAGGTGAGAGGGAGTTGCGTGCTGGTGAGAGGGAGTTGCGTGCTGGTGAGAGGGAGATGCGTGCTGGTGCGAGGGAGATGCGTGGTGGTGAGAGGGCGATACTGCGGGGTGTGGTGCGGTATGCTGCATACATGCCGCCATGAAACCATGTGCTAGGGAGTTTGTTCTGTGCTAGCTGTTCCTTTGGAGCAAGCAAGCTTCACACTGTGCCTTCATTTTCACCTCACCCCCGTGTCTGCAAGTGCTGTTGAGTTATCATGTTGGCATGTACGCTGCTTGGAAAGGCCATAGCTGTACCATAGCAGCGCGGCAGAGTCTTAGAGCCTATGTGGGGCCCACCACGCCCGCGTGTCCATGTGCTGTGAGACTGACTCGTGCCATCTCCCCACCGTGTCCTTCTCTCTGCAGATCCAGCAGCCGCCAACAGCAGCGCCTCGCAACACCGACGGGTCCGGTGTCAAGACTGAGAGCGTGTAGTAGTGGCGGGGGGAAGACGAGGGGGCTTCTGCTTGCTCCAATGGATATTACTTGCCTTGTGGTGATGTGTGTGTGTACTTTATGTGGGTGATTGTGGGTGTTGTGTAACCTTGTAGGTGGGTGCTTGGGTGCCTGGATGTCTCAGTGATTGTAACAACTCTTGTTCACCTCGTATGACTCCTTGAACCCTTGTGCTGCATGATCTGTTGAGCTGCTAATCATACATATATACGCTGTATCGTAGTAGCCTCGAGCATGATCATTTCTATCCGCTTCAGTAACTTCGCCAACAGCGCGGCTATTTCAAAACAGCTAGTTAAGAGGCTGGCCGGAAGCGACGAGAGTCGCTCGAGGCGACTCGACGAGTAGTACGTAATCCCTAGAATCTTGAAATCCGATTCGTAGAAATCTAGCTGCGACACTAAAGAAGTGGGACTGCGGCCTTTCGAAACAAAATTCAACTAAATAACCCAAAATCGGCAGCGCATGAGAGGCAGAAACGTTAGCCAGGAAAAGCTATGGAAGCTTGAAAGGAGTAGCACGATTTTTACAATAGTCTGGAATGATGTGCAATCGTGAGCTGACTTGGCTGAATCCTAAGGCTGCTACTTCGAATATTACTCAGGTCTAAGTGAACTCAAACGCGAATATGCCTCCCGCTTCGACGCCACCTAATTTCCCGCGAAGTATCATTGCTGGAGAAAGTATCTAACAGCCAGCGAGACTAGGTTGGACGAGGAAACTGGTAGGGCGCGTACCCATTAGCGGGTTCGAGTTGCGTATCAGAGAACGCGTCAGTTTGGGTCCTTTTGCTATCGATTCACACCAGGAAGGAGCTGTTCGCTCTGAACCCAATTGTTCATGCGTTTAGTGGTGATACAGGATGGGAAATCTGGGATGAGATTGTGCGAGCTCGGTTTGATATTTCGCAGAAAAAACATCGGTTGAGCTGGGTTGCGCAGTAAAATTTCTGATGAAACTGCAACTCGGGTCGCGGTTTCCGCATTGTGCTGCAAACTACACGCCCTGAGCCCATCCCAGATTTCCAGTCCGATTCCGCATTTTGTTGCTTAGTTCTCTTCTATCCCATCCGCATACACTTTCCCTTTGAACCGCGACTTCGGAGTAGAGTAATCTAGAGTAAAAAGCTTCAAGCCATACCGTCATTCAAAGCCCTGCAATTTCTCCTTTTAGCCGTCCGATCGCCATCATGTTCAAAAAGCCGAGCGACGTTCGCGGGCAGCAGCGTCTGTCAGGAGCGGACCGAAAGAAGCTTCGGCGAAACATCCGAGTCAAGTTTCCAGGCGCCACTGACGAGCAGCTGGACGCGATCCTGCCGCCCAAGGTGCTCCTTGGTAGCTCCCCGCTTTAACCCTCGAATTCGCCCCCCCCCCCCCCCCCCCCCCCCCCTCCCCCCCCCTCCCCCCCCCCCCGGTTATTTTCCACGTAGTAGGTCCCCGCATTCGACTCCTGATAACCCTCGAATTGAATTCTCGCCGTTCGTTTTAACCACCTCGTCCTAATCCGCTCTGATGCTTGCGCTCTCCGGATTTCCTGCTGTCTTTACTGGTTTACTCTTTCCGGATTTCCCGATGTTTTTTTCAAGGTATTCCGATTGATTGGTCTGCTTGGTGGTCCAGGCTGACGTGGCGGTGACGAGGCTGGTGAATCGCGTGCTGGTGTACGGACTCGAGAACGGGCTGCCCATGCTCTTCGACTGCGACGGCCGGGGCACCGAGATCTACCCCACTGGTAACCGCATGGCCATGTAACCACACCGAGATCTACCCCACTGGTAACCACACGGCCATGTAACCACACGCACGCACGTGTAACTACACAGAAACCGGTACCCATGTGGCAACCCCCCGTCGTGCTGCTGTGCTGGAAGTGTGGCGCTGATGTAGGCGCTGCTCGTCAAACTGGCGTCGCAGCTCGTGACTGCTGTAGGCGCAGCTCAGCAGTCAACCGATGACTGCTGTATCGCAGAATAGTGCAACGGAAGAGAGTTGGCTGCAAGGCTGGGGACTGAAGGAATAGATACGTCCAGGTAGGGATTGTGAAGGAATTATGAAGACTGAAAAGAGGATTTAAGATGTCTATCACACTGATAAGCGAGGAGGACAGCTCACAATAGGGCCTGTTTCGCATGTCTTGGTCATATCACGTATAGGCTGAATTTACCTTGCTGGCGACAAGTATAGGAGAGTTGCTTCTAGGCGAGCAAGTGTCATAGTTTGATCAGATGCATGCATACTCACCTATAATAGTCTTTTCACGTCCATGTGAGAATTGGCTCTGGTTTGGATCCGACACATTCTCTTTCAAAAGCTAACATGCATGTTTTTGACACATGCATCGCGAAAACCGTCATGCTTCATGTACAGATTTCAGATCAACCCTGTCACCTCAACCTGTATACCCCTCCCCAACCCTGCACCCCATCGGCAGTGTTTGCGCTGTGGCGTGTTCCCAGCTTGCTGCCTTCGTTCCTGCTCACGGGTGGGGAGGTTTCGCGCTATCTGCTTTTAGGGGCTGACCTCATGGCGCCAGGCGTGCATGTAGAGAGAGGGTATTGTGGAGGCAGCACCTAGTACACTGCAGCTTTTTGTTTCAGGACTCTGAAAAAAAGAAAAAACAACAACAAAAACCCTTAAACAACCACCATACACAGTCTCTGAACTTCCCTTCCACCAACCAACCCCATTCCCCTCACACCTCCCTCGTCCCCCCCCCCCCCCACCCCCCCCCCCTTTTTCTCCCCACTGAACCCCCTCTTTCCCCTCTTCTCCCCATCTGCAATGTGTCGCCCGCAAGGTGCCTGCCACAGGCCTGCCAGCGTTCCAACCAGGGGAGGTGTGGTCCGTGAAGGTTCCAGGAAATTCCTGCCTCACATCCCCCATTTTTGCCTTTCTACCCTTTATTTGTCTCTTCTAGTGCTGTTGCCTTGCTCTCACGTCCGGTGATTATAAACTAACATACGCTATATATTTATATGCGTGGGTGCGTGCGTTTGTGTGCACATGGATTGTCGCGTGCATGCGTGTGCTGCGCACACATTCTTTAACTCACACCAGGTGGGCATCACAATGCTAGGGAGTGAAGAGGCGATCAGGCAGGCATGAGGGGCAAGCTCCTTCCAATCACTCACTGCTACCGCGACTCTTTTTGGTCAGTATGGCTGTCGAACCATGTTCTCATTCAGTGTGCTCACACACAGCGTTGGTAGAGCGTTGTGTTGCACGGTCGCACTATGACGCCTTGTGTTTTGAGTCGACTCAAAAACACTTTTACCGCGACTTTTAATGGTCCAGTACGGCTGACAAACAATCTGTTCTCATTCAGTGTGGTGTTCATACCATTGGTGGAGCGTAAAACGTCGCACAGTCGCACTATGACCCAACAGCTTGTAGGTATTTTACACATGTCTGGACCGCCCCGAGAAGACAACAGAACGGAACCCAACGGTCATTCGAGCTGACGCCAGCACTCACTCCGCCAATGTTTGGTCAACCTGACTTCACCGTCAATCATTTAACTCGGGTGGCCGAACATGTATTCTTTCTCCAGTTCCTTCGTACGTGTACCCTTTTACTTCCTGCCCACCTTGCACTCAGGTTAGGGTTGTCATATAAGGCCCCTCCCTCCCCCTCCCATCCCGTCCTCCCCGTGATGCTACTACAGGGAGACTGCAAAGGGATCGAATGTGCCCAGCAAGTTTGGAGCGTCTCAAAACTCCCCCCCCCCCCATCCCGTCCTCCCCGTGATGCTACCACAGGGAGACTGCGAAAGGATCCTATGCGCCCAACAAGGGCTTCCTGTTTTTTGTAGGTTAATTTTGAGAAATCTCAAAAACAGCTTAACACTAGATTCTCACATACTGCCCCTCCCGCCCCTTCCCTCCCATCCCATCCTCCTCTTGATGCTATTACAGGGAGACTGCAAAAGAATAATATTTCCCCAACAAGGGCTTCCTGCCAGATATGGTTGCGCCTTTTGAGGCGCCGCAAAAGTAAACTCCTCTCCCATCCCGTCCTCCCCCCAATGCTACCACAGGGAGAGTGCAAAAGGATCCCATGCGCCCAACAAGGGCTTCCTGCCAGACATGGTTGCGCCTGACCCTGATGCCGTGCCTGCACTGATGGATGCAACACCTGGCGTTTCACCTGAAGATTCACCTGATGGTGTTTCTGGTGCTGCTGCAGGTTCAGGAGGAGAGAGGGAGGCAGGGCGGGGTGAGGTTGGGAGTGGTGGGGAGGGTGGGGCAGATGCAGTGACTGGGGAGGGACTAGCAGCAGCAGTAGCGGCAGCAAGAGGAGGAGACGCAGGAGTAGGAGCAGGGGCAGCTGCGGCAGCAGCGGCGGCAGCAGCAGCAGTAACAGAAGCAGAATCAGCAGCAGCAGCAGCAGCAACACAAGCAGCAGGAGCAGGAGCAACAGCAGCAGCAGCAGTAAAAGCAGCAGCAGCAGTAGAAGCGGCAGCAACAGGAGCTGCAGCAGGAGCAGGAGCAGGAAGAATAGGAGCAGCCACAGCAGATTCATCAGTGCACCTGCCAGCGCCTCTACAGCAACCGGACATTCATGGCAATGTTGCTGGTGCTGCTGCCACGACCGTTGTTGTGGCAAGGGAGGCGGAGGATCAAACAGCATCCGGTGCAGAGGAGTGCGTACCTGCTGCAGCAGCAGCAGCAGCAGCAGCAGCAGCAGCAGCAGCAGCAGCAGCAGCAGCAGCAGCAGCAGCAGAGGTAGCGGCACCACCACCAATGACGCCAGCACAGATGGACCAGCTGCTCGAGCACTGTCTGCTGCAGGCCCTCTCTGTCTCTGTCAAGCCCTCGCACCTGCCGCTGGCAGCTGGCTCCCTCTGGTAAGCTGCCCAAAAAAAAATCATTCCATGTGCTTTTTTTGTTTTGAGACGTCTCAAAACTACATTCCATGTGCTTTTTTTGTTAGGCTCTTCAGCCTGCCTGCTCTCTTCTTCTTCAGGTGGATTACACATGCGACAAGAGTGGCAGCTTCAAGTCCGTAGATCCCTGCTGCTGGCATGGCATGACCTGTTTGCGCGACTTCCGCGTCTCGAATATTGAGTGCATGGCATGTGTCCGAATGCTGCCATGTCTTGAGCACAATGTGCATGGCATGTGAATCATGTGCTTTCCTGCTGCCCCAAAGTAATAGTGCTGTTGGTTCTGGCAGGTCCAATCACGTGCTGCCATGTCGGCCGCCCGGCACAACAGTGGACATCAAGAATTCATCTCACAAGAAGCAGAGCAAGTGGATGCATGCCAAGGCTGTTGACGGGCTGGTAGGTGTCTGTGTGTGTGCGGGAGATTTATACTCTCACATGCGTTTTCAACCGAATGTCGCATGAGCGCCTCTCCAAGTGGTTGCATGCCAAGGCTGTTGACGGGCTGGTGAGTGGGAGAGATTTATACTCTCACATGCGTTTTCAACCGAATGTCGCATGAGCGCCTCTCCAAGTGGTTGCATGCCAAGGCTGTTGATGGGCTGGTGAGTGGGAGAGTGGAAGTGTGAGAGTTGCATGTACCCACCCCTTCCCGTACATGCAACTGCACTCAGCCACCTCTCCCTATCACGCTCTGATGAATACTCTCAGGCAGGGAGGACAAGCACCCCAAGGAATTCATCATTTCTACCTCCCAGGGGTCATAGCATGTACACTACACCAGGTCCACTGCACACCTACCTACCCCCACAACCCCCCCTCAGTGCCCTCTCAGATAAGTGGCAGGGAGGACAAGCACCGCAAGGAGCTCATCATCTCTGCCTTTAACCGCACATAGAATGTACCCCCACCCCTTCCCTTACACCTTCCCCACTGCACAAATCTATATACCTCTCCCCATCACCCCCCTCCAGATAAGCGGCAGGGAGGACAAGCACCGCAAGGAGCTCATCATCTCATCCATCAACCACCGCCACCAGTCCCTCCTCGCATTCTGGCCACATAAGACAAGCAAACCCGCCCAAGCCCCTGTCACTGCACTCGAAGGCAGCTCAGGGGTAGCTACCGGAACCGGCGCCGTCACAACCACCACGACGGTAGAACAGGTGTTTAAACCGTCTCTCCACGTGTCTCCCCTATATCGAAGCCATAGGGCTCGACCCACACGCCTTCTACTCCCCCTCAGCTGTTCACAACGCCGCTCTTTCCTACATCTCCCTCCACTCCCTCACAAATCCCTCTGACCTCTCTATAGTCATCCTCGATGCTACACTATGCGATGCACTGTACAAAGGCGCGATAAAGAAGGGACTGCCTTATCCAACTGAGTGCCCCAAGAGGGACGTAGGCCCCCTGTTACTGCGTCGCATGCAGGCACAGCACAAGGTGGAGAAGGGGGGGAGGAGTGTGGAGCGGAAGGGGGAGGTAGAACCGGTGCAGATATTTGTCAGGGGGCGGCAGGGCAGCAGGAAGGTGACGCGGGTGACAGGCGTCGAGGCCTATCTGGTGGAGGCTGAACTGCTCGCTGCTGAGCTGCGGGAGAAGATAGCTTCGAGCACATCGGTTGCTGAAGTGCCAGGTGGGTGCAGCTGCACCAGGTGCCAGGGCTATACCGAACCTACGAGGTCCCGTACCTACCAGGTCCGGCAGCAGGTTGATGCATTGTCTTTGGTAAAGGAGCACAATGACTGCACAGCGCCAGCCAGGTGGGTATAGCCCTGTAGCGCTGCAGAAATTTCGGTACATGTTCCGTGTACCATTTTGTCTGCTGAAATCTCCATCTTCCACCCTTTCTTCTGTACTCCTACGGTATTCCCCCTCGTTTCTAACTCTCCTTCTGGTTCCCCATTTTTCTTAATCTATTTTCTTGCACGATGCCCATTCATTTCAACTTTTGCCTCTTCCCTCCTCTCTGCGTATTGCCTTTCCCCTTGCCTAAGAGCAGGCAAGAAAGGCCAGCATGAGGTGTTTGTTCAAGGAGGGTTTCTGGATAAGTTGTCTCGGCTTCTTGTGGATGCGCATGGCATTCCAGAATCCTATGTAACAGCAATCGATTATACCAGAAGGTGATGCATGTACACGAATGTCCTTAAAAATATTGTACATAGTACGGTATGACGCTTCGGTCTCGTCCTTCCCATAAGTATCCTTCAACTATGTCAACCGCGTTAACTTATATTGATAATCGCACAATTGTATGAATATGGTTAAATGTTTATTTTTCAAACCATCAAATACTAATTTTCAGAGTGACAACCCATATCATGATCATCCTGGGTTTGTTTAGAATTTAATCCTCATGCACCATCTCTATATGTGGCTATTGTTTATGCATCTCATATCATCGTCGTGTAGTTCATATAATTCACTTCTACGGTATTATTCCCCCCCTCCCCGCATCTCACGGCGAATCAAGCATTTGCTTGAGCATAGTGGACGAGAGTCAAGTATTTTTCTGCGTGATGTGCACGAAGTGGCCGTATTCAATGGTTTGATGGTTCACGTAAGACTACATGTGCGGATGTACCAAAAAGACTCTGAGCTGGAAAAAAATATTTTAGAACTTTTCTTCCACTCGATGAAATAGGTTTGAAATTTCGCAACCAAGATTCTGTGTCATTGATGAGCGCTTCCATTTCTAAGTTCGACAACACCACTTACGGAAAGTGGAAACGGGATTTTGACCCTTTTTATTAAAATCAGCTCCCACAGGTTAACCTCGGGCAGTCAGGGTGAAAGTGAAACGTATACGGGTTGTCAAGCACCACACAGTCTGAACGCGATCAATTTTGCTTGGGCCCGTTTGTGGGCACTCGAAACGTGTGTACCACACCACACCACCCAACATCCACTTTGTAGCCGAACCACTCACTCATCCTGATGAATTATGGTTGGAACTTGGAACGCGTTTCCGCGAACTTCTCGATGGTGATTCGCTGAGGTTTGCGATTCGCGATGGTGAGCATGCACAACTGCGCTTCAGCCCATTCATTCACATCCACCACAATCCACCCTCTCACACCATACAAATACCCATGTCTTTTTCCTTCCAACACCAGACCCAAATTTCGCAGCTCTTATTTCACTCGCTTCCGACTCCCTGCATCCTCTTTACTAGCTACTAGTCGTAATCATCATGGCGCGTCTGCTTACTGCTCTCGCTCTCCTGCTTGCCGTCACCGTCTCTCTCGCATCATTCGCTTCTACTGCTGCTGCTCGATCTGATCGGCTTCGTGGCATTGCGATAACTGCCGATGGTAAGTCACAGACCCGTGCAGAGTGATTCACTCTTGATTGGCAGTCATCATCACACGGGTCAACGACTTACCATCGCAATGGCTGCCAATTACCATAACATGGGGCCAACATCTCTCGCTTCTCGGAATGCACGTTAACATCGCACGGAAAATTAGAGTGAATCACTCTGCACGGCCCATCGCTTCTCTCTCTGACCCATACCTCACGTCCCCACGCCGCATGAAACATCTGGGAAAGCGCCTTACACTCACTCCCTCCCCTTGCCTCCCCTCTCCCCTTCCCCTGGTCCCCTCATCCCCTGCGTGGATCTATTTGTCGGCATGGCGTGGCGGCAGGTGCGTCGGGGGCGGTAGACACCGCCAGCGGCGTCATCACGGCGGAGAGCGCGCCGAGTGTTGCTCAGCGCAGCGCGGGGGACGAGCAGGGACGCCGCCGCGAACTGGGTAGGAATGAATCAAGCCAAAGCCCCCAGATGATCTGTTCCTGCGGTTATTTCTGTTTCTGTTTTTCTATGGTTTACTGGTGTTACTGTATACAAGGAGCTGGCTGGGCAGCATTGACAGATTAGGTCCGGCAGTTGGCTGTAAGAGACTAGTGAAGCAGGGTACGCCGTAAAGCAGCTCATATCCGTCCATGTTCTCCTGCCTCCCTTGATGTCGCTCATTTTCAGTCGGCTTATTCTTGAAGTCGGATTGCGCTGCAGCGAGGAAGAAAAATTGCAATTCGTGGACGCATCCTACCGCAGCGTCGAGGAATGCCTGCGAGGAGAACAAAGCGAAACTGCTTAGTATATGCGCGGCTAATGGGTTTTGGTGAGTGGGAGATGCATGTTGGGGCGAGGGCAATGCTTTGTTACCGAGAGGGCAATATTATTGCGGGGTGTGGTGCTGGTATGCTGCATACACTCCGCCATAAAACTGATTGGTATCACCTCCCTACCTTGTCCTTCTCTCTGCAGATCCAGCAGCTGCCAAGTGCAACTCCTAGCAACACGGGGGGGCTGCCGAGGCTGGGAGCGTGTAATGGTGGTGGGGGAAATATGAGGGGGCTTCCGCTTGCTGCAGTGGATATCACTAGCCTTGTGATCATGTGGGTGTTTACTCTATCATGTGGGTGATTGTTGGTAGTGTATCCTTGTGTAGGTGGGTGCTTGGCGACTACCTGATTGTAACACATTGTATCTGATTGTAACCCTGATCTCATTGGAACTCTAGTTCATCTATAGAATGATTCTTTGTATTATGTGCTTGGTGCATCTGTTGAGCGGCTAATACATGAATCGTTGTATATGCTAGCCTGAAGCATCAATTCACAGAGCAGAGATTGTGACCGTGGTGGATGGGATCCCACCCTCGTACCAGAGGGAGGGATAATTAGTATTATAGGGGTGAATGGTGTAAGAGGAAGCCTCTATATTTGTCCACACAAATATTATAGTAAATTCTGAGATTGGCCTTACAAGCGCAATGTCGGGCCAGTCAGCACCAGGGAGTGATGCTTTAAACGAGGAAACTGACTCTAAGGGGGCTGCTGCTGAGAATCTCTGCACACCAAGTGGGTTCAGAGAAGGAATGGGAGTGAAGCAGTGGTGACCATTTGTCACTGACAAATACTCATGGAAGATTGGTACTGGTGAATATATCCTTAGGTGGTGCCCTTACACGCACTAGAGCAAGCGATCATGCATCCTGTGTTCCTGTTGCTTCCCATAATCTCACTCTACCGTATTACCCCAGATAGAAGCGCAGGTGCGCTTGTAATAAAACAGTGTTTTTTAGGGGGGTGCGCTTCTAATTGAGTCATTTTTATAAGCGCATGCGTTTGTAATAGGAAAAAAATAAAATTCACTTTTAAACATACCAAATTGAAGCCCGCAACAAGGTGAATTCAACCGACCATGCAACACGTGGGATCGTGCATGGTTTTCAGGCAAAAACAGCAGCGGTTCGGTTTCCCACCGCACCGTTTTGTCTAGAACCATCGAACGTGACAGCAGTGACGGGGATGTTGCCGTGCGGCAGGGCCTCAGATTCACTTTTAGGGTCGTCGACCCATCAGGGTACCCCTGTGTAGAAACCCTGATTGACAGTGTTCCAAAAAAAAAAAGCCTGAAATGTCAATGCTACCTTTGAAAAAAGGCTGATGCATCAATGTTCAATAATATAAAAGGCTGTTATTATTAGAAATCTCTATTTTAAATACTAAGTCAGTAGCAGCCTTCCGAAACATTGCTAAGCTAGCATGCCTCATGAATCATCACCACCCGTGCTATCATCACTGCCCTTAGCCTTTGGTTCTTCCCTCTCCTCCTCAGCTTGGGACACCAGTACGTGACAGTGCTCTGCACTTCTGCTTGCGACACATACACGTTGAAGCTGCAGGGGCAGGGTTTGGGGGAGGAACCAGATTGACAGGTAGGGTGAGGCAAGGAGAGAGGAGGGAAGACTAGCATGGTTGGGGGGGAGACGACCGGGGGAGAGAGGGAGTGGATGGAGTGCGGGGTAAAGGGAGCGGGGGAATGGACAGCGGGCGCGCGGGTCATGCCGTCGCACAGCATGACGCTCTGCTCGCCGCCCGTGGCGCAGATGGCCTTTCAACCGCGGTTCGTGCTGGCGACGAGGCAGCCTTCGGTCGTCGCCATTAGCACGAAAAACTACGCGTCGTCGAGTCGTAGCGGGCCTGCGACGCCGACGGGAATTGCCACGTGGCCGACGACCATCTCGCATGCACTGCGGATCGCGTCGAACGGGGGCAATGTGTTCGGCGAGACAAGAGGAGGTTCGGCGGTGCTCGCGATGGGTTCGATTCCCGACAGCCCGCCGTTTCTGGTGCTGATGGCGCCATGCATTAGTGCAGACGAGAAAACGAGAGAGAAATCGGGTTGAGAGGGAGGGAGAGAGAAACAGGAGGAAAAGAAACAAGAGAGATTGGATTGGAGGGAATGGGAGCATCAGTGCTTGCCAGCACAGCCAACGGTGCAGGAACCCTCGCAGCCCTCCAGCACCACATGGTTGCCACATTCTGATTAGCCAACACTTCATGCTGCAGGGTGTTGAGATAATATCAAGACTTAAGCACTTCAAGGATATTCGTGTAGTACAGTAAAGTACCGATAGGCTGACGTCAGCAAAGCGCTACGCGCCATAGGATGACGTCAGCACGTAGCTATAGACCTCGCGAAAAGTTACGTACCGTTTCAGAACAAGAAAAGCACAGTATAGTAGGCGAACAGGTACTTTACTCTAGTTATATATTTTGTATGTTTATCATTTTATAATATATCTGATTTCAGAGACATCGATCCTGAAACATATCACTACATGGGCTTTTATTAAGTCCAGACAAAGCTTTATTAACTCATATAAGACTTCCGCTACGACAGGAAGCTACCATCCTAAGTATTACGATCCTATTCAATCACTTCAAATTCTAACATGGTATTGCGAGCGTCTTAGGATACTACAAGCTTCCAAATTCATACTCTACAACTATGTCTGGATCTCCACGGTCCAACAACGGCTCTTCTGTTACGAGCCCATCACGCCCAACAGCGTCTCCAGCTGCTGATAATTCACATCTGCAGCAACAACATCAACAACAACAATATCAGCAACAACCAATGTACGGCATGCCACTGAGCAGCCAGCCTGTACACACAACTGCAGCAGCGTCATCATCGACAGCAGCCGCAGCATCAGCAGCCACAACAGCTGCAACTGCAGTCACTGGTTCTTCTAGTCAACCAGGACAACAGTCCAGTTTCGTACCAACTGGACCTTATCAATATCAAGGTGCTTACCAGCCAACGAATCTTCAACAGCGTGTCAATGCTGCCGTCTTGTCACTTAATCAAATGTTTCCAACTCCTATGAGCCTTGATGGTTCCAGTTATCAGCATGGCCAGATGCCACAGGGAAGTGACGGGTCGAATAACTCTTTTTCTTTCGTTCCTGCTGGACAAGGACAACAAGCACCACAAGGGTCACAGATGCCATCACTTTATCAGCTGCAATCAGCTGACGGTACCGGAAACTATCTTCCCGCTTCTGCAAACCCAACAAAAATTAAAACGACTGTGCCTTTTAACGGTCAAGACTTCTATACCTGGAGCTTTGAATTTGAGCTTCTTGTTCAGACCGCGGGGTTCTGGCAGTTGTTCGACGGCACAGCACCCTTTCCATCTCACGGGTCACCACTTCAACAGGCCACTTTTCGATCGGCGTCGCTGACTGCATACACAGTTCTCGTTCGCAATCTGACACCGACTGAACAGCTTGGCATTCGTCCTTTTCGTACCAGTGCCGCTCCTGCTGAAGCAGCCTGGTTATATCAGCAAGGGGTTCACATGGCAAAGGACACTGTCAACCAGAGTGAAATTTTGACGCAGCTGTCAAATATACAGATGATAAACGGCGAGAAGGTGACGCAGTATATCAACCGTGCTCGAAATCTGCGTGATCAACTTCAGAAGTGTGGAGGGTACTTCCCCGACGCTATGTTTCACACGGTGCTACTCGCGGGTCTTGGACCAGAATGGCGACAGTGTCGCTCTATTCTTCGGATGCAAGCACAGTTGTCCGAGGGGGCACTTGTCAAACTTATATCTACTATGGTCTATTTAGGCTGTAGTGGGGTAGCTCTTAGAGGGTACAACACTTATGTGTTTTCTATTTGTACCCATCTCACTTTCTAGTTTATTCATTCTTTCGTCAATCCTTCTCACATGGTATAGAGCTAGTTTCGAGATTTTTTTTAAAAGGGCCCACCACTGAAATTCGTCACTGCCTGCTCGACGCGCGCGTCGCGCCTTCCCTTCGAGGCCCGTCGCGGCCCCTGCGCCTGCCCTTAGAGCCAGAGCCCGCCCCGTAAGGCCTCGTAAGGCCCCCTTTTCCGGCCCCGTAAGGCCCCGTACGGCCCCTTAAGGCCCCGTTTACGGCACTGTAAGGCCCCGTTAGGCCCCGTAAGGCCCCGTAAGGCCCCGTTTACGGCCCCTTTTAATGCCCCGTCAGGCCCCGTAAGGCCCCATTTACGGCCCCGTTTAAGGCCCCGTAAGGCCCCGTAAGGCCCCGTAAGGCCCCATTTACGGCCCCGTTTAAGGCCTCGTAAGGCCCCGTAAGGCCCTGTAAGGCCCCGTAAGGCCCCGTCAGGCCCCGTTTAAGGCCCCGTAAGGCCCCATCAGGCCCCGTTTCAGGCCCCGTTAGGCCCCGTACGGCCCCGTAAGGCCCCGTAAGGCCCCGCAAGGCCCCGTCAGGCCCCGTAAGGCCCTGTCAGGCCCCGTTAGAGGCCCCGTACGGCCCCGTCAGGCCCAATTCTCGGCCCCGTCAGGCCCTACGCCGGCCCTGCTGCAGCCCTGTCGCAGCTCTGCCCCGGCCCTGCTCCTGCACTGTCGCGGCCCGGCCCCGGCCCTGCCCCGGACCTGTCGCGGCCTCGCCCCGGCCCTGTCCCGGCCCTGCTCCGACCCTGCCCCGGCCCTGCCCAGGCCCTGCCCCGGCCCTGCCCCGGCCCTGCCCCGGCCCTGCACCCTGCCCCGGCTCTGCCCCGGCCCTGCCCCGGCCCTGCCCCGGCCCTGCTTCTGAACTGCCCCGGCCCTGCTCCTGAACTGCCCCGGCCCTGCCCCGGCCCTGCCCCTGAACTGCCCCGGCCCTGGCCCGGCTCTGCCCCGGCCCTGCCCCGGCCCTGCCCCGGCTCTGCCCCGGCCCTGCTCCTGAACTGCCCCGGCCCTGCTCCTGAACTGCCCCGGCCCTGCCCCTGAACTGCCCCGGCCCTGGCCCGGCTCTGCCCCGGCCCTGCCCCGGCCCTGCCCCTGAACTGCCCCGGCCCTGGCCCAGCTCTGCCCCGGCCCTGCCCCAGCTCTGCCCCGGCCCTGCCCCGGCCCTGCTCCTGAACTGCCCCGGCCCTGCCCCGGCCCTGCTCCTGAACTGCCCCGGCCCTTCCCCGGCCCTGCCCCAGCCTCTCCCCTGGTAAGAGCACCGCCCTGCCGAGCTGCGCCGCCCTGCCTAGCCTGCTTAGCCGAGTTGCACTGCTGCTGCTGCTAGCCTGCTGCTTCTCCTGTCATGGCTAGTCTCAATGTTCTTACCTTTGATGCTGAGGGTCGAGCTGTTGACTTTGAGGTCTGGCTAGATGATCTGCAGCTTTTCCTACAGTGCGATAGCAAGGATGGTCTCTCACTGTTCGATCTCACGTCTGGCGCCTCTACTGCCCCTACTGCTGATGCTGACAGTACTGTTCGCTCGCAGTGGCTCACGCGCGATGCTGCTGCTCGTCTTGCTGTGCGTAATCACCTGCCGTCTACTGAGTGCGCGCACTTTAGTCAGTACAAGAGTGCTAGGGCTCTGTACGACGCTGTAGTTGCACGCTACTCCTCCCCTACCACTGCTGCCCTTAGCCGCCTCATGCTGCCGTACCTTTTTCCTGACCTTGCCGCCTTTGCCACAGTTGCTGACCTAGTTGCTCACCTCCGCACTAGTGACGCTCGCTACCGCGCTGCCCTTCCCACTGAGTTTCTTCCCACGAACTCCCCCCCCATGTACATCACCCTTTACTACCTAGTCACCCGCCTGACTCTCTCTCCTCAGTCAGGGATCACTTTCTCTCCCTTTGCCCTACCGAGCTGACTGTCAACTTGCTAGAGGAGCGCCTTGCTGCAGCTGAGAAGAGTATCTTAGCTGTTGGGGCTTCTCGCGGCGACCGTCGCACCCCCTTCTTTGAGGGGTGTTCCCCTGTCCCCCTTCTCCCCTCTGTTGCCTCTGCTGCTGCTGTCGACCTCGTTGGCACTGAGGAGGTCGGCGCTGCGTCTGCCCCTAGTGGGCGACGCCGCACTGGCAAGGGCAAGGGAAGCAAGGGTGGTGGAGGGGGCGGTGGAGGAAGCGGTGGAGGAGGTGGAGGTGGTGGTGGGGGTGGTCCCAGGGGTGGGGGCGTCGGTGGCGGCAGTGGAGGCCGTGGAGGCGGTGGCGGAGGCGGTGGAGGCGGCGGCAGCGGTGGTGGAGGTAGCGGAGGAGGTGGTGCTGGTCGCGGTGCAGCCACGTAGCGTGGATGCCTTGGTGGCGGCCAGCGTCAGCAGCAGCTGCGCACCCGTGAGACCCCGTCGGTTCAGCAGCTTCGTGAGTGGTACGCTGGGCGTGGGAGGTCTGGGGGTGCAGGTCGCTGCACGTACGTTCTTCGCACAGGCACTCGTAGTGGGGAGGTGTGTGGTCTCCCACACACCACGCAGCGTTGCTTCGGCCGCCTGACTGAGGCTTGGCGTACCCAGTATCCTGACGCTGTTGAGCTTCCTCGCTGGCATGATCTGCTTCTGCAGAATGTGCCTATCTTTGATCTAGACTTTGATGCTATCCTTGCTGCCATGTATGCTCTTGCTGATATTACTGAGGGTGACTGTTACCTGCGTGTCCCGCCCGACCCGGGCACTGTGGCTGCTGCTCTAGGTGCTAGTGCGGCTGCTGCTCTAGGTGCTAGTGCGTCTGCTGCTCCAGGTGCTGGTACGTCTCCTCTCCCAGGTACTGCACCTACTGAGTCCTTGCACACCTTCACACTTGACGCTGGTGCTTCACGCTCTTTCTTTAGAGACAGCACCACGCTCACGCCGCTCCGTCGGCCTGTTGCGGTCTCCCTTGCTGACCCCTCAGGGGGCCCAGTACTTGCACACTCCTCCACTGTCCTACCGTGTCCTGCGGCCCCGTCGGGCTTGCTGTCGGGACTCCACCTCCCCTCGTTCTCTACGAACCTGGTGAGTGGAGCTGACCTCCAGGACGCGTGGGTTGACCAGTTCACCCCTGGAGGTCAGCGTGTGACCCACTGCACTTGCTCTCGGACGGGCCGTCACCTGGCCACGTTCACCCGTCGGCCAGGGTCGAGTCCGTACACACTGACTACTGCGCCTCCTCCGGTCTCTGCGTCTGGTCAGGTAGCTGCGTCCAGTCAGGTGTTTGCTGCCGCGTCCAGGTCTAGTCCTGCGTCTGCCCCCTGCTCGTGTCGTCCTTTGGCACACGAGACTCTCCTTTGGCACCACCGCCTTGGTCACCCCTCCCTGCCTCGTCTTCGAGGTATGGCCTCCCGTGCCCTTGTCTCGGGTCTACCCAGGTCCCTCCCTCCCCTTCCTCCGGGGCCTGCCCCCACCTGTGTTCCTTGTGTCGAGGGCCGGCAGCGCGCCGCCCCTCACTCCTCCTCGTTTCCTCCGACTAAGGCCCCTCTGCAGACTCTTCACATGGACGTGTGGGGCCCAGCCCGCGTCCGTGGACAGGGTCACGAGCGCTACTTCCTGCTGGTCGTTGACGACTACTCGCGTTACACCACAGTCTTCCCCTTGCGCAGCAAGGGTGAGGTCACTGAGGTGTTGATCGACTGGATCCGCAGTGCTCGTCGCCAGCTCAGTGAGAGTTTCGGCTCAGACCTTCCTGTTCTGCGCCTGCACTCGGACAGAGGCGGGGAGTTTTCCTCCGACCTCCTGAGGGCCTTCTGTCGTTTGGAGGGCATCCGCCAGACGTTCACGCTTCCGGCCTCCCCGCAGCAAAATGGGATTGCTGAGCGCCGCATTGGCATGGTCATGGATGTCGCTCGTACGTCCATGATCCATGCGGCTGCTCCCCATTTTCTGTGGCCGTTCGCGGTTCAGTACGCGGCGAATCAGATCAACCTTCAGCCTCGTGTCTCCTTGCCGGAGACCACACCTACTCTGCGGTGGACGGGGAAGGTTGGCGATGCGTCCGCGTTTCGTGTCTGGGGATCTCGAGCTTTTGTCCGCGATACTACTGCGGACAAGCTGTCCTCCCGTGCCGTTCCCTGTGTCTTCCTTGGCTTCCCTCCTGACGCACCCGGGTGGCAGTTCTACCACCCCACCTCGCGTCGTGTTCTGTCCTCTCAGGACGTCACGTTCGATGAGTCGGTGTCGTACTACCGTCTCTTTCCCTACCGCACTGCCTCTCCCCCCCCCCCCCCCCCGCCGCTCTTCCTCGCACCAGGTACTCCCCTGGTAGACCCCCTCCCCCCCCAGGGTCCTGCCCCCTCAAGTGTGTCCCAGGTAGACCCTGACGAGCCGGTCGAGGTAGCTGTCGACTCAGGTGCTGCTAGGGGTGCTGAGACTGGGGGTGCTGAGACTGGGGGTGCTGAGACTGGGGGTGCTGAGTCTGGAGGTGCTCTGGGTGTCCCGTCGCGGCGGGAGCCCCTCTCTCCACAGCGGCTTCGTGAGTGGTACTCTCGGCGCTGTCGAGGTGCTGCTGGTGCTGGAGCTGCTGGAGGTGCGACAGGAGCTACTGGAGGTGCTGGCGCTGCTGGAGGTGGTGCTGGTGCTGGAGCTGCTGGAGGTGCTGCTGGTGCTGGAGCTGCTGGAGGTGCTGCTGGTGCTGGAGCTGCTGGAGGTGCTGCTGGTGCTGGAGCTGCTGGAGGTGCTGCTGGTGATGTAGGTGCTGGAGGTGCTCCTGGAGCTACTGGAGGTGCTGGCGCTGCTGGAGGTGGTGCTAGTGCTGGAGCTGCTGGATGTGCTGCTGGTGCTGTAGGTGCTGGAGTTGCTACTGGAGCTACTGGAGGTGCTGGTGCTGCTGGAGGTGGTGCTGGTGCTGGAGCTGCTGGAGGTGCTGCTGGTGCTGGTGCTGGAGCTGCTGGAGGTGCTGCTGGGACTGGAGACCCTGGGGTTGAGGGTACCGGTTCTGTCTCTGCTGTTTCTCGAGGCGCTGCGCGGCCGCGGCCGTACTACGTTCCCCTCCTTCAGCAGGTTCTTGGCTCCCCGCCTTCTCCTGGTCCTCCTCCTCCTTTCCTGAGTCCACCGCCTGTCCAGTCTCAGTCGCAGTTGCAGCCGGCCCCTCCCCTGCCTGGTCCTTCTCCTTACTCTGGTCCGACTAGAGGTCTTACGGAGCGTCGTGAGCCTGAGTCGCGTCCTGTGTCGCCTGCGTCTCGTTCTGCGTCACCTGTCCGCACTGTTCGCGCTGGTCGTGTTTCGCGTCCGCGTCTTCCACCTGTCCCAGGCACTCACTCTATGACACTGCGTCCTTCTACTGCTTCACAGCGTGTCCCTCTGCCCTCTCCTCCTGCGTCCTCTCTTCCTGACGGTCCGGACCCGGAGTCTGACTCCCTTCGTGCTGCTAGTCCTACTGTCACGCGCTTTCTGGCCACTGCTGTCACTGACCCTCTGTTTGAGTCCTCTGTTGCGTCTGCTCTTGTTGCTGAGCTTGTTGACTTTGCTGCAGCCTGTCGCCTAGATTACGCCACTAGTCTTGTTGCTGCGTCTGCGTCTGTCTGTCCTCCGTCCGTCGGGGGTGAGTGTGCTCTTGGCACGGACGTTCTTGAGGACAGACAGGAGGACCTTGAGTGCTTTGCCACTGCTTCACCTCATCTCGTGTCCATGCTGCTTGCCCCTGAGGGAGACCCGGATGCACTAGACATCCCGACCCCGCGCTCTTACGCAGAGGCGATAGAGGGTCCCTACTCCTCTCAGTGGCAGGCAGCCATGGACGCAGAGATGGCTTCCTGGAAGTCCACAGGCACCTACGTAGACGAGGTTCCCCCACCTGGGGCGAACATCGTCAGTGGCATGTGGATCTTCAGGGTGAAGCGGCCGCCGGGTTCTCCGCCTGCCTTCAAGGCACGTTACGTTGCACGTGGCTTCAGTCAGCGACAGGGAGTTGACTTCTTTCAGACCTTCTCCCCTACCCCGAAGATGACCACTCTTCGGGTACTGCTGCACGTTGCTGCTCAGCGTGACTACGAGCTCCACTCGCTTGACTTCAGCACAGCCTTCCTACAGGGCAGCCTGCACGAGGAGATCTGGCTGCGCCGCCCACCTGGCTTCACTGGGTCGTTTCCTGCAGGTACCCAGTGGAGCCTCCGGCGGCCAGTCTACGGTCTCCGCCAGGCGCCCCGTGAGTGGCACGACACACTCAGGACGACTCTTGCTGCTCTTGGTTTTGCTCCTTCCACTTCTGACCCTTCTCTGTTTTTACGCACTGACACTACTCTGCCGCCGCTCTACGTTCTCGTGTACGTAGACGACCTCATCTTTGCTACTGCTGACACGGAGGCACTCGCCCACGTGAAGTCCGAGCTGCAGAAGAGACACACGTGCACAGACTTGGGTGAGCTCACAAGCAATCTTGGCTTGCGGATCACCCGGGACAGAGCACAGCGCACCATTACCTTGACTCAGTCACACATGGTGAAGCAGGTCCTTCAGCGCTTCAGCTTCACCTACTCCTCGCCACAGTCCACTCCTCTGCCTACCGGTCACTCGCTCTCAGCTCCACCTTCGGACGAGTCCGTAGAGCCGAGTGGCCCGTATCCAGAGCTTGTGGGCTGCCTCATGTACCTGATGACTTGCACAGGTACATGAGGTGCACTGGGATGCTGCGAAGAGGGTGTTGCGATACTTGTGCAGTACATCAGGCATGGGGCTCGTGCTTGGAGGACGGGCTCGAGTTGTCCTCAATGGTCACGCTGACGCCTCCTGGGTTGACGACTTGGCTACGCAGCGGTCGTCACAGGGTTACACCTTCAGCCTTGGCTCCGGTTCTGTCTCCTGGCGGTCTACCCACTCTTCTTCTGTTCTCAGCTCCAGTTGTGAGGCTGAGATCTACGCTGGGGCCATGGCTGCACAGGAGCTTCGCTGGCTCACCTACCTGCTGACCGACTTGGGAGAGGCGCCTCGTTCTCCTCCAGTTCTGTACGTCGACAACAAGGCCATGCTGGCCTTGTGTCAAGAGCACAGACTGGAGCACAGAACGAAGCACATTGCTCTGCGCTACTTCCTTGCTCGAGAGTTGCAGCAGCGTGGCCAGCTTCGTCTTGCTTACGTGGCCTCTCAGGCCAACACTGCTGATGTTTTCACCAAGGCACTTCAGCCTTGTGATCATCAGCGTTTCTGTACTGTGTTAGGCCTTGTACCTACTGTGCCTCACTTGTTGACTTCTTGACTCTGCTTGTACTGTACTGTATATACTTATACCTGCATGCTTACACTTGCTAGGTTGTGTTCACTGTACTGTTTGCTTTCCTTTATATAACTCTGCATATAAACTGGCCTTATGGCCCTTTGCTTGTGCTCAGACTGTGTGGTGACTTTGTGATCCACCCTGAGCTTGCTTTGCTTTTCTTGACTGGTCTTGTGACCTCTTGTTCTCCCCCACTTTGCCTATGGGGGTGTGTCAAACTTATATCTCCTATGGTCTATTTAGGCTGTAGTGGGGTAGCTCTTAGAGGGTACAACACTTATATGTTTTCTATTTGTACCCATCTCACTTTCTAGTTTATTCATTCTTTCGTCAATCCTTCTCACAGCACTCTGTGCCGCTCTCATCGCCGAGCAGCAGGATATGGACCTGCACAACGCTCGAGGAGGGAAAAAGGTGGTAAACAACACAGTCAGTTTTTATTCTAATCCACGTCACAAACCCGTTTGTTCCTTTTGTCGCAAAGCAGGACATACTATTGATACCTGCTGGTCGAAAGATAAACCATCTTGGTAGCGGACTACACCGAAACATCCCAAAGATTCTTCAGGTGAAGCTGAGAAGCAGGAAGCTGAGAAGCAGGCAGCTGAGAAGCAGGAAGATGTGAAGCAGAATACTGCGAAGCCGAACTCTGCGAAGCCGCCTACTACACCTGTCAAGACACAAGCGAAAGAAGTTATTAATTGTATGACGTCAGTTTCTACAGTCTACGATCCTGACGCTGAGGAACGTATTCACAATAACTTCAATGATGAACTCAACACGCCCATACCACCCGAGGTCTACGCCAACCTTGCACATACCTTGGAAGGTCCCAACACTTGGTATCTTGACAGTTGTTGCGGGCAGCATATGTGTTCATCAGAAAATCGCTTCGTCATCAATCAGCGTCGTCTTCAGAATCCGTGCGTTGTAGCCGTCACCAACAACCAACGTCTTACAGCACACTGGATGGGTAACATCATTCTTGATTCTGTTGAAGAAGACTTCAGTCTTCATCTTAACGATGTACTCCTCGTTCCTCGACTTGGATTCAATCTGATGTCATCAGCACAGCTCATGAGGAATGGTATTACTCTTCTTGGTGAACCGGGCAAGTTTACTTTAAAGTATGGAGACAGGAAACTCGGCACGGCGATTGAACAGATTGGTGTATTTGTTCTCAACTTCGTACCTGAACGCACCACTGCCGACTCCGAAAATATTCTCTCTCTTGGCCCATGGGAACATCGTGACGACATCGATTACACCGATGATACCGTTCCTCGTGATGGAGTTGTACCCACATCTTCAACCACGGCTGCCGCTGTCATGCTGACCTTCGACAACCAAGGCTTAAACGACGTCCAGAACTCCCGAGATTATCTTGCTCACGTTGCTGGTTGGGGAGATACGACGAATATGCCCACGGGTGAAGGCACTTGGGGGGCACAGGAACCTGACGAGACTACTTGGGGAGAAACACCTGCTGATCGTGATCAATGTCTTCTCACAGAAGCAGAGCAGCGTGTCGCTGACATGGAAGTTCTCGACTCCGGACGACTTGTCGGTGTTGAACCTAAACCTGCAGCATCAGATCAAGAGAGCGGCGAATTAGTTCTTTCACCAGGCGAATCCGTCGACGTTGAAATCAAAATTCTGCCACCTAACCTTACCAGGTTTATTCCGCCTGTCACAGATCATGTTCACGCTGACGGTCATCGGTTGCTGTTGTCTTTCTTCGCTAACGCCGACTATTATCTGCGCGCACAAGGACACAAAGCAACTGCAGACATCTGCCATAAGCGTCTTAGTCATCCGTCGCAGTCTACGCTCAACAACACAATCAAAGCAGCTGTTCTTGACAAGAATTCTCTTCTCTTACCTGGCGGCCTCGAAATGAAACCGGTTAATCGTCCATCACCCTGCTTGATCTGCCCAGCAGCAAATCTACCGCACGAACCGTACCCGACTCATTTTCCTGGCGCTGAGGATTATCGATTGATGGAAAAAGTTTACAGCGATATTCTAAACTTACCTGCGGAGGGTTTCAACGGCGAGAAATATGTGTGAAGAAATAGGAATGAATGATTGACTAGGAAATGAGTTGGGTACAAATATGAAACCCTAGAAAACTGTACCCCATAGTGTCTACCCCACTACAGCCTAGACAGGCTATGTGATTAATGTTTGACACACCCCCATAGGCAAAGTGGGGGAGAACAAGGGGTCACAAGACCAGTCAAGCAAAGCAAAGCAAAGCAATATCAGGGTGGATCACAACGTCACCACACATTCCGAGCACAGGTTCAAAGGCCACAAGGCCAGTTCACATGCAGGATTATATATAAAAGGTAAACAAGCAGGTGCAGGTATATATAGATCACAGTACAAGTAAAGTCAAGAGGTAAGCAAGTGAGGCCAAGTAGGCACAAGACCTAGCATAGTACAGAAACGCTGATGATCACAAGGTTGAAGTGCCTTGGTGAAGATATCAGCAGTGTTGGCCTGAGAGGCCACGTAAGCAAGGCGCAGCTGACCACGCTGCTGCAGCTCACGAGCAAGGAAGTAGCGAAGAGCAATGTGCTTCGTTCTGTGCTCCAGTCTGTGCTCCCAACACAAGGCCAACATGGCCTTGTTGTCTACGTACAGAACTGGAGGAGAACGAGGCGGCTCTCCCAGGTCAGTCAGCAGGTAGGTGAGCCAGCGTAACTCCTGTGCAGCCATGGCTCCTGCGTAGATCTCAGCCTCATAGCTGGAGCTGAGAACAGAAGACGAGCGGGTAGACCGCCACGAAACAGAACCGGAACCAAGGCTGAAGGTGTAACCCTGTGACGACCGCTGAGTAGCCAGGTCGTCCACCCAAGACGCGTCTGCGTGACCAGTGAGGACTACTGGACTCCGCCCTCCAAGCACGAGCCCCATGCCTGACTTACTGCACAAGTAGCGCAACACCCTCTTCGCGGCAGCCATGTGCTCTGGTCGGTGTCTGCCAGGAGCAACATAGCGTGCCAGAATGCTAAGAGGGTATGCCAGGTCAGGTCGAGTGCAGGTCATCAGGTACATGAGACAGCCAACAAGCTCTGGGTACGGGCCACTCGGCTCTACGGACTCATCCGAAGGCAGAGCTGAGAGCGAGTGGCGAGTAGACAGAGGAGTGGCCTGAGGCGAGGAGTACGTGAAGTTGAAGCGCTGAAGGACCTGCTGCACCATGTGTGACTGAGTCAGGGTAATGGTGCGCCGTGCTCTGTCCCGGGTGATCTGCAAGCCAAGATAGCTGCGCAGTTCACCCAGGTCTGTGCACGTGTGTCTCTTCTCCAGCTCGGACTTCACGCGGGCGAGTCCAGCAGTGTCAGCCGTAGCAAACACCAAGTCGTCGACGTACACGAGGATGTAGAACGGCGGCAGCAAAGTGTCGGTGCGA
The DNA here is from genome assembly GCA_947471745.1 of Closterium sp. Naga37s-1. Classification (NCBI taxonomy): domain Eukaryota; kingdom Viridiplantae; phylum Streptophyta; class Zygnematophyceae; order Desmidiales; family Closteriaceae; genus Closterium; species Closterium sp. Naga37s-1. Next base: position 3,519,372 of record CANJKZ010000774.1, on the reverse strand, counting down.
AGAAACAGCGACGGGTCAGCGGTAGAAGGAGCAAACCCAAGAGCCGCAAGCGTAGTCCTCAGTGTGTCGTGCCACTCACGGGGCGCCTGGCGGAGACCGTAGACTGGCCGCCGAAGGCTCCACTTGGTACCAGGAGGAAACGACCCAGTGAAGCCAGGTGGGCGGCGCAGCCAGATCTCCTCGTGCAGGCTGCCCTGTAGGAAAGCAGTGTTGAAGTCAAGGGAGTGAAGCTTGTAGTCACGCTGAGCAGCGACGTGCAGCAGAACCCGAAGTGTGGTCATCTTCGGGGTCGGGGAGAAGGTCTGAAAGTAGTCAACTCCCTGCCGCTGACTGAAGCCTCGAGCCACGTAACGCGCCTTGAAGACAGGCGGAGAACCCGGCGGCCGCTTCACCCTGAAAATCCACATGCCACTGACGATGTTCGCCCCAGGTGGGGGAACCTCGTCGACGTAGGTGCCTGTGGACTTCCTTGAAGCCATCTCTGCGTCCATGGCTGCCTGCCACTGAGAGGAGTAGGGACCCTCTATCGCCTCTGCGTAAGAGCGCGGGGTCGGGATGTCTGGTGCATCCGGGTCTCCCTCAGGGGCAAGCAGCATGGACACGAGATGAGGTAAAGCAGCAGCAAAACACTGGAACTCCTCCTGTCTGTCCTCAAGGACGTCCGTGCTAAGAGCACACTCACCCCCGACGGACGGAGGACAGACAGACGCAGACTCAGCAACAAGACTAGTGGCGTAGTCTAGACGACAGTGAGCAGCGAAGTCGACAAGCTCGGCAACTAAGGCAGACGCAGCAGCGGACTCAAAGGAAGGGTCAGTGACAGCAGTGGCTAGGAAACGCGTGACAGTAGGACTGGCAGCACGAAGGGAGTCAGACTCCGGGTCAGCAAGAGCAGGAAGAGAGGAGTCTGGAGGAGACGGCAAAGGGACACGCTGTGGAGCAGTGGAAGGACGCAGTGCCATCTGATGCGTGCCAGGGACCGCAGGAGGACGCGGACGCGGAACACGACGACTAGGGCGAGCAGTACGAACAGGTGACGCAGGACGCGACTCAGGCTCACGACGCTCAGCAAGACCTCCAGTAGGACCAGCGTAGGGAGAAGGAGCAGGTAGTGGAGAGGCTAGCTGTGACTGTGACTCGGACTGGACAGGCGGTGGACACTCTAAGGAAGGAGCAGGACCAGAAGAAGGCGGAAGACCAAGAACCTGCTCAAGGAGCGGAACGAAGTGCGGCCGCGGCCGTGCAGCACCTCCAGAACCAGCAGAGACAGCACCAGTACCTGTAGCGTCAGCACCAACTCCAGCAGCACCACTAGCACCAGCAGTACCACCAGCAGCTCCAGGAGCGCCAACTCCAGCACCCACAGGAGCACCGGCTCCAGCAGCACCTCCAGCTCCAGTACCTCCAACAGCTCCAGCTCCAGCAGGACCACCGGAAGACTCAGTAGCTCCGGCTCCAGTACCTCCAGCAGCACCCACTCCAGCAGCAGAACCAGCTCCAGCTCCACCAGTAGCTCCGGCTCCAGTAGCACCACCAGGCCCAGCAGCTCCAGTACCTCCAGTACGAGCACCTCCGGGACCCGTGGCTCCAGCACCCCCAGCAGCAGTAGAACCTCCAACACCGGCAGCACAACCAGCTCCAGCAGCACGGCTCCAGCGCCGAGCAAACCACTCACGCAGCTCCTGTGGAGAGGGGAGCTCCCGCCAGGACAAAGCACCCGAAGGACCGCCAGGTCCAGCACTGGCAGGCTCCGCACCCCCACCCTCAGCAACCCCAGGCTCAGCACCCCCAGACCCAGCACCCCCAGGCTCCGCACGCTCAAGCTCAGCACCCCCAGACCCAGCACCTCCACGCTCCTCACACTCAGGCTCAGCACCCCCAGAAGTACCAGAGTCAACATCTACCTCGACAGGCTCGACTGCATCTACCTGGGACACACCTGAGGGGACAGGACACTGAGGGGGGAGGGGGTCTACCGGGGGGGGAACGGGCGTGAGGAAGAGCGGCAGGGGGGGGAGGGGCGCAGTGCGGTAGGGGAAGAGACGGTAGTACGGAACCGACCCGTCAAACGTGACGTCCTGGGAGGACAGAATACGACGCGAGGTGGGGTGGTAAAACTGCAAACCAGGCGCGTCAGGGGGGAAGCCGAGGAAGACGCAAGGAACAGCACGGGAGGACAGCTTGTCCGCAGACAAGTCACGGACGAAAGCTCGAGATCCCCAGACACGGAACGCAGACGCATCGCCAACCTTCCCCGTCCACCGCAGAGTAGGGGAGGTCTCCGGCATGGAGACCCGGGGCTGAAGGTTGATCTGATGCGCCGCGTACTGAACCGCGAACGGCCACAGAAAATGGGGAGCAGCCGCATGGATCATAGACGTACGAGCGACGTCCATGACCATGCCAATGCGGCGCTCAGCAATCCCATTTTGCTGTGGAGAGGCCGGAAGCGTGAACGTCTGGCGGATGCCCTCCGCACGACAGAAGGCTCGCAGAGGGTCAGAGGAAAACTCTCCACCTCTGTCGGAGTGCAGACGCAGAACAGGAAAGTCCGAGCTGAAACGCTCTCTGAGCTGGAGACGAGCAACGCGGATCCAGTCGATCAACACCTCAGTGACCTCACCCTTGCTGCGCAAGGGGAAGACTGTGGTGTAACGCAAGTAGTCATCAACGACCAGCAGGAAGTAACGCTCGTGACCCTGTCTACGGACGCGGGCTGGGCCCCACACGTCCATGTGAAGAGTCTGCAGCGGAGCCTCTGTCGGAGGAAACTCTTAGGAGTGAGGAGCGGCGCGCTGCCGCCCCTCGACGCAGGGAACGCAGGTAGGGGCAGGCCCCGGGGGAAGGGGAGGGAGGGATCGGGGGAGACCAGAGACAAGGACACGGGAGGCCATGCCTCGGAGGCGAGGCAAGGAGGGGTGACCAAGGCGGTGGTGCCAGAGGAGGGTCTGGTGGAACAGGAGGCGACACGAGCAGGGGGCAGACTCAGGACCTGACCGAGACGCTGCAGCAAACACCTGACTCGACGCAGCTACCTGACCAGACGCAGCAACAGTTGGAGACTCTGTGGTCAGTGTGTACAGGCTCGACCCCGGTCGGCGGGTAAACGTGGCCAAGTGGTGGCCCGTCCGAGCACACGTGCAGTGGGTCACTCGCTGACTCGCAGGAGTGAACTGGTCAACCCCGCCATCCTGAAGGTCAGCACCACTCACCAAGTTCGTAGAGAACGAGGGGAGGTAGAGACCGGACAGGGAGCCTGATGGGGCCGCCGGACACGGGAGGACAGTGGAGTAGTGAGCAAGAACAGGACCCCCAGAGGGGTCTGCCAGGGAGACCGCAACCGGCCGACTGAGCGGCGTAAGGGTGGTGCGGTCTCGAAAGAAGGAGCGGGAAGCACCCGAGTTGAGGGTGAAGGTGTGCAAAACCTGAGCCGACGCGGTACCTGAGAGAGCAGACTCACTAGCACCTAGAGCAGCAGCCTCAATGCCCGGGTCAGGCGGAACACACACGTAACAGTCACCCTCAGCACTAATAGACACAGCATACATGGCAGCAAGAATAGCATCAAAATCAAGATCAAAGATAGCTACACCCGACCTGAGCAGATCACCCCAGCGAGGGATCTCAGTGGCGTCAGGGAACTGGGTACGCCAGGCGTCAGTCAGGCGACCGAAGCAGCGCTGGGTGGCGTGCAGACCGCCACACTGCTCTCCAGTGCGGTCGCCGGTGCGCAGGACGTAGGTACACGGACCAGCACCCCCATACCCCTGGCGCCCTGCGTACCACTCACGAAGCTGCTGTGACGACGGGGTCTCACGAGAGCGCGGCTGGTGCTGGGGTCCCCGCTGCACAGCTCCGCCTCGACCAGCTCCACCTCCGCCGTCGCCGCCTCCGCCGCCTCCACCCCAACCGCCACCGCCACCGCTGCCTCCACCTCCACCGCTGCCACCGAAGCCCCCACCTCTGCCTCCACCCCCACCCCCACCCCCTCCTCCGCCTCCACCGCCACTACCTCCTCCCCCGCCACCTCCTCCAGCGCCCTTGCCCCGCTTGCCCTTGCCGTTGCGGCGCCTCTCGCTAGGAGCAGACGCAGCGCTGACCGACCCGGTGCCAACAAGGTCGACAGCAGCAGTAGAGGCAACGGAGGGCAAAAGAGGAACGGGGGAGCACCCCTCAAAGAAAGGGGTACGGGGGTCACCACGAGAGGCTCCTACAGCGGTAATACTAGTCTCTGCTGCAAGGAGGCGCTCCTCGAGGAGGTCAACGGTGAGTGTGGTAGGGCAAAGAGAGAGGAAGTGGTCCCTGACCGAGCGAAGGGTGTCAGGGAGTCGGGTGACTAGGTAGTAGAGGGTGATGTACATGGGGGGGGGGTTCTTGGCGCAGAACTCAGCAGGAAGCGCAAGGCGGTAGCGGGTGTCACTAGTGCGGAGGTGCGTAATGAGGTCAGTGACTGTGGCAAAAGCAGCGAGGTCAGGGAACAGGTACGGTAGCATGAGGCGGCTAAGCGCAGCAGTGGAAGGGGAAGAGTAGCGTGCAACTACAGCGTCGTACAGAGTCTTAGCACTCTTGTACTGACTAAAGTGCGCGCGCTCAGTAGACGGTAAGTGACTACGCACAGCAAGGCGGGCAGCAGCATCGCGCGTGGTCCACTGCGAGCGAACAGTACTGTCAGCATCAGCAGCAGGGGCAGTAGAGGCGCAAGACGTGAGATCGAACAGTGAGAGACCATCCTTGCTATCGCACTGTAGGAAAAGCTGCAGATCATCTAGCCAGACCTCGAAGTCAACCGCTCGACCCTCAGCATCAAAGGTAAGAACATTGAGACTAGCCATGACAGGAGAAGCAGCAGGCTAGCAGCAGCAGTAGTGCAACTCGGCTAAGTGACGCGGCTAGGCAGGGCAGCGCGGTTCGGCAGGGCGGCTCGGCAGGGCGGCGCGGCTCGGCGGCGCGGCTCGGCGGGCGGCTCGGCAGGGCAGCGCGGCTCGGCAGCGCTGTTACCAGGGGCGGGGCCGGGGCAGGGCCGGGGCAGGGCCGGGGTAGGGCCGCGACAAGTCCGGGGCAGGGCCGGGGCTGGGCCGCGACAGATCCGGGGCCGGGCCGGGGCAGGGCTGCGACAGGTCCGGGGCAGGGCCGGGGCAGAGCCGGGGCAGGGCCGGGGCAGAGCCGGGGCAGGGTAAGGGCAGGATCGGGGCAGGGCCGGGGCAGGGCCGGGGCAGGGCCGGAGCAGGGCCAGGACAGGGCCGGGGCGAGGCCGCGACAGGTCCGGGACAGAGCCGCGACAGGGTCGGGGCAGGGTCGGGGCAGGGCCGGGGCAGGTCCGGGACAGGGCCGCGACGGGGCCGGGGCGGGCCGGGGCAGGGCCGGGGCAGGGCAGGGGCCGGGGCCGCGACAAGCGACGGGGGAGGGCCAGGGCGGGGCCGTGACGGGGTCGCAATGGGCGACGGGGCAGGGCCGTGGTAGTGTCGCAGTAGGGCCGCGACTGGGCGGCTCGGGGCGACGGGGCAGGGCCGGGGCGGGGTCACAACGGGGCCTGACGGGGCCGCAAAGGGGGCCGCTAACGGGCCGCAAAGGAGCCGCGTAGGGCAGAAAAGGCCACTAGGGGGCCGGGGAAAAGAAGGGTAGGGCAGAGCGAAAAGCGCGATTCGGGCAGGTAGGTAAAAAAAAAACTTTTAACGGTGGGCCCTTAGGGAGGAACGGTCCCAGTAGGGAACCCGCTCTATACCATGTGAAGAAATAGGAATGAATGATTGACTAGGAAATGAGTTGGGTACAAATATGAAACCCTAGAAAACTGTACCCCATAGTGTCTACCCCACTACAGCCTAGACAGGCTATGTGATTAATGTTTGACAATATGTTATCACGTTCACTGAAGCTTCTACTCGATACGTCTGGACTGGTAACATGACTAATCGTTTTCTTGCTTTCACAGCGTTTCAGACATGGCTACCTCTCGCAGAACGCGAGTCCGACACCAAACTCAAAAGCTTCCAGTGTGACGGAGCTGGAGAATATCGCAGCCTCGAGTTTACAGCGTACCTGCAAGAACGAGGCATACGGCGCCTGTTCTCACTTCCTCACGCTCACCAGCAGAGCGGTGTAGCTGAACGCCTCAATCGTACTTTGCAAGAAAAGATGCGAGCACTACTCGCACAGTCTCAACTCGGCCCACTCTACTGGCCCTTCGCGATGGACCACGCAACGGTGTTGCACAACCTCCTGTCTTCATCGGCTTTACCAAACAACGCATCACCTCACTTGTTGTGGACAGGAAAATTGGGCACTACGAAACTTCTTCGAGTGTTTGGGTGCGTTGTGCAATATCGTCCTCCCACCGCTCCGCTCGGAAAGTTCGATCAACGTGCTAAGTGGGGTCTTCATCTCGGCCTTGAGAAGCAGTTTTCTGCATGGCGTATTCTGGATTATCGCAGTCGACTTTTAATTCCTGCCCGCGACTGTATTTTCTACGAAAATCTGACCCTTCCTGTCTTCGAACAGTACCTCGCCACGCAGCGTGACCCTGCTACACTTTTCCACGGTGTTCGATCATTCGCCAGTGCTGACGCCGAACTCGCTGCCAGCGAAGAACCTGACATTGACGGTGCACGTGAAGCCGCTCCTGATCCACCTATTCCAACCACGTCTTCCGGATTTCCGGAATTCATTCCACTCATCGACGCTCATCCCGACGATGTTCGTGAAGTTCATCATACTTACCTGGTGGACGATCAACGACGTCCCATGCCAGCTGTAACTGACAGCAGCATCCGCGTCGATCCTGACGAAATTGGGGGGGCAAATGGTGAACAGTGTGAATCTTTCAATTTCGCAGGACGGACTGACGACAGTCCTAATTATCAAACTGGGCTTCAGATACTGGGACTCGCAGCAGCAGTACAGCAAAATTCTTCAGAAGTCGCAGAACCGAAAACTGCCCGACAGGCCCTTTCAGGACCACATCGCGAAAAATGGCGTGAAGCCATGGATCGTGAACTGGCTGCCCTGGAAAAACGGGAGACTTGGGATCTCATATCCATCGAAAAAGCTACAAATAAAAATATTCTTACCGGAAAATGGGTTTTCAGGGTGAAGACGAAAGCTGACGGCTCTTATGAAAAACATAAGGCAAAATGGGTTGTTCGTGGTTTTGACCAAACTCACGGGGTAGACTATACGCGAACCTTCGCCCCAGTCAGCCGACACACAAGTGTTCGTCTCGTTATCTGCGAAGCAGCTGCGAAGAACTTTCCGCTTCGACAAATTGACGTCTCCAACGCTTTTCTATACGCTGACGTCGATGCTGAAATCTACGTCGAATATCCACATACCTATCTGACAAATCTGCCAAGTGTCTGCAAACTCAAGAAGTCACTGTACGGCATCAAACAAGCTCCGCGACTGTGGCAGCAGCATTTGAACAGGAAACTTACAGAGGTTGGATTCCGACAACTGCCGCATGACCCCGGAATGTATCGACTAGACGACAAGGGGAGCTACGCGCTACTTGTGGCTTACGTGGATGATATTCTCTACGTAAGTTCTTCGACTTCCTTGGGTGATCGCATCGAAGCAGATCTGAAGAAGTCCCTCGACTTAACTGTCTCCACCGAAGTAACCCAATTTCTTGGGTTAAACATTTCGCGAACTTCCTCTGCCATTCACCTTACAGCATCGAAGTATGCTGAGTCACTCGCTAAGCGTTTCAAGATTCCTACAAGTTACGCCGCTACACCGTTTCGGTCTACACCCACCGGGTACATCCTAAACAACACCAAACTTTTGGCAGCTGGTCTACAACTGTACCAGCAGCAACTCGGGTGTCTTCTTTTCGCAGCAGTCACATGCCGTCCCGACCTTGCTTACGTCGCAAGCTATCTCGCACAATTTTTACGCTGCCCAAAAGAAGAACATCACCTCGATCTTCAGCGCGCTCTACACTACTTTGTCGCAACACCCACAGTCGGGCTGATTTTCAACACAGGAAAACCGACCGACAAAATGTATCTCAGCGGATATGTCGACGCAGACCACGCTGGTGACACGACAGATCGCCGGTCACGAACAGGCTACATTTTCCGTCTCGAGCCCATTGGTCCAATCTCATGGAACTCATCGAAACAGGAACTCGTGTCACTTTCCTCGGCTGAAGCAGAATTCATTGCCGCGTGTGCTGCAACTCGAGAAGGACTATACTTACAGGAACTGCTCGACGAAGCGAAGTTCGTCACACCGAATCAGTTTACGTTGCAGTGCGACAACCAGAGTGCGATCACCATCGCCAACAAACCCGGCTTCGTCAATCGCACGAAACATATTTCACTACGTTACTTCTTCGTCAAGGATGCGATCGACAAGGGGAGAATGCGCCTTGTCTACTGTCCTACTGGTGACATGGCAGCTAACTCACTTACCAAGAAGCTGACACGACAGAAATTTCACCACTGCAACCAGCTCAGCGGAATTTCCGAGACAACCGGATAACTACACCGAACTCCTAGAAGTGAAGGGGAGTGTTGAGATAATATCAAGACTTAAGCACTTCAAGGATATTCGTGTAGTACAGTAAAGTACCGATAGGCTGACGTCAGCAAAGCGCTACGCGCCATAGGATGACGTCAGCACGTAGCTATAGACCTCGCGAAAAGTTACGTACCGTTTCAGAACAAGAAAAGCACAGTATAGTAGGCGAACAGGTACTTTACTCTAGTTATATATTTTGTATGTTTATCATGTTATAATATATCTGATTTCAGAGACATCGATCCTGAAACATATCACTACATGGGCTTTTATTAAGTCCAGACAAAGCTTTCATAACAGGCTTTAACTCATATAAGACTTCTGCTACGACAGGAAGCTACCATCCTAAGTATTACGATCCTATTCAATCACTTCAAATTCTAACACAGGGAAACTGCCGAATGGAGTGCTGGCACCGCAGGAATCTAAGATTCCCTGTAATTGCGGACAAATCCGCACGGAACGGAACAAGTAAGAATTGCTTTTAGTGTTAGTTTTGTTACAACGCTGTGGAATAAGTGTACTTGGGGGAAATAATATGAAATTTCAGTGTGGCCTAACAAAAAAGGCTGAAAGATCAGTCCCACGAAAATCTCAAAACTGATTTTTCAGTGTAGGTAAAAAAAGGACTGCCAAAATCAGGAATTTCATGGCTTTTTTCCTGATATTGAGGCCCTGCCGTGCAGCCCAATCACAGCCGCATGCCCTGCGTGGCATGTGCATTTCTTCCGAACCCTCTCGAAGGGTGGGGAAGATTCCCTGCCAGCGCAGCGTTTATGCTGCCACGCAGGGTCCTCTACGGGGGTAGGCTGGGGTTTCCCGCCTGTCATTGACGAGGACCCCGAGGCGCCAACCTTACAGGGTCCCCTCTTTCTCTCTTTTTTTTTTTTTTTTTTTTTATTATTATTATTCAGATTCCAGTCTAGGCCGCCTGGCTGGCGAAGCCATGGCGGAATTCAGCGGGACGCACTTCCTCTTCAAGAAAAAACCAGCTCGCATGTGGCGACTTACCGACGACGGGTGGTATACACGTGAGCCAACAGCGCCTCCAGTGCCATCTAAACCTCCTGCGCCCCCTGTTCTGTGAAGAAACAGGAATGAATGATTGACTAGGAAATGAGTTGGGTACAAATATGAAACCCTAGGAAACTGTACCCCATAGTGTCTACCCCACTACAGCCTAGACAGGCTATGTAATTAATGTTTGACACACCCCCATAGGCAAAGTGGGGGAGAACAAGGGGTCACAAGACCAGTCAAGCAAAGCAAAGCAAAGCAATATCAGGGTGGATCACAACGTCACCACACATTCCGAGCACAGGTTCAAAGGCCACAAGGCCAGTTCACATGCAGGATTATATATAAAAGGTAAACAAGCAGGTGCAGGTATATATAGATCACAGTACAAGTAAAGTCAAGAGGTAAGCAAGTGAGGCCAAGTAGGCACAAGACCTAGCATAGTACAGAAACGCTGATGATCACAAGGTTGAAGTGCCTTGGTGAAGATATCAGCAGTGTTGGCCTGAGAGGCCACGTAAGCAAGGCGCAGCTGACCACGCTGCTGCAGCTCACGAGCAAGGAAGTAGCGAAGAGCAATGTGCTTCGTTCTGTGCTCCAGTCTGTGCTCCCAACACAAGGCCAACATGGCCTTGTTGTCTACGTACAGAACTGGAGGAGAACGAGGCGGCTCTCCCAGGTCAGTCAGCAGGTAGGTGAGCCAGCGTAACTCCTGTGCAGCCATGGCTCCTGCGTAGATCTCAGCCTCATAGCTGGAGCTGAGAACAGAAGACGAGCGGGTAGACCGCCACGAAACAGAACCGGAACCAAGGCTGAAGGTGTAACCCTGTGACGACCGCTGAGTAGCCAGGTCGTCCACCCAAGACGCGTCTGCGTGACCAGTGAGGACTACTGGACTCCGCCCTCCAAGCACGAGCCCCATGCCTGACTTACTGCACAAGTAGCGCAACACCCTCTTCGCGGCAGCCATGTGCTCTGGTCGGTGTCTGCCAGGAGCAACATAGCGTGCCAGAATGCTAAGAGGGTATGCCAGGTCAGGTCGAGTGCAGGTCATCAGGTACATGAGACAGCCAACAAGCTCTGGGTACGGGCCACTCGGCTCTACGGACTCATCCGAAGGCAGAGCTGAGAGCGAGTGGCGAGTAGACAGAGGAGTGGCCTGAGGCGAGGAGTACGTGAAGTTGAAGCGCTGAAGGACCTGCTGCACCATGTGTGACTGAGTCAGGGTAATGGTGCGCCGTGCTCTGTCCCGGGTGATCTGCAAGCCAAGATAGCTGCGCAGTTCACCCAGGTCTGTGCACGTGTGTCTCTTCTCCAGCTCGGACTTCACGCGGGCGAGTCCAGCAGTGTCAGCCGTAGCAAACACCAAGTCGTCGACGTACACGAGGATGTAGAACGGCGGCAGCAAAGTGTCGGTGCGAAGAAACAGCGACGGGTCAGCGGTAGAAGGAGCAAACCCAAGAGCCGCAAGCGTAGTCCTCAGTGTGTCGTGCCACTCACGGGGCGCCTGGCGGAGACCGTAGACTGGCCGCCGAAGGCTCCACTGGGTACCAGGAGGAAACGACCCAGTGAAGCCAGGTGGGCGGCGCAGCCAGATCTCCTCGTGCAGGCTGCCCTGTAGGAAAGCAGTGTTGAAGTCAAGGGAGTGAAGCTTGTAGTCACGCTGAGCAGCGACGTGCAGCAGAACCCGAAGTGTGGTCATCTTCGGGGTCGGGGAGAAGGTCTGAAAGTAGTCAACTCCCTGCCGCTGACTGAAGCCTCGAGCCACGTAACGCGCCTTGAAGACAGGCGGAGAACCCGACGGCCGCTTCACCCTGAAAATCCACATGCCACTGACGATGTTCGCCCCAGGTGGGGGAACCTCGTCGACGTAGGTGCCTGTGGACTTCCTTGAAGCCATCTCTGCGTCCATGGCTGCCTGCCACTGAGAGGAGTAGGGACCCTCTATCGCCTCTGCGTAAGAGCGCGGGGTCGGGATGTCTGGTGCATCCGGGTCTCCCTCAGGGGCAAGCAGCATGGACACGAGATGAGGTAAAGCAGCAGCAAAACACTGGAACTCCTCCTGTCTGTCCTCAAGGACGTCCGTGCTAAGAGCACACTCACCCCCGACGGACGGAGGACAGACAGACGCAGACTCAGCAACAAGACTAGTGGCGTAGTCTAGACGACAGTGAGCAGCGAAGTCGACAAGCTCGGCAACTAAGGCAGACGCAGCAGCGGACTCAAAGGAAGGGTCAGTGACAGCAGTGGCTAGGAAACGCGTGACAGTAGGACTGGCAGCACGAAGGGAGTCAAACTCCGGGTCAGCAAGAGCAGGAAGAGAGGAGTCTGGAGGAGACGGCAAAGGGACACGCTGTGGAGCAGTGGAAGGACGCAGTGCCATCTGATGCGTGCCAGGGACCGCAGGAGGACGCGGACGCGGAACACGACGACTAGGGCGAGCAGTACGAACAGGTGACGCAGGACGCGACTCAGGCTCACGACGCTCAGCAAGACCTCCAGTAGGACCAGCGTAGGGAGAAGGAGCAGGTAGTGGAGAGGCTAGCTGTGACTGTGACTCGGACTGGACAGGCGGTGGACACTCTAAGGAAGGAGCAGGACCAGAAGAAGGCGGAAGACCAAGAACCTGCTCAAGGAGCGGAACGAAGTGCGGCCGCGGCCGTGCAGCACCTCCAGAACCAGCAGAGACAGCACCAGTACCTGTAGCGTCAGCACCAACTCCAGCAGCACCACTAGCACCAGCAGTACCACCAGCAGCTCCAGGAGCGCCAACTCCAGCACCCACAGGAGCACCGGCTCCAGCAGCACCTCCAGCTCCAGTACCTCCAACAGCTCCAGCTCCAGCAGGACCACCGGAAGACTCAGTAGCTCCGGCTCCAGTACCTCCAGCAGCACCCACTCCAGCAGCAGAACCAGCTCCAGCTCCACCAGTAGCTCCGGCTCCAGTAGCACCACCAGGCCCAGCAGCTCCAGTACCTCCAGTACGAGCACCTCCGGGACCCGTGGCTCCAGCACCCCCAGCAGCAGTAGAACCTCCAACACCGGCAACACAACCAGCTCCAGCAGCACGGCTCCAGCGCTGAGCAAACCACTCACGCAGCTCCTGTGGAGAGGGGAGCTCCCGCCGGGACAAAGCACCCGAAGGACCGCCAGGTCCAGCACTGGCAGGCTCCGCACCCCCACCCTCAGCAACCCCAGGCTCAGCACCCCCAGACCCAGCACCCCCAGGCTCCGCACGCTCAGGCTCAGCACCCCCAGACCCAGCACCCCCAGACTCCGCACGCTCAGGCTCAGCACCCCCAGACCCAGTACCCCAAGGCTCCACACGCTCAGGCTCAGCACCCCCAGAAGTACCAGAGTCAACAGCTACCTGGATAGGCTCGACTGCATCTACTTGGGACACACCTGAGGGGGCAGGACCCTGAGGGGGGAGGGGGTCTACCAGGGGGGGACCGGGCGTGAGGAAGAGGGGCGGGGGGGGGAGGGGGGCAGCGCGGTAGGGGAAGAGACGGAAGTACGGAACCGACTCGTCAAACGTGACATCCTGGGAGGACAGAACACGACGCGAGGTGGGGTGGTAAAACCGCCAACCAGGCGCGTCAGGGGTGAAGCCAAGGAAGACGCAAGGAACAGCACGGGAGGACAGCTTGTCCGCAGACAAGTCACGGACGAAAGCTCGAGATCCCCAGACACGGAACGCAGACGCATCGCCAACCTTCCCCGTCCACCGCAGAGTAGGGGAGGTCTCCGGCATGGAGACCCGGGGCTGAAGGTTGATCTGATGCGCCGCGTACTGAACCGCGAACGGCCACAGAAAATGGGGAGCAGCCGTATGGATCATGGACGTACGAGCGACGTCCATGACCATGCTGTCAGAATGTTATGTTTTGTCTAGCCTGCAGTGGGGTACTCAATAGTGAGTACAGCCCAATTTAGGGTTTGCTATATGTACTCAACTGCTTGTTAGTGAAACCCCTCTTTCTCATTTCTAACTTCCTGCTGTTTCTTAACATGGAATCAGAGCAGGTCGACCCCCTCGGGTCGATCCTGTGTATGGGCCCACCCAACACTTCCGCTGCTGCTACTCTGTCTATCGCGCGCCTCGGGCGCGCGCTGCCTTCTTGCCTGCCGCGCGCCCATGGCGCGTGGCCATTTTTCTTCCCGCCGCGCGCTCGAGGCGCGCGGCGGTTTTCTGACCGTCGCGCCGCCCTGGGGGCCGCGCGACGCCCTTATCTGCCCGTCGTGCGCCCCGTGGCGCGTGGCGGTGCCCTGCCCGTCGCGCGCCCCGGGGCGCACGGCGGTTTCGTCGACCTGGGGGGCCTGTTGCGGCCCCGTCCCGGACCTGCCCCGGCCCCGACTCTGCCCCGGCCCAATTCCCGTCGCCTGTCGAGGCGACCCTGGGGGGGGCCGCGACTGCGGGGGGCCACGCGTCGGCCCCTCCTGTCTTCGTCGCGGCCCTGCCCCCCCCCGTACCCTCCCTACCCGCCTTCTACGGCCCTACCCTGTGTTAGGGTTTGGGGGTGGCGAGTGGGAGGTGGCGGGTGAGTGGCATCCCCTGCTCCTCCTCCTCCTCCGTCTCCCACTGCTGCAGCTGCCGCTGAGGGGGGTGGGTGTGTGGGAGCCGATGGAGTGGTGCTAGGGGGTGGAGTATGAGTAGTGCTAGAGGTGCAGCAGGGGGTGTGTGAAAGGGGGGTGAGGCAGTTAGAGGATGTTGGGCGGAGGCAGCTGTCGTGTCGCCAGCAGCGCCAGTAGTCCGGAGGCTACAATCTCCGGTAGCCCAGCGAGCCTACTGCGCCAGTCGCCCGTGGGTCCGTTGCTCCTGCAGCTCAGAGTTAGTCCCGGAGCCAGTTACTCCAGTAGTCCGGAGGCTACAATCTCCGGTAGCCACAGTGCGCGCCGCTCCTGTTGCCCGTGTGTCTGCAGCTTCACATGTCGTCTCCTATCTCTTCTCCTCTCACAGTTCCTCCTCCTCCTCACTTACCGTCTGTGACTGCCTCTAGCTTTACTTATATTTGTGCACTATAAACTGCTACTTCTTGTACTTGTGCTCAGAATGTGTGGTGACATTGTGATCCACCCTGAGCTTGTTTTGATTTTCTTGTTGTGCTGATTACACCCCACTTTGGCTATGGGGGTGTGTCAGAATGTTATGTTTTGTCTAGCCTGCAGTGGGGTACTCAATAGTGAGTACAGCCCAATTTAGGGTTTGCTATATGTACTCAACTGCTTGCTAGTGAAACCCCTCTTTCTCATTTCTAACTTCCTGCTGTTTCTTAACACATGCCAATGCAGCGCTCAGCAATCCCATTTTGCTGTGGGGAGGCCGAAAGCGTGAACGTCTGGCGGATGCCCTCCGCACGACAGAAGGCTCGCAGAAGGTCGGAGGAAAACTCTCCACCTCTGTCGGAGTGCAGACGTAGAACAGGAAAGTCCGAGCCGAAACGCTCTCTGAGCTGGCGACGAGCAACGCGGATCCAGTCGATCAACACATCAGTGACCTCATCCTTGCGGCGCAAGGGGAAGACTGTGGTGTAACGCGAGTAGTCGTCAACGACCAGCAGGAAGTAACGCTCGTGACCCTGTCCACGGACGCGGGCTGGGCCCCACACGTCCATGTGAAGAGTCTGCAGCGGAGCCTCTGTCGGAGGAAACTCGGAGGAGTGAGGAGCAGCGCGCTGCCGCCCCTCAACGCAGAGAACGCAGGTAGGGGCAGGCCCCGGGGGGAGGGGAGGGAGGGACCGGGGGAGACCAGAGACAAGGACACGGGAGGCCATGCCTCGGAGACGAGGCAAGGAGGGGTGACCAAGGCGGTGGTGCCAGAGGAGGGTCTGGTGAGATAGGAGGCGACACGAGCAGGGGGCAGACTCAGGACCTGACCGAGACGCTGCAGCAAACACCTGACTCGACGCAGCTACCTGACCAGACGCAGCAACCGGAGGAGACTCTGTGGTCAGTGTGTACAGGCTCGACCCCGGTCGACGGGTAAACGTGGCCAAGTGGCGGCCCGTCCGAGCACACGTGCAGTGGGTCACTCGCTGACTCGCAGGAGTGAACTGGTCAACCCCGCCATCCTGAAGGTCAGCACCACTCACCAAGTTCGTAGAGAACGAGGGGAGGTAAAGACCAGACAGGGAGCCTGACGGGGCCGCCGGACACGGGAGGACAGTGGAGTAGCGAGCAAGGACAGGACCCCCAGAGGGGTCGGCCAGGGAGACCGCAACCGGCCGACTGAGCGGCGTAAGGGTGGTGCGGTCTCGAAAGAAGGAGCGGGAAGCACCCGAGTCGAGGGTGAAGGTGTGCAAAACCTGAGCCGACGCGGTACCTGAGAGAGCAGACTCACTAGCACCTGGAGCAGCAGACTCACTAGCACCTAGAGCAGCAGCCTCAATGCCCGGGTCAGGCGGAACACACACGTAACAGTCACCCTCAGCACTAATAGACACAGCATACATGGCAGCAAGAATAGCATCAAAATCAAGATCAAAGATAGCTACACCCGACCTGAGCAGATCACCCCAGCGAGGGATCTCAGTGGCGTCAGGGAACTGGGTACGCCAGGCGTCTGTCAGGCGGCCGAAGCAGCGCTGGGTGGCGTGCAGGCCCCCACACTGCTCTCCAGTGCGGTCGTCGGAGCGCAGGACGTAGGTACAGCCAGACCCCTGGCGCCCTGCGTACCACTCACGAAGCTGCTGGGGCGACGGGGTCTCACGAGAGCAAGGCTGGTGCTGAGGTCCCCGCTGCACACCTCCGCCTCGACCAGCTCCACCTCCGCCGTCGCCGCCTCCGCCGCCTCCACCCCAACCGCCACCGCCACCGCTGCCGCCACCGCCACCGCTGCCTCCACCTCCACCACTGCCACCGAAGCCCCCACCTCTGCCACCACCCCCACCCCCACCCCCTCCTCCGCCGCCACCGCCACTACCGCCTCCCCCGCCACCTCCTCCAGCGCCCTTGCCCCGCTTGCCCTTGCCGCTACGGCGCCTCTCGCTAGGAGCAGACGCAGCGCTGACCGACTCGGTTCCAACAAGGTCGACAGCAGCAGCAGAGGCAATGGAGGGCAAAAGAGGAACGGGGGAGCACCCCTCAAAGAAAGGGGTACGGGGGTCACCACGAGAGGCTCCTACAGCGGTAATACTAGTCTCTGCTGCAAGGAGGCGCTCCTCGAGGAGGTCAACGGTGAGTGTGGTAGGGCAAAGAGAGAGGAAGTGGTCCCTGACCGAGCGAAGGGTGTCAGGGAGTCGGGTGACTAGGTAGTAGAGGGTAATGTACTTGGGGGGGGGGTTCTTGGCGCAGAACTCAGCAGGAAGCGCAGCGCGGTAGCGGGTGTCACTAGTGCGGAGGTGCGTAATGAGGTCAATGACTGTGGCAAAAGCGGCGAGGTCAGGGAACAGGTACGGTAGCATGAGGCGGCTAAGCGCAGCAGTCGCAGGGGAAGAGTAGCGTGCAACTACAGCGTCGTACAGAGTCTTAGCACTCTTGTACTGACTAAAGTGCGCGCGCTCAGTAGACGGTAGGTGACTACGCACAGCAAGGCGGGCAGCAGCATCGCGCGTGGTCCACTGTGAGCGAGCAGTACTGTCAGCATCAGCAGCAGGGGCAGTAGAGGCGCCAGACGTGAGATCGAACAGTGAGAGACCATCCTTGCTGTCGCACTGTAGGAAAAGCTGCAGATCATCTATCCAGACCTCGAAGTCAACCGCTCGACACTCAGCATCAAATGTAAGAACACTGGGACTAGCCATGACAGGAGCAGCAGCAGGCTAGCAGCAGCAGCAGTGCGACTCGGCTAAGCGGCGCGGCTAGGCAAGGCAGCGCGGCTCGGCAGCGCGGGGGGAGGGCCGGGGCAGGGCCGCAACAGGTCCGGGGCAGGGCTGCGACAGGTCCGGGGGAGGGTCGGGGCAGGGCTGCAACAGGTCCGGGGCAGGGCCGGGGCAGGGTTGCGACAGGTCCGGGGCAGGGCCGGGGCAGGGCCGGGGCAGGGCCGGGGCAGGGCCGGGACAGGGCCGGGGCAGAGCCGCGACAGGGCCGCAACAGGGCCGGGGCAGGGCCGCGACAGGTCCGGGACAGGGCCGCGACAGGGTCGGGGCAGGGCTGCGACAGGCCCGGAACAGGGCCGCGAAAGGGCCGGGGGAGGGCCGGGGCAGGGCAGAGGCCGGGCCGCGACAGGGCCGCGACGAGCGACGGGGCAGGGCCAGGGCAGCACCGGGCGACGGGGCGACGGGCGGGGCCGGGCCGGGACGACGGGGCGACGGGCTGGGCCGGGCCGAGGAGACGGGGCGTCGGGCGACGGGGCGACGGGCCGGGCCGCGACGCGGCGGCTTTGGGCGACGGGGCAGGGCCGGGGCGGGGTCGCAACGGGGCCTCGAAGGGGGTCGCTAATGGGCCGCAAAGGGGGCCGCGTAGGGCAGGACAGGCCGTTAGGGGGCCGCGAAGATCGAGGGTAGGGCAGAGCACGAAGCGCGCTTCGGGCAGGTAGGAAAAAAAAAAAATTGACGGTGGGCCCTTAGGAAGGAACGGTCCCGCTAGGGAACCCGCTCTATACCATGTGAAGAAACAGGAATGAATGATTGACTAGGAAATGAGTTGGGTACAAATATGAAACCCTAGGAAACTGTACCCCATAGTGTCTACCCCACTACAGCCTAGACAGGCTATGTAATTAATGTTTGACATGCTCCTCCTGCTCCTCCTGCACCTCCTGCTCCTCCTGCTCCTCCCGCTCCTCCCGCTCCTCCAAATCCGCCTGATATCGGTGCCAGTGCTCACCAATGGCCCGTGCTCCAGCTGTATTTACCAGCCACTTTCGACGAGTGGCTGTCTGAACCGGACACACCCAAGGCCCCCGATGTGTTCATCCAGGCTCCGCCGCCTACACCACGGTGGGGACAGCCTGAAGCCTGCACATGGGACGAGTCGGCTGTGGGCGCCGATAAACAAAACAGCGGCGACGGTGACGGTGTCAGCGACGGTGAAGTGGGCTCCGAGGAGGACGTGTTCCCAGATCGTGGTGCAACTGCCAAGGACGATGACGGTGTGGAGTCATGGTGGCGCGACGCACCATGCGAGAAGATTCCAATACCGACGTATCCGCCGATTAACAAAAAACGACCCCACCCCTCCTCCCAAAACCGAGATGCCCGCTCCCCCTCTCCCAGGCACAAGCCGTCTCAACATAAACGGCAGTCATGCTGATAGGGGCAGCAAACGGGCTTGAGGACACCGAACATGCTGCCGTCTTTGCAGCTTACTTTGGTATCCTCGCTGTTGCTCGAGTGAGTGAGATTACCTTCAGTGGTTTTCTGAAACGAATCCGCACAGGCTATCAAATTGATTCCTGGTTTCATAACCCACAGAATACGAAGGATCTCTCGTGGGAGCATGAACTCTGGTGGCATGGAAAAGAAATTGTAGTACCACATGTGGGGAACCTGCGGAATGACATCTTACAAGAAGTGCATGCCAGTAAATACAGTGGACACCTCGGAGTTAAGAAAACCTGATGGGCGTTGTCAGACGTATACTGGTGGCCAGAGTTGGGCAATGAAGTCCAGCAGTTTGTTACACGCTGTGACACGTGTGCACGTAACAAACCGAGCACACAAAAACCCGGTGGTTTGCTTCAACCACTCGAAATCCCTGACGAACCTTGGGAGAGTGTATCAATGGATTTCATCACTGATCTCCCTAAAACACGAGATGGTCGTACAGCGATCCTCGTCTTCATGGATCGTTTGACGAAGATGGTGCACTTCGTGCCTACAACCACAGACGTATCAGCAGAAGATACGGCTAAGTTGTTTGTTGCACATGTTTTCCGTTTACATGGTTTGCCCCGTGTGCTAGTGTCTGACCGAGACCCTCGTTTTACAAGCCGTTTCTGGCAGGAGGTCATTCGGGCACTAGGGACGAAGCTGAAAATGACGTCTGCATTCCACCCTCAAACGGATGGGCAGACCGAGCGCACAAATCACACTCTTGAACAAATGCTTCGTTCGTTTATTGGCCCAACACGAGATGATTGGGATGAGCTGTTGCCAGTCGTGGAATTTGCTGTCAACAACTCAGTGCATGAAAGCACCCACGAAAAACCCTTCATATCAAATTGTGGTCAGCACCCCGCAACACCTGCTACGCATGGGGTCAGTGGCTTGAGAATTCCAGCCGCTAAGGACTTTATTGGCAAGCAGCAAGAAGCGCTTAAGTCTGCTCGTCATTGGTTGCAACTTGCCCAACAACGCCAAAAGTCTTATGCCGACATGAAACGCAGGGACATTTCTTTTCAAGAGGGAGAAAAAGTCTTGTTGAGTACGAAAAACATTCGACTCAAATTACCTGGGGCGCGAAAGCTGTTTCCTCGTTGGATTGGGCCATTCGCGGTTATCAAGCGGGTTGGGGCAGTGGCTTATAAGCTTAAGCTACCAGACACCTTGCAGATTCCCAATGTCTTCCACGTGTCTCTGTTAAACAAGTATGTTGCCAACGGCACATACTTACCACCACCAACCATCGTCCTGGGTGAGGAACTATATTATAAAGTCGAGCATGTGCTGATGCATCGTGATCGACAACGCGGCCGTAAAATAAAACGTGAGTTCCTCATTAAGTGGAAATGCTACGGGCCTGAACACAATTCTTGGGAGCCTGAGGAACACTTGACTGAAACATCAGTTCAAGCTTACATGGAAGACTTGGCTCTCCAAGCAGCCCCACAGCCAGTGGATGGTGTTGACCCTGGCCGTAATGTGGTGCGTCGTGCTCGCATCACTCGCCCCAAGAAGCACTCCAAGGCAACGAGACGTTGCCAACTGGAGGGGGAGGAGTGTAACGCATCGCCTTCCTACCCTACGAACAATCCTAGCTATGACTCTCTAAAGCGCTACCTACGTAAGGAGGCGACTTACGGGAAGAGAAGGTTGGAGGAGATGAAGGGTGATTGGTCCACAATTGTGGACAACCATCCACTAAAAGACAAGCATGGTTGGGAACCAACCCAACCTCCACATTGGTTGGAATTCCAACCAATAGCAACTGAAAATTTCTGTTACAAGTTACAACATGTAACAAAACAGTCCTTATCACAATTGTTTTGCTCTCATTGGTTGCAAATCCAACCATTGTGCCACCTAAGCAAACTCACCCCTAGGAGCTCCTTGCCTTTGTTGCCATGGAGGAAGTGGAGCTCCCCAAGGAGGTCTAGGAGGGGTGTGAGCTAACCATGCTCATTCTCAACTCCCAACTTCCAATTAACCAAAAATGGAAATGGGATTTTCTCTCGAAGTACAAGACTTCTCCCTCACAAGTGCTTTATGCTCCAACTACTCTTTTGGTGAAGCTACTCCATCACTCTCAAAGCTTCAACTACCAAGTCTTCAAGGCTCAAGGCTAGCATAGAGACTAGTTGATCTTGTGTGTGCTTGTTATTGGCGTTTTATAGCCTATTATAGACCCTTTTGTGGCCATTGGTTATAAGCCCGGGTCTTCATTCTGATTTTAAGGGCGTTTCTTTATACGCCCGTGTTACAGCGAGAGCATGAATAGGGAAGGAAGGTTCATGCACGAATGTTAGGAAGGTTTGCGTGCATGGGCCAGGTACGACGTTGATAGACGAGGTGAGTCGTACCTGCAACCAACGTTGAATCACTTGCCTCGGACATCAAAAGCTGCACGGCACGCACAAGCGGGTGGGTAGGGGCAACATGGAATGTGCGGCAGCGAGACCGTCAGTCAGATAACGAGCGGCGAGTCCGTCCGTCAGATAACGAGCGGCGAGTCCATTGGTCAGATCACGAGCGGCGAGTCCGTCAGCATCGCTGGCGCGGAACGACTAACGTGTGATGCGCAACGCTGAGAGAGCGACGAATCGAGAGTGGAAGGTGGCGAAAGTGCAGGAAGAAACGCAGTGGTCGCTATCGTCGCACCTTGGATTTGAAAGCAAGCGTGCTGGAAAGCCGTGGCACCATCCCAGCCGTTGCCGCTGATGTTGACGTGAGAGAATTCGGCGAGATCCGATCAAGAAGCAACGGAATGTTTGCATTAGGGTTGAGAAGCAAATACGAGTAGCAACCCTAACTGAGTTGTACTCTCTAGGGAGTACCTCACTGCAGCCTATAACAATTATATGCATTTGACACCAAAGCACAACCCAGAGAGAACCCCATCAAGACACCCTATCTAACCCCCCCCCCCACCAACTAACCCCCACCAACGCCCCTCGAACAGAGGCGGACACCAAATACTGAGCCTCCACCCACAGTGCTCCCCCCATCTCCTCAGTGTCCTCCCTCTTCCTATCCACCAGATCGATATCTGCTCCTCCCATGGACGTTGCAGCGCGAAGCAGGATGAACTGAGCCTGGGCACGCTGCAAAGCCACCCCAATCATTGCCTTCAAGGATCCGATGAGATAAGAGGAAAATTACTGATCATCCTCCCGACATGCCCCCCTCAAAACGGCAAGCCCAAAATGTGCGTCCCCCTGCTGCCGCCGCCAACGTCGAAAACGTCCCCCTATATATCCCCACGTCTCGACAATAGTTTTGCATGTTGATGGTTGAGAGCATGGCTGAGATTGGTTGGTCAATGTCAAACTATATATTGTGAGAATGAACGAGAAGAATGGTGAAACTAGAAAGGAGGTGGGTACAAGTAGAAAACACAAAAGTGTTGTACCCTCTAAGAACTACCCCACTACAGCCTAAACAGACTATAGCATATATAAGTTTAACACACCCCCATAGGCAAAGTGGGGGAGAACAAGGGGTCACAAGACCAGTCAAGAAGGTAAAGCAAGCTCAGGGTGGATCACAAAGTCACCACGCAGTCTGAGCACAAGCAAAGGGCCACAAGGCCAGTTCACATGCAGAGTTATATAAAGGAAAGCAAACAATACAGTGAACACAACCTAGTAAGTGTAAGCATGCAGGTATAAGTATATAGAGTACAATACAAGCAGAGTCAAGAAGTCAACAAGTGAGGCACAGTGGGTACAAGGCCTAACACAGTACAGAAACGCTGATGATCACAAGGCTGAAGTGCCTTGGTGAAAACATCAGCAGTGTTGGCCTGAGAGGCCACGTAGGCAAGACGAAGCTGACCGCGCTGCTGCAACTCTCGAGCAAGGAAGTAGCGCAGAGCAATGTGCTTCATTCTGTGCTCCAGTCTGTGCTCCTGACACAAGGCCAGCATGGCCTTGTTGTCGACGTACAGAACTGGAGGAGAACGAGGCGCCTCTCCCAAGTCGGTCAGCAGGTAGGTGAGCCAGCATAGCTCCTGTGCAGCCATGGCCCCAGCGTAGATCTCAGCCTCACAACTGGAGCTGAGAACAGAAGAAGAACGGGTAGACCGCCAAGAGACAGAACCGGAGCCAAGACTGAAGGTGTAACCCTGTGACGACCGCTGCGTAGTCAAGTCGTCAACCCAGGAGGCGTCTGCGTGACCAGTGAGGACAACTCGAGCCCGTCCTCCAAGCACGAGCCCCATGCCCGATGCACTGCACAAGTATCGCAACACCCTCTTCGCAGCATCCCAGTGCACCTTTCGGTGCCTGCCGGGAGCCACGTAGCGAGCCAGAAGGCTGAGAGGGTATGCGAGGTCAGGTCGTGTGCAAGTCATCAGGTACATGAGGCAGCCCACAAGCTCTGGATACGGGCCACTCGGCTCTACGGACTCGTCCGAAGGTGGAGCTGAGAGCGAGTGACCGGTAGGCAGAGGAGTAGACTGTGGCGAGGAGTACGTGAAGCCGAAGCACTGAAGGACCTGCTGCACCATGTGTGACTGAGTCAAGGTAATGGTGCGCTGTGCTCTGTCCCGGGTGATCCGCAAGCCAAGATAGCTTGTCAGTTCACCCAGGTCTGTGCACGTGTGTCTCTTCTGCAGCTCGGACTTTACGTGGGCGAGTGCCTCAGTGTCAGCAGTAGCAAAGACAAGGTCGTCTACGTACACAAGAACGTAGAACGGTGGCACAGTAGTGTCAGTGCGTAAGAACAGAGAAGGGTCAGAAGTGGAAGGAGCAAAACCAAGAGCAGCAAGAGTCGTCCTGAGTGTGTCGTGCCACTCACGAGGTGCCTGGCGGAGACCGTAGACTGGCCGCCGGAGGCTCCACTGGGTACCAGCTGGAAACGACCCAGTGAAGCCAGGTGGGCAGCGCAGCCAGATCTCCTCGTGCAGGCTGCCCTGTAGAAAGGCTGTGCTGAAGTCAAGCGAGTGGAGCTCGTAGTCACGCTGAGCAGCTACGTGCAGCAGTACCCGAAGAGTGGTCATATTCGGGGTAGGGGAGAAGGTATGAAAGAAGTCAACTCCCTGTCGCTAACTGAAGCCACGAGCAACGTAACGCGCCTTGAAGACAGGCGGAGAACCCGGCGGCCGTTTCACCCTGAAGATCCACATGCCACTGACGATGTTCGCCCCAGGCGGGGGAACCTCGTCGACGTAGGTGCCTGTGGACTTCCAGGAAGCCATCTCGGCGTCCATGGCTGCCTGCCACTGAGAGGAGTAGGGACCCTCTATCGCCTCTGCATAAGAGCGCGGGGTCGGGATGTCTGGTGCATCCGGGTCTCCCTCAGGGGCAAGCAGCATGGACACGAGATGAGGTACAGAAGCAGCAAAGCACTCAAACTCCTCCTGTCTGTCCTCAAGAACGTCCGTGCCAAGGGCACACTCACCCCCGACGGACGGAGGACAGACAGACACAGACGCAGACTCAGTAACAAGACGAGCGGCGTAGTCTAGGCGACAGGCTGCAGCAAAGTCAACAAGCTCAGCAACAAGAGCAGACGCAGCAGTGGACTCAAACAAAGGGTCAGTGACAGCAGTGGCCAGAAAACGCGTGACAGCTGGACTAGCAGCACGTAGGGAGTCAGACGCAGGGTCCGGACCGGCAGGAAGAGAGGACGCAGGAGGAGACGGCAGAGGGACACGCTGTGGAGCAGTGGTAGGACGCAGAGTCATAGAGTGAGTGCCTGGGACAGGAGGAGGACGCGGACGCGAAACACGACCAGCGCGAACAGGACGGACAGGCGACGCAGGACGAGACTCAGGCTCACGACGCTCCGTAAGACCACTAGTCGGTCCAGAGTAAGGAGAAAGACCAGGCAGTGGAGAGGCTGGCTGAAACCACGACTGGGACTGGACAGGCGGTGGGCTCTGTAAAGGAGGAGGAGGAGGACCAGGAGAAGGCGGGGAGCCAAGAACCTGCTGAAGAAGTGGAACGTAGTACGGTCGCGGCCGCACAGCACCTCCAGAGACACCAGAGACAGAACCGGTACCCTCAGCCTCAGGGTCTCCAGTCCCAGCAGCACCTCCAGCAGCTCCAGCACCAGCAGCACCTCCAGCAGCTCCAGCAGCAGCAGCACCTCCAGCAGCTCCAGCACCAGCAGCACCTCCAGCACTAGCAGCACCTCCAGCAGCACCAGCACCAGCAGCACCTCCAGAAGCCCCAGCAGCACCCCCAGCAGCACCAGCACCAGCAGCACCTCCAGAAACTCCAGCAGTACCTCCAGCTCCAGCAGCACCACCAGAAGCACCAGCAGTACCCCCAGCACCAGTAGCACCACCAGCAGCACCAGCACCAGCAGCACCTCCAGAAGCTCCAGCAGCACCTCCAGCACCAGCAGCACCTCCAGAAGCCCCAGCAGGACCTCCAGGAGCTCTAGCAGCACCCCGACAGCGCCGAGAGTACCACTCACGAAGCTGATTTGGAGAGAGAGGCTCCCACCGCGGTGGGACACCGAGAGCACCTCCAAACGCAGCACGCGCAGGCTCAGCACCCCCAGACACAGCACCCTCAGGCTCCACACGCCCAGGCGCAGCACCCCCAGGCTCAGCACGCCCAGACTCAGCACCCCAAGACTCAGCACCCCCAGTCTCAGCACCCCAAGTCCCCGCACCCGCAGGCTCAGCACCCCTAGCAGCACCTGAGTCGACAGCTACCTCGACCGGCTCGGCAGGGTCTACCTGGGACACACCTGAGGGGGCAGGACCCTGGGGGGGGAGGGGGTCTACCGGGGGAGTACCTGGTGCGAGGAAGAGCGGCGGGGGGGGGGGGGGAGAGGCAGTGCGGTGGGGAAAAAGACGGTAGTAGTCAAACGTGACGTCCTGAGAGGACAGAACACGACGCGAGGTGGGGTGGTAGAACTGCCACCCGGGTGCGTCAGGAGGGAAGCCAAGGAAGACACAGGGAACGGCACGGGAGGACAGCTTGTCCGCTGTAGTATCGCGGACAAAAGCTCGAGATCCCCAGACACGGAACGCGGACGCATCGCCAACCTTCCCCGTCCACCGCAGAGTAGGTGTGGTCTCCGGCAAGGAGACACGAGGCTGAAGGTTGATCTGATGCGCAGCGTACTGAACCGCGAACGGCCACAGAAAATGGGGAGCAGCCGCATGGATCATGGACGTACGAGCGACGTCCATGACCATGCCAATGCGGCGCTCAGCAATCCCATTTTGCTGCGGGGAGGCCGGAAGCGTGAACGTCTGGCGGATGCCCTCAGAACGACAGAAGGCTCTCAGGAGGTCGGAGGAAAACTCCCCGCCTCTGTCTGAGTGCAGACGCAGAACAGGAAGGTCTGAGCCGAAACTCTCACTAAGCTGGCGACGAGCACCGCGGATCCAGTCGATCAACACCTCAGGGACCTCACCCTTGCTGCGCAAGGGGAAGATTGTGGTGTAACGCGAGTAGTCGTCAACGACCAGCAGGAAGTAACGCTCGTGACCCTGTCCACGGACGCGGGCTGGGCCCCACACGTCCATGTGAAGAGTCTGCAGAGGGGCCTCAGTCGTAGGAAACGAGGAGGAGTGAGGAGCGGCGCGCTGCCGGCCCTCGACACAAGGAACACAGGTGGGGGCAGGCCCCGGAGGAAGGGGAGGGAGGGACCTGGGGAGTCCAGAGACAAGAGCATGGGAGGCCATACCTCGAAGACGAGGCAGGGAGGGGTGACCAAGGCGGTGGTGCCAAAGGAGAGTCTCGTGCGCCAGAGGACGACACGAGCAGGGGGCAGACGCTGGACTAGACCTGGACGCGGCAGCAAACACCTGACTGGACGCAGCTACCTGACCAGACGCAGGGACCGGAGGAGGCGCAGTAGTCAGTGTATACAGACTCGACCCTGGCCGACGAGTGAACGTGGCCAGGTGGCGGCCCGTCCGAGAGCAAGTGCAGTGGGTCACACGCTGACCTCCAGGGGTGAACTGGTCAACCCACGCGTCCTGGAGGTCAGCTCCACTCACCAAGTTCGTAGAGAACGAGGGGAGGTGGAGTCCCGACAGCAAGCCCGACGGGGCCGCAGGACACGGTAGAACCGTGGAGGAGTGTGCAAGGACTGGGCCCCCAGAGGGGTCAGCAAGGGAGACCGCAACAGGCCGACTGAACGGCGTGAGCGTGGTGCTGTCTCTAAAGAAAGAGCGCAAAGCACCAGAGTCAAGTGTGAAAGTGTGCAAGGACTCAGTAGGTGCAGTACCAGAGAGAGCAAACGCACCAGCACATGGAGCAGCAGACGCACCAGTACCTGGAGCAGCAGACGCACTAGCACCCAGAGCAGCAGCCGCTATGCCCGGGTCGGGCGGGACACTCAGGTAACAGTCACCCTCAGCACTATCAGCAAGAGCATACATGGCAGCAAGGATAGCATCAAAGTCTAGATCAAAGATAGGCACATTCTGCAGAAGCAGATCATGCCAACGAGGAAGCTCAACGGCGTCAGAAAACTGGGTACGCCAAGCGTCAGTCAAGCGACCGAAGCAGCGCTGCGTGGTGTGTGGGAGCCCACACACCTCCCCACTACGAGTGCCGGTGCGAAGAACGTAAGTGCAGGGACCTGCACCCCCAGACCTCCCACGCCCAGCGTACCACTCACGAAGCTGCTGAACCGACGGGGTCTCACGGGTGCGCAGCTGCTGCTGGCGCTGGCTGCCACCAAAGCCTCCACGCTGCGCGGCTGCACCTCGACCAGCACCACCTCCTCTGCTACCTCCACCACCGCTGCCGCTGCCTCCACCTCCTCCGCCACCGCCGCCACGACCTCCACCGCCGCCACTGACGCCCCCACTCCCGGTACCACCCCCACCACCACCTCCACCTCCTCCGCCGCCTCCACCTCCTCCACTGTTTCCCCCGCCGCCCCCTCCACCACCCTTGCTCCCCTTGCCCTTGCTGGTGCGGCGTCTCCCACTAGAGGCAGACGCAGCGCCGACCTCCTCAGTGCCAACGAGGTCGACAGCAGCAGCAGAAGCAACAGAGGGGAGAAGGGGGACAGGGGAACACCCCTCAAAGAAGGGGGTGCGACGGTCGCCGCGAGAAGCACCTACAGCTAAGATACTCTTCTCAGCTGCAGCAAGGCGCTCCTCTAGCAGGTCGACAGTCAGCTCGGTGGGGCAAAGGGAGAGAAAGTGGTCCCTGACTGAAGAGAGAGAGTCAGGGAGGCGGGTGACTAGGTAGTACAGGGTGATGTACATGGGGGGGGGGGTTCTTGGCACAGAACTCAGTGGGAAGGGCAGCGCGGTAGCGAGCGTCACTAGTGCGAAGGTGAGCAACTAGGTCAGCGACAGTGGCAAAGGCAGCAAGGTCAGGGAAAAGGTACGGTAGCATGAGGCAGCTGAGGGCAGCAGTGGCAGGGGAGGAGTAGCGTGCAACTACAGCGTCGTACAAAGACTGAGCAGTCTTGTACTGGCCAAAGTGCGCGCGCTCAGCAGGCGGTAGGTGACTACGAAGAGCAAGACGAGCAACAGCGTCACGAGTGGTCCACTGCGAGCGAACAGTACTGTCAGCAGTGGCAGTAGGAGCAGTGGAAACACCGGACGTGTGATCGAAGAGGGACACCCCATCCCTAGAATCACACTGAAGGAAGAGCTGTAGGTCGTCAACCCACACGTCAAAATCAACTGCACGTCCCTCAGCATCAAAGGTGAGAACGGTAGGACTAGCCATAGCAGCAGTAGGAGCAGTAGCAGCAGTAGAAGCAATAGCAGCAGGGCAGTGCCAGGCAGTGCTGCTCAGTAGGGCAGTGCGGTTCGGTGGGGGCGGCGCGGCTCTGCTGAGCGGCGCGGCTCGGTCGGGCGGCGCGTCTCGGCTGGGCGACGCGGCTCGGCTGGGTGGCGCGGCTCGGCCGGGCGGCGCGGCTCGGCGAGGTGGCCCGCGTCAGCAGGGGCTGCGGCAGCAGGGACGAGACCGCAGGCAGGGGTGACGCCGCGAGCAGGGGCGACACCGCGAGCAGGGGCGACGCCGCGAGCAGGGGCGACTCCGCGGGCTGGGGCGACGCCGTGGGCTGGGGCGACGCCGCGGGCAGGGGCGACGTCGCTAGCAAGGGCGACGCCGCGGGCAGGGGCGACGTCGCTAGCAGGGGCGACGCCGCGTAGGGGCCACTGAGGGGCCGCGAAGGGGCCGAAAAGGGGCCGTTAAGGGGCCGCGAAGGGGGCCGATAAGGGGCCGCGAAGGGGCCTTAGGGGGCCGCGAAGGGGCCGTTAGGGGGCCGCGAAAGGGGCCGTGAAGGGGCCGCTAGGGGGGCCGCGAAGGGGCCGATAAGGGGCCGTGAAGGGGCCGCGAAGGGGGCCGCTAGGGGGGCCGCGAAGGGGCCGATAAGGGGCCGCGAAGGGGCCGTAGGGGGCCGCGAAGGGGCCGTTAGGGGGCCGCTAAGGGGCCGCTAAGGGGCCGCGAAGGGGCCGCTAAGGGGCCGCGTTGGGGTAGGTCAGGGCAGTGCGCGAAGCGCGCTTCGGGCAGGTAAAAAAAAAAAAAAAACGTGGTGGGCCCTTAGGAAGAAACAGTCCCACTAGGGAACCTGCTCTATACCATGTGAGAATGAACGAGAAGAATGGTGAAACTAGAAAGGAGATGGGTACAAGTAGAAAACACAAAAGTGTTGTACCCTCTAAGAACTACCCCACTACAGCCTAAACAGACTATAGCATATATAAGTTTGACATATATGTGCATGCTATGCTATAGTGGTGTACATAGTAGGGATTATGACATGTTTAAGGTTGTATTTGTATCTCCCCTCCCTCGCACCATTCTCCTATGTGCTACTTTGAGATGGTATAAGATGGTTAGTCCCAAGCCACCTACGTCTTAGACTGCCGTCCAGCCAGTCTACCAGCCGTCCATCCATCCAGCCAGCCGTTTAGCCAGCCAGCCAACCGTTTAGCTAGCCCGCCAACTGTTCAGCCAGCCAGCCAGCCATCCAACCAGTCGGTGGCCCCTATTGCCCGTTTCCCCTCGCTAGCCTTGCCACCCCGCGGCCCCTTAGTGAGTCGCCCCCCGCTGCCCGTCATGCCTGGTACGCCCCGTTTCCCCGTAGCCCCGTAGCCCCGTCGCCGCGTAGCCCCGTCGCCCCATAGCCCCGTCGCCCCATTGCCCCGTCGCCCCGTACACTCCGTCGCCCCATACAGCCCATCGCTTCGTACGCCCCGTAGCCCTGTCGCCCCGTATGTCCCGCAACCTGTTGCCCTGTACGCCACGTAGCCCCGTCTCCTAGTCGCCCCTTACGCCCCGCGCCCTGTCGCCTCGTACACCCCGTGACTCGTAGCCCCATCGCCCCATCGTGCCATAGCGCGCCCTCCCTGCGGGCCCCTCCCGTCCCGTCTTCGGTCGCCCGTCGCCCCGTACATCCTCCTGCGCTTAGCAGCAGCACGCGCCACAGCAGGGCGCGTAACAGGGAGGATGTGACTCTCGTCCCGCATGATGTGAATCGCACACTGACATAGATCCGCCATCACTACATCGAGTACGGCGACACTTTCGGGGCTGGCCTCAGTCTGAAACTGTCTCGGTTGTTGGAGAAGATAGAGGATGGGAACCGCACGATCACCGTGGAAAATGCATGGATGAGGACGGACGGCACGTTTCACACACCATCACTCTCAGCTAGGAGCCGCAGGCTAGTCATAAGTACGGCAGGTCGATTGGCGAGTGCAAAAAGTTATGCACCGAGTTCGCCAAGGAGATGACTCGAAACCTGGCGGGGGGCGTATGTGGGACCTCTAGCAGATGGGTGGCACGAAGCTGGACCAAAAAATCAAAGCAGAGAGAGCGAAGATGCGCGGAGTGGCATGCTGAGAACGCGCCTCTTTTTTTACAACCAGCTTCCCGGTGAGCTTTACGTAAGATGTGAAATGTTCATGCACTGATTTGTGTTGGCTAAGAGTACCTTTGCCCATTCTCCTATATCAGATTCTAGTTCCAAATGTTTAACTTTGTACACTATGCACAGGGTTCGACAAACAGATAGCTGAGCTGGAGCTGACAATATTCTGCCACATCATGAAGAGTCACCACGAGGACGCCGATTTACCCGACTGGCCGCGTACCTACCCGAACATGATGACCATAAGGCAGGCGCTGGCGGTTCTGCCACTGAGTACAGTAGAGTGCGAACGTGGATTTTCTCGACATAACGTAATTAAAAGCTGGTCTCGAACAACGCTCCGTGATGCACGCCTGAGTGAGTTGATGGCGATCCACATGCTCAATTACGACCCCCACTAGCCAGATGTGGTGGACATCTGGCTCAGGCAGAAGCAGCGCCGGCCCGCGAAATCACCTGCATCTGTGCAATCTCTAACAACAAAAGGGAAAGAGAAGGTGGAGGAATTGCCTGACAGTAAGCAATACGATAGAGAATATTGTAGTGGCTATTTAATTGTAATGCATTCAATGCGAATGAAAATTATATATGCATAACATTGACACAAAGAGAAGTTCAGGGAAAAAAAAAAAAAAAAAAAAAAAAAAAAAAAAAAACTCCTCGGGGCCCCGTGGGACCTCGGGACCCCGCGGGGCCTCGGGACACCTCGACTCGAGCTAGTCTCGCAGCGTAGGCCGACTCGGCCAGCAGTGCGAGGTTTGGCTAAAGTGACACGCGAGGCAGTCCTGGAGGTGGAGGTTTGCTTTTATTTGGAATCAGCGACCTAGTGACTGTGCTTCTCAGCGATGCGTCCCTGGTCGTGTAGAGGCTGCTGCTCTCGGTTCTAGTTAGTCTGCTGCCGCTCCAGGTGCTGGTGAGTCTGCTACAGCTCTAGGTGCTCGTCAGTCTGCCAACGCTCTAGGTGCTAGTGCGTCTACTGCCACAGGTCCTGCCTTAGCTGAGGCCTTGCACACTTTCACACTTGACTCAGGCGCGTCACGTTGCTTCTTTCGTGATTGCACCTCAGTCACACCACTCGCAGCACTTGTCCCAGTCTCACTGGCTGAACCCACTGGGGGCCCAGTAGTTGCACGAGCCTCCACTGTCCTCCCATGTCCGGCAGTCCCCTCCGGGTCTCTCTCAGGTCTCCACCTCCCCGCGTTCTCGACGAACTTGTTGAGCAACGCAGTTCTCTAGGATGAATGGGTTGACACCTTCATTCCTGGAGGACAGCGTGTGGCGATCTGTAAGTGCTCACGGTGGCTGCGTCGAGTCAGGTGTCTATGTCTAGTCAACTTGCAGCGCCTTGCTCGTGTCGGGTACTCTCTCACAAGACTCTCCTCTGGCACCACCGCCTAGGTCTGTTTGAATATAAAACGTAATGAATTGACTAAGGAATGACAAATTAAGAAATATTTAGGAAATGCTAACCCTAACCCAAGCATGAATGTAACACACCTAGACTAACACACATAAACTATAACAAATATAGTTTGACACACCCCCATAGTCTAGGTGACGGTAGTCCTGCAGAAAGCAACACATATCTCAGGGTGGATCACGAAGTCACCACACAATCTGAGAGCAAGGGTCATATGACCAGTCAGCAAGAGCAAGGAAAGGTCACAAGACCGGTCTGCAACAACAAGAATCAAACAAGGGATGCAACTCATGGTGGATCACAACGTCACCACACAGTCTGAGGGCAAACAAGGAGCCACAAGGCCAGTCCACATGCATCGAGATATATATATAGGAAGAGATACAAGAGTACAAGACAAAGCATCTCTACGCAAGCAAGTGAGGGCCTGTAGACACAAGGCCTAGCTGGGTGCAGAAGCGCTGGTGTGCACAAGGTGGCAACGCCTTGGTGAAGATATCTGTAGTGTTGGCCTCAGAGACCACACGGACCACGCGGGCCTGGCCACGCTGCTGAAACTCGCGGAGAAGGAAGTAACGAAGCTGGATGTGCTTCGCCTTCCCAACCAGTCGGGGCTCCTCACACAACAGGACAGCAGACCTGTTGTTGACGAACAAGACTGGGGGAGAGCGAGGCCGCTCACCAAGGTCGGTGAGGAGGAAAGACAGCCAGCGAAGCTCTTGGGCGGCCATGGCCGCAGTGTACACCTCTGCCTCACACCTGGAACTAGAGACTGACGACGCCCGAGTCGATCTCCACGAAACAGCTCCGGTCCCAAGACTGAAGCAGTAGCCCTGTGTAGACCGTAGCGACTCTGCGTCGTCGGCCCACGACGAGTCCGAGTAACCTGTAAGTGTAACTGACTGCTTCCCTCCAAGGACAAGTCCCATGCCTGATGTACTCGCCACATACTTCGTCACCCTCTTAGCAGCGTACCAGTGGGAAGTTCGGTGTCTCCCAGGCGCAACAAAGCGCGCAAGGACGCTAAGAGGGTAAGCTAGGTCTGAGCGAGTACAGGTCATCAGGTACATGAGACAACCCACTAGCTCAGGATATGGACCGCTGGACTCAAATGGCTTGTCCGAAGGTGGAGCCGTGAGCCCATGATCCACAGCAAGAGGGGTGGGCTGTACCTTGGAGAACGGGAAGCGAAACCGCGTGAGGATCGGCTCGACCATATGCGACTGCGTCAGCATAATGGTGCGAGCTGCCCTGTCCCTGGTGATCTGCAGGCCAAGGTAGCGCTGCAGCTCACCAAGGTCAGTGCAAGTGTGTCTCCTCTGCAGTTCCTCCTTCATGGAGGCCAGTGCGTGTCGGTCGGGAGTGGCGAAGACCAGGTCGTCAACGTAGACCAGAACAAAGAACGGGGTCGAGCCACGGCGGACGAACAGCGACGGGTCGGCAGATGACGGAAAGAAGTCAAGTGCTGCAAGAGTCGCATGTAGCGTGTCGTGCCACTCGCGCGGGGTGTGGCGCAGGCCGTAGACCGGTCGACGCAGCTGCCACTGGGTCCCAGGAGGGAAAGAGCCGGTGAAGCCAGGCGGACGACGCAGCCACATCTGCTCGTGCAGGCTCCCCTGAAGGAACGCAGTCGAAAAGTCCAAGGAGTGCAACTCGTAGTCGCGCTGTCCTGCAATATGCAGCAACACCCAAAGAGTGGTCATCTTCGGGGTGGGAGCGAAGGTCTGAAAGAAGTCTACCCCCTCTCGCTGTCTGAAGCCTCTCGCCATGTAGCGCGCCTTGAACACCGGTGGTGCTCCAGGCGGCCGCTTCACCTTGTAGAGCCACATGCCACTGACAACGTTCGCCCCAGGTGGTGGGACGGCGTCGACGTAGGTGCCTGTGGACCTATAAGATGCCATCTCTGCCTCCTCAGCTGCTATCCAGTACGAAGCCCAGGGTCCCGAGACCGCCTCAGCGTGATTGCGAGGGATCGGGATGTCAAGAGCGTCTGAATCCCCCTCAGGGGCAAGCAGCATGGCGCAGAGATGAGGAACAGCGGCCGCAAGGAAACCAAGATCGAACTGCCTGTCCTCGAGGACCTCCAGGGGAAAAACAGGAGCACCCCCAGAGAGCGGAGAACGAGCAGGGCCACTCACCAAGTGAGTGGCGTAGTCAAGGCGGTAGGAAGAGGCAAAGTTAGCGGCAGTGGTAACAAGTGCCGAGACAGACGACAGAGGTGCAGTCGGGTGCGTGACCAACGCGGACAATACATGGGAGACGACAGGACGAGAGGCACGGAGGTAGTCGGACAACGGGTCGTGAAACACAGTGAGGGACGACTCAGGAGGCTGTGGAAGGACAGGAGGAGGTGGAACACGAGAGCGAAGAACAAGGTGAAATGGGCCGTCGGCACAGTAACCAGACCGGCGAGGCTCTGGGGACACAGCACGACTGAGGGGAGAACGACGAGTCCACTGGGACGAGGAAAGGGACTCGACCGGGGGAACAGGAGGGGACGGTAGGGGACCACGAACAAAGCGTGCAGGTGCTGAGTTGGGCAGGTCTCTACGTCGCTGCTGCTCCGCCTCCTCTGGCGACTGCTGCTGCGGCACCTGCCCCCCCTGCTGCTCCTGTGGCTCCTCCTCTACTCTCTCCTGATGTGGCTGCAACAACACCTGCTGCTGCAGGCCGGGACTCCTGCTCTACCCTCTCCTGGTGCGGCTGAACTGCACCTGCTGCTGCAGGCGGGACTCCTGCTGTGGCTGCAACTGCACCTGCTAATGCAGTAGTGAATCCTCCTCTACTCTCTCCTACTTTGGCTGGGACTCCTCCTCTACTCTCTCCTGACGCTCCGACTGAGACTGCTGCTACTGCTAGTGCTGCTGCTGCCGTGACTCCTCCTCTACCCTCTCCTGGTGCTCCGACTGAGACTGCTGCTGCTACTGCTGCTGCTGCTGGTGCGGCCGTGACTCCTCCTCTACTCTCTCCTGATGCTCCGAGTGAGACTGCTGCTGCTGCTGCCGTGCTCTCTCAAACCGCTCCCGCTCCTCCCTCTCCAACCTGTCTAAACGCTACACTCGGGTCAGGAAATGTACAGTGCGCGGCGTAGGCGTCACAGTGCTCGTGTCTCCGGCTCCAGCACCCCCTGAACCAGAACCTCCACCGACAACACCCCCAGGGACTCCAGTGCCTCCTGCAGGAACACCCCCAAGCTCCGCAGTGACCGGTCGCAGAGGCAAACGAGGAGGGAACTGTGGAACAGACGGGAAGCCAGGGGGTGAGGCGGGGCGAGGCTGCTGAGTCGAGACAGCCGTGTCCTCCTCATGAGTGGTCTCCACTCTCACACCCCCTGCACCCCCAGAGCTGGCACCACGGGCTCCAGCAGCCCCAGTACCCTCCCCCTCCGCAACTGCACCTCCTGCAGCCCCAGACACGGCAAAAACTAGACGCTACAGGGGGGAAGACTACGGAGTGACGTGCGACACACCTGACGGGGCAGGACGCGAAGGGGGTGGGGCTACTGGGGCAACTGGGGGGGGCTCAAGGGTGAGGAACAGCGGGGGGGGGAAGGCCTCAGAACCTCTGTGTGGGCGACTCCTGTAGTAATTGACCGGCTCATCGAAACTGACGTCCTGAGAGGCAAAGAACTGGTGGGTGACTGGGTTGTAGAACACCCAGCCTGAGGCGTCGAGTGGGAAGCCGAGAAAGACGCAGGCACGGGTGCGCGCAGACAACTTGTTCATGCCAGGGGCGCGAACGTGAGCCAGACAACCCCAGACGCGGTAGTCAGCTGCTACGCCCGGAAAGCCTGTCCAAAGGAAGATCGGCGTCACCCGTGGCCGTGCGTCACTAGGCCACAGGTTCAGCTGGTGCGCGGCGTAGTGGACTGCTTGAGGCCACAAGAACTGGGGGGCACCGGCATGGCACATGGAGGTCCGGGAAACCTCCATGACCAGGCCGATGCATCGCTCGGCTACCCCGTTCTTCTGCGGCGAGTTTGGTAGCATGTAAGACTGGATGATCCCCCGACCCTCAGAGAACCTCTCCAGGCGAGTGGAAGAAAAACTCACCACCACGGTCCGAGTGTAGGCAGAGCCCACACAGACCCCGGGCGCCACCCCTTGCTAGTAGCCACGGCTCAAGGACGGCAGGCATGTCGCCCTTCCGTCGCAAGGGGAAAACCGTGGTGTAGCAGGAGTAGTCGTCCACCACAATCAGGAAGTAGCGCTCCTGACATGGGCTAAGGACTGGGGAGGGGCCCCAGACGTCCAAGTGCAGGGTCTGTAAGGGAGCCGTGGTGGGGGGGAACGAGGAGGAGTGAGGGGCAGCGCGTTGCCGACCCTCGACGCAGGGAGTGTACGGCGGCGCAGGCGAGCGAGGAAGCGGGGCAAGTGACTCTGGGAGACCTGAGACCAGACGGTGACGTACCATCCTACTGAGACGTGGGAACGACGGGTGACCGAGACGATGGTGCCAGAGAACCGACGGGTGGGTGAGTGACAGACAGTTGCACGACACAGCAGCTACCTGACCTGACCCAGTGTGGTGGGACCCAATGTGTAGTGAGTACAGACCAGAGCCCGGCTCCCTGTGGAAAGTGGCCAGAGGCGCCCCAGTGGCACCAACTGTGCAGGAGGCAACAGGCTCGTGCAGTGGGAAAGTAGTGACAACTCCGAGGTCGTGGAGGTGACTGACACCCACCAGGTTCCTAGAGAATGAGGGGGTGTAGTAACAAATGAGAAACCCAGAGGGAGCTGCTGGACACGGGAGAGTGGTGGTGCTCTCGGCAACTACAGATCCTACAGAGGGGTCATCCAAGGCGACAGTGACTGGGGTGTGCAGTGGCGTGAGGTCGGTGCAGTCGCGAAAGAAACAGCTGGACGCTCCAGAGTCTAGGGTGAAGGAAAGCCGTGCAGTCGGTGAGGTCGCACCCGAGCCAGTGACAAAGGCTGTAACTAGTCTAGTGGCTCCTGCAGCTCCCACACTAAGAACCTCTGAGGTGCCTGGACCGGAAACTACACACGCACCAAGACTAGAAACACAAGGCTCAAAAGCGGTTGCAGCTCCCACGTATCGGTGTGTGTACTGGCTGGGTCCGCCAGGGCCCCGCTGTGGAGGTTGCTGCAGGCGCTGCAGCTGAACCCGCCACTGCTGCAGCTGCGGCCACCGGTGCAGCTGCCGCTGCCACTGTTGCTGCTGCGACCACTACTGTTGCTGCGGCTGTCGCCACAACGACATGGCAAGCTAGTACGGGGGGGGGGGGGGGGGGGGGGGGGGTGGGGGGGTACGCTGGCGGGAGCCTAAGTTGCTGCTGTTGGTGATACTGGTGGCAGTCTAGGCTGCTGAGATTGCGATAGCAGCAGTGGAGGTTGCTGCTGGTGCTACTGGTGGCAGTCTAAGCTGCTGCTGGTGCGCTGGGGGCAGCCTATACTGCTGATGGTACAACTGATGGTATTCTAGTACGGTGGTGAGCGGATGGGCGGGGTTGAGAGCGGTTGGGAACGGTGTTGGACGGTCAGGTGGGGCTTGGAGTGGCCTGGTGTGGTGGAATGCGGTTGAGTGCGGTTCTAGTGCTTGTGGGAGGGGTTCAATGCGGTCAGATGTGGTTGGGAGTGATGGAGGGCAGTTCAGTGCGGTTGGGAACAGTGTTGGACGGTCAGGTGGGGCTAAGAATGGCCTGGTGCGGTGGAACGCGGTTGAGTGCGGTTCTGGTGCTTGTGGGAGGGGTTCAGTGCGGTCGGATGCGGTTGGGAGCAATGGAGGGCAGTTCAGTGCGGTTGGGAGCGGTGAAGAACAGTCTAGGGCGGCGGGGGAAAAACGGGTGGGCTGTCAACGGGCGTAACGAGGGCACAGGTGGCTGCTGTTGATGCTAGTAGTTGCAGGTGTTAGCTGCAGGTGGCGCTAACTAGCTGCAGGTGGCGCTACTTGCTGCTACTGCTGGCGCTAGATGCTGTTCTGCTGGCGGTGCACTGCTGGAGGGCGCTCGCAAGAAAGGTGAGTACGAGCGGACGGGTGGGTGGGTGCGTACGGGCAAGTAGCTACCGGTGGGTGCTTACGAGAGGCCAGGTTCGGACGAACGGGCGGGTGCGTACGGGCGAATGCGGAAGAGAGGGCGCGTACGAACGGGCGGATGGGTGCGTATGGGCGGGTGCGTACGGGCGGATGTGTCGTCCTGGCAGGTGCGTACGGGCGGATGCGAACGGGCGAGCGTCTACCAGCGGGGCGGTCTAAAGGAGGTCGCGGGGGCTTCTAAGGGAGGCCGCAGGGCCTTCTACGGAGAGTTGCGGGGCCTAAGGGAGGCCGCGGGGCCTTCTAAGGGAGGGTAAGGGAGGCCGTGGGGCCTTCTAAGGGAGGTCGCGGGGCCTTCTAAGGAGAGCCGTGGGGCCTTCTAAGGAGGGCCTCGGGGCCGTCTAGGGGACGACGGGAAGAACGAGGCGCAGGGCCACGAGACGCGAGCGCCTAAGGGAGAAAATCCGAGGCGCGCAGGTGGTGGGCCCATGACTATCGAGAGAAAAAAAATCGCTAGGGGAAACCGTCGCTCTGATACCATGTTTGAATATATAAAGTAATGAATTGACTAAAGAATGAAAAAACAAGAAATATATAGGAAATGCTAACCCTGACCCAATGAATGTAACACACCTAGACTAACACACATAAACTGTAACAAATATAGTTTGGCAAGGCCACCCCTCGCTGTCGCGTCTCCGCAGCATGCACTCCCGTCTCCTTGTCTCTGGCCTTCCCAGGTCCTTGCCCTCCCTCCCGCGCTCGCCTGCACCGCTGTGCCTTCCCTGCGTTGAGGGGCAGCAGCGCGCCGCTCCTCACTCCTCCGACCACTGCTCCTCTGCAGACTCTCCACATGGACGTGTGGGGCCCGGCCCCTGTCGGTGGAACGGACCAGGAGCGCTACTTCCTGCTGGTTTTTGACGACTACATGTGCTACACCACTGTCTTCCCCTTGTGGCGCAAGGCGGACGTCAGCGGTGTTTTGATCCCTTGGATCCGTCCTACTCGTTGCCAGCTGCGCAAGCGGTTTTGTCGGGACTTCCCAGTCCTGTGTCTGCACTCTGACAGGGGCGGTGAGTTCTCTTCTGACCTCCTTGCGGAGTTTTGTCAAGACGAGGGCATCCGCCAGCCGTTCACGCTTCCGGCCTCTCCTCAGCAAAATGGGATTGCTGAGCGTCACATTGGCTTGATCATGGAGGTTGCTCGTACCTCCATGATCCATACGGCTGCTCCCCATTTTCTGTGGCCGTTTGCGGTCCAATACGCTGCGCATTAGCTCAACCTCCGGCCCCGTGTCTCTGAGCCAGAGACCTCGCCCACACTCCGGTGGACGGGGAAGGTTGGCGATGCGTCGGTGTTTTGGGTCTGGGGCGCGCTCTCCCTTATTCGCGATGCCAAAGCGAGCAAGCTCTCCTCTCGCACTCTCCGCTGCGTCTTCCTTGGCTTCCCCACCGACGCCCCGCCGTGGCAGTTCTACCACCCACGCGCGCGTCGAGTCTTCTCCTCCCAGGGCGTCACCTTTGACGAGTCTGTCTGTTTCTACAGACTACACCCACACGCGTCCCACCCGGTCCCCCTAGCGCCTCGTTTCCTGGTACCAGTCCCCACCCCGGTAGACCCCCTCCCCCCAAAGGGTCCTGCTCCCTCAAGTGTGTCTCAGGTAGACCCACCCCCCTTGGTTGAGCCTTTGGAGATCTCTTCTGACTCCTCTGGCCCAGCAGAGGGGGGTGACCCCGCCACTGACGACACGGCGGCCACTCGCCGCTCTCCACGCTTGGAGACCCCCCCTGGTTTTCTGCCTCGGCCGTCTTCGCCGCCTCCGCAGCCTGCTGCTGTGGACTCTGGAGCTGAGACTGCTGGTGCTGAGCCTGGGGGTGCTGAGACTGGGGGTGCTGGTTCTGGGGGTGCTGCGACTGGGGGTGCTGCGAGTCCTAGTGGCGGTGGAGGTGTGGGTGACCCTGCTGGAGGTCCTGGAGCTGGATAGCCACCGCGGCCTGATCTACTTGTGACGCTCTCGCCGCAGGCGTTTCGTGCGTGGATCGTTCGGCGAGCTAGTCCTGGTGGTGGAGGGTACGGTCCTGCTGGTGCTGGCGCTGCTAGCCCTGGAGGTACTGCTGGTGCTGGAGGTGCTGGAGGTACTGCTGGAGGTGCTGCTGGTGCTGGAGGTATTGCTGGAGGTGCTGGAGGTGCTGCTGGTTCTGGAGGTACTGGAGGTGCTGCTGGTGCTGGAGGTGCTGGAGCTACTAGTCCTGGAGGTGCTACTGGTGCTGGAGGTGCTGGAGCTGCTGGTCCTGGAGGTACTGCTGGTGCTGGAGGTACTGCTGGGGCTGGAGGCACTGGAGCTGGAGGTACTGGAGGTACTGGAGCTGCTGGTCCTGGAGGTGCTCGTACTGGAGGTGCTGGAGCTGCTGGAGCTGGTGGTGCTGCTGGTGCTAGAGGTACTGGAGGAGCTGCTGGAGATGCTTGGGGTACTGGAGCTGCTGGCACTGGAGGTGCTGGTGCTACTTGTGCTGGAGTTGCGGGAGGTGCTGGTCCTGGAGGTGCTCGTACTAGAGGTACTGGAGCTGGTGGTGCTGCTAGTGCTGGAGGTGCTACTGGAGCTGCTGGCACTGTAGGTGCTGGTGCTGCTAGTGCTGGAGGCGCTGAAGTTGGAGGTACTGGAGGTGCTGGAGCTGCTAGTCCTGGAGGTACTTGTACTAGTGAGCTGGAGCTACCGGTGTAGGTGGTGCAACTGGTGCTGGAGGTACTGGAGGTGCTGGAGGTGCTGGAGCTACTGCTGGTGCTAGAGGTGCTGGTGCTGCCAGAGCTCGTGGTGCTGCAGGTGCTGGAGGTGCTGGAGGTGCTACTGGAGCTGATGGTGCTGGAGGTGCTGGTGCTGCTGGTGTTGGAGGAGCTAGAGCTGCTGGTACTGCCCCGCGCCGACCGTTTTTCTACCCGCAGCCGCAGTCGTCCCTGCTGCCGCCTAACTCGGTCCTTCGCCAGGATCTTAGTCTCCCGTCTTCCACTGGCCTCCCTCTACCTCTCCTGTGTCCACCGACAGACCAGTCTCAGCCACAGCTACTGTCTGGCTCCCTGCTGCCTGCGCCTGCTCTTCACACTGAGGTGACTGAGTCCCTGACTGAGCGTCGTGAGCCTGAGACTCGTGCTTCCACACCTGTTCATGCTCGTCGTGTCGCCCGTCCTCGTCCTCCTGCTGTCCCAGGCACTCACGGTATGGTACTTCGTCCTTCCTCTGTTCCACAGTGTGTTGTCCAGCCTGATCCTCCCGCGTCCTCTCTTCCGCACGTTCTTGACCCTGAGGCCGACCTTGCTCGTGCTGCCAGTCCTACTGTCACTTGTCTCCTCGCTACTGTCGTCACAGACCCTGACTTTGAGTCTACCGCTGCGTTTGCCCTAGTTACTGAGCTAGTCGACTTTGCAGCTAGGAGTTGTCTCGACTACGTCGCGAGTCTTGTTACTCAGTCTGTGCCTGTCTGTCCTTCGTCCGTCGAGGGTGAGCCTGCCCTTAGCAGTGACGTCCTTGAGGACAGACAGTTTGAGCTTGAGTGTCTTGCGGCTGCTTTACCTCGTTTCGCATCCATGCTGCTTTGCCCTGAGGGAGACCCGGATGCACTTGACATCCCTACCCCGCGCTCTTACGCTGAGGCGATCACGGGTGAGTACTCCTCTCAGTGGCAGACAGCCATGGACGCTGAGATGGCTTCCTGGAAGTCCACAGGCACCTACGTCGACGAGGTTCCCCCTCCTGGGGCAAACATAGTCGATGGCATGTGGATTTTCATAGTGAAGCGGCCGCCAGCTTCTCCGCCTGCCTTCAAGGCGCGTTACGTTGCTCGAGGCTTCAGTCAGCGACAGGGGGGTCGACTTCTTCCAGACCTTCTCCCCCACCCTGAAGATGACTACTCTTCGGGTGCTGCTGCACATTGCAGAACAGCGTGACTACGAGCTGCACTCCCTCGACTTCTCCATAGCTTTCTTGCAGGGCAGCCTTCACGAGGAGATCTGGCTACGCCGCCCACCTGGCTTCAATGGGTCGTTTCCTACGGGTACGTAGTGGAGCCTCCGGCGGCTAGTCTACGGTCTCCGCCAGGCGCCCCGAGAGTTGCACGACACACTGAGGACTACACTTGCGGCTCTTGGGTTTGCTCCTTCCTCTGCTGACCCGTCGCTGTTTCTACGCACCAACACTACTCTGCCGCCATTCTACGTTCTCGTGTACGTAGACGACTTGGTTTTTGCTACTGCTGACACTG
This sequence comes from Closterium sp. Naga37s-1, assembly GCA_947471745.1. Lineage (NCBI taxonomy): Eukaryota > Viridiplantae > Streptophyta > Zygnematophyceae > Desmidiales > Closteriaceae > Closterium > Closterium sp. Naga37s-1. Next base: position 3,477,097 of record CANJKZ010000774.1, on the reverse strand, counting down.
ATGCGTTGGCCCTAATGAAGGTGGAGCTGGAGGAGAGATACACCTGCACTGACCTGGGTGAGCTGCGTAGCTATCTTGGCTTGCAGATCACCCGGGATAGAGCACGGTGCACCATCACCCTGACTCAGTCACGCATGGTGCACCAGGTCCTTCAGCGCTTCGACTTCCAGTACTCCTCGCCACAGCCCACTCCTTTGTCTACCGGCCACTCGCTCTCAGCTCCACCTTCAGACGAGTCCGTAGAGCCGAGTGGTCCGTACCCAGAGCTTGTGGGTTGCCTCATGTATTTGATGACATGCACACGACCTGACCTCACGTACCCTCTCAGCCTCCTGGCTCGCTACGTGGCTCCCGGTAGGCACCAAAAGGTGCACTTTGATGCTGCGAAGAGGGTACTGCATTACTTGTGCAGTACATCAAGCATGGGGCTCGTGCTTGGAGGACAGGGTTCAGTAGTACTCACAGGACACTCCGACGCTTCTTGGGCCGACGACCAGGCGACTCAGCATTCGTCACAGGGTTACACCTTCAGTCTTGGCTCTGGTTCTGTCTCGTGGAGGTCCATTCGTTCTTCTTCTGTGCTTAGTTCCAGCGTTGAGGCCGAGATCTATGCTGGGGCCATGGCTGCACAGGAGCTACGCTGGCTTACCTACCTGCTGACCGACTTGGGGGAGCGGCCTCGTTCTCCTCTAGTTCTGTACGTCGACAACAAGGCCATGCTTGCCTTGTGTCGGGAGCAGAGACCGGAGCACTAAACGAAGCACATCTTATAGTCACAATAGGCTTGAATGTGCCTAAAACGAAAGATAGAGAGCATAGACGGATTTCTGCACAGCGGCTTCAAACGTTGATAGCGTTCTACTCACAGCTGCAAATGACTTGATTCAAATTGGATCTGGAGCGTCTTCACGTCGTCTACAATTAGCAATTTAGATTGCACGATTTGATAAAGAATTGACGACACAGCGTCGGTTTGAACGAACGGTACTATGGCAGCCACTATAGTCTTAGAACACAAGATAGGAAGATTTACGAGTTGGGAATGACTCCCAGCTCCTACAAACCCCAAGAGCCGAGTTACAGTGATGTGGAACAGTGCCACACTGTCCCCAACCACGAAGGGTCTCGAAACTACCCTTCACTAGGGCCTACACCAAGTGAAATGTTACACTACACAAAGTAATGTAACTATCTTCAATATCTTGAGGTGTACCCTTTTGGCGAGCTTCGAAATCACTTGAGGCTTGACACCAAGGCTCGGGCTCTTCATCACAAACTCATCCTTGAGTTCTTGATGGGTCTGCTGCACACACCTGCGACACGCCGAACGTTCGACACAGGATAAAATAGAAACCGCGCACGACAAAATAGAAACCGCGCGCGAGACACAAACGACCGCGTAACACGCGTCTAGCGATAACTCGCTATTGACTCGACACACACACTCGACATCATGACTCAACATTCACACACAATTATAAGCATGAAATATATATTATCCCATGCCCTCATACCATTCCATACACACACACATTCACGCACACGGACAACAAGCCGAGTGCAAACCGTAGGGTTGCACCAACAAACTCCCCCTCGGATTGTTGGCCTTAGGATATGTTGCTCACTCAGTTCAGAGCCATCCCAGCCAGCTTGCAACACTTCCAATGCTGCTGCTCCACCAGCCTCTTGGTCATCATGTCAGCCGGCTGCCCCGTGGTCTTCACGTAGCGCAACTCAACTTCACCCGCGGTTACCATGCTCCTCGTCCAATGCCACTTCACTCTCATGTGCTTCGTGAGTCCATGCAACACAGGGTTCTTAGCAAGAGCAATGGCACCCTGGCTGTCACAGTACAGTGGGGTAGGTCCTTGCTGCTCCTCCCCCAATTCAGCCAACAAACGCCGCTGCCACACAATCTCCCGTACGGCACGGAAGAGTGCCATGTACTCGGACTCCACCGAGCTCAAAGCTTGGTCAACCTGCTTCTTGCTCTCCCAAGCAGTTGGGCCTCCACCAACACAGCATATGAAGCCTCCCACACTTGTCATGTCCTCTGGTTCTGATGCATATGAAGCATCCGAGTAGGCGGTGAGGAACAAACGCCCGGGTTCAACACCATCCGCGCCCTTTTGGCGCCTTTGTGCCGCCGCCGAGTATTGCAGCCCAACGGTCGGTGTTTGGCCAAGATACTTGGCCACCCTCATTCCAGCTGCTACCTGCTCCTCATTAGGGCATTGCACAACCCTAGCCAGCTGCCCGGTAGCAAACGCGACGTCCGGTCGGGTGTTTACCGCCGCATACATGAGGCTGCCCACCAACGAGTGAAATCGGCGCCTCTCCTCTTCACCAACGCTCTCCTCCTCTGGTCCCTTCACACACTTGAACCCAGAGGGAAAGGGTGTAGCCACATGGCCTTCACTCTGCCCAAAGTTGGCAGCCAATGCCTCCAGGTACTTTCGTTGATGCACCCGCATGCACCGCTTCTCCACATCTCGTTCGATGTGGAGCCCAAGGTAGAAGCTCACGTCACCAAGGGCCTTGCACTTGAACTTGTCTTGAAGCTTCAGCATCACCTCCTTCACAAGGTCTGAAGAGGGTGAGAAAATGAGGATGTCATCCACATAAACCACGATGAAACTCCTCTGCTCCCCCTCGCCAAGCATGAACAAGGAGTGATCGGCTGTTGAGGGAGTGAAGCCGATCCCCTCCAACACTTCGCGCAGCTTCATGTACCATTGCCTAGGGGCCTGCTTCAGCCCATAGAGGGCCTTCTTCAGCTTCCACACTCTGCCACTACCATCATCAAACCCTTCTGGCTGCGCCATAAAAATCTCCTCCTCAAGGATGCCGTTAAGGAATGCCGTTACGATGTCCATTTGCTTTACTACCCATCCTTTGATGGCGGCTCCCGCGAATAGGGTTCGCAGCGTCGTCGGCTTCACCACAGGGGCAAACAGCTCCTTGAAGTCCACCTTCTCCTTCTGCTGGTACCCCTTGGCTACAAGCCTAGACTTGTAGCGCTCGATCTTGCCGTCGGCATCCGACTTGATTTTGAAGAGCCACTTGGACGTTATCGCCGTACGCCCCTCCGGTAGCTCCACCAATTCAAACGTGTCATTCTCCTCGATGCTCTTCAGCTCACTCTCCATGGCCTTCTTCCACTCCTCAGCATCACTACTCTCCAAAGCCTCCTTGAGAGTTGCTGGTTCTCCCGGCATCTCCACCGGAGAGAAGAACGCGAAGGCACACTCCTCGTAGTCACTCTCCTCGTCGTCTCCGACCATCATTGCCGCTCCGGCCAGGGCTGTCTTGCCCTGCTTTCCCGGCGCATCATAGGTCAGCCTATTAGGGGGTTGAACTCTCCTCTTCCCCCTTCCTTCCTCCTCAGCTGCAGGGACTTGAAGGCCTTGGCGTTGCTGCGGTGTGGCTCGAATCCGTGGAGCACTCGTAGTACGGGAAGGGAGTGACGGTGCACGCTCGCTCACTTGCTGCACCTCCTCCTCTTCTTCCTCTGCATCATTGGCCTCCTCTCCCCCATTCACAAGGGAGGATTGCCTTGTGGTTGTGCTGCCGCTGCTCAGCTCCAAAGGCAGCTCCACATGCTCCAAACCGGAACTCTTCACCTCCCCAAACCGCACGCCTATCTTCGCCTCATTCTCCGCCTTCCAATCCTTGTACATGAAGTTCTCCATGAACTTGCAGTCCCTGCTCACCAAGAACTTCTTGGTGAATGGGTCCCAAAGAAGCCATCCCTTGCTGTTTTGAGCCATGCCCAAGTGCACGGCCCACACCGCCTTGGCACCAAGCTTGTTGTGCCGAAGATGCTTAGGCACGAGCGCCATGCACATGCACCCGAACACCCGAAGCATATCCACCTTTGGCTTCCTTCCTAGCCACTCCACATAGGGCACCCATTTGTCTGCTACCACATGAGTCAAGGCTCTGTTCTTGGCCACACACGCGCTCCGCACCGCATCAGGCCAGAAATAGTCGGGTAGCCCGGCTTCAATGAGCAACCCGCGTGCCGCCTCCGTGATTGTGCGGTTCGCTCGCTCGGCGATGCCGTTCATTGCAGGGGAGTATGGCATGGTGAAGGAGTGCCGAATACCATTCTTCTTCAGCCACAACCCAAACTCCTTGCTCAGGAACTCTCCCCCTCGATCGGTGCGGATTGACTTGACTAGACGGTCTTGTTGCCGCTCCACCATCGGGAACCAATCCGTCTTCAACGTTTCAGCCACGTCGCTCTTCTTGGCCAGCACGTACACCCAAGTCATGCGGGTGTAGACGTCGACAATAGTGAGAAAATACTCAGCTCCAGCAGCTCCAAGCTTCAGGGGGCCCACCACGTCCATCACCACCTCATCAAGCGGTGCCTTTGCCGTTGCCTCCGAACTAGGGAACGGAAACCGGGTGAACTTGGCTTGAATGCACGTCGGGCAGCCAAGCACCTCATCGGGCTCCCCCTTCACACGTATGCCAGCAACCATCTCATTCTTCACTAGCTGCTGCAAGATGGGCAGGGCCACATGCCCCATGCGCCGATGCAAGGTGAGCCAATCACACTCCCCCGTAGCCGAAGTTGGATTGGAGAATGCCGCGCTCGCAATAGCGCCCCACATACTCTCTCCGTAGTCCTCCTCCGCTGCTGCCTCTGGGTTCTCCTCACCCTTTTGCTGCTCCTTGGTTGCTGCACCACTCTCCTTAGGTTCACTGAACTTGCTGGTCCCTCCAGGTTTGCTCTTCTTGAGCTCATTCTCCTTAGCGCGACCGTTCGCGCCATCGTCGCTACCGACCGCTCCATCCTTGGTGCTGATGCTTGCTGCCACTTGCCTCTCCTTAGGCATAGGGACCATTGGGATCTGCCACATCTCGTTGTAGACATCCCTGTCCTCATGAAGGTCCCAAAGAATTCGATCGCCAAGCCTTGCGGTGTAGGTCTTGGCTCCCTTCGAGTTCGTGTCCATGCCGGCCTTTGCCAACCGCCGCACGGAAATCAGGTTTGCAGCAAGGCTGGGCACCCAAAGCACGTTCTTGAGGCCCACCATCTTCCCATCAGCACCCTTGAACATGGCCTTGCCCATGCCTTTCACCTCTGCTCGCTGCCCCAAAGCCGATGTGACATGCTTCACCGGTGACGGCTCGAGTTCGGTGAGCAAGTCCGGGCGAGGTGTCATGCTATAGGTAGCGCCACTATCAATCACCCAATAGTCCAAGGGGTGTAGGGTCACCTTCCCCACAGCTGCTGGCTCCTCAAAGCCTTCATCCTTCTCTGGACCAGCCGGTACTTGCGTCGACACGAAGTAGAATAGACCCGGGTATCGATCGTCGCTCGGGTCCTTGTCGTTGTCTCCGCTCTTCATGTTTGCAGCTCCGCCACCGCGACCGCCACGGCCTCCACGGCCTCGTCCTCTCCCTCCTCCTGCTCCTCTACCCTCTTGGCCTTGAGCAGGGGTCCAACCATCAGGGAGTTTGTAGCAGTCGCGCCACATGTGTCCGCTCTTGTGGCAATAGTGACACTCGCCGTCGAATCGGCCGCGACCGCGTCCGTAGCTCTTGTCGTCGCTGCCGTAACCGCCACTCCTGCGGCCTCCGCCGAAGTTGCTGCCACCAAACCTTCCTCCCCCTCGTCCTCTGCCTCTTCCTCGACCATATCCACGGCCGATGCTCGCTGCCCCAGCGCCATCCGCACTCGCCAACTCACGGCGGCGGAAATCCTCTTGAAGGATAGCTCGCTTCACGTCTTCAAGCGAGAGGCGGGGCAAGTCGCGATTAAGGTTGATGATGAGCGAGGACCATGACTCTGGGAGTAAGGCCAGCAACTTGGTCTTCTTTTGGAGCTCACTGTAGTTCAAATCAGCTCCCTCAAGCCGCGTCAGTAAGTCGAAGAATTTCTGCACCCCTTCTTCAACCGCTTCGTCTTCTTCAATTCGTAGTGCCGCCATTTGCCATTCCAACACCACCACTACCGCCGCTGTTGCAGGAGCGTATACACCCTTGAGAGCAGCCCATGCCTTTGGTCCTTTCTCTGGTTCACGCTGGAATGGCTTGATGTGACGGATCTGACTGCTCCCCAACGCTTGCCCAAGTAAGAGATAGCCTTGTGCGCTCTTCCGCACCCACGGGCTCTTCTCCGGGTCGTTCTCGGGGCGCTTCTCCGTTCCTTCCATCACCTCCAGCAGGTCATAGTGGTCAAAGATGTTCTCCATCTTGAAGGACCATTCAGCAAAGTTGTCACCGTTGAACTTCTCAAGCCCAAACACCCTAGGCTCATCCCTAGGTGGGCCAAGACTTGGTTGCATGGGCGCCATGGCTGAATCACGGGGTTGGCCTTGAGCTTGAGCTTCTCCACTGCCACCAGCACCTCTGCCACCCCTTTCCTCAGGTCCAGACATTGTCGAAACTGCTCCAAGGGGCTCTGATACCACTTGTTATAGTCACAATAGGCTTGAATGTGCCTAAAACGAAAGATAGAGAGCACAGACGGATTTCTGCACAGCGGCTTCAAACGTTGATAGCGTTCTGCTCACAGTTGCAAATGACTTGATTCAAATTGGATCTGGAGCGTCTTCACGTCGTCTACAATTAGCAATTTAGATTGCACGATTTGATAAAGAATTGACGACACAGCGTCGGTTTGAACGAACGGTACTATGGCAGCCACTATAGTCTTAGAACACAAGATAGGAAGAGTTACGAGTTGGGAATGACTCCCAGCTCCTACAAACCCCAAGAGCCGAGGTACAGTGATGTGGAACAGTGCCACACTGTCCCCAACCACGAAGGGTCTCGAAACTACCCTTCACTAGGGCCTACACCAAGTGAAATGTTACACTACACAAAGTAATGTAACTATCTTCAATATCTTGAGGTGTACCCTTTTTGGCGAGCTTCGAAATCACTTGAGGCTTGACACCAAGGCTCGGGCTCTTCATCACAAACTCATCCTTGAGTTCTTGATGGGTCTGCTGCACACACCTGCGACACGCCGAACGTTCGACATAGGACAAAATAGAAACCGCGCACGACAAAATAGAAACCGCGCGCGAGACACAAACGACCGCGTAACACGCGTCTAGCGATAACTCGCTATTGACTCGACACACACACTCGACATCATGACTCAACATTCACACACAATAATAAGCATGAAATATATATTATCCCATGCCCTCATACCATTCCATACACACACACATTCACGCACACGGACAACAAGCCGAGTGCAAACCGTAGGGTTGCACCAACAGCACATTGCTCTTCGCTACTTTCTTTCTCGAGAGCTGCAGTAGTGTGGTCAGCTTCGCCTTTCTTACGTGGCCTCTCGGGCCAACACTGCTAATGTCTTCACCAAGGCCCTCGGGTCTAGTGATCTTCAGCGTTTTTGCACTGCTCTTGGGCTTCTGCCCGTTCTACCTCACCTGCTTGTCTCTTGATCTTGCACTTGTTGTACACTGATATCTATATTTATACCTGCATGTTTCTGTCAGAGGTCAACTGGTGATCCCCGATTGATCCTAGGGAAGGGTTACAGGCTCGCTGTCCTGGGGGGGTTATGGGCGCACTGACCCGCTACTTAACAAGCCCTTTTATCCCAATGGTCTAGTGGTTGGGATTTTGACATGGTATCAGAGCGAAGGTCTCGGGTTCGAATCCCAGCGTGTGCACTTCGGGTATCCCAGTGCGGGGGGGTGTCAGAGGTCCACTGGTGATCCCCGATTGATCCTAGGGAAGGGTTATAGGCTCGCTGTCCTGGGGGGTTATGGGCGCACTGACCCGCTACTTAACAAGTCATTTTATCCCAATGGTCTGGTGGTTGGGATTCTGACAGTTTCCTCTTGCTAAGTTGTGATCAGTGTATTGCCTTGCTATTATACCTCTGAATGTGAACTGGCCTTTTGGCCGCTTGCTTGTGCTCGGATTGTGTGGTGTCCTTGAGATCCACCCTGAGCTTTGCTTTGCTTTGCTATGTTGTCTTGCTTGACTGGTCTTGTGACCTTCTTGTTGTCCCCAACTTAGCCTATGGGGTTGTGGCAAGTACAATCTCACTTGTTGGCTATAGTGGGGCACTCCTTATGAGGTACAGCACTTCTAGGGTTAGTACTTGTACCCCAACTCTTGCTAATCAAATCAATCCTGCACAATTATTTTGATAGATCGATCGTCTGTCGGGATCGGTGTGCGGATTTATTACCCGGTTTATTTGCGTGTAACCATGTTATATTATGGTTTTTGTCAGTAATTTGTGCACAGTAAGGGAGTGCGACTGATTATTGATCGCTGGATATTAACCCAAAACCTAGGGGCAATCGTTACAACGACGTTTGCGTGTCGTTTCGCCAATCGATCCGCTAAATCGATCGTGCGACTCGATATTCTGACACGATCCTGCGATATTTGCACTTTTACCGCGTCTTTACATGTTTGGCCGATTTGCCGGCCATTCTATTGAACGTGGAAGATTTGCAATTGCGCAAATGGTCGGATATTTGCAATGGTGTCGCACATTTGAAGGCGATATTGTAACAAAATATTGCTTGGCAGTGGGGTTCATACAATCTATCGCTCAGCGATGTGTGTCATGTCGCAGGTGACTGTTTTTATGTGATGTCGGCTATATGGCCGGTTAGAGTCGACACCGCAATAAAAAGATCCTGAAAACGAAAGTGATTTTATCAATGAGCGTAGCTGGCTGGTTACTTTTGCAAAAACTGGCCAGAAGGATTCTCCAAATTTCGTATGTTTGGGGATCTGACGCGCCCTACGTTTTTTAGGTCTGAGCCGTTTTCTGAACTAGTCGCAGCGCGCGCGGCGAGGAATGAATCCGCTTTCGCTTCAAATTTAAACGGCATGGCGGCAAAACAAACCATCAGGCAGTCTTTCCATTCACCCATAAACGCACGCAACTGATCTTGGGCGTCCAGTAAATTTGAGTCCATTTGCGCTCACAATCGAACGGTCATTATAGCACGACTAGAAATTCGTTGTTGTCCGTTCCACATCTGGGTGCTGCAGCCTTCCTGCTCTTTGCTACCTCAGCCTTCCACCTTGGTGCACCTCAGAATTCCATTGCAGCCATTCAGCCTTGCGACTAGGTCACTTGGTTGAATACTAGGACTCGCGCTTGCTCATTCATACCTTAGCCCTTGCCTCGTTCTTTTTGCCAGTTGCCTAGTAGTAGTTGCTCATTTTGGCAGTTCTAGGGTTAATAAGAAATCTCCTAACTTCGTTCAGCGCTACATTTAAGTCTGTTAGCGAAAAAAGATTCTCACGAGCCAGATTCATCATAAGAAAATCTAACTGTGATGGCTAACGATACACCCGTACTTGGCGTACGTACTCGCAGCAGGGCCCGAGCTCAGTTGTTCTCCAGTCCCGTCCCGCCAGGTTAGCAGCACTCGTCTCGCCTTCTATTCATTCCGCAAGTTATGTTTTTCATGTGTGAATCTTCGTTGTCCAGATCATTTCAATATATTCGCCACTTTTTCACTGCAGGAACGACGACACCGATGCCGACGCAGCGAAAGCCAACAGCTGCTAAACGACAGCCTGCGAGAAACCCTCGACCGCGACCAGCTCTATCTGACGTCACCAACGACACGTCAGCCGAACTCACTGCATCCAGCAAGCCTACTCCGGCGTCGCCGTTGAATGCGGCGGTGCTTCCTTCGAAGCCAGCTGGCGTGCCTGCTGATCCGTGCACTCCTGCACCTTTGACCTCTAAAGGATCGCGACTGGTCGAATCTGGTGACGGTGCACATGACGACGGTGCTGAAGCGCTACGGAGCGAGGTTTCAAAGCTGCTTCTCTCGACGCCGTCTCAGGAGGATACGCCCGAGATTGTCGCGAAGAGCAGGTCGAAGCTGACGAGGCAGAGCAGCACGCCGAGTTGGAATGGCGTCACCCCGTGCAGCCAGGCGACGCTGACAAGGCAGCACACCATCCAGCGCTGCTTCAGCATCCAGGAACCAATCTCTGCGACGTATGGCGATGTCGCTGGCGACGGCGGCGGCAGCGGCGAAGGTTTCGCACACCTCGACCTGTGCGACCCGTGCGACCATACTCCGCAGGCCGTGACTCCTCTCCGTCGTCGCAGAGCGGCCGTTCTTGCTTCGCCTACCGTCATGTCCGCCGTTAAGGGCTCGGCGACGCTGACCGCTCCCGCGCTCGTCCGCTGCGCCACCTCGCCCATCCCGCGCGCTAGGTCCCCTATTCCCCGCTCCACGCCGTCGACCGGCGGTGTGGCGGGTTCCGCGGGGGGAGTGTTGGCGGAAGGCGGAACGGGTAGGCGGAGCCGCGCCAAGTGGCAGGTTGGCGGAAAGATCGGCGCGGTGCTGGGGAAGGACCCCGCAGGCCTGCTAGCTGCTATTAACGCTATTCGCGAGGTGAGAGAGAAAGGGATTGAACACGATTGCAGTAGATCAGCGAATCAGCGTAATCTCAGAGTTTCCATGTTTCCTGTGGGATTTCTCTGTTATCCAGTCTGACCGTTCGTTCTTGCTTTTCTCCTGTGCCCTGGTCCGTGCAGCAGCATCGTGGGTCGCAGCAGCGTAATTACGACGCTGCTGATGAAGGCAGCTCCGCAACCACGACCCGCCGCCTCCGCTCCTCACTCGCCTCCCAGCTCTCCTCCCCCGCGCTTCCCGCGGGCATCCCCCCCGGAAGCCGCCGCGCCCCTAACTCCGCCGCCGCTGGAACGGGAGGGCCGCGCGTTCTGCGCCCCCGCTCCCCCTCTCCCATGCGTCGGGCGCGCAGCCCGCGGCATCTCTCCTCCCCCGCCCCTGACCACGGCGCGCCGCCAGTTTCTCGCTATCAGGATGAGATCCCAGCCGTTGCTGGTAATATCAGCGCTGGCAGTGCTGTCAGCACTCCGTTACGCACGCCTGGAAGTCAACGCGGGTCAAAAAGTGGTGGGGAGTCACCGCCTTGGTCCACGCTAGTCAACGTTGGAACGCCTGGGAGCAGGCGGAGGGGTGGGTGGGCGTTGAGACGGACGGAGGAGGAGGAGGGAGAGGGGGATGTGCAGGGAACGGAGGGGGGAAGGGGGATTGTAAGGGAGCGGCCTCTGAGCAAGGGGCTGCTGGATGCACTTGAGAGGATGGGATTGGAGGAAGAGAGTGTGGGTGGAGCCCTAAAGGAGCAGCACAAATGAAGCGGGTTATTTACTGAGAGTTGAGTGGAAGGGGGGGGTTGGGGGGGGAGGATAGCTTGATGCTTGACTAGGACTAGTGCTTATGCTAGTAAAGTTCCCTTCTTGGGGACTGGGTGAGGTAGCTTGCTAGACTTACCATGGGGCATTTTAGGGTTGTCATTTATTCTTATTTGATTTTCTTCATTGAGGCTTCTAGCCAATTTCGCAAATTTGCTTTGTTGCGTGTAACCATGCCGTGGAAATAGCCTTTCCGTCCGTCCCTTTCGTCACAGTTCGTCGTTGAGGTACATGTCCTAAACGACGCGTTTGGATTGGCTGGAGATGTCCACAACATTCCCGAAGACTCTTCGCGCCACACAATCATACCTGCTTCCAACGAATCCGCTCCCCGTGCCTCGTCACTTCCAGGTCAGCTCATCTGTACTTTGCACCGGTTTGCTTGCGTGGCGATCGGCCTTTTCGCCACGCCGCCTCGAGCACTTCGAGAATGCCACCACTGCAGCGCGGACGCAGGTCCACCAATATGCAACGGGCAATTACAGTACTGCATCGTCGTTCTCCCCCAGGAACCTGACACCCCCAGTGCCCCACCCATCTCCCCGCCAACTTCTCCCGAGTAAATGCTGAATGTGCTGTTCGTCAAAGATAAGCTGCTATCGCTGAGTTTCTCGGACCACACATGAGCACAAGCAGCAATAACTGCAGAAGCTGTTTACTGCATGTGAATAGGGCCATCTAAAATCAAGAACACGATTCTCTGTTCTGCTGCTGTGACTTCACTATATGAAGTATTCTAGTGGAGTCTAGACCTGCTCCAGCACCAGCCATTGCCGACTCAAAATTCGCATTAGATATCTCCTAAGGTTCTTCGAATCTTCCGTGATGGCGGCGCAAGTCGCGTCGAGCTCTCCAATCGTCTGTTCCTCCGCTCTCACACCCTCGCGGCCACGTCATCACCAAATCGCGATAAAGCACAGCCTGTCCTTGATCGGCGGCGGAAAACCCGGGGGATTTAGAGTCGGCCACAGAAACTCTCTCAGTTTTGAGACGTCCCGAAACTCTCTGAGAAAGTATTCCAAGAACCATCATGATCATGGTTTCCTTGAGAAGTTTCACTCTCGATCGCTTTCTCCCGCCACGCGGACCGCCGCGGCTACATCGCCGGTCGCCATGGCCGTTTTACTCGAGCTACCGCCGACGAGCGCTAGCACCGGAACAACTGCAGATTCCGGGGAGAAGAGAACGAGGCGGCAGAGAAAGCGCAGGACCGGTTCGAACCCAGACGACTTCGCCTTAACCGATGAAGATTTGCTTAAGCGCTTATCAGGCCAGCAGGGAGATATCGCTTCAAATCCTTATGGTACTTCTGCGGCGGCCACTCCCTTCATGAAGCTCGATCCCTCTGCGACGGGTCTCTCGCTCGTCGCAGAGGTCGCAGCGTTCCTCGTGCGGCTAGACGACGCGGAATCGGCGTCGTCATCTTCGTCGCCGTCGTCGCAGGCATCGAAGAGCTCAGAAAACGATTACGACGGCGACGCGGCGCGGCTAGAAGTCACGCGGGAAGTGCGCGAGCAGCTCGAGGCCGCGTGGAATCTCAGCCCCAGCGACGCCTTGCGGGGCGCCAGGCGGAAACCTGTCAGAGGGCGGCGTTTTTTGTCAGCTTCTGCGACGAAGCTGCCAGCAGGGGGAGTGGCGGAGGGGGAAACAGATGTGGGCGGAAACATGGCGGAAATGGATCCTGCAGCGCGGAGGCGGGCGATGCGGAGGAGGTTGCGCGCAGCTGCCCTCGCGATGGGCCTGCGGATGAGCGGAAACGCGCTGGAAATGGCGGAAGATGGGCAGGCGGAAGCGGAGCTGGAATCGGAAGCGGAAGCCGTTTCAGCTTCCCCGCGCGTAAGGGGAAGTGGCGGAGTGGGAAGAGGTTCCGCGAGCGGGGGAGCGGCTGGTGGGAACGCGATGAGCGAGGAGGAGGTGGATGCGCTGATTCGTGACTATGGCGGGGGCGATACAGCGATGAACGTTGATTGGACGCAGCCGCGCTCGTTGCTGCCGGCGAAAGAGGAGCTACGATTGGCGGAGCTGATACAGCGGGGGAATGTGAGTGGTGGGCGATGAGGGGATTGAAGGTGGTGTGACAACTAGTGATGATTCGGGCAGATCGAGTGACTCAACAGCCCTGACTTTTCGACTTTTCCTGCCTCCTCCCGTCTCCCTCCTTCGCCTCCCTCCTCTCCTCATAGCCGCCACTTTTATCGTTCTATATTCTTCCTTCCATCCCGTGCATCCATTCGCCTCTTTCACCACCCCTTATGACTTTGAGTCTACTCTTAGAGTAACCTCTAATCGACCCAAAGTCACCTTCAGTCGACTCAAAAGTCCCTCCTCTTCTCATAGCCGCCACTTTTATCGTTCGATATTCTTCCTTCCATCCAGTGCATCCATTCGCCTCTCTCACCACCCCGTTTGAGACGTCCCAGAACCTCTTTTCCTCTTTCATCGCCCCTCGCGTATCCCCTTTCCAGGAACTGGAGGAGCGAGCTAAGATTGCTGCAGCCGCTGCTAAGCCCGCAGGCTCGGCAGCCCCAGCAGCCCTAGCAACAGCCTCAGCTGGACGTGAGGTGAATGCAACTCGTGAGGTTGCTGAGGGATTCGCAGATGGGCGTGGGGATGCAGAAGCAGACGGATATGGAGATGCAGAAGCAGATGGGCGTGGAGATGCAGATGCAGATGCAGATGCGAGCATTGCACGTTTGGGACAACAGCAGCAGCAGCAGCAGCAGCAGCAGCAGCAGCAGCAGCAGGAGCAGCAGCAGCAGCAGCGGCATGTGCTATCGCACGCGGAATGGGCAGTGCTTTGTAATCTGACTCCCAAGCAGCTGCACCGACAACTGCTCGCCGCTCAGGCTGCCCGAACCAAGCTCGTTCTGGTGAGTGCAGAGTGGGAATGTTTGGTGGAAAATGGTGCTGGTGGGTTTAGTAAAGTGGTGATAGTGAATGCAGAGGGAATGGTCTGGTGTTTTCTCTCACCTACTTCCCCTGTTTTCTCTGTCCCTTCCCTCCCACCCTCTTCCCCTCTTTCCTGCCGGTGCCCTCCCTTCCACCTTCTTCTCGTGTTTCTTCTCTTTCGCTCACCCCACTTTTACAATCCATTAAGGCAACCTGCATTTCGTGCACTCCATAGCCCACTCCTTTCACCTCTCCACCAGAGCCAACGTCATCAGTGTCTGCCAGAGTGGCTTAGAGGGCCTAACCTCACCACCGCCTCACATTCCTGTTCGCTTCCTCCCATCCCCTTCATACCTTCTGCCTCCACTCACAGCACAACCTGCGCCTTGTGCTCTCAATCTCCCACTCCTTTCACCTCTCCAACTTCATCATTGAGGTGTATTTTGAGGCGCCTCAAAATGCTCTCAATCTCCCACTCCTTTCACCTCTCCAACTTCATCATTGAGGTGTATTTTGAGGCGCCTCAAAATGCTCTCAATCTCCCACTCCTTTCACCTCTCCAACTTCATCATTGAGGTGCATTTTGAGGCGCCTCAAAATGCTCTCAATCTCCCACTCCTTTCACCTCTCCAACTTCATCATTGAGGTGTATTTTGAGGCGCCTCAAAATGCTCTCAATCTCCCACTCCTTTCACCTCTCCAACTTCATCATTGAGGTGTATTTTGAGGCGCCTCAAAATGCTCTCAATCTCCCACTCCTTTCACCTCTCCAACGTCATCATTGTATGCCAGCGTGGTCTCAATGGCCTAATCACGGCTTCCGCTCCCTGCTCGCTTTCTCACACTTAACGTCCCCCTTCCCCTGCCCCTCTTTCCAACTTCTCCCCCCTCCCGCCCCTCCTTCCTTCCCCTCTCCCCTTTTGCATATTCCCCACCTGTTGCAGCACAATCTGCGCCTTGTGCTCTCAATCGCCCACTCCTTCCGTCTCTCCACCGGAGCTGATTTCATCGCTGTCTGCCAGCGCGGCCTCGAGGGTCTCACCACGGCTGCCCGCCGCTTTGACCCCGCCAGGCGCCTGCGCTTCTCCACCTTCGCCACGCACGCAGTTCGTACGGCCATCATTCGTGCGATACCGTCGACGCAGTTTGTGCGCATGCCTGCTAGGAGCTCCATGGTGAGTGCGGAGGAGGGTGTTGTGGGGTGTTGTGGGGTGTTCTGAGGGTGTTCTGAGGGTGTTCTGAGGGTGTTCTGAGGGTGTTCTGAGGGTGTTCTGAGGGTGTTCTGAGGGTGCTGTGAGGGTGCTGTGAGGGTGCTATGAGGGTGCTGTGAGGGTGCTGTGAGGGTGCTGTGAGGGTGCTGTGAGGGTGCTGTGAGGGTGCTGTGAGGGTGCTGTGAGGGTGCTGTGAGGGTGCTGTGAGGGTGCTGTGAGGGTATTGCAATGGAGACTGGCTGCTTTGACCCTACCAGGCGGCTGCGCTGCGCTTCTCCACCTTCGCCACGGCGATTATTTGTGCCATACCCTCCACTCAGTTCGTCCGCATGCCTGCCAGGAGTTCTATGGTAAGTACGTGGGGGTCGTGTTTTGAGTCGACTCAAAACACCTGCCAGGAGTTCTATGGTAAGTACATGGGGGTGTTGTGAGGGCGTTCTGAGGGTGCTGTGGAGGGGTGGGCTGCTTTGACCTCGCCAGGTGCCTGCGCTTCTCCACCTTCGCCACACACGCAGTCAGGACGGCGATTATTTGTGCCATTCCTTCTACCCAGTTTCCTGCACATGCCTGCTAAGAGTTCCATAGTGAGTGTGCGAGGGTGTGTGGGTGTGAGTGTGCGCAAGGCAAGAGCAGCAATGGAGCATCAGGAGGCAGAAGCACCTAGTGTCTTGCACATTTGAGACGTCTCAGAAGCACCTAGTGTCTTGCACATTTGAGACGTCTCAGAAGCACCTAGTGTCTTGCACATTCATATTATGATTCACACTCCCTCAAGTTGCTTCTCTTCCTCACTCTTTCCCCCGTCTTGAATAGGGCCTCTTTCCCCCCCCTCGCTCCCCTCCTCCTCTTCCCCTCGTTCACCTTCCCCCCTTCCACAGACTCTCATTTCAGTGCGCAAGGCAAGAGCAGCAGTGGAGAATCGGCTGGGCCGTAAGGCCACTGTAGCAGAGGTGGCGGCAGAGGCGGGCCTCTCTGTCGCCCAGTGCCGTGCCGCCCTTGCCGCCCCTCTCGTCACCCGCCCCGTCTCCCTGCACGCCGCGTCGCGAGTCACAGGGCTTGCACTGGAGGACACTATAGCGAATATAGATGGTGGTGAGGGTGGTTTGATCGCTTCTGACCCTGCCACTACTGGTGCTGCTCTTGCTGCAACTGCTGCTGGTGCTAGTGCTGGTGCTGCTACTGCTGGGACTGCTTCTGCAGCTGCTGCTGTTGGTGGCGGCAGTGGTGGTGGTGCCAGCGCTAATAGCGGCAAGGGGAGCAGCTTGAGTGAGCAGGGAGGTGTACTGGGGCACACACGAGCAGCCCTTGTTGCCGTGGTAAGCAGTGGGGATAGCAGTGTACGGAACATGTTGTGGAATGGAGGGCTTGACAGGTTTTGGCAGCATGAGGGGAGCAGCATGAGTGTGCAGGGAGGCGCACTGGGGCACACACGAGCAGCCCTTGTTGCTGTGGTAAGCAGTTGTGGGAGAGGTGTGACAGCGTGCCGTATGCAGGGCTTGTCAGGTTAGTGGTGGTAGTGTCAGTGGTGTGGCTGGGCGTGCGATGGAAGGCCCTACAGGTAACTCCAGCATGTGGGTAGCAGCTTGAGTGTGCAGGGAGGCGCGCTGGGGCACACATGAGCAGCCCTTTTTGCAGTGGTAAGCAGTTGTGGGAGAGGTGTAGACGGATTGGAGCAATAAGGCGTGGGATGGAGGGCGGGGATGGTAAGCAGTGGTGGCAGAGGTGTGGTGGGTTTGGAGTGTGCACATTGGTTCTGTGGAGATTAGGACGAAGTTACCTGTGGAACCAGGTCGAAACTGTTTTTCTGTGGATCCAGGTCGAAACTGTTTTTCTGTGGAACCAGGTCGAAACTGTTTTTCTGTGGATCCAGGTCGGAACTGTTTTTCTGTGGATCCAGGTCGAAACTGTTTTTCTGTGGATCCAGGTCGAAACTGTTTTTCTGTGGATCCAGGTCGAAACTGTTTTTCTGTGGATTCAGGTCGAAACTGTTTTTCTGTGGTTCCAGGTCGAAACTGTTTTTCTGTGGATCCAGGTCGAAACTGTTTTTCTGTGGATCCAGGTCGGAACTGTTTTTCTGTGGATCCAGGTCGGAACTGTTTTTCTGTGGATCCAGGTCGAAACTGTTTTTCTGTGGATCCAGGTCGAAACTGTTTTTCTGTGGATCCAGGTCGAAACTGTTTTTCTGTGGATCCAGGTCGGAACTGTTTTTCTGTGGATCCAGGTCGAAACTGTTTTTCTGTGGATCCAGGTCGGAACTGTTTTCCTGTGGATCCAGGTCGAAACTGTTTTTCTGTGGATCCAGGTCGAAACTGTTTTTCTGTAGATCCAGGTCGAAACTGTTTTTCTGTGGATCCAGGTCGAAACTGTTTTTCTGTGGATCCAGGTCGAAACTGTTTTTCTGTGGATCCAGGTCGGAACTGTTTTTCTGTGGATCCAGGTCGGAACTGTTTTTCTGTGGATCCAGGTCGGAACTGTTTTTCTGTGGATCCAGGTCGGAACTGTTTTTCTGTGGATCCAGGTCGAAACTGTTTTTCTGTGGATCCAGGTCGAAACTGTTTTTCTGTGGATCCAGGTCGAAACTGTTTTTCTGTGGATCCAGGTCGGAACTGTTTTTCTGTGGATCCAGGTCGGAACTGTTTTTCTGTGGATCCAGGTCGGAACTGTTTTTCTGTGGATCCAGGTCGAAACTGTTTTTCTGTGGATCCAGGTCGAAACTGTTTTTCTGTGGATCCAGGTCGAAACTGTTTTTCTGTGGATCCAGGTCGAAACTGTTTTTCTGTGGATCCAGGTCGAAACTGTTTTTCTGTGGATCCAGGTCGGAACTGTTTTTCTGTGGATCCAGGTCGAAACTGTTTTTCTGTGGATCCAGGTCGAAACTGTTTTTCTGTGGATCCAGGTCGAAACTGTTTTTCTGTGGATCCAGGTCGAAACTGTTTTTCTGTGGATCCAGGTCGAAACTGTTTTTCTGTGGATCCAGGTCGAAACTGTTTTTCTGTGGATCCAGGTCGAAACTGTTTTTCTGTGGATCCAGGTCGAAACTGTTTTTCTGTGGATCCAGGTCGAAACTGTTTTTCTGTGGATCCAGGTCGAAACTGTTTTCTGTGGATCCAGGTCGAAACTGTTTTTCTGTGGATCCAGGTCGGAACTGTTTTTCTGTGGATCCAGGTCGAAACTGTTTTTCTGTGGATCCAGGTCGAAACTGTTTTTCTGTGGATCCAGGTCGAAACTGTTTTTCTGTGGATCCAGGTCGAAACTGTTTTTCTGTGGATCCAGGTCGAAACTGTTTTTCTGTGGATCCAGGTCGGAACTGTTTTTCTGTGGATCCAGGTCGAAACTGTTTTTCTGTGGATCCAGGTCGAAACTGTTTTTCTGTGGATCCAGGTCGAAACTGTTTTTCTGTGGATCCAGGTCGAAACTGTTTTTCTGTGGATCCAGGTCGAAACTGTTTTTCTGTGGATCCAGGTCGAAACTGTTTTTCTGTGGATCCAGGTCGAAACTGTTTTTCTGTGGATCCAGGTCGGAACTGTTTTTCTGTGGATCCAGGTCGGAACTGTTTTTCTGTGGATCCAGGTCGGAACTGTTTTTCTGTGGATCCAGGTCGAAACTGTTTTTTCTGTGGATCCAGGTCGAAACTGTTTTTCTGTGGATCCAGGTCGAAACTGTTTTTCTGTGGATCCAGGTCGAAACTGTTTTTCTGTGGATCCAGGTCGAAACTGTTTTTCTGTGGATCCAGGTCGAAACTGTTTTTCTGTGGATCCAGGTCGAAACTGTTTTTCTGTGGATCCAGGTCGAAACTGTTTTTCTGTGGATCCAGGTCGAAATTGTTTTTCTGTGGATCCAGGTCGAAACTGTTTTTCTGTGGATCCAGGTCGAAACTGTTTTTCTGTGGATCCAGGTCGAAACTGTTTTTCTGTGGATCCAGGTCGAAACTGTTTTTCTGTGGATCCAGGTCGGAACTGTTTTTCTGTGGATCCAGGTCGGAACTGTTTTTCTGTGGATCCAGGTCGAAACTGTTTTTCTGTGGATCCAGGTCGAAACTGTTTTTCTGTGGATCCAGGTCGAAACTGTTTTTCTGTGGATCCAGGTCGGAACTGTTTTTCTGTGGATCTAGGTCGAAACTGTTTTTCTGTGGATCCAGGTCGGAACTGTTTTCCTGTGGATCCAGGTCGAAACTGTTTTTCTGTGGATCCAGGTCGAAACTGTTTTTCTGTAGATCCAGGTCGAAACTGTTTTTCTGTGGATCCAGGTCGAAACTGTTTTTCTGTGGATCCAGGTCGGAACTGTTTTTCTGTGGATCCAGGTCGGAACTGTTTTTCTGTGGATCCAGGTCGGAACTGTTTTTCTGTGGATCCAGGTCGAAACTGTTTTTCTGTGGATCCAGGTCGAAACTGTTTTTCTGTGGATCCAGGTCGAAACTGTTTTTCTGTGGATCCAGGTCGGAACTGTTTTTCTGTGGATCCAGGTCGAAACTGTTTTTCTGTGGATCCAGGTCGAAACTGTTTTTCTGTGGATCCAGGTCGAAACTGTATTTCTGTGGATCCAGGTCGAAACTGTTTTTCTGTGGATCCAGGTCGAAACTGTTTTTCTGTGGATCCAGGTCGAAACTGTTTTTCTGTGGATCCAGGTCGAAACTGTTTTTCTGTGGATCCAGGTCGAAACTGTTTTTCTGTGGATCCAGGTCGAAACTGTTTTTCTGTGGATCCAGGTCGAAACTGTTTTTCTGTGGATCCAGGTCGAAACTGTTTTTCTGTGGATCCAGGTCGAAACTGTTTTTCTGTGGATCCAGGTCGAAACTGTTTTTCTGTGGATCCAGGTCGAAATTGTTTTTCTGTGGATCCAGGTCGAAACTGTTTTTCTGTGGATCCAGGTCGAAACTGTTTTTCTGTGGATCCAGGTCGAAACTGTTTTTCTGTGGATCCAGGTCGAAACTGTTTTTCTGTGGATCCAGGTCGGAACTGTTTTTCTGTGGATCCAGGTCGGAACTGTTTTTCTGTGGATCCAGGTCGAAACTGTTTTTCTGTGGATCCAGGTCGAAACTGTTTTTCTGTGGATCCAGGTCGAAACTGTTTTTCTGTGGATCCAGGTCGGAACTGTTTTTCTGTGGATCCAGGTCGAAACTGTTTTTCTGTGGATCCAGGTCGGAACTGTTTTCCTGTGGATCCAGGTCGAAACTGTTTTTCTGTGGATCCAGGTCGAAACTGTTTTTCTGTAGATCCAGGTCGAAACTGTTTTTCTGTGGATCCAGGTCGAAACTGTTTTTCTGTGGATCCAGGTCGGAACTGTTTTTCTGTGGATCCAGGTCGGAACTGTTTTTTCTGTGGATCCAGGTCGAAATTGTTTTTCTGTGGATCCAGGTCGAAACTGTTTTTCTGTGGATCCAGGTCGAAACTGTTTTTCTGTGGATCCAGGTCGAAATTGTTTTTCTGTGGATCCAGGTCGAAACTGTTTTTCTGTGGATCCAGGTCGAAACTGTTTTTCTGTGGATCCAGGTCGAAACTGTTTTTCTGTGGATCCAGGTCGAAACTGTTTTTCTGTGGATCCAGGTCGGAACTGTTTTTCTGTGGATCCAGGTCGGAACTGTTTTTCTGTGGATCCAGGTCGGAACTGTTTTTCTGTGGATCCAGGTCGGAACTGTTTTTCTGTGGATCCAGGTCGAAACTGTTTTTCTGTGGATCCAGGTCGAAACTGTTTTTCTGTGGATCCAGGTCGAAACTGTTTTTCTGTGGATCCAGGTCGGAACTGTTTTTCTGTGGATCCAGGTCGAAACTGTTTTTCTGTGGATCCAGGTCGGAACTGTTTTCCTGTGGATCCAGGTCGAAACTGTTTTTCTGTGGATCCAGGTCGAAACTGTTTTTCTGTAGATCCAGGTCGAAACTGTTTTTCTGTGGATCCAGGTCGAAACTGTTTTTCTGTGGATCCAGGTCGGAACTGTTTTTCTGTGGATCCAGGTCGGAACTGTTTTTCTGTGGATCCAGGTCGGAACTGTTTTTCTGTGGATCCAGGTCGAAACTGTTTTTCTGTGGATCCAGGTCGAAACTGTTTTTCTGTAGATCCAGGTCGAAACTGTTTTTCTGTGGATCCAGGTCGAAACTGTTTTTCTGTGGATCCAGGTCGGAACTGTTTTTCTGTGGATCCAGGTCGGAACTGTTTTCCTGTGGATCCAGGTCGAAACTGTTTTTCTGTGGATCCAGGTCGAAACTGTTTTTCTGTGGATCCAGGTCGAAACTGTTTTTCTGTGGATCCAGGTCGAAATTGTTTTTCTGTGGATCCAGGTCGAAACTGTTTTTCTGTGGATCCAGGTCGAAACTGTTTTTCTGTGGATCCAGGTCGAAACTGTTTTTCTGTGGATCCAGGTCGAAACTGTTTTTCTGTGGATCCAGGTCGGAACTGTTTTTCTGTGGATCCAGGTCGGAACTGTTTTTCTGTGGATCCAGGTCGGAACTGTTTTTCTGTGGATCCAGGTCGGAACTGTTTTTCTGTGGATCCAGGTCGAAACTGTTTTTCTGTGGATCCAGGTCGAAACTGTTTTTCTGTGGATCCAGGTCGAAACTGTTTTTCTGTGGATCCAGGTCGGAACTGTTTTTCTGTGGATCCAGGTCGAAACTGTTTTTCTGTGGATCCAGGTCGGAACTGTTTTCCTGTGGATCCAGGTCGAAACTGTTTTTCTGTGGATCCAGGTCGAAACTGTTTTTCTGTAGATCCAGGTCGAAACTGTTTTTCTGTGGATCCAGGTCGAAACTGTTTTTCTGTGGATCCAGGTCGGAACTGTTTTTCTGTGGATCCAGGTCGGAACTGTTTTTCTGTGGATCCAGGTCGGAACTGTTTTTCTGTGGATCCAGGTCGAAACTGTTTTTCTGTGGATCCAGGTCGAAACTGTTTTTCTGTGGATCCAGGTCGAAACTGTTTTTCTGTGGATCCAGGTCGGAACTGTTTTTCTGTGGATCCAGGTCGAAACTGTTTTTCTGTGGATCCAGGTCGAAACTGTTTTTCTGTGGATCCAGGTCGAAACTGTTTTTTCTGTAGATCCAGGTCGGAACTGTTTTTCTGTGGATCCAGGTCGGAACTGTTTTTCTGTGGATCCAGGTCGGAACTGTTTTTCTGTGGATCCAGGTCGGAACTGTTTTTCTGTGGATCCAGGTCGAAACTGTTTTTCTGTGGATCCAGGTCGAAACTGTTTTTCTGTGGATCCAGGTCGAAACTGTTTTTCTGTGGATCCAGGTCGGAACTGTTTTTCTGTGGATCCAGGTCGGAACTGTTTTTCTGTGGATCCAGGTCGGAACTGTTTTCCTGTGGATCCAGGTCGAAACTGTTTTTCTGTGGATCCAGGTCGAAACTGTTTTTCTGTGGATCCAGGTCGAAACTGTTTTTCTGTGGATCCAGGTCGAAATTGTTTTTCTGTGGATCCAGGTCGAAACTGTTTTTCTGTGGATCCAGGTCGGAACTGTTTTCCTGTGGATCCAGGTCGAAACTGTTTTTCTGTGGATCCAGGTCGAAACTGTTTTTCTGTAGATCCAGGTCGAAACTGTTTTTCTGTGGATCCAGGTCGAAACTGTTTTTCTGTGGATCCAGGTCGGAACTGTTTTTCTGTGGATCCAGGTCGGAACTGTTTTTCTGTGGATCCAGGTCGGAACTGTTTTTCTGTGGATCCAGGTCGAAACTGTTTTTCTGTGGATCCAGGTCGAAACTGTTTTTCTGTGGATCCAGGTCGAAACTGTTTTTCTGTGGATCCAGGTCGGAACTGTTTTTCTGTGGATCCAGGTCGAAACTGTTTTTCTGTGGATCCAGGTCGAAACTGTTTTTCTGTGGATCCAGGTCGAAACTGTTTTTCTGTAGATCCAGGTCGGAACTGTTTTTCTGTGGATCCAGGTCGGAACTGTTTTTCTGTGGATCCAGGTCGGAACTGTTTTTCTGTGGATCCAGGTCGGAACTGTTTTTCTGTGGATCCAGGTCGAAACTGTTTTTCTGTGGATCCAGGTCGAAACTGTTTTTCTGTGGATCCAGGTCGAAACTGTTTTTCTGTGGATCCAGGTCGGAACTGTTTTTCTGTGGATCCAGGTCGGAACTGTTTTTCTGTGGATCCAGGTCGGAACTGTTTTCCTGTGGATCCAGGTCGAAACTGTTTTTCTGTGGATCCAGGTCGAAACTGTTTTTCTGTGGATCCAGGTCGAAACTGTTTTTCTGTGGATCCAGGTCGAAATTGTTTTTCTGTGGATCCAGGTCGAAACTGTTTTTCTGTGGATCCAGGTCGAAACTGTTTTTCTGTGGATCCAGGTCGAAACTGTTTTTCTGTGGATCCAGGTCGAAACTGTTTTTCTGTGGATCCAGGTCGGAACTGTTTTTCTGTGGATCCAGGTCGGAACTGTTTTTCTGTGGATCCAGGTCGGAACTGTTTTTCTGTGGATCCAGGTCGGAACTGTTTTTCTGTGGATCCAGGTCGAAACTGTTTTTCTGTGGATCCAGGTCGAAACTGTTTTTCTGTGGATCCAGGTCGGAACTGTTTTTCTGTGGATCCAGGTCGGAACTGTTTTTCTGTGGATCCAGGTCGGAACTGTTTTTCTGTGGATCCAGGTCGGAACTGTTTTTCTGTGGATCCAGGTCGAAACTGTTTTTCTGTGGATCCAGGTCGAAACTGTTTTTCTGTGGATCCAGGTCGAAACTGTTTTTCTGTGGATCCAGGTCGGAACTGTTTTTCTGTGGATCCAGGTCGAAACTGTTTTTCTGTGGATCCAGGTCGGAACTGTTTTCCTGTGGATCCAGGTCGAAACTGTTTTTCTGTGGATCCAGGTCGAAACTGTTTTTCTGTAGATCCAGGTCGAAACTGTTTTTCTGTGGATCCAGGTCGAAACTGTTTTTCTGTGGATCCAGGTCGGAACTGTTTTTCTGTGGATCCAGGTCGGAACTGTTTTTCTGTGGATCCAGGTCGGAACTGTTTTTCTGTGGATCCAGGTCGAAACTGTTTTTCTGTGGATCCAGGTCGAAACTGTTTTTCTGTAGATCCAGGTCGAAACTGTTTTTCTGTGGATCCAGGTCGAAACTGTTTTTCTGTGGATCCAGGTCGGAACTGTTTTTCTGTGGATCCAGGTCGGAACTGTTTTCCTGTGGATCCAGGTCGAAACTGTTTTTCTGTGGATCCAGGTCGAAACTGTTTTTCTGTGGATCCAGGTCGAAACTGTTTTTCTGTGGATCCAGGTCGAAATTGTTTTTCTGTGGATCCAGGTCGAAACTGTTTTTCTGTGGATCCAGGTCGAAACTGTTTTTCTGTGGATCCAGGTCGAAACTGTTTTTCTGTGGATCCAGGTCGAAACTGTTTTTCTGTGGATCCAGGTCGGAACTGTTTTTCTGTGGATCCAGGTCGGAACTGTTTTTCTGTGGATCCAGGTCGGAACTGTTTTTCTGTGGATCCAGGTCGGAACTGTTTTTCTGTGGATCCAGGTCGAAACTGTTTTTCTGTGGATCCAGGTCGAAACTGTTTTTCTGTGGATCCAGGTCGAAACTGTTTTTCTGTGGATCCAGGTCGGAACTGTTTTTCTGTGGATCCAGGTCGAAACTGTTTTTCTGTGGATCCAGGTCGGAACTGTTTTCCTGTGGATCCAGGTCGAAACTGTTTTTCTGTGGATCCAGGTCGAAACTGTTTTTCTGTGGATCCAGGTCGAAACTGTTTTTCTGTGGATCCAGGTCGGAACTGTTTTTCTGTGGATCCAGGTCGAAACTGTTTTTCTGTGGATCCAGGTCGAAACTGTTTTTCTGTGGATCCAGGTCGAAACTGTTTTTCTGTAGATCCAGGTCGAAACTGTTTTTCTGTGGATCCAGGTCGAAACTGTTTTTCTGTGGATCCAGGTCGGAACTGTTTTTCTGTGGATCCAGGTCGGAACTGTTTTTCTGTGGATCCAGGTCGGAACTGTTTTTCTGTGGATCCAGGTCGAAACTGTTTTTCTGTGGATCCAGGTCGAAACTGTTTTTCTGTAGATCCAGGTCGAAACTGTTTTTCTGTGGATCCAGGTCGAAACTGTTTTTCTGTGGATCCAGGTCGGAACTGTTTTTCTGTGGATCCAGGTCGGAACTGTTTTCCTGTGGATCCAGGTCGAAACTGTTTTTCTGTGGATCCAGGTCGAAACTGTTTTTCTGTGGATCCAGGTCGAAACTGTTTTTCTGTGGATCCAGGTCGAAATTGTTTTTCTGTGGATCCAGGTCGAAACTGTTTTTCTGTGGATCCAGGTCGAAACTGTTTTTCTGTGGATCCAGGTCGAAACTGTTTTTCTGTGGATCCAGGTCGAAACTGTTTTTCTGTGGATCCAGGTCGGAACTGTTTTTCTGTGGATCCAGGTCGGAACTGTTTTTCTGTGGATCCAGGTCGGAACTGTTTTTCTGTGGATCCAGGTCGGAACTGTTTTTCTGTGGATCCAGGTCGAAACTGTTTTTCTGTGGATCCAGGTCGAAACTGTTTTTCTGTGGATCCAGGTCGAAACTGTTTTTCTGTGGATCCAGGTCGGAACTGTTTTTCTGTGGATCCAGGTCGAAACTGTTTTTCTGTGGATCCAGGTCGGAACTGTTTTCCTGTGGATCCAGGTCGAAACTGTTTTTCTGTGGATCCAGGTCGAAACTGTTTTTCTGTAGATCCAGGTCGAAACTGTTTTTCTGTGGATCCAGGTCGAAACTGTTTTTCTGTGGATCCAGGTCGGAACTGTTTTTCTGTGGATCCAGGTCGGAACTGTTTTTCTGTGGATCCAGGTCGGAACTGTTTTTCTGTGGATCCAGGTCGAAACTGTTTTTCTGTGGATCCAGGTCGAAACTGTTTTTCTGTGGATCCAGGTCGAAACTGTTTTTCTGTGGATCCAGGTCGGAACTGTTTTTCTGTGGATCCAGGTCGAAACTGTTTTTCTGTGGATCCAGGTCGAAACTGTTTTTCTGTGGATCCAGGTCGAAACTGTATTTCTGTGGATCCAGGTCGAAACTGTTTTTCTGTGGATCCAGGTCGAAACTGTTTTTCTGTGGATCCAGGTCGAAACTGTTTCTCTGTGGATCCAGGTCGAAACTGTTTTTCTGTGGATCCAGGTCGAAACTGTTTTTCTGTGGATCCAGGTCGAAACTGTTTTTCTGTGGATCCAGGTCGAAACTGTTTTTCTGTGGATCCAGGTCGAAACTGTTTTTCTGTGGATCCAGGTCGAAACTGTTTTTCTGTGGATCCAGGTCGAAATTGTTTTTCTGTGGATCCAGGTCGAAACTGTTTTTCTGTGGATCCAGGTCGAAACTGTTTTTCTGTGGATCCAGGTCGAAACTGTTTTTCTGTGGATCCAGGTCGAAACTGTTTTTCTGTGGATCCAGGTCGGAACTGTTTTTCTGTGGATCCAGGTCGGAACTGTTTTTCTGTGGATCCAGGTCGAAACTGTTTTTCTGTAGATCCAGGTCGAAACTGTTTTTCTGTGGATCCAGGTCGAAACTGTTTTTCTGTGGATCCAGGTCGAAATTGTTTTTCTGTGGATCCAGGTCGAAACTGTTTTTCTGTGGATCCAGGTCGAAACTGTTTTTCTGTGGATCCAGGTCGAAACTGTTTTTCTGTGGATCCAGGTCGAAACTGTTTTTCTGTGGATCCAGGTCGGAACTGTTTTTCTGTGGATCCAGGTCGGAACTGTTTTTCTGTGGATCCAGGTCGGAACTGTTTTTCTGTGGATCCAGGTCGGAACTGTTTTTCTGTGGATCCAGGTCGAAACTGTTTTTCTGTGGATCCAGGTCGGAACTGTTTTTCTGTGGATCCAGGTCGGAACTGTTTTTCTGTGGATCCAGGTCGGAACTGTTTTTCTGTGGATCCAGGTCGGAACTGTTTTTCTGTGGATCCAGGTCGAAACTGTTTTTCTGTGGATCCAGGTCGAAACTGTTTTTCTGTGGATCCAGGTCGAAACTGTTTTTCTGTGGATCCAGGTCGAAATTGTTTTTCTGTGGATCCAGGTCGAAACTGTTTTTCTGTGGATCCAGGTCGAAACTGTTTTTCTGTGGATCCAGGTCGAAACTGTTTTTCTGTGGATCCAGGTCGAAACTGTTTTTTCTGTGGATCCAGGTCGGAACTGTTTTTCTGTGGATCCAGGTCGGAACTGTTTTTCTGTGGATCCAGGTCGGAACTGTTTTTCTGTGGATCCAGGTCGGAACTGTTTTTCTGTGGATCCAGGTCGAAACTGTTTTTCTGTGGATCCAGGTCGAAACTGTTTTTCTGTGGATCCAGGTCGAAACTGTTTTTCTGTGGATCCAGGTCGGAACTGTTTTTCTGTGGATCCAGGTCGAAACTGTTTTTCTGTGGATCCAGGTCGGAACTGTTTTCCTGTGGATCCAGGTCGAAACTGTTTTTCTGTGGATCCAGGTCGAAACTGTTTTTCTGTAGATCCAGGTCGAAACTGTTTTTCTGTGGATCCAGGTCGAAACTGTTTTTCTGTGGATCCAGGTCGGAACTGTTTTTCTGTGGATCCAGGTCGGAACTGTTTTTCTGTGGATCCAGGTCGGAACTGTTTTTCTGTGGATCCAGGTCGAAACTGTTTTTCTGTGGATCCAGGTCGAAACTGTTTTTCTGTGGATCCAGGTCGAAACTGTTTTTCTGTGGATCCAGGTCGGAACTGTTTTTCTGTGGATCCAGGTCGAAACTGTTTTTCTGTGGATCCAGGTCGAAACTGTTTTTCTGTGGATCCAGGTCGAAACTGTATTTCTGTGGATCCAGGTCGAAACTGTTTTTCTGTGGATCCAGGTCGAAACTGTTTTTCTGTGGATCCAGGTCGAAACTGTTTCTCTGTGGATCCAGGTCGAAACTGTTTTTCTGTGGATCCAGGTCGAAACTGTTTTTCTGTGGATCCAGGTCGAAACTGTTTTTCTGTGGATCCAGGTCGAAACTGTTTTTCTGTGGATCCAGGTCGAAACTGTTTTTCTGTGGATCCAGGTCGAAACTGTTTTTCTGTGGATCCAGGTCGAAATTGTTTTTCTGTGGATCCAGGTCGAAACTGTTTTTCTGTGGATCCAGGTCGAAACTGTTTTTCTGTGGATCCAGGTCGAAACTGTTTTTCTGTGGATCCAGGTCGAAACTGTTTTTCTGTGGATCCAGGTCGGAACTGTTTTTCTGTGGATCCAGGTCGGAACTGTTTTTCTGTGGATCCAGGTCGAAACTGTTTTTCTGTAGATCCAGGTCGAAACTGTTTTTCTGTGGATCCAGGTCGAAACTGTTTTTCTGTGGATCCAGGTCGAAATTGTTTTTCTGTGGATCCAGGTCGAAACTGTTTTTCTGTGGATCCAGGTCGAAACTGTTTTTCTGTGGATCCAGGTCGAAACTGTTTTTCTGTGGATCCAGGTCGAAACTGTTTTTCTGTGGATCCAGGTCGGAACTGTTTTTCTGTGGATCCAGGTCGGAACTGTTTTTCTGTGGATCCAGGTCGGAACTGTTTTTCTGTGGATCCAGGTCGGAACTGTTTTTCTGTGGATCCAGGTCGAAACTGTTTTTCTGTGGATCCAGGTCGAAACTGTTTTTCTGTGGATCCAGGTCGAAACTGTTTTTCTGTGGATCCAGGTCGGAACTGTTTTTCTGTGGATCCAGGTCGAAACTGTTTTTCTGTGGATCCAGGTCGGAACTGTTTTCCTGTGGATCCAGGTCGAAACTGTTTTTCTGTGGATCCAGGTCGAAACTGTTTTTCTGTAGATCCAGGTCGAAACTGTTTTTCTGTGGATCCAGGTCGAAACTGTTTTTCTGTGGATCCAGGTCGGAACTGTTTTTCTGTGGATCCAGGTCGAAACTGTTTTTCTGTGGATCCAGGTCGGAACTGTTTTCCTGTGGATCCAGGTCGAAACTGTTTTTCTGTGGATCCAGGTCGAAACTGTTTTTCTGTAGATCCAGGTCGAAACTGTTTTTCTGTGGATCCAGGTCGAAACTGTTTTTCTGTGGATCCAGGTCGGAACTGTTTTTCTGTGGATCCAGGTCGGAACTGTTTTCCTGTGGATCCAGGTCGAAACTGTTTTTCTGTGGATCCAGGTCGAAACTGTTTTTCTGTGGATCCAGGTCGAAACTGTTTTTCTGTGGATCCAGGTCGAAATTGTTTTTCTGTGGATCCAGGTCGAAACTGTTTTTCTGTGGATCCAGGTCGAAACTGTTTTTCTGTGGATCCAGGTCGAAACTGTTTTTCTGTGGATCCAGGTCGAAACTGTTTTTCTGTGGATCCAGGTCGGAACTGTTTTTCTGTGGATCCAGGTCGGAACTGTTTTTCTGTGGATCCAGGTCGGAACTGTTTTTCTGTGGATCCAGGTCGGAACTGTTTTTCTGTGGATCCAGGTCGAAACTGTTTTTCTGTGGATCCAGGTCGAAACTGTTTTTCTGTGGATCCAGGTCGAAACTGTTTTTCTGTGGATCCAGGTCGGAACTGTTTTTCTGTGGATCCAGGTCGAAACTGTTTTTCTGTGGATCCAGGTCGGAACTGTTTTCCTGTGGATCCAGGTCGAAACTGTTTTTCTGTGGATCCAGGTCGAAACTGTTTTTCTGTAGATCCAGGTCGAAACTGTTTTTCTGTGGATCCAGGTCGAAACTGTTTTTCTGTGGATCCAGGTCGGAACTGTTTTTCTGTGGATCCAGGTCGAAACTGTTTTTCTGTGGATCCAGGTCGGAACTGTTTTCCTGTGGATCCAGGTCGAAACTGTTTTTCTGTGGATCCAGGTCGAAACTGTTTTTCTGTAGATCCAGGTCGAAACTGTTTTTCTGTGGATCCAGGTCGAAACTGTTTTTCTGTGGATCCAGGTCGAAACTGTTTTTCTGTGGATCCAGGTCGGAACTGTTTTCCTGTGGATCCAGGTCGAAACTGTTTTTCTGTGGATCCAGGTCGAAACTGTTTTTCTGTGGATCCAGGTCGAAACTGTTTTTCTGTGGATCCAGGTCGGAACTGTTTTTCTGTGGATCCAGGTCGGAACTGTTTTCCTGTGGATCCAGGTCGAAACTGTTTTTCTGTGGATCCAGGTCGAAACTGTTTTTCTGTGGATCCAGGTCGAAACTGTTTTTCTGTGGATCCAGGTCGGAACTGTTTTTCTGTGGATCCAGGTCGAAACTGTTTTTCTGTGGATCCAGGTCGGAACTGTTTTCCTGTGGATCCAGGTCGAAACTGTTTTTCTGTGGATCCAGGTCGAAACTGTTTTTCTGTAGATCCAGGTCGAAACTGTTTTTCTGTGGATCCAGGTCGAAACTGTTTTTCTGTGGATCCAGGTCGGAACTGTTTTTCTGTGGATCCAGGTCGAAACTGTTTTTCTGTGGATCCAGGTCGGAACTGTTTTCCTGTGGATCCAGGTCGAAACTGTTTTTCTGTGGATCCAGGTCGAAACTGTTTTTCTGTAGATCCAGGTCGAAACTGTTTTTCTGTGGATCCAGGTCGAAACTGTTTTTCTGTGGATCCAGGTCGGAACTGTTTTTCTGTGGATCCAGGTCGGAACTGTTTTTCTGTGGATCCAGGTCGAAATTGTTTTTCTGTGGATCCAGGTCGAAACTGTTTTTCTGTGGATCCAGGTCGAAACTGTTTTTCTGTGGATCCAGGTCGAAATTGTTTTTCTGTGGATCCAGGTCGAAACTGTTTTTCTGTGGATCCAGGTCGAAACTGTTTTTCTGTGGATCCAGGTCGAAACTGTTTTTCTGTGGATCCAGGTCGAAACTGTTTTTCTGTGGATCCAGGTCGGAACTGTTTTTCTGTGGATCCAGGTCGGAACTGTTTTTCTGTGGATCCAGGTCGGAACTGTTTTTCTGTGGATCCAGGTCGGAACTGTTTTTCTGTGGATCCAGGTCGAAACTGTTTTTTCTGTGGATCCAGGTCGAAACTGTTTTTCTGTGGATCCAGGTCGAAACTGTTTTTCTGTGGATCCAGGTCGGAACTGTTTTTCTGTGGATCCAGGTCGAAACTGTTTTTCTGTGGATCCAGGTCGGAACTGTTTTCCTGTGGATCCAGGTCGAAACTGTTTTTCTGTGGATCCAGGTCGAAACTGTTTTTCTGTAGATCCAGGTCGAAACTGTTTTTCTGTGGATCCAGGTCGAAACTGTTTTTCTGTGGATCCAGGTCGAAACTGTTTTTCTGTGGATCCAGGTCGAAACTGTTTTTCTGTGGATCCAGGTCGGAACTGTTTTTCTGTGGATCCAGGTCGAAACTGTTTTTCTGTGGATCCAGGTCGGAACTGTTTTCCTGTGGATCCAGGTCGAAACTGTTTTTCTGTGGATCCAGGTCGAAACTGTTTTTCTGTAGATCCAGGTCGAAACTGTTTTTCTGTGGATCCAGGTCGAAACTGTTTTTCTGTGGATCCAGGTCGGAACTGTTTTTCTGTGGATCCAGGTCGAAACTGTTTTTCTGTGGATCCAGGTCGGAACTGTTTTCCTGTGGATCCAGGTCGAAACTGTTTTTCTGTGGATCCAGGTCGAAACTGTTTTTCTGTAGATCCAGGTCGAAACTGTTTTTCTGTGGATCCAGGTCGAAACTGTTTTTCTGTGGATCCAGGTCGGAACTGTTTTTCTGTGGATCCAGGTCGGAACTGTTTTTCTGTGGATCCAGGTCGAAATTGTTTTTCTGTGGATCCAGGTCGAAACTGTTTTTCTGTGGATCCAGGTCGAAACTGTTTTTCTGTGGATCCAGGTCGAAATTGTTTTTCTGTGGATCCAGGTCGAAACTGTTTTTCTGTGGATCCAGGTCGAAACTGTTTTTCTGTGGATCCAGGTCGAAACTGTTTTTCTGTGGATCCAGGTCGAAACTGTTTTTCTGTGGATCCAGGTCGGAACTGTTTTTCTGTGGATCCAGGTCGGAACTGTTTTTCTGTGGATCCAGGTCGGAACTGTTTTTCTGTGGATCCAGGTCGGAACTGTTTTTCTGTGGATCCAGGTCGAAACTGTTTTTCTGTGGATCCAGGTCGAAACTGTTTTTCTGTGGATCCAGGTCGAAACTGTTTTTCTGTGGATCCAGGTCGGAACTGTTTTTCTGTGGATCCAGGTCGAAACTGTTTTTCTGTGGATCCAGGTCGGAACTGTTTTCCTGTGGATCCAGGTCGAAACTGTTTTTCTGTGGATCCAGGTCGAAACTGTTTTTCTGTAGATCCAGGTCGAAACTGTTTTTCTGTGGATCCAGGTCGAAACTGTTTTTCTGTGGATCCAGGTCGAAACTGTTTTTCTGTGGATCCAGGTCGAAACTGTTTTTCTGTGGATCCAGGTCGAAACTGTTTTTCTGTGGATCCAGGTCGGAACTGTTTTTCTGTGGATCCAGGTCGAAATTGTTTTTCTGTGGATCCAGGTCGAAACTGTTTTTCTGTGGATCCAGGTCGAAACTGTTTTTCTGTGGATCCAGGTCGAAACTGTTTTTCTGTGGATCCAGGTCGAAACTGTTTTTCTGTGGATCCAGGTCGGAACTGTTTTCCTGTGGATCCAGGTCGAAACTGTTTTTCTGTGGATCCAGGTCGAAACTGTTTTTCTGTGGATCCAGGTCGGAACTGTTTTTCTGTGGATCCAGGTCGGAACTGTTTTTCTGTGGATCCAGGTCGAAACTGTTTTTCTGTGGATCCAGGTCGGAACTGTTTTTCTGTGGATCCAGGTCGAAACTGTTTTTCTGTGGATCCAGGTCGGAACTGTTTTTCTGTGGATCCAGGTCGAAACTGTTTTTCTGTGGATCCAGGTCGGAACTGTTTTTCTGTGGATCCAGGTCGGAACTGTTTTTCTGTGCAGCCAGGTCGGAACTGTTTTTCTGTGGATCCAGGTCGGAACTGTTTTTCTGTGGATCCAGGTCGGAACTGTTTTTCTGTGGATCCAGGTCGAAACTGTTTTTCTGTGGATCCAGGTCGAAACTGTTTTTCTGTGGATCCAGGTCGAAACTGTTTTTCTGTGGATCCAGGTCGGAACTGTTTTTCTGTGGATCCAGGTCGAAACTGTTTTTCTGTGGATCCAGGTCGGAACTGTTTTCCTGTGGATCCAGGTCGAAACTGTTTTTCTGTGGATCCAGGTCGAAACTGTTTTTCTGTAGATCCAGGTCGAAACTGTTTTTCTGTGGATCCAGGTCGAAACTGTTTTTCTGTGGATCCAGGTCGAAACTGTTTTTCTGTGGATCCAGGTCGAAACTGTTTTTCTGTGGATCCAGGTCGAAACTGTTTTTCTGTGGATCCAGGTCGGAACTGTTTTTCTGTGGATCCAGGTCGAAATTGTTTTTCTGTGGATCCAGGTCGAAACTGTTTTTCTGTGGATCCAGGTCGAAACTGTTTTTCTGTGGATCCAGGTCGAAACTGTTTTTCTGTGGATCCAGGTCGAAACTGTTTTTCTGTGGATCCAGGTCGGAACTGTTTTCCTGTGGATCCAGGTCGAAACTGTTTTTCTGTGGATCCAGGTCGAAACTGTTTTTCTGTGGATCCAGGTCGGAACTGTTTTTCTGTGGATCCAGGTCGGAACTGTTTTTCTGTGGATCCAGGTCGAAACTGTTTTTCTGTGGATCCAGGTCGAAACTGTTTTTCTGTGGATCCAGGTCGAAACTGTTTTTCTGTGGATCCAGGTCGAAACTGTTTTTCTGTGGATCCAGGTCGAAACTGTTTTTCTGTGGATCCAGGTCGAAACTGTTTTTCTGTGGATCCAGGTCGAAACTGTTTTTCTGTGGATCCAGGTCGGAACTGTTTTTCTGTGGATCCAGGTCGGAACTGTTTTTCTGTGGATCCAGGTCGGAACTGTTTTTCTGTGGATCCAGGTCGAAACTGTTTTTCTGTGGATCCAGGTCGAAACTGTTTTTCTGTGGATCCAGGTCGAAACTGTTTTTCTGTGGATCCAGGTCGAAATTGTTTTTCTGTGGATCCAGGTCGAAACTGTTTTTCTGTGGATCCAGGTCGAAACTGTTTTTCTGTGGATCCAGGTCGAAACTGTTTTTCTGTGGATCCAGGTCGAAACTGTTTTTCTGTGGATCCAGGTCGGAACTGTTTTTCTGTGGATCCAGGTCGGAACTGTTTTTCTGTGGATCCAGGTCGGAACTGTTTTTCTGTGGATCCAGGTCGGAACTGTTTTTCTGTGGATCCAGGTCGAAACTGTTTTTCTGTGGATCCAGGTCGAAACTGTTTTTCTGTGGATCCAGGTCGAAACTGTTTTTCTGTGGATCCAGGTCGGAACTGTTTTTCTGTGGATCCAGGTCGAAACTGTTTTTCTGTGGATCCAGGTCGGAACTGTTTTCCTGTGGATCCAGGTCGAAACTGTTTTTCTGTGGATCCAGGTCGAAACTGTTTTTCTGTAGATCCAGGTCGAAACTGTTTTTCTGTGGATCCAGGTCGAAACTGTTTTTCTGTGGATCCAGGTCGAAACTGTTTTTCTGTGGATCCAGGTCGAAACTGTTTTTCTGTGGATCCAGGTCGAAACTGTTTTTCTGTGGATCCAGGTCGGAACTGTTTTTCTGTGGATCCAGGTCGAAATTGTTTTTCTGTGGATCCAGGTCGAAACTGTTTTTCTGTGGATCCAGGTCGAAACTGTTTTTCTGTGGATCCAGGTCGAAACTGTTTTTCTGTGGATCCAGGTCGAAACTGTTTTTCTGTGGATCCAGGTCGGAACTGTTTTTCTGTGGATCCAGGTCGAAACTGTTTTTCTGTGGATCCAGGTCGAAACTGTTTTTCTGTGGATCCAGGTCGGAACTGTTTTTCTGTGGATCCAGGTCGGAACTGTTTTTCTGTGGATCCAGGTCGAAACTGTTTTTCTGTGGATCCAGGTCGGAACTGTTTTTCTGTGGATCCAGGTCGAAACTGTTTTTCTGTGGATCCAGGTCGGAACTGTTTTTCTGTGGATCCAGGTCGAAACTGTTTTTCTGTGGATCCAGGTCGGAACTGTTTTTCTGTGGATCCAGGTCGGAACTGTTTTTCTGTGGATCCAGGTCGGAACTGTTTTTCTGTGGATCCAGGTCGGAACTGTTTTTCTGTGGATCCAGGTCGGAACTGTTTTTCTGTGGATCCAGGTCGAAACTGTTTTTCTGTGGATCCAGGTCGAAACTGTTTTTTCTGTGGATCCAGGTCGAAACTGTTTTTCTGTGGATCCAGGTCGGAACTGTTTTTCTGTGGATCCAGGTCGAAACTGTTTTTCTGTGGATCCAGGTCGGAACTGTTTTCCTGTGGATCCAGGTCGAAACTGTTTTTCTGTGGATCCAGGTCGAAACTGTTTTTCTGTAGATCCAGGTCGAAACTGTTTTTCTGTGGATCCAGGTCGAAACTGTTTTTTCTGTGGATCCAGGTCGAAACTGTTTTTCTGTGGATCCAGGTCGAAACTGTTTTTCTGTGGATCCAGGTCGAAACTGTTTTTCTGTGGATCCAGGTCGGAACTGTTTTTCTGTGGATCCAGGTCGAAATTGTTTTTCTGTGGATCCAGGTCGAAACTGTTTTTCTGTGGATCCAGGTCGAAACTGTTTTTCTGTGGATCCAGGTCGAAACTGTTTTTCTGTGGATCCAGGTCGAAACTGTTTTTCTGTGGATCCAGGTCGGAACTGTTTTCCTGTGGATCCAGGTCGAAACTGTTTTTCTGTGGATCCAGGTCGAAACTGTTTTTCTGTGGATCCAGGTCGGAACTGTTTTTCTGTGGATCCAGGTCGGAACTGTTTTTCTGTGGATCCAGGTCGAAACTGTTTTTCTGTGGATCCAGGTCGAAACTGTTTTTCTGTGGATCCAGGTCGAAACTGTTTTTCTGTGGATCCAGGTCGGAACTGTTTTTCTGTGGATCCAGGTCGAAACTGTTTTTCTGTGGATCCAGGTCGAAACTGTTTTTCTGTGGATCCAGGTCGAAACTGTATTTCTGTGGATCCAGGTCGAAACTGTTTTTCTGTGGATCCAGGTCGAAACTGTTTTTCTGTGGATCCAGGTCGAAACTGTTTTTCTGTGGATCCAGGTCGAAACTGTTTTTCTGTGGATCCAGGTCGAAACTGTTTTTCTGTGGATCCAGGTCGAAACTGTTTTTCTGTGGATCCAGGTCGAAACTGTTTTTCTGTGGATCCAGGTCGAAACTGTTTTTCTGTGGATCCAGGTCGAAACTGTTTTTCTGTGGATCCAGGTCGAAACTGTTTTTCTGTGGATCCAGGTCGAAACTGTTTTTCTGTGGATCCAGGTCGAAACTGTTTTTCTGTGGATCCAGGTCGAAACTGTTTTTCTGTGGATCCAGGTCGAAACTGTTTTTCTGTGGATCCAGGTCGAAACTGTTTTTCTGTGGATCCAGGTCGAAACTGTTTTTCTGTGGATCCAGGTCGAAACTGTTTTTTCTGTGGATCCAGGTCGAAACTGTTTTTCTGTGGATCGAGGTCGAAACTGTTTTTCTGTGGATCCAGGTCGAAACTGTTTTTCTGTGGATCCAGGTCGAAACTGTTTTTCTGTGGATCCAGGTCGAAACTGTTTTTCTGTGGATCCAGGTCGAAACTGTTTTTCTGTGGATCCAGGTCGAAACTGTTTTTCTGTGGATCCAGGTCGAAACTGTTTTTCTGTGGACCCAGGTCGAAACTGTTTTTCTGTGGATCCAGGTCGAAACTGTTTTTCTGTGGATCCAGGTCGAAACTGTTTTTCTGTGGATCCAGGTCGAAACTGTTTTTCTATGGATCCAGGTCGAAACTGTTTTTCTGTGGATCCAGGTCGAAACTGTTTTTCTGTGGATCCAGGTCGAAACTGTTTTTCTGTGGATCCAGGTCGAAACTGTTTTTCTGTGGATCCAGGTCGAAACTGTTTTTCTGTGGATCGAGGTCGAAACTGTTTTTCTGTGGATCCAGGTCGAAACTGTTTTTCTGTGGATCCAGGTCGAAACTGTTTTTCTGTGGATCCAGGTCGAAACTGTTTTTCTGTGGATCCAGGTCGAAACTGTTTTTCTGTGGATCCAGGTCGGAACTGTTTTTCTGTGGATCCAGGTCGGAACTGTTTTTCTGTGGATCCAGGTCGAAACTGTTTTTCTGTGGATCCAGGTCGAAACTGTTTTTCTGTGGATCCAGGTCGAAACTGTTTTTCTGTGGATCCAGGTCGAAACTGTTTTTCTGTGGATCCAGGTCGAAACTGTTTTTCTGTGGATCCAGGTCGAAACTGTTTTTCTGTGGATCCAGGTCGAAACTGTTTTTCTGTGGATCCAGGTGGAAACTGTTTTTCTGTGGATCCAGGTGGAAACTGTTTTTCTGTGGATCCAGGTCGAAACTGTTTTTCTGTGGATCCAGGTCGAAACTGTTTTTCTGTGGATCCAGGTCGAAACTGTTTTTCTGTGGATCCAGGTCGAAACTGTTTTTCTGTGGATCCAGGTCGAAACTGTTTTTCTGTGGATCCAGGTCGAAACTGTTTTTCTGTGGATCCAGGTCGAAACTGTTTTTCTGTGGATCCAGGTCGAAACTGTTTTTCTGTGGATCCCGGTCGAAACTGTTTTTCTGTGGATCCAGGTCGAAACTGTTTTTCTGTGGATCCGGGTCGAAACTGTTTTTCTGTGGATCCAGGTCGAAACTGTTTTTCTGTGGATCCAGGTCGAAACTGTTTTTCTGTGGATCCAGGTCGAAACTGTTTTTCTGTGGATCCAGGTCGAAACTGTTTTTCTGTGGATCCAGGTCGAAACTGTTTTTCTGTGGATCCAGGTCGGAACTGTTTTTCTGTGGATCCAGGTCGGAACTGTTTTTCTGTGGATCCAGGTCGAAACTGTTTTTCTGTGGATCCAGGTCGAAACTGTTTTTCTGTGGATCCAGGTCGAAACTGTTTTTCTGTGGATCCAGGTCGAAACTGTTTTTCTGTGGATCCAGGTCGAAACTGTTTTTCTGTGGATCCAGGTCGGAACTGTTTTTCTGTGCAGCCTTGTTCTGAACACACAAAAGAGCACGGGAAGGCAAAACTGTAGCATTTGACAAGAACAAGGAAATGGCATGTGAGGACACATGGACAGAACAAACCAATGAACTGGAGGTGAAGGTTGAAACTATTCCTGGTTCCTTTTCAAGCTAAATTAAGTTATCATTTTTCAGACCCCTTACCCTGACAGCTCGACACGCTACATCCACACGAGACCACCGTGCTGAGTGGCGTTCCTATTTCTGGCTTTAACTTCTAATTTGTCAATTCGCCTCTCCTTTCCTCCCGTGCAATGACAGCTCGACACGCTACATCCACACGAGGCCACCGTGCTGAGGTGGCGCTTTGGGCTGGGCGGCAAGGACGGCGAGGGCGTGGGCGAGGTCTTAACCCTTCGGCAGATAGCGGCAAAGATGGGTTTGTCATATGAGATGGTTCGGCGGTACGAGGCACGGGGCCTGCTGAAGCTGCAGGTGCCGGCACGCGCTCAGGCACTGCAAGAGAGTTTGCAGGGGGATATGTGATTGTAGCAAGGGCGTAGGGGAGGTTGTGACACTTCCCAGCAGATAGTGGCTAAGATGGGTCTGTCGTATGAGATGGTTCGGTTTACGAGGCGCGGGGCCTACTAATGCTGCAGGTGCTGGCACGCGCTCAGGCACTGCAAGAGAGTCTGCAGGGTGATTTGTGATTGGAGTAAGGGGGTGGGGGGGTTTCTGCCCTTGGGCAGGAATCGCCAAGATGGGCCTGTTGTATGCGATGGTTCAGCAGTATGAGGCACGGGGGGGGGGCTGCTGAAGCTACAGGTGTCGGCACGTGCCCAAGCTCTTGAGGAGATTCTGCAGGGCGATTTGTGATTGTGACTGTAGGGAGGGGGTGGGGAAGAGGCTCTGACTCTCGGCAGATACCGTAGCGGCAAAGACGGGTCTGTCGTATGAGATGGTTCGGCGGTACGTGGCACATGGACTGCTGAAGCTGCAGGTGCCGGCATGCGCTCAGGCTGTACAGGAGAGTCTGCAGGGGGTGTGATTGAACAGGAGTGGAAACTGCTGACGCGAAATCTGGGAATTACAACCTTTGGAAAACCTTAAAGCCGTTGGCCCAAATTGCACAAGTTTTAAAAAGCTGACGAGAGGGGTTTTGGCTGGTTTGGGTGTTGGCGAGTGTTTCCAATTTCGTCAAACCCAGCCAGCCCCTCGTTTCTAAACTGGTGGGTGTGTCAGACCTCGCAAGTCCCAAATTGCAGCTGCGCTTCTTTTCAAAGCTTGCACAGCCCACTTCGTCAAGTTTTTAAAACTTGACCCGCGCGGTCCGCAATTTGGGCCGCGGAATTTAAGGTGCCAAAGCTCCCTTACTAATGCACTGATCCTGCAGCATGTCGATTAGGAGGAATGAATTGGCATGTGAGGTGCAGGAAAATCGAAGTCTCAGCTGAGAATATCTTCAAACAATGTTGATAGCCTGGTGGAAAACCAATGTCGTGCTAGTTTCCAGCCTGGAAGTGAAGACAATCGTTGTACCGTCATCGCCCGGATAGTAGACAGTGTTGAATAGTAGATAGGGGTTGTCTAGTACCCGGGTGTCTCTTATAAACAGGCTAGCGGCTAGCCACATTATAAGACACCTAATCGAGAAAGCTTGCTTTCTGTTCTTGCAAAGGCAACGGGCTTCATTACAATTGCAGAACTTACAACATTCTCATCCAACTATGGATTATACAAATGTACAACTAGGGTGGGTGGGTGGGGAGTGGAACTGCAAATTTCCGAAATGAAGTCGTGGGTGGAGGCCGAATGGCCTCCAACCCTCATTATGTACTCGGCGAATTGTAATTTGCCGTTGCTTTGCTGCGTTACAGGCAGCTGCGCTTTCACAATACACATTTTTAGAAAGTGTTACACACTCTCGAAAAAAAAAACTTTTTTTGTGTACTAGATAAGACATACGGTACCGCATCACCCCGGATAGAAGCGCAGGCCTATGATAAGCGCATGTGCTTCTATCTGGAGCAATGCGCTTACGACTGATCCTCAATTATAAGCGCACCCCCTGTAAAAACGTTACTTATTATAAGCGCATGAACAATTTTAAATTATTTTTTATGTTCGAAACGATAGCTAGTTTCAATTTTGAAGCGAGTGCAATCTCATTTTCGCTGAGTTTGACTCTCGAATGTGAGAATACTGAACGAGAAAGAATGCATTGAGCAGAAGGTTGGTACAAGTACTAACCTTAATTGGGTTGTACCCCTTATGGGACCCCACTATAGCCAATACAAAATAAGCAATACAACATTTTGACACACCCCCATAGGCAAAGTGGGGGAGAACAAGTGGTCACAAGACCAGTCAAGAAAAGCAAGGCAAGCTCACGGTGGATCACAAAGTCACCACACATTCCGAGCACAAGCAAAGGGCCATAAGGCCAGTCCAGATGCAGAGTTATATAAAAGAGAACAAACAGTACAGGTATATATATAGATCACAGTACAAGCAAAGTCACATAGTGAGCAAGTGAGGCAAAGTAGGCACAAGGCCTAAAACAGTACAGAAACGCTGATGATCATCAGACTGAAGTGCCTTTATGAATATATCAGCAGTGTTGGCCCGAGTGGCCACGTAAGCAAGACGAAGCTGACCACGCTGCTACAACTCTCGAGCAAGGAAGTAACGCAGAGCGATGTGCTTCGTTCTGTGCTCCAGTCTGTGCTCCTGACACAAGGCAATCATGACCTTGTTGTCTACGTACAGAACTGGAGAAGAACGAGGCCGCTCTCCCAAGTCGGTCAGCAAGTAGGTGAGCCAGCGTAACTCTTGTGCAGCAATGGCCATGCGTAGATCTCAGCCTCACAACTGGAACTGAGAACACAAGACGAGCGAGTAGATCGCCAAGAAACAGAGTCGGAGCCAAGGCTGAAATTGTAACCCTGTGACGACCGCTGCGTAACCAAGTCGTCAACCCAAGAAGCGTCTGCGTGTCCAGTGAGGACAACTGGACCCCGTCCTCCAAGCACGAGCCCCATGCCCGAAGTACTGCACAAGTAGCGCAACACCCTCTTAGCGGCCTCCCAGTGCTCTGGTCGGTGTCTCCCGGGCGCAACGTACCGTGCAAGGATGCTAAGAGGGTAGGCAAGTTCAGGTCAAGTGCAGGTCATCAGGTACATGAGGCAGCCCACAAGCTCTGGATACGGGCCACTCGGCTCTACGGACTCGTCCGAAGGTGGAGCTAAGAGCGAGTGACCAGTAGGTAGAGGAGTGGACTGTGGCAAGGAGTACCGGAAGCCGAAGCGCTGAAGGACCTGGTGCACCATGTGTGACTGAGTCAGGGTGATGGTGCGCCGAGGTCTGTCCCGAGTGATCTGCAAGCCAAGATAGCTGCGCACTCACCCAGGTCAGTGCAGGTGTGTCTCTTCTGCAGCTCCGACTTCACAAGGACCAGTGCCTCAGTGTCAGCAGTGGAAAAGACCAAGTCGTCGACGTACGCGAGGACGTAGAATGGCGGCAGCGAATGTCGGTGCGTAGAATTAGCGACGGGTCAGCAGTCGAAGGAGCAAACCCAAGAGCCGCAAGCGTCGTCCTCAGTGTTTCGTGCCACTCGCGAGGCGCCTGGCGGAGACCGTAGACTGGCCGCCGGAGGCTCCACTGGGTACCTGCAGGAAACGACCCAGTGAAGCCAGGTGGGCGGCGCAGCCAGATCTCCTCGTGCAGGCTGCCCTGTAAGAAAGCTGTGCTGAAATCAAGAGTGCAGCTCGTAGTCACGCTGAGCGGCGACGTGCAGCAACACCCGAAGAGTGGTAATCTTTGGGGTAGCGGAGAAGGTATGGAAGAAGTCAACTCCCTGTCGCTGACTAAAGCCTCGTGCAACGTAACGAGCCTTGAAGACAGGCGGAGAACCCGGCGGCCGCTTCACCTTGAAAATCCACATTCCATCGACTATGTTCGCCCCAGAAGGGAGAACTGCGTCGACGTAGGTGCCTGTGGAGTTCCAGGATGCCATCACTGCATCCATGGCTGTCTGCCACTGAGAGGAGTAGCGACCCGTAA
Organism: Closterium sp. Naga37s-1; assembly: GCA_947471745.1. Lineage (NCBI taxonomy): Eukaryota > Viridiplantae > Streptophyta > Zygnematophyceae > Desmidiales > Closteriaceae > Closterium > Closterium sp. Naga37s-1. The sequence goes on along the minus strand of CANJKZ010000774.1, from coordinate 3,434,981 downwards.
TTGCCTCTGCGTAAGAGCGCGGGGTCGGGATGTCTGGTGCATCCGGGTCTCCCTCAGGTGCAAGCAGCATGGCCACGAGATGAGGTACAGCAGTTGCAAGACACTCAAAGTCCTCCTGCCTGTCCTCAAGGACGTCCGTGCCAAGAGCACACTCACCCCCGACGGACGGAGGACTGGCAGGCGCAGACTCAGCAACTATAGTAGTGGCGTAGTCTAGACGGCAGGCAGCAGCAAAGTCAAGCAGCTCAGCAACTAGAGCAGACGCAGCAGCAGACTCAAAAGAAGGGTCTGTGACAGCAGTGGCGAGGAGACGAGAGACTGTGGGACTAGCAGCACGAGCACAATCAGACTCAGGGTCAGGGACCTTAGGAAGAGAGGACTCAGGAGGAGCAGGCAGAGGAACACGCAGTGGAACAGAGGAAGGACGGAGTGTCATAGCGTGCGTGCCGAGGACAGGAAGAAGACGCGAACGAGGAACACGACGAGCAGTGCGAACAGACGAGACAGGACGAGACGCAGGCTCATGACGCTCCGTAAGACCGCCGGACTGCTCAGTGTAAGGAGAAGGAGCAGGCAGTGGAGAGGCCGGCTGTAACGGCAGCTGCGACTGGTCAAGCGGGGGACACAGGAGGGGAGGAGTAAGGGCAGCAGACGGTGGGGTACCAAGAACCTGCTGAAGCAGGGGAACGAAGTACGGTCGCGGCCGCACAGTGCTACCAGGGGCAACAGCTCCAGCGCCTCCAGCTCCAGCACCTCTACCACCAGGGCCTCCAACGCAAGCGCCTCATGCGCCACCAGCCACCAACTCCAGCTCCACAAGAGCACACTCACCCCCGACGGACGGAGGAGAGTCAGACTCAGACTCAGCAATAAGACTAGTGGCGTAGTCGAAACGACAGGCGGCAGCAAAGTCAACAAGCTCAACAACTAGGGCAGACGCAACAGTGGACTCAAACGAGGGGTCAGTGACAACAGTGGCTAGAAGACGAGAGAAAGTAGGACTGTCAGCACGAGCTAAGTCAGACTCAGGGTCAGGAACGGCAGGAAGAGAGGACACAGGAGGAGGCGGCAGGGGAACTCACAGTGGAACAGAGGAAGGACGAAGTGCCATAACGAGAGTTCCGGGGACAGGAGGAGGACGCGGACAAGGAACACGACGACCAGTGCGAACAGCGCGAACAGGTGAGGCAGGACGAGACTCAGGCCCACGACGCTCTGTAAGAGAGTCTGTCTGCTCAGCGAAAGGAGAAAGAGCATGCAGTGGGGAGTCCGGATGTAACTATGGCTGCGAATGGTGAGGCGGTGGACTCAGTAAGCTAAGAGGAAGGCCAGTAGAAGACGGGAGACTAAGAACTTGGCGGAGGACCGAGTCAGGTGGCGGCAGAGACGACGGCCGTGGCGGAACGAAAAACGGTCACCGCTGCACAGTCCCTCCAGCACCAGTACTCCCAGCTCTAGCTCCGCCAGCTCCAGCACTGTGAGCACCAGTACACCCAGCACCAGTAACGCCAGCTCCAACACCCCCAGCGCCAGCACCTCCAGCTCCAGGGTCTCCAGCTCCAGCGCCTCTAGCGCCAGCACCTCCAGCTCCAGGGTCTCTATCTCTAGGGCCTCCAGCTCCAGCGCCTCCAGCGCCTCCAGCGCCAATGTCTCTAGCTCCAGCGCCTCCAGCTCCAGCTCCTCCAGCTCCAGTGCCTCCAACACCACCAGCTCCGGCAGCTCCAGTACCTCTAGTACGAGCACCTCCAGGACTAGTAGCTCCAGCACCTCTAGCTCCAGTGCCTCCAACGGGAGATCATCCAGCTCCTGCAGTGCCACTCCTAAGGCATGTGCGCTTAGCAAACCACTCGCGCAGCTGCTGCGGTGAGAGAGACTCCCGCCGGGGAGACAGTCGTGGCGAGGCACCCGCAGGACCTCCAGTAGACGCACTACCCCGAGGCTCAGCACCCCCAGACTCCGCACCCCCAGGCTTCACACCCCCAGGCTCCGCACCCCCCAGGCTCAGCACCCCCAGACTCCGCACCCTCAGGCTCAGCACCCCCAGGGTCCGCACTCGCAGGCTCAGCACCCCTAGACGCAGCACCCCCAGACGCAGCACCTTTAGCAGCACCTGAGTCTACAACGACCTCGACAGGCACAGTCCCGGGGAGTGGGGAGTAGGACCCTGAGGAGGGAGGGGGTCTACCGGAGGGGGACCTGGAGTAAGGAAGAGCGGCGGATGGGGGGGAGAGGGGCAGTGCGGTAGGGGAAGAGACGGTAAAAGGGAACAAACTCGTCAAACGTGACGTCCTGAGAGGGGAGGAAACGACGCAAGGTGGGGTGGTAAAACTGTCAGCCAGGTGCGCCAGGGGGAGATCCAAGGAAGACGCAGGGAATAGCGCGGGAGGAGAGCTTGTCCGCGGAAGGATCGCGGACAAAGGCACGAGAGCCCCAAACCCGGAACACCGACGCATCGCCAACCTTCCCTGTCCAATGCAATGTAGGCGAGGTGTCCGGCAAGGAGACACGGGGCCAGAGGTTGAGCTGATGCGCAGCGTACCGGACCGCAAACGGCCACAGAAAATGGGGAGCAGCCGCATGGATCATGGAGGTATGAGCCACCTCCATGACTAAGCCAATGCGGCGCTCAGCAACCCCATTTTGCTGCGGTGAGGCCGGAAGCGTGAACGATTGGAGGATGCCCTCCCCACAACAAAAGTCCCGCAAGAGGTCGGAGGAGAACTCACCACCTCTGTCAGAGTGCAGACGCAGGACAGGAAGGTCCTCGCGGAACCGCTCGCGGAGCTGGAGACGGACAGCGCGGATCCAAGGGATCAAGACATCAACGACCTCACCCTTGCTGCGCAAGGGGAAGACCGTGGTGTAACGCGTGTAGTCGTCAACGCGTGTAGCGCTCGCGGCCCTGTCCACTGACGCGGGTTGGGCTCCACACATCCATGTGGAGAGTCTGCAGAGGAAACGAGGAGGAGTGAGGAGCGGCGCACTGCCGCCCCTCGACGCAAGGAAGGCAGGGCGGGGCAGGCGAGGGAGGGAGGGGAGGCAGAGACCTAGGAAGACCAGAAACAAGGAGGCGGGAGTGCATGCCACGAAGGCGTGGTAGGGAGGGGTGACCAAGTCGGTGGTGCCACAGGAGCGTCTGGTGCGATAGGAGGCGATACGAGCAGGGGGGCGCTACCGGACCTGACGCGGACGCCTGAGCAGATGCAGCTATCTGAGGAGGCTCGATAGTCAGTGTGTACAAACTCGACCCAGGCCGACGCGTGAACGTGGCCAAGTGACAGCCCATGCGTGTACACGTGCAGATCGACACACGCTGAACCCCATGAGTGGTGGTAGTGACCATTGCATCCTGGAGGGCAGCGGTGCTCACCAAGTTTGTAGAGAACGAGGGGAGGTGAAGACCTGAGAGTGAGTCGGACGGAACCGCCGGACACGGGAGAACAGTGGAGGAATGGGCAACAACTGGGCCCCCTGAGGGGTCAGCCAGTCTGACTAGAACAGGTGCAGGGAGTGGAGTGAGGGTGGTACTGTTGCGAAAGAAACAGCGGGAAGCACCTGAGTCAAGCGTAAAGGTGTGCGAGGCCTCAGCAGACGCAGTACCTGGGAGAGCAGACTCACTAGCACCTAGAGCCGCAGCCTCTATACCTGGTTCGGGCAGCACACACAGGTAACAGTCACCCTCAGCACTAACAGACAAGGCATACATGGCAGCAAGGATAGCATCATTGTCAAGAGCAAAGATATCATCTCCTGACCTAAGCAGCTCGGACCAGCGGGGGCGCTCAGCCTCGTCACCAAAATCTGCGCGCCAAGCGTCGTCAAGGCGGGAGAAGCAGCGGTGCTGAGAGTGAAACTTCCCGCATGTCTGACCAGCACGGTCACCCGTGCGAATGACATACGGGCAGCGAACACTACCCCCAGACGCCCCACGCCGAGCAAACCACTCACGAAGCTGCTGAGGCGTAGGGGTCTCGCTCGGACGCTGCTGCTCCTGCCTCTGGCCACCGCCAGAACCTCCCCTCTGAACAGCTCCACCCCGACACCCACCACCGCCTCCGCCACCACCCCCATCCCAACCGCTGCCACCACCACCGCCACCGAAGCCCCCACTCCCGCCACCACTCCCACCACTGCCACCACCTCCGCCACCTCCACCGCCTCCACTGCCGCCACCACTACCACCCCCGCTGCCACCGCCACCACTCTTGCCACCCTTGCCCTTGCTGCTGCGGTGCTTCCCACTAAGAGCAGAAGCAGCCCTGACATCCTCAGCACCAAGGATGTCAACAGGAGCAGCAGAAGCGTAGGAGGGGGCAAGGGGGGAGGGGTAACAGCCCTCAAAGAAGGGTGTGCGAGGAGTGCCACGAGCAGCACCTACAGCGACTACGCTAGTCTCAGCTGCAAGGAGGTGCTGCTCGAGCAGGTCGACAGTGAGGTATGTGGGGTCAAGAGCGAGAAAGTGGTCCCTGACTGCGCAAAGAGAGTCAGGGAGGTGGGTGACTATGAAGTAGAGAGTGATGTACAATGGGGGGGGGGGGGGGGGGGGGGGGGGGGGGGGGTCCTGTCTAGGAACTCGGCTAGGAGTGCAGAGCGGTAGCGAGCGTCGCTAGTGCGAAGGTGGGTAACTAGGTCCTCGACTGTGGCAAAGGCTGACAGCTCAGGAAACAAGTAGGGCAGTAGAAGGCGGCCGAGAGCAACAGTGGCAGGGCAGGAGTAACGAGCGACTACAGCGTCATACAGGGCCTTAGCAGTCTTGTGCTGGCCAAAGTGAGCACGTTCGGCTAAGTGCAGGTGGTTGCAAACGGCTAAGCGAGCAGCAGCGTCATGGGTAAGCCACTGTGAGCGAGTCGCACTGTCAGCTGTGGCGGGAGGGGCGAGAGAGGCTACAGACGTGTGGTCTCTAGAATCGCTCAGTAGGTACACCTGTAAGTCGTCGAGCCACGTATCGAACTGGATCGGACGGCCCTCATGATCAAAGGTGAGTACACTGAGAGAAGCCATAGCGGGCAGAGAAGGGTGGCGCGCGACCAGCAGGGCAGCACGCAGGCAGGGCAGTGCGCGAGCACTAGGGAAGCGCGCAGGGCAGGGCGGGGCGGCGCACGGCTAGGGAAGAGCGGCGCGCGGCCAGGGCAGGGCAGCGCAAATGGCAGGGCAGGGCGGCGGCCAGCAGGGCGGTGCGCAGGCAGCAGGGCGTCGGCCAGCAGGGCGGCGCACAGCAGGGCGGGCAGCAGCAGGGCGGCGCGGGCAGGAGGGCGTCGGCCAGCAGGGCTGCGCGCAGCAGGGCGGGCAGCAGCTGGGCGGCGCAAGAAGCAGGGCGGCGCGCAGTAGGGCTGTGCGAGCAGCAGGGCGCCGGCCAGCAGGGCTGCGCGCAGCAGGGCGGGCAGCAGCAGGGCGGTGCGTGGGTGCAAAGGGCGGCGTGTGGGCTGCAAGGGGCGGCGAGCGGGCTACAAAGGGCGGCACTGCGGGCTGCAAAAGAGCGGCGCGCGGGCTGCATAAGGCGGCGCGGCGGCCAGCAGGGCGGCGCGCGGCCAAGGCAGGGTGGGCAGCAGCATGGCGGCTCGCGGGTTGCAGAGGGCGGCGCGCGGGCTGCAAATGGTGGCGCGCGGGCTGCAAAGGGCGGCGCACGGGCTGCTAAGGGCGGCGCGACGGCCAGCAGGGCGGCGCGACAAGCAGGGCAGGGCGGCTAGTGGGGCAATGCACTGTGGTGGGCCCTAAAAAAAAATCGGTCCTAGAACAGGACCTGCTCTGAAACCATGTCAGAATACTGAACGAGAAAGAATGCATTGAGCAGAAAGTTGGTACAAGTACTAACCCTAATCGGGTTGTACCCCACTACAGCCTACACAATGTAAGCATTATAACATTTTGATATCGAAGACCTAACTGGCTGCGCGTCCAGTCAGGATGTGCTGGCATGACTGCAAAGTGTCGCATCTTGGCCCCTGTGTGCTAGAAGAGAATTGCTTGCAGGCGATTCTGCTTTGTGACGCGAAAAAAATCGACTCGGTTGAAATGGCAAGAGTGAAACATACAATTTGGTGTCTTAAATTTATAAATTCGTATAAGTCATAAAATGACTCAATTAGAAGTGCACCCCCCTAAAAAATATTGTTTTATTATAAGCGCACCTGCGCTTCTATCCGGGGTGATGCGGTATGTGTCGTATAATCGAAACTGCAATATATTATAGTGAAACTTGAAATACTGCATACATTTTTACCCTTGCCATGCGCGAATTCTTCCACGTGCTGACTAAGGTACTACCAAATTTGCCTCTGCAAGTCTTAGGGTTACATACCGTATGGTACATACATGGCCCCATCATGAAACCATGTGCAAGGGAGTTGGGCCATGCTAGCTGTTCGTTTGGAGCAAGCAAGCTTCACACTATGCCTTGATTTCCACCTGGCCTACTCACCTCATCCCCGTGTGTGCAGGCACTGTTGAGTCATCATGTCGGCACGTGCGCTGCATGGAAATGTCAGAATCCCAGTCACTAGACCACTGGGATAAAATGGCTTGTTAAGTAGCGGGTCAGTGCGCCCATAACCCCCCAGGACAACGAGCCTGTAACCCCTTCCCTATGATCAATCGGGGATCACCAGTGGACCTCTGACAACCCTCAGCACTGGGATGCTCGAAGTGCACACACTGGGATTCGAACCCGAGACCTTCGCTCTGATACCTTGTCAGAATCCCAACCACTTAGATCATTGGGATAAAAGGGCTTGTTTGTGTAGCGGGTTTGTGGGCCCATAACCCCCCAGGCGAACGCACCTGTAACCCCTCCTAGGATCAATCGAGCAACCACAATGCAGATCTACTGACAACCCACCACACTGGGAAGCCCAGGACTGAGCACAACGGCAACGGCCTACATGTGCATACACCGGGATTCGAACCCGAGACCGCTCTGATACCATGTCAGAATCCCAACCACTAGACCATTGGGATAAAATGGCTTGTTAAGTAGCGGGTCAGTGCGCCCATAACCCCCCAGGACAACGAGCATGTAACCCTTTCCTAGGATCAACCGGGGATCACCAGAGGACCTCTGACAGGAAAAGCCATAGTTATTCCTCTGCAGCACAAAAGTGGCTATAGAGCCTATCAGCATGTGGGGCCCGCCACGCCCCTGTGTGCCTAGTAGGCTGTGGCGCTCAGCCTTGTCAGCATGTGCGCTGCATGAAAGGCCATAGTAGGTGCCCCTTTGCAGCGCACCAGAGTCTATAGAGCCTATCATAAGGGGCTCACCACACCCCTGAGTGCATGAGAAACTAATTGGAACCTCTTCCCTACCTTGTCCTTTTTGTCAGAAGAATGAACGAGAATGAATGAACTATGAAAGAGTTGGGAACAAGTACTAACCCTAATTGGGTTGTACCCCTTATGGGCTACCCCACTATAGCCTACACAAAGTAAGCAATAAAACATTCTGACACACCCCCATAGGCAAAGTGGGGGAGCACAAGGGGTCACAAGACCAGTCAAGAAAAGCAAAGCAAGCTCAGGGTGGATCACAAAGTCACCACACAGTCTGAGCACAAGCAAATGGCCACAAGGCCAGTTCACATGCAGAGTTATATAAAAAAGAACAAACAATACAGTGATCATACCCTAGCAAGTGTAAGCATGCAGGTATATATATATATATCGATCACAGTACAAGCAAAGTCACGCAATGAGCAAGTGAGGCAAAGTAGGCACAAGGCCTAAAACAGTGGAGAAGCGATGATGATCACCAGAAAGAAGTGCCTTGGTGAATATATCAGCAGTGTTGGCCCTAGTGGCCATGTACGCAAGATGAAGCTGACCACGCTACTGCAACTCTCGAGCAAAGAAGTATCGCAGAGCGATGTGCTTCGTTCGGTGCTCCAGTCTGTGCTACTGACACAAGGCAATCATGGCCTTGTTGTCTACGTACAGAACTGGAGGCGAACGAGGCTACTCTCCCAGGTCATTCAGCAGGTAGGTGAGCCAGCGTAACTCCTGTGCAGCCATGGCCCCAGCGTAGATCTCAGCCTCACAACTGGATCTGAGAACCGAAGACGAGCGGGTAGACCGCCAGGAAACAGAGCCGGAATTGAGGCTGAAGGTGTAACCCTGTGACGGCCGCTGCGTAGCCAAGTCATCAACCCAAGAATCGTCTCCGTGACCAGTGAGGACAACTGGACCCCGTCCTCCAAACACGAGCCCCATGCCCGACGTACTGCACAAGTAACGCAGTACCCTCTTCGCAGCATCCCAGTGCACCTTTCGGTGCAAACCGGGAGCCACGTAGCGAGCGAGGAGGCTGAGAGGGTACGAGAGGTCAGGTGGTGTACACGTCACCTGTTACATGAGGCAACCCACAAGCTCTGGGTACGGACCACTCGGCTCTACGGACTCGTCCAAAGGTGGAGCTGAGAGCGAGTGGCCGGTAGACAGAGGAGTGGGCTGTGGCGAGGAGAAATGGAAGTCGAAGCGCTGAAGGACCTGGTGCACCATGTGTGACTGAGTCAGTGTGATGGTGCGCCGTGCTCTGTCCTGGGTGATCTGCAAGCCAAGATAGCTGCGCAGTTCACCCAGGTCAGTGCAGGTGTGTCTCTTCTGCAGCTCCGACTTCACAAGGGTCAGTGCCTCAGTGTCAGCAGTGGCAAAGACCAGGTCGTCGACGTAGACAAGGACGTAGAACGGCGGCAGCGACGTGTCGGTGCGTAGAAACAACGACGGGTCAGCAGTTGAAGGAGTAAACCCCAGAGACGCAAGTGTATTCCTCAGTGTGTCGTGCCACTCGCGAGGCGCCTTGCGGAGACCGTAGACTGGCCGCCGGAGGCTCCACTGGGTACCTGCAGGAAAGAACCCAGTGAAACCAGGTGGGCAGCGTAGCCAGATCTCCTCGTGCAGGCTGCCCTGCATGAAAGCTGTACTGAAGTCCAGCGAGTTCAACTCGTAGTCACGCTGGGCATCAACGTGCAACAACACCCAAAGAGTAGTCATCTTCGGGGTGGGGGAGAAGGTCTGGAAGTAGTCGACCCCCTGTCGCTGACTGAAGCCTCTAGCAACGTAACGCGCCTTGAAGGCAGGCGGAGAACTTGGCGGCCGCTTCACCCTGAAAATCCACATGCCATCGACTATGTTCGCCCCAGACAAGGGAACTGCGTCAACGTAGGTGCCTGTGGACTTCCAGGATGCCAACTCGTCATCCATGGCTATCTGCCACTGAGAGGAGTAAGGACCTGTAATCGCCTCTGTGTAAGAGCGCGAGGTCGGGATGTCTGGTGCATCCGAGTCTCCCTCAGGGGCAAGCAGTATGGAAGCGAAACGAGGTACATCAGCTGCAAGACACTCAAATTCCTCTTGCATGTCCTCAAGGACGTTCGTGCCAAGAGCACACTCACCCCCGACAGACGGAGGACAGGCAGACTTAGACTCAGCAATAAGAGCAGTGGCGTAGTCTAGACGACAAGCAGCAGCAAAGTCACCCAGCTCAGTAACGAGGGCAGACACAGCAATGGACACAAAAGAAGGTCAGTGACAACTGTGGCGAGGAGACGAGAGACAGTGGGACTGGCAGCACGAGCGAGGTCAGACTCAGGGTCATGGGCGGCAGGAAGAGAGGAGTCAGGATGAGCAGGCAGAGGAACACGCAGTAGAACAGAGGAAGGACGAAGTGCCATTGCGTCGGTGCCGGGGACAGGAGGAGGACGCGGACAAGGAACCCGACGACCAGTGCGAACAGCGCGAACACGTGAGGCAGGACGAGACTCAGGCTCACGACGCTCAGTAAAAGAGTCTGTCTGCTCAGCGTACGGAGAGGGAGCAGGAAGTGGGGAGCCTGGCTGTAACTGTGGTTGCGACTGGAGAGGCGGTGGCACCAGCACCTCCAGCTCCAGGGTCAACAACTCCAGTGTCTCCAGCTCCAGCTCCTCCAGCTACAGCGCCACCAGCGCCAGTGCCTCCACCTCCAGCGCCAACAGCTCCAGTGTCGCCAGCTCTAGCTCCTCCAGCTCCAGCGCCACCAGCGCCAGTGCCTCCAACTCCAGCGCCTCCAGCCCCAGCACCGCCAGGCTCCGCAGGGTCTCCAGCTCTAGCTCCTCCAGCTCCAGCGCCCCCAAAACTACCAGTCCTGGCAGCTCCAGTATCCCTGGTACGAGCACCTCCAGGATCAGCAGCTGCAGTACCTCCCGTACCACCAGCTCCAACAGTAATGCTAGCACCTCCAGCTCCAGTGTCTCCAGCGGCAGAATCTCCAGCTCCGGCAGCTCCACTCCGAAGGCGTGTGCGCTAAGCAAACCACTCGCGCAGCTGCTACGGGGAGAGAGGCTCCGGCTGGGGAGACAGTCGTGGCAAAGCACCCGCAGGACCTCGCGAAGAAGCAGCACCCCCATACTCCACACCCTCAGACGCAGCACCCCCAGGCTCCACACCCTAAGGCTCAGCACCCCCAGGCTCCACACCTACAGGCTCAGCAACCCCAGGCTCCACACCCGCAGGCATAGCACCCCCAGACCCGGCACCCTCAGACTCAGCACCCTCAGGCTCCGCACCCCCAGACGCAGCACCCCCAGACGCAGCACCTCTAGCAGCACCTGAGGCTACAGCTACCTAAACAAGCACAGTACCAGGGAGAGGATCTACCTGAGACACACCTGAGGGAGCAGGACCCTGGGGGGGGAGGGGGTCTACCGGAGGGGGACCTGGAGCAAGGAAGAGCAGCGGGGGTGGGGGAGGGGCAGGGCGGTAGGGGAAGAGATGGTAAAAGGGCACCGACTCGTCAAACGTGACGTCATGAGAGGGGAACACACGGCACAAGGTGGGGTTGTAGAACTGCCAGCCAGGCGCGTCAGGGGGAAAGCCAAGGAAGACGCAGGGAATAGCGCGGGCGGAGAGCTTGTCCGCGGACGTATCGCGAACAAAGGCACGAGAACCCCAGAACCGGAACACCGACGCATCGCCAACCTTCCCCGTCCAATGCAGTGTAGGCGAGGTCTCCGGCAAGGAGACACGGGGCTAGAGGTTGAGCTGATGCGCAGCATACCGGACCGCAAATGGCCACAGAAAATGGGGAGCAGCCGCATGGATCATTGAGGTACGAGCGACCTCCATGACTAAGCCAATGCGGCGCTCAGCAATCCCATTTTGCTGAGGGGAGTCCGGAAGCGTGAACGACTGGAGAATGCCCTCACCACGACAAAAGTCCCGTAAGAGGTTGGAGGAGCCACCTCTATCAGAGTGCAGACGCAGGACTGGAAGGTCCTGGCCGAACCGCTCGCGGAGCTGGAGACGGACTGTGCGGATCCAAGGGATCAAGACATCAACGACTTTACCCTTGCCGCGCAAGGGGAAGACCGTGGTGTACCGCGTGTAGTCGTCAACTACCAGCAGAAAGTACAGCTCGCGGCTCTGTCCACTGACTCGGGCTGGGCCCCACACGTCCATGTGGAGAGTCTGCAGGGGAGTAGTCGTCGGGGGAAATGAGGAAGAGTGAGGAGCGGCGCGCTGCCACCCCTCGACGCAAGGAAGGCAGGGCGGGGCAGGCGAGGGCGGGAGGGGAGGCAGAGACCTGGGAAGACCAGAGACAAGGAGGCGGGAGTGCATGCCACGAAGCCGTGGCAGGGAGGGGTGACCAAGGCGTTGGTGCCATAGGAGAGTCTGGTGCGACAGGAGGCGACACGAGCAAGAGACAGTTACCTGACCTGACGCGGACACCTAAGCAGACGCATCTACCTGAGAAGTCTCGGTAGCAAGTGTGTACAGGCTCGACCCTGGCCGACGAGTGAACGTGGCCAGGTGACGCCCCGTCCGTGTGCACGTGCAGATTGACACACGCTGACCCCTTGGAGTGGTGGTAGTGACCATCGCATCCTGGAGGGCAGCGGTACTCACCAAGTTCGTAGAGAACGAGGGGAGGTGAACACCTGAGAGTGAGCCGGACGGAACCGCCGGACACGGGAGAACAGTGGAGGAACGGGCAAGAACTGGGCCCCCTGAGGGGTCAGTCAGTCTGACTGGTACAAGTGCAGAGAGAGGAGTGAGGGTGGTGCTGTCACGAAAGAAACAGTGTGAAGCACCTGAGTCAAGCGTAAAGGTGTGCAAGGCCTCAGAAGGCGCAGTACCAGGGGGAGCAGACTCACTAGCAGCTAGAGCAGCAGCGGCTATACCTGGGTCAGGCGGCACACACAGGTAACAGTCACCCTCAGCACTAACAGACAAGGCATACATAGCAGCAAGGATAGCATCATAGTCTAGGTCAAAGATTGCAACTCCAGACCTAAGCAGCTCTGACCAGCGGGGGTGCTCGGCCTCGTCACCAAACTCCGCACGCCAAGCGTCGTCGAGGCGGGAGAAGCAGCGGTACTTTGTGTGAGGCTTCCCGCATGTCTGACCAGGACGGTCACCCGTGCGAATGACATACGGGCAGCTACCACTACCCCAGACGCCCCACGCTGAGAAAACCACTCACGAAGCTGCTGAGGCGACGGGGTCTCGCTCCAACACTGCTGGTGCTGCCTCTGGCAACCGCTAGAATCTCCCCGCTGAGTAGCTGCAGCCCGACCGCCACCACTCCCACTGCCGCCACTACCGCCACCCCCACCGCTGCCACCACCGCCGCCACCAAAGCCCCCACTCCCGCCATCACTCCCACCACCGCCACCACCTTCACTATTGCCCCCACCACCACCCCCGCTGCCACCACCACCACCCCTGCCACCCTTGCCCTTGATGCTGTAGCGCTTCCCACTAGCAGAAGCAGCCCCGACATCCTCAGCACCAAGGACGTCAACAGCAGCAGAAGAGGCGTAGGAGGGGGCAAGGTGGGAGGGGGAACACCCCTCAAAGAAGGGCGTGCGAGGAGTGCCATGAGCGGCACCTACAGCGACTACACTAGTCTCAGCTGCAAGGAGGTGCTGCTCGAGTTGGTCAACATTGAGGGCTGTGGGATCAAGTGCGAGAAAGTGGTCCCTGACTGCGCGAAAAGATTCAGGGAAGCGGGTGACTATAAAGTAGAGAGTGATGTACATCGGGGGCGGGTTCCTGTCAAGGAACTCTGCTGGGAGGGCAGCGCGGTAGCGAGCGTCGCTAGTGCGAAGGTGGGTAACGAGGTCCTCCACTGTGGCAAAGGCGGACAGCTCGGGAAACAGGTAGAGCAGTAGAAGACGGCCTAGAGCAGCCGTGGCAGGCGAGGAGTAACGAGCGACTACAGCATCGTACAGTGCCTGTGCAGTCCTGTGCTGTCCGAAGTGAGCGCATTCGGCTAAAGGCAGGTCGTTGTGAATGGCTAAGTGAGCAGCAGCGTCACGAGTAAGCCACTGTGAGTGAGTCGCACTGTCAGCTGTGGCGGGAGGGGCGGGAGAGGCTCCAGACGTGTGGTCAAACAACGAAACGCAGTCTCTAGAGTCGCTCAGTAGGTACAGCTACAAGTCGTCGAGCCACGTGTTGAACTGGATCGGACGGCCCTCATGATCGAACGCAAGTACGCGGTGAGAAGCAATAGCAGCGCAGTACGTAGGGCGCGCAGGAGCCGGGTAGCGCAAGGAACAGGGCAGGCAACAGCAAGGGGCGGCAAGCGAGCTGCAAGTGGCGGCGCGCAGGCTGCAAGAGGGGCGGCTCGCGGGCCTAGGGGCGGCTTGCGGGCCTAGGGGCGGCTGGCGGGCCGCAAGGGGCGGCGCGTGGAGCTGATGGGGCGGCGAGAGGGCCGCAAGTGGCGGCGCGCAGGACTGCAGGGGCGGCTCGCGGGCTGCAGGGGCAAGGGGCGTGCCGCAAGGGGCGGCGCACAGGGATGCAGGGGCGGCGAGCAGGGCAGCAGGGACGGCGGGCGGGCCGCAATCGGCGGCGCGCGGGGCTGCAGGGGCGGCTCGCACTCTGCAGAGGCGAAGGGCAGGCCGCAAGGGGCGGCGCGCTGGGCTGCATGGGCGGCGAGCAGGGTAGCAAGGGCGGCGCGCGGGGCCTAGGGTCGACGGGCGTGCCGCAAGGGGCGGCGCGCAGGGCAGCAGGGGCAACGGGCAGGCCGCAAAGGGCGGCGTGCGGGGCCTAGGGTCGATGGGCGGGCCGCAAGGGGCGGCGCGGGGCAGCAGGGCGACGGGCGGGCCTGCAGGGGCGGCGCGCGGGGCCTAGGGTCGACGGGCGGGCCGTAAGGGGCGGCGCGCGGGGCAGCAGGGGCTACGGGCGGGCCTGCAGGGGCGGCGCGCGGGGCCTAGGGTCGACGGGCGGGCCTACAGGGGCTGCGCGCGGGGCCTAGGTTCGACGGGCGGGCCGCAAGGGGCGGCGCTCGAGGCCTAGGGGCTACGGGCGGGCCGCAAAGGGGCGGCGCGCGGGGCAGCAGGTGCGGCACGAGGGCTGCAGAGGGCGGCGCGTGAGCCAGCAGGGCGGCGCGTGAGCCAGCAGGGCGGCGCGCTGGTAGGGCAGGGCAGCTAGTGGGGCAGCTATGTGGTGGGCCCTAAAAAATCGGTCCTTGCGAAGGACCTGCTCTGAAACCATGTCAGAAGAATGAACGAGAATGAATGAACTATGAAAGAGTTGGGTACAAGTACTAACCCTAATTGGGTTGTACCCTTTATGGGCTACCCCACTATAGCCTACACAAAGTACGCAATATAACGTTCTGACACTTTCGTCTGCAGGTCTAGCAGCCGCTAAGTGAAAAATCCAAGCGACACGGGGGGGGTTGCTGCCGAGCTGGAAGCGTGTAGTAGTGGTGGCGGGGAAAAGACGAAGAGGCTTCTGCTTGCTGCAACGGATGTTAGCCTTGTGATTATGATGTGGGTGTGTAATGTATGTGGGTGATTGTGTGTGGTATGTCATTGTAACACTGTATTTCAACTCTATTTCACCCATTGTTTGTTTCCTTCACATGTGATGCATCTGTTCAGCAGTTAATGCATGAATTTGCTGCTTTGAAGCAGTAAGTTTTTCATCGTTTTGGGTTTAGAGAGTTTCTGCTGCATAGGGCGGTTAAATCGCCTGGTTGGAAGCGACGAGAGCGGAGGCGACTCGACGAATAAGTAGTCTCGGGATTTTCGAAATCCAAGTCGCTTTTCGGAAACTAGCTGCGACATCGGACAAGTGGGACAGCGGCCTTTCAAAACGGTATTCTAGGAAGTACCTAGACATTCCGCATATCCCATCCTGTGAATAGGCGAACATGGGAGAGGCGGCGAAGGAAATACGACCAGCTTACTTTGAACGCCTTAGTTGGCGCTTACCTTGACATGACTAGATTAGCGTAAAAAAGCACTCAAACGTGAAATTTCCGCTGGCGCTTTCCGTTTGAGAAAGGACCATGCTAGTAGAAGCAACGAAGCATGCTAACAGGGAGCGGGACAGATCCCTGGAGGCTTGAAAGCACGAGGAGGAATTGATTCTCATGAAATTTCTGTATATGTGGTTTTGTTTTGCTAACATGTAGTTCATATAATTCTCTTTTATCAGAATCCCCGCATCTCACGGCTATTCAAACAATTTGTTTGGGCGGAGAGC
Source organism: Closterium sp. Naga37s-1 (assembly GCA_947471745.1). NCBI lineage: Eukaryota > Viridiplantae > Streptophyta > Zygnematophyceae > Desmidiales > Closteriaceae > Closterium > Closterium sp. Naga37s-1. Next base: position 3,419,522 of record CANJKZ010000774.1, on the reverse strand, counting down.
ATTAGAGTCATGTATTTTCCTGGGTGATGTGCACGAACTGGCGGTTGCTAATGGGTATGGACGTTCTCGTGAATTTCACCACCTGGAAAGGCTCTGAGCTGCAAAACTTTGTTAAAAACCTGACCATTCAGTCCCTCGATCAATGTTTGATACTCCGAATGTCGTTGGTGATGTCACACCCTGTAGCTAGCCATTACTAACTGAATCTGGAATCAGGATCCCCACCCGTTTGAAAATCAGTTCCCACTGGTACTTTCAGATCGGGTGCAGGGTGAAAGAGAAATGTATTCGGCTGGTCAAGCGCCACACACTCATTCGTGAACGCGATCTATTTTTGCTGGTACCCAATTTTGATTCGAGCAAACTGCTTGTATCCCATTCTACCGCACTGGAAACGTGTGTAGTGTACCACACCGTCCAGCATCCACTGTGAGTCAAGCGACTCATCCAAATGAATTATAGTTGGAACGCGTCTCACCGCACTTCTCGATGGTGATTCGCTGAGGATTGCGATTCGCGATGCTCACTGACAGCGCTGAGCATGAGCAACTGCGCTTCACCCCATTCACTTCCACCCACCATATTCGACCCATCGTACCACAAATCCACACACCATTTTCCTTCCTGAACCAGTCCCACACTCTGTAGCTCTTCATTTACCCATTTCCAACAACTAGCTACTAGTAATCATGTCGCGTCTGCTTACTGCTCTCGCACTCCTGTTTGCCTTCACCGTCACTCTCGCATCATTCGCTTCCACTGCTGCTGCTCGATCTGATCGGCTTCGTGGCAATGGGATAACTGCCGATGGTAAGTCGCAGACCCGTGCGATGATGACTGCCAATTATTTCCGTTCGATGGGAACGTGCATTCCGAGAAGCGAGAGAGGTTGGCTCCGTGTTATGGTAATTCGCTTACCCATGCGATGGTAAGCCGCATACCCGTGCGATGGTGACGCGCATTTTGAGAAACTGAGTCCTCCATGCTTGGCTTAAAAGAGGCCTAAATCGACAATGAAAGGCGCTCGCGTCGTACCTGCAAACACTGCTGCTTCCTCACTTGCGCTACCCCCCTCCCCCAGAATCCCCGACCTCCCCTCTCACCTTTCTAAGCGGCAACTGCACCACTTGCCACTTGCTACTGTGCTCCAACTTCTCTCAGGAGTGGCCACTCCGACGAAAATGAGAGTGAATCTCTCTGCACGGCCCATCGCTTCTCCCTCTGACGCGCACACCTCTGAGTCCAACCACGCCTCACGTCCCCACGCCGCATGAAACAGAACGGGGAAGCGCCTGACATCCACTCCCTCCCCTTGCCTTCGCTCACCCCTTTCTCCCGGTCCCCTCGTCCCCTGCGCGAATCTACGGTGTCGGCATGGCGTGGCGGCAAGTGCCTCGGGAGCGGTAGACACCGCCGGTGGCGCCATCAGGGCAGAGAGCGCGGGGGACGAGCAGGGTCGCCGCGAACTCATTCAGTTGAGGAAGACGGCGAAAGATGGTAAGATTGATCAAGCCAAGCCCGCACATGTATTGACATTCCACTCCTGCGGTTAATTTTGTTATGTTTCTTTCTTTTATTTTCTGCTGTTACTGTATACAAGGAGCTGGTGATACCGTGCCGCCCATAAGGCTGGGCAGCATTGGCAGATCATGACCGTCCATTTACTCCTGCCTCCCTTGATGTTGCTCATTCTCATGCGGCCGCACCCCGATGAGAAGAAGTCGATTCAACGCCCCCCCCTTGCTGTCGCCCGTTTGCAGGCACGCTGTGCTCTCAAGTGAAGAAGAGAGATTGCTCGGCGCCCACTACGATCGTAATGGGTCTGATCGTAGTTAAAAGGCCCAGCCTGGATGAAATCAAGGCGTGCGATCAGAAAACTGTGGTACAGCGTCAGGAGTGCGGGCTGTGAGGCTGGTGAGCGGGAGATGCATGTTTGTGAGAGGGCGATGCATGTTGGTGAGAGGGCGATGCATGTTGGTGAGAGGGCGATGCATGTTGGTGAGAGGGCGATGCATGTTGGTGAGAGGGCGATGCATGTTGGTGAGAGGGCGATGCATGTTGGTGAGAGGGCGATGCATGTTGGCGAGAGGGCGATGCATGTTGGTGAGAGGGCGATGCATGTTGGTGAGAGGGCGATGCATGTTGGTGAGAGGGCGATGCATGTTGGTGAGAGGGCGATGCATGTTGGTGAGAGCGGGATGTGGTGCTACATGCGGCATACACACTGCCATGAAACCATGTGCAAAATGGAGTTTCGTGTTGCACGCACTTCCTTCTCAGGGGAAACCATGATGGCTGTTCCTTTGGAGCGAGCAAGCCTCACAAAATATGTCCGCATGTGCCTTCATTTCCAGCCCGGTCTTACCACCTCACGGCCGTGTGCATGTGCTGTGGGGCTCAGCCATCATGATGCCAGCATGTCCGCCGAATGGAAAGGCCATAGCATCTGTCCCATTGCAGCGCGGTAGAGTCTATGTGGGGCCCACCGCGCCCGTGTGTGCATGTGCTGAGGAACTAATTGGTACCTTGTCCTTCTTTTTGCAGATCCTGCAGTTGCCAAGCGCAGTTCCAAGCAACACTGGGTGGGGTGGGGGTAGGGGGTGGGCGGGATGGGGGGAGGGCTTCTGAGGCTTTCGAGGCTGTGACCGTTTAGGTGGGGGCTTCTGCTTGCTACAATTGATGTTAGCCTTGTGACCATGTGGGTGATTGTGGGTATGCTGTGTTCTTGTGTAGGTGGTTGCTGGTGGCTGGACCTCAAATAGGTGTATCTGATTGTAACATTGTATTTTACCATTCAAATCTTTGCTCCATCAGCAGCTTATGCATGAATGTCGTGCATGACGCGCAACACCTCACCGCTGAAGCGGTAACTTTGCCAGCGTTACTGCATAGAGCGGGTTAAGTGCCTAGTTGAAAGTGAGCGAGAGTCGAGGCGATGAGTCGAGCAAGTAGGAGGATTTTCGGAAACTAGCTGTGACACCAAACAAGTGGGACCGCGGGCTTTCGGAAACGGATTTATAACTAGAGAATCCGCATAACATATCCTGCGTATTGGCTAGCATGGGAGGCGGCGACATAAATGCCTAAGTTTGACAAGGTCTAGCACCCGACCAGCTTACTTGTATAAGCCTGGCGATTACCTCAACTACGACCAGATTAGCATCTAAAAGCACATAAACGCGAAATTTCCTCATCGGACAAACTTGTCAAGGAGCAGAGCAGATGCTAAGAGGGAGAGAGACAAATGCTTGGAGGCTTGAAAGAAGGACAAGGATAGATTGATTCATTTTTCTTGAAATTTCTGTATATAGTTCTCTTTTATCAAAACCCCCGCATCACACGGCTACTCAAACAGTTTTTTGGGCGTAGGGCACAAGAGTCGTGTATTTTGCTGGGTGATGTGCACGAACTGGCGGTTGCTCAAGGGTAACGTTCACGTGAGTTTCACATAGCTGGAAGGAATCTAAGCTGCAAAACCCTGTTTAGAACCCTGTCATTGGTGATGTCACACACCCTGTCGCTAGCCATTGCTACCGTAACTTAATCTTGAATCGGGATCCCCACCTGTTTGAGAATCAGTTCCCACTGGTACTTTCAGATTGGGCAGTCAGGGTGAATGAGAAATGTATTCGGCTGGTCCAGCGCCAAACGTAGTCATTCGTGAACGCGGTCAATTTTTGCTGGTACCTGGTTATGATTTGAGCAAACTGCTTGTATCTTGTTTTACCGCACTGGAAACATGTGTAGCGTACCACACCGTCCAGCATCCAGTGTGTCAGAATACTGAACGAGAATGAATAAACTATGAATGAGTTGGGTACAGGTGCTAACCCTAATTGGGTTGTACCCCTTATGCGCTACCCCACTACAGCTTACACAATGTAAGCATTATAACATTTTGACACACCCCCATAAGCAAAGTGGGGGAGAACAAGTGGTCACAAGACCAGTCAAGAAAAGCAAAACAAGCTCAAGGTGGATCACGAAGTCACCACACATTCCGAGCACAAGCAAATGGCCACAAGGCCAGTTCACATGCAGAGTTCATACCCTAGCAAGTGTAAGCATGCAGGTCAGGGCTGATTTTATCAGGGTAATTACCCTGATTTCAGGGTGATTTCAGACTTGTCACTTTCTGGACCCTGAGAAATCAGGTTTTTCACATTTTGGTCCCTGATCCATTCAGAGTATTGCTTTAGCGGACCCTGAAATTTTGTGTACACTCTCAGTGTAGGGTTTTCACGGACCCTGTCAATACAGAGTACGAGGCCTGTGGACCCTGAATGCGATGTTATCGGGGCGAAGTTTCTCGGAAATTTCCTCCTGATAACCCCTTCGCATTGATTTCAGTGCCCCCCACGTACGTAATCCTCCCCCCCCCCTCCCCCCCCCCCCCCCCCCCCCCCCCCCTCGCTTTATCGAGACGAAGTTTCTTCGAAGTTTCGTTCCTAGGGTTGCTGTTATTGGTCGAAATAGATTTGCTCTAACACAGCGCCAGTCACATCGCCACAGTGTCAGTCACATCGCCACAGTGCCAGTCACTTCTGTCCTCGGTAAAGAAAGAGCGCGTTACTACGACCCTGATTTTCAATTCTCGACCCTGAAAATTCAGAGTTCACTACTTCTCAACCCTTCAGGGTGCTGTTTTTCTGGAAAATGTGCCTTCAGGGTATTTTTTTTTCTTTTAGGTTGAAATCAGGGTACCTAAATTTGAAAAGTCAGCCCTGATGCAGGTATATATATAGATCACAGTACAAGCAAAGTCACGCAATGAGCAGGTGAGGCAAAGTAGGCACAAGGCCTAAAACAGCACAGAAACGCTGATGATCACCAGACTGAAGTGCCTTGGTGAATATATCAGCAGTGTTGGCCCGAGTGGCCACGTAAGCAAGACGAAGCTGACCACGCTGCTGCAACTCTCGAGCAAGGAAGTAATGCAGGGCGATGTGCTTCGTTCTGTGCTCCAGTCTGTGCTCCTGACACAAGGCAATCATGGCCTTGTTGTCGACGTACAGAACTGGAGAAGAACGAGGCCGCTCTCCCAAGTCGGTCAGCAGGTAGGTGAGCCAGCGTAACTCCTGTGCAGCCATGGCCCCTGCGTAGATCTCAGCCTCACAACTGGAACTGAGAACAGAAGACGAGCGGGTAGACCGCCAAGAAACAGAGCCGGAGCCAAGGATGAAATTGTAACCCTGTGACGACCGCTGCGTAGCTAAGTCGTCAACCCAAGAAGCGACCGCGTGTCCAGTGAGGACAACTCGAGCCCGTCCTCCAAGCACGAGCCCCATGCCCGATGTACTGCACAAGTAGCACAACACCCTCTTAGCGACCTCCCAGTGCTCTGGTCGGTCTCTCCCGGGTGCAACGTAGTGTGCAAGGATGCTAAGAGGGTAGGCAAGGTCAGGTCGAGTGCAGGTCATCAAGTACATGAGGCAGCCCACAAGCTCTGGATACGGGTCACTCGGCTCTACGGACTCGTCCGAAGGTGGAGCTGAGAGCGAGTGACCGGTAGGCAGAGGAGTGGACTGTGGCGAGGAGTACCGGAAGCCGAAGCGCTGAAGGACCTGGTGCACCATGTGTGACTGAGTAAAGGTTATGGTGCGCCATACTCTGTCCTAGGTGATCTGCAAGCCAAGATAGCTGCGCAGCTCACCCAGTTCAGTGCAGGTGTGCAGCTCCGACTTCACAAGGGCCAGTGCCTCAGTGTTAGCAGTGGCAAAGACCAAGTCATCGACGTACACGAGGACGTAGAACGGCGGCAGCGAGGTGTCGGTGCGTAGAAACAGCGACGGGTCAGCAGTAGAAGGAGCAAACCCAAGAGCCGCAAGGGTAGTCCTCAGTGTGTCGTGCCACTTGCGAGGCGCCTGGCGGAGACCGTAGACTGGCCGCCGGAGGCTCCACTGGGTACCTGCAGGAAAGGACCCAGTGAAGCCTGGTGGGCGGCGCAGCCAGATCTCCTAGTGCAGGCTGCCCTGCAGGAAAGCTGTGCTAAAGTCCAGAGAGTGCAACTCGTAGTCACGCTGAGCAGCGACGTGCAGCAACACCCGAAGAGTAGTCATCTTTGGGGTGGGGGAAAAGGTATGGAAGAAGTCAACTTCCTGTCGCTGACTGAAGCCTCGTGCAACGTAACAAGTCTTGAAGACAGGCGGAGAACCCGACGGCCGCTTCACCCTGAAAATCCACATGCCATCGACTATGTTCGCCTAGAAGGGGGAACTGCGTCGACGTAGGTGCCTGTGGACTTCCAGGATGCCATCTCTGCGTCCATGGCTGTCTGCCACTGAGAGGAGTAGGGACCCGTAATCGCCTCTGCGTAAGAGCGCGGGGTCGGGATGTCTGGTGCATCCGGGTCTCCCTCAGGTGCAAGCACCATGGCCACGAGATGAGGTACAGCAGTTGCAAGACACTCAAAGTCCTCCTGCCTGTCCTCAAGGACGTCCGTGCCAAGAGCACACTCACCCCCGTCGGATGGAGGACGGTCAGACTCAGAATCAGCAACAAGACTAGCGGCGTAGTCGAGACGACACGCAGCAGCAAAGTCAACAAGCTCAGCAACTAGGGCAGACGCGGCAGTGGACTCAAACGAAGGGTCAGTGACAACAGTGGCTAGAAGACGAGGGACAGTAGGACTGGCAGCACGAGCTAAGTCAGACTCAAGGCCAGGAGCGGTAGGAAGAGAGGACGCAGGAGGAGGCGGCAGGGGAACTCGCAGTGGAATAGAGGAAGGACGAAGTGCCATAATGTGAGTGCCGGGGACAGGAAGAGGATGTGGACGAGGAACAGGACAACCAGTGTGAACAGCGCGAACAGGCGAGGCAGGACGAGACTCAGGCTCACGATGCTCTGTAAGAGAGTCTGTCTGCTCAGTGTAAGGAGAAGGAGCAGGCAGTGGGGACTCTGGCTGTAATTGTTGCTGCGACTGGTCAGGCGGTGGACTCAGTAAGCTAGGAGGAAGGCCAGTAGAAGACGGGAGACTAAGAACTTGGCGAAGGACCGAGTCAGGTGGCGGCAGAGACGACGGCTGCGATGGAACAAAAAACGGGTGCCGCTGCACAGTGCCTCCAGCTCCAGCAGTAACTCCAGCACCTCCAAGACTAGTAGCTCCAGCACCTCCAGCTTCAGTGCCTCCAGCGGCAGAGCCTCCAGCTCCTGCAGCTCCACTCCTAAGGCGTGTGCGTTGAGCAAACCACTTGCGCGGCTGCTGTGGTGAGAGAGGCTCCCACTGGCGAGGCACCCGCAGGACCTCCAGCAGACGCAGTACCCCTAGGCCCAGCACCCCCAGACTCTGCACCCTCAGACTCAGCACCCCCAGGCTCCGCACCCTCCGGCTCAACACCCCCAGGCTCCGCACTCGCAGGCTCAGCACCCCCAGACGCAGCACCCCCAGACCCAGCACCCCCAGACATAGCACCGCTAGCAGAACCTGAGTCTACAGTGACCTCAAAAGGCACAGTCCCAGGGAGTGGGTCTACCTGAGACAAACCTGAGGGAGCAGGACCCTGAAGGGGGAGGGGGTCTACCGGAGGGGGACCTGGAGCAAGGAAGAGCAGCGGGGGGGGGGAGAGGGGCAGTGTGGTAGGGGAAAAGATGGTTAAAGAGATCCGACTCGTCAAACGTGACGTCCTGAGAGGGGAGGACTTGGCGCGAGGTGGGGTGGTAAAACTGCCAGCCAGGCGCGTCAAGGGGAAAGCTAAGGAAGACGCAGGGAATAGCGCGGAAGGAGAGCTTGTCCCCGGAAGGATCGCGGACAAAGGCATAAGAGCCCGGAACACTGACGCATCGCCAACCTTCCCCGTCCAACGCAGTGTAGGTGAGGTCTCCGGCAAGGAGACACGGGGCCAGAGGTTGAGCTGATGCGCAGCGTACCAGACCGCAAACGGCCATAGAAAATGGGGTGCAACCGCATGGATCATGGAGGTACGAGCGACGTCCATGACTAAGCCAATGCGGCGCTCAGCAACCCCATTTTGCTGCGGTGAGGCCGGAAGCGTAAACAACTGGAGGATGCCCTCCCCACGACAAAAGTCCCGCAAGAGGTCGAAGGAGAACTCACCACCTCTGTCAGAGTGCAGACGCAAGACAGGAAGGTCCTCGCGGAACCGTTCGTGGAGCTGGAGACGGACTGCGCAGATCCAAGGGATCAAGACATTAGGGACCTCACCCTTGATGCGCAAGGGGAAGACCGTGGTGTAACGTGTGTAGTCGTCAACAACAAGCAAAAAGTAGCGCTCGCGGCCCTGTCCACTGATGCGGGCTGGGCCCCACACGTCCATGTGGAGAGTCTGCAGGGGAGCAGTCGTCGGGGGAAACGAGGAGTGAGGAGCGGCGCGCTACCGCCCCTCAAGGCAAGGAAGGCAGAGCGGGGCAGGCGAGGGCGGGAGGGGAGGCAGAGACATGGGAAGACCAGAAACAAGGAGGCGGGAGTGCATGCCACGAAGGCGTGGCAAGGAGGGGTGACAAAGGCGGTGGTGGCACAGGAGAGTCTGGTGCGACAAGAGCCGACACGAGCAGGGGGCTGCTACCGGACCTGACGCAGGCACCTGAGTAGACGCAACTACCTGAGGAGGCTCGGTAGCCAGTGTGTACAGACTCGACCCAGGCCGACGGGTGAACTTTGCTAGGTGACGGCCCGTCCGTGTACACGTGCAGATCGACACACGCAGACCCTCATGAGTGGTGGTAGTGACCATCGCATCCTAGAGGGCAGCGGTACTCACCAAGTTCGTAGAGAACGAGGGGAGGTGAAGACCTGAGAGTGAGCCGGACGGAACCGCCGGACACGGGAGAACAGTGGAGGAACGGGCAAGAACTGGGCCCCCTGAGGGGTCAGCCAGTTTGACCGGAACAGGTGCAAGGAGTGGAGTGAGGGTGGTACTGTTGCGAAAGAAACAGCGGGAAGCACCTGAGTCAAGCGTGAAGGTGTGCAAGGCCTCAGCAGGTACAGTACCAGGGAGAGCTGACTTATTAGCACCTAGAGCAGCAGCCTCTATACCTGGGTTGGGCGGCATGGGGCGAACACGACCCCTAGACGCCCCACGTTGAGCAAAGCACTCACGAAGCTTCTCGGGCGTAGGGGTCTCGCTCCGACGCTGCTGCTGCTGCCTCTGGCCACCGCTAGAACCTCCCTTCCGAACAGCTCCACCCCGACCGCCGCCAGTGCTGCCGCCACCACTCCCACTGCCGCCACTACCACCTCCCCCACTCCAACCGCTGCCACCACTGCCACCACCAAAGCCCCCACTCCCGCCACCACTCCCACCGCTGCCACCACCTCCGCCACCTCCACCGCCTCCACTGCCTCCACCACCACCACCCCCGCTGCCACCGCCACCACTCTTGCCACCCTTGCCCTTGCTGCTGCGGCGCTTCCCACTAGGAGCAGAAGCAACCCCGACATCCTCAGCACCAAGGATGTCAACAGCAGCAGCAGAAGTGTAGGAGGGGGCAAGGGGGGAGGGGGAACACCCCTCAAAGAAGGGTGTGCGAGGAGTGCCACGAGCAGCACCTACAGCGTCTACGCTAGTCTCAGCTGCAAGGAGGTGCTTCTCGATCAGGTCGACAGTGAGGTATGTGGGGTCAAGTGCGAGAAAGTGGTCCCTGACAGCGCGAAGAGAGTCAAGGAGGCGGGTATTAATGAAGTAGAGAGTGATGTACATTGGGGGCGGGTTCCTGTCTAGGAACTCGGCTGGGAGGGCAGCGCGGTAGCGAGTGTCGCTAGTCGGGAGGTGGGTAACGAGGTCCTCTATTGTGGCAAAGGCTGATTGCTCGGGAAACAGGTAGGGCAGTATAAGGAGGCCGAGAGTAGCAATGGCAGGGGAAGAGTAACGAGCAACTACAGCGTCGTACAGGGCTTTAGTAGTTTTATGCTGGCCAAAGTGAGCGCATTCGGCTAACGGCAGGTGGTTGCGAACGGCTAAGTGAGCAGCAGCGTGACGGGTAAGCCACTGTGAGCGAGTTGCACTGTCAGCTGTGGCGAGAGGGGTGAGAGAGGCTCCAGACGCGTGGTCAAACAACGAAACGCTGTCTCTAGAATCGCTCAGTAGGTACAGCTGTAAGTCGTCGAGCCACGTATCGAACTGGATCGGACGTCCCTCATGATCGAAGGTGAGAACACTGAGAGAAGCCATAGCGGGCAGAGCAGGGTGGCGCGCGACTGGCAGGGCGGCACGCAGGCAGGGCAGCGCGCGAGCACTAGAGCATTAGAGGAGCGCGCAGGGAAGGGCAGGGCGGTGCGAATGCCAACAGGGCGGTGCGCGGGCAGCAGGGCGGTGCGCGGGCAGCAGGGCATCAGCCAGCAGGGCGGCGCACAGCAGGGCAGGCAGCAGCAGGGCGGCGCGGGCAGGAGGGCACCGTCCAGCAGGGCTGCGCGCAGCAGGGCGGGCAGCAACCGAGCGGCGCAAGCAGCAGGGCGCCGGCCAGCAGGGCTGCGCGCAGCAGGGCGGGCAGCAGCAGGGCGGCGCGCGGGTGCAACAAGCGGCGCGCGGGTACAGCGGGCGGCGCGCGGGCTGTAAGGGGCGGCGCGCGGGCTGCAAAGGGCGGCGCGGCGAGCTACAAAAGGGCTGCGCGCGGGCTGCAAAGGGCGGCGCGGTGGCCAGCAGGGCGGCGCGCGGGCAAGGCATGGCAGGCAGCAGCAGGGCGGTCCGCGGGCTGCAAAGGGCGGCGTGGCAGCAAGTAGGGCGGCGCGACAGGCAGGGCAGGGCGGGGCAGGGCAGCGCGACTAGTGGGGCAGCTCTATTCGGCGGGCCCTAAAGAAAAGGGTCCTGGAACAGGACCTGCTCTGAAACCATGTCAGAATACTGAACAAGAATGAAAGCATTGAACAGAAAGTTGTCAAACTTATATGCTATAGTCTGTCTAGGCTGTAGTGGGGTAGTTCATATAGGGTACAACACTTCTAGGTTTCCTACTTGTACCCACCTGCTTTCTAGTTCAGTCATTCCTTCCTTCACTATTTTGACATGGTATTCTGAGCAGGTTCCCTCGTGGGAACGTTTTTTTTTTTAGGGCCCACCACGATAACATTTTTTTTCCTGCCCTGCCCAAAGCGCGCCTCGCGCCTGCCTCACCTGCGCCGTCGCGTGCCCTGCCCTAGTGCCGCCCGTTGCGGCCCTGCCTTCTCGGCTCGTCGCGGCCCTGCCCTAACGGCCCGTCGCGCCCCCCTGCTTTCTCGGCCCGTCGCGGCCTTGCCCTCTCGCCGCCTTGTCGCGGCCCCGACCTTGCCGCCCGCCGCGACCTCTGCCCTGCCGTTGCTCGTCGCGGCCCTGCCCTACCCTGCCGTCCAGCCGCGGCCTCTGCCCTGCCGCCGCCCTGTCGCGGCCCTGCGCTACCGCCGCCAAGTAGCGGCCCTGCCCTGCTGTCGCCCCAGTCGCGACCCTGACCTAACCGCCAGCTGCGGCCCTGCCCTGCACCCGCCCCTAGTAAGCACCCGCGCCGCCCAGTCGAGCCGCGACGCCCTGCCGCGCCGCGCCGCCAGGAGCCGAGCCACGCCGCCCAGTCGAGCCGCGCCGCCCTACCGAGCCGCGCCGCCCTACTGAGCCGCACTGCCCTATACGCGCTGCTCCTGCTACTACTGCTGCTTCTGCTGCCACCGCTGCTACCGCTGCTACTGCTGCTACTGCCGCTATGGCTAGCCCTAATGTTCTTACCTTTGATGCTGAGGGGCGTGCGGTTGACTTTGACGTGTGGGTTGACGACCTGCAGCTCTTTCTTCAGTGTGACTCTAAGGACGGAGTATCCCTTTTCGATCACACGTCCGGTGTCTCTCCTACACCTTCTGCCACTGCCGACAGTACGGTTCGCTCGCAGTGGACCACTCGTGACGCTGTTGCTCGCCTTGCTGTTTGTAGTCGCCTGCCGTCTGCTGAGCGCGCGCACTTTGGCCAGTACAAGACTGCTAAGTCTTTGTATGACGCTGTCGTAGCGCGCTACTCCTCCCCTGCCACTGCTGCCCTCAGCCGCCTCATGCTGCCGTACCTGTTCCCTGACCTTGCCGCCTTTGCCACAGTCGCTGACCTCATTACTCACCTCCGCACTAGTGACGCCCGCTACCACGCTGCGCTTCCCACTGAGTTCTGTGCCAAGAACCCCCCCCCCCCATGTACATACCCCTTTACTACCTAGTCCCCCGCCTCCCTGACTCCCTTGCTTCAGTCAGGGACCACTTTCTCTCCCTTTGCCCCACCGAGCTCACCGTCGACCTGCTAGAGGAGCGCCTCACTGCAGCTGAGAAGAGTATCGTTGCTATCGGTGCTTCTCGCGGCGACCCTCACGCCCCTTTCTTTGAGGGGTGTTCCCCTGTCCCCCTTCTCCCCTCTGTTGCTTCTGCTGCTGCTGTCGACCTCGTTGGGACTGAGGAGGTTGGGGCTGCGTCTGCTCCTAGTGGGAGGCGCCGCAACAGCAAGGGCAAGGGGGGCAAGGGTGGTGGAGGGGACGGTGGGGACAGCGGCGGTGGAGGCAGCGACAGCGGTGGTGGAGGTGGCGGCGGCGGTGGTGCTGGTCAAGGTGGAGCCGCGCAGCGTGGAGGCTTTGGTGGCAGCCAGCGCCAGCAGCAGCCGCGTTCCCGTGAGACCCTGTCGGCCTAGCAGCTTCGTGAGTGGTACGTTGGGCGTGGGAGGTCTGGGGGTGCTGGTCCCTGCACTTACGTTCTTCGCACCGGCGGGCGCCGTGGGGAGACGTGCGGGCTGCCACACACTGCGCAGCGCTGCTTTGGTCGCCTGACTGACGCCTGGCGCGCCCAGTTTCCTGACGTTGTTGAGCTCCCTCGCTGGGGTGATCTGCTTAAGCAGAATGTTGCTATCTTTGATCTTGATTTCGATGCTATCCTTGCTGCCATGTATGCTGCGACTGATAGTACTGAGGGTGCCTGTTACCTGTGTGTTCCGCCCGACCCGGGCATTGAGGCTGCTGCTCTAGGTGCTAGTGAGTCTGCTGCTCCAAGTACTAGTGAGTATGCTGCTCCAGGTACTGGTGAGTCTGCTGCTCCAGGTGCTGGTGAGTCTGCTCTCTCTGGTACTGCACCTACTGAGGCCTTGCACACTTTCACACTTGACTCTGGTGCTTCGCGCTCCTTCTTTCGCGACAGTACCACACTCACGCCGCTTAGTCGGCCTGTCGCAGTCTCCCTGGCTGACCCCTCTGGGGGCCTAGTCCTTGCGCACTCTTCCACGGTTCTACCGTGTCCTGCGGCCCCGTCGGGCTTGCTGTCGGGACTCCACCTCCCCTCGTTCTCTACAAACTTGGTGAGTGGAGCTGACCTCCAGGAAGTGTGGGTTGACCAGTTCACCCCTGGAGGTCAGCGTGTGACCCACTGCACTTGCTCTCAGACGGGCCGCCACCTGGCCACGTTCACCCGTCGGCCTGGGCTGAGTCTGTACACACTGACTACTGCGTCTCCTCCGGTTACTGCGTCTAGTCAGGTAGCCGCGTCTGGTCAGGTATTTGCTGCCGCGTCCAGGTCTAGTCCAGCGTCTGCCCCCTGCTCGTGTCGTCCTCTGTCACACGAGACTCTCCTTTGGCACCACCGCCTTGGTCACCCCTCCCTGCCTCGTCTTCGAGGTATGGCCTCCCGTACCCTTGTCTCTGGTCTTCCCCGGTCCCTCCCTCCCCTTCCTCCGGGGCCTGCCCCTACCTGTGTTCCTTGTGTTGAGGGCCGGCAGCGCGCCGCTCCTCACTCCTCCTCGTTCCCTCCGACAGAGGCTCCCCTGCAGACTCTCCACATGGACGTGTGGGGGCCAGCCCGCGTCCGTGGACAGGGTCACGAGCGCTACTTCCTGCTGGTCGTTGACGACTACTCGCGTTACACCACAGTCTTCCCCTTGCGCCGCAAGGGTGAGGTCACTGAGGTGTTGATCGACTGCATCCGCGGTGCCCGTCGCCAGCTCAGCGAGAGTTTCGGCTCAGACCTTCCTGTTCTGCGTCTGCACTCAGACAGAGGTGGTGAGTTTTCCTCTGACCTTCTGAGGGCTTTCTGTCGTGCGGAGGGCATCCTCCAGACGTTCACGCTTCCGGCCTCCCCACAGCAAAATGGGATTGCTGAGCGCCGCATTGGCATGGTCATGGACGTCGCTCGTACGTCCATGATCCATGCGGCTGCTCCCCATTTTCTGTGGCCGTTTGCGGTTCAGTACGTTGCGCATCAGATCAACCTTCAGCCTCGTGTCTCCTTGCCGGAGACCACACCTACTCTGCGGTGGACGGGGAAGGTTGGCAATGCGTCTGTGTTCCGTGTCTGGGGATCTCGAGCTTTTGTCCGCGATACTTCCGCAGACAAGCGGTCCTCCCGTGCCGTTCCCTGCGTCTTCCTTGGCTTCCCCCCTGACGCACCTGGGTGGCGGTTTTACCACCCCACCTCGCGTCGTGTTCTGTCCTCTCAGGACGTCACGTTTGACGAGTCGGTATCTTACTACCGTCTCTTTCCCTACCGCACTGCCCCTCTTCCCCCCCCCGCCACTCTTCCTAGCACCAGGTGCTCCTCCGGTAGACCCCCTCCCCCCTCAGGGTCCTGCCCCCTCAGTTGTGTCCCAGGTAGACCCTGTCGAGGCAGCTGTCGACTCTGGTGCTGCTAGGGGTGCTGAGCCTGCGGGTGCGGGGCCTGGGGGTGCTGAGCCTGGGGTTGCTGAGTCTGAGGGTGCGGAGCCTGGGGGTGCTAAGCCTGAGCGTGTGGAGCCTGGGGGTACTGTGCCTGGGGGTGCTGGGTCTGGGGGTGCTGAGCCTGGGGTGCTGATCCTAGGGGTGCTGAGCCTGGGGGTGCTGAGCCTGGGGGTGCTGAGTTTGGGGGTGCTGAGGCTGGGGGTGCTGAGCCTGAGCATGCTGAGTCTGGAGGTCCTCCGGGTGTCCCGTCACGGCGGGAGCCCCTCTCTCCGCAGCGGCTACGTGAGTGGTACGCTCGGCGCTGTAGCCGTGCTGCTGGAGCTACGGTTCCTATTGCTGGTGCTACGGGGCCTGCTGCTGGAGGTGCTTCTGGAGCTGGAGGTGCTGCTGGTGCTGGAGCTGCTGGAGCCGCTGGTCCTGGAGGTGCTGGTGCTGGAGGTACTGGCGCTGTTGGAGGTCCTACTGGTGTTGGAGCTGCTGGAGGTGCTGGAGCAGCTGGTCCCGGAGGTGCTCGTACTGGAGGTACTGGAGCTGCTGGGGCTGGTGGTGCTGCAGGAGTTGGAGCTGTAGGTGCTGGAGCTGTTGCTACTGGAGGTGCTGCTGGAGCTAGAGCTGCTGGAGGTACTGGAGCTGGTGGTGCTGCGGGAGTTGTAGCTGGAGACCCTGGAGCTGAGGGTACTGGTGCTGTCTCTGCTCTTTCTGGAGGCGCTGCGCGGCCGCGGCCGTACTACGTTCCGCTCCTTCAGCAGGTTCTTGGTCTCCTGCCTTCTACTGGTCCTACTCCTCCCTTACTGAGTCCACCGCCTGTCCAGTCACAGTCGCAGTTACAGCCCGCCTCTCCACTGCCTCGTCCTTCTCCTTACTCTGGACCGACTAGAGGTCTTACGGAGCGCCGTGAGCCTGAGTCTCGTCCTGAGTCGTCTGTCATGCGTTTTCTGGCCACTGTTGTTACTGACCCTTCGTTTGAGTCCACTGCTGCATCTGCTCTAGTTGCTGAGCTTGTTGACTTTGCTGCCGCCTTTCGTCTAGACTACGCCGCTAGTCTTGTTGCTGAGTCCGAGTCTGCGTCTGTCTGTCCTCCGTCCGTCAGGGGTGAGTGTGCTCTTGGCACGGACGTCCTTGAGGACAGACAGGAGGAGTTTGAGTGCTTTGCCGCTGCTTTACCTCATCTCGTGTCAATGCTGCTTGCCCTTGAGGGAGACCCGGATGCACCAGACATCCCGACCCCGCGCTCTTACGCAGAGGCAATAGAGGGTCCCTACTCCTCTCCGTGGCAGACAGCCATGGACACAGAGATGGCTTCCTGGAAGTCCACAGGCACCTACGTCAACGAGGCTCCCCTGCCTGGGGCGAACATCGTTAGTGGCATGTGGATTTTCAGGGTGAAGTGGCCGCCGGGTTCTCCGCCTGTCTTCAAGGCGCGTTACGTTGCACGAGGCTTCAGTCAGCGACAGGGAGTTGACTTCTTCCAGACCTTCTCCCCTACCCCGAAGATGACCACTCTTCGGGTGCTGCTGCACGTCGCCGCTCAGCGTGACTACGAGCTACACTCTCTTGACTTTAGCACAGCCTTCCTACAGGGCAGCCTGCACAAGGAGATCTGGCTGCGCCGCCCACCTGGCTTCACTGGGTCGTTTCCTGCAGGTACCCAGTGGAGCCTCCGGCGGCCAGTCTACGGTCTCCTCCAGGCACCCCGTGAGTGGCACGACACACTGAGGACGACTCTTGCTGCTCTTGGGTTTGCTCCTTCCACTGCTGACCCGTCGCTGTTTCTACGCACCGACACCACTCTGCCGCCGTTCTACGATCTCGTGTACGTAGGTGACTTGGTCTTTGCTATTGCTGACACTGAGGCACTCGCCCACGTGAAGTCGGAGCTGCAGAAGAGACACATGTGCACAGACCTGGGTGAGCTGACAAGCTATCTTGGCTTGCGGATCACCCGGGACAGAGCACAGCGCACCATTATATTGACTCAGTCACACAAGGTGCAACAGGTCCTTCAGCGCTTCGGCTTCACGTACTCCTCGCCACAGTCCACTCCTCTGCCTACCGGTCACTCGCTCTCAGCTCCACCTTCGGACGAGTCCGTAGAGCCGAGTGGCCTGTATCCAGAGCTTGTGGGCTGCCTCATGTACCTGATGACCTGCACTCGACCTGACCTTGCCTACCCTCTTAGCATTCTAGCACGCTATGTCGCTCCTGGCAGACACAGGAAGGAGCACATGGATGCAGCTAAGAGGGTGTTGCGCTACTTGTGCAGTACGTCGGGCATGGGGCTCGTGCTTGGAGGACGGGCTCGAGTTGTCCTCACTGGTCACGCAGACACTTCCTGGGCTGACGACTTGACTACGTAGCGGTCGTCACAGGGTTACACCTTCAGCCTTGGCTCCGGCTCTGTCTCTTGGCGGTCTACCCGCTCGTCTTCTGTTCTCTGTTCCAGTTGTGAGGCTGAGATCTACGCAGGGGCCATGGCTGCACAGGAGTTACGCTGGCTCACCTACCTGCTGACCGACCTGGGAGAGCCGCCTCGTTCTCCTCCAGTGCTGTACGTCGACAACAAGGCCATGATTGCCTTGTGTCAGGAGCACAGACTGGAGCACAGAACGAAGCACATTGCTCTGCGCTACTTCCTTGCTCGAGAGTTGCAGCAGCGTGGTCAGCTTTGTCTTGCTTACGTGGCCACTCGGGCCAACACTGCTGATGTTTTCACCAAGGCACTTCAGCCTTGTGATCATCAGCGTTTCTGTACTGTTCTAGGCCTTGTACCTACTCTGCCTCACTTGCTTACTTCTTGACTCTGCTTGTACTGTGATCTCTATACATATACCTGCATGCTTACACTTGCTAGGTTGTGTTCACTGTATTGCTTATTCTCCTTTATATAACTCTGCATGTGAACCGGCCTTGTGGCCATTTGCTTGTGCTCAGAATGCGTGGTGACGTCGTGATCCACCCTCAGCTTGCTTTGCCTTTCTTGACCGGTCTTGTACCTCTTGTTCTCCCCCACTTTGCCTATGGGGGTGTGTCAAACTTATATGCTATAGTCTGTTTAGGCTGTAGTGGGGTAGTTCATATTGGGTACAACACTTTCAGGTTTCTTACTTGTACCCACCTGCTTTCTAGTTCAGTCATTCCTTCCTTCACTATTCTGACAAAAGTTGGTAAAAGTACTAACTCTAATTGGGTTGTACCCCTTATGGGCTACCCTACGCCACTACAGCCTACACTATGTAAGCATTATAGCATTTTGACAACCTTCGCAACATCCACACTCATTATGAGAAACTCTCTTCAAGATGTGTGAAAAAAATTCTAAGTATTTTAAAAAGTTTCCGTTTATAAGACTTATAAGACACCCAAAACCTCCCCAAATACAAGATAACCCAAGCATTTTTTTTCTAGTGTACCGGTATGAGATAAGACATATATGTCTTATATCCGGGCGATTACGGTATGTGTCAAATGCTGTATTACCGTAAGCCCTCGGATAGAAGCGCAGGCCTCGGATAAGTGCCGCGCCGGCGCTTATAAAAGGATGACGGCACTTGTATCCGGTCCTCGGTTATAAGCCCACCCCCTAAAAAAAGATGATTTATTATAAGCGCATGTTCGTTTTTCATTTGAAGACTTGACGAAATACAGAAACAAATTTCACATTATCAGGGAAACGAACTACAAATTCGATTTCCCACACTCTGATCTCACTTTTTGCGTGTCTAGTCAGCAGGTGCTGTCATTCTTGTCAGAATTATATTCTTATACCTGCATGTAGCTCTAGCTGTAGTGTAGATATTAACTTTATAGGTGGTGCACCTCTTTGTTTGCTATATGTACCCTAGTGCTATAGTGAACATCCATTCTCTCCTCTCTCGACCCTCTCTGCTTGGCACAAACCACCTCGACTCCCTTGGCCTAGGCTACTAAGCCTAGGCCCTCACTTGAACTTAGCCTACACTTTTGTCAAACATATGTATAGCTATGTTATATTTTGGGTAGGCTTAGTGGGTACACATTGTAGGGTACAACCCCTTAGGTCAATTTTCCTTTGTACCACCATCTCGATAGTCGACACTCAACCATGCCTAACTTCTAAGATGGTATCTAGAGCATAGGTCGTTAGGACCTAAGATTAGGGCCCACCGATTACTGCATTACTTCGTCTGCCTTGCCTGCTGCCCGCGCGCGCCTCGGCTACACGCGCGCGGCCTCTTTTTTTTTTTCCGTGCGCGCCACTTAAGCAGCCCGCGCGTAGCCCGTTTTCGGCCCCGCGCGCGACGTCAGCCACCCGCGCAGCCTGCCGTCGGCCCGCGCGCCGTGTAAGCCGCCCGTGCGCACCTGCTTAGGCCCTGCGCGCCGCGTCCGTGTAGCCCGTTTTAGGCCCCACGCGCCGTGTAGCCCGTTTTAGGCCCCACGCGCCGTGTAGCCCGTTTTAGGCCCCACACGCCGCGCCAGCCGCCCACGCAGCCTGCTGCCAGCCCGCGCGTCGCCACGAGCAGCCTGCAGCTGCGCGCGCTGCCAGTAGCCACGTGCAACCTGCAGCCTCGTGCAGCAAGCCGCCACACGCAGCCAGCAGTCTCACGCAGCCCTCAGGCCGCTCCTGCCTGCTGCCTACCTGCTGCCTGCCTGCCTGCCTGCTTGCTGCCTGCTGCCGCCTGCCTGCTTGCTGCCTGCTGCCGCCTGCCTGCAGCCTGCCTGCTGCCTACCTGCTGCCTGCCTGCCTGCCTGCCTGCTTGCTGCCTGCTGCCGCCTGCCTGCAGCCTGCCTGCTGCCTGCCTACTGCCTGCCTACTGCTTGCTGCCTACTGCCGCCTGCCTGCTTGCTGCCTGCTGCCGCCTGCCTGCAGCCTGCCTGCTGCCTGCCTGCTGCCTGCCTACTGCTTGCTGCCTGCTGCCGCCTGCCTGCAGCCTACCTGCTGCCTGCCTGCTGCCTGCCTACTGCTTGCTGCCTGCTGCCGCCTGCCTGCCGCCTGCCTGCCTGCCTGCAGCCTACCTGATGCCTGCCTACTGCTTGCTGCCTGCTGCCGCCTGCCTGCTTGCTGCCTGCTGCTGCCTGCCTGCTACCTGCCAGCTGCCTGCCTACTGCTTGCTGCCTGCTGCCGCCTGCCTGCTTGCTGCCTGCTGCCGCCTGCCTGCCGCCTGCCTGCCTGCCTGCTTGCTGCCTGCTGCATGCCTGCTGCCAGCCTGCTGCTTGCTGCCTGCTGCCGCCTGCCTGCTTGCTGCCTGCTGCCGCCTGCCTGCGAATATGGCGACGCCTAACGTTCTAGCGTTCGAGCCCGACGGACGTCCCATCGAGTTCACTGTGTGGTTAGACGATCTCCAGCTGTTCCTTCTGACTGATGCCAAAGAGGGCGTTTCCCTGTTTGATTACGTCTCTGGCACTGCCGTTACTCCTGCTGCTGATGCTCCTGCTCTAGAACGTTCCCAGTGGCAGACCCGTGATGCTGCTGCACGCCTAGCTATTAGGAACCACCTGCCGATTACTGAGCGAGCGCATTTCAGCCAGCACAGAACTGCTAAGACACTGTACGACGCTGTAGTTGCGCGCTACTCCTCCCCGGCCACTGCAGCCATAGGTCGACTCATGCTACCGTACCTGTTCCCCGATCTTTCCTCGTTCACCACTGCTGAGGACCTAGTTTCTCACCTGCGCGCTACTGACTCTCGCTTTCGTGCCGCCCTTTCAGCCGAGTTCTGCGCCGCAAACCCCCCCCCGATGTACTTCACTCTCTATTTCCTCGTCACCCGCCTCCCTGACACTCTTAGCTCTGTCAGGGACCACTTCCTAGCGCTAGACCCCACCACTCTCACTGTCGACGACTTCGAGAAGCACCTCCTCGCAGCAGAGAAGAACATCCTCGCTGTAGGTGCTGCTCGTGGCACCCCTCGCTCTCCCCTCTTTGAGGGGTGCTCCCCCTCCCCTCTCACCCCCTCCTACGCCTCCGTAGCTGCTGCTCACGACTACCTTGGTGCTGAGGGGGTCGGAGCTGCTTCCGCTCCTAGTGGGAAGCGTCGCAGCGGCAGGGGCGGCAGGGGTGGCAGGGGCGGTGGGGGTGGCGGTGGAGGTGGCGGTGGTGCAGGCGGCGGGGGAGGTGGAGGTGGTGGGGGTGGTCGTGGGGGTGGAGGCGGTGGAGGTGGTGGTGGGGGTGGCGGAGGCACTGGGAGCGGTGGAGGGGGCAGCAGCGGCGGTGGGGGAGGAGGGGGCGGTAGTGGCATTGGTGGTCAGGGCCAGCAGTAGCCGCAGCAGCAGCAGCAGCAGCAGCAGCAGCAGCAGCAGCAGCAGCAGCAGCAGCAGCAGCAGCAGCAGCAGCAGCAGCAGCAGCAGCAGCAGCAGCAGCAGCAGCAGCAGCAGCATCAGCGTCAGCGCCAGACCCCCACTTCCCAGCAGCTTCTTGACTGGTATGCCGGGCGTGGGGCTTCTGGGGGTCCTGGTCGCTGCCCCTATATCATCCGCACAGGTCCCCGCGCTGGTCGCCAGTGCACAGGTTTTCACACTGAGCAGCGCTGCTTTGCTCGGCTTAGCGACGCCTGGCGCGCCAAGTTTCCTGATGCTACTGAGTTCCCCAACTGGGCAGACTTGCTTAGACGTGATGTACCTATCTTTGATCTTGACTATGAGGCAATTCTTGCTGCTATGTATGCCTTGTCTGTTAGTGCTGAGGGTGACTGCTACTTGTGTGTGCCGCCGGATCCTGGTATAGCCCCTGGTATAGCCCCTGCAGCACTAGGTGCTTGTGAGTCTGCTCCCCTTGGTACTGCGCCTGCACAGGCTTTGCACACATTTACACTTGACTCTGGTGCTTCCCGCTGTTTCTTTCGCGACAGTACCACAGTCACTCCCCTCCCTGCACCTGTTCCTGTCTCACTGGCTGACCCCTCTGGGGGCCCAGTGCTTGCACGGTCTTCCACTGTGCTTCCGTGTCCGGCGGTCCCGTCTGGTGAGCTGTCTGGTCTCCAACTCCCCTCGTTCTCTACGAACTTGGTGAGTAACGCTGTCCTCCAGGATGCGGGGGTTGACACCTTCACCCCTGGCCGGCAGCGTGTGGCGATTTGCACGTGCTCCCAGACTGGTCGCCACCTGGCCACGTTCGCTCGTGCGCCAGGGTCCAGTCTCTACACCCTCACCACTGCGTCACGCTCCACCCCTTTGTCTCCCCAGTTGCACGCGTCTGCTCAGGTAGCTACACAGTGTGAGTGTCGCCGGCTGTCGCACGACACTCTCCTGTGGCACCACCGCCTTGGTCACCCCTCCCTGCCTCGCCTACGCAGCATGCACTCCCGCTTCCTGGTTTCTGGTCTTCCCAGGTCTCTGCCTCCCCTCCCTCCCTCGCCTGCACCGCCCTGCATTCCCTGCGTCGAGGGGCGGCAGCGCGCCGCTCCTCACTCCTCCTCGTTCCCTCCCACAGAGGCTCCACTGCAGACTCTCCACCTGGACGTGTGGGGCCCAGCCCGCGTCCGTGGACAGGGCCACGAGCGGTACTTCCTGCTGGTTGTCGACGACTACACGCGCTACACCACGGTCTTCCCCTTGCAGCGCAAGGCGGATGTCCCTGATGTTTTGATCCCCTGGATCCGCGCTACTCGTCTCCAGCTCCGCGAGCGGTTCCAGTCGGACTTTCCTGTCCTGCGTCTGCACTCTGACAGAGGTGGTGAGTTCTCCTCAGACCTCTTGGCAGCCTTCTGTGCGGAGCACGGCATCCGCCAGACTTTCACGCTTCCGGCCTCTCCGCAGCAGAATGGGGTTGCTGAGCGCCGCATTGGCTTAGTCATGGAGGTCGCTCGTACCTCCATGATCCATGCGGCTGCCCCCCATTTTCTGTGGCCGTTTGCGGTCCGGTACGCCGCGCATCAGCTCAACCTTTGGCCCCGTGTCTCCTTGCTGGAGACCTCGCCCACACTGCTGTGGACGGGGAAGGTTGGCGACGCGTCGCGTTTCCGGGTCTGGGGTGCTCGTGCCTTTGTCCGCGATACCACCGCGGACAAGCTCTCCCCTCGCGCCATTCCTTGCGTCTTCCTTGGCTTTGTCCCTGACGCGCCTGGCTGGCAGTTTTACGACCCCGCCTCGCGCCGTGTCTTTGCGTCTCAGGACGTCACCTTTGACGAGTCCGTCCCCTTTTACCGCCTCTTCCTCTACCGCACTGCTCCTCGCCCCCCCCCGCCGCTCTTTCTCGCCCCAGGTCCTCCCCAGGTAGACCCCCTCCCCGCGCCAGGTCCTGCTCCTTCAGGTGTCTCTCAGGTAGACCCCCCTGCGCCTGCGCCTGTTGAGGTCACTGGTGACTCCGGTCCTGCTGCGAGTGGTGCTGTCCCTGGGGGTGCGGAGCTTGGGGGTGCTGAGTATGGGGACGCTGAGCGTGTGGAGCCTGGAGGTGCTGAGCCTGCGCGTGAGGAGCCTGGAGGTGCTGCGTCTCGTGGTACTGCGTCTGGAGGTGCTGCGTCTGGGGGTGCTGAGCCTATGTGTGCGGAGCCTGGGGGTGCTGAGTCTGGGGGTGAGTCGCCCGAGAGTTCTGAGACTGCTGTTACGCGGTCTCCCTGGAGTAGCCGTCTTCGTCTGCGTGTGCCCCTCACCTCCCAGCAGCTGCACGACTGGTACGGTCGCCGTCAGCGTTCCACTTCTGCACCTCAGGGCTCTTCTGCTGCAGGTTCTTCTTCTGGTGTCGCTGGTCCCGGAGGTGCTCGTACTGGGAGTACTGGAGCTGCTGGGGCTGGTGGTGGAGCTGCTGGAGGTGCTAGAGGTGCTGGAGCTGCTCGGGGTACTGGAGCTGCTGGAGGTGCTAGTGCTACTGGAGGTGCTGGAGCTGCTGGGGGTGCTGGAGCTGCTGGAGGTACTAGAGCTGCTGGAGGTGCTGGAGCCACTGGGGGTGCTGGAGCTGCTGGAGGTGCTGGAGCTGCTGGAGCTGCTGGTGGCACTACTCAGCTACGCCTGTTCTTTGCTCCGCCGTCTCCGTCGTCTCAGCCACCACCTGACTCTGCACTTCGCCAGGTTCTCGGTCTTCCCTCGTCTACTGGTCTTCCGTTACAGCCTGGCTCACCGCTGCCTGCTCCCTCTCCGTACACAGAGCAGCCTGGTGGCCTTGCAGAGCGTCGTGAGCCTGTGTCGCGTCCTGTCTCCCCTGTCAGTTCCGGTCGTCGTGTTCCTCGTCAGTGCCAGCCGGCTGTCTCCGGCCCTCCCCTTGTCGTTCGTCGTCCTTCCTCTCCTTCACCGCGTGTTCCTCTGCCGCCTCCCCCTGCGTCCTCTCTGCCTGTCGTTGCTGACCCTGCGTCTGACCGGTTTCGTGCTGAGCACTCTACTGTCACGCGTCTGCTTGCCACTGTTGTCACTGACCCTTCGTTTGAGTCTGCTGCTGCGTCTGCCTTAGTCACTGAGCTTGTTGCCTTTGCTGCTCACTGTCGTCTAGACTACGCCGCCGGTCTTGTTGCTGAGTCTGCGTCTGTCTGTCCTCCGTCCGTCGGGGGTGAGTGTGCTCTTGGCACGGACGTCCTTGAGGACAGGCAGGAGGACCTTGAGTGTCTTGCAGCCGCTGCGCCTCAGCTCGTATCCATGCTGCTTGCCCCTGAGGGAGATCCGGATGCACCAGACATCCCTACCCCACGCTCTTACGCTGAGGCGATCGCGGGTGAGTACTCCTCTCAGTGGCAGACAGCCATGGATGCAGAGATGGCATCCTGGAAGTCCACAGGCACCTACGTCGACGAGGTTCCCCCTCTTGGGGCGAACATCGTCAGTGGCATGTGGATTTTCAGGGTGAAGCGGCCGCCAGGTTCTCCGCCTGTCTTCAAGGCTCGTTACGTGGCTCGAGGCTTCAGTCAGCGAGAGGAAGTTGACTTCTTCCAGACCTTCTCCCCCACCCCGAAGATGACCACTCTTCGGGTGCTGCTGCACGTTGCCGCTCAGCGTGACTACGAGCTTCACTCTCTTGACTTCAGCACAGCCTTCTTACAGGGCAGCCTGCACGAGGAGATTTGGCTGCGCCGCCCTCCTGGCTTCACTGGGTCGTTCCCTCCTGGTACCCAGTGGAGCCTCCGGCGGCCGGTCTACGGTCTCCGCCAGGCTCCACGTGAGTGGCACGACACACTGAGGACGACACTTGCGGCTCTTGGGTTTGCTCCGTCGACTGCTGACCCGTCGCTGTTTTTGCGCACCGACACTTCGCTGCCGCCGTTCTACGTTCTCGTGTACGTCGACGACTTGGTCTTTGCCACTGCTGACACTGAGGCTCTCGCCCTGGTGAAGTCGGAGCTGCAGAAGAGACACACGTGCACAGACCTGGGTGAACTGCGCAGCTACCTTGGCTTGCAGATCACCCGGGACAGAGCACGCCGCACCATCACACTGACTCAGTCACACATGGTGCAGCAGGTCCTTCAGCGCTTTGGTTTCACCTGGTCCTCAGCACAGGCCACTCCTCTGGCTACAGGTCACTCGCTCTCAGCTCCACCTTCGGACGAGTCCGTAGAGCCGAGTGGTCCTTACCCAGAGTTAGTGGGCTGCCTCATGTACCTAATGACTTGCACTCGTCCTGACCTTGCGTACCCTCTTGGCCTTCTGGCTCGCTACGTGGCTCCTGGTCGGCACCGAAAGGTGCACATGGATGCTGCCAAGAGGGTACTACGCTACTTGTGCAGTACATCGGGCATGGGGCTCGTGCTTGGAGGACGGGGTGACGTTGTCCTCACTGGTCATTCGGACGCCTCTTGGGTTGACGACCAGGCTACGCAGCGGTCGTCACAGGGTTACACCTTCAGCCTTGGCTCTGGTTCAGTTTCTTGGCGTTCTACACGCTCGTCTTCAGTTCTCGGCTCCAGTTGTGAGGCCGAGATCTACGCCACAGCCATGGCTGCACAGGAGCTTCGCTAGCTCACCTACCTGCTGACTGACTTGGGAGAGCGGCCTCGTTCTCCTCCAGTGCTGTACGTCGACAACAAGGCCGCCATTGCCGTGTGTCAGGAGCACAGACTGGAGCACAGAATGAAGCACATCGCTCTCCGTTACTTTCTTGCTCGAGAGCTGCAGCAGCGTGGCCAGCTTCGTCTTACCTACGTGGCCACTCGGGCCAACACTGCTGATATATTCACCAAGGCACTTCTGCCTGGTGATCATCAGCGTTTCTGCACTTTGTTAGGCCTTGTGCCCACTCTTCCTCACTTGCTGTAGGCTTTGTTTGTACCATGATTTGTATGTATTCCTGCATGCTTGTTCTTGTAGGTAGATTTCACTGTACTGTTGTTGTTACATATATATCTCTTCATGTGGACTGGCCTTGTGGCCTTTCTTGCTTGTGCTCAGACTGCGTGATCCACCCTGAGCTTGCTTTGCACTTCCTGACTGGTCTTGTGACCCTCTGTTCTCCCCCACTCTGCCTATGGGGGTGTGTCAAACATATGTATAGCTATGTTATATTTTGGGTAGGCTTAGTGGGGTACACATTGTAGGGTACAACCCCTTAGGTCAATTTTCCTTTGTACCACCATCTCGATAGTCGACACTCAACCATGCCTAACTTCTAAGAACTTTTGCCTACGATTCTAACAATTCTGTCAGTTTGAGTTGGGAGGGAATCACTCCCTGCCAAGCTGCGCGAGAATCAGATTCGCGACCCTATATGTTTTCGACTCGATTACAATCGGCAGAACGAGATCTACAGTTTGGTGTAAAACAGATAGAAATTCTTTTTGCCATTTTATAAATGCCAGCGCTTATAAAATTCCTCGATTATAAGCGCACCCCCTAAAAAACAGTGTTTTTATATACCCCCAGGGGTGTTTCTATCTGGGGCTGACGGTATCTTTGAAATCCATTCGGCAAACCGTGTTCACACGTTGGTGGCGAGCGGCTCTGTATCGGATCTAGAGAAGGCGGTTTGGTCATTGGCATTGGTCACCTTGGACTTGTCATCTCTGCTTTGAGGCTTCCGAATGGGTCAGTCCGCCAAAACACGCCACAGCAGCTGAGTTATGGGCCTCGAGTTTATGTTGAATCAAGAGCCTCGGAGCCTCGAAGTTATCGAATGCCGTGGCTGTTGGCGCGTCATTCGAACACCGAACCGCCTGAGGGCCTCGGAAATGTCGTAGCCATTAGCGTTCAGAATGGAGGTTCGATAACTCAGAGTTTTCTTGAGGTTGTGATTGCCGGTGTTGGCGTGTCGTTTTCCTGAGCAGCCACCTGCTTGAGGGCCTCGGGAATGTCGTAGCGAATGGCGTTGAACGGAATGCTCATGTCGTCGCTGTAGATCCGATGAGCGCGCTCCAGCGAATCCTGGACCGGCAAATTCGGTGGAAGAGAGGAGAGGAAATGGGATTGGTGGAGAAGGTAATGATTTAGTTGGAGAGATGCGGAAGCAAGCATCTTAGTTAGTAACAACGAGTAGTAGTCTAACGCTTACCAGCACTTACCACTGACCTTATCGAGGCATATGGCGACACTGAGCACTCACCTTATCGTACAATTAGGAAGCGAGGAAGCGTTAATCATTGCACAGCAAGGCAGCTTTGACCGTAGTACTCACCTTATCGAGCCATACGACTACGCTGAGCACTCACCTGCGCACTCACAAGTGCGTGGAACGTTGGTCCGCACCTGTGAGTTGGAGGGACTTGCCCTTCTGGACAATCCCAAGGCTCACCTTACAGCGGAAGGCGGTACTGAGCACTCACCTTATCGAATGGGAATGGCAGCATTTAGCACTCACCTTATCGTACAACTGTGCCGAACGCTGGTCCGCGCCTGTGAGCTGGAGGGACTTGCCCTTCTGGAATATCCCGAGATCTGACGTGTTGAGCTGACGCATCACTGCTGCCACGTCAGCGGACATGTTCTCGAAGCGACCCACAAAGTCGTAATGCACGCGATCCAGCGCACAGAGGTCGATCTGCGGGGAGGAGGGAGAGAGGAACGAGCAGAGATAACAGATACAAGCAGGAAAAGAGAGGGAAAAAATATCAGGGATTGAGAGGGAATGAAGCGAGTTGTAGTGCACTCGATCCAAAGCACAGTGGTCAGTCCGCGGGTATGAGGGAGAGAGGAACGAGCAGACAAAAGCCCGTTCAGAAAGCTGCCCACCCAGTCTACGTGCGTATGTGCTCCAAAGCATAGAGGTTGATCTGAACAGAATGCGAGATTAGGGATTGCCTTGGTAGTGCGATTCAGTGGGACGGGTTGGATGGCTCAAGAGACATGGAAGAGATGTTTCATGCATTGATCGCAAGCACTCGCCATGCATCACCAAAGTCACAGCCACCCGCGAGCCTCACCTGCTTGTCGATGTGATTCTCGATCTTATCAGCATCCCCTTTAAGAGCCTCCTCCACAAGAACCAGAAACTCCGCAAACGAAAAGTCACCCTTGGGATGCGATTTTAGCATCTTCTTGAGCTGCTTGCTCTTCCCAAACATGGCGTCCGCCCAATACAGCCGTGCATCGCCCTCGTTTGTGAAGTTCCGCGCGAGCACAAACTTGTCAAGAAACGCTGATGTGGCGCGCGTGAGAGGGTTGCGCACGAACGTGAATCGGAACACGTCTCGCCGCGTAATGAACCGAATGGCTGCCTCCTCGTGCAAATCTGGTAGTTCCGTGAGTCCGTTCAGCCCACGCAGGTGAATCATCTTAAAATCCTCGGTCGTGATGTTCAACCCTGCTGGCTCTGACGCTGCTGCTGCTGCTGCTGGTGCTGCTGCTGTCCCTTCTGCTGCTGCTGTTCCCCCAATCCCAGCATCTGCTGCGGCCGTCCCATTCGCGGAACCTGCTTGGTTGTCAGAGCTGGTCTTATTAAAGGAGTGGAACTCGGAGTAGTTTCCACGAAGCTTCATGAGGCGGAACCAGAGCTTCCAGCTCGTGTTGCCAACCTTGGGCAGCGCGCAGTACAGGGCTTTAAGGGACTCTGGAGGGGCGGGACGAGAGGAGGGAGCGCGAAGGCAAGATATGATATGAGGGCCTTTTCCATGATGCTTCCAGCTCGTGTTGCCCACCTTGGGCAGCGCGCAGTACAGGGCTTTAAGGGACTCTGGGAAGGAGGGGGGAGGGGAGGAGGGGAATGGGGGGGAGGAGGGGGCAGGGGAGGAGGGGAATGGGGGGAGGGAGGGGGAGGGAGAGGGGAAGGCGGAGGGGGAGGACAGGAGGGTCTGATTCATGCCTCGTGTTGCCCACCTTGGGCAGAGCGCGGTTGAGGGCCTTGAGGGACTCTGAGGGGGAGAGGGAAGAGGGGGGAGGGAGAGGGGGAGTTGGACAGGAAGAGGAGGGTCTGATTCATGACTCATGAAACAGTGTGCTTGCATCAGAACACACTGTTTGGAAGTGATGGGGGGGAGTAGATGGCATTGGAGGGTAGTCCTTGAGGCACTCTGGGAAAGAGGGAGAGTGGGGGGAAAGGAAGGGGGGGGAGGCAGACAGGAAGAGGAGGGTGTCATTCATGACTCGAGTCTCGACTGCTTGCATCAGAGCACACTGTTTGGAAGTGATGGGGGTGAGTAGATGGCATTGGAGGGTAGTCCAGACTCCAGGGAATGGAGGGAACATTTCAGACTCACTCCCATCCCATCCACTCACCACCCACTCACCATCCACTCCCCATCCATGCACCATCCACACCATCTACGATCATGTGTTGGGCGAATTTATTCTCCAGCAGCGGTTTGGGGCACGCAGCAGCACACAGCGCCTGCTCTGCACCACTCTGTTTGGGATTGTCGGGTTGATCCGTGATCATGTGTGTAACGAATCAGAGCGCCTACTCTCAAGCACCCCTACACACACACTTCCCTTACTCCTCACTCCCCATCCACTCCCCATCCACTCCCCATCCACTCCCCATCCACTCACCATCCACAATCATGTGTTGGGCGAACTTATTCTCCAAGAGCGGTTTGGGGCACGCTGCAGCACACAGCGCCGGCTGCACCACTCTGAACGCCCCCTGCAGCCCTCGGGATTGTCGCGTTGACCCGCGCGCCACAACGAAGGAGAAGGAAGGTGACTTGTGCGTGAAGATGAGTGAAGGGGCGTCTGCGAGCAGAAAGAGCTCTGCTAGCTGGATGGGGTTAGAGGGGGGCCGGGAGGGATTGCCAGCCTTTGAGGTTGGGCGACTTTTAAGAGTGAAGATGAGTGAAGGGGCGTCTGCAAGCAGGAAGAGCTCTGCTAGCTGGATGGGGAAGGTGGCGGGAAGGGGGAAAGGAAGGGGAGGGGAGGACAAGCTTGAGTGTCCCTGCCAGCCCTTGGGATTGTGTTGACCCACGTGCCACAGCGAATGAGAAGGCGTGCGACTTGTGAGTGAAGATGAGAAAAGGGACGTCGGCGAACAGGAAGAGCTCTGACAACTGGGAGGGGTTAGAGGGGGGAAAGGGGCAAGAAAGGGGAGGGGAGGGAGAGGTTGAGTGCCCCTGACAAACCTTGGGATTGCGGTGTTGGGCTCAAGCCACAGCAAAGGAGAAGCAGACGGAGACGGAAGGAGGAGGAGATGAGCGGGCGGGCAGGGGAGGGGAGGTAGCGGCTGGTAGAGAGAGAGAGAGAGAGAAGTGAAGAGGCAGGCGCTTACCAGTCGTTGGTAGCAAGCTGTGGCAATGTCCGCACTCCCTCCTTCCCCGCTATGTTCCACCCACCATGCAGCAGCGTGGGGCGCGGTTAGGGTGGAATGGAGGAAGGGCCTTACCAGTCGTTGGTAGCAAGCTGTGGCAATGTCCGCACTCCCTCCTTCCCCGCTATGTTCCACCCACCATGCAGCAGCGTGGGGCGCGGTTAGGGTGGAATGGAGGAAGGGCCTTACCAGTCGTTGGTAGCAAGCTGTGGCAATGTCCGCACTCCCTCCTTCCCCACAGTGCTCTGCCCGCCACTCAGCAGCGTGGGGCAGCAGGGGGGCGCGGTTGGGGTGGAAGGCGGAGGCGACCGAGCGGGCGGGCAGGGGAGGGGAGGCGGCGGCAAGAGTGAAGTCGAGAGAGGGGTGGCGGAGGAAGAGGGAGGTGAGATAGCGAATGAGGCACGTGGGGAGGAGCTTGGCGTTGGGGCATGATGCGGCAGCAGCGGCAGCTCCTGATTGTTTGGGGTCCTGGGGGCGGGCAGGGGAGGGGAGGGCAGGGGAGGGGAGGGCAGGGCAGGGGAGGCGGCAGCGAGAGTGAAGTCGAGAGAAGGGTGGAGGAGGAAGAGGGAGGTGAGATTGCGGATGAGGCACGTGGGGAGGAGCTTGGTGTTGGGGCATGATGCAGCAGCAGCAGTGGCTCCTGAGGTCTTGGGGTCCTGATGGGGGGCACAGGGCAAGGGGGGGTAATGGGGACAAATGGAAGGGGAGAAGAGAGGGAAAAAAATCGAGAGAGTGGTGAGGTTGCGGGCAGGCGAGAGTGAAGTCGAGGGCGGGGTGGCGGAGGAAGAGGGAGGTGAGGTTGCGGATGAGGCACGTGGGGAGGAGCTTGGCGTTGGGGCACGGGGGGGCGGAGGTGACTTCAGAGTGCGTGGGGTCCTGAGTGGGGGGATGTGGGAAGGAAGGGAAGGGGAGAACAGACAAGGGCGCTAAGAAAGAGGGTGGACGAGTAGAAAAGAGAGCGGTGAGACTGCGTGCTGACAAGAGTGAAATCGAGGGAGAGGTGAAGGCGGAAGAGGGCTGTGAGGTGGCAGATGAGGCACGTTGGTGGGTGCCCACTCGCCGTGTGTGATGAGGCACGTTGGGGGGTGCCCACTCGCCGTGTGTGATGAGGCACGTTGGGGGGTGCCCACTCGCCCACTCGCCCACATCCTTCCCCCATCCACCATCCTTCCCCCATCCACCATCCTCCCCATCCACCATCCTCCCCATCCACCATCCTCCCCATCCACCATCCTCCCCATCCACCATCCTCCCCATCCACCATCCTCCCCATCCACCATCCTCACTGCAGCAGCAGCTGCGTATGCTTGTGCCATACCGTATGCTGCCACTCCACCACGAAGCACTTTCACTCCACTCACCTCCAGCAGCACTCCGGTTGTGCAGCAGTTATGCGCACGTGTGTGTGTGTGTGTGTGTGTGTGTGTGTGTGTGTGTGTGTGCGTGCGCGCACACACTATACCATGTGCCCCCAATCCCCCCACCACTCCACTCACCTCCAGTAGCACTCCCGTTGTGCCCCTCACTCGCCCCACATCCTCCCCATCCACCATCCCCTGCACTGCATCCCCCCTGCCATCTGCACCGATTGTATGTGCATTCGCCATACCAAAGACATCTCACTCCACTCACCTCCAGCAGCACGCCTGTTGTGCCCCGCACTCGCCCCACATCCTCCCCATCCACTATCGCCTGCACTGCTGCTGACGCCTGCAGCGACTGGTAGCACCTCATGGTCTCGTCATACAGCCGGCAGGGGCCGGTGGATGCCTGGAGGGATGGAGGAGCGAGAGAGAGAAAGAGGTAGATGCACAGAGGAATACAGGGAAGTGGGTAGACGGAAGGGGACACAGACCTACAGTAGGTATGAAACATACCTCTCAGGTACAACTCACCATGGCACGGGCGAGAGGGCGCGGGACATTGACCTCCATGGGAAGCAGCAGAGGGCTCCACTCCATGAGTCCTTGTGCTTCTGAGTCGACTCAAAAGCAATCATGAGTCTGCTACTCACCATGGCACGGGCGAGAGGGCGCGGGACATTGACCTCCATGAGCAGCATCAGAGGCAGCAGGACCCGAGTACGACTCGTGAGTCTGCAACCCTACTCACCACAGTACGAATCGTGCCTCTGCTACTCACCATGGCACGGGCGAGAGAGCGGGGGACATAGACCTCCATGGGCAGGATCAGAGGGCTCCATTCCTCCTCCTCCCTCTCCCCACACTTGCGCTTCACCTGCCAATAGCAACATGCCACGTCACCATGTTACACGCCAGTGCAAACAACACATGAATGCAGCCAGCACATCAACGCATGATGCTGCTACAGTGAAAAGAAACACAAACTATTCACAAATACACTCTGATGTCTAGCGGAGTTTGAGTTTCTTTTCAAACTCAAACATACACACTGATGAGTTGAAAGATGACTTGACTCTCTACCATGTGAAAAAAGGTTGGTTTCGAGACGTCTCAAAACCAACCTTCGCTCTCCATGCTCAAAACAACTCAAAAGCTCAAGCTCTTCATACATACGGAGTTATAAAACACGTCTCGATGCTTAAAGCAGCTCGGAGCTTACCGGTGCAATACCAAAGTCGTCCGTCCTATCTGCCTGCTGCACCTGCAATCTTTTCCTCCCTGCCACCACCACCACCGCCACCACCCCTGCAGGCAGTGACGAGCGGATCGCCACCCCTTTGGGCCGCAGCAGCAGCGCTGAGAAGGGCACTGGCAGAGGGGTTTCCATCTCCTTCCCTGCACTGCTGGTGGCAGTCTGAGGGGTGGCGGAGGGGGTTGTGTGTGGGCGCAGATGCCACAGCACCCCCACGGTGATGTTGTGCAGGGTGGATAGCGCACTGGCCTGGCACAGCCGCTGCAAAGCCAAGGGAAGCACAGACGTCTGATGATAGGGGGTTGGGTTGGGGGGTCAGGAAGGCGGAAATGGGGGTTTGGGCAGACGCAGGTGCCACAACACAGCACCCCCACGGTGATGTTGTGCAGGGTGGATAGGGCACTGGCCTGGCATAGTCGATGCAGGGCTAGAGGGAGCACGGACGTCTGTTGGAGGAGGCACGGGCGTTGGGGGGAGGAAAGAGGGGGGAGAGAGAGGAGGGGTGTTGTGCAGGGTGGATAGAGCACTCGCCTGGCACAGCCTCTGCAGCGCTAAGGGTAGCACGGACGTCTGTTGGAGGAGGGGGAGGGGAGGGAGAGAGAGGAGG
This sequence comes from Closterium sp. Naga37s-1, assembly GCA_947471745.1. Classification (NCBI taxonomy): domain Eukaryota; kingdom Viridiplantae; phylum Streptophyta; class Zygnematophyceae; order Desmidiales; family Closteriaceae; genus Closterium; species Closterium sp. Naga37s-1. The sequence continues at coordinate 3,386,148 of CANJKZ010000774.1, read as the reverse complement.
GATGTTGTGCAGGGTGGATAGGGCCCTCGCCTGGCACAGCCGCTGCAGAAGCAATGGTAGCATGGACGCCTGTGAAGGAATAGGGGAGAGATGGAAGAGGGATGCTGTGGAGGGTGGATAGAGCACTCGCCTGGCACAGCCGCTGCAGGGCTAAGGGCAGCATGGACATCTGAAGGGCAGGGGGTTGGGGTGAGAGAACGGGGCCGTGGGGGTAGGGGGTAGGGGGGCAGCACACACACACACACACACACACACACACACACACACACACACACACACACACACACACACACACACACCCGCTTTTCACTTGCGCACACGCACCCACACATGCATGTTTGATCAATGCGCACCTTGATATGAACGATGGCCTGCACACCATCCCAGCTTGCCTCCTCTTCTGCCGAGGCCACTTCGGCTGTGCCTGCAGCACTTGCTGCTGCTGCTTCTCCTCCTGTTGTTGTTTCTCCCGCTGTTGCTGTTTCTCCTCCTCCCGCTGTTTCTCCTCCTCCTCCTGCTGTTTCTCCTCCTGCTGCTGCTTCTCCTCCTGCTGCTGCTTCTTCCCCTGTCGATGCTTCTCCTCCTGCTGCTTCTTCTCCCCCTGTCGATGCGTCTCCTCCTGCTGCTGCTTCTCCTCCTGCTGCTGCTTCTCCCCCTGTTGCTGCTTCTCCTCCTGCTGCTGCTTCTCCCCCTGTCGATGCTTCTCCTCCTGCTGCTTCTTCTCCCCCTGTCGATGCGTTTCCTCCTGCTGCTGCTTCTCCTCCTGCTGCTGCTTCTCCCCCTGTCGATGCTTCTCCTCCTGCTGCTGCTTCTCCCCCTGTAGATGCTTCTCCTCCTGCTGCTGCTTCTCCCCCTGTCGATGCTTCTCCTCCTGCTGCTGCTTCTCCTCCTGCTGCTGCTTCTCCGCCTGCTGCTGCTTCTCCTCCTGCTGCTACAGCCACAATGCCACTGGGGGGCGCTGCAGCCAGCTGGAGCGGTCGTGGGGACACAGCCTGCGCCATGAGCACGGCTACAACCGGATCCTCTGAGGGATGCTGACTCCCACCATTACTCCCTGTATTGCCTCTGCCATTGTCACTCTCGGGGCTCGTGCTAGCGCCGCTGCTACCGCTCCCAATACCGCCGCTGCTACCCCCGCTGCCACCGTCGCTGCTGCTGCTACTGCTGATGCTTGAGTTACCATCGCTTCTGCTGCTTGAAACACCGCCTTCCGTGGCGTTGCTGCTACCCAAACTGCTACTAACGGGACCTGCCTCTGCGCCCGCGACGCCTTTTCCCAACGCGCCGAATTGCCTCGATCCTAATAATAACGGGCCTCGGGAAAGGTCCTGTGGGAGAAAAGCAGTATGCGCGGTATTACCGGAATTAAGTGTGTTACCGACAGGCGGTTGAGAATTCATGGTGGTAAGAGTGGCTTCTTGGTGGAGCGGGGGGGGAAGGGAGAGCACGAGCGCTAAGCTGACAGCCGACATGAGTACGCTGACGCACGTCAGCAGCAGCACGATCGAATGGCTGTGTACCAGCGACGCCACGGACGGCGCCGACGACGCTGCAGAACCCGCGCCGCCACCGCTGGCGGCGGCGGAATATGCGGCGGAGGAGGCGCCGCCACCGCCGAACAAGGGCGGTGAGGCGGATGAGGCGAGCTTCTCTTTGCAGGACGAAATAGAGCCTATTAAACCGTCGAAAAAGGCGTGAAAGTGAGGTTCCACTGTCTGCCAGTGCGGAACTTGCAGTTGACTAAAAAGGCGTGGAGCTTGCACAAATTGCATTGCCGCCATGGCTCCAGATTGCGGCAGTGCCGCGACTTTGGCGGGCCGCGCTGGCTTTATCGAATCTAACACGCAATCGAGACTATCCGTTGATGAATCCTCCAATGACCCCCGATGGACCGTGCTGCTGCTACTACTGTCACCGGTAGCAGCGCCGCGATCGTCGGCGCCGTGTGTTGCGGCGTCATTCGCGCGGGGCTCATGGTTGCCCGAGGGAGCAATGCTTATGGCAGGATCATGACAGCACGGGCTTTTGCGATTCTGACAGCTCATTTTGCGGGTTTGACAACGCTCACCATCACCGTCGCCGCCGTGATCGCCGCCGCAAATCACGCGGCCTATGCCACATCTACTAGTTCAGATTCCGAGTAGCGTCTGTGTGTAGAAACCCGAGAGAATGCGCCCCGGCACGTGAACGTGGCGAAAACGGGCCAGATATGATAATTTCGCAGCAAGAGGGACTTGGAAGGAACACGTTATTCTTTCAACGTCCGTCAGAATTTATCAACTACGAGGTTTCCGTCGTTGTGTCAGAAAAGATGAGCTCCTACCTACTCTTCTGCTGCTGTTAGTAGTTATCCAATTCAGCGCTAAGAACTCCTAACCAGAGCAGGCTTTCGGGCTGCAGCTGCTGCGGTATGTCACCACTGCCGGACTCGTGTCACATCACATGCAAACTGTAAGATCGTGAATCATCTGAAGAAACAGCCAGCATCGTGTCTCGGTACAGTAAGGGCGGGTCAGCATGGTTTGAATGCGGTTTGAATTGTAAGCGGTGGTTTTTCCTTCACCAGTTTGAATTGAACCATGACTCACCGTTTCGAAGAACGTACGAAATCTGACCCGCGCTAATTTTCTGGTGACACGAAGTAGTTGTACGCAGATAGCTTTTGACCCTGCTGCGCCTCAATCACAGTGCACGCAGACACGACACACACGACGACACGAACCACCAGTTCGCACCGAGACAGCAGCCCCACCAGTTACCGCCTCCCCCCAATCCTAACAACCAGTACTGTACTGCCAGGTAGCATATACTGCGCACTACCTTAGTGTACTGACAAAGAAGCAGAAACGTTATCAAGTCCCATGTTCGTTACTTGTGGCATATTTTCCCAGCAAAAACTCCCCTGGGCCTCCTGCCCATCTCTGCCCCATCAACTGTACACTTCGCAAAGTTCATTTCACTCGCAACAATCTGAGGAAGCTTCTAACGGTGCAGACCGTGTTTGAGCGAACTACATTCTCAAGAAGATATTCTTTCCTGCCTGTTTTTGTGATTCATGGAGGCAGGCAGTCAGCAAAGTCAGCCGACGTAAATAGGTATTCGAGGCGTTTTTAGGTTTCCTAGGGTCCACTAGGCGGTCTACAGAGGCACATAGGCTTTAAAGGGTCCATCTCCACGCTCTGTTACGTTCGTGAGCACGATGCGGAAGAGTAGTACTAGTAAAGCTTGGAATCTCGCTCCGCAGGGAGGCTACCTAGCCATTCTCTCCGTGCTTCCGTGGTTGTACGTCGCTTTTGACTTCATTGGGAACTGCGGCCATGGCCCATCCACCGAGCAACAGGTCTGAAGTTCTCAATAGATTGTGAATCTGGACTGTCGAACCAATAGGTGTATTCGCAATGATGGTGCAAGGGTTTGATATGAGCATCACTAGCAGTGTTGCTTGCGAATATATATATATTTCCTACAACCGCCTTGTAAATTTCGGATACTTCAAAGCCGTTTTAACCTTCCACCCGCTTTCTCTCCCAGATGTACCTATCCCGCCTGCAGCCCATCATTCCCTTCCAACAAATCCTCGACAATGTCACATTCGATAAACGCGCGAGCCACTACGGCGCGTTCTACAGCCTGTATCTCGACCCCTTACGCCGACCGCAACTAACCCGTGGTGACGATCGGATCCCGGTCTGGGAAAACCGGGAGGTTAACTTGCTGACGGTCGGTCGCTCGTACGGCGACTCGCTGCAGCTGTGGAAGCGGGCATTCCCGAGGGGGTTGATCTACGGCATTGCGAATGAAACCACCTCCGCCAAGATGGTACGTCTGGTATGGCTTTGGAGACGACGCAATAGTCACCTGAGGCATTCCCAAGGGGGGTCGTTTACAGCATTGCGAATGAAACCACCTTCTCCAATAAGAGAGCGGGAGAGGGGTGAGGAGGTGAGGGAGTGCGGGTTGAAATGGGGGAGGTGAGGAGCGGGGGTAAGGGGGGAGGAGGGGAGGTAGGGAGGGGGGAAAGGGTGAAAAAGAGGGAGTGAAAGAGGGAGGTCATGCCAAGGAGGAAAGTTACTGGTATTGAATGCAGAAGAATCCGTGTCTACTTTGACTTCAGCAAGGAGAATTTGCTACCATTAAATGCTTTTTACTTTGAGAGCTTGGGTGCTACTATTTTCTTCAATGGTGAGAAATAGACTAAGATGCAGGTTAGGAGTGCTGGTGCTGGGTGGGCTGGTTCTGAATGTTAGGTAGATCAATTGTGTAATCGCAGTGCAGCACATTGTTTTTTTATGGCTCTGCTCTGTTCGTTTTGCAATAATTTGCTCCCTTTTCTCTTCCTGTCCTGAGTATTCTCGTTTCAAACCTTGGTTTCTCGGCCCCAGCACCAGGCAGAGGTGCAGGACCCGCGGGTGCGGCTGATAGTGGGCGACCAGGCGAATGGGGCTTTCTTGGAGAAAGCGGTTGCTCAGATAAGGAATGAGGTGAGGAGTGGTATAATGTGGCATGTTTCATGACAACGTGAAGTTTAGTTCTATTAATGTGTATTAGAAATCATGGACTGTTGGGGCATGTAACATTGCAACGAACAATTGCGGAACCGTCGGTTTCTGCGAAGTTATCCATATCTGCGAGCTCCGGGGATTGTTCTGTGGAACGTTGAAGCCAATAACAGATCTTCATTGGAATCTTGCGAAGCTTATGGCCGACAATCTTTCGACCGAAAGGGTTGTTCGTTTCAATGTTCCAGCCCGTGTGCTATGGTGTGCCATGCATGCTTAAGATTTTAAACACTTGTTTGAAAAGTCGTTTGTGCAATGCCATCTCTGCACGGCTGTATTGATGACGAACTGTTGTCCATGCTTTTTATTTGCGCAACGCCCCGCAATTTCTGATTGTACACATCCTCGTTATTGTGTTGTGATTCGTTTCAGGTGGGTCTGCTTGACTTCATAGTGGACGATGGTGGTCACACCATGGATCAGCAACAGACCTCCCTCAAACACCTCCTGCCTCTTGTCAAGGTACCTGTTGCTGCTGCCACTGCCTTTTAGCAAGTGGCTCGCATCAACAACCATGCTCGTTATAAGGTTTCAGACTCAAGTTTCTTGATCTACTCTCCTACACCTCAGTTTTTCTCTCCGTCCCTTCGTGCAATCCCCCTTTGTCCGTCTGTACCTTACTTTATCCTGCTTTCACTAATTGCTGCCTTCCTTTCCCCTTCGTTATCCTCTGGCTTTCTTTCTCTTTCTTTCTCACCCTTTCTCCTACTTTATTCCCCCTTTCCTTCTCCCCCCCTCCTCCTGTGTCCCATCCCTGATCCACCCGCCACCATCTTGCTGTTCCAGCCCGGTGGAACCTACTTTATTGAGAATGTGGGGACGTCTTATAAGGACGGCATTTCTGAAGCAGACACTACTATACACGTTATGCAGTCTCTCTTAGATGCGATGAACAAGGAGTTTTTTCGAGAAGCAGCCATATTTCAAGAGCATGGTGCATGGGAAGTTTTATGCAACCCCGGTGGAGAAATTGGTGGGCTCTGTGCACTGCATGAGGAACATGTGTGCACTTAGACGCAAGACTAGTCATTGGTATTAGTAACACCAACTAGAGTGTGCTTAGGGAGTGAGACCATTTTGCAATATGTGGTACATACGCTGGGCGGCACTTGCTTTTGCGTGGCAACCCGGGTTTTATCGAGGACAACCCTGACGGATATCCAATGGCACCCTTTTACAAGTGTTCCGGGTTAGAGGCCCTCGCTAAAATAGTCCCTTTTGCCGCTTGAGTAGAGTTTTCCGATATCGCCTAGGATTGGCCTCACCCCTATAGTCCCTTTTTTTACGGGAAAATTTGCAGCTTGACCGAATCATTGCACGAATCAGCTCCGCAGCCAATCAGAGGCTCCAGATCGAACCAGCCCAACATTCAGGGAAAACGATAAATAAGGCATAATCGATTCGATATTTAACTTTGGAATTGTAAGTAATTGTTTATCTTGTTCGTGATTACTTTTCAATCCTGTTGCGCGGTTTCCAGCGCGCTCGACGATGACATCTCATTTATCTCGCTTAGTGGGTACAATTGAAGTTTTTACCTTCTATTAGACCCCAAAACCCTAATTGATTTTGTTTTGTTTTGCCCGTTAATCATGCGGACATTGATCAGCGCGGGGAACCGTGCAACGAGAAGTTGAAGCAAGCGTGGTCCGAATCTACGTAAAAGACGAAATAAAAAACTAGTAGCAAACAAACCACTCTTCATGCAATTTTCTTGAACGGGACTAGAAGTATCGCGTTTTGCCCGGGGTTTGAAGGTTTTCGCACATTGTCCGCGCACGGCGTCTCATTCCGTCAGACTAAAAACGAGTATTCTGGTTCTGAATTTCACAAAACTTCCCCCAATCATGCACACACACGTGTATTCCCAAACCACAACCACCTTGAAATGCTCCTGTCATTTTCGATTCGAACCTCGTACACGTGGGAGTAATTGCCCTGGATTTGTTTGTGGCGCCTCCGCGTGGGTGCAACGTGGGACCATTTCCAACAGATTCAAGCGAGCCTCGTTGGTTGGTTTGGAAGCAGCAGCAGAGCAGAGCTGTTTTTGCCCGCGGTCATAGGTGTGTGCGTGTGTCATTCCTTCTGCCTGTGACGCCTCCGCGTGGGTGCGACATGGAACCATTCTCAACGGATTCAGACAGAGCGTCATTTTTAGTCCCGTGTGCGCAATAGGCGGGAATCCCACAGTGCGATACATTTACGATCGAGGTCGCAAACCCCAGCTGCAGTAGGCCGCGGTCGGGAGGATGGCGAAGGGTGTCGACTGGAAATCTGCTATCATGCCGCAAAGAGGCGTCCTGTTCGTTGTCTACCTCCTCCCGTGGGCGTATATCGCGTATAATCTTATCCAGAACTGCCGCGACACATCAGAGGTAGAGTTGTGATACACCAGTCGTACTGAATCCTTTATTAGTATCGTTCGTGAGCAGAGCTTCAATGCTGCGTCACTAACAGACTGCTAATAGTATTTTTGTGCAATCCGGCCTTACCAGCGCGGCGATAACTCAATGTACCTGAGGGTCTCTTTAGGTTCCTAAAAAACCCCATAAATCCTTTCGATGCGCCTCAAGAAAAGCGGCGTTAACTCTGATGTACCTTAGGATCTCTCAATGTCTCACTTTGTCGTAGCCAATCTATATGCTCCCGCTCATTTCTAGTAGCAGCATTACTGGCCTGCGTTCCAAGTGAATCGTTCCTCCTTCATCTGGTTCTTTCCACATAATTCTTTAATCATCGTTCTTTGTAATAACTCTTTATTCATGTTAAAAAAGCGTCTCCTTCCTCGTGATATTCACGCGGTTCCCTGGCAGGCCGGCTTCATCTCCTTCGAAGCGATCGTCAACCAAGGCACGTCCGATTTTGAGACGTCTTACAACCACCCTTCGTTCACGTGTCGTTTCCCTGGCAGGCCGGCTTCATCTCGTTCGAAGCGATCGTCAACCTTTTTGAGACGCCTCAAAATTCCTGTCTCCTTCCCCTTGATATTCACGCGTTTCCCTGGCAGGCCGGCTTCATCTCGTCAACCAACGTCCGATAAGCGCACGCATCACTACGGCGATTTGAGACGCCTCAAAATTCGTGTCTCCTTCCCCGTGATATTCACGCGTTTTTCTGGCAGGCCGGCTTCATCTCGTTCGAAGCAATCGTCAACCAAGGCACGTCCGATAAGCGCACGCATCACTACGGCGCATTCTACAGCCTCTATCTCGACCCGATGCGCCTGCCGCTGCAGCCCGAAACCCCTGCCGACTGCCAGCAGCCCCAAGCAGGCGAAGCGGACCGCTCTCAATACACACAGGACGCACAGAACTCGCAGCAGCAGCCGTGGGAGCCACGCGCGGTGAACATGCTGGAGATCGGGCTCAAATACGGCGACTCGCTCAAGCTCTGGAAGCGGGCGTTCCCAAGGGGCAGGATCTACGGGATTGACAACGAGATGATCTCCAAGGTAAGCCCGAGGGACCCAAGGTAGGTAAGCCCGAGAGACCTAAGGTAGGTAAGCCCGAGGGACCCAAGGTAGGTAAGCCCGAGGCGAGGGTCCTGAGTAGAAGTGGGAGATTCCCGAGGTGAACATGCTGGAGATCGGGCTCTCAAGTTCGGCGACTTGCTGAAGCTCTGGAAGAGGGCATTTCTGAGAGGCATTGACAACGAGATGATCTCCAAGGTAGGTCCGAGGGCCCCAGGGTAAGCTGCGCGTTGAGTTAGTATGAGTGAACTTGCAAGAATTCTTAAGGTAATCCGAGAGGCAGGATTTGTGGCATTGACAACGAGATGATCTCTAAGGTAAGCTGCGGCGGCAGAGCTGATTGGGGTTGTGAGCACAGATGATACCAGTAGGAATTACTCATTTCCTTTTCGGCTGCGCTCCTCAATGATTCAGATTTGTCCACATTGCTATGACGCATCCCTTCGCTTGTCCCGGTGTGAATCTTTTCATAAGACCTCATCTTGGGTTTTGTGAGCACAGATCTGACAAGTTTGCGCCTTTGCTGTCGTATGGATTGTTTAGTTAATTACATGACGTACTTCCGTATGTGTCATAGCTTCCGACCCCGCCTTTGAGTCGACTCAAAAGCAGACTTATCCGTATGTGTCATGGCTTCCTCCCCCCCACCTTCCCCACCCAACCCCACACTCCCCTCCCCTCTCCCCTCTCCCTCCCTCCGTATCGTAACGATCTCAATCCCCGCTCCTCTCCACTGCCCCTGTCTGTCTCATCCCCGCCCCCTCCTTCTTTCTTGCCTGTCCCACACCCAACCCCCGTCCTCCACGCCTCTCCTCTCCGCATAAGCACCAGGCGGAGGCGAGGGACCCTCGGGTGCGGCTGATGGCCTTTCTCCCCCTTCCTTTGCCCGGTCCCTGTTCTTGACTCACACATCCGCCTCCCCCCCCCTCATGATCTCATCTCTGCAGAAGAACCAGGCGAAGGCGAGGGACCCACGGGTGCAGCTGATGGTGTCTCTTCCCTGCCTCCTCGCCCTGTTCATCCCATGCCCATGCCCCATCCTCTTTGCCTCTCATGGCTGCAGAAGCACCAGGCAGAGGCGAGGGACCTGCGGGTGCGGCTGATGGTGGTCTCTTCCCCACCTCCTTCTTTGGCCCATCCGTGATTATTTCTTTCCCTCTCCTCCCTCTCATCCCCACAGAAGCACCAGGCAGAGGCGAGGGACCCGCGGGTGCGGCTGATGGTGGGCGACCAGGCGAATGGGACGTTCCTGGAGCAAGTGGTGGCTGAGATAAAGAGTGCGGTGAGGAGTGGTGGCCGAGATAAAGAGTGCGGTGAGGAGTGGTGGCTGAGATAAAGAGTGCGGTGAGGAGTGGTGGCTGAGATAAAGAGAGCGGTGAGGAGTGGTGGCCGAGATAAAGAGTGCGGTGAGGAGTGGTGGCTGAGATAAAGAGTGCGGTGAGGAGTGGTGGCTGAGATAAAGAGTGCGGTGAGGACGGGTGGCTGAGATAAAGCGCGCGGTGAGGAATGATGGTTGAGATAAAGAGAGCGGTTAACGTGGTGTGGTGTTGCATGATGAGGGATTTGAGGTCAAGCTGGAGATGGAATGGGATGGGATGGCATTGGAATGACATGGGATGGGATGAGATGGGATGGGATGGCAGTCGAATGACATGGGACTGAATGGCATGGCAATGGAATGACATGTGCTTAATTGATATTAATATGCATATGTTTGAATGGCAGTGGATATACTTGTGTTAAGATGAACATTTAATTTGAATATACTCTCCCGTTTACTCTTGTCCTCGTTACTGTGTTATAACTCGTTACAGGTGGGTCTGCTTGACTTCATAGTGGACGATGGTGGTCACACCATGGATCAGCAGCAGACATCCCTCAAACACCTCCTGCCGCTGGTCAAGGTACCTGCCATTGCCGGTCAAGGTACCTGCCATTGCCGGTCAAGGTACCTGCCATTGCCGGTCAAGGTACCTGCCATTGCCGGTCAAGGTACCTGCCATTGCCGCTCAAGGTACCTCCTGTTGCTAGTCAAGGTACCTCCTCTTGGTTACAACTGCATTCCGCTTCTGTTTCCCAGTATAATTGCCGGTCTTTGAATCTGCCACTGTAACTCTCCTTCCTTCTCCAAACTTCGCCTCCCTCTTGCTTCTCCATTCCTCTCTCTCTCTCCCTCCTGCCTCGCTTCCCCCTGCAATCCCATCTGATTCTCCTTCCTGTCTGTCCCTATTCTGCTGCACCAATTCAGCATGCCTTCTCTCAGCCCTCCCCTTTCTCCCTTCCTCCACCGTGCATTTGTCCTCCTCCATCCGTCTCCCCTCCCTTGCACTTCCCTCCCCATCTCGTTATCCTTTCGTGGTTGATTTCTAGCCTGGCTTGAAACAGTTCAAGAATTAAGATTTCCCTGTTTACTATTTCCCTCCTCGTGCCCTACCACATCCTCCCTCCCACTCCATTGTTTTTTCCCAGCCCGGCGGAATATATTTTATAGAGGATCTCGAGACGTCATACTACACCAAATGCCACATTACAGGGTGCTACGAAGGCGGCCCCCCTGGTCTCAACACCACAACAATACACGTTCTCAAGAAGCTTATGGACGTGGTAAACCGTGACTATATCGAGAAGCAGGCTTATATCAAGAGGGCCGCAAGTGAGGAATTTTACACGACTCCTGTGGAGGATTTGGTGGGCACTGTACACTGCATGAGGAACATTTGTGCACTTAGACGGAAATCTAGTCCTTGGTATTAACACGAGCAAGATATCCTAGTAGTGTGAGTTGACACTTTTACTTGGTTAGTTATCTGGATACGTATGTACCGTATCACCCTGGATAGAAGCGCAGGTGCGCTTATTGTTGGGCTGAGAAAAGCCCTTGGGAACTTTCAGGACAAAGATCGGGTGTTGACGTAGAGATGTAATAGCGGAAGCGTTTAATGAAGAATTACTTGAACCGCCTTGTACTGGTGTGTGAGAACAGGATAAGTTGATAATAGCAGAGAAGTACAAGGCTTTTATATGATTACAAAGGAATATGGAAAGTTCTATTTTAACTGTTTTTGCTGTTGCGGTTCGATACAGTGCCGACTCGGGTAACTGCTCTGTAACGAGTCAGTTATGTGTCCTTGCTGTCGCACTGTACGTTTCATCAGATCAAAGGTCGGAGACCTTTGACCTTCGCGCAACTTCCGACGGTTGCCTTGGTTGACTCGAGTGCTTCTTCGCTGTAGTCAGTTCCGTTTTGTGTCGAAGCTTCGATACGACAGAAGCGTTATAAGTCACTTGTTTCCAACACTCCCCTTCGCTTCTGGAGGATCGTTGCTGATGACGTGTCCTTGTCCAGTCAGCAGCATGCAGTACTCGAACTTCTGTTTTCCGAGTTTCTTGGTCAAGTGGTCAGCTGCCATCTCGGATGTGGGACAGTAGGATAGTTCGAGTCTTCCCTTTTCGATATCGTCTTTCACGAAGAAGTACTGAAGGGCGATGTGCTTCGTTCGATTCGCGAACCCGTTTTTGTTCGCTATGCGAATGGCCGATTGGTTGTCGCAGAAGAGAGAGAAATTGGGTAACTGGGCCAATTTTGCTTCCTCCAGTAGTTCGCAAAGATATAGCCCTTCCTTGGTTGCTGAGCAGAGTGCGATATATTATGCTTCTGCTGACAAGAGAGCAATTAGCTCTTGCTTGTTCGACTGCCATGAGATAGGCCCGATAGGTTCGAGTCTGTAGACGTAGCCGGTTCGAGACCGTTTGTTGTCTGAATCTCCAGCGTGATCGGCGGCGACGTAGCCGATTAGCTTAGGTGTTGCGGTGCTGGTTTTGTGGTAGGTGAGTCCGATCGCCGGAGTACTGACGAGGTAGTGAAGCGCTCGGTCGAGCATGTGATCTACTTCAGGCTTCTTGAGGTAGGTAGCGAGTTGGCTAGCTGAGTAGGACAGATCCGGTCGGCAGGTGACGGCTGCGAAGAGTAGGCAGCCTAGCTTCCTTTGGTAGTCACGGACGCCAGCAGGTTTGAGTAGGGCGGAGGCTTTCCGATTTCCGTCGGTGTAGCGGTATGGCGTGGAGATAGTGGTTGGAATGAGTCCGAAGCGTTTAGCGATAGTGTCCGTGTATTTTGCAGCGCTGAGGTAGATGGCATTGTCGCCGTCTTCGATGTTCAGTCCTAGGTACTATGTCACGGTGGTTGCGATGGTGAGAGTTAGATCTCCCTGCAGCTCCCCTTCAAACCACGTTGTTACCGCGTCGGTGGAGCCTATGTAGAGAAGATCATCGACGTAGACGATAAGTAGGATGCAGTCAGTGCCTTTCGCCAGTCGATACATTCCTTGGTCGTGTGGTAGCTGAAGAAAACCGATGCGAGTAAGGCGGGCGTGAAGATGCTGCTGCCACAGTCTCGGGGCTTGCTTAATCCCGTACAGTGACTTCTCCAGTTGACAGATTTGGTTGGGGCCTGCGTTGGACCCGTGCGGGAGTTCGACGAAAATCTCAGCGTCGACGGGGGCGTAGAGGAAGGCGTTGGCGACATCAATTTGTCGAAGCTTCTTCCGGTTCATGGCGGCGATTTCGAGGAGAATCCGCAGTGAGGTATGTCGGCTTACTGGGGCGAATGATTCCGTGAAGTCTCGCCCTTGTTCTTGGTCGAAGCCCCACACGACCCAGCGTGCTTTGAAATTGTCGATTGTTCCGTCAGCTTTTGTTTTTACGTGGAAAACCCATTTTACCGTGAGGACAATTTTGTTGCGTGCCACTCCGGTAGGCACGACTTTCCAGGTGTTGCGTTCCTGCAGCGCCTTCAGCTCTTTATCCATGGCTTCACACCATTTTTCCCTGTGTTCCCCCCCCAGAGCCTGCTGAATTGTCGCAGGCTCCTTAGGTGGTTCCGCTCCGTGGACGGCGGTGACAAGTCCCAGTATCTGCAGGCCACTTTGTGTGTAGCGGGGGAGATTTGTGTCCTCTGGATAAGCTGCTTCGTCTCCTGCTTCGGGGTCTGGTAAGAAGTTTGGTCCTATGCGTTCTGAGATGTTGGTGTTGGCCGGTTGAGGTGTAACGTAACCGGTGTCAACGAAGTCGAAATAAGTTTCGGCGTTGACGCTTTCGCGAGGATTTTCGTCATCCATCGGGATAGGCACGGGGCAGTATGGGAGTGGTCCTGCTTCTTCGGATGCGTTGTCCACGTTTTGCTCGTCCCAGTCAGCTTCGTCTGCTGCTGAAGCGAAGGCTCGGTTGCTACGGAAGCCGCCCGTGAGGTCTCGATTTGCTGCCAGGTTGTCCAGGTACGTTTGAAGTGTGAGTCGCTCGTAGAAGATGACATCACGTGCTGCCACTGTTTCCTTCGAGTGGACGTAAAAAAATATTCCATGCGTTGTAATGCTTTTTGATGCCCAGGTGTAGTCCCCACTGTGCGCGTTGAGAAAATCTTCCGGCTCTTGCAGTGTGTGGGCGATACTGTACCATGCACCCGAAGACTCGTAACATTTTTGTGTTGCCCAACTTTCTTGTCCACAGCAGGTGCGGTGATGCGTTGTTCGGAAGTGACGACGACAAAAGCAAGTTGTGCAGCATGACAGCGTGGTCCATCGCCTCAGGCCACTGGTGATTGGGCAGTCGCATGCCACGCAGCAATTTGCGCATGGTGTTCTAGAGAGTTCTGTTCATCCGTTCTGCCACGCCTTGCTGTTGATGGGCGTAGGGAAGTGAGATGAGTCGCTTGATGCCTCGTGTTGCGAGGTACTGCCTGAACCTCTGGGACTGATATTCCCCTCCTCCGTCAGACTGGAAGCTTTTCAGCTTTGCGCCCGATTCTCGTTCTGCCACAGGTAGCCAGGCGACGAAGGCTTCGAAGGCCATGTCGCGACTTGGAAGATTAAGGTGCCAGACGTAACGGGTGGCGGCGTCGATGAAAGTGATTACGTAATTATATGTGCCTTGTCCTTGTTCGCGAGTATACAGAATGTCGCTGTATACTTTCTCGAGTGGTGCATAATCTGGCAAGCTTGGATTGTGGTGAGAGGCGAACGGTTGATGTGGTAAGTCGGCTTCGGGACAGGTAATGCATGTTCCGCGGACTCATTGGAGTTCTCGGCCGTCGGGTAGAAGGAGTGAGTCCTTATCGAGCACTGCTGCCTTGATTGTGTTGTTTAACGTGGTGTTGCTTGGATGTCCTAGTCGTTCGTGCCACATGGACTCACTTGCACGATGTCCGGGTGAGCGCCTGTATAGGTCAAAGTTGGAGTAAAAGGCGGCGGTGAAATTGGCGCTTCTGTGAACTTCTCGTGGAGTGGGAGCTAGCTGCTGCGCAGGAGTCGGTGGAGTGTCGTCGATGGGTGGTGGTGCCGTCGAAGAGCTCGCGATTGGTGTTGTAAGTGTTGTTGGTGTTGCCGATGTTGTCTCTGCTGCTGTCGATGTTGTTTCTGCTGCTGTTGATGTTGTCGCTTCTTGTCGGATTGTTGCTAATGCCCGTGTTCTTTCTGCTTCATGTATGGTATGTGAATACCAGAACCCTCCCGGGCTGAAGTCAGGATCGAGGTCCGGTGGGTGCGTCCAGGAGGCGAAGTTGACGATGGCGTCGCTATCGGCCGTTCCTTGATCTGGTACAAAGTCGAGGACGAAGACGTTATTTTTCAAGACTGCTCTGCCGATGTAGAGCCCTCCTCTACCGTGGAAAAGCTTGAACTCCTGTGTGGTGCTGTCTGCTTCAAGATGGATCCCCTTTGCCATCAGTTGGCTGACGCTCAGTAAGTTGTAGCCAAGTCCTTCTGCAATCAACACTTTAGACATTTGTAAGATGACGTTAGTCTCTCGGGATTGAAGTTGTACTACGCCTTGTCGTCGTGTGTGCAGGTTCTGGTTGTTGGCCACAGTGATGACGACTTCGCGCTGAAGTTGATGCTCTTGTTGGACGAAACGGTTTGAGGAACACATATGTTGTCCGCAGCAACTGTCCAAGAACCAAGTATCTTGCCCGGACGGCTCGCTTTGGGCGATAGCTACATACGTCGGATTGGGCTCCAGTGAGTCGCGGCGGGGAGTCCTTTCATCAAGTTGGTCTTCTGGTGAGTAGTAGGGTGGTGATCCGGTGATGCAGGAATCCGTTGTTCTTGTCATGCAGCTAACGATGTTTCTTGTTCCTTGTGCAGATTGCGATGTTGAAGATGTTGAAGGCTGCACTTGACTGGTGGGATGCGCCTCTGTAGAAGCTACTTGACTGCTTGACCGCCGAAGTTGACGTTGCGGTGTTGTCGACTGCTGCTGATTCGGGCAGTGTGTGCGTGGATGACCGGACATCTTGCAAAGGTGACAAAACGGTGGGACGTACTGTTGTACTTATTTGTTGTTGTGTCGGTTGTTGTTGTTGTTGTAGTGTCGTTGAGTATGGAAGGCGAACTCCGGTGCTAATGCTTTCTTCTGATGTCATTCCTCGTGCAGGTCCATGTCTTGCTGTTCAGCGTGAATTTCGGCGCAGAGTGCTGCTTTGGAGATCTTCCCGTGAGCTCGGAGAAGTGCTCTAGTGGAGCGCCAATGAGGTCCAAGGCCGGCGATGATGACTGTTACAAATGCTTCTTCCGAGATTGATCCTCCACATCGAAGGAGTCTGTTGCGCAGTCCGCGACAACAGCTAATATAAGCCATTCCCTTTTCGCCGGGTTTCATTTCCACTGTTGTCAGCTGTGCCATGAGATGGCTCTGGTTGACGCTGTCTGTTGCTTGATACAGGTTCTTCAAATGGTCGTAAGCCAGTTCGGCGGAGTTGCCGTATCCTCGATAAGAACGAATGTTCTGTTGCTCGTTTGGCGTCAAGTTTCGAAGAAGTATTGTATACGCCATCAGCGACTGATATGTGTATTGCTGCTTATCGTACTGTGTCCCGTGTGCTGGATATGGCAGGGACCCGTCGAAGAATCCGAGGATTTGCGCGCCCTCCATCATCAGTTCAAACTCGAAAGACCATGTATAAAAGTCCTTCCCGTCGAAAAGCGTTGATGTTTGTAATTTGAGAACGTCTGCGAATTGTGATTGTACCTGAAGCGCGTCCAGTGTCTTCTCTTGTCCAGGTGAAGACTGCAACTGCGGCGCGAAGCTGACAGAGCCGCGTTGAGGCTCATATGGAGCAAATGTAGGTTGTTGTTGATTTCCGCGCGCGCACGATGAACCATCAAGACTCATTGGTGTTGCTCTGTTGTTGTTGCTGTTGTTTGATTGCGCAGGAGCTGCTTGCTGGTGTTGCTCGTAGAAGGACATGAAGGAGAAAAAATTCTCCATCATGTTTGAGTCGAAGCCTGCCGCTTGATTTCCGGGGATTTCCGTTGACTCTGCAGCTGGTCTTGTGCCTTCTTCTGTCTGTAGGCCAGAGACTGGAGGTGGAGTAGGGGTGGTGCCGAGAGATCCGTTGGAGGAGCTCCTCTCCTTTTGTGTAGCCATGACTTGTATTGTAAAAGGTTAAAAAGGTGATCTTGTCCTGCCTTGCTCTGATACCATGGTTGGGCTGAGAAAAGCCCTTGGGAACTTTCAGGACTAAGATCGGGTGTTGACGTAGAGATGTAATAGCGGAAGCGTTTAATGAAGAATTACTTGAACCACCTTGTACTGGTGTGTGAGAACAAGATAAGTTGATAATAGCAGAGAAGTACAAGGCTTTTATATGATTACAAAGGAATATGGAAAGTTCTATTTTAACTGTTTTTGCTGTTGCGGTTCGATACAGTGCCGACTCGGGTAACTGCTCTGTAACGAGTCAGTTATGTATCCTTGCTGTCGCACTGTTCATTTCGTCAGGTCAAAGGTCAGAGACCTTTGACCTTCGCGCAACTTCCGACGGTTGCCTTGGTTGACTCGAGTGCTTCTTCGCTGTAGTCAGTTCCGTTTTGTGTCGAAGCTTCGATACGACAGAAGCGTTATAAGTCACTTGTTTCCAACACTTATAATAATACAATGTTTTTTAGGGGGGTGCGCTTCTAATTGAGTCATTTTTATAAGCGCATGTGCTTATATATTGACATACGAATTTATACATTTAAGACACCAAATTGTATGTTTCACTCTTGCCATTTCAACCGAGTCGAAACCTTTCGCGTCACAAAGCAGAGTCGCCTGCAAGCGTTTCTCTTCCAGCACACAGGGGCCAAGATGCGACACTTTGCAGTCATGCCAGCACATCCTGATTGGACGCGCAGCCAGTCAGGTCTTCGAGAGTCAAACTCAGCGAAAATGAGATTGCACTCGCTTCAAAATTGAAACTCGCTACCGTTTCGAAAATAAAATTTAATTTAAAATTGTACATGCGCTTATAATAAGTAACGTTTTCACAGGGGGTGCGCTTATAATTGAGGATC
Organism: Closterium sp. Naga37s-1; assembly: GCA_947471745.1. Classification (NCBI taxonomy): domain Eukaryota; kingdom Viridiplantae; phylum Streptophyta; class Zygnematophyceae; order Desmidiales; family Closteriaceae; genus Closterium; species Closterium sp. Naga37s-1. The sequence goes on along the minus strand of CANJKZ010000774.1, from coordinate 3,368,791 downwards.
GGCCATAAGCGCATTGCTCCAGATAGAAGCGCATGCGCTTATAATAGGCCTGCGCTTCTATCCGGGGTGATACGGTATGTACACTAGTTCTATACGTAGGAGTTTACAGATGTATTTGGCTTGTTCGTTATGCTGCATGCTTGAGCAGCTAAAACATTGTACCGTACGGTAACAAGCATAGAATGTAGACTGGAGAGGAATTGGTCAAGAATGAAAGTGTTGGTTTCACTAAGGTTGGTTGGGGTACATAAACCTAACCCTAACAGTTGTACCCCCTATAACACACATCACTAAGACTACAACATTTGACACACCCCCATAGTCTAAGTGAGGGGTGTCAAGAAAAACCAAAAGTGTACGGTCACAAGACCAATCACAAAGAAACAAAGCTCAGGGTGGATCACAACGTCACCACACACTCCGAGCACAATCAAAAGAGCCACAAGGCTAGTTCAATAGTTCACAGAGGTATATGTAAAGTGTATAAACAAGGCAAGGAGAGAACTAAAGACTATGCAAGGCGAGAACCTGTGTCAACGAGACCTAACTGCACACAACACCTCTAGTGGTCACAAGGCGGCAGGGCCTTGGTGAAGATGTTGTGAGAATTGAGGAATGGATGAATGAACTAGAAATGAGATGGGTACAAATAGAGAACACAAAAGTGTTGTACCCTCTAGGAACTACCCCACTACAGCCTAAACAGACTATAGCATATATAAGTTTGACACACCCCCATAGGCAAAGTGGGGGAGAACAAGGGGTCACAAGACCAGTCAAGAAAAGCAAAGCAAACTCAGGGTGGATCACAAAGTCACCACGCAGTCTGAGCACAAGCAAAGGCCCACAAGGCCAGTTCACATGCAGAGTTATATAAAGGAAAGCAAACAATACAGTGAACACAACCTAGCAAGTATAAGCATGCAGGTATATGTATAAAGAGTACAGTACAGGCAGGGTCAAGAAGAAAGCAAGTGAGGCACAATAGGTACAAGGCCTAACACAGTACAGAAGCGCTGATGATCACAAGGCTGAAGTGCCTTGGTGAAAACATCAGCAGTGTTGGCCTGAGAGGCCACGTAAGCTAGACGAAGCTGACCACGCTGCTGCAACTCTCGAGCAAGGAAGTAGCGCAGAGCAATGTGCTTCGTTCTGTGCTCCAGTCTGTGCTCCTGACACAAGGCCCGCATGGCCTTGTTGTCGACGTACAGAACTGGAGGAGAACGAGGCGCCTCTCCCAAGTCGGTCAGCAGGTAGGTGAGCCAGCGAAGCTCCTGTGCAGCCATGGCCCCAGCGTAGATCTCAGCCTCACAACTGGAGCTGAGAACAGAAGAAGAGCGGGTAGACCGCCAAGAGACAGAACCGGAGCCAAGGCTGAAGGTGTAACCCTGTGACGACCGCTGCGTAGCCAAGTCGTCAACCCAGGAGGCGTCAGCGTGACCAGTGAGGACAACTCGAGCCCGTCCTCCAAGCACGAGCCCCATGCCCGATGTACTGCACAAGTATCGCAACACCCTCTTCGCAGTATCCCAGTGCACCTTTCGGTGCCTGCCGGGAGCCACGTAGCGAGCCAGAAGGCTGAGAGGGTATGCTAGGTCAGGTCATGTGCAAGTCATCAGGTACATGAGGCAGCCCACAAGCTCTGGATACGGGCCACTCGGCTCTACGGACTCGTCCGAAGGTGGAGCTGAGAGCGAGTGACCGGTAGGCAGAGGAGTGGACTGTGGCGAGGAGTAGGTGAAGCCGAAGCGCTGAAGGACCTGCTGCACCATGTGTGACTGAGTCAAGGTAATGGTGCGCTGTGCTCTGTCCCGGGTGATTCGCAAGCCAAGATAGCTTGTGAGCTCACCCAGGTCTGTGCACGTGTGTCTCTTCTGCAGCTCGGACTTCACGTGGGCGAGTGCCTCAGTGTCAGCAGTGGCAAAGACGAGGTCGTCTACGTACACGAGAACGTAGAACGGCGGCAGAGTAGTGTCAGTGCGTAAGAACAGAGAAGGGTCAGCAGTGGAAGGAGCAAAACCAAGAGCAGCAAGAGTCGTCCTGAGTGTGTCGTGCCACTCACGGGGTGCCTGGCGGAGACCGTAGACTAGCCGCCGGAGGCTCCACTGGGTACCAGCAGGAAACGACCCAGTGAAGCCAGGTGGGCGGCGCAGCCAGATCTCCTCGTGGAGGCTGCCCTGTAGGAAGGCTGTGCTGAAGTCAAGCGAGTGGAGCTCGTAGTCACGCTGAGCAGCAACGTGCAGCAGTACCCGAAGAGTGGTCATCTTCGGGGTAGGGGAGAAGGTCTGAAAGAAGTCAACTCCCTGACGCTGACTGAAGCCACGTGCAACGTAACGCGCCTTGAAGGCAGGCGGAGAACCCGGCGGCCGCTTCACCCTGAAGATCCACATGCCACTGACGATGTTCGCCCCAGGTGGGGGAACCTCGTCTACGTAGGTGCCTGTGGACTTCCAGGAAGCCATCTCTGCGTCCATGGCTGCCTGCCACTGAGAGGAGTAGGGACCCTCTATCGCCTCTGCGTAAGAGCGCGGGGTCGGGATGTCTAGTGCATCCGGGTCTCCCTCAGGGGCAAGCAGCATGGACACGAGATGAGGTGAAGCAGCGGCAAAGCACTCAAGGTCCTCCTGTCTGTCCTCAAGGACGTCCGTGCCAAGAGCACACTCACCCCCGACGGACGGAGGACAGACAGACGCAGACTCAGCAACAAGACTAGCGGCGTAGTCTAGGCGACAGGCTGCAGCAAAGTCAACGAGCTCAGTAACAAGAGCAGACTCAGCAGTGGACTCAAACAGAGGGTCAGTGACAGCAGTGGCCAGAAAGCGCATGACAGTAGGACTAGCAGCACGAAGGGAGTCAGACTCCGGGTCCGGACCGTCAGGAAGAGAGGACGCAGGAGGAGACGGCAGAGGGACACGCTATGGAGCAGTAGAAGGACGCAGAGTCATAGAGTGAGTGCCTGGGACAGGAGGAGGACGCGGACGCGAAACACGACCAGCGCGAACAGTACGGACAGGCGACGCAGAGCGAGACACAGGTGACACAGGACGCGACTCAGGCTCACGACGCTCCGTAAGACCTCTGGTCGGTCCAGAGTAAGGAGAAGGACCAGGCAGCGGAGAGGCCGGCTGCAACTGTGACTGGGACTGGACCGGCGGTGGACTCAGGAAAGGAGGAGGAGGACCAGGAGAAGGCGAGGAGCCAAGAACCTGCTAAAGGAGCGGAACGTAGTACGGTCGCGGCCGCGCAGCGCCTCCAGAAACAGCAGAGACAGAACCGGAACCCTCAGCCCCAGGGTCTCCAGTCCCAGCAGCACCTCCAGTAGCTCCAGCACCAGCAGCACCTCCAGCAGCTCCAGCACCAGCACCACCTCCAGCAGCGCCAGCACCTCCAGTAGCCCCAGTAGCACCTCCAGCACCTCCAGCACCAGCACCACCTCCAGCAGCGCCAGCACCTCCAGTAGCCCCAGTAGCACCTCCAGCACCTCCAGCAGCTCCAGCACCAGCAGCACCTCCAGCAGCTCCAGCACCAGCACCACCTCCAGCAGCGCCAGCACCCCCAGTAGCCCTAGGAGCACCTCCAGCACCTCCAGCAGCTCCAGCACCAGCAGCACCTCCAGCAGCTCCAGCACCAGCACCACCTCCAGTAGCGACTCGACAACGCCGAGAGTACCACTCACGAAGCCGCTATGGAGAGAGGGGCTCCCGCCGCGACGGGACACCTGGAGCACCTCCAGACTCAGCACGCGCAGGCTCAGCACCTCCAGACACAGTACCCTCAGGCGCCACACCCCCAGGCTCAGCACACCCAGTCTCAGCACCCCCAGACTCAGCACCCCCAGTCTCAGCACCCCCAGTCCCCGCACCCGCAGGGTCAGCACCCCTAGCAGCACCTGAGTCGACAGCTACCTCGACCGGCTCGGCAGGGTCTACCTGGGACACACCTGAGGGGGCAGGACCCTGGGGGGGGAGGGGGTCTACCAGGGGAGTACATGGTGCCAGGAAGAGTGGCGGGGGGGGGGGGGAGGCAGTGCGGTAGGGAGAGAGACGGTAGTACGACACCGACTCGTCGAACGTGACGTCCTGAGAGGACAGAACACGACGCGAGGTGGGGTGGTAGAACTGCCACCCAGGTGCGTCAGGAGGGAAGCCAAGGAAGACACAGGGAACGGCACGGGAGGACAGCTTGTCCGCTGTAGTATCGCGGACAAAAGCTCGAGATCCCCAGACTCGGAACGCTAACGCATCGCCAACCTTCCCCGTCCACCTCAGTGTAGGTGTGGTCTCCGGCAAGGAGACGCGAGGCTGAAGGTTGATCTGATGCGCAGCGTACTGAACCGCGAACGGCCACAGAAAATGGGGAGCAGCCGCATGGATCATGGACGTACGAGCGACGTCCATAACCATGCCAATGCGGCGCTCAGCAATCCCATTTTGCTGCGGGGAGGCCGGAAGCGTGAACGTCTGGCGGATGCCCTCCAAACGACAGAAGGCTCTCAGGAGGTCGGAGGAAAACTCCCCGCCTCTCTCTGAGTGCAGACGCAGAACAGGAAGGTCTGAGCCGAAACTCTCACTAAGCTGGCGACGAGCACCGCGGATCCAGTCGATCAACACCTCAGGGACCTCACCTTTGCTGCGCAAGGGGAAGACTGTGGTGTAACGCGAGTAGTCGTCAACGACCAGCAGGAAGTAACGCTCGTGACCCTGTCCACGGACGCGGGCTGGGCCCCACACGTCCATGTGAAGAGTCTGCAGAGGGGCCTCAGTCGGAGGAAACGAGGAGGAGTGAGGAGCGGCGCGCTGCCGGCCCTCGACACAAGGAACACAGGTGGGGGCAGGCCCCGGAGGAAGGGGAGGGAGGGACCTGGGGAGTCCAGAGACAAGAGCACGGGAGGCCATACCTCGAAGACGAGGCAGGGAGGGGTGACCAAGGCGGTGGTGCCAAAGGAGAGACTCGTGCGCCAGAGGACGACACGAGCAGGGGGCAGACGCAGGACTAGACCTGGACGCGGCAGCAAACCCCTGACTGGACGCAGCCACCTGACCAGACACAGGTACCGGAGGAGGCGCTGTAGTCAGTGTGTACAGACTCGACCCTGGCCGACGGGTGAACGTGGCCAGGTGGCGGCCCGTCCGAGAGCAAGTGCAGTGGGTCACACGCTGACCTCCAGGGGTGAACTGGTCAACCCACGCGTCCTGGAGGTCAGCTCCACTCACCAGGTTCGTAGAGAACGAGGGGAGGTGGAGTCCCGACAGCAAGCCCGACGGGGCCGCCGGACACGGTAGAACCGTGGAGGAGTGTGCAAGGACCGGGCCCCCGGAGAGGTCATCAAGGGAGACCGCAACAGGCCGACTGAGCGGCGTGAGCGTGGTGCTCTCTCTAAAGAAAGAGCGCGAAGCACCAGAGTCAAGTGTGAAAGTGTGAAAGGACTCAGTAGGTGCAGTACCAGAGAGAGGAGACGTACCAGCACCTGGAGCAGCAGACGCACTAGCACCTAGAGCAGCAGCCGCACTAGCACCTAGAGCAGCAGCCACAGTGCCCGGGTCGGGCGGGACACTCAGGTAACAGTCACCCTCAGTAATATCAGCAAGAGCATACATGGCAACAAGGATAGCATCAAAGTCTAGATCAAAGATAGGCACATTCTGCAGAAGCAGATCATGCCAACGAGGAAGCTCAACTGCGTCAGGAAACTGGGCACGCCAAGCGTCAGTCAAGCGGCCGAAGCAGCGCTGCGTGGTGTGTGGGAGACCACACACCTCCCCACTCCGAGTGCCGGTGCGAAGAACGTAAGAGCAGGGACCCGCACCCCCAGACCTCCCACGCCCAGCGTACCACTCACGAAGCTGCTGAACAGACGGGGTCTCACGGGTGCGCAGCTGCTGCTGACGCTGGCTGCCTCCAAGGCCTCCACGCTGCGTGGCTGCACCGCGACCAGCACCACCTCCTCCACTACCTCCACCACCGCTGCCGCCGCCTCCACCTCCTCCGCCACCGCCGCCACGGCCTCCACTGCCGCCACCGACGCCCCCACTCCCGGTACCACCCCCACCACCACCTCCACCTCCTCCACCTCCTCCACCACTTCCCCCACCGCCCCCACCACCACCCCTGCTTCCCTTGCCCTTGCCGGTGCGGCGTCGCCCACTAGAGGCAGACGCAGCGCTGACCTCCTCAGTGCCAACGAGGTCGACAGCAGCAGCAGAGGCAACAGAGGGGAGAAGGGGGACAGGGGAACACCCCTCAAAGAAGGGGGTGCGACGGTCGCCGCGAGAAGCACCGACAGCTAAGATACTCTTCTCAGCTGCAGCAAGGCGCTCCTCTAGCAAGTCGACAGTCAGCTCGGTGGGGCAAAGGGAGAGAAAGTGGTCCCTGACTGAAGAGAGAGAGTCAGGGAGGCGGGTGACTAGGTAGTAAAGGGTGATGTACATGGGGGGGGAGTTCGTGGGAAGGAACGCAGTGGGAAGGGCAGCGCGGTAGCGGGCGTCACTGGTGCGAAGGTGAGCAACCAGGTCAGCAACTGTGGCAAAGGCTGCAAGGTCAGGAAACAGGTACGGCAGCATGAGGCGGCTGAGGGCAGCAGTGGCAGGGGAGGAGTAGCGTGCAACTACAGCGTCGTACAGAGTCTTAGCACTCTTGTACTGACTAAAGTGCGCGCGCTCAGTAGACGGTAGGTGACTACGCACAGCAAGGCGAGCAGCAGCATCGCGCGTGAGCCACTGCGAGCGAACAATACTGTCAGCATCAGCAGCAGGGGCAGTAGAGGCGCCAGACGTCAAAGTCAACTGCTCGACCCTCAGCGTCAAAAGTAAGAACACTGAGACTAGCCATGACAGGAGCAGCAGCAGGCTAGCAGCAGCAGCAGTGCAAGGCAGGGCAGCGCGGCTCGGTAGGGCGGCTCGAATCGGCGGTGCGCTTACCAGGGGCGAGGCCAGGGCAGGGCCGGGGGAGGGTCGGGGCAGGACTGCGACAGGTCCGGGATAGGGCCGGGGCCGGGCCGCAGAAGATCCGGGGCCGGGCCGAGGCAGGGCCGCGACAGTGTAGGAGCAGGGCAGGGGCAGAGCCGGGGCAGGGCCGGGGCAGAGCCGAGGCAGGGCCGGGGCGAGGCCGCGACAGGTCCGGGACAGAGCCGCGACAGGGTCGGGGTAGGTCCGGGACGGGGCCACGACGGGGCCGGGGCAGGGCCGGGGTCGGGGGAGGTCCGGGACAGGGCCGGGGTCGGGGCAGAGCCGGGACGAGGCCGGGGAAGGGCCGGGGCGGGCCTCGAAGGGGCCGTGACGGGCCGTGAAGGGGCCGCGACAGGGGCCGCTACGGGCCGCGAAGGGGCCGCGACAGGCCGTGAGGGGGCCTAACGGGTCGCGAAGGGGCCGCTACAGGCCGTAAAGGGGGCCGCGAAGGGGCCTAACGGGCCGCGAAGGGGCCGCTACAGGCCGTAAAGGGGGCCGCGAAGGGGCCTAACGGGCCACAAAGGGGGCCGCGACGGGCCGCGACAGGCCGTAAAGGGGGGGCCGCGAAGGGGCCTAACGGGCCGCGAAGGGGCCGCTACAGGCCGTGGGGGGGGGGCGCGAAGGGGCCTAACGGGCCGCGAAGGGGCCGCTACAGGCCGTAAAGGGGGGGCGCGAAGGAGCCTAACGGGCCGCAAAGGGGGCCGCGACGGGCCGCGAAGGGGCCGCGACGGGGCCTAACGGGCCGCGAAAGGGGGCCGCTACGGGCCGCAAGGGGGCCGCTACGGGCCGCAAGGGGGCCGCTACGGGCCGCAAGGGGGCTGCTACGGGCTGTGAAGGGGCCGCTACGGGCCGCAAGGGGGCCTCTACGGGCCGTGAAGGGGGCCGCTACGGGCCGCGAAGGGGTCTCGAAGGGCAGGCGCGACGCGCGCGTCGGGCAGGTAAGGAAAAAAAAAAATCAGTGGTGGGCCCTTAGGAAGAATTGAACTAGCTCTATACCATGTGAGAATTGAGGAATGGATGAATGAACTAGAAATGAGATGGGTACAAATAGAGAACACAAAAGTGTTGTACCCTCTAGGAACTACCCCACTACAGCCTAAACAGACTATAGCATATATAAGTTTGACAGATGTCAGCAGTGTTGGCCTCGGACTCAACAAAGTCGAAACGAACCTGTCCACGCCTCTGCAACTCTCGCAAAAAAAAGTACCTGACATTGATGTGCTTCACTCTGCTCTCCAGTCGCGGCTCTCGACACAGGAGAATCGTCGCCTTGTTATCAGTGAACAAGGTCGGCGCAGAGCTCGGCTGCTCATTAAGGTCAGTGAGCAAGAATGTCAGCCAGCGCAGCTCCTGTGCAGCCATAGCTCCAGTGTAGATCTCAGCCTCAGCAGTAGAGGTCGAGACCGAAGAGGAACGTGTGGACCTCCACGAAACAACTCCAGAGCCCAGGCTGAAACAGTATCCCTGAGTAGACCTGTGCGTCTCGGCGTCGTCAGCGTAAGAAGAGTCACAGTGACCAGTAAGCACGACGTCCTGTCTCCCTCCAAGAACCAGCCCCATGCCTGATGTCGTCGCCAGGTACTTCGCCACCCTCACAGCAGCTGTCCAGTGAACTGGACGGTGTCTCCCTGGCGCAACAAAGTGAGCAAGGATGCTGAGAGGGAAGGCGAGGTCCGGGCGAGTAAAAGTCATCAGGTACATGAGGCAGCCCACAAGCTCTGCGTAAGGACCACTAGGCTCGAACGGCTCGTCAAGAAAGGGTCCGGTGAGTATGTGGTCAACGGCAAGAGGTGTGCGCTGTACAGTAGAGTGCTGAAGCTCGAACCGCTGAAGGACCTGCCGGACCATGTGTGACTGTGAGAGTGTAATGGTGCGAGCAGCTCTGTCCCTGGTGATCTGCAGCTCACCAAGGTCAGTGCAAGTGTGTCTCTTCTGTAGTTCGAGCTTCACGTCAGCCAAAGCAACCCTGTCAGCAGTGGCGAAAACCAGGTCGTCGACGTAGACCAGTACAAAGAACGGTGTGGAGCCACGACGAACGAACAGCGACAGGTCGGCAGAAGAAGGCTGGAAACCAAGGTCAGAAAGGGTAGAGCGAAGGGTGTCGTGCCACTCACGAGGAGCCTGACGGAGACCGTAGACCGGTCACCTAAGCCTCCACTAGGTCCCAGGAGGGAAAGTGCCAAAGAAGGCAGAGGGACGACATAACCAGACCTCCTCGTGTAGGCTACCCTGAAGGAAAGCAGTGGAGAAGTCAAGTCAGTGTAACTCGTAGTCTCTCAGTGCTGCTACGTGCAGTAACACCCGAAGAGTGGTAATCTTTGGGGTAGGCGCGAAGGTCTGAAAGAAGTCAACTCCTTCGCGCTGACTGAAACCTCTGGCCACATAGCGCGCCTTGAAGACCGGAGGAGATCCCGGTGGTTGCTACACCCTGAAGATCCACATGCCATCGACTACGTTCGTCCCAAGGGGGGGAACCTCGTCAACGTAGGTGCCTGTGGATCTGTAGGAGGCCATCTCTAAGTCCATGGCAGCTCTCCACTGAGAGGCCCAAGGCCCTGACACTGCCTCAGCGTAAGTGCGAGGAGTCGGTATGTCAAGGGCGTCGGGGTCTCCCTCAGGGGCGAGCAGCATGGTACAGATGAGGGGAAGCGGCTGCCAGGAACTCCAGCTCAAACTGCCTGTCCTCTAGGGCGTCACAGCAAAGGGCAGACTCACCCCCGACGGCCAGAGGACTGGTAGGAGCAGCCACAAGACTGGTGGCGTAGTCAAGGCAACGAGTAGAGGCAAACTCAGTGACTGCAGCAGTAAGAGCGGAGACAGAGGACAGATAAGCACATGGGTCGGTAACAAGAGAGGCGAGAGCACGAGAGAGAACAAGACGGTACGTGCGGTAGTAGTCTGTGACAGGAGTAGAGAGGGAAGCAGTGAGAGCCGACTCAGGAGGAGAAGGATGTACAGAAGGAGACAAACGAGGCGGACTAGAACAAAACAAGGCAGTACGAAGGTCAGTGAAGGGAACAGGGGACGAGGGACGAGCACGAGGAGAGCGACGCGAAGGCCAAGTGTGAGAAAGAGGAGGGGACAACGGGGGCAGAGGAGAAGGGAAAACAGCTGGGGAAGGTTCAGGAGGAGGAAGCGGAGGACCAGAGACGGGAGGAGAGGGGGGGGGAGGGAGGCGAAGGAGAGGGGAGACTGAGGGTTCGAAGACCAAAGACAGGAGGAGGAGGTGGCTGCTGCTGCTGCTGCGGCTGCTGCTGCGGCTGCTCCTGCTCCGGCTGCTGCTGCTGCTGCTGCTCCTCTAGCCACTGTAGCTCCAGCTGCTGCCGCTCCAACTCTCTCTCCTCTCGCTCCAACTCCAGGTGCTCCTCACGGGCACGGCGAACACGGGCCTGGTGCCGGGTCGGGTAGGGGTGGGGGGGAGGAGTAGTGTCCAGAGCGCTGATAGCCCCAGGACCGCTCTCCAAAGAACCAGTCGCACCAACCCCAGAGCCAGCACCACCAGAAGTAACAGGGTCCATCCCAGGCTCTCCAGGTCCAGCAGAGGGCGCACCCCCAGTCGTAGCACCCCCAAGGACAGCTCCATTAACACCAGCTCCCCAAAGACTAGAGTTTCCTGCACTCACGGGCTCAGCTCCAAGTCCAGCACCCCCAGAACCAGGACCTCGCACAGGTACGCTCTCTGCTCCAACTCCAGCACCTCTAGAGCTTGCACCTCCAGGGTCCTCGCCACGAAAACCGGCTCCCGCAGGGTCTGCTGTAGGCTGGGAGGAGGACTGCGGGGAAGGAGGCTGCACCTGAGGGGCTACCAAGGGCGGAGGGGTAGTGTGGGACATACCTGACAGGGCAGGACCAAGGGGGGGAGGCTGTACCAGGGGAGCAGGAGGGGGAGCTGAAGTCAGGAAGAGAGGGGCAGGAGGAACCGGGAGACCTCGACAGGGGTACCTGACGTAGTAGGGGACGGACTCGTCGAAACGGACGTCACGAGAGTCAAAGAACCGGTGAAGGGGGGGGGGTGGTAAAAGGTGTAGTCAGTTGAGTCCTTAGGGAAACCAAGGAACACGCAGGAAACAGCGCGAGGCGAGATCTTGTCCGCGGAGGTGTCGCGAACAAGTGCCAAGCAACCCTAGACAAGAAAATGCGACGCAACACCAGGGGACCTGGTCCAAAGACTGGTCGGTGAAACCTCTGGCCGAGAGACACGTGGCCAGAGGTTCAGCTCGTGAGCGGTGTACCGAACCGCGTAGGGCCACAGAAAATGGGGGGCACGGGCGTGAGTCATGGAGGTGCGGGCGATCTCCATGACCAAGCCTATGCGGCGCTCAGCAACCCCATTCTGTTGTGGAGACTCTGGAAGCGTCTAGGACTGACGGATGCCCTGCTCGCGACAGAATCCAGCGAGAATGCCAGAGCGAAACTCACCCCCGCGGTCGGAGTGAAGACAGCTGACACGACGACCACGAATGTCCGCAGTGGTAAGCAACCACCGGATCAGCGTAGAAGTCACGTCGGACTCCTTCGCCAGGGGGAACACTGTGGTGTAGCGGGAGTAGTCGTCAACGACCACGAGAAAGAAACTCTCTCGCTCGGGCCAGGGCGCGAGGCGGGGCCCCAGACGTCCAAGTGGAGAGTCTCGAAGGGCTCGGTGGCCGGACAAAGGGAGGAGGAGTGAGGGGTGGCGCGCAGCCGACCCTCGACGCAGGGACTGCAGGGTGGCGCAAGCGAAGGCGGAAACGACGGCAAGACACGCGGGAGGCCTAAGACAAGATGCTGACTAGACATAGCGTGCAGGCGAGAAATGGACGGGTGCCCCATCCGGTGGTGCCACAAAATAGTGGGGTGGGCAAGCGATCGGCAGGAGCACGACGCAGCAACTGGACCAGACACTGGAACCTGACCAGACACAGCTACCTGGGGAGACGCGACAACCTGGTGAGACGCGGGAACCTGACGGAGGACAGTGACAGGGGTCGAGGGCAGTAGCTGCTGCTGCTGCTGCTACTGCTGCTGCCCTCGGGGGCCAGTGTGAAGTGTGTAGAGACCAGAGCCCGGCTCAGCGGTAAAGGTGGCGAGAGGTGCGTACGTGTCTCCTTCGACACAAACTGCAGTCTTGCCAGAAGGCTCAATCCACACACTCACATGCTGACTCATGAGCGGCCTCACGCCCACCAAGTTCCTCGAGAACGAGGGGACGTGGAAGCCGGTCAGAGAATCGGAGGGAACAGCCGGGCACGAAAGCGTAGTAGTGTAGCGAGCAGTGACTGGTCCCGAAGTGGGATCAACCAGTGCTACAGAGACCGGCGTAGGAAGCGGGGTAAGTGTCGTGCGGTCGCGGAAGAAATAGTGCGAAGCTCCGGAGTCCAGAGTGAAAGACAGCGAAGCGTCCTCCATAGTAGCTCCTGGACTAGTGTCTACACAATTACCTACACTAGCAACAGGCACCTCAGCAAGACTAGCACCTAAGCTAACAACACTCGAGTAAACAGAGTCAAAAGCACTAAAGTCAACAACAACATACATAGCATGAGGAGTTCCTAAGAGATCAACCAACTGAGAAGCCGACATGCCCCACAGAGTGGGGCCGTACGTCTGAACAAGGGGAAGCCAGTCAGGGGCAGGGCCGTCAACGCCGTAGGCCAATCGAACCGTGTCAGTAAGCTGAGAAAAGCACTGACTCGGTGGGTGGCTGCGGCCACAAGGCTGGCTGCGGCGGGCACCTGTCAGAACGTGATAGGTGCAGGGAGGGTGGACGACACCGCGCTGCAGCTGACGCTGTCCTGACCCCTGCCCCGAAACCTACTGCTGCCACTGCTGCTGCTGTGGCTGCTGCGAGGGGAGGGGCTGCTGCTACTGCTGCTGTCCTCGAGTCAGGTACCACGCCGCTGCTCCAACCCCTGCGGCTGGCAGACCAGTAGGTGGCTGACGAACCCGGGCGTCACCTCCACCAGCTGCAGCAGGGGAGTCACCGGCCGCTGCACGAGGCGCTCCTCCAGCGCCTGCACTCCCGCCGCCGCCGCTCGCCACGTCACCCCCACCGCCTCCGCCGCCTCCGCCCGCACCCTGACCACCCCTCCTGCCACTCCTACCCCGAGACCGCGAAGAAGTCGTAACAGCAGCTGCGGTCACATAAGTAGCGGCAGTGGCGAGGGAGGCAGTAAAGGTGGGCAGCTGAGGGACAGTGGAGGGGGCACAACACCAGAGGCAGAGGCTACCGAGCGGAGGTTACTCTTGACGTCCTTGAGGGTCGACTCAAGGACCTCGATAGTGAGCTCGCTAGGGTGCTTCAAAAGAAGCGCGTCACAAACCGAGGCAAGGCAGTCAGGGAGGCTAGTGGCGATGAAATAGATAGTAATCGCCATGGGGAGAGGGAGCAGTGCAAGCTGTGCGTCAGTGCAAGCAGCGCGGTAGCTAGAATCGAGCGAGCGCAAATGAGTGATCAAGTCAGCAGTGTGCTCAAATGAGGCGAGGTCAGGAAACAAGAACGGAAGGAACAGACGACCAAGAGAGACAGTGGTGGGAATAGCGTAGCGGGCCTTGATCACAGTCAGGAACTCACTAGTCGTGCGAACCTGAGTGAAGTGGGTCTCCTCAGACTCAGGGAGGAGGTTGCTGAGGGCGATGCAGGCCGCAGCGTCACGCGATTTCCATGCTGTCACGTCAGCACGCTCGCGTGCATAACGGTCACTGTCTGCAGGTGTGGGGTCAGCTGCTAAGGGTGCAGGGTCAGCTGGCTCAGGTAGGTCACCGGAAGTGTGCGCCCACAGAGTCTCGTGTGCCTGAACCTGGCTCTCTAGGAGGCGGCGCGCACGCAGGAGCCAGACCGAGAACTCAAGCGGCTTACCCTCAGCGTCAAAGCACCCACCCTAGGGGTCGCCATAGCGGAAGCGTAGAGGTGGATACTGCTGCTGCCGAAACCCTAAATGCCTAAAGGGCCTGCGTAGGGCGTGACAGACAGTGCGACACGACGGGACGGACATGACTGGCAGGGACGGGCGCGACAGGCGTGGACGGGCAGGGCGCACGGGGCGCGACGGACGGGCAGGGCGCAGCGGGGGCGCGACGGACGGGCAAGGCGCACGGGGCGTGACGGACGGGCAGGGCGCACGGGGCGCGACGGACGGGCAGGGCGCACGGGGCGCGACGGACGGGCAGGGCGCACGGGGGGTGCGATGGATGGGCAGGGCGCACGGGGCGCGTGCGACGGGACGGGACGGGAAGCGCGACGCGGACGGGACGGGACGGGACGGACGGCGAGACGCGGCGGGACAGAAGGGGGGCGACGCGACGGGACAGCAGGGACGACGGGACGGGACGGGATAGCAGGGACGACGGGACGGGATGGGACAGCAGGGGGCAACGCGACGGGACAGCAGGGGCGACGGGACGAGACGGGACAGCAGGGGCGATGGGACGGGACGGGAGAGCAGGGGCGACGCGACGGCAGGGGCGACGGGACGGGATGGGACAGCAGGGGCGACGCGACGGGACAGCAGGGGCGACAGGACGGGATGGGACAGCAGGGGCAACACGACGCAGGCGCAGCGGGTGCTAGGGCACGAGAGAGACGAGCGCGAGAGGCGCTAGGGGACAGTACGGGCGTAACGGGCACTAGGGTACGGGACAAGCTCTGGTGGTACGGACGTGAACGAGAGGAACGGGATCCTACAAGATCCTAACCTAGGTGATACCATGTCAAGAATGAAAGTGTTGGTTTCACTAAGGTTGGTTGGGGTACATAAACCTAACTCTAACAGTTGTACCCCTTATAACACACATCACTAAGACTACAACATTTGACAGAATTGTAGTAAATGAGTACTGTATGCTATGCAGTGCACCAGATCGTTGTATTGTATCCTGCACCTTGTTGGAAACAATTGATTTAAGCGCCTCTGTCGTGTCGAAACACCAAGTCAGAAGCGAAGCAGAACATATCGAAGCATCAGCGAGTCAACCCTCGGAGGTTGAACAACTGCTGGAGGTTACGCGAAAGTCAAAGGTCAGCGACCTTTGACCTGACAAGTACAGCGCGACAGCAAGGACAAACAACTGACTCGCTATTGAGCAGTTGCCCGAGTCGTCACTGTATCGAACCGCAACAGCAATGGTAAAACGGTTATTAGTTATAACCCTTCATATTCCCTTGTATGTCAAACTCATATCTACTATAGTCTGTTTAGGCTGTAGTGGGGTAGTCCTTAGAGGGTACAACACTTTTGTGTTTCCTACTTGTACCCTTCTGCTTTCTAGCTCAATCATTCTTTCATCAATTCTCTCACATGGTATAGAGCTAGTTTCGATTTTTTTTCCTAAGGGCCCACCACGAAAAGTGTTTTTTTCCTTATCTGCCCGACGCGCGCGTCGCGCCTGCCCTTCGAGGCCCCTTCGCGGCCCGTAGCGGCCCCCATCACGGCCCGTAGTGGCCCCTTTTGCGGCCCGTAGCGGCGCCCTCAAGGCCCGTAGTGGCCCCTTTCGCGGCCCCTAGTGGCCCCTTCACGGCCCGTAGAGGCCCCCTTTTGCGGCCCGTAGCGGCCCCCGCCCCTTTCGCGGCCCGTAGCGGCCCCCTCACGGCCCGTAGTGGCCCCCTTGCGGCCCGTAGCGGCCCCTTCGTGGCCCGTAGCGGCCCCCTTTGCGGCCCGTAGCGGCCCCGTCACGGCCCGTAGCGGCCCCTTTTCCGGCCCGTAGAGCCCCCCTTCGCGGCCCTAAGCCGTCGCGTCGCGCGGCGCCCCGTCGCCTAGGCCCTGCCCCGGCTCTGCCCCAGCCCCGTCGCGGCCCCGCCCCGGCCCCTCCCCCGGCCCCGTCACTTGTCGCGGCCCGGCCCCGGCCCCGTCACGGCCCCGTCCCAAACGGACCCCGACCCTTCCCCGGCCCTGTCGCGGCCCCGACCCTTCCCCGGCCCCGTCCCGGACCTGCCCCGACCCTGGCTCTGCCCCGACCCTGTCGTGGCTCTGTTCCGGCCCTGTCGCGGCCTCGCCCCGGCCCTGTCCCGGCCCTGCTCCGACCCTGCCCCGGCTCTGCCCCGGCCCTGCCCCGGCTCTGCCCCTGCCCTGCTCCTGCACTGTCGCGGCCCTGCCCCAGTCCGGCCCCGGACCTTTTGCGGCACGGCCCCGGCCCTACCCCTGACCTGCCCCGACCCTCCCTCGGCCCTGCCCCGGCCTCGCCCCTGGTAAGAGCACCGCCGAGCCGGGCCGCGCTGCTGAGCCGCGCCGCTCTGCCGAGCCGCGCCGCCCTGCCGAGCCGCCCTGCCGAGCCGTGCTGCCCTGCCTAGCCTGCTTAGCCGAGTTGCACTGCTGCTGCTGCTAGCCTGCTGCTGCTCCTGTCATGGCTAGTCTCAATGTTCTTACCTTTGATGCTGAGGGTCGAGCTGTTGACTTTGAGGTCTGGCTAGATGATCTGCAGCTTTTCCTACAGTGCGATAGCAAGGATGGTCTCTCACTGTTCGATCTCACGTCTGGCGCCTCTACTGCCCCTGCTGCTGATGCTGACAGTATTGTTCGCTCGCAGTGGCTCACGCGCGATGCTGCTGCTCGCCTTGCTGTGCGTAATCACCTGCCGTCTACTGAGCGCGCGCACTTTAGTCAGTACAAGAGTGCAAGGGCTCTGTACGACGCTGTAGTTGCACGCTACTCCTCCCCTACCACTGCTGCCCTCAGCCGCCTCATGCTGCCGTACCTTTTTCTTGACCTTGCCGCCTTTGCCACAGTTGCTGACCTAGTTGCTCACCTCCGAACTAGTGACGCTCGCTACCGCGCTGCCCTTCCCACTGAGTTCCTTCCCACGAACTCCCCCCCCATGTACATCACCCTTCACTACCTAGTCACCCGCCTCCCTGACTCTCTCTCCTCAGTCAGGGATCACTTTCTCTCCCTGTGCCCCACCGAGCTGACTGTCGACTTGCTAGAGGAGCGCCTTGCTGCAGCTGAGAAGAGTAACTTAGCTGTCGGTGCTTTTCGCTTCGACCGTCGCACCCCCTTCTTTGAGGGGTGTTCCCCTGTCCCCCTTCTCCCCTCTGTTGCCTCTGCTGCTGCTGTCGACCTCGTTGGCACTGAGGAGGTCGGCGCTGCGTCTGCCCCTAGTGGGCGACGCCGCACTGGCAAGGGCAAGGGAAGCAGGGGTGGTGGAGGGGGCGGTGGGGGAAGCGGTGGAGGAGGTGGAGGAGGTGGAGGTGGTGGTGGGGGTGGTTCCGGTAGTGGGGGCGTCGGTGGCGGCAGTGGAGGTCGTGGCGGCGGTGGCGGAGGAGGTGGAGGCGGCGGCAGCAGTGGTGGAGGTAGCGGAGGAGGTGGTGCTGGTCGCGGTGCAGCCACGCAGCGTGGAGGCCTTGGAGGCAGCCAGCGTCAGCAGCAGCTGCGCACCCGTGAGACCCCGTCTGTTCAGCAGCTTCGTGAGTGGTACGCTGGGCGTGGGAGGTCTGGGGGTGCAGGTCCCTGCGCGTACGTTCTTCGCACTGGCACTCGTAGTGGGGAGGTGTGTGGTCTCCCACACACCACGCAGCGCTGCTTCGGCCGCTTGACTGACGCTTGGCGTACCCAGTTTCCTGACGCAGTTGAGCTTCCTCGTTGGCATGATCTGCTTTTGCAGAATGTGCCTATCTTTGATCTAGACTTTGCTATCCTTGCTGCCATGTATGCTCTTGCTGATATTACTGAGGGTGACTGTTACCTGAGTGTCCCGCCCGACCCGGGCACTGTGGCTGCTGCTCTAGGTGCTAGTGCGGCTGCTGCTCTAGGTGCTAGTGCGTCTGCTGCTCCAGGTGCTGGTACGTCTACTCTCTCTGGTACTGCACCTCCTGAGTCCTTTCACACTTTCACACTTGACTCTGGTGCTTCGCGCTCTTTCTTTAGAGACAGCACCACGCTCACGCCGCTCAGTCGGCCTGTAGCGGTCTCCCTTGCTGACCCCTCAGGGGGCCCAGTCCTTGCACACTCCTCCACTGTCCTACCGTGTCCTGCGGCCCCGTCGGGCTTGCTGTCGGGACTCCACCTCCCCTTGTCCTCTACGAACCTGGTGAATGGAGCTGACCTCCAGGACGCGTGGGTTGACCAGTTCACCCCTGGAGGTCAGCGTGTGACCCACTGCACTTGCTCTCGGACGGGCCGCCACCTGGCCACGTTCACCCGTCGGCCAGGGTCGAGTCTGTACACACTGACTACTGCGCCTCCTCCGATCTCTGCGTCTGGTCAGGTAGCTGCGTCCAGTCAGGTGTTTGCTGCCGCGTCCAGGTCTAGTCCTGCGTCTGCCCCCTGCTCGTATCGTCCTCTGGCGCACGAGACTCTTCTTTGGCACCACCGCCTTTGTCACCCCTCTCTGCCTCGTCTTCGACGTATGGCCTCCTGTTCCCTTGTCTCGGGTCTACCCAGGTCCCTCCCTCCCCTTCCTCCGGGGCCTGCCCCCACCTGTGTTCCTTGTGTCGAGGGCCGACAGCGCGCCGCCCCTCACTCCTCCTCGTTTCCTCCGACTGAGGCTCCTCTGCAGACTCTTCACATGGACGTGTGGGGCCCATCCCGCGTCCGTGGACAGGGTCACGAGCGCTACTTCCTCCTGGTCGTTGACGACTACTCGCGTTACACCACAGTCTTCCCCTTGCGCAGCAAGGGTGAGGTTCCTGAGGTGTTGATCAACTGGATCCGCGGTGCTCGTCGCCAGCTCTGTGAGAGTTTCGGCTCCGACCTTCCTGTTCTGCGTCTGCACTCGGACAGAGGCGGAGTTTTCCTCCGACCTCCTGAGAGCCTTCTGTCGTTCGGAGGGCATCCGCCAGACGTTCACGCTTCCGGCCTAAATGGGATTGCTGAGCGCCGCATTGGCATGGTCATGGACGTCGCTCGTACGTCCATGATCCATGCGGCTGCTCCCCATTTTCTGTGGCCGTTCGCGGTTCAGTACGATGCGCATCAGATCAACCTTCAGCCTCGTGTCTCCTTGCCGGAGACCACACCTACTCTGCGGTGGACGGGGAAGGTTGGCGATGCATCCGCGTTCCGTGTCTGGGGATCTCGAGCTTTTGTCCGTGATACTACAGCGGACAAGCTGTCCTCCCGTGCCGTTCCCTGTGTCTTCCTTGGCTTCCCTCCTGACGCACCCGGGTGGCAGTTCTACCACCCCACCTCGCGTCGTGTTCTGTCCTCTCAGGACGTCACGTTCGACGAGTCGGTGTCGTACTACCGTCTCTTTCCCTACCGCACTACCTCTCCCCCCCCCCCACCGCTCTTCGTGGCACCAGGTACTCCCCTGGTAGACCCCCTCCCCCCCCAGGGTCCTGCCCCCTCAGGTGTGTCCCAGGTAGACCCTGCCGAGCCGGTCGAGGTAGCTGTCGACTCAGGTGCTGCTAGGGGTGCTGACCCTGCGGGTGCTGAGACTGGGGGTGCTGAGTCTGGGGGTGCTGAGACTGGGGGTGCTGGGTCTTGGGGTGCTGAGACTGGGCGTGCTGAGCCTGGGGGTGTGGCTCCTGAGGGTACCGTGTCTGGAGGTGCTGAGCCTGCGCGTGCTGAGTCTGGAGGTGCTCTAGGTGTCCCGTCACGGCGGGAGCCCCTCTCTCCACAACGGCTTTGTGAGTGGTACTCTCGGCGCTGTCGAGTTGCTGCTGGTGCTGCTGGAGCTGCTGGAGGTGCTGGAGGTGCTACTGGAGCTCCTGGAGGTGCTGGCGCTGCTGGAGGTGGTGCTGGTGCTGGAGCTGCTGGTGGTGCTGCCGGTGCAGGAGCTGCTCGAGGTGCTACTGGAGCTACTGGAGGTGCTGGCGCTGCTGGAGGTGGTGCTGGAGCTGGAGGTGCTGGAGGTGCTACTGGAGCTACTGGAGGTGCTGGCGCTGTTGGAGGTGGTGCTGGCGCTGGATGTGCTGGAGGTGGTGCTGGTGCTGGAGCTGCTGGAGGTGCTGCTGGGACTGGAGACCCTGGGCCTGAGGGTACCGGTTCTGTCCCTGCTGTTTCTGGAGGCGCTGCGCGGCCGCGGCCGTACTACGTTCCGCTCCTTCAGCAGGTTCTTGGCTCCCCGCCTTCTCCTGGTCCTCCTCCTCCTTTCCTGAGTCCACCGCCTGTCCGGTCCCAGTCGCAGTTGCAGCCGGCCTCTCCGCTGCCTGGTCCTTCTCCTTACTCTGGACCGACTAGAGGTCTTACGGAGCGTCGTGAGCCTGAGTCTCGTCCTGTGTCGCCTGCGTCTCGTTCTGCGTCGCCTGTCCGTTCTGTTCGCGCTGGTCGTGTTTCGCGTCCACGTCTTCCTCCTGTCCCTTGCACTCACTCTATGACACTGCGTCCTTCTACTGCTCCACAGCGTGTCCCTCTGCCCTCTCCTCCTGCGTCCTCTCTTCCTGACGGTCCGGACCCGGAGTCTGACTCCCTTCGTGCTGCTAGTCCTACTGTCACGCGCTTTCTGGCCACTACTGTCACTGACCCTCTGTTTGAGTCCTCTGCTGCGTCTGCTCTTGTTACTGAGCTTGTTGACTTTGCTGCAGCCTGTCGCCTAGACTACGCCACTAGTCTTGTTGCTGAGTCTGCGTCTGTGTCTGTCTGTCCTCCGTCCGTCGGGGGTGAGTGTGCTCTTGGCACGGACGTTCTTGAGGACAGACAGGAGGAGTTTGAGTGCTTTGCTGCTTCTGTACCTCATCTCGTGTCCATGTTGCTTGTCCCTGAGGGAGACCCGGATGCACTAGACATCCCGACCCCGCGCTCTTACGCAGAGGTGATAGAGGGTCCCTACTCCTCTCAGTGGCAGGCAGCCATGGACGCAGAGATGGCTTCCTGGAAGTCCACAGGCACCTACGTAGACGAGGTTCCCCCACCTGGGGCGAACATCGTCAGTGGCATGTGGATCTTCAGGGTGAAGCGGCCGCCGGGTTCTCCGCCTGCCTTCAAGGCGCGTTACGTTGCACGTGGCTTCAGTCAGCGACAGGGAGTTGACTTCTTTCAGACCTTCTCCCCTACCCCGAAGATGACCACTCTTCGGGTACTGCTGCACGTTGCTGCTCAGCGTGACTACGAGCTCCACTCGCTTGACTTCAGCACAGCCTTTCTACAGGGCAGCCTGGACGAGGAGATCTGGCTGCGCCGCCCACCTGGCTTCACCGGGTCGTTTCCTGCTGGTACCCAGTGGAGCCTCCGGCGGCCAGTCTACGGTCTCCGCCAGGCGCCCTGTGAGTGGCACGACACGCTCAGGACGACTCTTGCTGCTCTTGGTTTTGCTCCTTCCACTGCTGACCCTTCTCTGTTTCTACGCACTAACGCTACTCTGACGCCGTTCTACGTTCTAGTGTACGTAGACGACCTCGTCTTTGCTACTGCTGACACGGAGGCACTCGCCCACGTGAAGTCCGAGCTGCAGAAGAGACACACGTGCACAGACCTGGGTGAGCTCACAAGCTATCTTGGCTTGCGGATCACCCGGGACAGAGCACAGCGCACCATTACCTTGACTCAGTCACACATGGTGCAGCAGGTCCTTCAGCGCTTCGGCTTCACGTACTCCTCGCCACAGTCCACTCCTCTGCCTACCGGTCACTCGCTCTCAGCTCCACCTTCGGACGAGTCCGTAGAGCCGAGTGGCCCGTATCCAGAGCTTGTGGGCTGCCTCATGTACATGATGACCTGCACACGACCTGACCTCGCATACCCTCTCAGCCTTCTGGCTCGCTACGTGGCTCCCGACAGGCACCGAAAGGTGCACTGGGATGCTGCGAAGAGGGTGTTGCGATACTTGTGCAGTACATCGGGCATGGGGCTCGTGCTTGGAGGACGGGCTCGAGTTGTCCTCACTGGTCACGCTGACGCCTCCTGGGTTGACGACTTGGCTACGCAGCGGTCGTCACAGGGTTACACCTTCAGTCTTGGCTCCGGCTCTGTCTCTTGGCGGTCTACCCGCTCTTCTTCTGTTCTCAGCTCCAGTTGTGAGGCTGAGATCTACGCTGGAGCCATGGCTGCACAGGAGCTTCGCTGGCTCACCTACCTGCTGACCGACTTGGGAGAGGCGCCTCGTTCTCCTCCAGTTCTGTACGTCGACAACAAGGCCATGCTGGCCTTGTGTCAGGAGCACAGACTGGAGCACAGAACGAAGCACATTGCTCTGCGCTACTTCCTTGCTCAAGAGTTGCAGCAGCGTGGCCAGCTTCGTCTTGCTTACGTGGCATCTCAGGCCAACACTGCTGATGTTTTCACCAAGGCACTTCAGCCTTGTGATCATCAGCGTTTCTGTACTGTGTTAGGCCTTGTACCTACTGTGCCTCACTTGTTGACTTCTTGACTCTGCTTGTACGTTACTCTATATACTTATACCTGCATGCTTACACTTGCTAGGTTGTGCTCACTGTATTGTTTGCTTTCCTTTATATAACTCTGCATGTGAACTGGCCTTATGGCCCTTTTCTTGTGCTCAGACTGTGTGGTGACTTTGTGATCCACCCTGACCTTGCTTTGTCTTTCTTGACTGGTCTTGTGACCCCTTGTTCTCCCCCACTTTGCCTATGGGGGTGTGTCAAACTCATATCTACTATAGTCTGTTTAGGCTATAGTGGGGTAGTCCTTAGAGGGTACAACACTTTTGTGTTTCCTACTTGTACCCTTCTGCTTTCTAGTTCAATCATTCTTTCGTCAATTCTCTCACATTGTATTCTTATAAAAGCTTGTATCTCTTTGCTATTAATCAATCTAATTTGCCCTCACATACTAGCGCAAGGTGGTTCACAAACTTCTCATTTAACGCTTCCGCTATTACATTGTCCTACTCAGAATTTAGTCCTGCAAAGATCCCAAGGGCTTTTCTCAGCCCAACATGGTATGAGAGGTGTCAGGAAAAATTCAACTACAACCAAGACACCCACAACATCACAAGACATGGCAACGCAGAAGGAGAGAAGCTACTCTAACGGCTCTCCCGGTACTACTCCTACTCCACCTCCTGCCTTTGGCCTACAGACAGAGGAGGGTACGGCAACAAGACCAAGAGCAACGTCTTCAGAAACTCCCGCAATGATAAGAAACAAGGAATGAATGAACTATGAATGAATTGGGTACAAGTACTAACCCTAATTGGGTTGTACCCCTTATGGGTTACCCCACTATAGCCTACACAATATGCATGAGCTATAATATTCTGACACACCCCCATAGGCAAAGTGGGGGAGAACAAGGGGTCACAAGACCAGTCAAGCAAAGTAAAGCAAAGCAAGCTCAGGGTGGATCACAAAGTCACCACACATTCCGAGCACAAGTTCAAGGCCACAAGGCCAGTTCACATGCAGGAGTACATATATATATAAAGGCTAGACAAGCAAGAGCAGGTATATATATATGTAACAGCACAAGCAAGGTCAAGAGGTGAGCAAGTGAGGCAAGGTAGGCACAAGGCCCAGCTGAGTACAGAAGCGCTGATGGTCACAAGGCGCAAGCGCCTTGGTGAAGATATCAGCAGTGTTGGCCTCAGAGGCCACGTACGCAAGACGCAGCTGACCACGCTGCTGCAGCTCACGAGCAAGAAAGTAGCGGAGAGCAATGTGCTTCGTTCTGTGCTCCAGTCGCTGCTCCCGACACAAGGCCAGCATGGCCTTGTTGTCTACGTACAGCACTGGAGGAGAACGAGGCAGCTCTCCGAGGTCAGTCAGCAGGTAGGTGAGCCAGCGAAGCTCCTGTGCAGCCATGGCTCCTGCGTAGATCTCAGCCTCACAACTGGAGCCAAGAACAGAAGACGAGCGGGTAGCCCGCCACGAAACAGAGCCGGAACCAAGGCTGAAGGTGTAACCCTGTGACGACCGCTGCGTAGCCTGGTCGTCAGCCCAAGAAGCGTCTGCGTGCCCAGTAAGGACCACTGGACTCTGCCCTCCAAGCACAAGCCCCATGCCCGACGTACTGCACAAGTAGCGCAACACCCTCTTCGCTGCAGCCATGTGCTCCGGTCTGTGTCTCCCAGGAGCAACATAGCGTGCAAGAATGCTAAGAGGGTATGCAAGGTCAGGTCGTGTGCAGGTCATCAGGTACATGAGGCAGCCAACAAGCTCTGGGTACGGGCCACTCGACTCTACGGACTCATCCGAAGGCAGAGCTGAGAGCGAGTGGCGAGTAGGCAGAGGAGTGGCCTGAGGCGAGGAGTACGTGAAGCCGAAGCGCTGAAGGACCTGCTGCACCATGTGTGACTGAGTCAGGGTAATGGTGCGGCGTGCTCTGTCCCGAGTGATCTGCAAGCCAAGGTAGCTGCGCAGTTCACCCAGGTCAGTGCACGTGTGTCTCTTCTGCAGCTCGGACTTCACGTGGGCTAGTCCAGCAGTGTCAGCTGTGGCAAAGACCAAGTCGTCGACGTACACGAGGATGTAGAACGGCGGCAAAGAAGTGTCGGTGCGCAGAAACAGCGACGGGTCGGCAGTAGAGGGAGCAAACCCAAGAGCCGCAAGTGTAGTCCTCAGTGTGTCGTGCCACTCACGCGGTGCCTGGCGGAGACCGTAGACTGGCCGCCGTAGGCTCCACTGGGTGCCAGGAGGAAAAGACCCAGTGAAGCCAGGTGGGCGACGCAGCCAGATCTCCTCGTGCAGGCTGCCCTGCAAGAAACAGTGCTGAAGTCAAGAGAGTGTAGCTCGTAGTCACGGTGAGCAGCTACGTGCAGCAGTACCCGAAGAGTGGTCATCTTCGGGGTGGGAGAGAAGGTCTGAAAGTAGTCAACTCCCTGCCGCTGACTGAAGCCACGAGCCACGTAACGCGCCTTGAAGACAGGCGGAGAACCCGGCGGTCGCTTCACCCTGAAAATCCACATGCCACTGACGATGTTCGCCCCAGGAGGGGGAACAGCGTCAACGTAGGTGCCTGTGGACTTCCAGGAAGCCATCTCTGCGTCCATAGCTGCCTGCCACTGAGAGGAGTAGGGACCCTCTATCGCCTCCGCGTAAGAGCGCGGAGTCGGGATGTCAAGTGCATCCGGGTCTCCCTCAGGGGTAAGCAGTACGGACACGAGATGAGGTGAAGCAGCGGCCAAGCACTGGAACTCCTCCTGCCTGTCCTCAAGGACGTCCGTGCCAAGGGCACACTCACCCCCGACGGACGGAGGACAGACAGACTCAGACTCAGCAACAAGACTGGCGACGTAGTCTAGGCGACAGCGAGCAGCAAAGTCGACGAGCTCAGCAACTAGGGCAGACGCAGCAGTGGACTCAACGGAAGGGTTAGTGACAACAGTAGCAAGGAGACGCGTGACAGTAGGACTGGCAGCACGAAGAGAGTCCGACTCCGGGTCGGCAAGAGCAGGAAGAGAAGACTCAGGAGGAGAAGGCAAAGGGGCACGCAGAGGAGCAGTGGACGGACGCAGAGACATCCGGTGCATGCCAGGGACAGGAGGAGGACGCTGACGCGAACCGCGACCACTAGTGCGAGCAGCACGGACAGGCGACGCAGGGCGAGACGCAGGCTCACGACGCTCAGCAAGACCTCCAGTAGGACCAGTGTAGGGAGACGGAGCAGGCAGTGGGGAGGCCGGCTGTAACTGTAACTGCGACGGGACAGGCTGTGGACACTCTAAGGGAGGAGGAGGACCAGTAGAAGGCGGGAGACCAAGAACCTGCTGAAGGAGCGGAACGAAGTACGGCCGAGGCCGCGCGGCGACTCCAGACACAGGAGGGACAGCACCAGCACCCCCAGCGGCAGCACCAGCACCAGTAGCAGCTCCAGCTCCAGAACCCCCAGCAGCACCAGTAGTACCCCCAGCAGGACCGCCTCCAGAACCGACAGCAGTAGCCTCCGCGCCAACACCCGCAGCAACTCCAGCTCCAGAAGTACCCGCAGGTCCAGCAGGTCCAGTACTCCCAGTACGAGCACCTCCGGGACCCGTGGCACCAGCTCTCTCAGCATCAACAGAACCTCCAGTACCCGCAGCACCTCCAGCTCCAGCAGCTCGCCTCCAGCGCCGGGCAAACCACTCACGCAGCTCCTGGGGAGAGAGTGGCTCCCGGCGAGAAGGAGCACCCGGAGAACCGCCAGGCACAGCACCACCAGGCGTAGCACCCCCAGGCTCAGCACCTCCAGGCGTAGTACCCCCAGGCTCAGCACCCCCAGACGCAGCACCCCCAGGCTCAGCACCTCCAGGCGTAGCACCCCCAGGCTCAGCACCCCCAGACGCAGCACCCCCAGGCTCAGCACCCCCAGTCGTAGTACCCACACGCTCAGCACCCCCAGAGTCAGCACCCACACGCTCAGCACCCCCAGAGTCAGCACCCCCAGGCTCAGCACCCTCAGCAGCACCAGAGTCACCAGCGACCTCGACAGGCTCAACATCGTCTACCTGGGACACACCTGAAGGGGCAGGACCCTGAGGGGGGAGGGGGTCTACCGGGGGGGGACCTGGTACAAGGAAGAGCGGTGGCGGGGGGAGGGACGGAGTGCGGTAGGGGAAGAGGCGGTAGTAGGGGACCGACTCGTCGAACGTGACGTCCTGGGAGGACAGAACACGGCGAGAGGTGGGGTGGTAGAACTGCCACCCTGGGGCGTCAGGGGGGAAACCCAGGAAGACGCAAGGAGCAGCACGAGGGGACAGCTTGTCCGCAGACAAGTCGCGGACAAACGCCCGAGATCCCCAGACACGGAACGCAGACGCATCGCCAACCTTCCCCGTCCACAGCAAGGCTGGGGAGGTCTCCGGCATGGAGACCCTGGGCTGAAGGTTGATCTGATGCGCCGCGTACCGAACCGCAAACGGCCACAGAAAATGGGGGGCAGCCGCATGCATCATGGACGTACGGGCGACGTCCATGACCATGCCAATGCGGCGCTCAGCAATCCCATTTTGCTGTGGAGAGTCCGGAAGCGTGAAGGTCTGGCGGATGCCTCGTGCACGACAGTAGGCTCGCAGAAGGCCAGAGGAGAACTCTCCGCCTCTGTCAGAGTGCAGACGCAGAACAGGAAAGTCCGAGCCGAAGCTCCGCCTGAGCTGGAGACGAGCTGCGCGGATCCAGTCGATCAACACCTCAGTGACATCACCCTTGCTGCGCAAGGGGAAGACTGTGGTGTAACGCGAGTAGTCGTCAACCACCAGCAGGAAGTAGCGCTCGTGACCCTGTCCACGGATGCGGGCCGGGCCCCACACGTCCATGTGAAGCGTCTGCAGCGGGGCCTCTGTCGGAGGAAACTGGGAGGAGTGAGGGGTAGCCCGCTGTCGTCCCTCGACACAGGGGACGCAGGTAGGGCCAGGCCCCGGAGGAAGTGGAGGGAGGGACCGGGGAAGACCAGAGACAAGGACACGGGAGGCCATGCTCCGGAGACGAAGCAGGGAGGGGTGACCAAGGCAGTGGTGCCAGAGGAGAGTCTCGTGAGACAGGAGGCGACACGAGCAGGGGGCAGACTCAGGACCAGACCTGGACGCTGCAGCAAACACCTGACCCGACGCAGCTACCTGACCAGACGCAGGGACTGAGGGAGACGCAGTGGTCAGTGTGTACAGGCTCGACCCCGGCCGACGTGTAAACGTGGCCAGGTGTCGGCCTGTCCGAGCGTCCGTGCAGTGGGTCACCCGCTGACTCGCAGGAGTGAACTGGTGAACCCCCGCATCCTGTAGGTCAGCACCACTCACCAAGTTCGTAGAGAACGAGGGGAGGTAAAGACCAGACACGGTGCCAGAGGGGGCCGCCGGACACGGGAGGACAGTGGAGAAGTGAGCAAGGACAGGACCCCCAGAGGGGTCTGCCAGAGAGACCGCAACTGGCCGGCCAAGCGGCGTGAGTGTGGTGCGGTCTCGAAAGAAGGAGCGAGAAGCCCCCGAGTCAAGGGTGAAGGTGTGGGAGGCCGAAGCCGACGCAGAACCTGAGAGAGCAGACTCACCAGTACCTGAGGGAGCAGACGCACCTAGAGCAGCAGCCTCGCTAGCACCTAGAGCAGCAGCCTCACCAGTACCTAGAGCAGCAGTCTCAATGCCCGGGTCGGGCGGAAAACACCGGTAACAGTCACCCTCATCACTAATAGTCACAGTATACATGGCAGCAAGAATAGCATCAAAGTCAAGGTCAAAGACAGCTACACCCGCCCTAGACAGCTCACCCCAGCGGGGGATCTCAGTGGCCTCAGGGAACTGGTGACGCCAAGCGTCCGTCAGGCGGCCAAAGCAGTGCTGGGTGGAGTGCGCACCCCCGCACTGCTCACCCGCGCGGTCGCCGGTGCGCAGGACGTAGGTGCACGGACCAGTACCCCCACCCCTCTGGCGTGCAGTGTACCACTCACGGAGCTGCTGAGGGGAGGGGACGTCACGAGTGCGCTGCTGCTGCTGCTGCTGCTGCTGCTGCTGGCGCTGACCACCACCGGAGCCGACCCTCTGCGCAGCGCCACCCCGACCAGCTCCACCTCCTCCGCCGCCTCCTCCTCCACCGCCGCCACCTCCGCTCCCTCCGCCACCGCCGCTGCCGCCTGCGCCTCCACTGCCGCCACCTACACCTCCACCCCCGCCACCACCCCCACCGCCACCCCCACCTCCTCCACCGCCTCCACCGCCGCCTCCACTGCCCCCGCTAGCTCCTCCAGCGCCCCTGCCCCCCTTGCCCTTGCCAGGGCGGCGTCTCCCGCTAGGGGTAGACGCTGCCCCAACCGACTCCAAACCAGCGAGGTCGGCCGCAGCAACAGAGGCAACAGAGGGCAAAAGAGGGGAGGGGGAACACCCCTCAAAGATGGGGGTGCGAGGGTCACCACGAGAGGCTCCTACAGCGACTATGCTCTTTTCTGCTGCTAGGAGGGCCTTCTCGAGGAGGTCAACGGTGAGAGTGGTGGGGCAAACCGAGAGGAAGTGGTCCCTGACTACGCGAAGGGAGTCAGGGAGACGGGTGACTATGTAGTAGAGGGTGATGTACATGGGGGGGGGGTTCTTGGCGCAGAACTCGGTAGGAAGCGCAGCGCGGTAGCGAGTGTCACTAGAGCGGAGGTGCGTAATGAGGTCAGCGACTGTGGGAAAGGCAGCAAGGTCAGGGAAGAGGTACGGTAGCATGAGGCGGCTCAGTGCAGCAGTGGCAGGGGAGGAGTAGCGTGCAACTACAGCGTCGTACAAGGTCTGAGCACTCTTGTACTGGCTAAAGTGCGCACGCTCAGAGGTAGGTAGGTGGCGACGCACAGCAAGACGTGCAGCAGCATCGCGCGTGGCCCACTGTGAGCGAACGGTGGCGTCAGCATCAGCAGCGGGGGCAGGAGAGGCACCAGAAGTGAGGTCAAAGAGGGAGAGGCCGTCTGCCCTATCGCACTGTAAGAAAAGCTGCAGGTCATCTATCCAGACTTCAAAGTCAATGGCCCGACCCTCAGCGTCAAAAGCGAGGACACTAGGGGTAGCCATGACAGCAGTACACTAGCAGTGCAAACAGTAGGGTGAGGGCAGTGCTGTGAGAGAGGCGCTGCTCTTACCGGACAGGGCGGCTCGGCTGCAGGGCGGCTCGGCGACTCGACGGCTGGGCGGCTCGGCTGCTGGGCGGCTCGGCTGCTCGGCTGCTGGGCGGCTCGGCTGCTGGGCGGCTCGGCGGCTGGGCGGCTCGGCTGCTGGGCGGCTCGGCTGCTGGGCGTATCGGCGGCTGGGCGGCTCGGCTGCTGGGCGGCTCGGCTGCTGGGCGGCTCGGTTGCTGGGCGGCTCGGCGGCTCAGCGGCTGGGCTGCTCGGTTGCCGGGCGGCTCGGCGGCTGGGCTGCTCGTAGGAGTAGGCGTGGGGGCCGTAGGAGCAGGCGCCGGGGCCGTAGGAGCAGGGGTCGGGGCCGCGAGGGCGGCGGATCGGGGCCGCGAGGGCGGCGGAGTAGGGGCCGCGAGGGCGGCGGAGTAGGGGCCGCGAGGGCGGCGGATCGGGGCCGCGAGGGCGGCGGATCGGGGCCGCGAGGGCGGCGGAGTAGGGGCCGCGAGGGCGGCGGATCAGGTGCCGCGAAGGGCGGCGGATCGGGGCCGCGAGGGCGGCGGAGCGGGGCCGCGAGGGCGGCGGATCGGGGCCGCGAGGGCGGCGGATCGGGGCCGCGAGGGCGGCGGAGTAGGGGCCGCGAAGGGCGGCGGAGTAGGGGGGGGGGGGGCGCGAGGGCGGCGGATCGGGGCCGCGAAGGGAGGCGGCCGGCGCCGCGAGGGTGGGGCCGCGGGGTCGCTAGGGTAGGGCGACAGAGCCGCGAGGGCGGCTCGAAGGGGCCGCGAGGGCGGCGCGAAGGGGCCGCTAGGGCGGCGTGAGAGAGGGGAGCGCGACTCGGGCAGGGGCTGAGTGCGCTCCGGGCAGGAAAAAAAAAAAACGGTGGGCCCTAGGAACAGTTCCCACGAGGGAACCTGCTCGATACCATGATAAGAAACAAGGAATGAATGAACTATGAATGAATTGGGTACAAGTACTAACCCTAATTGGGTTGTACCCCTTATGGGTTACCCCACTATAGCCTACACAATATGCATGAGCTATAATATTCTGACACGCAAATCAAGCTGCGGCCTTCGACCCAGACATGATGGAGAAATTCTTCTCCTTCATGTCCTTCTACGAACAACACCAGCAAGGGGCACCTGCACAGTCAAACAACAGCAACGCAACACCGATGAGCCTCGACGGTTCATCTTACGCACGAGGAAATCAGCAACAACCTACCTTCGCCCCGTACGAACCTCAGCGCGGCTCCGTCATTTTCATGCCGCGCCAGCAGCCTTCACCTAAGCAAGAGAAGACACTAGATGCACTTCAAGTTCAGTCGCAGTTTGCGCACGTTTTAAAACTGCAAACGTCAAGACCATTCGACGGAAAGGACTTCTTTACCTGGTCATTCGAATTCGAACTGATGATGGAAGGCGCGCAGATTCTTGGCTTCTTCGACGGGTCCCTGCCATATCCAACACACGGCACACAGTACGACAAGCAGCTATACACGTATCAGTCAATGATGGCGTACACAATACTACTGAGAAACATCACTCCGAATCAGCAGCAGAATATACAGTCTAACCGGGGATACGGCAACTCTGCAGAGCTCGCGTACAACCACCTGAAAAACCTGTATCAAGCAACAGACAGCGTCAATCAAAGTCGGTTAATGGCGCAACTGACGACAGTCGAAATGAAACCGGGCGAAAAGGGGATGGCGTATATCAGCCGTTGTCGCGAATTGCGCGATAAACTCATTCGATGCGGAGGGTCGATCTCAGAAGACGCCTTCGTCACAGTCATCATCGGCGGCCTCGGTCCTCAGTGGCGCTCCACCCGCGCCATACTCCGAGCCCACGGAAAAATATCAGAAGCAGCACTCTGCGCCGAGATCCACGCTGAGCAGCAAGATATGGACCTGCAAGAAGAATGACACAAGAAGAAGGCATCAGTGCCCAAATTCGCATTCCACACTCGACGGCGCTACAACAACAACAATTATCGGCACCAACCGAAACCAGTACCTCCATTCTGTCACCTTTGCAAGACGTAAGGTCACCCCCGTACACACTGCCCAAACCGGCCGCTTCGCCCTTCAAGCAGTCAAGTCGCCTCAACGCAAGCGAATCCGACCTCTCAAGTACAAGCCTCAACAACATCGACGGGACAACCTGCGCAAGGAACAAGAAACATCGTCAGTTGCATGGCACGGTTGACCGACTCCTGCATCACAGAGTCACCACCACATTACTCACCGGAAGAGCAACTCGACAACAGCACGCCTCGCCGCGAGTCACTTCAACCAAACCCGACGTATGCAGCCATCGCTCAAAGCGAGCCGTCCGGAAAAGATACGTGGTTCTTAGACAGCTGCTGCGGACAGCATATGTGCTCTTCAGGACGCTTTGTTCAACGTGAACACCAACTTCAACGCGAGGTCGTCATCACCGTCGCCAACAATCAGAATCTGCGCACACGACGACAAGGCGTAGTGCAACTTCAGTCACGAGAAACAAACGTCATACTGCAGATGTCGAAGGTTTTAAAAGCAGAAGGGCTCGGTTACAACCTACTAAGCGTCAGTCAACTGATGGCGAAGGGCATACACCTCGAAGCAGATAGCACCACTCAGGAGTTCAAGTTATATAACGGGAAAGGCGGTCTCTACATCGGGAAGGCGGTCCTGAAGAATAACGTCTTCGTCCTCGATTTCGTCCCAGATCTCGGCACCGCTGACAGCGACGGGATTGTCACCTTCACCTCCTGGACACACCCACCAGATCTTGACCCCGACTTCAGTCCAGAAGGCTTCTGGTACTCGCACACCATCCCTGAGACAGAACGAACAAGAGCATTAGCAACAATTCAACACTCGGCAGCAGCAAAGACAACATCAGCAGCAGCAGAGACAACATCGGCAGCAGCAGAAACAACGGCAGCAGCAGCAGCAACATCAACACCAATCGCTGGTCCTTCAACTGCATCGGCTCAAATCGACGACACTCCACCGACTCCTGCGCAACAGCTTAACCCAACACCACGAGAAGTACATCGAAGTGCAAACTTCACCGCAAGCTTCTACTCCAACTCCGACTTGTATCGTCGCTCACCCGGACATCGCGCTAGCGAAGACATCTGGCACGCACGAATGGGACATCCAAGTAACACGGTGTTAAACAACACAATCAGAGCAGGAGTACTCGACAAAGATTCACTACTCCTAACCGATGGAAGCGAACTTCGACGAGCGCGTGGAACGTGCTTTACCTGCCCCGAAGCTGACTTACCACGTCGGCCATTTACTTCTCACCACAACCCTAGCGCACCAACTTACGCACCACTTGAGAAAGTGTATAGCGACATTCTGTACAATCGCGAACCTGGACAAGGAGCATACAGCTACACCATCACGTTCATCGATGCCGCTACGCGTTACGTTTGGCACCTTAACCTTCCGAGCAAGGACATGGCTTTCGAGGCCTTCGTCGCTTGGCTCCCAGTAGCAGAACGAGAATCAAGCGTGAAACTAAAAGGCTTCCAGTCAGACGGAGGAGGAGAATACACCTCACAGAGGTTCAAGCAGTACTTGGCAGAAAGAGGAATCAAGAGGCTCATCTCGCTTCCCTACGCCCATCAACAGCAAGGCGTGGCAGAACGGATGAATCGAACTCTCCAGAACACCATGCGCAAATTACTGCGTGGCATGCGACTGCCCAATCACCAATGGCCTGAGGCGATGGACCACGCTGTCATGCTGCACAACTTGCTTTCGTCGTCATCACTACCGAACAACGCATCACTGCACCTGCTGTGGACAGGAAAACAGGGCAGCACAAAAATGTTAATAGTCTTCAGCTGCATGGTACAGTATCGCCCACACACTGCAAGAGCCGGAAGATTTTCTCAACGCGCACAGTGGGGACTACACCTGGGCATCGAAAGAAATTACAACGCGTGGAAGATTTTCGACGTCCACTCCAAAGAAACAGTAGCAGCACGTGATGTCATTTTCTACGAACGACTCACCCTTCCGACGTATCTTGCCAACCTGGAAGAAGATCGGGATCCCAAAAGGTGGCTTCCGTGGTGACCGAGCCTTCGCCTCGGCAACAGACGAAGCTGACTGGGACGAGCAGAACGTGGATGAAGCCTCAGAGGAAGCTGGACCTCTCCCTTACTGCTCCGTCAATGTCCCAATGGATGACGAAAATCCTCGCGAAAGCGCCAACGCCGACGTATTTTATCACTTCGCCGACAATGGTTACGTTACACCCGCAGAAGTCAACACCAACGAAGCAGAACGCATAGGGCCTAACTTCATACCTGACCCAGAAACAGGTGACGAAGCAGCTTATCCCGCGGACACAACTCTTCCCCGCTACACACAGAGTGGCCTCCAGATACTCGGTCTCGTCACCGCGGTCCACGGCACGGAGATTCCTAAGGAGCCTGCCACAGTTCAGCAGGCTCTGGGGGGGGAGCATAGGGGAAAATGGCGTGAAGCCATGGACAAGGAACTGAAAGCACTGAAGGAACGCAACACCTGGAAAGTCGTCCCTATCGGCGTGGCACGAAACAAGACAGTACTCACCGGGAAGTGGGTCTTCCGTGTGAAGACAAAGGCAGACGGCACCATCGACAAGTTTAAAGCGCGCTGGGTCGTACGCGGTTTCGACCAAGAGCACGGACGTGACTTCACCGAGACATTCGCTCCGGTCAGCCGACACACTTCACTACGAATTCTCCTCGCGATCGCCGCCATGAAGAAAAAGAAACTGCGGCAAATTGATGTCGCCAACGCATTTCTCTACGCACCTGTCGACGCAGAAATCTTCGTCGAACTACCACATGGCTCCAACGGAGAACCTAATCACGTCTGTCAGCTCCAAGACTGTGGCAGCAGTACCTACACGCTCGACTTACTCGCATCGGATTCCAGCAGCTACCGCACGACCAAGGCATGTACCGGCTCACGAAAGGCGACGACTATGTTCTACTAATCGTCTACGTAGACGATCTACTCTACATCGGGTCGACCGACAACGTCACTACCTGGTTCGAAGGGGAGCTACAGAAAGACCTCACGCTCACAGTCTCATCTACCGTCACGCAGTACCTCGGCCTCAACATCCAGGAAGGAGAAAGCGCGATCTACCTCAACGCCGCAAAATATGCCGACACCATCGCCAAACGCTTCGCACTCACGCCAACTACCATCTCCACGCCATACCGCTACACGGCAGGAAGTCACAAGGAAGACTCCACTCCACCCAAGCCTGCCAGGATACGCGACTACCAGAGGAAGCTGGGATGCCTTCTCTTTGCGGCTGTCACCTGCCGCCCGGACCTATCATACTCCGCAAGTCAACTCGCCACCTACCTCAAAAGGCCTGAAGTTGAACACATGACGGAACTCGACCGTGCCCTTCACTACCTCGTTAGCACTCCAACGATCGGCCTGACCTACTACAAGAACAGAACTACAACGCCCAAGTTAATCGGCTACGTCGACGCTGACCACGCCGGAGATTCTGACAACAGGCGCTCGCGCACAGGCTACATCTACCGCCTCAAGCCTATCGGACCTATCTCGTGGCAATCGAGTAAGCAGGAATTAATCGCTCTCTCCTCAGCCGAAGCAGAATATATCGCACTCTGCTCAGCCACCAAGGAAGGATTGTACCTTCGCGAACTCCTGGAGGAGGCGAAGCTGGCTCAGTTACCCAGCTTCTCCCTGTTCTGCGACAACCAGTCGGCAATTCGGATAGCCAACAAAAACGGATTCGCGAACAGGACGAAGCATATCGCCCTGCGATATTTCTTCGTGAAGGACGAGATCGAGAAGGGGAGACTTGAGCTGTCTTACTGTCCCACGTCCGAGATGGCAGCTTATTACTTGACCAAGAAACTCGGAAAACAGAAGTTTGAGTACTGCATGCTGCTGACTGGACAGAGCCACGTCACCAGCAGCGACACTCCAGAAGCGAAGGGGAGTGTTGGAAACAATTGATTTAAGCGCCTCGGTCGTGTCGAAACACCAAGTCAGAAGCGAAGCAGAACATATCGAAGCATCAGCGAGTCAACCCTCGGAGGTTGAACAACTGCTGGAGGTTACGCGAAAGTCAAAGGTCAGCGACCTTTGACCTGACAAGTACAGCGCGACAGCAAGGACAAACAACTGACTCGCTATTGAGCAGTTGCCCGAGTCGTCACTGTATCGAACCGCAAGAGCAATGGTAAAACGGTTATTAGTTATAACCCTTCATATTCCCTTGTATTCTTATAAAAGCTTGTATCTCTTTGCTATTAATCAATCTACTTTGCCCTCACATACTAGCGCAAGGTGGTTCACAAACTTCTCATTTAACGCTTCCGCTATTACATTGTCCTACTCAGAATTTAGTCCTCAAAGATCCTAAGGGTTTTTCTCAGCCCAACACACCTCAAACTATTAGATGGTATTCTGGGTTGGTGTCAATCTGCGGTTGGTGTCAGACGCCAAACGCGCTTGACACCAGGTGGAGCCGCTCCCTCACGCGGCTCCAGCCTGATGTCAATGTTAGGCACATTTGGCGAATTCCCGCACTCTCATTGGTCGGTTTAGTTGACACCAAGTGGAATATTCCTCCACCAGTTTTCAGTTGACACCAACACAGATTGACAAGAGCCTGGAATATGACCTTAGAACCAGTGACTAGATTTACGCCTAAGAGCACAAATATTGCGCATGCAGTGTACTGCCCCTACCAACTCCTCCACTGGAGTCGCATAAAACTGCGGATGTGTTACATTCCTGTAATAAGCCTGGTTTTGAAAGAACTCCTTATTCATCACATCTATAAGTTGTTTCATTATGTGTTTAGTTGTAGTGTTCAAGCCAGGAGGACCGCCCCTGTAACACCCTGTAACGTGGCACTTGGTGTAGTAAGACATCTCCACGTCCTCAATAAAGTACGTCCCTCCAGGCTGATAAGATTCGATGAAGGATGGGAGGCAAAGGGAGGGGAATTGACACGGGAACGAGAAGGAGGCTTGAAAAGGATGTGGTGTGGGGCGAAAGGAGGTGGGGATGAGAAAGGTGCCCTCAGGCTGTTTCAGCATCCCTGCTGCAACACGCCCATCCATGGTGGAAGAGGAATGTATGGGAAATTATTGCAACAGTATGTGCGAAAGGCTCTGGTACAGGGAACAAGGAGGAGAATGAATATGGTACATTTGTAAATACTGCAGAGGGGAGAAAAGGGTAATGGTTGCAGGTCAGATGGTAGAGGAAATAACAAAGTGGTACATTTATAAATACTGCAGAGGAAAGAAAAGGGATGATACGGTAGATGCAGGTAAGCTTAATTACTCTCAGCGAGTGAAGATATTTGCCAAGGTACCTTGACAGGCGGCGGAAGGTACCTTGACAGGCGGCGGAAGGTACCTTGACAGGCGGCGGAGGGTACCTTGACAGGCGGTGGAAAGTACCTTGACAGGCGGCGGAAGGTACCTTGACAAGCGGCAGCACGTACCTTGACCAGCGGTAGAAGGGGTTTGAGGGATGTCTGTTGCTGATCCATGGTGTGACCACCATCGTCCACTATGAAGTCAAGCAGACCCGCCTGAAACGAGTCACAACACAGTAATAAGATATGAGTCAATGCAATAACAAGAAAATATTCACAACATAGTAACGAGGACAAGGATACCCAAGAAAAGCAGAATGATTAACATTATAAAGGGCAACCACGTTGCACATGCACACCATGCCAAGCACATTATGCCATGCAGACCATACCATGCTGAACATACCATGCAGAACACACCATGCACCATACCATGCACATCATGCCATGAACACCATGCCATGAACACCATGCCATGCACACCATACATTTTCTAATCAACATACCCATCAGTGCCATCTCCACCACCCCATGATTCGCAAATACATCCCATTGCCGAGCATGCCGCACAGAAACCGAATCTCACCTCCTCTCTTTCTGGCAGCCGACCATGCGCACCACTCTCCGTGTCTCAGCCACCACTCCTCACAGCGCTCATTTTCTCAGCCACCACTTCTCACCGCACGCTTTCCCCAGACATCGCTCCTCACACCACTCTTATTTCGGCCACCAATCCTCACCATACCCTTTACCTCGGGCACCACTCCTCACCGCACACTTTCTCCCAGCCACCACTCCTCACCGCCCTCTTCATCGCAGCCACCACTCCTCACTGCACTCTTTATCTCAGCCACCACTCCTCACCGCACTCTTTGTCTCAGGCACCGCTCCTCACCACACTCTTTATCTCAGCCACCACTCCTCACCGCACTCTTTATCTCAGCCACCACTCCTCACCACACTCTTTATCTCAGCCGCCACTCCTCACCACACTCTTTATCTCAGCCACCAATTCTTACCTCACTCTTT
Organism: Closterium sp. Naga37s-1; assembly: GCA_947471745.1. Classification (NCBI taxonomy): domain Eukaryota; kingdom Viridiplantae; phylum Streptophyta; class Zygnematophyceae; order Desmidiales; family Closteriaceae; genus Closterium; species Closterium sp. Naga37s-1. The sequence goes on along the minus strand of CANJKZ010000774.1, from coordinate 3,331,138 downwards.
ATCTCAGCCACCACTCCTCACCGCACTCTTTATCTCGGCCACCACTTGCTCCAGGAACGTCCCATTTGCCTGGTCGCCCACCATCAGCCGCACCCGCGGGTCCCTCGCCTCTGCCTGGTGCTTCTGCAGAGGTGCGGACATGGGGGATAGGCATGGGATGGGCACGAAATGGGCATGGGATAAACATGGCCAGAAGGTGCGGAAGAGACCCCATCATCCGCACCCGCTGGTCCCAGGCCTCTGCCTGGTGCTTCTGAGGCCATGAGGGGCGTAGAGGATGGGGATGGGGGATAAACATGGCCAAGAGGCAGAAAAGAGAAGTTATCAGCTGCACGTGCAAATCCTGCACTTTGCCTGGTGCTTCCGCGACCATGCGGGGCGTAGGGTATGGGGATCGGGAATAAACATGGTGAGGAGGCAGGGAAAAGAAGCCATCAGCCGCACCTGTGGGTTCCGTGCCTCTTCGTGTTGCTTCTGCGGCAACAGAGAAGCGAAGTGGGTGGACAGGGGATGGACATGGAACAGGCAAGAAAATGGGCGGGGATGGACATAAACCACACCTCTCCCTGGTGCTTCTGGGTTGAAAAGCTTTGAAAGGATATGGTGCCCTGTGTACAACACATCATAAAAACCAAATGCCAAACACTTCATGACTTCTTTGTGTCCCCTTGAACAAGGAGAGCGGAGATGCAAAACTACGTCACTTCCGTTTCCGGGACTTAAACCCGGGTTTCTCGGGTGAGAGCCGAGTATCCTAACCGACTAGACTACAACGGAGTTGTTGTGGGTATTCTAACAATATATTTATCATGATTTTCTATATTTGATAAAATACTACACCTTCAAAACGACTCTGTTTTAATCCCGTAGATCCTGCCTCTTGAAAAAGCCCGCTTCCAGAGCTTCAGCGAGTCACCGTATTTGAGCCCGATCTCCAGCATGTTCACCTCGGCAACCTCCCACGCCAATTGCTCCCGCTTCTGCACGCGTAATCTTCTGTTGATATTAGTATCATGGGACTGTCGCGGCAGGCGCAGCGGGTCGAGGTAGAGTCTATAGAAGGCGCCGTAGTGATGCGTGCGCTTATCGGACGTGCCTTGGTTGACGATCTCTTCGAAGGAGACGAAAGGCTGCAGGCGGGAGAATCACGGAAAGGGAGACCGGTTTCGCTATAAAAAGATCCTTCTCTGCACAACCAGTAATTACTCGAGATAACTCTTTAGTACCTCCTACGATGAGGCTTTTGAACAGGAGAAATACCTCTTGCACTGCACGCGGCGCATCGCGGCAGTTTCCGAGAAGGTCAAGGGCGATGTACGCCCACGGAAGAAGGTAGAGGAGGGTCAAGACGCCTCCCCCCAAAGCTAGAATCCACACCCCAATCTTGCCCATCTTCTGACGATCCCGCCGCGTAGCTTTTCGCGTAATTTAATACACACACATACAAACCACAATGAGGAAAATTGCGTATGGCTGATTCCTCGTCCATAAAGAAAACGCTCATTTCTTCCTGTCATACGAAAGGAGCCTGCTGCTGGCGTGCTGCTGACGTTGTGTTCTGACATGAGCGAGGTGAGCAAGAGTTGGTAAGTGAATCCGAGCTTGCGGCGGATGTGTTGTGCCTGCGGTTGCGGCATGCATGCCGCGAGTTTCTTTGTGCTGCCGATGCCATCCTCGACAAGATCGCTTTGCTTGAATGTACTCGTAGGTGTTTACTGGGAGTGATTGGAACAATATACAAAGTTCGTTTTGAACTGAACCTGAATTTTACATTCGACCCGATGTTTTCTGTTCTGTTGAATATGCTTTGACCTTTTAGATCTCCGTCAGTGTATACAAGGGGTATAGTAGAACAGCGGAGAGAGGCCAATAACGGATGTACAAGAATATAGAATCAATGTTTTCTGACAGACGATCGTGTTGCTAGCATTTTCGAACAGAGCTTCTTTCGATGCAAGCTTGACCTCAAATGTCTCCAGATCGCTCGATCGCGTGAGCTGCTGCATCCCTTGCCTTTGCTCAAACTCGTCGAGTTGCCTCAAACTCCGTCTAAGCGCCGTTAACGTTATCGGCTTCCCAAGCTCACTCTCCAGTCTCTGCTTAGCCGCTAATCTGCGAGCCTTCGACATCAGATCAAAGCCGTAGCTTGAGTGCGAAGGTCTTGTTGATGGAGCCGCGTGATGGCCCGCAGTCAAGCACAAGCACGGAGACCAAAGCCAGGCGTCGCGACGGCAGATGATTCGAAAAGCGTCGCTGACGGCAAACCAGGCGATGCTTCCGGTAACGTCATCATCGCTCCGCCGCTGAACAGATGGTCGAGGCGCGTCCGCGTGGGGATCTTCGCGGCGTGCGTCCTGACTCCCCTTATAGTGGCGTTTCTCGTAATGGAGCTTGATCCGTTAGAGCGACGGTCCATTACAATCAACGCCGTCATGAGCGTCGCGGGATTCGTTATAACGACGAAGCTGATTCCGATGGTGGTGCCTTAAATGCTGCGAAGAAACATGTTCGGATACGATATAAACAAGCGAGGTTCCCCGGCTGGGGAAATCAAGATGTGAGTATAACGAAAGGCCGCCAGCGAGGTTGGTATCTGGTGTAGTTGTGTCAAGGAGGATCGTTTCCAAATGTGATGGTAACATGACTGGAGCTGTTTTTTTAGAATTCTCAAAATCTGTTTTTTGAGAATTCTAAAATAACAGTGACTGGAGTGTAAGTATGTGATCGTTTCCATCGGAAATCTCAGCTAGCTCGTGCACTCTCATTATAGTGAAGGTTGGTGGAGGAGAAAAAGGTTGGGGGGAGTGGGTAGGGAGGGGGGAGGTGGGGAGGGGGGAGGTGGGGAAAGGGGCAAGTGGGGGTTGGGTATCTGTTGTTTGCATTGTGATCTGCTGTGACGGTGTGCGGCATCAATATGATAGGCCGTCGTCCATTCTGGCAATTTCAGGGGTGAGTGGAGTGTAAGTAACCTGGTAACCCAGTAACCGGGTAACGTGGGTCCGCCGGTGACCATGGTGTACGTCTTGGGAGACTAGGTGGGCAACATTGTGACTTCCCCTTGTCAGCCGTGCGCTTCCCTCCCCCCCCTTGTCAGCTGTGCGCTTCCCTTCCCCCCCTTGTCAGCCACGCACTTCGCTTCCCCCCTGCGCTGCGGTGTGCTTTCCTCACCCACACTGCATGCGCAGACCCGAGACGCAGGGACTGGTGGTGGCGCTCGTGTATCTGGTTGGAGACTGGGTCGGTAGGTAGCACTGTGACTTGCCCCCCATGACCCCATGCCCCCCATGACCCCATGCCTCCATGCCCCCATCCCCCACACTCCCCAGACAGACCCGAGACGCAGGGACTGGTGGTAACCATTCTCTTCCAGCACTTCTACTTCACGCCTGACTCGCCTGTGAGTGCCTTCCCAGGTGATTCTTCAGGTGATTGTTCAGGTGCAGCAAGCTCAGGTAAGACCTGCATGTTGTGGCGCAGGTAATCCCGATTTCACACTGCATTCTCCCCATGTCCTCCTCTGCTGCGTCTCCTCTCTCCCTTGCGTCCCCCTCCCCATTTCTCCCTGCCATCCCTCTCCTCTCCGTCACTCCCCGCCGTGCCTGTTGCAGTGGGCACAGCGCTGCCCTAGAGCGCATTTGCTCCGCTCCTGTCCCCCCCTCTCTCCCCCTCTATCCGCCCTCTCTCCTCCCCCTCACTCAGTGACTCCCTCCCAGTGGCTGCTCGAGTGCAACACACTCTCTGGCGTGCATCTGCTTCATGTCCCTGCCTGCTTCAACCTGCTTCAACCTGCTTCAACCTGCTTCAACCCGCTTCAACCCGCTTCAACCCGCTTCAACCCGCTTCAACCCGCTTCAACCCGCTTCAACCCGCTTCAACCTGCTTCTACTCGCTTCAACGTGCTTCAACCCGCTTCAACCCGCTTCTACTCGCTTCAACGTGCTTCAACCCGCTTCAACCCGCTTCTACCCGCTTCCCACTATCCCATCCACACTAGCCCACTATCTCATCCACACCCCCCCAACTGCACAGTGGCTGCTCGAGGACAACGCTCTCTCTGGCGTGCATCTGTTTCATGGCCTTCAACGGTTTCATTGATGATGCGCGCGCCATCCCCTGGTCGTCCACCCACCCATCCCCGTGCTCTCCTCACCCCTCCTCCCTCGCCCTCCCAGTGGCTACTCGAGTACAACGCTGCCCTGGCCTGCATCTGCTGCATGGCATTCCTCGGCTTCATTCCTCTGCTCTCCCCATCCCCCCCTCCTTTCCCCACGTTGCTCTCCCTGCTCTCCTCTCTCCCCCCCAACTCCAGTGGCTGCTCGATTACAACGCAGCGCTCGCCTGCATCTGCTTCATGGCCTTCCTGGGTTTCATAGACGACGTGCTTGGCATGCCCTGGCCGTCCACCCACTCCCGTCTGCGCTCCCTCCCCCCTCCCTTACCCTCACCTCCCAGTGGCTGTTGGAGTACAACGCTGCGCTCACCTGCATCTGCTACATGGCCTTCCTGGGTTTCATTCCCCTTCTCGCCCCTTCCCCCTCCCCCCTTTTCTGTACCTTGCTTTCCCTGCTCCTTACCGCACCACCACCCCAGTGGCTGCTCGAGTACAACGCAGCGCTCGCCTGCATCTGCTACATGGCCTTCCTGGGCTTTATAGACGACGTGCTCGACATCCCCTGGTGCGTGTGAGTGCTTGGAAGTGGTCCTGGGGGGTGGGGCCGGGATTTGAGACGTCTCAAGAAATGGCCTTCCTGGGCTTTGTAGACGACGTGCTCGACATCCCCTGGCGCGTGTGAGTGCTTGGAAGTGGTGCTGAGGGGTGGGGCCGGGATTTGAGACGTCCACCACCATCGTCATCCCCAAGCCTTCGCTTGTCGATCCACTTTTCAAGCCCTTTCCTTTTTTTCCTCCCTCTTGCCCCAATTTTCTCCCCACAGCAAGCTCGTTCTCCGCTCCATCACAGCCCTGCCTTCTCCTAATGGCCTACTCTGGCCACACTGCCATCGCCATCCCCAAGCCACATGGTTGCTTTGCTGCCACTCTTTGCCGCATGCTTGTCTTTCCCATTCCCCCCTTCCCCCCCAACAGCAAGCTCATTCTCCCCTCCATCGCGGCCCTGCCTCTCCTGATGGCCTACTCGGGCCACACCACCATCGTCATTCCCAAGCCGCTGCGCCCACTGCTGGCAGGGCTGGCAGGCGAGGAGGTGGCCGTGTGGGACCTGGGCGTGCTGTACAAGGTCTGCATGGGCATGCTCACCGTCTCGTCTCCCCCCCTCCAAACCCCATGCTGTTTCCCCCGCTTCCCGCCCCTTCCCGCCCCCTTTTCCGCCCATTCCCGCCACTTCCCGCCACTTCCCGCCACTTCCCGCCCCTTCCCGCCCCTTCCCGCCCCTTCCTGCCCCCTTTCCCGTCCCCACCTCCTGCCCCTTCTCCCCCGAAGCAAGCACATTCTGCCCTCCATCGTGACCCTGCCTCTCCTCATGGCCTATTCCGGCCACACCACCGTCATTCCCAAGCCGCTGCGCCCGCTGCTGGCAGGGCTGGCGGGCGAGGAGGTGGCCGTGTGGGACCTGGGCGTGCTGTACAAGGTCTGCATGGGCATGGCTAGGTGTTGCTATTCAACGTGTGGCAGACAGGCGGGCTGCCAGGCTTCAAGTTGGCTCTCTCTCCATCTCTCATTCACGTCTCTTTTCCCTCCTCACCCTTCTCCCCCCCCTTCCTCCCCCCACCCTCCCTCCCAGGTGTTGCTATTCAACGTGTGGCAGACAGGCGGGCTGCCAGGCTTCAAGTTGGCTCTCTCTCCATCTCTCATTCACGTCTCTTTTCCCTCCTCACCCTTCTCCCCCCCCTTCCTCCCCCCACCCTCCCTCCCAGGTGTTGCTATTCAACGTGTGGCAGACAGGCGGGCTGCCAGGCTTCAAGTTGGCTCTCTCTCCATCTCTCATTCACGTCTCTTTTCCCTCCTCACCCTTCTCCCCCCCCTTCCTCCCCCCACCCTCCCTCCCAGGTGTTGCTATTCAACGTGTGGCAGACAGGCGGGCTGCCAGGCTTCAAGTTGGCTCTCTCTCCATCTCTCATTCACGTCTCTTTTCCCTCCTCACCCTTCTCCCCCCCCTTCCTCCCCCCACCCTCCCTCCCAGGTGTTGCTATTCAACGTGTGGCAGACAGGCGGGCTGCCAGGCTTCAAGTTGGCTCTCTCTCCATCTCTCATTCACGTCTCTTTTCCCTCCTCACCCTTCTCCCCCCCCTTCCTCCCCCCACCCTCCCTCCCAGGTGTTGCTATTCAACGTGTGGCAGACAGGCGGGCTGCCAGGCTTCAAGTTGGCTCTCTCTCCATCTCTCATTCACGTCTCTTTTCCCTCCTCACCCTTCTCCCCCCCCTTCCTCCCCCCACCCTCCCTCCCAGGTGTTGCTATTCAACGTGTGGCAGACAGGCGGGCTGCCAGGCTTCAAGTTGGCTCTCTCTCCATCTCTCATTCACGTCTCTTTTCCCTCCTCACCCTTCTCCCCCCCCTTCCTCCCCCCACCCTCCCTCCCAGGTGTTGCTATTCAACGTGTGGCAGACAGGCGGGCTGCCAGGCTTCAAGTTGGCTCTCTCTCCATCTCTCATTCACGTCTCTTTTCCCTCCTCACCCTTCTCCCCCCCCTTCCTCCCCCCACCCTCCCTCCCAGGTGTTGCTATTCAACGTGTGGCAGACAGGCGGGCTGCCAGGCTTCAAGTTGGCTCTCTCTCCATCTCTCATTCACGTCTCTTTTCCCTCCTCACCCTTCTCCCCCCCCTTCCTCCCCCCACCCTCCCTCCCAGGTGTTGCTATTCAACGTGTGGCAGACAGGCGGGCTGCCAGGCTTCAAGTTGGCTCTCTCTCCATCTCTCATTCACGTCTCTTTTCCCTCCTCACCCTTCTCCCCCCCCTTCCTCCCCCCACCCTCCCTCCCAGGTGTTGCTATTCAACGTGTGGCAGACAGGCGGGCTGCCAGGCTTCAAGTTGGCTCTCTCTCCATCTCTCATTCACGTCTCTTTTCCCTCCTCACCCTTCTCCCCCCCCTTCCTCCCCCCACCCTCCCTCCCAGGTGTTGCTATTCAACGTGTGGCAGACAGGCGGGCTGCCAGGCTTCAAGTTGGCTCTCTCTCCATCTCTCATTCACGTCTCTTTTCCCTCCTCACCCTTCTCCCCCCCCTTCCTCCCCCCACCCTCCCTCCCAGGTGTTGCTATTCAACGTGTGGCAGACAGGCGGGCTGCCAGGCTTCAAGTTGGCTCTCTCTCCATCTCTCATTCACGTCTCTTTTCCCTCCTCACCCTTCTCCCCCCCCTTCCTCCCCCCACCCTCCCTCCCAGGTGTTGCTATTCAACGTGTGGCAGACAGGCGGGCTGCCAGGCTTCAAGTTGGCTCTCTCTCCATCTCTCATTCACGTCTCTTTTCCCTCCTCACCCTTCTCCCCCCCCTTCCTCCCCCCACCCTCCCTCCCAGGTGTTGCTATTCAACGTGTGGCAGACAGGCGGGCTGCCAGGCTTCAAGTTGGCTCTCTCTCCATCTCTCATTCACGTCTCTTTTCCCTCCTCACCCTTCTCCCCCCCCTTCCTCCCCCCACCCTCCCTCCCAGGTGTTGCTATTCAACGTGTGGCAGACAGGCGGGCTGCCAGGCTTCAAGTTGGCTCTCTCTCCATCTCTCATTCACGTCTCTTTTCCCTCCTCACCCTTCTCCCCCCCCTTCCTCCCCCCACCCTCCCTCCCAGGTGTTGCTATTCAACGTGTGGCAGACAGGCGGGCTGCCAGGCTTCAAGTTGGCTCTCTCTCCATCTCTCATTCACGTCTCTTTTCCCTCCTCACCCTTCTCCCCCCCCTTCCTCCCCCCACCCTCCCTCCCAGGTGTTGCTATTCAACGTGTGGCAGACAGGCGGGCTGCCAGGCTTCAAGTTGGCTCTCTCTCCATCTCTCATTCACGTCTCTTTTCCCTCCTCACCCTTCTCCCCCCCCTTCCTCCCCCCACCCTCCCTCCCAGGTGTTGCTATTCAACGTGTGGCAGACAGGCGGGCTGCCAGGCTTCAAGTTGGCTCTCTCTCCATCTCTCATTCACGTCTCTTTTCCCTCCTCACCCTTCTCCCCCCCCTTCCTCCCCCCACCCTCCCTCCCAGGTGTTGCTATTCAACGTGTGGAAGACAGGCGGGCTGCCAGGCTTCAAGTTGGCTCTCTCTCCATCTCTCATTCACGTCTCTTTTCCCTCCTCACCCTTCTCCCCCCCCTTCCTCCCCCCACCCTCCCTCCCAGGTGTTGCTATTCAACGTGTGGCAGACAGGCGGGCTGCCAGGCTTCAAGTTGGCTCTCTCTCCATCTCTCATTCACGTCTCTTTTCCCTCCTCACCCTTCTCCCCCCCCTTCCTCCCCCCACCCTCCCTCCCAGGTGTTGCTATTCAACGTGTGGCAGACAGGCGGGCTGCCAGGCTTCAAGTTGGCTCTCTCTCCATCTCTCATTCACGTCTCTTTTCCCTCCTCACCCTTCTCCCCCCCCTTCCTCCCCCCACCCTCCCTCCCAGGTGTTGCTATTCAACGTGTGGCAGACAGGCGGGCTGCCAGGCTTCAAGTTGGCTCTCTCTCCATCTCTCATTCACGTCTCTTTTCCCTCCTCACCCTTCTCCCCCCCCTTCCTCCCCCCACCCTCCCTCCCAGGTGTTGCTATTCAACGTGTGGCAGACAGGCGGGCTGCCAGGCTTCAAGTTGGCTCTCTCTCCATCTCTCATTCACGTCTCTTTTCCCTCCTCACCCTTCTCCCCCCCCTTCCTCCCCCCACCCTCCCTCCCAGGTGTTGCTATTCAACGTGTGGCAGACAGGCGGGCTGCCAGGCTTCAAGTTGGCTCTCTCTCCATCTCTCATTCACGTCTCTTTTCCCTCCTCACCCTTCTCCCCCCCCTTCCTCCCCCCACCCTCCCTCCCAGGTGTTGCTATTCAACGTGTGGAAGACAGGCGGGCTGCCAGGCTTCAAGTTGGCTCTCTCTCCATCTCTCATTCACGTCTCTTTTCCCTCCTCACCCTTCTCCCCCCCCTTCCTCCCCCCACCCTCCCTCCCAGGTGTTGCTATTCAACGTGTGGCAGACAGGCGGGCTGCCAGGCTTCAAGTTGGCTCTCTCTCCATCTCTCATTCACGTCTCTTTTCCCTCCTCACCCTTCTCCCCCCCCCTTCCTCCCCCCACCCTCCCTCCCAGGTGTTGCTATTCAACGTGTGGCAGACAGGCGGGCTGCCAGGCTTCAAGTTGGCTCTCTCTCCATCTCTCATTCACGTCTCTTTTCCCTCCTCACCCTTCTCCCCCCCCTTCCTCCCCCCACCCTCCCTCCCAGGTGTTGCTATTCAACGTGTGGCAGACAGGCGGGCTGCCAGGCTTCAAGTTGGCTCTCTCTCCATCTCTCATTCACGTCTCTTTTCCCTCCTCACCCTTCTCCCCCCCCTTCCTCCCCCCACCCTCCCTCCCAGGTGTTGCTATTCAACGTGTGGCAGACAGGCGGGCTGCCAGGCTTCAAGCTGCTACTGCACTGCCTCTACCTCTCATCCTCCTCTCTCTTCCTCGTTTCTCCCCCTCTCCCGCGCCACCCCGCTTCCTCTTCTCAGGTGTTGCTATTCAACATGTGGCAGACAGGCGGGCTGCCAGGCTTCAAGTTGGCTCTCTCTCCATCTCTCATTCACGTCTCTTTTCCCTCCTCACCCTTCTCCCCCCCCTTCCTCCCCCCACCCTCCCTTCCAGGTGTTGCTATTCAACGTGTGGCAGACAGGCGGGCTGCTAGGCTTCAAGCTGCTACTGCACTGCCTCTACCTCTCATCCTCCTCTCTCTTCCTCGTTTCTCCCCCTCTCCCGCGCCACCCCGCTTCCTCTTCTCAGGTGTTGCTATTCAACATGTGGCAGACAGGCGGGCTGCCAGGCTTCAAGTTGGCTCTCTCTCCATCTCTCATTCACGTCTCTTTTCCCTCCTCACCCTTCTCCCCCCCCTTCCTCCCCCCACCCTCCCTCCCAGGTGTTGCTATTCAACGTGTGGCAGACAGGCGGGCTGCCAGGCTTCAAGCTGCTACTGCACTGCCTCTACCTCTCATCCTCCTCTCTCTTCCTCGTTTCTCCCCCTCTCCCGCGCCACCCCGCTTCCTCTTCTCAGGTGTTGCTATTCAACATGTGGCAGACAGGCGGGCTGCCAGGCTTCAAGTTGGCTCTCTCTCCATCTCTCATTCACGTCTCTTTTCCCTCCTCACCCTTCTCCCCCCCCTTCCTCCCCCCACCCTCCCTCCCAGGTGTTGCTATTCAACGTGTGGCAGACAGGCGGGCTGCCAGGCTTCAAGCTGCTACTGCACTGCCTCTACCTCTCATCCTCCTCTCTCTTCCTCGTTTCTCCCCCTCTCCCGCGCCACCCCGCTTCCTCTTCTCAGGTGTTGCTATTCAACATGTGGCAGACAGGCGGGCTGCCAGGCTTCAAGTTGGCTCTCTCTCCATCTCTCATTCACGTCTCTTTTCCCTCCTCACCCTTCTCCCCCCCCTTCCTCCCCCCACCCTCCCTCCCAGGTGTTGCTATTCAACGTGTGGCAGACAGGCGGGCTGCCAGGCTTCAAGCTGCTACTGCACTGCCTCTACCTCTCATCCTCCTCTCTCTTCCTCGTTTCTCCCCCTCTCCCGCGCCACCCCGCTTCCTCTTCTCAGGTGTTGCTATTCAACATGTGGCAGACAGGCGGGCTGCCAGGCTTCAAGTTGGCTCTCTCTCCATCTCTCATTCACGTCTCTTTTCCCTCCTCACCCTTCTCCCCCCCCTTCCTCCCCCCACCCTCCCTCCCAGGTGTTGCTATTCAACGTGTGGCAGACAGGCGGGCTGCCAGGCTTCAAGCTGCTACTGCACTGCCTCTACCTCTCATCCTCCTCTCTCTTCCTCGTTTCTCCCCCTCTCCCGCGCCACCCCGCTTCCTCTTCTCAGGTGTTGCTATTCAACATGTGGCAGACAGGCGGGCTGCCAGGCTTCAAGTTGGCTCTCTCTCCATCTCTCATTCACGTCTCTTTTCCCTCCTCACCCTTCTCCCCCCCCTTCCTCCCCCCACCCTCCCTCCCAGGTGTTGCTATTCAACGTGTGGCAGACAGGCGGGCTGCCAGGCTTCAAGCTGCTACTGCACTGCCTCTACCTCTCATCCTCCTCTCTCTTCCTCGTTTCTCCCCCTCTCCCGCGCCACCCCGCTTCCTCTTCTCAGGTGTTGCTATTCAACATGTGGCAGACAGGCGGGCTGCCAGGCTTCAAGTTGGCTCTCTCTCCATCTCTCATTCACGTCTCTTTTCCCTCCTCACCCTTCTCCCCCCCCTTCCTCCCCCCACCCTCCCTCCCAGGTGTTGCTATTCAACGTGTGGCAGACAGGCGGGCTGCCAGGCTTCAAGCTGCTACTGCACTGCCTCTACCTCTCATCCTCCTCTCTCTTCCTCGTTTCTCCCCCTCTCCCGTGCCACCCCGCTTCCTCTTCTCAGGTGTTGCTATTCAACATGTGGCAGACAGGCGGGCTGCCAGGCTTCAAGTTGGCTCTCTCTCCATCTCTCATTCACGTCTCTTTTCCCTCCTCACCCTTCTCCCCCCCCTTCCTCCCCCCACCCTCCCTCCCAGGTGTTGCTATTCAACGTGTGGCAGACAGGCGGGCTGCCAGGCTTCAAGCTGCTACTGCACTGCCTCTACCTCTCATCCTCCTCTCTCTTCCTCGTTTCTCCCCCTCTCCCGCGCCACCCCGCTTCCTCTTCTCAGGTGTTGCTATTCAACATGTGGCAGACAGGCGGGCTGCCAGGCTTCAAGTTGGCTCTCTCTCCATCTCTCATTCACGTCTCTTTTCCCTCCTCACCCTTCTGCCCCCCCTTCCTCCCCCCACCCTCCCTCCCAGGTGTTGCTATTCAACGTGTGGCAGACAGGCGGGCTGCCAGGCTTCAAGCTGCTACTGCACTGCCTCTACCTCTCATCCTCCTCTCTCTTCCCCCCTAGATCCCCTCCCGCGCCACCCCCGCTTCCTCTTCTCAGGTGTTGCTATTCAACATGTGGCAGACAGGCGGGCTGCCAGGCTTCAAGTTGGCTCTCTCTCCATCTCTCATTCACGTCTCTTTTCCCTCCTCACCCTTCTCCCCCCCCTTCCTCCCCCCACCCTCCCTCCCAGGTGTTGCTATTCAACGTGTGGCAGACAGGCGGGCTGCCAGGCTTCAAGCTGCTACTGCACTGCCTCTACCTCTCATCCTCCTCTCTCTTCCTCGTTTCTCCCCCTCTCCCGCGCCACCCCGCTTCCTCTTCTCAGGTGTTGCTATTCAACATGTGGCAGACAGGCGGGCTGCCAGGCTTCAAGTTGGCTCTCTCTCCATCTCTCATTCACGTCTCTTTTCCCTCCTCACCCTTCTCCCCCCCCTTCCTCCCCCCACCCTCCCTCCCAGGTGTTGCTATTCAACGTGTGGCAGACAGGCGGGCTGCCAGGCTTCAAGCTGCTACTGCACTGCCTCTACCTCTCATCCTCCTCTCTCTTCCTCGTTTCTCCCCCTCTCCCGCGCCACCCCGCTTCCTCTTCTCAGGTGTTGCTATTCAACATGTGGCAGACAGGCGGGCTGCCAGGCTTCAAGTTGGCTCTCTCTCCATCTCTCATTCACGTCTCTTTTCCCTCCTCACCCTTCTCCCCCCCCTTCCTCCCCCCACCCTCCCTCCCAGGTGTTGCTATTCAACGTGTGGCAGACAGGCGGGCTGCCAGGCTTCAAGCTGCTACTGCACTGCCTCTACCTCTCATCCTCCTCTCTCTTCCTCGTTTCTCCCCCTCTCCCGCGCCACCCCGCTTCCTCTTCTCAGGTGTTGCTATTCAACATGTGGCAGACAGGCGGGCTGCCAGGCTTCAAGTTGGCTCTCTCTCCATCTCTCATTCACGTCTCTTTTCCCTCCTCACCCTTCTCCCCCCCCTTCCCCCCACCCTCCCTCCCAGGTGTTGCTATTCAACGTGTGGCAGACAGGCGGGCTGCCAGGCTTCAAGCTGCTACTGCACTGCCTCTACCTCTCATCCTCCTCTCTCTTCCTCGTTTCTCCCCCTCTCCCGCGCCACCCCGCTTCCTCTTCTCAGGTGTTGCTATTCAACATGTGGCAGACAGGCGGGCTGCCAGGCTTCAAGTTGGCTCTCTCTCCATCTCTCATTCACGTCTCTTTTCCCTCCTCACCCTTCTCCCCCCCCCTTCCTCCCCCCACCCTCCCTCCCAGGTGTTGTTGCTATTCAACATGTGGCAGATGGCAGACAGGTGGGCTGCCAGGCTTCAAGTTGGCTCTCCCTCACCTCTTTCTCTCTCCTCCGCCCACTTCCTCTTCCCCACTCTCACCCCTCCCCTCCCTTTCACGTGTTGCTATTCAACATATGGCACTGCCTCCCCCTCTCTCTTCTCCCTAACCTCTCATTCGCTTTCCCCCCGTCTACTCCCCCCCCTCCCCCCCCACCTCTTTCTTTTTTTTCTCAGGTACTGCTGTTCAACATCTAGCAAATAGGCGAGTTGCCGAGCTTTAAGCTGCCACTGCAGCCGGACATGCAAAAGGCTCACCTCTTCTCCATCTACCTCATTCTGCCGCTCCTTGCATGCACACTCGCTCTCCTCGTATTTAACTGGTGAGTGACCGTGAGTCTTTGAATCCACACCAAGCCCACCTCGTCAAGTCAAGCTGCCACTGCAGCCGGACATGCAGCAGGCCCACCTCTTCTCCATCTACCTCATCCTGCTGTTGCTTGCCTGGACGCTCGCCCTACTGGTCTTCAATTGGTGAGGTGAGGCGTCAACTGGAGTAGCTGGAAACACACCTTTTCTCCATGCACCTTAAGTTTTGTGGCAGTTTGTTTGCTTGTTTTTTTTTTTGTTTTTTTTCCCTTTCTCCTTTTTTATTTATTTTCTTTTTTCCCGGGTGTTTTCGGGTAATTTCACTCCGCTTCTTCCCCTCCCTCACGTCTCTTCCCCCATCTCCCTTCACTCATCTCTCCCCTCCATTCATCCTTCGCCCATCTCCCAGGTACCCCTCGCAGGTCTTTGTGGGAGACACGTTCACGTACTTTGCAGGAATGACACTGGCTGTGGTCGGCATTTTGGGCCACTTCAGGTGACCGCTCCAGTTCAGAAGCTTGTGCTTATCAATGTCCGTGTGTGATGAGCCTAGTTTTGAGTTTACTCAAAACTAGTATCAATGTCAGTGTGTGATGAGCCTAGTTTTGAGTTTACTTTGATAGATTCATCAATTTCTTCATTTCAATCTAATCCAGCAGTTTGTTATCAGTCCATCGGTCTCGTATCAATTGACCCCCTCTTTTCCTTACTGCATTGCATTGTCAGCTACCACTCTATCCCCTTCAACTGCATCACACCCTCTTCCCTTACCTTCTCCTTTTCTCCCTTCCCTTTCAACAGTGAGACACTCCTGTTGCTTTTCCTCCCTCAGGTCATCAATTTCATATACTCCCTTCCCCAGGTGTGTTGCCATTTTCTAGAATTGTCACTACTACTTAGTTCCACACGTGCGTTATCTATGTCGAATTTTTGCGGTGAACTTCTAAGTATCGCCTGCCCCAAACATCGCCTGCCCAAAACATCGCCTACCCAAGTTCGTCTATGCAACCTTTTCCCTCATCCCTTCCCCCCCCCTGCACCCTATCCCTCCCCATCCCCCTTTGCCCCTCGCCCCGACCCTTCCCTATGTCCCTTGTTATCCCTTCTCAGCTCTTCAAGTTCGTGCCGTGTCCAAGACATCGCCTACCCAAGTGAGTACCGTGCCTTTGCACTTCGTGAAGAAAGGTCCGGTTTCAGATTTGTCAATACTCCTCTCAGCTCTTCAAGTTCGTGCCGTGCCCAAGACATCGCCTGCCCAAGTGAGTACCATGCCTTTGCGCTCCGTGATGAGAAATTGGCTTTCATGCATCTTAAACCTCATCTCAGCTCTTCAAGTTTGTGCCATGCCCAATGCATCGCCTGCCCAAGCGAGTGTCATGCATTTGCATTCCCTTTCAGTGAAGCTTCACATCTCAATTTGGTGACTTTTGAGTCGACTCAAAAGTCACCTCAGTGTCATGCGTTTGCATTCCCTTTTAGGGAAGCGAGACATATCAATTTGAATGAGAACACGATCAAAGAAGCGCGGGGCATGAAGTGCCTACATGAGAGCATGTTCAAACTTGCATTTTACCTCGAATGAACCAGTTTCTGGTCAACTATCTCAAGAGGGTATGGCGCTGCTCCATTTGCTATGAAAAGCTGCTGTGGTCCGAGCTCGTCCTAGGTGGCTTCAGTAAGTACAACCATCGTTTTCTTGAATGTTATGGTGCCTGTTTATGAAGCGTGCACAAATCACCAGTACAACCATTCTGTGCGATTCAACTCATCTATACTACTTTCGGTACGATTCACAAGGAACGGTTGTAAGAGTGAGTGTGCACGCTTTGAAGAGAGTCATTTCAAGATTCATTAACAGGGTGGTTGTACTGAAGCCATCCAACAAGGGTTTGGATTCGGACAACGTCAACTTTTGGTAGCAGATACGACAACGCCATGCCCTCTTGAGATTCTTGACCGGGCCTTGGTTTATCCGTGTGTGATGAGGCGATTTTTGAGTCGACTTAAAAATCGCCTCATCACACACGGATTATTTGAGGTAGGATGCAAGTCTAACGTGCTCTTGTGTGAGCACTTCTTGCCCTGCATCGGCACCTGTATAGAGACAAAAGGGAACATAGAATGGAAGGATTTGAATGATCACCCCAGGGCTTTAGGATGGGAAAATCGTAAGAGGTTAGCAAATGTGTTGGAACAGTTGAGGCTCGGCTGTTCGCTGATGAATTGCTGCTTGGCAAGAGAGTTGAATCCCTTTCTTTCTACATACCCTGTTCCCCTCTCCAGGTTCGATCTGACCACCTACCGCTTGACGGGCAGCAGCACTCAACGTGGCCAATCCCGTTTCATCGTCCCACCCCTCTCCCTCTCCCTCTCCCTCGTGCTCCCTATCCTTGTACTTTGCTCCCCACACCAGGTTCGACCCGGCCACACACCGCCTGACAGGCAGCAATGATCTCAACCTGGTCAACCTCTTCAGTTTCACCCTCTCTCTCACACCCCTTTCCCCTCTCTGCCTACGCCCTTCCCCACACCAGGTTCGACCCGGCCACCCATCGCCTGACAGGCAGCAACGATCTGAATCTCGTCAACCTCTTCCTGCGCCTCTTCGGCCCGTGCACCGAGGAGCAGCTCTGCATCCGCCTGCTGCTCTTCCAGGTGCCACATTCCCTTTTTTTTTTTTTTTTTTTTTTTTTTTTTTGCCGTCTGCAAATGACATGATATACGCATGAGCAAGGGCGAGCACAAGGTTGTGGCTTATATCTTCTCCCCCACTCCATCCCACACTTCTCCTTTCTCCATTCTCTCCTTTCTCCATTGTGTCTGATATCCACAGGTATCCCTTGCAGTCCATTGGGGACCACGCATGGCATTTCACGCCATCGCACGGCACTGCCGAGCATTGCTGCAACACCCCCCTTCACTTTCACTTCCCCGTTCTCCTCCTCTTGCACCCCTCTCCCCCCTCCCTTTGATGTTTCCTCCCTCTCACATCCCTTGCAGATCCTTTATGCAATTCTCTGCTTCACTGCCTGTTTATTCCTTCAAGGCGTGTATAAATGAAGAAGTGCAACGAGAGACTAAACTGTAATGTGATGCAACTTTCTCGAAATTAAATTTGCACATGTATAATGCGTGTGTTGGAATCTCCTGATTTGTCCTGGTGGGAATGAACCTGAGTTAGTCGGATGGTCTTTATAAACATGATGGCGTGGAATGAAAAAGGAGATTGATGTTTCACTGTTGAGTAAATATGGTGTTATGTAAGGAAGGCATTATGTAATGTAAACGGTTGTATGCTTGCAAGCTGGTACAGTACGATCATGAACTCGCCTCGCCAACCAACCAGCCGCGAAGTTCTACTCTCCACTTTCGGCTGCAGAAAAAAAAATAGTTGTAAGTCAAAAGCACTTTGCAGAGATCAGGACAGGTTATTACCGTATATCTCAATGGACAAGCGAACCCTGCCCAGGAAAAACGCTTCACACAGATCCATTTCTACACACGATGCTCAACCCCTGCGTGCGAATTTGCCCTGCCCAGGATGGAAAGTCTGCACCCGTGTTTTTTTTACCAGCCAGTTGCACCCACATTACAAGCCCCTCGAGCAAGTTGCAGTGGTTATGAACCAATACGAACCACAGAAACCGAAGTCAAACAGAAGAGACTGAAGCCAAACTGTCAACGGGGAGTTACAATTTTTTTATAAGCCCTTTTTTGCTAGGTGCGACGTTGACAAAATTTGCGAAATGCCCAGAATCACTTAAAAGCCACCTTCACAAGGCAACCAGGCCTCTCGTTATCAGGGTAAAATACCCTTTTTGCACTGACTGGCGGCCGCTTTTTTTCAGTTACCCTTTCACAGGCAGGGTAGTGGAATTTTTACCCTAGGCCAGAAAGTGTAAGGTTTTCAATACCCTTTGAAAAACAGCATAACGAACACATTACGCTGACTGTACAGTGTACAATCCCAGCTATACTGGTACCGAGTGCTCCGTATCGAAACGAAACACTATACAGACCCCTGCAAAATGATCCCAACAACGAGATTCGAGCCTGAGATCTTTCAATTCTAATTCGTGATCAAACTAGCTGAACTACTATATTAAGCTTGTGTACTTTGGCGTTTTCCATATACTATAGTTTTAAAAATACCCAGCCCAAACAGACTAACTGTTTTTTTACCCTGCATTTGTCAGGGAATTTTTTTTTTTACCCTGCACATCAGGGTTGACTATACCTAGAACCCTGATTACTAAGGGTGGCCCAAAACGAATCTGAAGCCCTGAAGGCAACCTTGGGTTAGTCAAACGAGCATCGTGTGTACAGTATTTGTACAGTACCACTAAGTCACTCTTCCGTACGTTTACGTTTCGAATGCCCAAACCTTTCGCACCCATTGCCCGTACGGTTTCTAGAAACTGGAAAGCAGCCTTCAGATGAGTACCCAAGCAGTAACTCGCGAGGGAGGTTTTGAACCCTCCCATTTTCAAGATGAGCATCGTCGCTTCGCCGTTGAACAGATGGTCGAAGCGCGTCCGCGTGGGCGTCTTCGCGTTTTACGTCCTGACTCCCGTTATAGTGGCGTTTCTCGTGCTGAAGCTTGATCTGTTAGTACGATGGTCTATTACAATCTGTCAGAACATTATAGCTTTTACATTTGTGTAGGCTATAGTGGGGTAGCTCATAAGGGGTACAACCCAATTAGGGTTAGTACTTGTACCCAAATCTTTGCTAGTTCATTCGTTCTCGTTCATTATTTTGACATGGTTTCAGAGCAGGTCCTTCGCTAGGACCATTTTTTTTTTTCCTTGGACCCACCACTACCCTGCCCCTAGGCCCGTCGCCCCTAGGCCCGTCGACCCTAGCCTACGCGCGCCCGGCCCGTCGACCCTAGCCTACGCGCCCGGCCCGTCGCCCCTAGCCTACGCGCGCCCGACCCGTCGCCCCTAGTCTGCGTGCCCGGCCCATCGCTCCTAGCCTACGCGGCCCGTCGACCCCTAGCCCGCGGCCCGTCGACCCCTAGCCCAGCGCCCGGCCCCGTCACTAGCCCGCGCCCGGCCCCGTCGGCCCCTAGCCCGGCGCCAGGCCCCGTCACTAGCCCGCGCCCGGCCTCGTCAGCCCCTAGCCCCGTGCCCGGCCCCGTCACTAGCCCGCGCCCGGCCCCGTCGGCCCCTAGCCCCGCGCCCGGCCCCGTCCCTAGCCCCGCGCCCGGCCCCGTCGGCCCCTAGCCCCGCGCCCGGCCCCGTCGGCCCCTAGCCCCGCGCCCGGCCCCGTCCCTGGCCCCGCGCCCGGCCCCGTCCCTGGCCCCGCGCCCGGCCCCGTCGGCCCCTAGCCCCGCGCCCAGCCCCGTCCCTAGCCCGCGCCCGGCCCCGTCGGCCCCTAGCCCCACGCCCGGCCCCGTCGGCCCCTAGCCCCGCGCCCGGCCCCGTCCCTAGCCCGTGCCCGGCCCCGTCGGACCCTAGCCCCGCGCCCGGCCCCGTCCCTAGCCCGCGCCCGGCCCCATCTCTAGCCCCGCGCCCGGCCCCGTCGGCCCCTAGCCCCGCGCCCGGCCCCGTCCCTAGCCCGCGCCCGGCCCCCTGTCGACCCCTAGCCCGTGCACCCGCCCAGTCGACCCCTAGCCACTCAGCCCCTTAGCCCCACGGTCACTGCTGCTACTGCTACAGCTGCTACTGCTGCTCCTGCATACTGCACAGCTATGGCTTCGCTTCGGGTTCTTGCGTTTGATCATGAGGGTAGACCGGTTCAATTTGACACATGGCTCGACGACCTGCAGCTGTACCTACTGAGCGATTCTAAGGACAATGTCTCGCTGTTTGACCTAGTGTCAGGCGCTGCTACTGCCCCTCCCATCACAGCTGACAGTTCGACTCGCTCACAGTGGCTTACTCGCGACGCTGCTGCCCGCTTAGCCATTCGCAACCACCTGCCATTAGCTGAATGCGCTCACTTCGGACAGCACAGGACAACACAGATGCTGTACGACGTTGTAGTCGCTCACTACTCCTCCCCTGCCACTGCTGCTCTAGGCCACCTCCTTCTTCCCTACCTGTTCCCCGAGCTGTCCGCCTTTACCACAGTCGAGGACCTTCTTTCTCACCTTCGCGCTAGTGACACTCACTACCGCGCTGCCGTTCCTGCTGAGTTCATTGACAGGAACCCGCCCCCGATGTACATCACTCTCTAGTTTATAGTCACCCGCCTCCCTGACTCTCTTCGCTCTGTCAGGGACCACTTCCTCTCTCTTGACCCCACCTCCCTCACAGTTGACCTCCTCGAGCCGCATCTCCTCGCAGCTGAGACTAGTGCAGTTGCTGTAGGTGCTGCTCGTGGCACTCCGCGGCAGCCCTTCTTTGAGGGGTGTTCCCCCTCCCCCCTTGCCCCCTCCTACGCCTTTGCTGCTGCTGCAGACGTCTCTATTCCTAAGGACGTCGGGGCTCCTTCTGCTAGTGCGAAGCGCCGCAGCAGCAAGGGCAAGGGTGGCCGGGGTGGTGGTGGTGGCAGCGGCGGTGGTGGAGGTGGCAGTGGGAGTGGTGGTGGGGGCAGCAGTGGAGGTGGTGGCGGTGGTGGGACTGTTGGCGGGAGTGGGGGCTTTGGTGGCGGTGGTGGAGGCAGCGGTGGGAGTGGCGGCAGTGGTGGCGGTGGGACTGGCGCTCGGCGTGTCGGTTCTGGGGGTGGCCAGCGTCAGCAGCAGTAGCGTCGGAGCAAGACCCCGTCTCCCCAGCAGCTTCGTGAGTGGTTTCTGCATGGGGCGTCTGGGGGTAGTTGCCCGTATGTCATTCGCACGGGTGATCGTGCTGGTCAGACTTGCGGGAGGCTCCACACTCAGCACCGCTGCTTCTCCCGCCTTGACGACGCTTGGCGTGCTGAGTTTGGTGACGACGTCGAGCTCCCTCGCTGGGCAGATCTGCTTAAGTCTAGGATTGCTATCTTTGACCTAGACTTTGATGCTATTCTTTCTGCTATGTATGCTTTGTCTATTAGTGCTGAGGGTGACTGTTACCGGTGTGTGCCGCCTGACCCAGGTATAGCCGCTGCTGCTCTAGGTGCTAGTGAGTCTGGTACTCTCCTTGGTACTGCGCCTGCTGAGGCCTTGCACACCTTCACGTTGGACTCAGGCGCCTCGCGCTGTTTCTTTCGTGACAGCACCACCCTCACTCCTCTTCCTACACCTGTCCCGGTGCGACTAGCTGTCCCCTCTGGGGGACCGGTCGTGGCCCATTCCTCCACTGTCCTCCCGTGTCTGGCGGTTCCGTCCGGCTCACTGTCAGGTCTTCACCTCCCCTCGTTCTCTACGAACTTGGTGAGTACCGCTGCCCTCCAGGATGCTATGGTCACTACCACCACTCCTGGGGGTCAGCGTGTGTCGATCTGCACGTGCACACGGACGGGACGTCACCTGGCCACGTTCACTCGTCGGCCAGGGTCGAGTCTGTACACACTCGCTACCGGGCCTTCTCAGGTAGCTGCGTCTGCTCAAGTGTCCACGTTAGGTCAGGTAGCCGCCTCTTGCTCGTGTCGCCTCCTGTCGCACCAGACTCTTCTGTGGCACCACCGCCTTGGTCACCCCTCCCTGCCACGCCTTCGTGGCATGCACTCCCGTCTCCTTGTCACTGGTCTTCCCAGGTCTCTGCCTCCCCTCCCGCCCTCGCCTGCCCCGCCCTGCCTTCCTTGCGTCGAGGGGCGGTAGCGCGCCGCTCCTCACTCCTCCTCGTTTCCCCCGACGACTGTTCTGTCAAACATATATTTACTATAGTCGGTCTAGGCTTTAGTGGGGTAGTCTTAGAGGGTACAACACTTATGTGTTTCCTACTTGTACCCTTCTCATTTCCTAATTCAATCATTCTTTCGTCTATCATTCTCACATGGTATAGAGCTAGTTTCGAGATTTTTTAAAGGGCCCACCACTGAAATTTCTCCCCTGCCTACTTGCCGCGCGCTTCGCACCTTCCCTTCGAGGCCCGTCACGGCCCCTGCGCCCGCCCTTAGAGCCTGCGCCCGCCCCGTAAGGCCCCTTAAGGCCTCGTTAGGCCCCGTAAGGCCCCTTTAGGCCCCGTTTAGGGCGCGGATTAAGGCCCCGTAAGGCCCCGTTATGCCCCGTAAGGCCCCGTAAGGCCCCGTCAGGCCCCGTTCGGCCCCGTTTAAGGCCCCGTTAGGCCCCGACAGGCCCCGTTAGAGGCCCCGTACGGCCCCGTCAGGCCCCATTTGGCCCCGTTTAGGGCGCGGATTAAGGCCCCGTAAGGCCCCGTTAGCCCCGTAAGGCCCCGTAAGGCCCCGTCAGGCCCCGTTCGGCCCCGTTTAAGGCCCCGTTAGGCCCCGACAGGCCCCGTTAGAGGCCCCGTACGGCCCCGTCAGGCCCCGTTAGAGGCCCAGTACGGCCCCGTCAGGCCCCATTTGGCCCCGTTTAAGGCCCCGTAAGGCCCGTCAGGCCCCGTTATAGGCCCCGTAAGGCCCCGTTATCGGCCCCGTACGGCCCCGTTATAGGCCCCGCACGGCCCCGTTATAGGCCCCGTACGGCCCCGTTATAGGCCCCGTCAGGCCCCGTTCTAGGCCCCGTTCGGCCCCGTTATAGGCCTCGTCAGGCCCCGTTATAGGCCCCGTTCGGCCCAGTCATGCCCCGTTAGAGGCCCCTTCAGGCCCGGCCGGCCCTGCTGCGGCCCTGTCGCAGCTCTTCCCCGACGCTGCCCCGGCCCTGCTCCTGAACTGCCCCGGCCCTGCTTCTGCACTGCCCCGGCCCTGCTCCTGACCTGCCCCTGAACTGCCCCGGCCCTGGCCCGGCTCTGCCCAAGCCCTGCCCCGGCCCTGCCCCGGCTCTGCCCCGGCCCTGCCTCTGAACTACCCCGGACCTGCTTCTGCACTGCCCCGGCCCTGCTCCTGAACTGCCCCGGCTCTGCCCCGGCCCTGCCCCGGCCCTGCCCCGGCCCTGCCCCTGAACTGCCCCGGCCCTGGCCCGGCTCTGCCCTGGCCCTGCCCCGGCCCTGCTCCTGAACTGCCCCGGCCCTGCCCCGGCCCTGCTCCTGAACTGCCCCGGCCCTGCCCCGGCCCTGCTTCTGCACTGCCCCGGCCCTGCTCCTGAACTGCCCCGGCCCTGCCCCGGCCCTGCCCCTGAACTGCCCCGGCCCTGGCCCGGCTCTGCCCTGGCCCTGCCCCGGCCCTGCTCCTGAACTGCCCCGGCCCTGCCCCGGCCCTGCTCCTGAACTGCCCCGGCCCTGCCCCGGCCCTGCTCCTGGACTGCCACGGCCCTACCCCGGCCCTGCCCCAGCCTCTCCCCTGGTAAGAGCGCCGCGCTGCCGAGCCACACCGCCCTGCCGAGCTGCACCGCCCTACCTAGCCTGCTTAGCCGAGTTCCACTGCTGCTACTGCTAGCCTGCTGCTTCTCCTGTCATGGCTAGTCTCAATGTTCTTACCTTTGATGCTGAGGGTCGGGCTGTTGACTTTGAGGTCTGGCTAGATGATCTGCAGCTTTTCCTACAGTGCGATAGCAAGGATGGTCTCTCACTGTTCGATCTCACTTCTGGCGCCTCTACTGCCCCTACTGCTGATGCTGACAGTACTGTTCGCTCGCAGTGGCTCACGCGCGATGCTGCTGCTCGTCTTGCTGTGCGCAACCACCTGCCGTCTACTGAGCGCGCGCACTTTAGTCAGTACAAGAGTGCTAGGGCTCTGTACGACGCTGTAGTTGCACGCTACTCCTCCCCCGCCACTGCTGCCCTCAGCCGCCTCATGCTACCGTACCTTTTCCCTGACCTTGCTGCCTTTGCCACTGTCGCTGACCTTCGCACTAGTGACGCCCGCTACCGCGCTGCCCTTCCCACTGAGTTCTGTGCCAAGAACCCCCCCCCCATGTACATCACCCTTTACTACCTAGTCACCCGCCTCCCTGACTCTCTTTCTTCAGTCAGGGACCACTTTCTCTCCCTTTGCCCCACCGAGCTGACTGTCGACTTGCTAGAGGAGCGCCTTGCTGCAGCTGAGAAGAGTATCTTAGCTGTTTGTGCTTCTCGCGGTGACCGTCGCACCCCTTTCTTTGAGGGGTGTTCCCCTGTCCCCCTTCTCCCCTCTGTTGCCTCTGCTGCTGCTGTCGACCTCGTTGGCACTGAGGAGGTCGGCGCTGCGTCTGCCCCTAGTGGGCGACGCCGCACTGGCAAGGGCAAGGGAAGCAGGGGTGGTGGTGGGGGCGGTGGAGGCAGCGGTGGAGGAGGTGGAGGAGGTGGAGGTGGTGGTGGGGGTGGTTCCGGGAGTGGGGGCGTAGGTGGCGGCAGTGGCGGCCGTGGCGGCGGTGGTGGAGGAGGTGGCGGCGGCGGCGGCGGTGGTGGAGGTAGCGGAGGAGGTGGTGCTGGTTGCGGTGCGGCCACGCAGCGTGGAGGCCTTGGTGGCAGCCAGCGTCCGCAGCAGCTGCGCACCCGTGAGACCCCGTCTGTTCAGCAGCTTCGTGAGTGGTACGCTGGACGTGGGAGGTCTGGGGGTGCAGGTCCCTGCGCGTACGTTCTTCGCACCGGCACTCGTAGTGGGGAGGTGTGTGGTCTCCCACACACCACGCAGCGCTGCTTTGGCCGCTTGACTGACGCTTGGCGTACCCAGTTTCCTGACGCTGTTGATCTTCCTCGTTGGCATGATCTGCTTCTGCAGCATGTGCCTATCTTTGATCTAGATTTTGATGCTATCCTTGCTGCCATGTATGCTCTTGCTGATATTACTGAGGGTGACTGTTACCTGCGTGTCCCGCCCGACCCGGGCACTGTGGCTGCTGCTCTAGGTGCTAGTGCGTCTGCTGCTCCAGGTGCTGGTACGTCTCCTCCCTCTGGTACTGCACCTACTGAGTCCTTTCACACCTTCACACTTGACTCTGGTGCTTTGCGCTCTGTCTTTAGAGACAGCACCACGCTCACGCCGCTCCGTCGGCCTGTTGCGGTCTCCCTTGCTGACCCCTCCGGGGGACCAGTCCTTGCACACTCCTCCACGGTTCTACCGTGTCCTGCGGCCCCGTCGGGCTTGCTGTCGGGACTCCACCTCCCCTCGTTCTCTACGAACTTGGTGAGTGGAGCTGACCTCCAGGACGCGTGGGTTGACCAGTTCACCCCTGGAGGTCAGCGTGTGACCCACTGCACTTGCTCTCGGACGGGCCGCCACCTGGCCACGTTCACCCGTCGGCCAGGGTCGAGTCTGTACACACTGACTACTGCGCCTCCTCCGGTCCATGCGTCTGGTCAGGTAGCTGCGTCCAGTCAGGTGTTTGCTGCTGCGTCCAGGTCTAGTCCTGCGTCTGCCCCCTGCTCGTGTCGTCCTCTGGCGCACGAGACTCTCCTCTGGCACCACCGCCTTGGTCACCCCTCCCTGCCTCGTCTTCGAGGTATGGCCTCCCGTGCTCTTTTCTCTGGACTCCCCAGGTCCCTCCCTCCCCTTCCTCCGGGGCCTGCCCCCACCTGTGTTCCTTGTGTCGAGGGCCGGCAGCGCGCCGCTCCTCACTCCTCCTCGTTTCCTCCGACTGAGGCCCCTCTGCAGACTCTTCACATGGACGTGTGGGGCCCAGCCCGCGTTCGTGGACAGGGTCACGAGCGTTACTTCCTGCTGGTCGTTGACGACTACTCGCGTTACACCACAGTCTTCCCCTTGCGCAGCAAGGGTGAGGTCACTGAGGTGTTGATCGACTGGATCCGCGGTGCTCGTCGCCAGCTTAGTGAGAGTTTCGGCTCCGACCTTCCTGTTTTGCGTCTGCACTCAGACAGAGGCGGGGAGTTTTCCTCCGACCTTCTGAGAGCCTTCTGTCGTTTGGAGGGCATCCGCCAGACGTTCACGCTTCCGGCCTCCCCGCAGCAAAATGGGATTGCTGAGCGCCGCATTGGCATGGTCATGGATGTCGCTCGTACGTCCATGATCCATGCGGCTGCTCCCCACTTTCTGTGGCCGTTCGCGGTTCAGTACGCTGCGCATCAGATCAACCTTCAGCCTCGTGTCTCCTTGCCGGAGACCACACCTACTCTGCAGTGGACGGGGAAGGTTGGCGATGCGTCCGCTTTCCGTGTCTGGGGATCTCGAGCTTTTGTCCGCGATACTACAGCGGACAAGCTGTCCTCCCGTGCCGTTCCCTGTGTCTTCCTTGGCTTCCCTCCTGACGCACCGGGGTGGCAGTTCTACCACCCCAGCTCGCGTCGTGTTCTGTCCTCTCAGGACGTCACGTTTGACGAGTCGGTGTCGTACTACCGTCTCTTTCCCTACCGCACTGCCTCTCCCCCTCCCCCGCCGCTCTTCCTTGCCCCAGGTACTCCTCCGGTAGACCCCCCCTCCCCCCAGGGTCCTGCCCCCTCAGGTGTGTCCCATGTAGACCCTGCCGAGCCGGTCGAGGTAGCTGTCGACTCAGGTGCTGCTAGGGGTGCTGACCCTGCGGCTGCGGGGACTGGGGGTGCTGAGACTGGGGGTGCTGAGTCTGGGGGTGCTGAGACTGGGCGTGCTGAGCCTGGGGGTGTGGCGCCTGAGGGTACTGTGTCTGGAGGTGCTGAGCCTGCGCGTGTTGAGTCTGGAGGTGCTCTGGGTGTCCCGTCGCGGCGGGAGCCCCTCTCTCCACAGCGGCTTCGTGAGTGGTACTCTCGGCGCTGTCGGGTTGCTGCTGGAGGTGCTGCTGGTGCGGGTGCTGCTGGAGGTGCTGGCGCTGCTGGAGGTGGTGCTGGTGCTGGAGCTGCTGGAGGTGCTGCTGGTGCTGGAGCTGCTGGAGGTGCTGCTGGTGCTGGAGGTGCTACTGGAGCTACTGGAGCTACTGGAGGTGCTGGCACTGCTGGAGGTGGTGCTGGTGCTGGAGCTGCTGGAGCTGCTGGAGGTGCTGGTGCTGCTGGAGGTGGTGCTGGTGCTGGAGCTACAGGAGGTGCTGCTGGTGCTGGAGCTGCTGGAGGTGCTGCTAGGACTGGAGACCCTGAGGCTGAGGGTACCGGTTCTGTCTCTGCTGTTTCTCGAGGCGCTGCGCGGCCGCGGCCGTACTACGTTCCGCTTCTTCAGCAGGTTCTTGGCTCCCCACCTTCTCCTGGTCCTCCTCCTCCTTCCCTGAGTCCACCGCCTGTCTCGTCTCAGTCGCAGTTACAGACGGCCTCTCCGCTGCCTGGTCCTTCTCCTTACTCTGGTCCGACTAGAGGTCTTACGGAGCGTCGTGAGCCTGAGTCGCGTCCTGTGTCGCCTGCGTCTCGTTCTACGTCGCCTGTCCGTTCTGTTCGCGCTGGTCGTGTTTCGCGTCCGCGTCTTCCTCCTGTCCCTGGCACTCACTCTATGACTCTGCGTCCTTCCACTGCTCCACAGCGTGTCCCTCTGCCCTCTCCTCCTGCGTCCTCTCTTCCTGACGGTCCGGACCCGGAGTCTGACTCCCTTCGTGCTGCTAGTCCTACTGTCACGCGCTTTCTGGCCACTGCTGTCACTGACCCCCTGTTTGAGTTCTCTGCTGCGTCTGCTCTAGTTGCTGAGCTTGTTGACTTTGCTGCAGCCTGTCGCCTAGACTACGCCGCTAGTCTTGTTGCTGAGTCTGCGTCTGTGTCTGTCTGTCCTCCGTCCGTCGGGGGTGAGTGTGCTCTTGGCACGGACGTCCTTGAGGACAGGCAGGAGGACCTTGAGTGCTTTGCTGCTGCTTCACCTCATCTCGTGTCCATGCTGCTTGCCCCTGAGGGAGACCCGGATGCACTAGACATCCCGACCCCGCGCTCTTACGCAGAGGCGATAGAGGGTCCCTACTCCTCTCAGTGGCAGGCAACCATGGATGCCGAGATGGCTTCCTGGAAGTCCACAGGCACCTACGTAGACGAGGTTCCCCCACCTGGGGCGAACATCGTCAGTGGCATGTGGATCTTCAGGGTGAAGCGGCCGCCGGGTTCTCCGCCTGCCTTCAAGGCGCGTTACGTTGCACGTGGCTTCAGTCAGCGACAGGGAGTTGACTTCTTTCAGACCTTCTCCCCTACCCCGAAGATGACCACTCTTCGGGTACTGCTGCACGTTGCTGCTCAGCGTGACTACGAGCTCCACTCGCTTGACTTCAGCAAAGCCTTCCTACAGGGCAGCCTGCACGAGGAGATCTGGCTGCGCCGCCCACCTGGCTTCACTGGGTTATTTCCTGCTGGTACCCAGTGGAGCCTCCGACGGCCAGTCTACGGTCTCCGCCAGGCGCCCCGTGAGTGGCACGACACGCTCAGGATGACTCTTGCTGCTCTTGGTTTTGCTCCTTCCACTGCTGACCCTTCTCTGTTTCTACGCACTGACGCTACTCTGCCGCCGTTCTAAGTTCTTGTGTATGTAGACGACCTTGTCTTTGCTACTGCTGACACGGAGGCACTCGCCCACGTGAAGTCCGAGCTGCAGAAGAGACACACGTGCACAGACCTGGGTGAGCTCACAAGCTATCTTGGCTTGCGGATCACCCTGGACAGAGCACAGCGCACCATTACCTTGACTCAGTCACACATGGTGCAGCAGGTCCTTCAGCGCTTCGGCTTCACCTACTCCTCGCCACAGTCCACTCCTCTGCCTACCGGTCACTCGCTCTCAGCTCCACCTTCGGACGAGTCCGTAGAGCCGAGTGGCCCGTATCCAGAGCTTGTGGGCTGCCTCATGTACCTGATGACTTGCACACGACCTGACCTCGCATACCCTCTCAGCCTTCTGGCTCGCTACGTGGCTCCCGGCAGGCACCGAAAGGTGCACTGGGATGCTGCGAAGAGGGTGTTGCGATACTTGTGCAGTACATCGGGCATGGGGCTCGTGCTTGGAGGACGGGCTCGAGTTGTCCTCACTGGTCACGCTGACGCCTCCTGGGTTGACGACTTGGCTACGCAGCGGTCGTCACAGGGTTACACCTTCAGTCTTGGCTCCGGCTCTGTCTCCTGGCGGTCTACCCGCTCTTCTTCTGTTCTCAGCTCCAGTTGTGAGGCTGAGATCTACGCTGGGGCCATGGCTGCACAGGAGCTTCGCAGGCTCACCTACCTGCTGACCGACTTGGGAGAGGCGCCTCGTTCTCCTCCAGTTCTGTACGTCGACAACAAGGCCATGCTGGCCTTGTGTCAGGAGCACAGACTGGAGCACAGAACGAAGCACATTGCTCTGCGCTACTTCCTTGCTCGAGAGTTGCAGCAGCGTGGCCAGCTTCGTCTTGCTTACGTGGCCTCTCAGGCCAACACTGCTGATGTCTTCACCAAGGCACTTCAGCCTTGTGATCATCAGCGTTTCTGTACTGTGTTAGGCCTTGTACCTACTGTGCCTCACTTGTTGACTTCTTGACTCTGCTTGTACTGTACTCTATATACTTATACCTGCATGCTTACACTTGCTAGGTTGTGTTCACTGTATTGTTTGCTTTCCTTTATATAACTCTGCATGTGAACTGGCCTTCTGGCCCTTTGCTTGTGCTCAGACTGTGTGGTGACTTTGTGATCCACCCTGAGTTTGCTTTGTCTTTCTTGACTGGTCTTGTGACCCCTTGTTCTCCCCCACTTTGCCTATGGGGGTGTGTCAAACATATATTTACTATAGTCGGTCTAGGCTGTAGTGGGGTAGTCCTTAGAGGGTACAACACTTATGTGTTTCCTACTTGTACCCTTCTCATTTCCTAATTCAATCATTCTTTCGTCTATCATTCTCACTGACTCTCTGTTATAGTCACAATAGGCTTGAATGTGCCTAAAACGAAAGATAGAGAGCACAGACGGATTTCTGCACAGCGGCTTCAAACGTTGATAGCGTTCTGCTCACAGCTGCAAATGTTGGTGCAACCCTACGGTTTGCACTCGGCTTGTTGTCCGTGTGCGTGAATGTGTGTGTGTATGGAATGGTATGAGGGCATGGGATAATATATATTTCATGCTTATAATTGTGTGTGAATGTTGAGTCATGATGTCGAGTGTGTGTGTCGAGTCAATAGCGAGTTATCGCTAGACGCGTGTTACGCGGTCGTTTGTGTCTCGCACGCGGTTTCTATTTTGTCGTGCGCGGTTTTCTATTTTGTCGTGTGTGGAACGTTCGGCGTGTCGCAGGTGTGTGCAGCAGACTTCCAAGAACTCAAGGAAGAATTTACCTTGAAGAACCAGAGCCTTGGTTTCAAGATTCAAGTTATTTCGAAGCTCTCCAAAAAGGGTTAACTTTAAGATAGTGAGAATAGTTGCATTACTTTGTGTAGTGTAACATTTCTCTTGGTGTAGGCCCTTGTGGAGGGTAGTTTCGAGACCCTTCGTGGTTGGGGACAGTGTGGCACTGTTCCACATCACTGTACCTCGGCTCTTGGGGTTTGTAGGAGCTGGGAGTCATTCCCAACTCGTAACTCTTCCTATCTTGTGTTCTAAGACTATAGTGGCTGCCATAGTACCGTTCGTTCAAACCAACGCTGTGTCGTCAATTCTTTATCAAATCGTGCAATCTAAATTGATAATTGTAGACGACGTGAAGACGCTCCAGATTCAATTTGAATCAAGTCATTTGCAGCTGTGAGCAGAACGCTATCAACGTTTGAAGCCGCTGTGCAGAAATCCGTCTGTGCTCTCTATCTTTCGTTTTAGGCACATTCAAGCCTATTGTGACTATAACAAGTGGTATCAGAGCCCCTGAGGAAAGGGTTGGCAGAGTTGCTGGTGGCATTGGAGAAGCCCAAGCTCAAGGCCAACCCCGTGATTCAGCCATGGCGCCCATGCAACCAAGTCTTGGCCCACCTAGGGATGAGCCTAGGGTGTTTGGGCTTGACAAGTTCAACGGTGACAACTTTGCTGAATGGTCCTTCAAGATGGAGAACATCTTTGACCACTATGACCTGCTGGAGGTGATGGAAGGAACGGAGAAGCGCCCCGAGAACGACCCGGAGAAGAGCCCGTGGGTGCGGAAGAGCGCACAAGGCTATCTCTTACTTGGGCAAGCGTTGGGGAGCAGTCAGATCCGTCACATCAAGCCATTCCAGCGTGAACCAGAGAAAGGACCAAAGGCATGGGCTGCTCTCAAGGGTGTACATGCTCCTGCAACAGCGGCGGTAGCGGTGGTGTTGGAACGGCAAATGGCGGCACTACGAATTGAAGAAGACGAAGCGGTTGAAGAAGGGGTGCAGAAATTCTTCGACTTGTTGACGCGGCTTGAGGGAGCTGATTTGAACTACAGTGAGCTCCAAAAGAAGACCAAGTTGCTGGCCTTACTCCCAGAGTCATGATCCTCTCTCATCATCAACCTCAATCGTGACTTGCCCCACCTCTCGCTCGAAGACGTGAAGCGAGCGATCCTTCAAGAGGATTTCCGTCGCCGTGAGTTGGCGAGTGCGGATGGCGCCGGGGCAGCAAGCATCAGCCGTGGATATGGCCGTGGAAAGGGCAGAGGACGAGGAGGAGGAAGGTTTGGAGGCAGCAACTTCAACGGAGGCCGCGGGAGTAGCGGATACGGCAATGACAACAAGAACAACGGACGCGGTCGCGGACGGTTCGACGGCGAGTGTCATTTTTGCCACAAGAACGGACACATGTGGCGCGATTGCTACAAACTCCCTGATGGATGGACTCCTGCTCAAGGCCAAGAGGGTAGAGGAGCAGGAGGA
Organism: Closterium sp. Naga37s-1; assembly: GCA_947471745.1. Classification (NCBI taxonomy): domain Eukaryota; kingdom Viridiplantae; phylum Streptophyta; class Zygnematophyceae; order Desmidiales; family Closteriaceae; genus Closterium; species Closterium sp. Naga37s-1. Next base: position 3,300,017 of record CANJKZ010000774.1, on the reverse strand, counting down.
GGGAGAGGAAGAGGCCGTGGAGGCCGTGGCGGTCGCGGAGGTGGTGCTGCAAGTATGAAGAGTGCCGGCAACGAGAGCGAGTCGAGGGACGATCGCTTCCCGGGTCAATTCTTCTTCGTGTCCACGCAAGCACCGGCTGGTCCAGAGAATGATGAAAGCTTTGAGGAGCCAGCAGCTGTGGGGAAGGTCACCCTACACTCCCTGGACTATTGGGTGATCGATAGCGGCGCTACCTATAGCATGACACCTCGTGCGGACTTGCTCACCGAACTTGAGCCGTCACCGGTGAAGCATGTGACATCGGCTTTGGGGCAGCGAGCAGAGGTGAAAGGCATGGGCAAGGCCATGTTCAAGGGTGCTGATGGGAAGATGGTGGGCCTCAAGAACGTTCTTTGGGTGCCCAGCCTTGCTGCAAACCTGATTTCCGTGCGGCGGTTGGCAAAGGCCGGCATGGACACGAACTCGAAGGGAGCCAAGACCTACACCGCAAGGCTTGGCGATCGAATTCTTTGGGACCTTCATGAGGACAGGGATGTCTACAACGAGATGTGGCAGATCCCAGTGGTCCCTATGCCTAAGGAGAGGCAAGTGGCAGCAAGCATCAGCACCAAGGATGGAGCGGTCGGTAGCGACGATGGCGCGAACGGTCGCGCTAAGGAGAATGAGCTCAAGAAGAGCAAACCTGGAGGGACCAGCAAGTTCAGTGAACCTAAGGAGAATGGTGCAGCAACCAAGGAGCAGCAAAAGGGTGAGGAGAACCCAGAGGCAGCAGCGGAGGAGGACTACGGAGAGAGTATGTGGGGCGCTATTGCGAGCGCGGCATTCTCCAATCCAACTTCGGCTACGGGGGAGTGTGATTGGCTCACCTTGCATCGGCGCATGGGGCATGTGGCCCTGCCCATCTTGCAGCAGCTAGTGAAGAATGAGATGGTTGCTGGCATACGTGTGAAGGGGGAGCCCGATGAGGTGCTTGGCTGCCCGACGTGCATTCAAGCCAAGTTCACCCGGTTTCCGTTCCCTAGTTCGGAGGCAACGGCAAAGGCACGCTTGATGAGGTGGTGATGGACGTGGTGGGCCCCCTGAAGCTTGGAGCTGCTGGAGCTGAGTATTTTCTCACCATTGTCGACGTCTACACCCGCATGACTTGGGTGTACGTGCTGGCCAAGAAGAGCGACGTGGCTGAAACGTTGAAGACGGATTGGTTCCCGATGGTGGAGCGGCAACAAGACCGTCTAGTCAAGTCAATCCGCACCGATCGAGGGGGAGAGTTCCTGAGCAAGGAGTTTGGGTTGTGGCTGAAGAAGAATGGTATTCGGCACTCCCTCACCATGCCATACTCCCCTGCAATGAACGGCATCGCCGAGCGAGCGAACCGCACAATCACGGAGGCGGCACGCGGGTTGCTCATTGAAGCCGGGCTACCCGAATATTTCTGGCCTGATGCGGTGCGGAGTGCATGTGTGGCCAAGAACAGAGCTTTGACTCATGTGGGAGCAGACAAATGGGTGCCCTATGTGGAGTGGATTGGAAGGAAGCCAAAGGTGGATATGCTTCGGGTGTTCGGGTGCATGTGCATGGCGCTCGTGCCTAAGCATCTTCGGCACAACAAGCTCGGTGCCAAGGCGATATGGGCTGTGCACTTGGGCATGGCTCGAAACAGCAAGGGGTGGCTTCTTTGGGACCCATTCACCAAGAAATTCTTGGTGAGCAGGGACTGCAAATTCATGGAGAATCTGATGTACAAGGATTGGAAGGCGGAGAATGAGGCGAAGATAGGCGTGCGGTTGGGGGACGTGAAGAGTTCCGGTTTGGAGCATGTGGAGCTGCCCTTGGAGCTGAGCAGCGGCAGCACCACCACAAGGCAATCTTCCCTTGTGAATGGGGGAGAGGAGGCCAAGGATGCAGAGGAAGAAGAGGAGGATGTTCAGCAAGTGAGCGAGCGTGCACCGACACTTCCTTCTCGCACTACGAGTGCTCCACGGATCCGAGTCACCCCGCAGCAACGCCAAGGCCTTCATGTCCCTGCAGCTGAGGAAGAAGGAAGGGGCAAAAGGAGAATCCAAGCCCCAAATAGGCTGACCTATGAGGCACTGGGAAAGCCAGCCAAGTCAGCCTTGGCCGGAGCGGCACTTATAGTTGGAGAAGACGAGGAGAGTGACTACGAGGAGTGTGCCTTCGCGTTCTTCTCTCCGGTGGAGATGCCGGGGGAACCAGCAACTCTCAAGGAGGCCTTGGAGAGTAGTGATGCTGAGGAGTGGAAGAAGGCAATGGAGAGTGAGCTGAAGAGCATTGAGGAGAACGGCACATGGGAATTGGTGGAGCTACCGGAGGGGCGTAAGGCGATTACGTCCAAGTGGCTCTTCAAGTCCGACGCCGACGGCAAGATCGAGCGCTACAAGTCTAGGCTTGTGGCGAAGGGGTACCAGCAGAAGGAGAAGGTGGACTATAAGGAGTTGTTTGCTCCTGTGGTGAAGCCTACGACGCTGCGAACCCTACTCGCGGGAGCTGCCATCAAAGGATGGGTGGTGAAACAAATGGATGTCACAACGGCATTCCTCAATGGCGTCCTTGAGGAAGAGATTTTCATGGCGCAGCCAGAGGGGTTTGATGATGGTAGTGGCAGAGTTTTGAGGCTGAAGAAGGCCCTTTATGGACTGAAGCAGGCCCCTAGGCAGTGGTACTTGAAGCTGCGAGGAGTTTTGGAGGAGATCGGCTTCACTCCCTCAACGACCGATCACTCATTGTTCATGCTTGGCGAGGGGGAGCAGAGGAGCTTCATGGTGGTGTACGTGGATGACATCCTCATCTTTTCACCCTCATCTGACCTTGTGAAGGAGGTGATGCTGAAGCTTCAGGACAAGTTTAAGTGTAAGGCCCTTGGTGACGTCAACTTCTACCTTGGGCTTCACATTGAACGTGATGTGGAGAAGCGGTGCATGCGGGTGCATCAACGGAAGTACCTGTAGGCATTGGCTGCCAACTTTGGGCAGAGTGAAGGCCATGTGGCTACACCCTTTCCCTCTGGTTTCAAGTGTGTGAAGGGACCAGAGGAGGAGAGCGTTGGTGAAGAGGAGAGGCGCCGTTTTCACTCGTTGGTGGGCAGCCTCATGTACGCGGCGGTAAACACCCGACCGGACGTCGCGTTTGCTACCGGACAGTTGGCTAGGGTTGTTCAATGCCCTAATGAGGAGCAGGTAGCAGCTGGAATGAGAGTGGCCAAGTATCTTGGCCAAACACCGACCGTTGGGCTGCAATATTCGGCGGCGGCGCAAAGGCGCCAAAAGGGCGCGGATGGTGTTGAACCCGGGCGTTTGTTCCTCACCGCATTCTCGGATGCTTCTTTTGCATCAGAACCAGAGGACATGACAAGTGTTGGAGGGTTCATTTGCTGTGTTGGTGGAGGCCCAACTGCTTGGGAGAGCAAGAAGCAGGTGGATCAAGCATTGAGCTCGGTGGAGTCCGAGTATATGGCACTCTTCCGTGCCGTACGAGAGATTGTGTGGCAGCGGCGTTTGTTGGCTGAATTGGGGGAGGGGCAGCAAGGACCTACCCCACTCTACTGTGACAGCCAGGGTGCCATTGCTCTTGCTAAGAACCCTGTGTTGCATGGCCTCACCAAGCACATGAGGGTGAAGTGGCATTGGACGAGGAGCATGGTGGCCGCGGGTGAAGTTGAGTTGCGCTACGTGAAGACCACGGGGCAGCCGGCTGACATGATGACCAAGAGGCTGGTGGAGCAGCAGCATTGGAAGTGTTGCAAGCTGGCTGGAATGGCTCTGAACTGAGAGAGCAACATATCCTAAGGCCAACAATCCGAGGGGGAGTTTGTTGGTGCAACCCTACGGTTTGCACTCGGCTTGTTGTCCGTGTGCGTGAATGTGTGTGTGTATGGAATGGTATGAGGGCATGGGATAATATATATTTCATGCTTATAATTGTGTGTGAATGTTGAGTCATGATGTCGAGTGTGTGTGTCGAGTCAATAGCGAGTTATCGCTAGACGCGTGTTACGCGGTCGTTTGTGTCTCGCGCGCGGTTTCTATTTTGTCGTGCGCGGTTTTCTATTTTGTCGTGTGTGGAACGTTCGGCGTGTCGCAGGTGTGCGCAGCAGACTTCCAAGAACTCAAGGAAGAATTTACCTTGAAGAACCAGAGCCTTGGTTTCAAGATTCAAGTTATTTCGAAGCTCTCCAAAAAGGGTAAACTTTAAGATAGTGAGAATAGTTGCATTACTTTGTGTAGTGTAACATTTCTCTTGGTGTAGGCCCTTGTGGAGGGTAGTTTCGAGACCCTTCGTGGTTGGGGACAGTGTGGCACTGTTCCACATCACTGTACCTCGGCTCTTGGGGTTTGTAGGAGCTGGGAGTCATTCCCAACTCGTAACTCTTCCTATCTTGTGTTCTAAGACTATAGTGGCTGCCATAGTACCGTTCGTTCAAACCGACGCTGTGTCGTCAATTCTTTATCAAATCGTGCAATCTAAATTGCTAATTGTAGACGACGTGAAGACGCTCCAGATCCAATTTGAAAAACCCCATTTTCTGTGGCCGTTTACGGTCCGGTACACAGCGCATCAGCTCAACCTCTAGCCTTGTGTCTCCTTGCCGAAGACCTCGCCCACACTACGTTGGATGGGGAAGGCTGGCGATGCGTCGGTGTTCCGGGTCTGGGGTTCTCGTGCCTTTGTTCGCGATACGTCCGCGGACAAGCTCTCCGCCCGCGCCATTCCCTGCGTCTTCCTTGGCTTTGTCCCTGACGCGTCTGGCTGGCAGTTTTACCACCCCACCTCGCGCCGTGTCCTCCCGTCTCAGGACGTCACGTTCGACGAGTCGGCTCCCTTCTACCGTCTCTTCCCCTACCGCTCTGCCCCTCCCCCACCCCCGCCGCTCTTCCTTGCTCCCGCCCCCCCTCCGGTAGACCCCCTCCCGCCCCAGGGTCCAGCTCCCTCAGGTGTGTCTCAGGTAGACCCTCTCCCTGGTCCTGCGCCTGTTCTGGTAGCTTTCGGCTCAGGTGCTACTCGAGGTGTTGCGTCTGGGGGTGCGGAGCCTGGGGATGCGGAGTCTGAGGGTGCTGAGACTGGGGGTGCTGAGCCTGGGGGTGTTCGGACTGGGGGTGGTGAGCCTGGGGGTACTGAGCCTGAAGGTGTTGAGCCTTGGGGTGATGCGTCGGAGGGTGCGGAGTCTGGAGGTGCTGAGCCTCAGGGTGTTGCTTCGTCTGGAGGTTCTGCTGGTACTTTGCCGAGACTGTCTCCGCAGCAGCTGTGTGAGTGGTTTGTTCGGCGCGCACGCCTTCGGAGTGGAGCTACCGGAGCTGGAGCTGCTGGAGCTGCTGGAGCTGGAGGTGCTGGAGTTGCTACTGGAGCTGGTGTTCTTGGAGGTACTGTGGCCACTGGTCCTGGAGGTGCTCGTACCCGGGGTACTGGAGCTGCCGGGACTGGTGGTGTTGAGGGTGCTGGAGCTGGAGACCCTACGGAGTCTGGAGCTACTGGTGCTGGCCGCTCTGGCGCTGGTGGCGCTGGAACTAGAGGAGCTAGAGCTGGAGGCGCTGGCGCAGGAGGCATCGGAGTTGGGGGCACTGGTGTTGGAGGTGCTGGAGCTGGAGGAGCTGGAGCTGTTGACCCTGGTGGCGCTGTGCGGCCGCGACCGTACTTCGTTCCCTTGCTTCAGCAGGTTCTTGGTACCCCGTCTTCAATTGGCCATACTCCTCCCCTCCTGTGTCCCCCGCCTGACCAGTCGCAGCCGCCGTTACAGCCAGCCTCTCCACTGCCTGCTCCTTCTCCTTACACTGAGCTGTCCGGCGGTCTTACCGAGCGTCGTGAGCCTGTGTCTCGTCCTGTCTTGCCTGTTCGTATTGCTCGTCGCGTTCCTTGTTCGCGTCCTCCTCCAGTCCCCGGCACACACGCTATGACCCTTCGTCCTTCCTCTGTTCCACTGCGTGTTCCTCTGCCTGCTCCTCCTGAGTCCTCTCTTCCTGAGGTCCCTAACCCTGAGTCTAACCGCGCTCGCGCTGCCACTCCCACTGTCGCTCGTCTCCTTGCCACTATTGTCACTGACCCTTTTTTGAGTCTGCTGCTGCGTCTGCTCTCGTTGCTGAGTTGCTTGACTTTGCTGCTGCCTGTCGTCTAGACTATGCCTCTGCTCTTGTTGCTGAGTCTGCGTCTGCCAGTCCTCCGTCCGTCGGGGGTGAGTGTGCTCTTAGCACGGACGTCCTTGAGAACAGGCAGGAGGACTTAGAGTGACTTGCAGCTGCTGTACCTCGTTTCGCTTCCATGCTGCTTGCCCTTGAGGGAGACCCGGATGCACCAGACATCCCGACCCCGCGCTCTTACGCAGAGGCGATTACGGGTCCTTACTCCTCTCAGTGGCAGGCAGCCATGGATGCCGAGATGGCATGTGGATTTTCAGGGTGAAGCGGCCGCCGGGTTCTCCGCCTGCCTTCAAGGCGGATTACGTTGCTCGAGGTTTCAGTCAGCGACCGGGGGTTGACTACTTCCAGACCTTTTCCCCCACCCCGAAGATGACTACTCTTCGGGTGTTGCTGCACGTCGCTGCTCAGCGTGACTACGAGCTGCACTCTCTGGACTTCAGCACAGCTTTCCTGCAGGGCAGCCTGCATGAGGAGATCTGGCTGCGCCGCCCACCTGGCTTCACAGGGTCGTTTCCTGCAGGTACCCAGTGGAGCCTCCGCCAGCCAGTCTACGGTCTGCGCCAGGCGCCTCAAGAGTTGCACGACACACTGAGGACTACACTTGCGGCTCTTGGGTTTGCTCCTTCTACTGCTGACCCGTCGCTATTTCTACGCACCGACACCTCGCTGCCGCCGTTCTACGTCCTAGTGTACGTCGACGACCTTGTCTTTGCCACTGCTGACACTGAGGCACTGACCCTTGTGAAGTCGGAACTGCAGAAGAGACACACCTGCACTGACCTGGGTGAACTGCGCAGCTATCTTGGCCTGCAGATCACCCGAGACAGAGCACGGCGCACCATCACCTTGACTCAGTCACACATGGTGCACCAGGTCCTTCAGCATTTCGGCTTCCAGTTCTCCTCGCCACAGCCCACTCCTCTGTCTACCAGCCACTCGCACTCAGCTCCACCTTCGGACGAGTCCGTAGAGCCGAGTGGTCCGTACCCAGAGCTTGTGGGTTGCCTCATGTACCTGATGACGTGCACTCGACCCAACCTCGCGTACCCTCTCAGCCTTCTGGCTCGCTACGTGGCTCCCGGCAGGCACCGAAAGGTGCACTGGGATGCTGCGAAGAGGGTATTGCGCTACTTGTGCAGTACGTCAGGCATGGGGCTCGTGCTTGGAGGACGGGGTCCAGTTGTCCTCACCGGTCACGCAGACGCCTCCTGGGTTGACGACTCAGCTACGCAGCGGTCGTCACAGGGTTACACCTTCAGCCTCGGTTCCGGCTCTGTTTCCTGGCGGTCTACCCGCTCGTCTTCTGTTCTCAGCTCTAGTTGTGAGGCTGAGATCTACGCTGGGGCCATGGCTGCTCAAGAGCTACGCTGGCTCACCTACCTGCTGACTGACTTGGGAGAGCAGCCTCGTTCGCCTCCAGTTCTGTACGTAGACAACAAGGCCATGATTGCCTTGTGTCAGGAGCACAGACTGGAGCACAGAACGAAGCACATCCCTCTGCGATGCTTCCTTGCTCGAGAGTTGCACCAGCGTGGCCAGCTTTGTCTTGCGTACGTGGCCACTAGGGCCAACACTGCTGATATATTCACCAAGGCACTTCCGCCTGGTGATCATCAGTGCTTCTCTACTGTGTTAGGCCTTGTGCCTACTTTGCCTCACTTGCTTACTGCCTGACTCTGCTTGTACTGTGATCTTTATATATACCTGCATGCTTGCACTTGCTAGGATATGATCACTGTATTGTTTGTTCTCTTTATATCACTCTGCATGTGAACTGGCCTTGTGGCCCTTTGCTCGTGCTCGTACTGCGTGGTGACTTTGTGATCCACCCTGAGCTTGATTTGGTTTTCTTGACTGGTCTTGTGACCGATTGTTCTCCCCCACTCTGCTTATGGGGGTGTGTCAGAACATTATAGCTTTTACATTTGTGTAGGCTATAGTGGGGTAGCTCATAAGGGGTACAACCCAATTAGGGTTAGTACTTGTACCCAACTCTTTGCTAGTTCATTCATTCTCGTTCATTATTTAACGCTGCTATGAGTGTCGCGGGATTCGTTATAACGACGAAGCTGATTCCGAAGGCGGTGCCTTATATGTTACGGAGAAACATGTTCGGATATGATATAAACAAGTGAGGTTCTCCAGCTGGGGAAATCAAGATATGAGTATAACGAACGGTGAGAATCACAGGAGCTGATGTAACAACACTGCTCAGATGTGATTTTAACGGGCGATGCTCTCAACTGGGAATTTCATGTGTGTACGTGGAGCGACTGAGTAGTAGTAGTGTGCGCCTAGTCTGGTGGTCCCATCCTATTGTACCCAGATTGCGGACCCAGAGCTGGGTTTGGTCTGGTGGTAACCATTCAGTTCTCATGGTGCATCTGCTCATTTTTTTTTTCCAGCCGCGCATACCATGGCATGTCATGTTTCCCCCACACTCCCCAATCCCGAGGCGCAGGGTTTGGTGGTGGCGATCGTGTATCTGGTCGTAAACGTTCTCTTCCAGTACTTTCACTTCACACTTGACTCGCCTGTGAGTGCCTCTCCCCAGGTGACCGCTGAGGTGATTCCTCAGGTGATTCCTCAGGTGATTGCGCATGGCGATTACGCAGGTGTTTGATATGGTGATTCCTCTTCAACCTTACGTCATTCCGCCCCCTCCCCTTCCAACCCCTCCCCCTTTCCTCTGCAAACTCCCTCTCCGCCCAACTCCTCTCCTCACTGCCCCCACAGCGCAGTGGCTGTTGGAGTGACTTTTGAGAACCGTCAAATGCCCTCTCCCCGCCCTTCCCTTCCCCCTCTCCCCCCCTGTAGAGGCTGTTGGGTTGCAATGCCCCCCTGCTGTGCATCTGCAGCCTGCATCATGGCCTTGCTATCAAACTGTTATAATGTTTATATTGTGTAGACTGTAGTGGGGTAGCCCATAAGGGGTACAACCCAATTAGGGTTAGTACTTGTACCAACTTTCTTCTCAATGCAATCATTCCCTCGTCTAGTTTCTGACATGGTTTCAGAGTAGGTCTTGTTATAGGACCGTTTTTTTAGGGCCCACTGATTAGTTCGCTGCCCGTAGTGCCCTACCCCACCAGTCGCGCTGCCCTGCCCTGCCTATCGCGCTGCCCTGCTGGCTGCGCGCTGCCCTGCTGGCTGCGCGCTGCCCTGCCCTGCCCGTCGCGCCGCCTAGCTTGCAGCGCGCCGCCCTGCCCTACGCGTCGCGCCGCCCTGCTGGCTGCGCCCCACCCTGCCCTGCCCGCACGCCGCCCTGCTGGCCGCGCGCCGTCCTGCTCTGCCCGCGCACCGCCCTGCCGCCTGCCGCGCCCCCCTGCCCTGCCCACGCGCCACCCAGCTGGCCGCCGCGTCGCCCTGATCTGCCCACGCGCGCTTCCCTAGTGCCCGCGCGCCGCCCTGCCCGTCACGCTGTCTTGTTGCCTGCGTTCCCCCCTGCTCGTCACGCGCCACCCTGCTTTGCCCGCTATGGCTACTCTCAGCGTTCTCACATTCGATCATGAGGGTCGTCCGATCCAGTTTGATACGTGGCTCGATGACTTACAGCTGTACCTACTGAACGATTCTAGAGACAGCGTTTCGTTGTTTGACCACACGTCTGGAGCCTCTCTCACCCCTCCCGACACAGCTGACATTGCGACTCACTCACAGTGGCTTACCCGTGACGCTGCTGCTCGCTTAGCCGTTCGCAATCATCTGCCATTAGCCGAGTGCGCTCACTTTGCCCAGCACAAGACTGCTAAAGCCCTGTACGATGCTGTAGTCGCTCGTTACTCTTCCCCTGCCACTGCTGCTCTCGGCCGCCTTATACTACCCTACCTGTTTCCCAAGCTATCAGCCTTTGCCACAGTCGAGGACCTCATCACCCACCTTCGCACTAGCGACACTCACTACCGCGCTGCCCTCAAAGCCTAGTTCCTAGACAAGAACCCGCCCCCGATGTACATCACTCTCTACTTCATAGTCACCCACCTCTCTGAATCTCTTCGCGCAGTCAGGGACCACTTTCTTGCACTTGACCCCACAGACCTCACTGTCGACCTGCTCGAGAAGCACCTCCTTGCAGCTGAGACTAGCATAGTCACTGTAGGTGCTGCTCGTGGCACTCCTCGCACACCCTTCTTTGAGGGGTGTTCCCCCTCCCCCCTTGCCCCCTCCTATGCTTCTGTTGACATCCTTGGTACTGAGGAGGTTGGGGCTGCTTCTGCCCCTAGTGGAAAGCGCCACAGCGGCAAGGGCTGTCAAACTTATATATGCTATAGTCTGTTTAGGCTGTAGTGGGGTAGTTCTTAGTGGGTACAACACTTTTGTGTTTTCTACTTGTACCCACCTGCTTTCTAGTTCACTCATTCCGTTCCTGATTCTGACATGGTATTCTGAGCAGGTTCCCTAGTGGGAACGTTTTTTTTTAGGGCCCACCACGATTTTTTTTTCCTGCCCTGCCCGAAGCGCGCCTCGCGCCTGTTTCACCTACGCCGTCGCGCGCCCTGCCTTTGTGCCGCCCATCGCGGCCCTTCCTTAGAGGCCCGTCGCGGCCCTGCCTTAGAGGCCCGTCGCGGCCCTGCCTTAGAGGCCCGTCGCGGCCCTACCCCAGTGCCGCCCGTCGCGGCCCTTAGCCGCCCGTCGCTGGCCCTAAGCCGCCCGTCGCGGCCCTGTTTTCGCCGCGTGCTGCGGTCCTGCCCCGCGGCCCTGCCTTCGCCGCCGCCACTGGCCCGTACCGGCCCGTCCAGACCCGTCGCCGGCAGGTCTCGGCTCGTTGCCGCCCGTCGCCGGCCCGTTGTCGCCCGTCGCTGGCTTGTAGCCGCCCGTCGTCGGCCCGTCGCTGGCCCGTCACTGGCCCGTTGCGGCCCTGCCTGTTGCCGCCCGTCACTGGCCCTGCCTGCAGCCGCCCTTTCGTGGCCCTGCCTTCGCCGCTCTTTGTGGCCCTGCCCTGCAACCGCCCGCTGCGGCCCTGCCTGCACCTGCCCCTGGTAAGCACCCGCGCCGAGCCACCTGCCGCCACGCCGCGCCACCAGGAACCGAGCCGCGCCGCCCAGCTGAGCCGCGCCGCCCAGCCGAGCCGCGCCGGCCAGCCGAGCCGCGCCGCCCAGCCAAACCGCGCTGCTCTGCCGAGCCGCGCCGCCCAGCCGAGCCGCGCCGCCCTACTGAGCTGCACTGCCCTGCCTGCACTGCTGCCACTGCTGCCTCTTCTGCTACTGCTGCTACTGCTGCCTCTGCTTCTACTGCTCCTACTGCTGCTATGGCTAGCCCTACTGTTCTCACCTTTGATGCTGAGGGACGTGCAATTGACTTTGACGTGTGGGTTGACGACCTGCAGCTCTTTCTTCAGTGTGATTCTAGGGATGGGGTATCCCTTTTCGATCACACGTCCGGTGTTTCTACTGCTCCTGCTGCCACTGCTGACAGTACGGTTCACTCGCAGTGGACCACTCGTGACGCTGTTGCTCGTCTTGTTGTTCGTAGTCACCTGCCACCTGCTGAGCGCGCGCATTTTGGCCAGTACAAGACTTCTCAGTCTTTGTACGACGCTGTAGTTGCACGCTACTCCTCCCCTGCCACTGCTGCCCTCAGCCGCCTCATGCTGCCGTACCTTTTCCCTGACCTTGCTGCCTTTGCCACAGTCGCTGGCCTAGTTGCTCACCTCCGCACTAGTGACGCCCGCTACCGCGCTGCCCTTCCCACTGAGTTCTGTACCAAGAACCCCCCCCCCCCATGTACATCACCCTTTACTACCTAGTCACCCGCCTCCCTGACTCCCTTTCTTCAGTCAGGGACCACTTTCTCTCACTTTACCCCACCGAGCTGACTGTCGACCTGCTAGAGGAGCGCCTTGCTGCAGCTGAGAAGAGTATCTTAGCTGTAGGTGCTACTCGCGGCGACCGTCGCACCCCTTTCTTTGAGGGGTGTTCCCCAGTCCCCCTTCTCCCCTCTGTTGCTTCTGCTGCTGCTGTCGACCTCGTTGGCACTGAGGAGGTCGGAGCTGCGTCTGCCCCTAGTGGGAGACGCCGCAACAGCAAGGGCAAGGGGAGCAAGGGTGGTGGAGGGGGCGGCGGGGGAGGCGGTGGAGGCGGTGGAGGAGGAGGAGGGGGTGGTAGTGGAGGTGGGGGTGGTACCGGGAGTGGGGGCTTCAGTGGCGGCGGCAGCGGTGGTGGAGGCAGCGGCAGCGGTGGTGGAGGCAGCGGCAGCGGTGGTGGAGGTGGAGGCGGCGGTGGTACTGGTCGAGGTGCAGCTGTGCAGCGTGGAGGCTTTGGTGGTAGCCAGCGCCAGCAGCAGCCGCGCTCCCGTGAGACCCCGTCGGCCTAGCAGCTTCGTGAGTGGTACGCTGGGCGTGGGAGGTCTGGGGGTGCTGGTCCCTGCATTTACGTTCTTCGCACTGGCAGTCGTCGCGGGGAGGCATGTGGGCTGCCACACACTACGCAGCGCTGCTTCGGTCGCTTGACTGACGCCTGGCGTGCCCAGTTTCCTGACGCTGTTGAGCTCCCTCGCTGGCATGATCTGCTTTTGCAGAATGTGCCTATCTTTGATCTTGACTTCGATGCTATCCTTGCTGCCATGTATGCTTTGTCTGATAGTGCTGAGGGTGACTGTTACCTGAGTGTTCCGCCCGACCCGGGCATTGCGGCTGCTGCTCTAAGTGCTAGTGCGTCTGCTGCTCCAGGTACTGGTGCGTCTGCTGCTCCAGGTGCTGGTGAGTCTGCTCTCTCTGGTACTGCACCTACTGAGGTCTTGCACACTTTCACACTTGACTCTGGTGCTTCGCGCTCTTTCTTTAGAGACAGCACCACACTCACGCCGCTCAGTCGGCCTGTCGCAGTCTCCCTTGCTGACACCTCTGGGGGCCCAATCCTTGCGCACTCTTCCACGGTTCTACCGTGTCCTGCGGCCCCGTCGGGCTTGCTGTCGGGACTCCACCTCCCCTCGTTCTCTACGAACTTGGTGAGTGGAGCTGACCTCCAGGACGCGGGGGTTGACCAGTTCGCCCCTGGAGGTCAGCGTGTGACCCACCGCACTTGCTCTCGGACGGGCCGCCACCTGGCCACGTTCACCCGTAGGCCAGGGTCGAGTCTATACACACTGACTACTGCGCCTCCTCCGGTCTCTGCGTCTGGTCAGGTAGCTGCGTCTAGTCAGGTGTTTGCTGCCGCGTCCAGGTCTAGTCCTGCGTCTGCCCCCTGCTCGTGTCGTCCTTTGTCGCACGAGACTCTTCTTTGGCACCACCGCCTTGGTCACCCCTCCTTGCCTCGTCTTCGAGGTATGGCCTCCCGTACCCTTGTCTCGGGCTTACCCCGGTCCCTCCCTCCCCTTCCTCCGGAGCCTGCCCCTACCTGTGTTCCCTGTGTTGAGGGCCGGCAGCGCGCCACTCCTCACTCCTCCACGTTCCCTCCGACTGAGGCTCCTCTGCAAACTCTTCACATGGACGTGTGGGGCCCAGCCCGCGTCCGTGGATAGGGTGACGAGCGTTACTTCTTGCTGGTCATTGACGACTACTCGCGTTACACCACAGTCTTCCCCTTGCGCAGCAAGGGTGAGGTCCCTGAGGTGTTGATCGACTGGATCCGTGGTGCTCGTCGCCAGCTCAGTGAGAGTTTCGGTTCAGACCTTCCTGTTCTGCGTCTGCACTCAGACAGAGGTGGGGAGTTTTCCTCCGACCTCCTGAGGGCCTTTTGTCGTTCGGAGGGCATCCGCCAGACGTTCACGCTTCCGGCCTGCCCGCAGCAAAATGGGATTGCTGAGCGCCGCATTGGCATGGCCATGGACGTCGCTCGTACGTCCATGATCCATGCGGCTGCTCCCCATTTTCTGTCGCCGTTCGCGGTTCAGTACGCTGCGCATCAGATCAACCTTCAGCCTCGTGTCTCCTTGCCGGAGACCACACCTACTCTGAGGTGGACGGGGAAGGTTGGCGATGCGTCCGCGTTCCGTGTCTGGGGATCTCGAGCTTTTGTCCGCGATACTTCAGCGGACAAGCTGTCCTCCCGTGCCGTTCCCTGTGTCTTCCTTGGCTTCCCTCCTGACGCACCCGGGTGGCAGCTCTACCACCCCACCTCGCGTCGTGTTCTGTCCTCTCAGGACGTCACGTTTGACGAGTTGGTGTCGTACTACCGTCTCTTTCCCTACCGCACTACCTTTTTCCCCCCCCAGCCGCTCTTCCTAGCACCAGGTACTCCCCCGGTAGACCCCCTCCCCCCCCAGGGTCCTGCCCCCTCAGGTGTGTCCCAGGTAGACCCTGCCGAGCCGGTCGAGGTAGCTGTCGACTCAGGTGCTGCTGGGGGTGCTGAGCCTGAGCGTGTGGAGCCTGGGGGTGCTGCGCCTGAGCGTGTGGAGCCTGGGGGTGCTGAGTCTGGGGGTGCTGAGTCTGGGCGTGCTGAGCCTGGGGGTGCTGAGCCTGCGTGTGCTGAGTCTGGAGGTGCTCTAGGTGTCCTGTCGCGGCGGGAGCCCCTCTCTCCACAGCAGCTTCGTGAGTGGTACTCTCGGCGCTGTCGAGGTGCTGCTGGTGCTGGTGCTGCTGGAGGTGCTGCTGGTGCTGGTGCTGCTGGAGCTGCTGGAGGTGCTCCTGGAGCTACTGGAGGTGCTGCTGGTACTAGTACTGTTGGAGGTGCTGCTGGAGCTGCTGGAGGTGCTGCTGGTGCTGGTGCTGCTAGAGCTGCTGGAGGTGCTGCTTGTTATAGTCACAATAGGCTTGAATGTGCCTAAAACGAAAGATAGAGAGAGCACAGACGGATTTCTGCACAGCCGCTTCAAACGTTGATAGCGTTCTGCTCACAGCTGCAAATGACCTGATTTAAATTGGATCTGGATCGTCTTCACGTCGTCTACAATTAGCAATTTAGATTGCACGTTTTGATAAAGAATTGACGACACAGCGTCGGTTTGAACGAACGGTACTATGGCAGCCACTATAGTCTTAGAACACAAGATAGGAAGAGTTACGAGTTGGGAATGACTCCCAGCTCCTACAAACCCCAAGAGCCGAGGTACAGTGATGTGGAACAGTGCCACACTGTCCCCAACCACGAAGGGTCTCGAAACTACCCTTCACTAGGGCCTACACCAAGTGAAATGTTACACTACACAAAGTAATGTAACTATCTTCAATATCTTGAGGTGTACCCTTTTGGCGAGCTTCGAAATCACTTGAGGCTTGACACCAAGGCTCGGGCTCTTCATCACAAACTCATCCTTGAGTTCTTGATGGGTCTGCTGCACACACCTGCGACACGCCGAACGTTCGACACAGGACAAAATAGAAACCGCGCACGACAAAATAGAAACCGCGCGCGAGACACAAACGACCGCGTAACACGCGTCTAGCGATAACTCGCTATTGACTCGACACACACACTCGACATCATGACTCAACATTCACACACAATTATAAGCATGAAATATATATTATCCCATGCCCTCATACCATTCCATATACACACACATTCACGCACACGGACAACAAGCCGAGTGCAAACCGTAGGGTTGCACCAACAAACTCCCCCTCGGATTGTTGGCCTTAGGGTATGTTGCTCTCTCAGTTCAGAGCCATCCCAGCCAGCTTGCAACACTTCCAATGCTACTGCTCCACCAGCCTCTTGGTCATCATGTCAGCCGGCTGCCCCGTGGTCTTCACGTAGCGCAACTCAACTTCACCCGCGGTTACCATGCTCCTCGTCCAATGCCACTTCACCCTCATGTGCTTCGTGAGTCCATGCAACACAGGGTTCTTAGCAAGAGCAATGGCACCCTGGCTGTCACAGTACAGTGGGGTAGGTCCTTGCTGCTCCTCCCCCAATTCAGCCAACAAACGCCGCTGCCACACAATCTCCCATACGGCACGGAAGAGTGACATGTACTCGGACTCCACCGAGCTCAAAGCTTGGTCAACCTGCTTCTTGCTCTCCCAAGCAGTTGGGCCTCCACCAACACAGCATATGAAGCCTCCCACACTTGTCATGTCCTCTGGTTCTGATGCATATGAAGCATCCGAGTAGGCGGTGAGGAACAAACGCCCGGGTTCAACACCATCCGCGCCCTTTTGGCGCCTTTGTGCCGCCGCCGAGTATTGCAGCCCAACGGTCGGTGTTTGGCCAAGATACTTGGCCACCCTCATTCCAGCTGCTACCTGCTCCTCATTAGGGCATTGCACAACCCTATCCAGCTGCCCGGTAGCAAACGCGACGTCCGGTCGGGTGTTTACCGCCGCATACATGAGGCTGCCCACCAACGAGTGAAATCGGCGCCTCTCCTCTTCACCAACGCTCTCCTCCTCTGGTCCCTTCACACACTTGAACCCAGAGGGAAAGGGTGTAGCCACATGGCCTTCACTCTGCCCAAAGTTGGCAGCCAATGCCTCCAGGTACTTTCGTTGATGCACCCGCATGCACCGCTTCTCCACATCTCGTTCGATGTGGAGCCCAAGGTAGAAGCTCACGTCACCAAGGGCCTTGCACTTGAACTTGTCTTGAAGCTTCAGCATCACCTCCTTCACAAGGTCAGAAGAGGGTGAGAAAATGAGGATGTCATCCACATAAACCACCATGAAACTCCTCTGCTCCCCCTCGCCAAGCATGAACAAGGAGTGATCGGCCGTTGAGGGAGTGAAGCCGATCCCCTCCAACACTTCGCGCAGCTTCATGTACCATTGCCTAGGGGCCTGCTTCAGCCCATAGAGGGCCTTCTTCAGCTTCCACACTCTGCCACTACCATCATCAAACCCCTCTGGCTGCGCCATAAAAATCTCCTCCTCAAGGATGCCGTTAAGGAATGCCGTTACGATGTCCATTTGCTTTACTACCCATCCTTTGATGGCGGCTCCCGCGAATAGGGTTCGCAGCGTCGTCGGCTTCACCACAGGGGCAAACAGCTCCTTGAAGTCCACCTTCTCCTTCTGCTGGTACCCCTTGGCTACAAGCCTAGACTTGTAGCGCTCGATCTTGCCGTCGGCATCCGACTTGATTTTGAAGAGCCACTTGGACGTTATCGCCGTACGCCCCTCCGGTAGCTCCACCAATTCAAACGTGTCATTCTCCTCAATGCTCTTCAGCTCACTCTCCATGGCCTTCTTCCACTCCTCAGCATCACTACTCTCCAAAGCCTCCTTGAGAGTTGCTGGTTCTCCCGGCATCTCCACCGGAGAGAAGAACGCGAAGGCACACTCCTCGTAGTCACTCTCCTCGTCGTCTCCGACCATCATTGCCGCTCCGGCCAGGGCTGTCTTGCCCTGCTTTCCCGGCGCATCATAGGTCAGCCTATTAGGGGGTTGAACTCTCCTCTTCCCCCTTCCTTCCTCCTCAGCTGCAGGGACTTGAAGGCCTTGGCATTGCTGCGGTGTGGCTTGAATCCGTGGAGCACTCGTAGTACGGGAAGGGAGTGACGGTGCACGCTCGCTCACTTGCTGCACCTCCTCCTCTTCTTCCTCTGCATCATTGGCCTCCTCTCCCCCATTCACAAGGGAGGATTGCCTTGTGGTTGTGCTGCCGCTGCTCAGTTCCAAAGGCAGCTCCACATGCTCCAAACCGGAACTCTTCACCTCCCCAAACCGCACGCCTATCTTCGCCTCATTCTCCGCCTTCCAATCCTTGTACATGAAGTTCTCCATGAACTTGCAGTCCCTGCTCACCAAGAACTTCTTGGTGAATGGGTCCCAAAGAAGCCATCCCTTGCTGTTTTGAGCCATGCCCAAGTGCACGGCCCACACCGCCTTGGCACCAAGCTTGTTGTGCCGAAGATGCTTAGGCACGAGCGCCATGCACATGCACCCGAACACCCGAAGCATATCCACCTTTGGCTTCCTTCCTAGCCACTCCACATAGGGCACCCATTTGTCTGCTCCCACATGAGTCAAGGCTCTGTTCTTGGCCACACACGCGCTCCGCACCGCATCAGGCCAGAAATAGTCGGGTAGCCCGGCTTCAATGAGCAACCCGCGTGCCGCCTCCGTGATTGTGCGGTTCGCTCGCTCGGCGATGCCGTTCATTGCAGGGGAGTATGGCATGGTGAGGGAGTGCCGAATACCATTCTTCTTCAGCCACAACCCAAACTCCTTGCTCAGGAACTCTCCCCCTCGATCGGTGCGGATTGACTTGACTAGACGGTCTTGTTGCCGCTCCACCATCGGGAACCAATCCGTCTTCAACGTTTCAGCCACGTCGCTCTTCTTGGCCAGCACGTACACCCAAGTCATGCGAGTGTAGACGTCGACAATGGTGAGAAAATACTCAGCTCCAGCAGCTCCAAGCTTCAGGGGGCCCACCACGTCCATCACCACCTCATCAAGCGGTGCCTTTGCCGTTGCCTCCGAACTAGGGAACGGAAACCGGGTGAACTTGGCTTGAATGCACGTCGGGCAGCCAAGCACCTCATCGGGCTCCCCCTTCACACGTATGCCAGCAACCATCTCATTCTTCACTAGCTGCTGCAAGATGGGCAGGGCCACATGCCCCATGCGCCGATGCAAGGTGAGCCAATCACACTCCCCCGTAGCCGAAGTTGGATTGGAGAATGCCGCGCTCGCAATAGCGCCCCACATACTCTCTCCGTAGTTCTCCTCCGCTGCTGCCTCTGGGTTCTCCTCACCCTTTTGCTGCTCCTTGGTTGCTGCACCACTCTCCTTAGGTTCACTGAACTTGCTGGTCCCTCCAGGTTTGCTCTTCTTGAGCTCATTCTCCTTAGTGCGACCGTTCGCGCCATCGTCGCTACCGACCGCTCCATCCTTGGTGCTGATGCTTGCTGCCACTTGCCTCTCCTTAGGCATAGGGACCACTGGGATCTGCCACATCTCGTTGTAGACATCCCTGTCCTCATGAAGGTCCCAAAGAATTCGATCGCCAAGCCTTGCGGTGTAGGTCTTGGCTCCCTTCGAGTTCGTGTCCATGCCGGCCTTTGCCAACCGCCGCACGGAAATCAGGTTTGCAGCAAGGCTGGGCACCCAAAGCACGTTCTTGAGGCCCACCATCTTCCCATCAGCACCCTTGAACATGGCCTTGCCCATGCCTTTCACCTCTGCTCGCTGCCCCAAAGCCGATGTGACATGCTTCACCGGTGACGGCTCGAGTTCGGTGAGCAAGTCCGGGCGAGGTGTCATGCTATAGGTAGCGCCACTATCAATCACCCAATAGTCCAGGGGGTGTAGGGTCACCTTCCCCACAGCTGCTGGCTCCTCAAAGCCTTCATCCTTCTCTGGACCAGCCGGTACTTGCGTCGACACGAAGTAGAATAGACCCGGGTATCGATCGTCGCTCGGGTCCTTGTCGTTGTCTCCGCTCTTCATGTTTGCAGCTCCGCCACCGCGACCGCCACGGCCTCCACGGCCTCGTCCTCTCCCTCCTCCTGCTCCTCTACCCTCTTGGCCTTGAGCAGGGGTCCAACCATCAGGGAGTTTGTAGCAGTCGCGCCACATGTGTCCGCTCTTGTGGCAATAGTGACACTCGCCGTCGAATCGGCCGCGACCGCGTCCGTAGCTCTTGTCGTCGCTGCCGTAACCACCACTCCTGCGGCCTCCGCCGAAGTTGCTGCCACCAAACCTTCCTCCCCCTCGTCCTTTGCCTCTTCCTCGACCATATCCACGGCCGATGCTCGCTGCCCCAGCGCCATCCGCACTCGCCAACTCACGGCGGCGGAAATCCTCTTGAAGGATAGCTCGCTTCACGTCTTCAAGCGAGAGGCGGGGCAAGTCGCGATTAAGGTTGATGATGAGCGAGGACCATGACTCTGGGAGTAAGGCCAGCAACTTGGTCTTCTTTTGGAGCTCACTGTAGTTCAAATCAGCTCCCTCAAGCCGCGTCAACAAGTCGAAGAATTTCTGCACCCCTTCTTCAACCGCTTCGTCTTCTTCAATTCGTAGTGCCGCCATTTGCCGTTCCAACACCACCGCTACCGCCGCTGTTGCAGGAGCATGTACACCCTTGAGAGCAGCCCATGCCTTTGGTCCTTTCTCTGGTTCACGCTGGAATGGCTTGATGTGACGGATCTGACTGCTCCCCAACGCTTGCCCAAGTAAGAGATAGCCTTGTGCGCTCTTCCGCACCCACGGGCTCTTCTCCGGGTCGTTCTCGGGGCGCTTCTCCGTTCCTTCCATCACCTCCAGCAGGTCATAGTGGTCAAAGATGTTCTCCATCTTGAAGGACCATTCAGCAAAGTTGTCGCCGTTGAACTTGTCAAGCCCAAACACCCTAGGCTCATCCCTAGGTGGGCCAAGACTTGGTTGCATGGGCGCCATGGCTGAATCACGGGGTTGGCCTTGAGCTTGAGCTTCTCCACTGCCACCAGCACCTCTGCCACCCCTTTCCTCAGGTCCAGACATTGTCGAAACTGCTCCAAGGGCCTCTGATACCACTTGTTATAGTCACAATAGGCTTGAATGTGCCTAAAACGAAAGATAGAGAGAGCACAGACGGATTTCTGCACAGCGGCTTCAAACGTTGATAGCGTTCTGCTCACAGCTGCAAATGACCTGATTCAAATTGGATCTGGAGCGTCTTCACGTCGTCTACAATTAGCAATTTAGATTGCACGATTTGATAAAGAATTGACGACACAGCGTCGGTTTGAACGAACGGTACTATGGCAGCCACTATAGTCTTAGAACACAAGATAGGAAGAGTTACGAGTTGGGAATGACTCCCAGCTCCTACAAACCCCAAGAGCCGAGTTACAGTGATGTGGAACAGTGCCACACTGTCCCCAACCACGAAGGGTGTCGAAACTACCCTTCACTAGGGCCTACACCAAGTGAAATGTTACACTACACAAAGTAATGTAACTATCTTCAATATCTTGAGGTGTACCCTTTTGGCGAGCTTCGAAATCACTTGAGGCTTGACACCAAGGCTCGGGCTCTTCATCACAAACTCATCCTTGAGTTCTTGATGGGTCTGCTGCACACACCTGCGACACGCCGAACGTTCGACACAGGACAAAATAGAAACCGCGCGCGAGACACAAACGACCGCGTAACACGCGTCTAGCGATAACTCGCTATTGACTCGACACACACACTCGACATCATGACTCAACATTCACACACAATTATAAGCATGAAATATATATTATCCCATGCCCTCATACCATTCCATACACACACACATTCACGCACACGGACAACAAGCCGAGTGCAAACCGTAGGGTTGCACCAACACTGCTCGTGCTACTGGAGGTGCTGGAGGTGCTGCTGGTACTAGAGCTGCTGGAGCTGCTGGAGGTGCTGCTGGGACTGGAGACCCTGGGGCTGAGGGTACCGGTTCTGTCTCTGCTGTTTTTGGAGGCGCTGCGCGGCCGCGGCCGTACTACGTTCCCCTCCTTCAGCAGGTTCTTGGCTCCCCGCCTTCTCCTGGTCCTCCTCCTCCTTTCCTGAGTCCACCGCCTGCCCAGTCCCAGTCGCAGTTACAGCCGGCCTCTCCACTGCCCAGTCCTTCTCCTTACTCTGGACCGACTAGAGGTCTGAAAGAGCGTCGTGAGCCTGAGTCGCGTCCTGTGTCGCCTGAGTCTCGTTCTGCATCGCCTGTCCGTACTGATCGCGCTGGTCGTGTTTCGCGTCCGCGTCCTCCTCCTGTCCCTGGCACTCACTCTATGACTCTGCGTCCTTCCACTGCTCCACAGCGTATCCCTCTGCCGTCTCCTCCTACGTCTCTTCCTGCCGGTCCGGACCCTGCGTCTGACTCCCTACGTGCTGCTAGTCCAGCTGTCACGCGCTTTCTGGCCACTGCTGTCACTGACCCTTTGTTTGAGTCCACTGATGCGTCTGCTCTTGTTACTGAGCTTGTTGACTTTGCTGCAGCCTGTCGCCTAGACTACGCCACTAGTCTTGTTGCTGAGTCTGCGTCTGTCTGTCCTCCGTCCGTCGGGGGTGAGTGTGCTCTTGGCACGGACGTTCTTGAGGACAGACAGGAGGAGTTTGAGTGCTTTGCCGCTACTGTACCTCATCTCGTGTCCATGCTGCTTGCCCCTGAGGGATACCCGGATGCACCAGGCATCCCGACCCCGCGCTCTTACGCAGAGGCGATAGAGGGTCCCTACTCCTCTCAGTGGCAGGCAGCCATTTACGCTGAGATGGCTTCCTGGAAGTCCACAGGCATCTACGTAGACGAGGTTCCCCACCTGGGGCGAACATCGTCAGTGGCATGTGGATCTTCAGGGTGAAGCGACCGCCGGGTTCTCCGCCTGCCTTCAAGGCACGTTACGTTGCACGTGGCTTTAGTCAGCGACAAGGAGTTGACTTCTTTCAGACCTTCTCCCCTACCCCAAAGATGACCACTCTTCAGGTACTGCTGCACGTTGCTGCTCAGCGTGACTATGAGCTCCACTCACTTGACTTCAGCACAGCCTTCCTCCAGGGCAGCCTGCACGAGGAGATCTGGCTGCGCCGCCCACCTGGCTTCACTGGGTCGTTTCCTGCTGGTACCCAGTGGAGCCTCCGGCGGCCAGTCTACGGTCTCCGCCAGGCACCCCGTGAGTGGCACGACACACTTAGGACGACTCTTGCTGTTCTTGGTTTTGCTCCTTCCACTGCTGACCCTTCTCTGTTTTTACGCACTGACACTACTCGCCGCCTTTCTACGTTCTCGTGTACGTAGACGACCTTGTCTTTGCTATTGCTGACACTGAGGCACTCGCCCACGTGAAGTCCGAGCTGCAGAAGAGACACACGTGCACAGACCTGGGTGAGCTGACAAGCTATCTTGGCTTGCGGATCACCCGGGACAGAGCACAGCACACCATTACCTTGACTCGGTCACACATGGTGCAGCAGGTCCTTCAGCGCTTCGGCTTCACGTACTCCTCGCCACAATCCACTCCTCTGCCTACTGGTCACTCGCTCTCAGCTCCACCTTCGGACGAGTCCGTAGAGCCGAGTGGCCCGTATCCAGAGCTTGTGGGCTGCCTCATGTACCTGATGACTTGCACACGACCTGACCTCGCATACCCTCTCAGCCTTCTGGCTCGCTACGTGGCTCCCGGCAGGCACCGAAAGGTGCACTGGGATGCTGCGAAGAGGGTGTTGCGATACTTGTGCAGTACATCGGGCATGGGGCTCGTGCTTGGAGGACGGGCTCGAGTTGTCCTCACTGGTCACGCTGACGCCTCCTGGGTTGACGAATTGGCTACGCAGCGGTCGTCACAGGGGTACACCTTCAGTCTTGGCTCCGGTTCTGTCTCTTGGCGGTCTACCCGCTCTTCTTCTGTTCTCAGTTCCAGTTGTGAGGCCTAGATCTACGCTGGGGCCATGGCTGCACAGGAGCTACGCTGGCTCACCTACCTGCTGACCAACTTGGGAGAGGCGCCTCGTTCTCCTCCAGTTCTGTACGTCGACAACAAGGCCATGCTGGCCTTGTGTCAGGAGCACAGAACGAAGCACATTGCTCTACGCTACTTCCTTGCTCGAGAGTTGCAGCAGCGTGGCCAGCTTCGTCTTGGTTACGTGGCCTCTCAGGCCAACACTGCTGATGTTTTCACCAAGGCACTTCAGCCTTGTGATCATCAGCGTTTCTGTACTGTGTTAGGCCTTGTACCTACTGTACCTCACTTGCTTTCTTCTTGACTCTGCTTGTACTGTACTCTTTATACATATACCTGCATGCTTACACTTGCTAGGTTGTGTTCACTGTATTGTTTGCTTTCCTTTATATAACTCAGCATGTGAACTGGCCTTGTGGCCATTTGCTTGTGCTCAGACTGCGTGGTGACTTTGTGATCCACCCTAAGCTTGCTTTGCCTTTCTTGACTGGTCTTGTGACCTCTTGTTCTCCCCCACTTTGCCTATGGGGGTGTGTCAAAATTATATATGTTATAGTCTGTTTAGGCTGTAGTGGGGTAGTTCTTAGTGGGTACAACACTTTTGTGTTTTCTACTTGTACCCACTTGCTTTCCTTTTCGATTTAAACCTTCCGTTCCTGATTCTAACAAGGGCAAGGGAGGCAAGAGTGGTGGAGGTGGCAGCGGGGGTGGTGGTGGTGGAGGCGGTGGAGGTGGCGGAGGTGGCGGTGGGAGTGGTGGCGGGAGTGGGGGCTTCGGTGGTAGCGGTGGTGGCAGCGGTGGGAGTGGTGGTGGCGGTGGTGGCGGCAGTGGGAGTGGTGGCAGCGGCAGTGGTGGCAGTCGGGGTGGAGCTGTTCAGAGGGGAGGTTCTGGCGGTGGCCAGAGGCAGCAGCAGCAGCGTCCGAGCGAGACCCTTACGCCCCAGCAGCTTCGTGAGTGGTTTGCTTAGCGTGGGGCGTCTGGGGGGTAGTGTTCGCTGCCCGTATGTCATTCGCACAGGTGACCGCGCTGGTCAAACATGCTGGAAGTTTCACACACAGCACCGCTGCTTCTCCCACCTTGACGATGCTTGGCGCGCAGAGTTTGGCGATGACGCTGAGCGCCCCCGCTGGCTAGAGCTGCTTCGGTCTGGAGTTGATATCTTTGCTCTTGACTATGATGCTATCCTTGCTGCCATGTATGCCTTGACTGTTAGTGCTGAGGGTGACTGTTACCTGTGTATGCCGCCCGACCCAGGTATAGAGGCTAGTGGTCTAGGTGCTAGTGAGTCTGCTCTCCCTTCCTTGCGTTGAGGGGCGGCAGCGCGCCGCTCCTCACTCCTCCTCGTTTCCCCCGACGACTGCTCCCCTGCAGACTCTCCACATGGACGTGTGGGGCCCAGCCCGCGTCAGTGGACAGGGCCGCGAGCGCTACTTTCTGCTGGTTGTTGACAACTACACGTGTTACACCACGGTCTTCCCCTTGTGCAGCAAGGGTGAGGTCCCTGATGTCTTGATCCCTTGGATCCGCGCTGTCCGTCTCCAGCTCCGCGAGCGGTTCCACGTGGACCTTCCTGTCATGCATCTTTGATAGAGGTGGCTTGCAGGACTTTTGTCGTGGGGAGGGAATCCTCCAGTCGTTCATGCTTCCGGCCTCCCCGCAGCAAAATGGGGTTGCTGAGCGCCGCATTGGCTTAGTCATGGAGGTGGCTCGTACCTCCATCATCCATGCGGCTGTTCCCAATTTTCTGTGGCCGTTTGTGGTCCGGTAAGCTGTGCATCTGCTCAACCTCTGGACCCGTGTTTCCTTGCCGGAGACCTCGCCTACACTGTGCTGGACGGGGAAGGTTGGCGATGCGTTGGTGTTCCGGGTCTGGAGCTCTCGTGTCTTTGTCCGCGATACTTCCGCGGACAAGCTCTCCTCCCGGTTCCATTCCCTGCTTCTTCCTTGGCTTTCCCCCTGACGCGCCTGGCTGGCAGTTTTACCACCCCACCTCACGCCGTGTCCTGCCCTCTCAGGACGTCACGTTTGATGAGTCGGTTCCCTTTTACCGTCTCTTCCCCTACCGCACAGCCCCTCTCCCCCCCCCTCCTCTCTTCCTCGCTCCAGCTCCCCCTCCGGTAGACCCCCTCCCCCCTCAGAGTCTTGCTCCCTCAGGTGTGTCTCAGGTAGACCCACTCCCTCTGGTTGAGCCTGCCGAGGTCGCTGTAGACTCTGGTGTTGCTGGGGGTGGTGCTGCTAGGGGTGCTGCGTCTGGGGGTGCTGAGCGTGCGGGTGCGGAGCCTTGGGGTGCTGAGCCTGCGAGTGCGGAGCCTAGGGGTGCTGATGTCAAACATATATGCTTAGTTATATCTAGGCTTAGTTTATGTGTTTACAGTTGTCTAGGCTATAGTGGGTTTAGCCTTAGGGGGTACAGAATTTCTCTCGACATTCTACTTGTACCCCTTCCCTTTTCCTAGTCTATCATTCTCGCCTAAGATTCTAACATGGTATTAAGAGCAACTAAGTCTTAGGACCTAATCTCAATGGGCCCACCACCTACTGCACTGCCCGTACCTAGCCCGTCGACTTCGTCGCCCGCGCCCGGCCCTTACCTAGCCCGTCGCCCGGCCTGTAGCTCGTTGCCTCGGCCCCGCTGGCCCCGTCGACTTCGTCGCCCGCGCTCGGCCCGTACCTAGCTCGTCGCCAGGCCCGTACCTAGCCCGTCGCCCGGCCCGTACGTAGCCCGTCGCCTCGGCCCCGCTGGCCCCGTCGTCTTCGTCGCCCGCGCCCGGCCCGCACCTAGCTCGTCGCCCGGCCCGTACCTAGCCCGTCGCCCGGCCCGTACGTAGCCCGTCACCTCGGCCCCGCTGGCCCCGTCAACTTCGTCGCCCGCGCCCGGCCCGTACCTAGCCCGTCGCCCGGCCCGTACCTAGCCCGTCGCTCGGCCCGTACCTAGCCCGTCGCCCGGCCCGTACCTAGCCCGTCGCCTCGGCCCCGCTGGCCCCGTCAACTTCGAAGCCCGTCGCCCGGCCCGTACCTAGCCCGTCGCCTTGGCCCCGCTGGCCCCGTCAACTTTGACGCCCGCGCCCGGCCCGTACCTAGCCCGTCGCCCGGCCCGTACCTAGCCCGCGCCCGGCCTCGTCTCTTGCCTGCGCCCGGCCCGTACCTAGCCCGTCGCCCGGCCCGTACCTAGCCCGTCGCTCGGCCCGTACCTAGCCTCGCGCCCGGCCCCGTACCTGCATAGCGCCAGGCTCTGTACCTGCCCAGCGCCCGGCCCTGTACCTGTTTGGCCCCTCGGCCCCCTAGGCCCCTCGGCCCCCCCTAGGCCCCTTGGCCCCTTGTTTGGCCCTGCGGCCCCTAGGCCCCTCGGCCCCACCTCAGATACTGGCGCCCGGACCCCCCCCCCGACCCCTTGTTTGGCCCCTCGGCCCCCTAGGCCCCTCGCCCCCCCCCCCTTAGGCCGCCCCCCCGGCCCCTTGTTTGGCCCCGCGGCCCCTAGGCCACTCGGCCCCACCTCAGTGCCCAGCGCCCGGTCCCGTCCCTGCCCAGCGCCCGGCCCCGTACCGGCCCTGCACGTGCCCAGCGCCAGGCCCTGTACCTGCTTTGGCCCCTCGGCCCCCTAGGCCCCTTGTTGGCCCCGCGGCCCCTAGGCCCCTCGGCCCCACCTCAGAGATTGGCCCCCCGGCCCCTTGTTTGGCCCCTCGGCCCCCTAGGCCCCTCGGCCTCTTGTTTGACCTCGCGGCTCGTAGGCCCCTTGGCCCCACCTCAGAGACCGGCGCCCGGCCCCTCGGCCCCTTGGTTGGCCCCTCGGCCCCCCTAGGCCCCTCGGCCCCCTCTAGGCCCCCCGGCCCTTTGTTTGGCCCCGCGGCCCCTGGGCCCCTCGGCCCCACCTCAGAGACCGGCGCCCGGCCCCCCCGGCCCCTTGTTTGGCCCCTGGGCCCCCTAGGCCCCTCGGCCTCTTGTTTTGCCCCGCGGCCCCTAGGCCCCTCGGCCCCACCTCAGAGCCCGGCCCCCGCCCGGCCCCTTGTTTGGCCCCTCGGCCCCCTAGGCCCCTCGGCCCCCCCCTAGGCCCCCCGGCCCCCTGTTTGGCCCCGCGGCCCCTGGGCCACTCGGCCCCACCTCAGAGACCTGCGCACCTAGGCCCCTCGGCCCCTTGTTTGGCCCCTCGGCCCCCTAGGCCCCTTGGCCCTTTGTTTGGCCCCGCGGCCCCTAGGCCCCTCGGCCCCACCTCAGAGACCGGCGCCCGGCCCCCCCCGGCCCCTTGTTTGGCCCCTCGGCCCCCTAGGCCCCTCGGCCCCCCCCTAGGCCCCCCGGCCCCCTGTTTGGCCCCGCGGCCCCTAGGCCACTCGGCCCCACCTCAGAGACCTGCGCACCTAGGCCCCTCAGCCCCTTGTTTGGCCCCTCGGCCCCCTAGGCCCCTTGGCCCCTTGTTTGGCCCCTCGGCCCCCTAGGCCCCTCGGCCCCCCCCCCTAGGCCCCCCGGCCCCTTGTTTGGCCCCGCGGCCCCCAAGCTCCTCTGCCCCTATGGCGTTACTTCGAGTTCTCCCGTTCGACCCAGAGGGTAGACCTGTAGCTTTTGACACGTGGCACGACGATCTGCAACTGTACCTACTGAGCGATAGTCGGGACAGTGTCTCGTTGTTTGACCTCGTGTCCGGTGCCGCTCCAGCCCCTCCCGCCACAGCTGACGTTTCGACTCGTTCCCATTGGCTCTCTCGTGACGCTACTGCCCGCTTGGCCATTCGCAACCACCTGCCCGCAACAGAATGTGCTCACTTTGGCGAGCACAGGACAGCACAGACCTTGTACGACGCTGTCGTTGCTCGCTACTCCTCCCCTGCCACTGCTGCTCTTGGCAGACTTCTACTGCCCTACCTGTTCCCTGAGCTGTCGGCCTTTGCCACAGTAGCGGACCTGGTTACCCACCTGCGCACTAGCGACGCTCGCTACCGCGCTACCGTTCCTGCTGATTTCCTTCTCACGAACCAGCCTCCCATGTTCATCACCCTCTACTTCATAGTCACCCGCCTCCCTGACTCCCTTCGCTCTGTCAGGGACCACTTCCTCACCCTCGACCCCACTTCCCTCACTGTTGACCTCCTCGAGCAGCATCTCCTCGCAGCTGAGACTAGTGCAGTTGCTGTAGGTGCTGCTCGTGGCACCCCGCGCTCACCCTTCTTTGAGGGGTGCTCCCCCTCCCCCCTTTACTCCTCCTTCGCCTCTGCTGCTGCTGCAGACGTCTCTGTTCCTGAGGACGTCGGGGCTGCTTCGACTAGTACGAAGCGCCGCAACAGCAAGGGCAAGGGTGGCCGGGGTAGTGGAGGAGGCAGCGGTGGTGGTGGAGGTGGCAGTGGGCGTGGCAGTGGGGGCAGCGGTAGAGGAGGCGGAGGCGGTGGAGGTGGTGGCGGCGGTGGGACTGGTGGCGGAGGTGGAGGCTCTGGTGGCGGCGGTGGAGGCAGCGGAGGGGGTGGCGGCAGTGGAGGCGGTGGGACCAGTGGTAGTCGGTCTGGACCTCAGCGTGGAGGCCCTGGTGGCGGTCGGGGCCAGCAGCAGCAGCGTCGGAGCGAGACTCAGACGCCTCAGCAGCTCCGTGAGTGGTTGGTTCAGCGTGGGGCGGGCGAGGGTAGTGAGACCTGCCCGTATGTCATTCGCACGGGTCCCCGTGCGGGCAAGACATGCGGGCGGTTTCACATTGAGCGCCGCTGCTTTTCCCGCCTTGACGACGCCTGGCGCACTGAGTTTGGTGATGACGTCGAGCGCCCTCGCTGGGCGGAGTTGTTTAGGTCGGGAGTTGCCATCTTTGACCTAGACTTTGATGTTATTATCTCTGCCATGTATGCTTTGTCTTTTAGTGCTGAGGGTGACTGTTACTGGTGTGTTCCGCCTGACCCAGGTATAGCCGCTGCTGCTCTAGGTGCTAGTGCGTCTGGTACTCCCCCTGGTAATGCGCCTGCTGAGGCCCTGCACACCTTCACGTTAGACTCCGGCGCCTCGAGCTGTTTCTTTCGTGACAGCACCACTCTCACTCCTCTTCCTGCACCTGTTCCGGTCAGACTGGCTGATCCCTCTGGGGGCCCGGTCGTGGCCAGTTCCTCCACTGTCCTCCCGTGTCCGGCGGTTCCGTCCGGCTCTCTGTCAGATCTTCACCTCCCCTCGTTCTCTACGAACTTGGTGAGTACCGCTGCCCTTCAGGATGCGATGGTCACTACCACCACTCCTGGGGGTCAGCGTGTGTCGATCTGCACGTGCACGCGGATGGGGCGTCACCTGGCTACGTTCACTCGTCGGCCAGGGTCGAGTCTGTACACACTGGCTACCGAGCCTCCTCAGGTCGCTGCGTCTGCTCAGGTGTCCGCGTCAGGTCAGGTACCCGCCTCTTGCTCGTGTCGCCTCTTGTCGCACCAGACTCTTCTTTGGCACCACCGCCTGGGTCACCCCTCCCTGCCACGCCTTCGTGGCATGCACTCCCGTCTCACGAAAATGTCAATTTGGTATTCCTAAGTATCCACTTCCAAAAACATTGGTTTTAATGCCATTGGGTAAAAAATGTGCGGATGTGGATTTGGAAAAACATAAATCAAATAGGAAGAGTGTGGACGAATTTCTAAATATTCTTGGAAAGAATCAGTTAATTGAGACCTCCAACTTAACATTTGCGTTGTTCTTGGACACGGTGCGACTAACATACGACGACTACATTAATTGTCTGCGAGTAGTGTCAGAATATGTTGTTTGTGTAGCCTGCAGTGGGGCACTCAATAGTGAGTACAGCCCCTTAGGGTTTGCTATTTGTATCCTGCTGCTTGCTAGTTCAATCATCCCTTCTCAATTCTGTTCGTGCACACGTTCCTAGCTTGTACTTGGCGCCTCCTCGTTCTAGTCCTACTGTGGCCTAGGCTACTAAGCCTAGGCCGTACTCCTATATTTGACATGGTATCAGAGGGCGGCATGTCTGCCGCCTTCCTGTGTATGGGCCCACCACCCGCTTCCGCTGCCGCAGTGTCCGCCGCGCGCCCCGTGGTGCGCGGCGGCGAAACCCTAATTTCTGCCCACCGCGCGCTCGGGGCGCCTGGCGGTTTTCCCTTCCGTGGCGCCCGTCGTGGTGCCCTTGGGGGGGCCTCCGCGGTCCCCTCCCGTCGAAGCGCCCGTCGAGGCGCTCTCGGGGAACCGCGCGGCCTCCCCTCCCGTCGCCCGTCGAGGCGACCTCGGGGACCCGCGCGGCCTCCCTACCAGTCGCCCGTCGTGGCGACCACGGGGGCCGCGCGCGGTCCCCTCCCGTCGCCTGTCGAGGCGACCACGGGGGCCGCGCGCGGTCCCCTCCCGTCGCCCGTCGAGGCGACTTCGGGGGGCCCGCGCGGCGCCCTCCCCGTCGCCCGTCGAGGCGACTTCGGGGGGCCCGCGCGGCGCCCTCCCCGTCGCCCGTCGAGGCGGCTCTGGGGGCCCGTCGCGGCGCCCTCCCTGGTGCCCGTCGCGGCGCCCCAGGGGGGGGCCGCGCGGCTCCCTTCTCGTCGCCCCTCGGGGCGCCCTGGGGGCCGTGCGTTCCCCCCACCCCCCCCCCCCCCCCCCCCCCCTCCTCCTACCTTTCACCTGCAGCGGCCGCCCCTGGAGCCGCCCGCCACTGCAGCAGCCGCCCCTGGAGCAGCCCGCACCTGCAGCAGCCGCCCCTGGAGCAGCCCGCACCTGCAGCAGCCGCCCCTGGAGCAGCCCGTGCCTGCAGCAGCCGCCCCTGGAGCAGCCCGTGCCTGCAGCAGCCGCCCCAGGACCCGCGCGAGCCGCCCCTGCGGAAGCCCGTCCCGTCCCCCCCCCCCCCCCCCCCCCCCCGTGCTGCCCATTGCTCCCATTCCGCCGTGCGTTCCGCGGTGGTGGGGGTGTGGGGTGGCAAGCATGGGGGTGAGAGGTGTGGGTTCTCCCCTCCTCCTTTTTCGTCTCCCACTGCTGCAGCTGCCGCTGAGGGGGGTGGAGGTGTGGGAGCTGTGGGGAGTGGAGCTAGGGGGGTGAAGTGGGAGTGGAGCTAGGGGTGAAACTGGGGGTGTGTGTAGGGGGGTGTGGGACAGTTGGGGGAGGTTGAGTGGAGGCAGCCGTCGTGTCGTCCGCAGCGCCTGTATTCCGGGGCCCTTGTCGCCGGTAGCTCAGAGAGCCTGCTGCACCTGTTGCCCGTGGGTCCGTTGCTCCTGCCGCTCGTCGCAGCCGCAGAGCCTGTTACTCCTGTATTCCGGGGCCCTTGTCGCCGGTAGCTCAGAGAGCCTGCTGCACCAGTCGCCCGTGGGTCCGTTGCTTCTGCCGCTCGTCGTAGCCGCAGAGCCAGTTACTCCAGTAGTCCGGGGCCCTTGCCTCGGTAGCCACTGTGTCAGCCGCCACTGTGTCAGCCGCTTCTGTTGCCCGTGTGTCTGCAGCTTCAGTCGTCGCCTCCCATCTTCTCTCCCCTCACAGTCCCTCCTCCTCCTCACTTGCCCTCTGTGATAGCCTCTAGCTTTGCTGATAATTGTGAACTATTGCACTGCCTGCTCATTGTGCTGATTACACCCCACTTTGGCTATGGGGGTGTGTCAGAATATGTTGTTTGTGTAGCCTGCAGTGGGGCACTCAATAGTGAGTACAACCCCTTAGGGTTTGCTATTTGTATCCTGCTGCTTGCTAGTTCAATCATCCCTTCTCAATTCTGTTCGTGCACACGTTCCTAGCTTGTACTTGGCGCCTCCTCGTTCTAGTCCTACTGTGGCCTAGGCTACTAAGCCTAGGCCGTACTCCTCCTATATTTGACAAGTAGGCCTGAAAAAAGGAACAATTTTGCATGCTAGGGATGTACGGGACTGTTACGTGAACAATTTTAACAAGACGATACTTTCAGTTTGGCGTGGAAATATGGACATTCAGTTGTGTATCGATCCATATAGTGTGGAAACATATATTGCTGCATATATGACGAAATCGGGTAAAGGAGTAAGTAAAATTATTGAAAACGCAAAAAAGTTCGCAGCAATTCAAGGCACAGGCATTTTACATGTTCTTCGCGACCTCGGAAATTACATACTCAATACTCAGGAAATAAGCGCGCAAGAGGCGATATATCTTTTTCTGAGCCTTCCATATAAAAAATCCACTCGTAGTGTGATATTTATTAACACGAATCATCCTAAAAAACGTTTGTTACTATTGAAAACATAAGCTGAATTGGAAGGTTTGGACCCACAATCGACTGACATTTTCAAACCGTATGCACTATTGGATCGATATATATATCGACCAATATCTTTAGAGTCCGTATGTTTCGCCGATTTCTCATCTGAATATGAGGAAGCAAATGAAGAGAGTTTAGAAGGTCCCGATATGTCTATCAGGAAAAGATTTTATCGCAAGCGATTAAAGAGAAAAATTTTCCGTTATGTAAACTACCACAGTGATGCCGATAAAGAAAACGTCATGCGTGAACAAATACTACTGTTTGTTCATTTCCGTCAAGAAGTTTGTGAACCTCGCCAAGTTGCGCAAATCTATATAGCAAACGAGAAAGTAATTAGTGTCAAACTTATATCATATAGCTTGTCTAGGCTATAGTGGGGTAGACACTATGGGGTACAGTTTCCTAGGGTTTCCTACTTGTACCCAACCTTGTGCTAGTTTCATCATTCCTCGTTTCTTATCATGGTATCGAGCAGGTTCCCTAGTGGGAACGCTTCCTAGGGCCCACCACGATATTTTTCCTGCCCGTAGCGCGCTTCGCTCCTGCCCGAGTCGCGCCCCGTGTGCCCTCCCTACCGTCGCGCCCTCTCAAGGCCCCTCACGGCCCCTTCGCGTCGCCCTTAGCGGCCCCTCTCACGGCCCCTCGCGTCGCCCTTACGGCCCCTTACGGCCCCTCGCGCCGCCCTTACGGCCCCTTACGGCCCCTCGCGCCGCCCTTACGGCCCCTTACGGCCCCTCGCGCCGCCCCTACGGCCCCTTTCGGCCCCTCGCGCCGCCCGTCGGCCATTCGCGCCGCCCTTACAACCCCTTACGGCCCCTCGCGCCGCCCCTACGGCCCCTCGCGCGGCCCCTTCCGGCCCCTCGCGGCGCCCTTACGGCCCCTTCCAGCCCCTCGCGCCGCCCTTCGCGGCCCCTCGCGGCCTCCTTACGGCCCGTCGCCGCCCTCCGCGGCACCTCGCGCCGCCCTTCACGGCCCCTTCGCCGCCCTTTGCGGCCTCTCGCGGCCATGTCGCCGCACTTCGCGGCCCGCCGCCGCCGTCCCTGCAGCAGCAGCTGCCGCCGTCCCTGCAACAGCAGCTGCCGCAGCCGTGACCAGCAGTAGCCACCGCCACCTCCCTCGGGGTCGCCGCAGCCGCCGCGGCTGACTGCAGCCGCCGGTGCGCCTCTTAGCGGCCCCATCGCCGCCTCTACCGAGCCGCCCGACAGCCAAGCCGCCCAGCAGCCGAGCCGCCGAGCCGCCCAGCAGCCGAGCCGCCGAGCCGCCCAGCAACCGAGCCGCCGAGCCGCCCGACAGCCAAGCCGCCCAGCAGCCGAGCCGCCGAGCCGCCCAGCAGCCGAGCCGCCGAGCCGCCCAGCAACCGAGCCGCCGAGCCGCCCGACAGCCAAGCCGCCCAGCAGCCGAGCCGCCGAGCCGCCCAGCAGCCGAGCCGCCGAGCCGCCCTGACGTCGGCCGCTACTGTTCCTACCGGCAGCGCGCCGCTCCTCACTCCTCCTCGTTTCCCCCGACGACTGCTCCCCTGCAGACCCTCCACATGGACGTGTGGGGCCCAGCCCGCGTCAGTGGACAAGGCCGCGAGCGCTACTTCCTGCTGGTAGTTGACGACTACACGCGATACACCACAGTCTTCCCCTTGCGCAGCAAGGGTGAAGTCTCTGCTGTCTTGATCCCTTGGATCCGCACAGTCCGTCTCCAGCTGCGTGCGCGTTTCGGCCAGGACCTTCCTGTCCTGCGTCTGCACTCTGACAGAGGTGGTGAGTTCTCCTCCGACCTCTTGCGGGACTTTTGTCGTGGGGAGGGCATCACCCAGTCGTTCACGCTTCCGGACTCCCCTCAGCAAAATGGGATTGCTGAGCGCCGCATTGGCTTAGTCATGGAGGTCGCTCGTACCTCCATGATTCATGCGGCCGCTCCCCATTTTCTGTGGCCGTTTGCGGTCCGGTACGCTGCGCATCAGCTCAACCTTTGGCCCCGTGTCTCCTTGCCAGAGACCTCGCCCACACTGCGTTGGACGGGGAAGGTTGGCGATGCGTCGGTGTTCCGGGTCTGGGGTTCTCGTGCCTTTGTTCGCGATACGTCCGCGGACAAGCTCTCCGCCCGCGCTATTTCCTGCATCTTCCTTGGCTTTGTCCCTGATGCGCCTGGCTGGCTGTTTTACCACCCCACCTCGCGCCTTGTCCTCCCTTCTCAGGACGTCACGTTCGACGAGTCGGTTCCCTTCTACCGTCTCTTCCCCTACCGCTCTGCCCCTTCCCTGCCCCCGCCGCTCTTCCTTGCTCCCGGTCCGCCTCCGGTAGACCCCCTCCCGCCCCAGGGTCCTGCTCCCTCGGGAGTGTCTCAGGTAGACCCTCTCCCAGGTACTGCGCCTGTTCAGGTAGCTGTCGTCTCAGGTGCTGCTCCAGGTGCTGCGTCTGGGGGTGCTGCGTCTGGGGGTGCGGAGCCGGGGGGTGCGGGGTCTGAGGGTGCTGGGTCTGGGGGTGCTGAGCCTGAGGGTGTTGAGCCTGGGGGTGCTGAGTCGTGTTAGAGACTAAGGACGGAGTCTATGAAGATTAGGGGCTGAAATATCTCAAAATCGTCAACTACAATTCTGGACAGAAAAGTCGTCGTCACAAGAAACGTCGTCAACGATTAACGCACAGTTAGAATTCTTTCAAACTCGAGTATGTTGTAGCCCTTGACCGTGGCTATCTTTCCCAATTTGAATAATATCAAAATATGGAGTATAACTCGAGTTATGAACTTCGGCGCACTAGGGGGTATGCTGCCATAGAAAACGTAACTCAATCACAATTGTCTCACAAGTTCACACAAGAAAGTTAGAGTAGCAATAGAACCAGGTAGGAGGGGATGAAGAGGACGAGAGGGAAGGTCCCAAGGGAGTCCCCAACCAAGGACACCCCATACCACACAATTCCCCTCTCTATAGGCACCCCAACTTTGACATTTGTCACTTTCCCAACTCATGCCATCCACCTCACCCAACTTGGCCACACTTGCCAACCTGGTTTGGCACCTCCCAACCACTTGGCAGCATCTACAGTGATGTTGACGAATTTCCCAACCCCCAAGAGTCTGTACTCCTTATGGAGTCAACACCACAACTTCCCATAGTCACCACAACCAAATATCAAAAGCATACGAACTTCCAACGTTCGTAACTTTCTTGTTCGTGCTCCGATTGAAGCGATACTTGGTTCGTCGGAAAGCTCTTGAGCAGAGGAGTCACTTCAGATATCTGCTCAAGCCAAATAACATTCACACACACTCAGAAAAACCAAACCGCACAAAACACAAATTCTTGCATACGCTCACACCACGCATGCGACACACGAACACATGATGGGAGGCAGACAGACGTGAATGCATATGATTGCATCACACAACAAACTCCCCCCCTGGCTGCCAACCATCATCCCACATGTCATAGCTCAAGCATGCACCCTCAATGCACACTCATCCCAACAAGCTTCATGCCCTTCCAATGCTCAGATTCAGCCAGGCGCTTGGTGAGAATGTCAGCCGCCTGCTGATGGGTCTTCACAATCTCCAGCCGCACCTCCTTGTCCAGGAGCCTCCTCACCCAGTGCCACTTTGGCCTGATGTGCTTTGTCAGGCCATGAAGACAAGCATTCTTTGCAAGCTTCACAGCCGACTCATTGTCACAAAGAATCACAGTCGGCTCCTTCTGGCACACTCCGATCTCCTCCAACAAACGCCTCAGCCACACCACCTCCTTAGCCCCATGATGCAGGGCCATGTACTCAGTCTCACACGAGGACAGCCCCACCTCGTTCTGCTTCTTGCTACGCCAGCTCACTGCACCTCCTCCAAACAGGCACACATAGCCTCCAATGCTGGTGCCATCCGCCTTTACAGAGTTGAAGCTAGCATCGGTGTAGCAAGTCAAGAGCATCTCTCCCTTGCTCAAATCAGCTGCACCCCTCTGCAGCCTCTGTCACACAGCACTGTACTCCAAACCCACAGATGCTGTAGCACTCACATAGCGGACCAACCTCTTGGCCGCTTCTAGCTGCTCATGACTGGGGCATGAGACCACACTTGCAAGCCTGGATGTAGCAAAGGCAATGTCAGGCCGCGTGTGGTTAGCCGCATAGTTGAGTGCCCCCACCATGGAATGAAACAGCTTCCTGTCACTCTCACCCACCACCTCCTCATCAGCACAGGGCTCCACAGTGAACCCCGAAGGCAGTGGGGTGGCTGGCTTTCCTCCATCTTGCAGCCCATACTTCTCAGCCAGCCCCTCACAATACTTTCTCTGGTGCAACCTCAACACTCCCTTGTCAAGGTCCCTCTCCACATGCATGCACAAATAGTACTTCACATCTCCCATCTTGGAGCACTTAAACTGCATCTCCAGCATCTCCTCCACACGCTCAATCATTGCAGACGACTTAGAGAAGAGCAGGATGTCGTCCACATACACCAGGAGCATGAGAAACTGCTCCTTCTCTTGCAGCAGGAACAAGCTGTGATCACACTCACTCTTCTTGAAACCCCCAGCCAGCAGTGTCTCCTCCAACTTGTGGTACCATGCGCGAGGAGCCTGCTTAAGGCCATAGATGGCCTTCTTGAGCCTGCACACCCTGCCGCTCCCATCATCCAACCCCTCAGGCTGCAGCATGTACAGCTCCTCTAGGATGATCCCATTGAGGAAAGCAGTTGTGATGTCCATCTGCTTGATCCTCCATCCACAGTTTGCAGCCATTCCCAACATCACCCTTAGTGTAGTCCCTTTCCCCACAGGAGCAAAGATCTCGTCAAAGTCCTTCCCCTTTGTCTGCTGAAACCCCTTTGCCACAAGCCTTGACTTGTAGCGGGTCAGCTCCCCATCAGGTCCGTACTTGTGCCTGAAGATCAGCTTGGAAGAAATGGCCTTCTTCCCAGGAGGCAGCTCACACAGCTCCCACGTTTCATTCTCCAGCAGAGAGTCATACTCCTCCTTCACACTCTGCTTCCACTTCTCAGCATCGGGCCCACTCAAGGCCTCAGCTAGCGTCTTGGGCTCAGGGACGGCTGCCCAGTAGCAGTGTGCTATCTCTTCCTCATCACACTGCTCAGCCACACTCCCAGCCCGTACCACCTTTGGCTTGCCAAAGCTCGGATAGGTCAGCCGGTTAGGAGGGCGCACATCCCTCCTAGGACGGTCAGCCGGACGTGCGGCACCTTGTGGAGCATCTTGCTGCTGCTGCTGCTCCTCCACCTCAGGTTCTCCCCCATCCTCAGTCACCCCAGAAATCTCCTCCTCTGAGACAGTGACCTGCACTTGCCTCGAAGGCCGCTGCACCTCATCGGCCTCAATGATCAGCGGTGTAGTAGGAAGCTTCTGCTGCTGCTGCTTCCACTCCTTGTAGTACAAGGACTCAAGGAACTTCACATCCCTTGACACAGTCAGCTGCTGGCTGGTCAAGTCCCATATCAACCAGCCCTTATGATCCTTAGCAAGCCCCAAGTGTACTCCCCATCTCCCACTAGCCTCCAACTTTCCCCTCTTCTCCTTAGGCACATGAAACACCACCATGCAGCCGTAGGCTCTCAGCATGTTGACTGCTGGTGCACTCCCATACCACTTGGTGTAGGGGACCCACTACTTGTCCCCCACAGTCGCCAACACCCTGTTCTTCACAAGGGCGACCTGCCGCAGTGCAGTCACCCAAAACGGATCCGGCAGCCCTGCACGCCCAAGGAGAGTGCGAGCACCTTCTTGCAGGGTCCGGTTGAACCGCTCAGCCACGCCGTTCTGCTGAGGGTTGTAGGGCACTGTGAGCTGATGCTGGATCCCCTTCTTCTTCAGCACCGACTCAAAATCAGCACCAATGAACTCTCCCCCATTGTCGGTGCGGATCACCTTCACCTTGTGTCCGCTCTCCCTTTGAGCTCTCGGCATCCACTCCTTAAGAACAGCCGCTGCCACTTCCCCCTTAGTCTTGAGAGGGTACACCCACACGGCACGCGTGTGGTCGTCCACAATGGTTAAGAAGTAGCGGCTGCCCGAGAGAGAAGGGGCCCTCGTAGGGCCCACCACATCCATGTGCACAAGTGCGAGCGGGGCCTTAGCTGGTCCCGTACCGCTGCTGAACGGAAACTTTGTGAACTTGGTCTCAAGGCATGTAGGGCAGCTCCCAATCTCCTTTGCTGCCCCCTTCACCTCCAACCCCTTCAAGCTCCCATCCTTCACTAACTTCTGCAGCATAGGAATGTTGATGTGACACAACCTCTCGTGCCACGTCTCCCAATCGGCATCACCATTCCCAGATGAAGCATTTGCCCATGCAGCGGTTGCATCCACACCAGCAAGCACCTCACCATGTGGCTGCTGTGACTGCTGCACCTTCTTGACTGCATCTAGGGCCCCATCGGTTGGTGCAGTCTCCTCTCCTCCCGCAGTTGTTTTAGCCGTTGCTGCTGCCGCTGCCGTTGCTGGTGGTTTCCCATTCCAAGGGATGATGGGCAGCTGCCATAGGTCCTTGATGCAGCTGCTCTTCTCCTCCAAATCCCACAGCAGCAATTTCCCAAGCTTTGCACGGCAGCTGGTTGGGCCGAAGGTCACTTTGGCCTTGCTTTTCTGCAGCCGGCGCACAGAGAGGAGGTTAGCGGACAAACCTTCAACCAGCAGTACATTCCCCAGCCCCACAAGGCCCCCATTGGCTCCCATTACCTTAGCATTCCTAACACCAATCACAGGGAGCAAAGCACCTGAAGCGGCAGCCACAAACTTGATCTTCCCAGGGGGCTTTACCTCGTCAAGCAAATCTGCCCGTGGGGTCATGTGACTTGTGCAACCTGAATCTATCACCCAGTGAGTGAGGGGGTGCATCACAACCTTCCCAACTGAGCCCACATCACCCTCACTCCCTTTCACATCCTCAACCATGAGGAACATTCCAGGGTTGGCTTTACCGTGTGCACCATCACCTTGTGCACCTGAACCTTGCACAGCGCCACCTCGTGCACGTTCACCACTTGGCGGCTTCATGCCTGGAGGCGCCCATCCCTCAGGTCGGCTGAAACACTTGAACCACGGGTGTCCAGCCTTCTTGCAGTACCAACACGCACCCTCCATTCGGGTGCTCCCCCTGCCACCAGAGCTCCCATGCCCCACATTGTGGTCACCTCGGCCTCTCCCTCTGCCAAAGCCTCTCCCACGGCCTCGGCCTCTCCCTCCCCCTCTTCCTCTGCTGCCTCCTGCAGCTCCATACCCCTCAGCAGTTTTGTTGGCAGCACCACCACCCGTGTGGTGCCTGCGGAAGTCCTCCTGCAGAATCTGCTGCCGTAGCCACTCAGGTGTCCACTGGTCCTGCTGAGTGTTGAGGGTGGGGATGAGGTTGTCCCATGAGTTGTCGAGCACCGAGATAATCTTGGTGCACTGCTGCATCTGCGACACATTGCTGCCCGCCGCTGCCATCCTTGCATAGGTGTCCTTGATCTTGTCAAGGACCGGCTTCACATCATCGCCCGGTCGCATGGAGAGGGCAGCCAGCTCCTTCTCCAACACAATCACCATCGGCAGCGTGTTGGGCTGAATCACGTCGCGCAGTAGCTTCCACGCCTTTGGTCCGGAATCATCCAACTCCACCAAATCCTTGATGTGTTGGAACATGTCGTTGTTGACCGATTGAAGGATTAGGTCGTACAGCACCGCGCTTTTCTCAATCCACCGATCGCGGGCGTCGCCTTCCTCCGGCATCTTCTCTTCTCCCATCGCAAGTTTCAGCAGCTTGTAGCGCTTAAATGCAACCTCCAGAATTCCACTTAGGCACGCCCACAGGCCATGGTGGGTCTAGGAGGGTCTTCACACTTCAGTAGACTCTCCACAAAGTCCTTAATCAGCTCTGATACCACTTGTTAGAGACTAAGGACGGAGTCTATGAAGATTAGGGGCTGAAATATCTCAAAATCGTCAACTACAATTCTGGACAGAAAAGTCGTCGTCACAAGAAACGTCGTCAACGATTAACGCACACTTAGAATTCTTTCAAACTCGAGTATGTTGTAGCCCTTGACCGTGGCTATCTTTCTCAATTTGAATAATATCAAAATATGGAGTATAACTCGAGTTATGAACTTCGGCGCACTAGGGGGTATGCTGCCATAGAAAACGTAACTCAATCACAATTGTCTCACAAGTTCACACAAGAAAGTTAGAGTAGCAATAGAACCAGGTAGGAGGGGATGAGGAGGACGAGAGGGAAGGTCCCAAGGGAGTCCCCAACCAAGGTCACCCCATACCACACAATTCCCCTCTATATAGGCACCCCAACTTTGACATTTGTCACTTTCCCAACTCATGCCATCCACCTCACCCAACTTGGCCACACTTGCCAACCTGGTTTGGCACCTCCCAACCACTTGGCAGCATCTACAGTGATGTTGACGAATTTCCCAACCCCCAAGATTCTGTACTCCTTATGGAGTCAACACCACAACTTCCCATAGTCACCACAACCAAATATCAAAAGCATACGAACTTCCAACGTTCGTAACTTTCTTGTTCGTGCTCCGATTGAAGCGATACTTGGTTCGTCGGAAAGCTCTTGAGCAGAGGAGTCACTTCAGATATCTGCTCAAGCCAAATAACATTCACACACACTCAGAAAAACCAAACCGCACAAAACACAAATTCTTGCATACGCTCACACCACGCATGCGACACACGAACACATGATGGGAGGCAGACAGACGTGAATGCATATGATTGCATCACACAACAAGTCGGAGGGTGCGGAGCCTGAGGGTGATGAGTCGGAGGGTGCGGAGTCTGGGGGTACTGCGCCTCGGGGTGCTGCTTCGTCTGGAGGTCCTACAGGTGCTTCACCGCGACTGTCCTCGCAGCAGCTGCGTGAGTGGCTTGTTCAGCGCGCACACCGTCGGAGTGGGGCTCTCGGAGCTGGCGAGCCTGGAGGCGCTGGAGCTGGAGGTGCTGCTGTTCCTACTGGAGTTGGAGACCCTACGGAGCCTGGAGCAACTGGCGCTGGAGGCGCTGGAGCTGGAGTAGCTGGAGTTGGAGGCCCTGGCACAGGAGGCGCTGGAGCTGCAGGAGCTGGAGCTGTTGACCCTGGTGCTGGAGGTGCTGGAGGCACTGTCCGGCCGCGCCCGTACTTCGTTCCCCTGCTTGAGCAGGTTCTTGGTGTCCCGTCTTCTACTGGTCTTCCTCCCCCCTTCCTGTGTCCACCGCCTGACCAGTCGCAGCCGCCGTTACAGCCGGCCTCCCTACTGCCTGTTCCCTCTCCTTACACTGAGCAGTCCGGAGGTCTTACAGAGTGTCGTGAGCCTGCGTCTCGTCCTGTCTCACCTGTTCGCACTGCTCGTCGCGCTCCTCGTTCGCGTCCTCCCCCTGTCCCAGGCACGCACACCATGGCACTCCGTCCTTCCTCTGTTCCACTGCGTGTTCCTCTGCCTGCTCCTCCTGAGTCCTCTCTTCCTGAGGTCCCTGACCCTGAGTCTGACCGAGCGCGTGCTGCCAGTCCCACTGTCGCTCGTCTCCTTGCCACTTCTATCACTGACCCGTCCTTTGAGTCTGCTACTTCTTCTGCTCTCGTTGCTGAGCTACTTGACTTTGCTGCTGCCTGCCGTCTCGACTACGCCTCTGCTCTAGTTGCTGAGTCTGTACCTGCCAGTCCTCCGTCCGTCGGGGGTGAGTGTGCTCTTGGCACGGACGTCCTTGAGGACAGGCAGGAGGACTTTGAGTGTCTTGCAGCTGCTGTACCTCGTTTCGCCTCCTTGCTGCTTGCCCCTGAGGGAGACCCGGATGCTCCTGACATCCCGACCCCGCGCTCTTACGCAGAGGCGATTACGGGTCCTTACTCCTCTCAGTGGCAGGCAGCAATGGATGCCGAGATGGCATCCTGGAAGTCCACAGGCACTTACGTCGACGAGGTTCCCCCACCTGGGGTGAACATAGTCGATGGCATGTGGATCTTCAGGGTTAAGCAGCCGCCGGGTTCTCCGCCTGCCTTCAAGGCGCGCTACGTTGCTCGAGGTTTCAGTCAGCGACAGGGAGTTGACTACTTCCAGACCTTCTCCCCCACCCCGAAGATGACTACTCTTCGGGTGTTGCTGCACGTAGCTGCTCAGCGTGACTACGAGTTACACTCCCTGGACTTCAGTACTGCTTTCCTGCAGGGCAGCCTGCAAGAGGAGATCTGGCTACGCCGACCACCTGGTTTCACTGGGTCGTTTCCTACAGGTACCCAGTGGAGCCTCCGCCGGCCAGTCTATGGTCTCCGCCAGGCGCCTCGCGAGTGGCACGACACACTCAGGACTACACTTGCGGCTCTTGGGTTTGTTCCTTCTACAGCAGACCCGTCGCTGTTTCTACGCACCGACACCTCACTGCCGCCCTTCTACGTCCTAGTGTACGTCGACGACCTCGTCTTTGCCACGGCTGACACTGAGGCACTGACCCTAGTGAAGTCCGAGCTGCAGAAGAGACATACTTGCACTGACCTGGGTGAACTGCGCAGCTACCTTGGCCTGCAGATCACCCGGGACAGAGCACGGCGCACCATCACACTGACTCAGTCACACATGGTGCACCAGGTCCTTCAGCGCTTCGGCTTCCAGTACTCCTCGCCACAGCTCACTCCTCTGTCTACCAGCCACTCGCTCTCAGCTCCACCTTCGGACGAGTCCGTAGAGCCGAGTGGTCCGTACCCAGAGCTTGTGGGTTGCCTCATGTACCTGATGACTTGCACTCGACCTGACCTCGCGTACCCTCTCAGCCTTCTGGCTCGCTACGTGGCTCCCGGTAGGCACCGAAAGGTGCACTGGGATGCTGCGAAGAGGGTACTGCGTTACCTGTGCAGTACGTCGGGCATGGGGCTTGTGCTTGGAGGACGGGGTCCTGTTGTCCTCACTGGTCACGCAGACGCCTCCTGGGTTGACGACTCAGCTACGCAGCGGTCGTCGCAGGGTTACACCTTCAGCCTTGGGTCCGGCTCGGTTTCTTGGCGGTCTACCCGCTCGTCTTCAGTTCTCAGCTCCAGCTGTGAGGCTGAGATCTACGCCGGAGCCATGGCTGCTCAGGAGCTACGCTGGCTCACCTACTTGCTGACCAACTTGGGAGAGCAGCCTCGTTCGCCTCCAGTCCTGTACGTAGACAACAAGGCCATGATAGCCTTGTGTCAGGAGCACAGACTGGAGCACAGAACGAAGCACATCGCTCTGCGATACTTCCTTGCTCGAGAGTTGCAGCAGCGTGGTCAGCTTCGTCTAGCGTACGTGGCCACTCGGGCCAACACTGCTGATGTCTTCACCAAGGCACTTCCGCCTGGTGACCATCAGCGCTTTGTTACTGTGTTAGGCCTTGTGCCTACGTTGCCTCACTTACTTACTGCCTGACTCTGCCTGTACTGTGATCTATCTATATACCTGCATGCTTGCACTTGTTAGGGTATGATCACTGTATTGTTTGTTCTCGTTATATAACTCTTCATGTGAACTGGCCTTGTGGCCCTTTGCTTGTGCTCGGACTGTGTGGTGACTTTGTGATCCACCCTGAGCTTGCTTTGCTTTGCTTCTTCTCTTGACTGGTCTTGTGACCATTGCTTGTTCTGGCTATCCCCCACTTCGCCTATGGGGGTGTGTCAAACATATATGCTTAGTTATATCTAGGCTTAGTTTATGTGTTTACAGTTGTCTAGGCTATAGTGGGTTTAGCCTTAGGGGGTACAGAATTTCTCTCGACATTCTACTTGTACCCCTTCCCTTTTCCTAGTCTATCATTCTCGCCTAAGATTCTAACAGCTGAGCCTAGGGGTACT
This sequence comes from Closterium sp. Naga37s-1, assembly GCA_947471745.1. Taxonomy (NCBI): domain Eukaryota; kingdom Viridiplantae; phylum Streptophyta; class Zygnematophyceae; order Desmidiales; family Closteriaceae; genus Closterium; species Closterium sp. Naga37s-1. The sequence continues at coordinate 3,255,703 of CANJKZ010000774.1, read as the reverse complement.
GCGTCTGCCGGAGGTCCTGTGGATGCCTCGCTATGACAGTCTCGCCGGCGGGAGCCTCTCTCACCATGACAGCTGCGCGAGTGGTTTGCTCGGCACACACGACTTAGGAGTAGCACTGCAGGAGCTGGAGGCCCTGCCGCTGGAGGCACAGGAGCTGGAGGTGCTGGAGCTACTAGTCCTGGAGGTGCTGGAGTTACTACTGGAGCTGGAGGTACTGGAGGTGCTGGAGCTGCTGGTCCTGGAGGTACTCGTACTAGAGGTACTAGAGCTGCCAGAGCTGGTGGTGTTGGAGGCGCTGGAGCTGGAGACCCTGGAGCTGGAGGCGCTGGAGATGGAGGCGCTGGAGCTGGAGGCACTGGAGCTGGAGACCCTGGAGCTGGAGGCACTCGAGCTAGAGACCCTGGAGCTGGAGGCGCTGGCGCTGGAGGTGCTGGAGCTGGAGGAGTTGGAGCTGGAGGCACTGGAGCTGGAGGCGCTGGAGCAGGAGACCTTGGAGCTGGAGGTGCTGGCGCTGGGGGTGCTGGAGCTGGCGGTACTGGTGCTGGAGGCACTGTGCAGGGACGACCATTTTTCGTTCCGCTGTTGCCGTCGTCTCTGCCGCCACTTGGCTCGGTCCTTCGCCAGGTTCTTAGTCTCCCGTCTTCTACTAGCCTTACTCCTCGCTTATTGTGTCCACCGCCTCACCAGTCGCAGCCACAGTTACAGACAGACTCCCCACTGCCTGCTCCTTCTCCTTACGCTGAGCAGACAGACTCTCTTACAGAGTGTCATGAGCCTGCGTCTCGTCCTGCCTCGCCTGTTCGCACTGTTCGCACTGGTCGTCGTGTTCCTCGTGCGCATCCTCCTCCTGTCCCCGGAACTCACATTATGGCACTTCGTCCTTCCTCTGTTCCACTGCGAGTTCCCTTGCCGTCTCCTCTTGCGTCCTCTCTTGCTGACGGTCTGGACCCTGAGTCTGACTTAGTTCGTGCTGTCAGTCCTACTGTCACACGTCTTCTAGCCACTGTTGTCACTGACCCTTCGTTTGAGTCCGCTGCTGTGTCTGCCCTAGTTGCTGTCGTCTCGACTACGCCACTAATCTTGTTGCTGAGTCTGAGTCTGATTGTCCTCCGTCCGTCGGGGGTGAGTGTGCTCTTGGCACGAACGTCCTTGAGGACAGGAAGGAGTACTTTGAGTGTCTTGCAGCTGCTGTACCTCATCTCGTGACCATTCTGCTTGCACCTGAGGGAGACCCGGATGCACCAGACATCATGACCCCGCGCTCTTACGCAGAGGCGATTACGGGTCCCTACTCCTCTCAGTGGCAGACAGCCATGGACGCAGAGATGGCATCCTGGAAGTCCACAGGCACCTACGTCGGCGCAGTTCCCCCTTCTGGGGCGAACATAGTTGATGGCATGTGGATTTTCAGGGTGAAGCGGTCGCCGGGTTCTCCGCCTGTCTTCAAGGCTCGTTACGTTGCACGAGGCTTCAGTTTGCGATAGAGAGTTGACTTCTTCCAGACCTTCTCCCCTACCCCGAAGATGACCACTCTTCGGGTTCTGTTGCACGTCGCGGCTCAGCTTGACTATAAGTTGCACTCCCTTGACTTCAGCACAGCTTTGTTACAGGGCAGCCTGCACGAGGAGATATGGCTGCGCCGCCCACCTGGCTTCACTGGGTCGTTTCCTGCAGGTACCCAGTGGAGCCTCCGGCTGCCAGTCTATGGTCTCCGCCACGCACCTCGCGAGTGGCACGGCACACTGAGGATGACGCTTGCGGCTCTTGGGTTTGCTCCTTCGACTGCTGACCCGTCGCTGTTTCTACGCACCGACACTTCGCTGCCGCCGTTCTACATCCTCGTGTGCGTCGACGACTTGGTTTTTGCCACTGCTGACACTGAGTCACTGGCCCTTGTGAAGTTGGAGCTGTAGAAGAGACACACCTGCACTGACATTCGTGAGCTTAGAAGCTATCTTGGCTTGCAGATCACCCGGGACAGAGCACGGCATACCATCACCCTGACTCGGTCACACATGGTGCACCAGGTTCTTCAGCGCTTCGGCTTCCGTTACTCCTCGCCACAGTCCACTCCTCTGCCTACCAATCACTTGCTCTCTACTCCACCTTCGGACGAGTCCGCAGAGCCGAGTGGCCCGTATCCAGAGCTTGTGGACTGCCTCATGTACCTGATGACCTGCACTCGACCTGACCTTGCCTACCCTCTTAGCATCCTGGCACGCTACGTTGCGCCCGGGAGACACCGACCAGAGCACTGGGAGGCCGCTAAGAGGGTTTTGCGCTACTTGTGTAGTACATCGGGCATGGGGCTCGTGCTTGGAGGACGGGGTCCAGTTGTCCTCACTGGACACGCAGACGCATCTTGGGTTGACGACTTGGCTACGTAGCGGTCGTCACAAGGTTACACTTTCAGCCTTGGCTCCGGCTCTGTTTCTTGGCGGTCTACCCGCTCATCTTCTGTTCTCGGTTCCAGTTGTGAGGCTGAGATCTACGCAAGGGCCATGGCTACACAGGAGTTACGCTGACTCACCTACCTGTTGACCGACTTGGGAGAGCGGCCTCGTTCTCCTCCAGTTTTGTATGTAGACAACAATGCCATGATTGCCTTGTGTCAGGAGCACAGACTAGAGCATAGGACGAAGCACATCGCTCTGCGTTACTTCCTTGCTCGAGTGTTGCAGAAGCGTGGTCAGCTTCGTCTTGCTTACATGGCCACTTGGACCAACACTGCTGATATATTCACCAAGGCACTTCAGCCTGGTGATCATCAGCGTTTCTGTAATGTTTTAGGCCTTGTGCCTACTTTGCCTCACTTGCTCACTACGTGACTTTGCTTGTACTGTGATCTATATACATATACATGCATGGTTACCCCTGCTAGGTTATGATCACTGTACTGTTTGTTCTCATTTATATAATTTTGCATGTGAATTGGCCTTGTGGCCATTTGCTTGTGCTCATAGTGTGTGGTGACCTTGTGATCCACCCTGAGCTTGCTTTGCCTTTTCTTGACTGGTCTTGTGACCTCCTGTTCTCCCCCACTTTTCCTATGGGGGTGTGTCAAACTGTTATAATGTTTAGTGGTAGGCTGTTGTGGGGTAGCCCGTAAGGGGTACAACCCAATTAGGGTTAGTACTTGTACCAACTTTCTTCTCAATGCAATTATTCCCTCATCTAGTTTTTGACAAGACGCTACGTCTGGACGCCAACGTCTTAGACGCAAGACGCGTCTGTTCCAACTAAGGAGAACACTCACTCACAAGAGGCGTCCGTTGTCAACAGCAGCAGCAATGTCGGCGGCAGCTGTCTCATTGTGCTCAATCAAAACCCCTTGAAGTGCCTCACAATTTGCCTTTAGCGCCTCTAGTTTGGGTGGCAGCAACAGACAACTGACTTGTCAGTTGCTCCACCTCCTTTCATGCCTCAGCCAACACTTTCTGTGGGAGGAACAATGACGGAGAAGAAGCATATTGTTGCTGGGTGTGGGATCTGTGCATCTTCCTTGTCTTCTGCCCCAATTCCATCAAAGTTCTCTCTCTGTCCTTTACTCTCCCTTACTCTCCTTTACTCTCCCTCTCCTCTCCCCTCCTTCCTGCCCTCTCCTCACTCTCACTGCCTCAGGTAATGCTGTTCAACATATGGCAAATAGGCGAGCTGCCGGGCATTAAGTTAGTTGTAGTCATAATAGGCGTGAATGTGCCTAAAACGAAAGATAGAGTGCAGAGTCAGATTTCTGCATAGCGGCTTTAAACGTTCATAGCGATCTGATTACAGCTGCAAATGACCTAATTCAAATTGGATCTAGAGCGTCTTAACGTCTTACTCTAGGCAATTCAGATCGCACGATTTCATTAAGAATTGACGACACAACGTCGGTTTGAACGAACAGCACTATGGCAGCCACTATAGTCTTAGAACACAAATTAGGAAGAGTTACGAGTTGGGAATGACTCCTAGCCTCTACAAACCCCAAGAATCGAGGTACAGTGATGTGGAATAGTGCCACACTGTCCCCAACCATGAAGGTTCTCGAAACTACCCTCCACAAGGGCCTACACCAAGAGAAATGTTACACCACACATTGTACTGTAACTATTCTCACTATCTTGAAGTTTACCCTTTTGGAGAGCTTCAAAATCACTTGAATCTTGAAACCATGGCTCTGGTTCTTCAAGATAAATTCTTCCTTGAGTTCTTGGAAGTCTGCTGCGCACACCTGCGACACGCCGAACATTCCACACACGACAGAAAACTGCACACGACACGCGAACGACGACGTGACACGCGATTAACGATAACTCGTTATTGACTCGACACACACATTCAAAGTCATGCCTCATCATTCAGACACTATTGTAAGCATGAAATATATGTTATCTCATGCCCTCATACCATTCCATGCACACACGCATGTACGCACACGGATAACAAGCCGAATGCAAACCGTAGGGTTGCACCAACAAACTCCCCCTCGGATTGTTGGCCTTAGGATCTGGTTCTCTCAGTTCAGAGCCATCCCAGCCAGCTTGCAACACTTTCAATGCTGCTTCTCCACTAGCCTCTTGGTCATCATGTCAGCTGGCTGCCCCGTCGTCTTCACGTAGTGCAACTCAACTTCACCCGCGGCCACCATGCTCCTCGTCCAATGCCATTTCACCCGCATGTGCTTCGTGAGGCCATGCAACACAGGGTTCTTAGTAAGAGAAATGACACCCTGGCTGTCATAGTAGAGTGGGGTAGGTCCTTGCTGCTCCTCCCCCAATTCAGGCAACAAGCGCCACTCCCACACAATCTCCCGTACGGCACGGAAGAGTGCCATGTACTCGGACTCCATCGTGCTCAATGCTTGGTCCTCCTGCTTCTTGCTCTCCCAAGCAGTTGGGCCTCTACCAACACAGCAAATGAAGCCTCCCACACTTTTCATGTCCTCCTGTTCTAATTCATAAGAGGTATCGGAGAAGGATGTGAGGAACAAACGCCCAGGTTCAACACCATCCGCGCCCTTTTGGCGCCTTTGTGCCGCCGCCGAGTATTGCAGCCCAACCGTCGCTGTTTGGCCAAGATACTTGGCCACCCTCATTCCAACAGCTACCTGCTCCTCATTAGCTCATCGAACAATTCTAGCCATCTGCTCAGTAGCAAAGGCGACGTCCGGTCGGGTGTCTACCACCGCGTACATGAGGCTGCCCACCAACGAGTGAAAACGGTACCTCTCCTCTTCGCCAACACTCTCCTCCTCTGGTCCCTTCAATCTGCCCAAATTTGGCAGCCAAGGCCTCCAAGCACTTCCGTTGGTGCATACGCATACACCGTTTCTCCACATCTCGTTCGATGTGGAGCTCGAGGTAGAAGCTCACATCACCAAGGGCCTTGCACTTGAACTTGTCTTGAAGCTTCAGCATCACCTCCTTCACAAGGTCAGAGGAGGGTGAGAAAATGAGGATGTCATCCACATAAACCACCATGAAACTCCTCTGCTCCCCCTCGCCAAGCATGAACAAGGAATGATCGGCGGATGAGGGAGTGAACCTGGTCTCCTCCAAGACTTCACGCAGCTTCAAGTACCACTGCCTAGGGGCTTGCTTGAGCCAATAGATCGCCTTCTTCAGCTTCCACACTCTGCCACTACCATCATTAAACCCCTCTGGCTGCGCCATAAAAATCTCTTCCTCAAGGACGCCGTTGAGGAATGTCGTTGTCACATTCATTTGTTTCACCACCCATCTTTTGATGGTAGCTCCCGCGAGTAGGGTTCGCAGCGTCGTCGGCTTCACCACAGGAGCGTGTCAAACTTATATATGCTATAGTCTGTTTAGGCTGTAGTGGGGTAGTTCTTAGAGGGTACAACACTTTTTTGTTTGATACTTGTACCCACCTGCTGCCTAGTTCATTCATTCCTCTCATTATTCTCACATGGTATAGAGCAGGTTCCCTAGTGGGACCGTTTTTTTTTTAGGGCCCACCACTACGATTTTTTTTTCCTTACCTGCCCGAAGCGCGCTTCGCGTTTGTCCTAGCTGCGCCCCGTGCACCTGCCCTTCGAGGCCCTTCGTGCCCCCCCCCCTTTCGCGGCCCGTCGCGACCCCTTCGCGGCCCTTAGCGGCCCCTCTTACGTGTCGAAGGATAGTAGGCAAAGTTTAGGTTAAGGGCCTAGGCTTAGAAGCCTAGGCCATGGGAGTCGAGGTGGTTTGTGCCAAGTCGAGAGAGTCGAGAGAGGAGAATGAAATGACTTCACTATAGGTTTGCAAGAACATATAGCAAATGAACAAAGAAGGTGCACCACCTAACAAAGTTTATAATAACTACACTAACTACAGCTACAGGCAGTTACAGATATATTCTAACACTCCCCCATAACTGCCAGAAGCAGGAGTCTGTGCAGCGACACAACCTGGATGGGTACACCACGAACTGAGAAAACAGCAACAGCAGGCAACAGGCAAGGTTACAAAGCAGGTACAGCAGCAAAGGGGGGGGGCAGGCACTCCTGCCACCCCTTTACTCTCCTCCCCCCCCCCCCCCCCACCTCAGAGGGACGGGGGCTGGATGTCTCACACCCGCCACTCCAATGCCACTCCCCTGGCTCCCCCACACCCTCACACCCTCCCCCCAGCGGCAGCTGCAGCAGTGGGAACGAAAGGAGGAGGAGGGGAAGGGACCATACCACCCATCACCCCCATACCCGCCACCTCCATACCCTCCCCCCCACGGCTGCACGCGCAGCAGGAAGAAGAAGGAGGAGGGGGGGGGGGGGGGGGGGGGGGGGGGGGGTGGCGGGGAAGAAGCCGCCCCACAGCCACAAAGGGGTGGCGCACAGGGAAGGGCAGGGGCGGCTGCACCGAGGGCAGGCGCGGGTAGGGTAGGGGCGGCTGCACCGAGTGCAGGCGCATGTGAGGCATGGGCGGCTGCACCGAGTGCAGGCGCTGGTGATGAAGAGGCGCCGTCGCGGGCGCCAGGGGCGGGTCCGCAGCGGCCCAGGGCACCGTCGCGGGCGCCAGGGGCGGGTCCGCGGCGGCTCAGGCCACCGTCACGGGCGCCAGGGGCGTGTCCGCGGCGGCGCAAGGCACCGTCGCGGGCGCCAGGGGCGGGTCCGCGGCGGCTCAGGACACCGTCGCGGGCGCCAGGGGCGGGTCCGCGGCGGCTCAAGGCGCCGTCGCGGGCGCCAGGGGCGGGTCCGCGGCGGCTCAGGGCACCGTCGCGCGCCACGGGGCGCACGACGGGCAGGCAGGCAGGCAGGCAGACGCCGCGCGCCCGGGGCGCACGGCGGGCAGAAAACCGCCGTGCGCCCCGAGCACACGGCGGGCAGAAAATCGCCGCGCGCCCTAGGCGCGCGGCAGGACGACATGTAGCGGAAGCAAAATGGTGGGCCCGTTAAGGAAGGCAGCAGGAAGGTTCCTGCTCTGAATACCATGTCGAAGGATAGTAGGCAAAGTTTAGGTTAAGGGCCTAGGCTTAGAAGCCTAGGCCATGGGAGTCGAGGTGGTTTGTGCCAAGTCGAGAGAGTCGAGAGAGGAGAATGAAATGACTTCACTATAGGTTTGCAAGAACATATAGCAAATGAACAAAGAAGGTGCACCACCTAACAAAGTTTATAATAACTACACTAACTACAGCTACAGGCAGTTACAGATATATTCTAACATTACGGCCCTTCGTGGCCCCTTCGCGGCCCTTCGCGGCCCCTTTCGCGGCCCTTCGCGACCCCTTTCGCGGCCCTTCGCGGCCCCTCGCGGCCCCTTTTGCGGCCCTTCGAGGCCCCTTCGCGGCCCTTCGCGGCCCTTCGAGGCTCTTCGCGGCCCCTTCAGCGGCTCTTCGCGGCCCCTTCTGGCCCCTATTGGCGCACCCCTGCCGGCCCCTGCTGACGAGCCCCTGCTGGCCCCTGCTGGCGCGGCCCCTGCTGGCGCGCCTCTGCCGGCCCCTGCTAACGCGCCCCTGCCGGCCCCTACTGTCGCGCCTCTGCCGGCCCCTGCTGACGCGCCCCTACTGGCGCGCCCCTGCCGGCCCCTGCTGACGAGCCCCTGCCGGCCCCTACTGGCGCGGCCCCTGCAGTCACGGCCCGCCCCTGCACCCGTCTCTGGTAAGCCGAGCCGCGCCGCCCAGCCGAGCCGCGCCGCCCCCACCGAGCCGCACTACCCTACCGAGCAGCACTGCCTTGCACTGCCCTGCTACTACTGCTGCTACTCTTGCTACTGCTCCTACTGCTGCTATGGCTAGTCCTACCGTTCTCACCTTTGACGCTGAGGGACGTGCAGTTGACTTTGACGTGTGGGTTGACGACCTACAGCTCTTTCTTCAGTGTGATTCTAGGGATGGGGTATCCCTTTTCGATCACACGTCTGGTGTTTCCACTGCTCCTACTGCCACTGCTGACAGTACGGTTCGCTCGCAGTGGACCACTCGTGACGCTGTTGCTCGTCTTGCTGTTTGTAGTCACCTGCCGCCCGCTGAGCGCGCACACTTTGGCCAGTACAAGACTGCTCAGTCTTTGTACGACGCTGTAGTTGCACGCTACTCCTCCCCTGCCACTGCTGCCCTCAGCCGCCTCATGCTGCCGTACCTTTTCCCTGACTTTGCCGCCTTTGCCACAGTCGCTGACCTAGTTGCTCACCTTCGCACTAGTGACGCCCGCTACCGCGGTGCCCTTCCCACTGAGTTCTGTGCCAAGAACCCCCCCCCCATGTACATCACCCTTTACTACCTAGTCACACGCCTCCCTGACTCCCTTTCTTCAGTCAGGGACCATTTTCTCTCCCTTTGCCCCACCGAGCTGACTGTCGACCTGCTAGAGGAACGCCTTACTGCAGCTGAGAAGAGTATCTTAGCTGTAGGTGCTTCTCGCGGCGACCGTCGCACCCCCTTCTTTGAGGGGTGTTCCCCTGTCCCCCTTCTCCCCTCTGTTGCTTCTGCTGCTGCTGTCGACCTCGTTGGCACTGAGGAGGTCAGAGCTGCGTCTGCCCCTAGTGGGAGACGCCGCAACAGCAAGGGCACGGGGAGCAAGGGTGGTGGAGGGGGCGGCGGGGGAAGTAGTGGAGGAGGTGGAGGAGGCGGCGGTGGAGGTGGTGGCGGCAGTGGCGGAGGTGGTGGAGGCAGCGGCAGCGGTGGTGGAGGTGGCGGCGGCGGTGGTGCTGGTCGAGGTGCAGCCGCGCAGCGTAGAGGCTTTGGTGGCAGCCAGCGCCAGCAGCAGCTGCGCTCCCGTGAGACCCCGTCGGTCCAGCAGCTTCGTGAGTGGTACGCTGGGCGTGGGAGGTCTGGGGGTGCAGGTCCCTGCACTTACGTTCTTCGCACCGGCACTCGTAGTGGGGAGGTGTGTGGGCTCCCACACACTACGCAACGCTGCTTCGGTCGCTTGACTGACGCTTGGCGTGCCCAGTTTCCTGACGCCGTTGAGCTCCCTCGCTGGCATGATCTGCTTCTGCAGAATGTGCCTACCTTTGATCTAGATTTTGATGCTATCCTTGCTGCCATGTATGCGATTGCTGATAGTGCTGAGGGTGACTGTTACCTGAGTGTCCCGCCCGACCCGGGCATTGCGGCTGCTGCTCTAAGTGCTAGTGCGTCTGCTGCTCTAGGTACTGGTGCGTCTGCTACTCCAGGTGCTGGTGCGTCTGCTCTCTCTGCTACTGCACCTACTGAGTCCTTGCACACTTTCACACTTGACTCTGGTGCTTCGCGCTCTTTCTTTAGAGACAGCACCACGCTCACGCCGCTCAGTCGGCCTGTTGCGGTCTCCCTTGCTGACCCCTCTGGGGGCCCAGTTCTTGCACACTCCTCCACGGTTCTACCGTGTCCTGCGGCCCCGTCGGGCTTGCTGTCGGGACTCCACCTCCCCTCGTTCTCTACAAACTTGGTGAGTGGAGCTGACCTCCAGGACGCGTGGGTTGACCAGTTCACCCCTGGAGGTCAGCGTGTGACCCACTGCACTTGCTCTCGGACGGGCCGCCACCTGGCCACGTTCACCCGTCGGCCAGGGTCGAGTCTGTACACACTGACTACTGCGTCTCCTCCGGTCTCTGCGTCTGGTCAGGTAGCTACGTCTAGTCAGGTGCTTGCTGCCGCGTCCAGGTCTAGTCCTGCGTCTACCCCCTGCTCGTGTCGTCCTCTGTCGCACGAGACTCTCCTTTGGCACCACCGCCTTGGTCACCCCTCCCTGCCTCGTCTTCGAGGTATGGCCTCCCGTGCCCTTGTCTCGGGTCTACCCCGGTCACTCCCTCCCCTTCCTCCGGGCCCTGCCCCCACCTGTGTACCTTGTGTCGAGGGCAGGCAGCGCGCCGCTCCTCACTCCTCCTCGTTCCCTCCGACTGAGGCTCCTCTGCAGACTCTTCACATGGACGTGTGGGGCCCAGCCCGCGTCCGTGGACAGGGTCACGAGCGTTACTTCCTACTGGTTGTTGATGACTACTCGCGTTACACCACAGTCTTCCCCTTGCGCAGCAAGGGTGAGGTCCCTGAGGTGTTGATCGACTGGATCCGCGGTGCTCGTCGCCAGCTCAGTGAGAGTTTCGGTTCAGACCTTCCTGTTCTGCGTCTGCACTCAGACAGAGGTGGGGAGTTTTCCTCCGACCTCCTGAGGGCCTTCTGTCGTTCGGAGGGCATCCGCCAGACGTTCACGCTTCCGGCCTCCCCGCAGCAAAATGGGATTGCTGAGCGCCGCATTGGCATGGCCATGGACGTCGCTCGTACGTCCATGATCCATGCGGCTGCTCCCCATTTTCTGTGGCCGTTCGCGGTTCAGTACGCTGCGCATCAGATCAACCTTCAGCCTCGTGTCTCCTTGCCGGAGACCACACCTACTCTGCGGTGGATGGGGAAGGTTGGCGATGCGTCCGCGTTCCGTGTCTGGGGATCTCGAGCTTTTGTCCGCGATACTACAGCGGACAAGCTGTCCTCCCGTGCCGTTCCCTGTGTCTTCCTTGGCTTCCCTCCTGACGCACCCGGGTGGCAGTTCTACCACCCCACCTCGCGGCGTGTTCTGTCCTCTCAGGACGTCACGTTTGACGAGTCGGTGTCGTACTACCGTCTCTTTCCCTACCGCACTGCCTCTCTCCCCCCCCCCGCCGCTCTTCCTAGCACCAGGTACTCCCCCGGTAGACCCCCTCCCCCCCAAGGGTCCTGCCCCCTCAGGTGTGTCCCAGGTAGACCCTGCCGAGCCGGTCGAGGTAGCTGTCGACTCAGGTGCTGCTAGGGGTGCTGAGCCTGCGGGTGCGGGGACTAGGGGTGCGGGGACTGGGGGTGCTGAGCCTGAGCGTGTGGAGCCTGGGGGTGCTGAGTCTGGGGGTGCTGAGTCTGGGGGTGCTGAGCCTGGGCGTGTGGAGCCTGAGGGTACTGTGTGTGGAGGTGCTGAGCCTGCGCGTGTTGAGTCTGGAGGTGCTCTAGGTGTCCCGTCGTGGCGGGAGCCTCTCTCTCCACAGCAGCTTCGTGAGTGGTACTCTCGGCGCTGTCGAGGTGCTGCTGGTGCTGGTACTGCTGGAGATGCTGGAGGTGCTGCTGGAGCTGCTGGAGGTGCTGCGGGTGCTGGTGCTGCTGCTGCTGGAGCTGCTGGAGGTGCTGCTGGTGCTGGGGGTGCTGCTAGAGCTTCTGGTGGTGCTGCTGGTGCTGGAGGTGCTGGAGGTGCTGGAGGTGCTGCTGGTGCTGGAGTTGCTGGAGGTGCTGCTGGTGCTGGAGCTGCTGGAGCTACTGGAGGTACTGCTAGAGCTGCTGGTGGTGCTGCTGGTACTGGAGGTGCTGCTGGTGCTGGAGCTGCTGGAGCTGCTGGAGGTGCTGCTGGTGCTGGAGCTGTTGGAGCTGTTGGAGGTGCTGCTGGGACTGGAGACCCTGGGGCTGAGGGTACCGGTCCTGTCTCTGCTGTTTCTGGAGGCGCTGCGCGGCCGCGGCCGTACTACGTTCCGCTCCTTCAGCAGGTTCTTGGCTCCCCGCCTTCTCCTGGTCCTCCTCCTCCTTCCCTGAGTCCACCGCCTGTCCAGTCCCAGTCGCAGTTACAGCCGGCCTCTCCACTGCCTGGTCCTTCTCCTTACTCTGGACCGACTAGAGGTCTTACGGAGCGTCGTGAGCCTGAGTCGCGTCCTGTGTCGCCTGAGTCTCGTTCTGCGTCGCCTGTCCGTTCTGTTCGTGCTGGTCGTGTTTCGCGTCCGCGTCCTCCTCCTGTCCCTGGCACTCACTCTATGACTCTGCGTCCTTCCACTGCTCCACAGCGTGTCCCTCTGCCGTCTCCTCCTGCGTCCTCTCTTCCTGCCGGTCCGGACCCTGCGTCTGACTCCCTCCGTGCTGCTATCACGTGTTTTCTGGCCACTGCTGTCACTGACCCTTTGTTTGAGTCCACTGCTGCGTCTGGTCTTGTTACTGAGCTTGTTGACTTTGCTGCAGCCTGTCGCCTAGACTGCGCCACTAGTCTTGTTGCTGAGTTCTGCGTCTGCGTCTGTCTGTCCTCCGTCCGTCGGGGGTGAGTGTGCTCTTGGCACGGACGTTCTTGAGGACAGACAGGAGGAATTTGAGTGCTTTGCCGCTTCTGTACCTCATCTCGTGTCCATGCTGATTGCCCCTGAGGGAGACCCGGATGCACCAGACATCCCGACCCCGCGCTCTTACGCAGAGGCGATAGAGGGTCCCTACTCCTCTCAGTGGCAGGCAGCCATGGACGCCGAGATGGCTTCCTGGAAGTCCACAGGCACCTACGTCGACGAGGTTCCCCCGCCTGGGGCGAACATCGTCAGTGGCATGTGGATCTTCAGGGTGAAGCGGCCGCCGGGTTCTCCGCCTGTCTTCAAGGCGCGTTACGTTGCACGTGGCTTCAGCCAGCGACAGGGAGTTGACTTCTTCCAGACCTTCTCCCCTACCCCGAAGATGACCACTCTTCGGGTACTGCTGCACGTAGCTGCTCAGCGTGACTACGAGGTCCACTCGCTTGACGTTTCAGAACTGGTTTATTTTTCTCGCATATCCCACACACATTTCCTCTGTAGCCATGTTCTTCACAATACACACCCATTTTGCGTTCTCCTCCCAGCGTTTACCTTTTGCCCCCCCGCTCTCCCCGCTCATTGTCCTTTCTTTGCTTCCTCCCGCCTCTTCCAAAATCTCTTTGCTCTTCTCTGCTTCACATTACAACTCCCTTCGCCTTCCCTCCCACTCCCCCCTCCTACCCCTTCCACACCCACGTTTGTTCCCTTCCCTCTCGCCCCACACAGGTGCTCTCTGCTCTCCTCTGCTAGTGTGCCCGCCTTGTCCTGCAAGGGTGATTCAAATGAGGCAGCCGTCTCAATTTGACACGACTTTGCAATGAGTATCAGTATGTAATTAAAGCTGTATGTTCAAAACTGGCTTTTGTCTCAATGTGACAAGGGAGTTGCAAGGATGAGGAGTGGGATAGGAAGCTCAGCAATCTCTGGTTGTTCTGTTCTGTTCTGATGTTAGGGCTGCACTGAAGGGAGGTGTCTTGTGCAGAAGTCATTTCTTGCCTCCAGTGCCCTCACCGCCAAATATACTCCCAAGTACATCACAAATTTATTTATTCCCCTCTATCCTAAACTACTCCCCACCCAACAAACTCACACACTCCCCTCTACCCCACTCAACCCACAACAACTCAACACGCCTCACCGCAGCACTGTGTGATTGAGAGCATCTACCAACCCTCACAGCCAGCTAAAGCCTGCAGCTCACTAATTACTGGTAATCGCAAAGAGGGTGTGACAATTTACTCATCGTGATGGTGGTCGTCATGGTGATCATCATGGTGATCATCATGGTGGTCATGGTGGTCATGGTGGTCGTCGTCATGATGATGATCGTCATGATGATCATCATGGTCGTCATGATGGTCGTCATCATCATGGTCATGCTCCTTCTTCTTGGGCTTCGTACACGCCTTCACGCACGTAGCGTACTTCGCCTCACACCCCACTCCATGCCCCTTGTAGCACTGCCGCCGGTGGTAAAGGCACCAGTCCTTGCACCCCCACTTGCCGTACTTGCAGTTCTTAAACGACTGGTACGCCTTGCGCCCGCACGTCTTAGCCTGCGCCTCGCACGTCGCCATGCCGGAGGAGGAACCCGATGCTTTCTCCATGCACTCGTGCTTCTTCTCCGCGCATGACTTGTGCTTGAGCTGGAATTTCTGCATGCATGTAAGATGCGGCTTCGGCTTCGGCGACGGCTTAGGCTTAGGCTTGGGTTTCTCCTTCTTCTCGTGATGATCGTCATCGTCATGATGATGATCGTCATGGTGGTCGTCATGATGATGATCGTCGTGGTGGTCATCATGATGATCGTGGTGATCGTCATGATGGTCGTGATGGTCGTCGTCCAAGAATCGCCTGGCTCCGAGAGTCAATTTACCTGCGAACAGTCAGAGCAATTCGTCATCCAATCTTCAAAATGTGGACACTTAGAAGCAAAATGTACAGATTCTGACCAGAGAACATGGTTCTTTTGAAATGAGCGTTTCAATGAACAGCAGAAATTACGTGCTGGAAAACGGAGCTTACCAGCACTGACGACGGCGCTGGAATCAGCATGAGCGGACGGCGTGAGCAAGGCGACGAGCAGCACCGAACTGGCGACAATAAGAGCGCCGAGAAGCCTCATCGGAGCCATGATGAAGAAAGACGGGAGCAGAGCCCCAAGAAAGAACCAAGGACTACGACTCTTGTGTGGGATTGATTGTCAATGATCTTGGAATTCGTCGGCATTTATCCTCCAAATCTGCTCTTGCTGGTGGGTCGCTTGATGGAAGTGCATCGCGGTTTGGGAGGAGGTTTGAGCGGCTGCGGCGGGCAGCCGAATAGCACACATCCTTACCCGGTTTCCTCCTTACCAAAAAAATGGAATCAACACAGGGTGCCCAGGTCTCTAGCAGATAGTTTTGTGTCTCCTAGAAAGGGGATATACTTTACTGGATTGATTGGAGACCCCAGGCATACGCTAACGTTCCCTTGTAAGAACAAGAATGATCAGTTGAGGGTCGCTTGTTGATGGCTGGATGTTGCTTTTGCCTTCTTCCTCCTACATCACATGGCTTTCAGGGAGTTCGACACAAACATTCCCTTCGTCGTGAGTGACACTGACTTATGCACAAAGGGTTCGGTCTTCATGCACTCAGTATGAGTAGCCCGATTCGTGACAGAAACTTATAAAATAAAAACATTCCTCAAGGCCGATGACACCACAAACTCGCTGATTCGCTGGTGTTCTGGACCAGAGGCTGCCCAAGAAAGCATACATGTGGTAACAAAAGTATTGAAGGCGTTTCGAAAGGACGGCGGTCGCCATAGCGATTCGGGTTGTTGACGCCAGCTTATTGGTGGTGATAGGGGCTCTCCACAAAATGGTCGCCACGGCAGCGGGCAGCAATCACCACCTCGTGATTTCTCATCGACGGCCAGAAATTCTGTGCAGCACTCTCCTTACCTATCGCTGCTTGTTGAGATCACACGTAGCATGCTTACTGATAAGGTGTCGACGTGTCATGACATGACGATAGAATATGCGCCTTTAGTAGAATCCTCGATTAGTAACAACCCTAAATTCACACAGACGCTTTGTTGCTTACTAATCCACCTTCTTGATGTATTAACCATAACAGAAGTCTGTCTGTTTGTTTAATATATATAAAACCAGTCACATGGACAGGAACAACCTCCATGTGCATCCTCCATGTCATAGGATGTCTTCAAATCCCACAGATAAATCAGAGCACATATCACTGCATTAATTTGTTTTATTGCGTCTGCAAAATGAAGTTGTAATATAGCCGATGAATAAGAAATCCTTCATCTTGCTCGATTATTTTCCAGTAAATAACCAGACGTGATAACAAACCATTATAAATGCTGATCGTTCACGATTTTCCTTTTACTTTACCGTACCTGTTATCGAGGCCTTTGTTAGTGACCATCCGCTTATTCCCCAAAACTCGAGCGGCACATATTCCCCAGTTGCGAACCGCGTCCTACTGAGTTCACCTCCCGCACCTTTCGCCAAACAAGCGTGCGACTGTCGTGACTGGTGGTGACAGCCTCACGTAATGCTTCATGAATCCCACCATCCCATGTCTGTGCAGCTGCCCATACACCGAGATCCATGCCGACGAATTCGGGCTTCGACCCGCCAAGCTCGAACCCCCTGGACCAAATCTGTCAGGGCCAAATCGCCAGACACACCAATGTACAACCTCCCATCAAAGGCTCAGCCGAACCGAACGAAGAGTTTTTTGTGCCGAGCCGAAGGACGTGCCCAAACCAGACACTTGTTGGGAATCTCAAAGCTGAGTCCAGACCAGTGTCAAACCAGCAGGCTGTCCGAACCAGACCCAAGCCTGGAATTTGCTGCTTGCTTCGGAATGCCCAGGGCTATGTGCCGTTGATTACAAATCACGACTCACGACGAACATGTATTCTGGTTCAGTCTCTGCTGGTAATGGCGATTCCAGAATGTGAAGGTCGGCAGCAGCATGAGGCAAATCTCCTAGCTTGCTTTCCGTTCCGGCCTTGCTGCTGAAACGACTTTCCGTGAGCAGCATCAATGGAAAACAAATGGAACGGATCGCCTCGTAGTTGTCTAGGTTCACCATAGCTCCTGCCAGCTGGCCGGCATCCGTCTACCGAGCTGTACGTTAGCACTGTTTATTTTGACTGACGTCTTAACGCGACCACATTTATTTATTCCGAGCAACGTCCTCGTCCTCGAATCAAGTGCCGCGTCGCGCGATATAATAACATTATGGGTCCGGCCGTAGTCGTGAAGGACCCTGCGAAGATCCGCCAAGAGCGTCCGACTCGCTTACAGTCACAATCCCTCCCGCCGTGCACTCACCTTCGCTCACCCCCAGGTGCTCACTCGCATGGCCTGTCGCAAAGTCCTCCGAACACTCGTTCGCACGCCTCGTCGCACACGATTTCGCACGTTCACCTGAATTCGCACAGCAAGACGAGACACCAGCACCGAGGGTGGTTTTCGAGTCTGTGTGGTAACAATCTCAATATAGTCACATGGACTGCGATTTTCTTCGCAGCCTTCCTGTTTCATCTGCTCGGGCATACGAAACTCCATGAATCGGGTAACCACATTGCGAAGCTGTCACACTTGACTGTAGACGGCGAAATTCAACGAGGAACGGAAGATCAGAATATAGTGACCGTTACCGAATCTGGGCCGGAAAGCGCGCAACACGAGGGTCACATCAGCTACGGTGGGGATCGCCTGACACATCCAACGGCTGAGATAAAAAAGAGATGGCTAGCTGCGAATTTCGAGGGCGAAGGGTCCGGAAAGTCCGGGAGAGGAAGGACCGAAGGCAGGCAAGCGGAGGGAGAATTTGGAGGGGATAACTCCGTTTCAAATCCTGGCGGGATTGACAAGGCGGAGGGGAAACAGGAGGCTCGGGAAAAAGAGGGGCGCGCGGGGAAACAGGAGGAGGAGCGGAACGAGGAGGATGAGGAGGGGAGTGGTAGCAGTTCCGTGGGAGAGAGTGTGAGGAATGCGATTGACGGGAGCGGGGGAGTGCAGGGGGAGGAGCGTGAGGAGGGAAATGAGAGCGAGGACGGAAGGGAGCATGGGGATTGGGAGGGGGATGGGCGGGAGGAGGATGGGCGGGAGGATGGGCGGGAGGATGGGCGGGAGGAGCAGCTCGCAATGGTTGGCGCTATGCTGGAGGGCGGGTGGCCCGGGCAGGAGATGTCTTGGCGGGATGCGGGAGAGCTGTGGCCTAGGCGTGGCAAAGGGGGGAGTGCCGAGCGGAAAGGGGGAATTGGGGGGACGGGGGAAGTTGAGGGGGAAGGGGGAATCGAGGTGGAGGGGGGTGGGGACCGGAGGAGATTTGAGAGTGGTGCTCAGGGGAAGGCGGAAGCGGAAGGGGAGGTTGCGGATGGGGGGGTTTCAGTTAGGGGGAAGGGGAACGGGGAGAGCGGGGGAGTGGAAAAAGGGGAGGAGAAGGACGGGGAAGGGGAAGGGGAAGGAAAAGGGGAGGAACGGGTTGAAAGTGATGGTCATCAGGCAGGCAGAGGGGAGGAAGGAGAAGGAGCGAGAATTCAGGGAGAAAAGGGAGGGGTGAGAGGTAGAAGAGAGAGGGTAAGCGTGGGTAGAGTGAAGGCTGGGGGAGATGTGGAAGGCGGCGAGAGTGGTGAGCGAGAGAGGAAGGATGGGGAGGAGGAGGAGGAGGGAGAGAATGGGGAGGAGGAGGGAGAGGGTGGGGAGCAGGGGGAAGAGGTTGGGGAGGAGGGAAGAGAGGATGGGGACGAGGAAAGAGAGGATGGGGAAGAGGAGGGAGAGGGTGCGAAAGAGGAGGGGGAGGGTGGGGAGGAGGAGGAAGAGGTTGGGGAGGAGGAGGAAGAGGGTAGGGAGGGCGGGTACGAGGGAGGGGATTACAATGAGAGAGGAGGGAAAGGGTCCAAGGAGGGCAAGGGGGAAGAGGAGAAGGGGGAAGAGGAGAAGGGGGGATATGAGAAGGAACTTGTGGAGGGGGGATTAGGGAAAAGGCAAAGAGAAGGCGAAGGGGAGGGGAAAGGCGGGCTGGACGATTATGATATTGGGGAAGAGGGAGAAGAGGAGGAGGAGGAGGAGGAGGAGGAGGCGGAGGAGGAAGAGGAGGAAGAGGACGAGGAAGGGGAGGAGGAGGAGGGAAGCGAGGGGGACAGTGGGGATAAAAGCAGGTGGAACGATGGGAGGGGCCTTGAGGGTGAGATGGAAGAACGGGGACTTGGGGCGAGAAAGAGCAGCGCTGTAGCTGGATTGAAACTCAAGAAAGCAGAGGGAGAAACAGACGGGGAAGCAGAGGGGGAAGTGGAGGGGGGAGCAAAGGCGGGGTTACAGGAAGCAGAGAATGAGCTAGAAGACGATTTGGAAGAAGCGGGGTTTGGGGCGGGAAGGTATGGCAGTCTCAATGGCAGTCGCAGTATGGGTGACTTGGGCAGCCTCGTTGACTTGAAGGGAGTGGGTGCAGACAAGGAGGAGGCGGGGGAAGCAGAGGAGGAGCAACTGGACGATGATTTAGAGGAAGCGGGGTTTGGGGCGGGACGGGGTGGCAGCCGCAGTATGGGCGATTTTGGCAAGCTTATTGGGTTCAAGGGAATGGGTGCAGACGAGGAGGAGGAGGAGGAGGAGGAGGAGGAGGAGGAGGAGGAGGAGGAGGAGGAGGAGGAGGAGGAGGAGGAGGAGGAGGAGGAGGAGGAGGAGGAGGAGGAGGAGGAGGAGGAGGAGGAGGAGGAGGAGGAGGAAAGGAAGCACAAGTCAGGAGGGGGCAAGACCCAGGGGCGAAGCAAGCTCAAGGCAAAGAAGGAAAAGAAGGCCGGACGAGGCAAGGAGAAGAAGAAAGAGCGTTTGAAGGCTCTGTGGCGGATGAGACATGCAGCAGGAAGGGGAGGAGGAGGAGGAGGAGGAGGAGCAGCAGGAGGAGGAGGGGCCTCTGAGCCGCCCTTTGATCCCCCGGAGCCGAGGTGGAGGGCGGACAAGGCATGTGCCAACGTGGCGGAGATGGGCGAGGCGACAGCTGGCAGCACGGACCAGGCGAGCCTGAAGCTGCGGCGAATGATTGAGCGACACCTGGCGGTTCACGGTGGGTGGTGTGGTGGTAAGGTTCGTGGTGATTATTTATATGCGATATGTATATGTATATGTATATGTATATGTATATGTATATGTATATGTATATGTATATGTATATGTATATGTATATGTATATGCATATGTATGTATAAATCTCATCCTCAAACCCACCCGCTGCGTCCCCCCTGCAGGTGCGTCTGCCCTGCGTGCGCTGCCCTCTCACGAGTTCTGTCAGAGGAGCTTCGTGCTGGGCTATGGCAAGCACGAGGGGCTGGGAAGGGAACAACCTCTACAGCATCCTCACAGCATGACCCCCCTTTCTGTTTTCTTTTGAGGCGCCCTAAAAGTAGACACCTCACAGCATGACCCCCTATTCTGTTTTCCACATTCTTGCTTCCCTCCTTTCTCGTCGTCCCTTCTCTCTTCTGCCCCTACCTTCCTCCCTCCCTGCCCCTGCAGGTGCGTCTGCCCTGCGTGCGCTGCCCTCTCACGAGTTCTGTCAGAGGAGCTTCGTACTGGGCTATGGCAAGCACGAGGGCTTAGGCAACAACCTGTATAAGATCCTCACGGCTCCGGCTCTTGCTCTCATGCTCAACCGCTCCATTATCGTGGGGGAAAACTAGTGAGTTGGGGGGTTGAATGTGGTGGGATATGGTGAGGTGGGGTGGGGTGTGGTGGGGTAGGCTGTGGTGGAGTTCGGTTGGTTAGGGAACAACCTGTGCAAGATCCCCACGGCTCCGGCTCTTGCTCTCATGCTCAACCGCTCCATTATCGTTGGCAAGAACTAGTGAGTTATGTGGGTGAGATGCGGTGAGGTGGGCTGCGGTGCGGTGAAGTGTGGTCTGGTGAGGTACGGTGGGGTCTGGCGGGGTGGGCTGCGGTGAATCGCGGTGAGCTGGGGAACACCCTGTAGAAGATTCCCACAGCCCCGGCGCTTGCTCTCATGCTCAACCGCTCTAGTATTGAGGGCGAGAACTAGTGAGTGATGTGGTGAGGTGCAGTGGGGTGCGTGGTGTGATTGGGTCTGGTGTGGTGGGCAGTGGTGGAGTGCGGTGGTCCGCGCAACAGCCTCTATGAGATCCTCACAGCCGCGGAACTTGCACTCATGCTCAACCGCTCTCTAATGTAGTCGGCTAGAACTAGTGAGTGAACTATAAGCGATTCCCCATGTCCTCCCCGCCCCACAGCGGCACACGTCCAGTAATGGAGAGCAACAGGACGGTTGGGCAGAGGCTACTTTTGAGTCGACTCAAAAGTCACCTCAGAAGGACTACCTCGCCTTCTCCCCCGAAGTGTTTTCCATGCTGGAGCGCAGGCAGCTCTGGTACCTCCACCACGTGCACCTACTGCTGCTCAACACTCACTCACCACCCACCTCTGCCTCCCTCCCCTTCCCCCTGCCCCTCATTGCTCTCTCGTCCGATCTTTCCCCTGTCCCTGTTCCACCCCAGTGGCACACGTCCACTGATGGAGAGCAACAAGACAGTGGGGCAGCGGCTATGGAAGGACTATCTCGCCTTCTCCCAGGAAGTCTTCTCCATGCTCGAGTTGAGACACCTCTGGCACCAGCACGAGTGTGAGGAGCGCCACAGACGGCCACTCATGCTGCGAACCACTCACCACCCACCACGTTTCTCTCCCCGTTCCCTTTCCCCCCTCCCCTCTTGCACCCCCAGTGGCACGCGGCCACTGATGGAGAGCAACAAGACAGTGGGGCAGCGGCTATGGAAGGACTATCTCGCCTTCTCCCCGGAAGTCTTCTCCATGCTCGAGTTGAGACACCTCTGGTATCAGCATGACTGCGAGCGGCGCTACAGGCGGCCTCTGGTGGTCAGGACGGACTCGTTTGCCAACCGAGCGAGGTCGCGCACAATGTGTGCTGATTGGTTCACGTGGCAGGAGCCCATTATCTGGTGCGTGCATGAGTGCATATGAGTGAGCAGCGGCAGTGGGAGTAAAAGAAGCGCCTTTGATTGGTCACCTCGAGAGTCACCTTATGATGATTGGTCCACGTGGCAGAAGCCCGTTACCTGGTGTGTGCGTGTGCATGTGAGAGAGAAGGTTTTGGAGTAGAAGACCTGCCTTTGATTGGCCCATTTCTGTCCCCTCCTTCTCACTGTCCTCCCCCTTGCTTCCCCCTCCTCTCACCTTCCTCTTCCTTGGTTCTCCCCTTACTTTCCCTTTGTTCCCCCTCTCTCCTCACCCCACCCCAGTCTGGACGATGCATTGGACTCGGTACCCGTTCAGACCTTCCTCAAAACACTGCACCCGGCCATGCGGGAGAGAGCACACGCCATCCTGGGCGTTTTGAGACGTCTCAAAATTGAAGAAGTGTTTTGAGACGTCTCAAAATTGAAGAAGTGTTTTGAGACGACTCAAAACACTGCACCCGCCCATGCGGGAGAGAGCACACGCCATCCTGGGCGCGTGCTCACAACCCCCACTCCTGCTGCATCCCGTTCTCCCCTCTTCCCTTTCAGTCTGGACGATGCATTGGACTCGGTGGGCATTCAGACCTTCCTCAAGAACCTGCACTCGACGATGCGGCAGAGAGCACATGCCATAATGGGCTCCTACTGTCCTTCCCCTGCGTTCTCCCCTGCCCCCTCTCCAGTTTCGATGATGCGTTGGATTCAGTGGGCATTCAGACCTTTCTCAAGAACCTGCACCCATCCATGCGGGAGAGCGCACAGGCCATCATGGGCCTCCCTTGGGACCCCAACTCTCGCCCCAACCTGTTTGGAGAGATCGCGCGCGTGCTGCTGCTGCCCACGCCAGCGGTGGCGGATGCAGTGAAATGGGCGCTGGGGAGTGGAGGGAAGGACGCCGATGTGGTGATTCACTTTCGGCACGGCGGGTGAGTGGTGGGGCGTGTGGAGGAGGGTGCTTGAGGGTTGTGATGTGTGAGGGTGGTAGGGCGTGGGTGGGTGGTAGGGGTTGCGATTGGAATGGAAAGAGGGAAGGAGGTTTACTGTCTGCTGCTGCTGCCCACGCCAGCGGTGGCGGATGCAGTGAGATGGGCACTGGGTAGCGGAGGGAAGGACGCCGACGTGGTGATTCACTTCCACCACGGCGGGTGAGTGGAGGGGTGCGGGTGAGTGGCCTGGGTTGGGTTGTCATGCTGGTGTGGTGCTAGGTTGGCTTGGGTTGGCGTGGGTTGGTGTCGGTAGGTTGGGTAGAGATGAGTGGAATGGAAACAGGAGAGGAGGTTTGTTCGAGCCAGCGGTGGCGGAGGCAGTGAGATGGGCGCTGGGGAGTGGAGGGAGGGATGCTGACGTGGTGATTCACTTCCGGCACAACGGGTGAGTGGCTTGGGGTGGGGTGTGGGTTGCTATGCTGGTGCTAGGGCTGGCTTGGGTTGGCGTGGATTGGAATGGGCGCTGGGGAGTGGAGGGAGGGGTGCGGACGTGCTCATTCATTTCCGGCACGGCGGATGAGTGGTGGGGCGTGGGTGGGTGGGTGGGTGGAGTGGGTGGAGTGGAAAGGGATGGGTAGAGGGGAGTAGGTTTGCCCACAAGTCGTCACTCACTCCGCCCTCTTTCCCCTCTCTCAATGCAGGCTGGAATATGTGGCTTCTGCTGCTGCTCTACTTTTGAGAGGTCTCAAAACTTCTGCCGCTGCTCTGTGCTTGAGAAAGGCCCTGGAGCATATCCATAGGGTGAAGCAGCAGGTATTTTCAGGTGCCTCAAAAGTCGTCTCGTCCTTTCCCCCTCTCCCCCGTCTCTCTTGGTCTTGCTGCAGACTGGAATCCGTGGCTTCTGCTGCCGCTCTCTGCCTGAGAAAGGCCCTGGAGCACATTCATAGGGTGAAGCAGCAGGACGAGCAGCAGAAGGAGCAAGCAGACGCACTTAAAAGAATACAGGCAGTAGCAGCAACAGCACCACTGACAGCAGCAGAGGCAAAAGAAGCAGCACTGTCAGCACTGCCAGCACCAACAGGAGCATTGAGAGCATCCGTAGAAACAGCAACGGCCGGAGCAGTATTAGCAGGGCCAGCAGGGCCAGCAGGGCCAGCAGGGCCAGCAGGGCTAGCAGGGTCAGCAGGGCCAGCAGGGCCAGCAGGAGGTGAAGGACGTGCAGTGATGAGAGCAACAGGCGTTGGTCCAGGCAGTATGGGGAGCAGGTTGCTGGCGTGGGGGAAGGGGAGGATTCGGTGGGGCAGAGGCAGACGATTACTAGAGACAGAAGGTAGAGGAGAGGGTGGAGGAGAAGAGGAGGTGGGTGGAGAAGGGGAGGATGTGGGTAGAGAAAGGGGTGGAGGAGGGGAGGGGATGGGTGGAGGGGAAGAGGAAGGTCAGTTGGAGCGTGCGACTGTGCGTCGCGACTCGTTGGTGATGCAAAAGCAGAAAGGGGGAGGGGGGAAGGGCAAGGGCAAGACAACCAAGGGAAAGACGAAGAAGGAAAAAACGAAAGTAGGAAAGACGAAAACGGGGAAGACAAAGAAGGGAAAGCCGGGGACTGCGAAATTGGGGAAGGCAAAGAAGGGGAAGAAGATGAAGTGGACTCAAGGACAGAAGAAGGCGGCAGGGGATGAGGATGAGAAAGGAGGGAATAAGGAGGGAGGGAGCGAGAACAAGACAGCAGGGAGCAAGAACGCGGCGAGCGATAAGGACAAGCTGAGGGTGGTGGTGGTTGCGGATCATCCAAGTGTGTTCCGCAAGATAGGAGCTCTCACGTCTGACTTTGCCAAGGTGGGTCCCGGAGGGAAGGGGGGCATTAGAGCAGGGAGCAAGAAGGCAATGAGTGACTAGTACAAGCTGAGGGTGGTGGTGGATTTTGAGTCAACTCAAAAGTCACCTGACTAGTACAAGCTGAGGGTGGTGGTGGCTTTTGAGTCGACTCAAAAGTCACCTGACTAGTACAAGCTGAGGGTAGTGGTGGTGGCGGATCACCCAAGCGTGTTCCGCAAGATAGGTGCAGTGACGCCCGACTTTGCAAAGGTGGGTCTACTGTGCTGCTCCTTGCCTTTCCAACCGATAAGAATATTGGCAGGCCTTAGTTTGAGTCGGCACACGAATTTGCGGATCACCCAAGCGTGGTGCGAAAGACAGGCGCAGGATAGGCGCAAGATAGGCGCAAGATAGGCGCAGGATAGGCGCAGGATAGGCGCAGGATAGGCGCAGGATAGGCGCAGGATAGGCGCAGGATAGGCGCAGGATAGGCGCAGGATAGGCGCAGGATAGGCGCAGGTTAGGCGCAGGATAGGAGTGGTGACGTCTGACTTTGCCAAGGTGGGTGAACTGTGCTGCAAAGGAGGGAGCACTCTCCCCGCACCTCTCTCTCCCTTCACACCATTCTTCCCTCACCGCACCCTCCCCCCCCTTACTTCGTTTTCCCTTCGCCGCAATCTTGCCTCACCTCATTATTCCCTTCACCAGTTTCCCGTCTTTTTTTGGCTACCCCTCTCACCAAACTTGGTCCCTTACCCGCTTCAATTGCCTCCCTCCCTATTCTCCCCCCTTATCCTCCCCCTCCCCCCCCCCATCAGATCATTCGTTTCGACAATGCCAAGTTTGTGCGCCGACACCCAGAGAGCCCCCTCGCACCAACGGTCCCTTACCCCACTTCGTCCCCCTCCCTTCCTGCTCTTTCCCCCCCCCCCTTCCCCCTCCCGTTTTTATCCCCCCCCATCAGATCATTCGTTTCGACAATGCCAAGTTTGTGCGCCGACACCCAGAGAGCCCCCTCGCACCACTTTCCCCTTACCCACTGCATCCCGCTTCCCTACCTATCGTTCCCCCACTTTTTACTCCCCGCCCATCAGATCATTCGCTTTGATCATGCCAAGTTCGTGCGCCGACATCCAGAGAGCCCCCTTGCCTCTGCAAAGAACAAATCAGTAAGCAGCAGCACTTCTGTAAAAAAAAAAAAAAAAAAAAAAAAAAAAAAAAAAAAAAAAACCTGCAGCAGCACTACCGAGCTTCAGCATGCTTTTTCATACATATACTTCAATGCATATCTTTGCAGCCTCTGAAGGGACATTGCCGCTCAACAATTTCTGTCAACTTAAATGCATCTTTTTGTATCCTTTCAACAATTTCCAAGCGACATTTTTGTCAACCTTTCTTTTTGTTATGCTCGCTTCTCCCCTCTCTGCATTCTCCCTCCCGCCCCCGCAGCTCCCATCCTTCCGAGTGCGGGACTGGGGCCCTCTGCCCCGCTGGGTGGCATTGGTCGACTTCTTTCTCGCCGCCCGGGCCCGCTATGCCTTCATTTCTGCGGGGCGTTCAAGGGTCTTCACCACCTTCTCTCAGCTTGCCGCCTCTCTAGCGGCTGCCAGGAGCCTAGGTGAGTTGTCGTGAGGCGCGTTGGCATATGTCTGTTTTCTGGGTTGCCAGCCACAAGGCCCCTCAGCCCACTTGGGCGCGCTACGCCTTCATCTCTGTGGGGCGCTCAAGGGTCTTCACCACCTTCTCTCAGCTTGCTGCCTCTCTAGCCGCTGCCAGGAGCCTAGGTGAGCTGCCATGAGCTGTGAGCCTAGGTGAGGCATGTTGGTGTTAGAAACCAAAAGAAGTTAGAAATGAGAAAGAGGGGGTTTCACTAGCAAGCAGTTGAGTACATATAGCAAACCCTAAATTGGGCTGTACTCACTATTGAGTACCCCACTGCAGGCTAGACAAAACATAACATTCTGACACACCCCCATAGCCAAAGTGGGGTGTAATCAGCACAACAAGCAAAGCAAAACAAGCTCAGGGTGGATCACAAAGTCACCACACATTCTGAGCACAAGTACAAGAAGTAGCAGTTTATAGTTCACAAATATAAGCAAAGCTAGAGGCAGTCACAGATGGTAAGTGAGGAGGAGGAGGGACTGTGAGAGGAGAAGAGATAGGAGACGACAGGTGAAGCTGCAGACACACGGGCAACAGGAGCGGCGCGCACTGTGGCTACCGGAGATTGTAGCCTCCGGACTACTGGAGTAACTGGCTCCGCGACTAACTCTGAGCTGCAGGAGCAACGGACCCACGGGCGACTGGCGCAGCAGGCTCGCTGGGCTACCGGAGATTGTAGCCTCCGGACTACTGGCGTTGCTGGCGACACGACAGCTGCCTCCGCCCAACATCCTCTAACTGTCTCACCCCCCTTTCACACACCCCCTGCTGCACCTCTAGCACTACTCATACTCCACCCCCTAGCACCACTCCATAGGCTCCCACACACCCACCCCCCTCAGCGGCAGCTGCAGCAGTGGGAGACGGAGGAGGAGGAGGAGGAGTAGGGGAGACCACTCACATTCGTCACCCCCACACTCGCCACCCCCAAACCCCAACACAGGGCAGGGCAGCAGCAGGGGCGGCAGTTGGGCAGGGCCGCGACGAAGACGGGAGGGGCGAAGCGCGCCCCCCCCCCCCCCCGCGGCCCCCCCCCCCGGGCGCCGCGACGGGCGACGGGAGGGGCGACTGAAGGGGGGGGCCCGGCGACGGGAATTGGGGCCGCGCGGGCCCCCGTAGGCGCCGCGACGGGCGACGAGGGGGGGCCGCGCACGAGCCCCCCGGGCGACGAAACCGCCGTGCGCCCCGGGGCGCGCGACGGGCAGGGCACCGCCGCGCGCCACGGGGCGCACGACGGGCAGATAAGGGCGTCGCGCGGCCCCCAGGGCGGCGCGACGGTCAGAAAACCGCCGCGCGCCTCGAGCGCGCGGCGGGAAGAAAAATGGCCGCGCGCCCATGGCAGCGCGCGCCCGAGGCGCGCGATAGACAGAGTAGCAGCAGCGGAAGTGTTGGGTGGGCCCATACACAGGATCGACCCGAGGGGGTCGACCTGCTCTGATACCATGTTAGAAACCAAAGGAAGTTAGAAATGAGAAAGAGGGGGTTTCACTAGCAAGCAGTTGAGTACATATAGCAAACCCTAAATTGGGCTGTACTCACTATTGAGTACCCTACTGCAAGCTAGACAAAACATAACATTCTGACAGTTGGCAGGTGAGGTATGTTGTTTTCTGGGCAGGTGTGTTGACTCTCACCCTGCCCAGGAGCGTTATGCCTTCATTTCTGCAGGACGCTCAAGCGTCTTCACCACCACCTCTCATCTCGCCACCTCTTTACCCGCTGCCAGACGGGCCATGCCTGGCACCCCTTCTCTGCCGCCTCTCCTGCCCTGCCCAGCCCCCCCAGTGCGCCCTTGTGTCTTTCACACTTGCTTCTTTTCACACTCTCGCTTCTGTGCACCCTTCCCCATTTCCCCCTCTCCTTCCCCATTTCCCCCTCCCCTTCCCCATTTCCCCCTCCCCTTCCCCATTTCCCCCTCCCCTTCCCCATTTCCCCCTCCCCTTCACCCTCACCAGAGGACACCCCCTCGCCCACTGCGTCCCGTTTCCTCCTTCTGAGCGCCTTCCACTCGCACCTACTGGAAAACGGTTTAGCCAACCAGGGGGGGAGGGGCCACGCCTGGCACACCTTCTCAGGCCGCCTCTCCTGCCCCGCCCAGCCCCCCCAGTGCGCGCTCTCCCCCGCCCTGCCCTATGCCTGGTGGGACGCCCCCTGGCAGTCCCCTGCGCGGGGGGAAGGGGGGAAGCTTAGGCGGTTGGGGCTGCAGGTGGGGGAAGGCGGGGAGGTGGGGGAGGAGGCTGTGGAGAGGTTTTGTGAGAGGCGGAAGGGGCAGGCTGTGCGGGTGAAGCTAGATATGGGGTTGAAAGAGGGAGGAGAGGAGGAGAAAAAGGGGAAGGGGAGGAAGGGGAAGGGTGAGAAGGAGGGTGAGAGGAGGGAGATTGGGGAGAATGGGGAGAAAGGGGAGGGTGAGAAGGGGGAGAACGTGGAGAAGTGGAAGGTGACGCAGAGATGATGGATTGGGGGGGAGGGAGAGGGGAAGTGTTGGAAGGTAAAAGAAAGAAAGGGAAAAAAAAAAGTGTAAGATGGGGGAACGTGCTTGTAAGCCCAATGTGTCCAATCCAATCCAATCATACACACATGATTAAGAATACTCTAATGACATGGTTTGAAAACACTGGTGAATCTCAGCCACAACTGTGTACTTACCGTAGAAAAAACAACAGAGAAAGCAATGCTCAGATTCTTTGCTCAGGGCTTGTTTCGGTATTTGTCCTGGATTAAGTACAACTCTCATGGCATGGCCTGCTGAACACCCTGTAGTCTCAGAAAGATGGAATGGAAATCCAACACTCAAGTGCATAGTACTAGAGAGAGTTCCCGATCATTGTAGCGGGGAAGCATTCTGTCAGAATCAGAACCGCTGCCAGACAAAATACAGAAATCCCTTGTGCTAGCCCTTCTATCCTTACAATAACAAGATGAAAGGAAATACATGCAAAATGCGGTGAGCGTGGATCGAACACGCGACCTTCAGATCTTCAGTCTGTCGCTATCCCAACTGTGCTATCCCCGCAAATCTGTAGAAGTGGGGTATCGATCCCCATACCTCTCGCATGCTAAGCGAGCGCTCTACCATCTGAGCTACATCCCCATGGTGACGGTGTTGTTTTCACATAAATAAGTGTAATCCTGATTTGACAGCTTCCCACTCTCCCCTACTCACCTCCCATCACTCCTCCCCGCACCTTCTCTCTCCTGTCACCCGTTACAGTTCCCAGAGCACTAGACCAACCCGCACCATTGGAGAGTTCCTTCCGCACATCCTTGCACGAGTACTCTGCATTACACTCAGACCAGCGATGGCCTCCCACTTTCAGCCGTGTCACCAGCTGGGCGTTGGCAGGGCTTCGTTTTGGATTTGGCCTACTCACGATTGGCAGTGTAGCTTTTTCAAAAACCCTTATGGGCAGTGTGCACTTTTCCGTTACACTGATAGAGCAGTGTAACATCAGGTTTTGAAAAAATTACCCTGCATCATCAGTGTGGTTTTTTTTCGAACGCTGACAGATCAGGGCTGACTTTTCAAATTTAGGTACCCTGATTTCAACCTTAAAAAAAAAAAAAAAAAATCCCCTGAAGGCACATTTTCCAGAAAAACAGCACCCTGATTGCTCAGGGTTGAGAAGTAGTGAACTCTGAATGTTCAGGGTAGAGAATTGAAAATCAGGGTCGTAGTAACGCGCTCTTTCTTTACCGAGGACAGAAGTGACTGGCACTGTGGCGATGTGACTGGCACTGTGGCGATGTGACTGGCGCTGTGTTAGAGCACATCTATTTCGACCAATAACAGCAACCTAAAGTATGACATTACAGATTCGCCCGATCTAGATGGTGGGTGTATGGGAACGAAACTTCGAAGAAACTTCGTCTCGATAAAGCGAGGGGGGGGGGGGAGGATTACGCACGTGGGGGGCACTGAAATCAATGCGAAGAGGTTATCAGGAGGAAATTTCCGAGAAACTTCGCCCCGATAACATCGCATTCAGGGTCCACAGGCCTCGTACTCTGTATTGACAGGGTCCGTGAAAACCCTACACTGAGAGTGTACACAAAATTTCAGGGTCCGCTAAAGCAATACTCTGAATGGATCAGGGACCAAGATGTGAAAAACCTGATTTCTCAG
This sequence comes from Closterium sp. Naga37s-1, assembly GCA_947471745.1. NCBI lineage: Eukaryota > Viridiplantae > Streptophyta > Zygnematophyceae > Desmidiales > Closteriaceae > Closterium > Closterium sp. Naga37s-1. Next base: position 3,225,713 of record CANJKZ010000774.1, on the reverse strand, counting down.
GGTCCAGAAAGTGACAAGTCTGAAATCACCCTGAAATCAGGGTAATTACCCTGATAAAATCAGCCCTGTGACAGATGTTCGCATAGTCTTGTGGTTAGACCTAGTGCAGGCAGCGATACTGCAGTTGCTGCCAATGTTCGGTTTCGTGGCGTGCTGGCAAGGGAATAATTCCTATCAGACCAATCGGACACATGACTGCGGCCAACCCACGTACTGCACGGAAGGAATCCTTGGCACTTGCATGATAAACGGAAATCACGATCTGACACATTTCGGGGAAAAGCGGGGGGGGGGGGGGGGGCGTACGCTCTTCAGTGTAATCTTCGCTAAGGGAAATTTTACCCCAAGGCATCAGTGTGGCCTATGTCGATACACTTACAGATCAGTGTAACACTAACTCACCAAATTTTTACCCCAGCACATCAGTGTAGACCCAAAATTTCACCCTTGTAATCAGTATAGAAGGGTAAATTACACTGATAACCTGAGCCCTGGGCGTTGGCACCAGCGTAGGAATGGAGATTTTGACTCACGCCTTTCGCTCGGCTCTGACTACTCACACATATTGGTGCGCGTTGCAGATAGATGTTGCGAACGCATTCAACTCCTTCCACCGACAGGCGATGTTTGAGGGGCTGCGGGAGTCCCCCTTTTTGGGTCTCATCCCATTCTTGGGCATCTTTTACGGGACACCTAGCGATCTTTATCTCCGGCCAAGCCCGTTTGTAGAAACTCTTGCTTCAGCACGAGGATCCCGGCAGGGGGATCCGCTCGGGCCTTTCCTCTTCGCATTCACGCAGCAATTGGTCATGGAGCCGGTCACTAGAGAGTTTGCCGATTTGCTTTTCCTGAGCTATGCGGATGATACCTACATTTTGGGCCCGGCGGCAAGGCTTCTGGAGGCGTTTGGCGTATTACAGGAACGGCTGCAAGAGGTGGGGTTGGAGGTGCAGGCCCCCAAGTGCCGATTCTTGGTACGGGAGGCCTCTGACACGCTACAGGAGATGCCTATGGGCATGCAGCAAGTGGAGGAGGGACTCACAGTGGTGGGGGTTCCATTGGAGCAGAGGACTGGGAGGTGGCTCGTTTGCGGGAGCGGCTTCGGCAGCTGCAGACGCCCTTGCCGTGGCTCCCCTTGCTTGACCACCCGCAAATGGCGTCACACCTCTTGGCTATCGCTGTTTCAGCGCGGCCGATGTACCTCGCGTGGACCGTGCCGCCGCGGCCAGAGGTGGTGGACGCTTTCAGTGACTGGGACAGTAATCTGGAGGAATGTTTCGAGCAGCTCTTCTCGTCTGGTACCTGGGAGTTCGACCCTGCACGGTCTAGGCTGGCTCGCCTGCAGTTGCACCTACCTGTTCGCCTCGGCGGCTTTGGAATTCGAGCAGCGACTTCCTTGAGTCCGCTGTCTTACGCTTGTGGGTGGGCGCAGGCTGCGCGTGACATTTCGCAGTTGGGGGTAGCAGGTGAAGAGGCGATGTTTGCGGACTATCTCAGGACTGTGGCGGGAGTAGACTTTCTTGACCCCTGGTTCTCCAAGAGCCTCGAGCAATTGCCAGAGGCTGTATGCCGAGAGATGCCAAGCCTGCCTATCTGCGTCGCTGCCCTCCCCCCCCCCCCCCCCCCCCCCCCCGTTCGTCTCTTCCAGGCGCGGCTGCGGCAGTTGGCTGTGGAGGAACTTCAGGCTATGCGCCGATTGGCCCATGACGATGCCACCCTGGCCCGTTTCACATCCCTTCAGGGCCCGGGGGCTGGTGCATGGGTCTCAGCTATCCCAGCTCATGCGGATTTCACCTTCACAGCTGCTGAGTGGAGCATTGCTGCAGCTGTGCGTCTGGGCCTTCCGATCTAGCAGCTGCACGTGGCAGGGCATTGTGTATGCGGCACGGTGTACGCGGACCCGGTGGACCCGCACCATGCATTGCGATGCAAGTACTAGCACGGTCCCTCTCGAGTGCACGGTGAGGTGAAGTTTGCGGTGGCGAAGATTTCCAAAGCATCCGGGAGGGTGGTGACGATGGAGGATGACATGTTGTTGCCGGGAAAACGTGTGGATGTTGCAGTGCGTCGACCGATAGACGGAGAGGCGCACGCCTTGGAGATCAGTGTTGCAGACCCCTTGTCGCTCTCTCCATCTTTGGCCAGGCAGTGCGGGCGGTCTGTGGGCGTGGCGACCAAGGAGTGGGAGCGACGGAAGGCGAACGATTACGCGTCGTTGCTAGCGAGCAATCGGGGGGTGCAGTTCACACCTTTGATTGTTGAGACGTGTGGGTGTTTGGGTGGACGTTTCAGACGTTGGTTGAGTCAGCAGAGGGACGCTCACTTACGGTTAGCTGTGTCGCAAGGAGCCTGTCGTGAAGATGACACGTCATTCTCGTCATATCTTTTGGGGTCTTCGAAGACGCTTATTGGGGTGGTTTTGCAACCGGGGCAGGCTCGCGTTATCTTGTTGCGGGCTGCGCTGTCCATGGGCGGGGTGGATGTTGACTTGGTAGACAGGGAGAGGAAGGACATGGTGGATGATGTTGGGCTGAGAAAGCCCTTAGGATCGTTTTCAAGACTAAAGTCTCAGAGTGGTGATGTATTAGCGGAAGCGTAATAGTAAACCAATTGAACCACCTTGCACTGGTATGTGAGAACAAGATGAGTTGATTATAGCAAAGAGATACAAGGCTTTATATGATTACAAGGAATATGAAAGGTTTAACTGTAACTGCTGTTGCGGTTCGATACAGCAACGACTCGGGTAACTGCTCAGTAGCGAGTCGGTTATGTGTCCTTGCTGTCGCGCTGCTTTTCGGCGAGTCAAAGGTCGCTGACCTTTGACATTCACTAAACCTCTTGCTGTTGTCAACCGCTCTGGTTGACTTGCTGTTACTGTCAAAGTAACGAACGAGAATGAATGCATTGAGCAGAAGTTGGGTACAAGTACTAACCCTAATTGGGTTTTACCCCTTATGGGCTACCCCATTACAGCCTACACAATGTAAGCTATATATAAGTTTGACACACCCCCATAGGCAAAGTGGGGGAGAACAAGTGGTCACAAGACCAGTCAAGAAAAACAAAGCAAGCTCAGGGTGGATCACAAAGTCACCACACAGTCCGAGCACAAGCAAAGGGCCACAAGGCTAGTTCACATGCAGAGTTATATAAAAGAGAACAACAATACAATGATCATACCCTAGCAAGTGCAAGCATGCAGGTATATATATAGATCACAGTACAAGCAAAGTCACGCAGTAAGCAAGTGAGGCAAAGTAGGCACAAGGCCTAACACAGTAGAGAAGCGCTGATGATCACAAGGCGGAAGTGCCTTGGTGAATATATCAGGAGTGTTGGCCCTAGTGGCCACGTACGCAAGACGAAGGTGGCCACGCTGCTGCAACTCTCAAGCAAGGAAGTATCGTAGAGCAATGTGCTTCGTTCTGTGCTCCAGTCTGTGCTCCTTACACAAGGCAATCATGGCCTTGTTTTCTACGTACAGAACTGGAGGCGAACGAGGCTGCTCTCCCAAGTAAGTCAGCAGGTAGGTGAGCCAGCGTAGCTCCTGTGCAGCCATGGCCCCGGCGTAGATCTCAGCCTCACAACTGAAGCTGAGAACTGAAGACAAGCGGGTAGACCGCCAGGAAACAGAGCCAGAGCCAAGGCTGAAGGTGTAACCCAGTGACGACTGCTGCGTAGCTGAGTCGTCAACCCAGGAAGCGTCTGCGTGACTGGTGAGGACAACTGGACCTCGTCCTCCAAGCACGAGCCCCATGCCCGATGTACTGCACAAGTAACGCAGTACCCTCTTCGCAGCATCCCACTGCACCTTTCGGTGCCTGCCGGGAGCCACGTAGCGAGACAGAAGGCTGAGAGGGTACGCGAGGTCAGGTCGAGTGCACGTCATGAGGTACATGAGGCAACCCACAAGCTCTGGGTACGGACCACTCGGCTCTACGGACTCGTCCGAAGGTGGAGCTGAGAGCGAGTGGCTGGTAGACAGAGGAGAGGGCTGTGGCGAGGAGAACTGGAAGCCGAAGCGCTGAAGGACCTGGTGCACCATGTGTGACTTAGTCAGAGTGATGGTGCGCTGTGCTCTGTCCCGGGTGATCTGCAAGCCAAGATAGCTGCGCAGTTCACCCAGGTCAGTGCAGGTGTGTCTCTTCTGCAGCTCCGACTTCACAAGGGTCAGTGCCTCAGTGTCAGCAGTGGCAAAGACGAGGTCGTTGACGTAGACGAGGACGTAGAACGGCGGCAGCGAGGTGTCGGTGCGTTGAAACAGCAACGGGCCAGTAGTAGCACGAGCAAACCCAAGAGCCGCAAGTGTAGTCCTCAGTGTGTCGTTTCACTTGCGAGGCGCCTGGCGGAGACTGTAGACTGGCCGCCGGAGGCTCCACTGAGTACGTGCAGGAAAAGACTCAGTGAAACCAGGTGGGCGGCGCAGCCAGAGAGTGCAACTCGTAGTCACGCTGAGCAGCGACGTGCAGCAACACCCAAAGAGTAGTCATCTTCGAGGTGGGGGAGAAGGTTTGGAAGTAGTCAACTCCCTGTCGCTAACTGAAGCCTCGAGCAACGTAACGCGCCTTGAAGGCAGGCGGAGAACCCGGCGGCCGCTTCACCCTGAAGATCCACATGCCATCGACTATGTTCGCCCCAAGTGGGGGAACCTCATCGACGTAGGTGCCTGTGGACTTCTAGGATGCCATCTCGGCATCCATGGCTGCCTGCCACTGAGAGGAGTAAGGACCCGTAATCGCCTCTGCGTAAGAGCGCGGGGTCGGGATGTCTGGTGCATTCGGGTCTCCCTCAGGGGCAAGCAGCATGGACGCGAAACGAGGTACAGCAGCTGCAAGACACTCAAAGTCCTCCTGCCTGTCCTCAAGGACGTCTGTGCCAAGAGCACACTCACCCCCGACAGACGGAGGACTAGCATGTCAGAGGTCCACTGGTGATCCCCGATTGATCCTAGGGAAGGGTTACAGGCTCGTTGTCCTGGGGGGTTATGGGTGCACTGACCCGCTACTTAACAAGCCCTTTTATCCCAATGGTCTAGTGGTTGGGATTCTGACATGTTATCAGAGCAAAGGTCTCGGGTTCGAATCCCAGTGTGTGCACTTCGGGCATCCCAGTGCGGGGGGGTGTCAGAGGTCCACTGGTGATCCCCGATTGATCCTAGGGAAGGGTTACAGGCTCGTTGTCCTGGGGGGTTATGGGCGCACTGACCCGCTACTTAACAAGCCCTTTTATCCCAATGGTCTAGTGGTTGGGATTCTGACATAGCAGACGCAGACTCAGCAACAAAAGCAGTGGCGTAGTCTAGACGCCAGGCAGCAGCAAAGTCAAGCAGCTCAGCAACGAGAGTAGACGCCGCAGCAGACTCAAAAGAAGGGTCAGTGGCAGCAGTGGCGAGGAGACGAGAGACTGTGGGACTGGCAGCACGAGCGCGGTCAGACTCAGAGTCAGGGACCTCAGGAAGAGAGGACTCAGGAGGAGCAGGCAGAGGAACACGCAGTGGAGCAGAGGAAGGACGAAGTGCCATAGCGTGCGTGCCGGGGACAGGAGGAGGACGCAAACGAGGAACTCGACAAGCAGTGCGAACAGGCGAGACGGGATGAGACGCAAGCTCACGACGCTCTGTAGGACCGCCGGACTGCTCAGTGTAAGGAGAGGGAGCAGGCAGTGGGGAGGCTGGATGTAACGGCGCCTGCGACTTATCATGCAGTGGACACAGTAAGGGAGGAGTAAGGGCAGTAGAAGACGGGACTCCAAGAACCTGCTGAAGCAGGGGAACGAAGTACGGTCGCGGCCGCACAGTGCCTCCAGCACCTCCAGCTCCAGGGTCAACACCTCCTGCTCCGGCAGCTCCAGCGCCTCCCGCGCCAGTGCCTCCAACTCCAGCTCCTTTAGCTCCAGCGCCTCTAGAGCCAGCTCCACCAGCGCAAGAGCCTCCAACTCCAGCAGCTCCAGGCTCCGTAGGGTCTCCAGCTCCAGCGCCCCCAACACCACCAATCCCGGCAGCTCCAGCACCCCTGGTACGAGCACCTCCAGGACCATCAGCCGCACTACCTCCAGTACCACTAGCTCCAGCAGTAACTCCAGCACGTCCAGCTCCAGCGTCTCCAGCGCCTCTAGCTCCGGGAACTCCACTTTGAAGGCGTGCGCGCCGAACAAGCCACTCACGCAGCTGCTGCGGAGACAGTCGCGGCGAAGCACCAGCAGGACCTCCAAACGAAGCAGCACCCCGAGGCTCAGCACCCCCAGACTCCGCACCCTCTGACTCAGCACCCCCAGGCTCAACACCTTCAGGCTCAGCACCCCCAGGCTCAGCACCCCCAGACCCAGCACCCTCAGACTCCGCACCCCCCGGCTCCGCACCCCCAGACGCAGCACCCCCAGACGCAGCACCTGGAGTAGCATCTGAGCCGACAGCTACCCGAACAGGCGCAGTACCAGGGAGAGGGTCTACCTGAGACACACCCGAGGGAGCAGGACCCTGGGGCGGGAGGGGGTCTACTGGAGGGGGACCGGGAGCAAGGAAGAGCGGCGGGGGCGGGGGAGGGGCAGAGCGGTAGGGGAAGAGACGGTAGAAGGGAACCGGCTCGTCGAACGTGAAGTCATGAGACAGGAGGACACGACGCGAGGTGGGGTGGTAAAAGTGCCAGCCAGGCGCGTCAGGGAAAAAGCCAAGGAAGACGCAGGGGATAGCATGGGCGGAGAGCTTGTCCGTCGACGTATCACGAACAAAGGCACGAGAACCCCAGACCCGGAACACCGACGCATCGCCAAACTCCCCCGTCCAACGCAGTATGGGCGAGGTCTCCGGCAAGGAGACACGGGGGCAGAGGTTGAGCTGATGCGCAGCGTACCGGACCGCAAACGGCCACAGAAAATGGGGAGCAGCCGCATGGATCATGGAGGTACGAGCGACCTCCATGACTAAGCCAATGCGGCGCTCAGCAATCCCATTTTGCTGAGGGGAGTCCGGAAGCGTGAACGACTGGAGAATGCCCTCACCATGACAAAAGTCCCGTAAGAGGTTGGAGGAGCCACCTCTGTCAGAGTGCAGACGCAGGACTGGAAGGTCCTGGCCGAACCGCTCGCGGAGCTGGAGACGGACTGTGCGGATCCAAGGGATCAAGACATCAACGACTTAACCCTTGCCGCGCAAGGGGAAGACCGTGGTGTACCGCGTGTAGTCGTCAACTACCAGCAGAAAGTACAGCTCGCGGCTCTGTCCACTGACTCGGGCTTGGCCCCACACGTCCATGTGGAGAGTCTGCAGTGGAGTAGTCGTCGGGGGAAACGAGGAGGAGTGAGGAGCGGCGCGCTGCCGCCCCTCGATGCACGGAAGGCAGGGCGGGGCAGGCGAGGGCGGGAGGGGAGACCCAGACGGTGGTGCCACAGAAGAGTCTGGTGCGACAGGATTCGACACGAGCAAGAGGCGGCTACCTGACCTGACGCGGACACCTGAGCAGACGCAGCTACCTGAGGAGGCTCGGTAGCGAGTGTGTACTGACTCGACCCTGGCCGACGAGTGAATGTGGCCAGGTGACGCCCCGTCCGTGTGCACGTGCAGATCGACACACGCTGACCCCTTGGAGTGGTGGTAGTGACCATCGCATCCTGGAGGGCAGCGGTACTCACCAAGTTCGTAGAGAACGAGGGGAGATGAAGACCTGACAGTGAGCCGGACGGAACCGCCGGACACGGGAGGACAGTGGAGGAACGGGCAACGACCGAGCCCCCGGAGGGGTCAGCCAGTCTGACCAGGACAGGTGCAGGGAGAGGAGTGAGAGTGGTGGTGTCACGAAAGAGACAGCGCGAGGCGCCTGAGTCCAACGTGAAGGTGTGCAAGGCCTGAGCAGGCTCAGTACCAGGGAGAGTACCAGACTCACTAGCACCTAGAGCAACAGCAACTATACCTGGGTCAGGCGGCACACACAGGTAACAGTCACCCTCAGCACTAACAGACAAAGCATACATAGCAGAAAGAATAGTATCAAAGTCTAAGTCAAAGATAGCAATCCTAGACCTTAGCAGATCTGCCCAGCGAGGGAGCTCGACGTCGTCACCAAACTCAGCACGCCAAGCGTCGTCGAGGCGGGAGAAGCAGCGGTGCTGTGTGTGAAGCTTCCCGCATGTCTGACCAGCACGAAAACCCGTGCGAATGACATACGGGCAGCTATCACTACCCCCAGGCGTCCCACGCTGAAACAACCACTCACGGAGCTGCTGGGGCGACTGGGTCTCACTTCGACGCTGCTGCTGCTGTCGCTGGCCACCACCAGGGCCTCCATGCCGAGGTCCAGTCCTACCACCTCCAGTCCCACCGCCTCCACTGCCGCCACTCCCACCGCTGCCTCCACCGCCGCCACCAGCGCCCCCACTCCTGCCACCAGTCCCACCACCGCCACCACCTCCACTGCCTCCGCTACCTCCACTGCTGCCCCCACCACCACTCCCGCTGCCACCTCCACCACCACCGCTGCCACCTCCACCACCCCTGCCACCCTTGCCCTTGCTGCTGCGGTGCTTCGCACTAGCAGAAGCAGCCCCGACGTCCTCAGCAACAGAGACGTCTGCAGCAGCAGCAGAGGCGTAGGAGGGGGCAAGGGGGGAGGGGGAGCACCCCTCAAAGAAGGGCGGGCGCGGAGTGCCACGAGCAGCACCTACAGCAACTGTACTAGTCTCAGCTGCTAGGAGATGCTGCTCGAGGAGGTCAACAGTGAGGGAGGTGGGGTCAAGGGAGAGAAAGTGGTCCCTGACAGAGCGAAGAGAGTCAGGGAGGCGAGTGACTATGAAGTAGAGGGTGATTAACATCGGGGGCAGGCGAGGAGTAGCGGGCGACTACAGCAGCGTACAGTGCCTGGGCTGTCCTGTGCTGTCCAAAGTGGGCGCATTCGGCTAACGGCAGGTGGTTGCGAATGGCCAAGCGGGCAGCAGCGTTGCGAGTAAGCCACTGTGAGCGAGTCGCACTGTCAGCTATGGCGGGAGGGGCAGGAGCGGCGCCTGACGCAAGGTCAAACAGCGAAACACTGTCCTTAGAATCGCTCAGTAGATACAGTTGCAGGTCGTCGAGCCACGTGTCAAACTGAATCGGTCTGCCCTCATGATCGAACGCGAGAACCCTAAGCGAAGCCATAGCTGTGCAGCACGCAGGAGCAGCAGTAGCAGCAGCAGTAGCAGCAGTAGCAGTAGCAGCAGTAGCAGCAGGAGCAGTAGCAGCTGTAGCAGCAGCAGGGACAGAGAGGCCAAGGGGCCGAGGGGCTTGGGGCCTAGGGGCCGAGGGGCCGAGGGGCCTGGGGCGTAGGGGCCAAGGGGCTGAGGGGCGGGGCCGAGGGGCCTAGGGGCCGAGGGGCCAAACACGAAAGGGGGGGGCCTAGGGGCCGAGGGGCCAAGGGGCCTAGGGGCCTGGGGCCTAGGGGCCTAGGGGCCAAGGGGCCGAGGGGCGGGGCCGAGGGGCCTAGGGGCCAAGGGGCCAAACACGAAGGGGGGAGGGCCTAGGGGCCTAGGGGCCGAGGGGCCGAGGGGCCGAGGGGCGGGGCCGAGGGGCCTAGGGGCCAAGGGCCCAAACACGAAGGGGGGGGGGCCTAGGGGCTGAGGGGCCAAGGGGCCGAGGGGCCTGGGGCCTAGGGGCCGAGGGACCGAGGGGCGGGGCCGAGGGGCCTAGGGGCCAAGGGGCCAAACACGAAGGGGGGAGGGGCCTAGGGGCCGAGGGGCCAAGGGGCCGAGGGGGCTGGGGCCTAGGGGCCGAGGGGCCGAGGGGTCGAGGTCGAGGGGGCCAAGGCTAGGGCGACGGGTCGCTAGGGGCCGAGGCTAGGGCGACGGGTCGCTAGGGGCCAAGGCTAGGGCGACGGGGCCGCAGCTAGGGGCGACGGGTTGCGATGGGCCGAGGCGAGGGGGGGGGGGAATGGGGCGACGGGTCGCGGGTCGCTAGGGGCCGAGGCTAGGGCGACGGGACGACGGGACCACAGCTAGGGGCGACGGGTCGCGGGTCGCTAGGGGCCGAGGCTAGGGCGACGGGGCGACGGGGCGACAAGGCCGTGGCTAGGGGCGACGGGGCGACGGGCCCGCGGCTAGGGGCGACGGGGCCAAGGGACCGCGACTAGGGGCGACGGGGCCAAGGGGTCGAGGGTAAGGCGACGGGGCGACGGGTCGCTAGGGGCCGCGGCTAGGGGCGACGGGTCGACGGGGCGACGGGTCGCTAGGGGCCGCAGCTAGGGCGACGGGGCCAAGGGGTCGCGGCTAGGGGCAACGGGGCCAAGGGGCCGTGGCTAGGAGTCGCGGCTAGGGGCGACGGGGCGACGGGTCGCTAGGGGCCGTGGCTAGGGCGACGGGGCAACGGGGCCAAGGGGCCGCGGCTAGGGGCGACGGGGCCAAGGGGCCGGGCTAGAGGCGACGGGTCGGGGCCTAGGGGGCCTACGGGTCGCGAGGGTGGCTAGCAGGGCAGCAGGTGGTGGGCCCAAAAAAAACGGTCCTAGAAGGGACCTGCTCTGAAACCATGTCAAAGTAACGAACGAGAATGAATGCATTGAGCAGAAGTTGGGTACAAGTACTAACCCTAGTTGGGTTGTACCCCTTATGGGCTACCCCACTACAGCCTACACAATGTAAGCTATATATAAGTTTGACAGTTACTTCGTTGTAGTTCGCTTCGCTTACGTTGTAGTGTTGGACACATCAGAAGCGCGAACTATATGTTTCCAACAGATGAGGGGGGGGCTCTGTGGGTGGAGGCCCCGTATTTGTCGGAGGCACGGTTGTGAGGGGATAGGGGAGGGGGAAAGGGAGGGGGTTAGCGGTTTGGTATCATAATAACTGTGCAGGAATTATTGGATTAGCAAGAGGTAGGGTACAAGTACTAACCCTATAAGTGCTGTACCCCATAAGGAGTGCCCCACTATAGCCTACAAGTACGATTTTACATTGACACACCCCCATAGGCTAAGTGGGGGACAACAAGACGGTCACAAGACTAGTCAATCAAGACAACAGAGCAAAGCGGGTGGATCTCAAGGACACCACACAATCCGAGCACAAGCAAGCGGCCACATGGGCAGTTCACATGCAGAATCATAATACCAAGGCATACACTGATCACAACCTAGCAAGAGTAAACAAGCAGGTATATAAAGATATATCAGTGTACAACAAGAGCAAGTCAAGCAACCAGCAGGTGAGGCAGAGTGGGCACAAGCCCAAGAGCAGTGCAGAAACGCTGATGATTACCAGACCCAAGGGCCTTGGTGAACACATCAGCAGTGTTGGCCCGCGAGGCCACGTAGGAAAGGTGGAGCTGACGAAGCTACTGCAGCTCACGCGCAAGGAAGTAGCGACGAGCAATGTGCTTCGTTCTGTGCTCCAATCTCTGCTCGTGACACAATGCAAGCATTGCCTTGTTGTCGACGTACAGAACTGGAGGAGATCAGCCTCCCAAGTCGGTCAGCAGGTAGGTCAGCCTGCGTAGCTCCTCTGTAGCCATGGCCCCAGCATAGATCTCAGCCTCACAGCTGGAACTAAGCACAGAAGAAGAACGAATGGACCTCCACGAGACAGAATCAGAGCCAAGACTGAAGGTGTAACCCTGTGACGAACGCTGAGACGCGTGGTCGTCGGCTTAAGAAGCGTCGGAGTGTCCTATGAGTACCACTGAACCCTGTCCTCCAAGCACGAGCCCCATGCCCGATGTACTGCACAAGTAACGCAGTACCCTCTTCGCAGCATCCGAGTGCACCTTTCGGTGTCTACCGGGAGCCACGTAGCGAGCCATGAGGCTGAGAGGGTATGCGAGGTCAGGTCGTGTGCACGTCATCACGTACATGAGGCAACCCACAAGCTCTGGGTACGGACCACTCGGCTCTACGGACTCGTCCGAAGGTGGAGCTGAGAACGAGTGGCCGGTAGACAGAGGAGTGGGCTGTGGCGAGGAGAACTGGAAGCCGAAGCGCTGAAGGACCTGGTGCACCATGTGTGAATGAGTCAGTGTGATGGTGCGCCGTGCTCTATCCCAAGTGATCTGCAAGCCAAGATAGCTACGCAGCTCACCCAGGTCAGTGCAGGTGTGTCTCTCCTGCAGCTCCGCCTTCACTAGGGCCAGCGCCTCAGTGTCTGCAGTAGAAAAAACTAAGTCGTCGACGTACACTAGAACGTAGAACGGCCGCATGGTAGTGTCGATGCGTAGAAACGGCGACGGGTCAGCAGAGGAAGGAGCAAACCCAAGAGCCGCAAGTGTAGTCCTCAGTGTGTGGTGCCACTCTCGGGGCGCCTGGCGGAGACCATAGACTGGCCGTTGGAGGCTCCACTGGGTACTCGCAGGAAACGACCCAATGAAGCGGGGTGGGCGGCGCAGCTAGATCTCCTCGTGAAGGCTGCCCTGCAGGATAGCTGTGGAGAAGTCGAGGGAGTGCAGCTTGTAGTCACGCTGTGCTGCAACGTGCAGTAGCACCCAAAGAGAGAACCATGTAGTCACAACTGGAGCTGAGAACCGAAGACGAGCGGGTAGACCGCCAAGAAACAGAGCCGGAACCAAGGCTAAAGGTGTAACCCTGTGACGACCGCTGCGTAGCTGAGTCGTCAACCCAAGAGGCGTCTGCGTGACAAACGAGAACAACTGGACCCCGTCCTCCAAGCACAAGCCCCATGCTCGACGTACTGCACAGGTAACGCAGTACCCTCTTTGCAGCATCCCAGCGCACCTTTCGGTGCCTACCAGGAGCCACGTAGCGAGCCAGAAGGTTGAGAGGGTACGCGAGGTCAGGTCGTGTGCACGTCATCAGGTACATGAGGCAACCCACAAGCTCTGTGTACGGACCACTCGGCTCTAGGGATTCGTCCGAAGGTGGAGCTGAGAGCGAGTGGCAGGTAGACAGAGGAGTGGGCTGTGGCGAGGAGAACTGGAAGCCAAAGCGCTGAAGGACCTGGTGCACCATGTGTGACTGAGTCAGTGTGATGGTGCGCCGTGCTCTGTCCCGGGTGATCTGCAGGCCAAGATAGCTGCGCAGTTCACCCAGGTCAGTGCAGGTGTGTCTCTTTTGCAGCTCGGACTTCACACGGGTCAGTGCCTCAGTGTCAGCAGTGGCAAAGACGAGGTCGTCGACGTACACGAGGACGTAGAACGGCGGCAGGGACGTGTCGGTGCGTAGAAACAGCGACGGGTCAGCAGTAGAAGGAGCAAACCCAAGAGCCGCAAGTGTAGTCCTCAATGTGTCGTGCCACTCGCGAGGCGCCTAGCGAAGACCGTAGACTGGCTGGCGGAGGCTCCACTGGGTACCTGCAGGAAACGTCCCAGTGAAACCAGGTGGTCGGCGCAGCCAGATCTCCTCGTGCAGGCTGCCCTGCAGGAAAGCTGTGCTGAAGTCCAGAGAGTGCAACTCGTAGTCACGCTGAGAAGCGACGTGCAGCAACACCCGAAGAGTAGTCATCTTCGGGGTGGGGGAGAAGGTCTGGAAGAAGTTGACCCCCTGTCGCTGATTGAAGCCTCGAGCAACGTAACGCGCCTTGAAGGCAGGCGGAGAACCCGACGGCAGCTTCACTCTGAAAATCCACATGCCATCAACTATGTTCGCCCCAGGAGGAGGACCCTCGTCGACGTAGGTGCCTGTGGACTTCCAGGAAGCCTCTCTGCGTCCATGGCTGTCTGCCACTAAGAGGAGTACTCACCCGCGATCGCCTCAGCCTAAGAGCGCGGGGCAGGGATTTCAAGTGCATCCGGGTCTCCCTCAGGGCAGAGCAGCATGGATGCGAAACAAGGTACAGCGGCCGCAAGACACTCAAGCTCAAACTGTCTATCCTCAAGTACGTCACTGACAAGGGCAGGCTCACCTCTGACGGACGGAGGACAGACAGACTCAGACTCAGTAACAAGGAGACGAGAGTGGATACCGCGGAGACGCAGTAGGGAGGGGTGACCGAGGCGGTGGTGCCAGAGGAGAGTCTGGTGGGAGAGTACCCTACACGAGCAAGACACTGCAAGCTGACAAGACGCAGACACCTGACTCGACGCAGCCACCTGACTTGCCACAGCCACCTGTGCTGACGCAGTGGTCAGTGTGTACAGACTAGACCCAGGCCGTCGAGTGAACGTAGCCAGGTGACGGTCAGTCCGGGAGCACGTATAGATCGCCACACGTTGCCCTTCCAGGAATAAAGGTATCAATTGAGACATCCTGAATGGCAGCGTTGCTCACCAAGTTCGTCGAGAACGTGGGGAGGTGGAGACCTGACAGAGAACCGGAGGGGACTGCTGGACACGGGAGGACAGTGGAGGCTCGTGCGACTACTGGGCCCCCAGTGGGGTCAGCCAGTGAGACCAGTACCGGTGCAGCAAGTGGTGTGAGTGTGGTGCAGTCACGAAAGAAGCAACGTGACGCACCTGAGTCAAGTGTGAAAGAGTGCAAGGCCTCAGCTGAGGAAGGACCTGTGGCGGGAGACGCACGAGCACCTAAAGCTGCAGCAGACTCACTAGCACCTAGTGCTGCAGCAGACTCACTAGCACCGAGTGCGGCAGCAGACTCACTAGCATCTAGTGCAGCAGCCTCGACAGAACCAGTGACACATCGCTGAGGAAACAACTCACTAAGCACCTGAGGGGAGAAGGTCTCCTGCAGAATCTGCTGCCACCTCTTTGCAGTACGTAGAAAACCAAAGCCTCCACCACCTGGACGGGCTCGCTGAAGAACCCACTCGCGAAGCTGCTGAGGGGTGGTGTCGTCCGGGAGAGGCAGTGACCGCCGCTGTCCACCCCTAGCCGCTGCAACTGCCGTGATAGTGGCCATGACAGGCAGTGACAGTCAGTAGTAGGTCCAGCACCTCCGGCACCAGCAGCACCTCCAGCACTCCCAGTTGCACCTCCAGCACCCCCAGCACCAGCAGCACTTCCAGCACTCCCAGCAGCACCTCCACCAGCAGCAGCAGTAGCACGAGCAGCAGCAGCAGCAGTAGTGGCAGCAGGGCGGCTCGGTGGGGCTGGTGATCAAGGTAGGGCGGCGCGGCTCGGGTTGGGCAGGGCGGCTCGGGCTGGGCGGCGCGGCTCGGCCGGGTAGGGCGCGCCGCGGGCTGCAGGGCAGGGCGCGCGGTGGACAGGGCAGCAGGGCGCGTGCTGTGCAGGGCAGCAGGGCGCGACGTGTGGGGCAGCAGAGCGCGACGCGCTGGCTGCAGCAGGGCGCGACGTGAGGGGCAGCAGAGCGCGACGCGCTGGCTGCAGTAGGGCGCGACGCGCAGGGCAGTAGAGCGCGACGCGCTGGCTGTAGTAGGGCGCGACGCGCTGGCTGCAGCAGGGCGCGACGCGCAGGGCAGCAGAGCACGATGCACTGGCTGCAGTAGGGCTCGACGCGCTGGCTGCAGCAGGGCGCGACACGCAGGGCAACAGAGCGCGACGCGCTGGCTGCAGTAGGGCGCGACGCGCTGGCTGCAGCAGGGCGCGACGCGCAGGGCAGCAGGGCGCGACGTGCGGGCTGCAGCAGGGCGTGACGTGCGGAGCAGTGGAGCGCGACGCGCGGGCTGCAGCAGGGCGCGACGTGCGGGGGGCAGGCAGTGTGAGTAGCTGCAGGGCAGCTCGACACTGTGCGAGCAGGGCCGGACAGCGCAATGGCGCTTCGGGCAGGAACGAGCGAAACTACCGTATCGGTGGGCCCTAAACACTTAACAGGTTTCCTGCTCTGAATACCATGTCAGAATAACTGTGCAGGAATGATTGGATTAGCAAGAGTTGGGGTACAAGTACTAACCCTAGAAGTGCTGGACTCCATAAGGAGTGCCCCACTATAGCCTACAAATAAGATTGTACTTTGACACTTGGGGTTGGGGGGCAAGGTGCAAAGGAACATGGGTTCTGAGGGGCATCTTTAGGGCGGGGTACTGGTTTGTTGTTGAGTATCATTGTCAATCCGGGCTGTTTAGGGGGTAGTTATGCTCGATGTTCCATGCTGTATGTAACTACATTCTAAAAAAAAAAAAAAATGGAGTGGTGGAACTGACAGAGTGTCTGAAGTTGGAGCAATCAAGCATCTAATTAGTCTCAATTGCAAGCCACACAATGCAGGCTGATATTTGTCATCCAATGTAAAGCTATGTTGCATAATTCTTAAGATTTAGCTTAGAAAGCATGTGATCTACGGTAATTCACCAGCTGAAAATTCAGCTGCTCAAGCCTCTTAACTAGCATTCCATGGAGCCTCATGCGAATACAGGTGTTCAACCCGTGATGACTGAACGTGGGATCACTTCTCAAGGTCTCCCAGGTCTGCAAGTACCGTACAAGGAAATAAATTAACCCATGTTGGAAGTAAAAGGGGAATCGTATGTGGTGGTGGGATTGAGACAGGGACAAAAGGATTGATGAGATTTGGAGGGGTGGGAAAAAGAGGGAAACGAGGGTGTGCGGGGAGACAAGACCAAACAAGCTCAATACGGGGGCGGGACAAGGACCAAGGGCAGGAGATCAGAATGTGGGTCGGATGAGAGATTCGAAGAAAGGAAAGGCTGGGCTTGTGGTTGGTGCAAGTGCACGAAAGAGTCACTTACCTTCATCCTCCTCGTCCTCATCCTCATCACCACCAAGCCCAGCACCTCCGAAATCAGCACCACCAAAATCAGCACCTCCAAAATCACCACCTCCAAAACCACCACCAAAGCCGCCAGCACCACCGAATCCACCAGCACCCTGCATCTCAAAACAGAACGAAGCATGTCAAGGAAATTCACAAGGATAAATGTGCTGCATGCACGCATCCAGTTCCACACACTGAATCAGCATGTACAGAAATAAACAGAATTTATGTGCAAATGTTGCAATATAGTTGATCACAGTGTTTAAAGTGAGCTAAAATGGACCATAGTGCCTCACCTGGAATTGTTTCATGAAGTCAGGGTCCACTGTAAAAAACAGAAGTAACAAAGAGAGGGTGGAGATTTAAGAGTTAAAAGGGAGCAATATGACATATGAAGTTTCAGGGGGTGTGGAGCGATATGACATACCAAGACTCTACACAACTGTGAAAAAGCGTGTGACAGAGCATATGTAGCACAGCAATTGCTTGGACCGATCAGCCATCCAGGCGAGACGCTTCAGCAACCATGGCCACGTAGAAGTTGATTGTCATGCTATACCATTGTGCCAAAAAACACAAAACGTGTTTCCCTTCGTACTGTTCACCTCGTGTTCTTCCATTCTTTAACCTGTTCACGATCCAACGCGATCCCACTTGTACTCACATTGGTTAGCACTTGACTCCTCGTCTTCATCAACCCACTTGTTCCAGTCAACCTTGAGGAACGGCGGAGCTCGTCCTGCAGCCTTGATCAACCGCGGCCACCATTTGGCCTCCGCCTTCACCACCATGAATAACGTGTGCCGCGACGTGCTCACCACTTTGCTCTCCTGGAACGGATCGTCAGCACGGAAAACGAGAAGTTGCGTCAATAACGTTATAACGTACCCAATCGCCAAGGCTGGACTAATGACCAAACGGAGTACCTTCCAAAAATAAGATGTGGAGCCAGATGACTGGCATAAAGTGCAATTGAGGGTCACAACTGAACGAGTCTGATCTATGTTGGCCGAACCACGCACCTCGACATTAATTTTATCGAACAGCTCAAGATCGACGGCGAAGTCTTGATCGTCGGCTCCTGCTTTAGCTGAGTACGATAGCTTCCCCTCTGGATCTAGATTCGTCTCGATGTTGTTAGCGTCAGGGAGCTCGACTGTGATGATAACGCTGTCTGACCGTTGAGCCCAGATCACCTCTGGATGGCGGCTGCACAGACCAGACGCAGGTTAACGTCAGTGCGAATTACCGTAGAGTAAGTTACATGATAAACCCCACATGATCGAACCTATACGCACAAACAAAACCGACCAGACGAAGATGATTATATTAATCTGTGGTGCAGAGTCAAGACGTAGCAGGCACAATTCCCGTACCCCATGGTGGTTTGGATGAGAGAAGAACGAGAAGTTCAGATGTTGGGGACCGATCCGAAGCCTCGAAGAAAGTAGGAAATCAGGATCGCTGCTCAAAGAGTCTAGAGTGACGTTGCACTTCTGAAGGTAGCGTTAGTGACAGCTGATCACAACGAAATGGTGGCGTTGCAGGGATCTTTCGTCTCGCAGACTAACTGAGGGCAGGAGGACGTCCTAGCGACCAAGAATCTCGAGAGAATGTTCGGGAGCCTAGAAATATTAGTGCAGGAGAGGTGATTAGAGCATCGACTCTCTAATCGGGATAAAATAGTATGCCTTGCAAATGGTAGCACAAGTGCTGGTGCGAAGGGGAGAGAGGAAGGCAGAAGAGATATTTCTCGTTCTGTCCGCTTGGGTCTCCAGGTGGTTCTGGAACTTGCAGAGTCAGGGGAAGGGGCGTTGCTGGAGAACAGATGGCCACTCACATGCTGCCACGTTGGGGAAGAACGTAAGAGGCTTTCAGTTCGGTCGGCTGCAGTGACTGCATAAGCAGGAAGTCAGTGATTTTATACACAGAAGGTCGGTTTATCAAACCTCTTCAAAAGCACCGCCCCGGACCGCACAAACCTCTTCTGTCTACGCACCGCAGCAATTTCGAGGAGATACCTAAAGGTGCAACGCCGGAACACGCAGTAACGAGGATAATCTGCTCTTCGCTGATCAGTTGCTGAGATCCCTAATACTTGCATCCTGATCCGTCTTTCGTCGTAACTAGCTGCTGTCGATTACCTTCGTCAGGTCATCACAGTGAGAACATGGCGGTAAGTTCTTTTTCCGTTGTCTAAGTCTAGAGATGGAAAATGCTCAAAGTCTGCTTCCTGATGCTTAATCTCCTCTCTTTCGTTCGCGTTTCCGCAGACCGTTCCAGTAAACCCTAAGCCGTTTCTTAACGATCTCACGGGGAAGCAAGTCATCGTGAAGTTGAAATGGGGCATGGAGTACAAAGGTGAGTGCTTAACAAAGAACGTTGTTTGTGTCCTTCGGACTATCCGTTTCTATCCGATGACCTAATTGCGTCGTTTGACTCTCGCAGGCTATCTCATGTCTGTCGACGCCTATATGAACCTCCAGGTAAACCAGAACTTAACATTTAGCCTTTTATAACGGTAACAATACGGTTTTATCGGACTCGCATCAGGTCATCGCAATTTTAAAATTAGTCTCAGCTGTGATTCGTCCGTGTGTTACGTTGACGGCGTGTGCAGCTAGCGAGCACGGAAGAGTACATCGACGGTCAGTTCATGGGAAGCCTTGGTGAAGTGCTCATCAGGTGCGCTCCTCGCTGCCTCGCATGCTCCTTCGCATTATGCTCCCTGCTCCTTCGCATGATGCGCCGTGCCTCGCATGCTCCTTCGCATGATGATCTTCATTTCATCGGTCGTTTTCGCACTGACTTGCTTCCATCCTTGCTGCCATCAATGTCATTAAGGCGAGCAGCCAGCCCACTTCAGAGTCCTCCTCTACCTTCCACTCGCCTGCTTCCCTGCCTTTTCATACAGTCCGCACATTCCACAATCCAACTAATAGTTCCTTCAACCCGTCCCATCCCGTCCCGCCCTTACACTGATTCGTCTCTGCGAAAGTTACCTTGTGATTGAATGTGCTGACTGGCTTTCCCTCCCTCCCCTCCTTCCCCGGCTGGAATGGTCTGGTTGAGTGTGTGTTATGCATGAATGTTCCACATGCTGTGCTGAATCGGTCTGCGTTCCGTCTGCATGTTGTCATGTGAACCAACCAACCCGCGGGCGCGCAGATGCAACAACGTGCTGTACATGAGAGGCGTGCCTGAGGACGATGAGATCACAGAAGCACAGGAGGAGGAAGGCTGACAGCCAGGAAAGAGAGAGACGGTTAACACGCCGAAAGGCAAGGTACATCCTCTTCGTCCCACAACTCCAAACCCCACCTTCCCCCCCTTCCCCGCCCCCCATGCCACCCCTCCCATGCGCATAGCCTCTCCCATCACCTACCCTCTCCCATGCACCTTCCCTCTCCCATGCCCCTGCCCTCTTCCATATACCTAATCACCCTGTGCCCTCCCCCATTATGTGATTAACCCACCCATTTCCCATTCCCCTCCCCTTTCCCCCCCTCCCCCCTCTCACCATTCAGCTTCATTTCTTGATACCTGTTGCGTTTCACCTTCACCCCCCCCGCTTCACCACTTGTTGTTTCCACTTCCTCCACTCGTTGTCTTCCATCAACCCCTCTTCCAAATTAACTCATTCCCTCACACCTGTTTAAGGTCCAGAATCGTAGTTCTTCGCCCCGTTCATAAGATGCCCCATCTTTCCATTGCCCATGTTGCATTTGTCCATATTTGTCAGCTTTGTAAGGCTCTCTGCGGTATCTCACGTCGATATCTTCTTGCCACACTTTCTCGACAGTCGAATATGCTGAATTCACCCCTGCAAGGTAGACCAATATGGTAAGGCAACGATGTAGGGGACATGTGTTAAGACTAACATATCTAGGGGCAGCATCTGCGTTTCCTGTAGTTGCTTGTAGTCGCCATACAGTGTGGCTTGAAGCCTGGAAAAAAAATAGCAGGGGATGGCATTGTGTGGCATGGCATGGCGCCCTCCTTCGTAAGATGCCCATATAAATTTGTGTTCTGATTGTTCTGTGCTTGGACTGGACACTGAAATCCAGTGCTTATCTGCATTCTTACCACTTCCAAGCATGCACTGTTGAGTGTGCTCCCAGTTTGACCGGTTTCTGTGTTCCATTGTGGTTTGAAAGCTCGGTTACCGTAACTTGGCCTCAAATACAGAAGTACGGTAATGTGATATTGTTATATCTATTGTTTGACGGTTTTGTTGCAAGATAGGCTCTCTGTTTAGGTAGAGGGAACAAGTAGCTGCTTTCCTTGTCCTAGAGGCTTCATTCGGCAAGCATGTACTTCCGTAATTCTATAAGGAGGCAATTTGCCGAGGATGAGAACTGTGGCAATATCCATGCCACGTAGTCAGCTTTTCGGGCAGCTTAAAAGTGGATACTGGATTATTCTCAGAAGTCGATCACAGTTCATCGGACGGCATTCAGCTTACCATCGTGGTGTAGGGGCAGCAGTAAAGCAGTGATGCTGTACATCGTCAACAAACCGAGTCGCTAAAGCGACGCCGCCCTCCCGTGACGCCTTCAAGTAATGGCTTATTTCACTGGACCAGCCCGATGCAGACGATGAATTGTTAACGGCAAACATCGACTTCGCACTATATATGATATGTTCGAGATGGTCAAGAGCCGGAAATTCAACAATGTAATTATCGATCGTCATAATGAAGAAGGTGTACAGAGCAGAAGTATCATGGAAAAATATTTCAGACTGCCCGTATATTCGGCATTGATGGTCAACCGAGCCGCGGCCCTCATTGACCAGAACCTCGGCGCTTCACCTGAGCCTTGATGGGGGAGGAGCATCTGGGGGGTAAATTTTCGAGAATAAATTGGGGCTGGAAATCCAATCCAGTCATTCACTTCCAAGCGTCGTTTCAAGGTTCAATCCCCTGTCTACCCTTCTAAATTTCACCATGGCACCAATGAAGCTCCTCGCTCTTCTGGTCGCGATTTCGGTCGCCCTGCTTGTGCCCTCCGCTTATGCGGAGTCCAGCGCCATCGCCACTTCAGGTGGGTACCGTCATTCCGCTGCTGTGTCTGCTGCGGCAAAGTTGTGCTGTTCTTTTTCGTTCGTTCTTTTCTTTTTGTCAATTCTTTTATTATTTTCTTCGAAATGAAGCCAATTCTGACGCACAGAGGCGTTTTATTGCACGATCCGCAGATTTTGACGCCACGCTCGACGCAAGGCGCTTCTTGGGCGACGACCACCACCACGACGACGACCATCACGACGACCATCACGACGATCACCACGACGATCACCACGAGGAGAAGTCCAAGCCCAAGCCCAAGCCCGAGCCGGAGGAGCCCAAGCCGAAGCTGACGTGCATTCAGAAGTACAAGATTAAGTACGCCGCGTGCGACACTAAGGAAGAGCAGTGTGTCGCGAAGGCGGAGGACGCCGACGAGAAGGAGATGTGCGAGGCGCAGTCGACCATGTGCGAGCGCAAGGCGTACCGTTCGTTCAAGAACTGCAAGTACGGCAAGTGGGGGTGCAAGGACTGGTGCCTGTACCGCCGTCGCCAGTGCCTCAAGTGGTACAAGGCCCCGATGTGCGAGGAGAAGTACGGGGAGTGCACTGAGGCGTGCAAGCCCAAGCCCAAGCCGTCACCGGCGCCCAAGAAGGAGCACGACGACCACCATGATGACCATCACGACGACGATCACCACCACGACCACCACGACGATTAGGTGGCGTCTTTTCGAACGATTCCTGTCGATTGCACGCCCAAAGGACCTCGAGGGTGCGATGAGCCAGGACGAGCAACCTCACACGAAGGATTCGCGGGAGCCTCTTGGTGACACTCACAAGGGTGAACCTGTGACTGCGAGGGAGTGTAACCTCTTGTTATGCTGCTTCTTGAGTTCCGCTGCTACGATTTTCTGCTATCCTTCTTGTGTGGGTTGCCTTTTTTCGCCTGTGCGGTCACGGGGATGCGTTTGGCAAGCTTGGCCTGGGATTTATTTGGAAGGGTGGTAGAGGGGATAGGGGGGTTGAGTGGACTGTGTGTGGTAGTGGGGAATAATCTGTGCTTCGTTGTAGTGATGATATTTGCAACAATTATGGGAAATCTATACCTTTCCACATCCCTCAACACCCCCCTCTCGACTCAATTCCCTGGATCATTAGAACATGGGAAAGGAAATATTGGCAAGAGCTGTACCAAAAGGCTGCGTATCAAACCTTCTTCCTTTCAAGATCCCCCTGCTCCTTCATTCTCTCCTCCCCTCCTTTTCCACGTCATCCTCATCTCTCTCTTCCTCCTCCCGACAAACTTCCTCCTCCTCATCCTGATCATCTCCCTCATCCTACTCTTCCTTTCAAGACCCCCCCTGCTCCTTCATTCGTACAACGAACACTCTCTGCTCCTCAACTCCCCCCATCTCTCCTCCCTGCCCTTCCCCCCAAACAACTGTATCAATGCCACCTTCCATCTAACTTGTTACGAATGGATGATCTCCTAACATCACCTCCTGGTCTTATCGAGTACCTCTATGTGGGAATTAGGAACACCATGCACGTCTACAAGCAGACGAGCCAACTCATCCAGCACCGCTCCCTGAATCAGCACCTCGTGCTGCCCCATCTTCCCTGCTTCACGTGCGTGGGTGCAAGGGTGCATAGACGGAGAGGGATGGTAGAGAGAAATGCGGAGAGTCGCTCTACAACGGTAGAAGACTACGGTACATGGGAGGTTACGAATTGTACGAGGTGATCGCAGCGTTGCATACGTTAGCACTACTTGTTGTGCTTGTAGGTTAAGATGGCAAGATTTTCATTATAAAAAGTTGGAACAACAAGCATATAATGGCAAGAAATTCGGTACACCTAGGAGGGCATTGCAACACACCGAGCAACCTAGCAAGGCGACTTCCAGCGCAGCACGAAGGCGGCTTGCCAACGTAGAAGGAACACGGCGTGCCAGCGCTGCAGCAAGGCGGCTTGCCATCGTTGCACCAGGGTGGCCTGCCAACACTGCAGTCGCAAGTGAACATGAGCGCACATGTGCGTCACCTACCAAGTAGGTGGAGGTTTGCTCAACAGATGGTTGCGTGCACGTCGCGCACGTGATGCACATTGCGCAGATGCCAGGTTGTATAGCACATGATGCTGATTCCGCAGGTCGACCTTCGTCAAATCCGCATGGGGCGAAATTGGCGCACCTGCAGAATCTCGCCTACTAATGATGTTTGGTCGACCAGAATGAGGCCGCTCATCCGACGTCGATGATCGACGGTTGGTCGACGCCCATATGTCGGCGCCATGTCGACGATCACCTTCGTCGACCACATTGGCTCGACATCGTCCGCCGGCTTCACTTCGCTGGCCAACATCTCATCAACTTCACTATGGTTGCTTCGCTCTGGTCGGCTGCTATAGTCCCGCCCAATTCGACGAACCAATCTCTTCGACTTCCTCCTCAAAGTCGACGTTGACCACATAACGTAGCCGGCTGCACACCTAACGCACTGGACAGTAAGGCCAGCTTCGCCCAAGTGAGGGGCGGGGTCTTTTCTCATCGACATCCCACCATGCACGCCTACAAGCAGACGAGCCAACTCGTCCAGCCCCGCTCCCTGAATCAGCACCTCGTGCTGCCCCTTCTTGCTTACTTCATGTGTGTGGGTGCAAGGATGCATGGACGGAGAGGGAGGGTAGAGAGAAAGAGAGGGCATGGGAGGGGCAGAAGGTGAACATCCAACACCCCTCCGTGAATCAACACCTCTTGCCCCCCCCTTCTTGCCTACTTCGTATGCATGGATGCATGGGTGCATGGCTTCGCCCAAGAGAGGGCGGTTTCTCGTCCACACTCCCCTGCCCAGCTCAATCTTGGGCACACACACTCTCAAGGTCCACCCAAGGAACCTACGTAATAGAATACAAGGGGGATACTACGCCGGCGTGCAAACCCCGCTCACCGCATCAGCCATGTTGAAGGACATGGCGCCTACTCTGCACATCGTCGACGTCGATGTCGGCAAGGTGGACTTGCCCGACAACGACACAGCACTGGTTGAATGCTGGAAAGTGCAGTGCCGGATGTGCAGTGCCTCCGTGAGGCAACCTGTCGGCTGCTCGGTCGTCAGAACTTACCGCAGCGCAATCTTCTTGCACTTCACCATCTACTGCAGCCAGACGTAGCGTCGCTCCATGTGCTTGATGTCAAATTATATGTTTACTGCTATCTAGGCTGTAGTGGGTTTAGGCTTAGGGGGTACAGTAAGTTGCTCGACACTTCATTGTATCCCCCTCCTTGCCCTAATCCATCTCATTCCTTCCTACCTATCTCAACATGGTATTAAGAGCCATTAGGTCCTTAGGACCAGATTTCTAAAAGGGCCCACCGTTAAGTCTTCGATTTCCTGCCCGAATCGCGCCCCTAGGCGCGTCACCTTTTTATCCTGCCTGAATCGCGACCTTAGGCACGTCGATTTTCTGCCCGAATCGCGCCCCTAGGCACGTCGGTTTTCCTGCCCAAATCGCGCCCCTAGAAGCGACGGTTTTCCTGCCCGAATCGCGATCTTAGGCACGACGAATTTCTGCCCATATCGCGCCCGTAGGCGTGTCGATTTTCCTGCCCTTCCAGCGCGCGCCTGCCCTGCAAACGCTACCCACGCGCTGCCCTGCCCCGCCCGCGCGCGGCTGTCCTGCCCTGCCCTACGCGCTGCCCTGTGCCGCCCGCGAGCGCCTACCCTACGCGCTGCCCTGCGCCGCCCGCGAGCGCCTGCCCTGCGCTCTGCCAGCGACCCGCACCCGCTCTAGCCCGCCCTGCCCTACGCGCTGCCCTGCGCCGCCCGCGAGCGCCTGCCCTGCGCCCTGCCAGCGACCCGCACTAGCGCTAGCCCACCCCTACCCAGCATCCCGCGCGCTGCCCTGCCCTGCAGCCCGCGCGACGCCCTGCCCTGCAGCGCGCGCGCTGCCCTGCCCGTGCACCCGCTGCCAGCGCCCTGCCAGCTGCTGTGCCTGCGCGCTGCTTGCACAGCCAGTGCGCTGCCCGCACACTGTCTGCGCCGCCTGCGCGCGCCTTGCCTGCGCTGCGGCTGCTGCTAAGATACTGCTGCCGCTTGCCTCGAGCGTGCCCTGCCCTGCCGTGGGCTGCTGCGCTGCTGCTGTGCTGCTGCTGGCGACTACTGCTGCTGCCGCTAGGCTGCTGCTGCTGCTAGGCTGCTGCTGCCGCCTGCGCTGCTGCTGCCACCTGTGCTGCTACTGCTGCGCTGCTGCTGCTGCTCAGCTGCTGCTGCCACCTGTGCTGCTGCTGCTGTGCTGCTGCTGGTGCTGCTGCCGCCTGCGCTGCTGCTACTGCTGCGCTGCTGCTACTTCTCAGCTGCTGCTGCTGCTAGGCTGCTGCTGCCGCCTGAGCTGCTGCTGCCACCTGCGCTGCTGCTGCCACCTGTGCTGGTGCTGCTGCTAAGCTGCTGCTCCTGTCTGCGGTGCTGCTGCTGCTGCTAGGCTGCTGCTACTGCTAGGCTGCTGCTGCCGCCTGCGCTGCTGCTGCCACCTGTGCTGCTACTGCTGCGCTGCTGCTGCTGCTCAGCTGCTGCTGCCACCTGTGCTGCTGCTGCTGCGCTGCTGCTGTTGCTAGGCTGCTGCTGCCGCCTGAGCTGCTTCTGCCGCCTGCGCTGCTGCTGCCACCTGTGCTGCTGCTGCTGCGCTGGTGCTGCTGCTAAGCTGCTGCTCCTGCCTGCTCTGCTGCTGCTGCTGCTGCTGCTGCTGCTGCTGCTGCTGCTGCTGCTGCTAGGCTGCTGCTGCTGCTAGCCTGCTGCTGCCGTCTGAGCTGCTGCTGCCACCTGCGCTGCTGCTGCCACCTGTGCTGCCGCTGCTGCCGTAACTGCCGCTCCTCCTGCTTGCTGTCGTTCCTGCTGCTATGGCAACTCCCACTGTTCTAGCCTTAGACACAGTGGGGCACCCTCTAGGGTTCGACTCCTGGCTAGAGGGGCTGCACCTGTACCTCCATAGTGTCACTCGCGACGACGTCTCACTGTTCGAGTACACGTCGGGGTCTCTTCAGGCCCCCACGGCTCCTGCTGAGCCTGCTGCTGACGCTGGGGAGGAGGTGCGGACGCAGTTCCGCGCAGCTCACATTGCCTACAAACGGTGGATGGCGCGAGACGCCGCCGCCACACTTGCAGTCCGCCTTCACCTCTCGTTTGACCAGAGAGCCAACTTTCGCCAGGTGCCGTCAGCCCATGCTATGTATTCCGCTGTGGTTAGGCGCTACTCCCCCCCCCCCCCCCCCCCCCCCCTCCTGCAGTCCTAGGCTGTCTTGCGCTGCCTCTTACCTTCCCTGCGCTGTCAGACCTCATCACTGTAGCTAACGAGGGTGGTCGTAGTGGAGCTGGCGGGAGTGGCGGGGGCGGGCACCAGGAGTTAGAGCCTTTGTGTGTCGCTGCTTGTGCACCTACTAGCACCGTCTATGCGCACCCCTCCACTGTTCTCTCGTGTCTCGTAGTCCCATCTGCCTCCTCTCGCTCGACCGCGAAGGTAGGTGGCGGGGCCGCGGAGGTAGGTGGCGATGGGCGCGACGGGCGCGACGGGCGCGACTGGCGCGACGGGCCGAAAGGGCGGCGCGACTCGGGCCGGCGCAAAACGCGCTCCGGGCAGGAAAAAAAAATTTCGTGGTGGTGGGCCCTAGGAATCGTTCCCACTAGGGAACCTGCTCGATACCATGAGAAGAAACGAGGAATGGAATGACTAAGTGAAAGTTGGGTACAAGAAGCAAACCCTAGAAAACTGTACCCCATATGTGCTACCCCACTATAGCCTACAGTAGCTATGTCATATAAATCTGACATGCATGTCTTCATGGCCTGACAAAGCACATCAGGCCAAAGTGGCACTGGGTGAGGAGGCTCCTGGACAAGGAAGTGCGGTTGGAGATTGTGAAGACCCAGCAGCAAGCGGCAGACATTCTCACCAAGCGCCTAGCTGAAAATGAGCATTGGAAGGGGATGAAGCTTGCTGGAATGAGTGTGCATTGAGGGTGCATGCTTGAGCTATGGCATGTGGGATGATGGTAGGCAGCCAGAGGGGGAGTTTGTTATGTGATGCTATCATTTGCATTCACGTCTGTCTGCCTCCCATCATATGTTCGTGTGTTGCATGCGTGGTGTGAGCGTGTGCAAGAATTTGTGTTTGGTGTTGTTTGGATTTTCTGAGTGTGTGTGAATGTTATTTGGCTTGAGCAGATATCTGAAGTGACTCCTCTGCTCAAGAGCTTCCCAACGAACCGAGAATCGCCTTGATCGGAGCAAGAACGAGAAAGATATGATCGTTCGAAGTTTTGATTGAGATGCAGCGACTATGGGAATTTGCGGGTTGACTCAATATGGGGTACGGACTTTTGGGGGTTGGGAAATTCGTCACCATCACTGTAGATGATGCCAAGTGGTTGGGAGAAGCCAAACCATGTTGGCAAGTGTGGCCAAGTTGGGTGAGGTGGATGGCATGAGTTGGGAAAGTGACAAATGTCAAAGTTGGGGTGCCTATAGAGGGGGGATTTGTGTGGTATGGGGTTTCCTTGGTTGGGGACCCTCTTGGGACCTTCTCTCTCGTCCTCCTCATCCTCTTCTACCTGGTTCTTGCTACTCCAACTTTCTTGTGTGAACTTATGAGATAATTGTGATTGAGTTACGTTTTCTATGGCAGCATACCCCCTAGTGCGCCGAATTTCATAACTCGAGTTATACTTCATATTTTGATACTATTCAAATTGGGAAAGATAGCCACGGTCAAGGGCTACAACATACTCGAGTTTGAGAGAATTCTCATCGTGCGTTAATCGTCGACGACGTTTCTTCTGACGACGACTTCTCTGTCCAGAAATGTAGTTGACGATTTTGAGATATTTCGGCCCTTAATCTTCATAGACTCCGTCCTTAGTCTCTAACAAGTGGTATCAGAGCTGATTAAGGACTTTTTGAAGAGTCTACTGATGTGTGAAGACCCTCCTAGACCCGCCATGGCCTGTGGGCGTGCCTAAGTGGAGTTCTGGAGGTTGCATGTGACTTCCGCTAAGGGGAAACTCTGCCGAAATTTCGTTGGTGCCGACACTTGTGGAACTTGAGTGGGACTTCGGTGTGGACAGCAAAGGGGGAGCTGGAACCTGTGTTTGGGAGCAGAGGAAATGAGTCAAGGGAGTGGAGATGCAGCTAAGAAGAGAAATGAGCCGCCACCATCCAAGATCAAGGCATTGGATGGCTCAAACTATGAGGAATGGAGCGGGCGGATGCGGAGTGCATTCAAGCGCTACAAGCTGCTGAAACTTGCGATGGGTGAAGATAAGATGCCGGATGAAGGAGATGCCCGCGATCGGTGGATTGAGAAGAGTGCGGTGCTGTACGACCTAATCCTCCAATCGGTCAACAACGAAATGTTCCAACACATCAAGGATTTGGTGGAGTTGGATGATTCCGGACCAAAGGCGTGGAAGCTACTGCGCGACGTGATTTAGCCCAACACGCTGTCGATGGTGATTGTGCTGGAGAAGGAGCTGGCTGCCCTCTCCATGCGACCGGGCGATGATGTGAAGCCGGTCCTTGACAAGATCAAGGACACCTATGCGAGGATGGCAGCGGCGGGCAGCAATGTGTCGCAGATGCAGCAGTGCACCAAGATCATCTCGGTGCTCGACAACTCGTGGGACAACCTCATCCCCACCCTCAACACTCAGCAGGACCAGTGGACACCTGAGTGGCTACGGCAGCAGATTCTGCAGGAGGACTTCCGCAGGCGCCACATGGGTGGTGGTGCTGCCAACAAAACTGCTGAGGGGTATGGAGCTGCAGGAGGCAGCAGAGGAAGAGGGGGAGGGAGAGGCCGAGGCCGTGGGAGAGGCTTTGGCAGAGGGAGAGGCCGAGGTGACTATAACGAGGGGCATGGGAGCTCTGGTGGCAGGGGGAGTACCCGAATGGAGGGAGCGTGCTGGTACTGCAAGAAGGCTGGACACCCGTGGTTCAAGTGTTTTAGCCGGCCTGAGGGATGGGCACCCCCAGGCATGAAGCCCCGAAATGGTGAACGTGCACGAGGTGGCGCTGTGCAAGGTTCAGGTGCACAAGGTTCAGGTGCACATGGTAAAGCCGACCCTGGGATGTTCCTCATGGTTGAGGATGTGAAAGGGAGTGAAAGTGATGTGGGCTCAGTTGGGAAGGTTGTGATGCACCCCCTCACTCACTGGGTGATAGATTCAGGTTGCACAAGTCACATGACCCCACGGGCAGATTTGCTTGACGAGGTAAAGCCCCCCGGAAATATTAAGTTTGTGGCTGCCGCTTCAGGTGCTTTGCTCCCTGTGATTGGTGTTGGGAATGCCAAGGTAATGGGAGCCAATGGGGGGCTTGTGGGGCTGGGGAATGTGCTGTTGGTTGAAGGCTTGTCCGCTAACCTTCTTTCTGTGCGCCGGCTGCAGAAGAGCAAGGCTAAAGTTACCTTCGGTCCAACCAGCTGCCGTGCAAAGCTTGGGAAATTGCTGCTGTGGGATTTGGAGGAGAAGAGCAGCTGCATCAAGGACCTATGGCAGCTGCCCATTATCCCTTGGAACGGGAAACTACCAGCAACGGCAGCGGCAGCAGCAACGGCAAAGGCAACTGCAGGAGGAGAGGAGACTGCACCATCTGATGGGGCTCTGGATGCAGTCAAGAAGGTGCAGCAGCCACAGCAGCCACATGGTGAGGTGCTTGCTGGTGTGGATGCGACAGCTGCATGGGCAAAGGCTTCATCTAGGAGTGGTGAGGCTGATTGGGAGACGTGGCACGAGAGGCTGTGTCATGTGAATTTTCCTATGCTGCAGAAGTTGGTGAAGGATGGGAGCTTGAAGGGGTTGGAGGTGAAAGGGGCAGTGAAGGAGATTGGGAGCTGCCCTACATGCCTTGAGACCAAGTTCACAAAGTTTCCCTTCAGCAGCGGCACGGGACCAGCCAAGGCCCCGCTCGCGCTTGTGCACATGGATGTGGTGGGCCCTACGAGGGCCCCTTCTCTCTCGGGCAGCCGCTACTTCTTAACCATTGTGGACGACCACACGCGTGCCGTGTGGGTGTACCCTCTCAAGACTAAGGGGGAAGTGGCAGCGGCTGTTCTTAAGGAGTGGATGCCGAGAGCTCAAAAGGGAGAGCGGACACAAGGTGAAGGTGATCCGCACTGACAACGGGGGAGAATTCATTGGCGCTGATTTTGAGGCGGTGCTGAAGAAGAAGGGGATCCAGCATCAGCTCACGGTTCCCTACAACCCTCAGCAGAACGGCGTGGCTGAGCGCTTCAACCGGACCCTGCAGGAAGGTGCTCGCACTCTCCTTGGGCGTGCAGGGCTGCCGGATCCGTTTTGGGTGACTGCACTGCGGCAGGTCGCCCTTGTGAAGAACAGGGTGTTGGCGACTGTGGGGGACAAGCAATGGGTCCCCTACACCAAGTGGTATAGGAGTGCACCAGCAGTCAACATGCTGAGAGCCTACGGCTGCATGGTGGTGTTTCATGTGCCTAAGGAGAAGAGGGGAAAGTTGGAGGCTTCTGGGAGATGGGAAGTACACTTGGGGCTTGCTAAGGATCACAAGGGCTGGTTGATATGGGACTTGACCAGCCAGCAGCTGACTGTGTCAAGGGATGTGAAGTTCCTTGAGTCCTTGTATTACAAGGAGTGGAAGCAGCAGTAGCAGAAGCTTCCTACTACACCGCTGATCATTGAGGCTGATGAGGTGCAGCGGCCTTCAAGGCAAGTGCAGGTCACTGTCTCAGATGAGGAGATCTCTGGGGTGACTGAAGATGGGGGAGAACCTGAGGTGGAGCAGCAGCAGCAGCAGCAGCAGCAGCAGCAAGATGCTCCACCATGTACCCAACGTCCGCCAGACCGTCCTAGGAGGGATGTGCCCCCTCCTAACAGGCTGACCAATCCTAGCTTTGGAAAGCCAAATGTGGTACGGGCTGGGAGTGTGGCTGAGCAATGTGATGAGGATGAGATAGCACACTGCTACTGGGCAGCCGTCCCTGAGCCCAAGACGCTAGCTGAGGCCTTGAGTGGGCCCGATGCTGAGAAGTGGAAGCAGAGTGTGAAGGAGGAGTATGACTCTCTTCTGGAGAATGAAACGTGGGAGTTGTGTGAGCTGCCTCTTGGGAAGAAGGCAATCTCTTCGAAGCTGATCTTTAGGCACAAGTATGGACCTGATGGGGAGCTGACCCACTACAAGTCAAGGCTTGTGGCTAAGGGGTTCCAGCAGACAAAGGGGAAGGACTTCGATGAGATATTTGCTCCTGTGGGGAAAGGAACGACACTGAGGGTGTCGTTGGCAACGGCTGCAAACCGCGGATGGAGGATCAAGCAGATGGATATCACAACTGCTTTCCTCAATGGGATCATTCTGGAGGAGCTGTACATGCAGCAGCCTGAGGGGTTGGATGATGGGAGCGGCAGGGTGTGCAGGCTGAAGAAGGCCATCTATGGCTTGAAGCAGGCTCCTCGTGCATGGTACCACAAGCTGGAGGAGACACTGCTGGCTGGGGGGTTCAAGAAGAGCGAGTGTGATCACAGCTTTTTCCTGCTACAAGAGAAGGAGCAGTTCCTCATGCTCCTGGTGTATGTGGATGACATCCTTCTCTTCTCTGAGTCATCTGCAATGATTGAGCGTGTGGAGGAGATGCTGGAGATGCAGTTCAAGTGCTCGAAGATGGGAGATGTCAAGTATTACCTTGGGATGCATGTGGAGAGAGACCTTGACAAGGGAGTGTTGAGGTTGCACCAGAGGAAGTACTGTGAGGGGCTGGCTGAGAAGTATGGGCTGCAAGATGGAGGAAAGCCAGCCACCCCACTACCTTCGGGTTTCACTGTGGAGCCCTGTGCTGATGAGGAGGTGGTGGGTGAGAATGACAGGAAGCTGTTTCATTCCATGGTGGGGGCACTCAATTATGCGGCAAACCACACGCGGCCTGACATTGCCTTTGCTACATCCAGGCTTGCTCGTATGGTCTCACGCCCCAGTCATGAGCAGCTAGAAGCGGCCAAGAGGTTGGTCCGCTATGTGAGTGCTACAGCATCTGTGGGTTTGGAGTACAGTGCTGTGAGGCAAAGGCAGCAACGGGGTGCTGCTGATTTGGGCAAGGGAGAGATTCTCTTGACTTGCTACACCGACGCTAGCTTCAACTCTGTGAAGGCGGATGGCACCAGCATTGGAGGCTATGTGTGCCTGTTTGGAGGTGGTGCAGTGAGCTGGCGCAGCAAGAAGCAGAACGAGGTGGGGCTGTCCTCGTGTGAGACCGAGTACATGGCCCTTCATCATGGGGTGAAGGAGGTGGTGTGGCTGAGGCGTTTGTTGGAGGAGATTGGTGTTTGTCAGAGGGAGCCGACAGTAATGTTTTGTGACAATGAGTCGGCTGTGAAGCTTGCAAAGAATGCATGTCTTCATGGCCTGACAAAGAACATCAGGCCAAAGTGGCACTGGGTGAGGAGGCTCCTGGACAAGGAAGTGCGGTTGGAGATTGTGAAGACCCAGCAACAAGCGGCAGACATTCTCACCAAGCGCCTGGCTGAAAATGAGCATTGGAAGGGGATGAAGCTTGCTGGAATGAGTGTGCATTGAGGGTGCATGCTTGAGCTATGGCATGTGGGATGATGGTTGGCAGCCAGAGGGGGAGTTTGTTATGTGATGCTATCATTTGCATTCACGTCTGTCTGCCTCCCATCATATGTTCGTGTGTTGCATGCTGGGTGTGAGCGTGTGCAAGAATTTGTGTTTGGTGTTGTTTGGATTTTCTGAGTGTGTGTGAATGTTATTTGGCTTGAGCAGATATCTGAAGTGACTCCTCTGCTCAAGAGCTTCCCGACGAACCGAGAATCGCCTTGATCGGAGCAAGAACGAGAAAGATATGATCGTTCGAAGTTTTGATTGAGATGCAGCGACTATGGGAATTTGCGGGTTGACTCAATATGGGGTACAGACTTTTGGGGGTTGGGAAATTCGTCACCATCACTGTAGATGATGCCAAGTGGTTGGGAGAAGCCAAACCATGTTGGCAAGTGTGGCCAAGTTGGGTGAGGTGGATGGCATGAGTTGGGAAAGTGACAAATGTCAAAGTTGGGGTGCCTATAGAGGGGGGATTTGTGTGGTATGGGGTTTCCTTGGTTGGGGACTCTCTTGGGACCTTCTCTCTCGTCCTCCTCATCCTCTTCTACCTGGTTCTTGCTACTCCAACTTTCTTGTGTGAACTTATGAGATAATTGTGATTGAGTTACGTTTTCTATGGCAGCATACCCCCTAGTGCGCCGAATTTCATAACTCGAGTTATACTTCATATTTTGATACTATTCAAATTGGGAAAGATAGCCACGGTCAAGGGCTACAACATACTCGAGTTTGAGAGAATTCTCATCGTGCGTAAATCTTCGACGACGTTTCTTCTGACGACAACTTCTCTGTCCAGAATTGTAGTTGACGATTTTGAGATATTTCGGCCCTTAATCTTCATAGACTCCGTCCTTAGTCTCTAACAACACGCTGTGGAGCAGTGGAAGGACGCAATTTCATAGAGTGAGTGCCTGGGACAGGAGGAGGACGCGGACACAAAACACGACCAGCGCGAGCAGTGCGGACAGGCGACGCAGCACGAGACACAGGCGACACAGGATGCGACTCAGGCTCACGACGCTCCGTAAGACCTCTAGTCGGTCCAGAGTAAGGAGAAGGACCAGGCAGTGGAGAGGACGGCTGTAACGGCGACTGTGACTGGACAGGCGGTGGACTCAGTAACGGAGGAGTAGGACCAGGAGAAGGCGGTAGACCAAGAACCTGCTGAAGGAGCGGAACGTAGTACGGCCGCGGCCGCGCAGCGCCTTCAGAAACAGCAGAGACAGCACCAGTACCCTCAGCTCCAGGGTCTCCAGTAACAACTCCCGCAGCACCACCAGCGGCAGTACCTGCAGCTCCAACGCCTGCAGTACCACCAGTCCCAGCAGCTCCAGTACCTCCAGTACGAGCACCTCCAGGACCAGCGGCTCCAGCAGCTCCAGCACCAGCAGCACCTCCAACAGCTCCAGCACCAGCAGCACCTCCAGCAGCTCCAGCACCAGCAGCACCTCCAGCAGCTCTAGCACCAGCAGGACCTCCAGCAGCTCCAGCACCAGCAGCACCTCCAGCAGCTCCAGCACCAGCAGCACCTCAAGCAGCTCCAGCACCAGCAGCACCTCCAGTAGCTCAAGCACCAGCAGCACCTCCAGCAGCTCCAGCACCAGCAGCACCTCCAGCAGCTCCAGCACCAGTAGCACGGCGACAGCGCCGAGCGTACCACTCACGAAGCCGTTGCGGAGAGAGGGGCTCCCGCCTCAACGGGACACCCGGAGAACCGCCAGACTCAGCACCCCCAGACACAGCACCCCCAGGCTCCACACGCTCAGGCTCAGCACCCCAAGACTCCACACCCCCAGGCTCCGCACCCCCAGTCCCTGCACCCACAGGCTAAGCACCCCCAGTCCCCGCACCCACAGGCTCAGCACCCCTAGCAGCACCTGAGTCGACAGCTACCTCGACCGGGTCAGCAGGGTCTACCTAAGACACACCTGAGGGGGCAGGACCCTGAGGGGGGAGGGGGTCTACCGGAGGAGTACCTGGTGCTAGGAAGAGTGGCGGGGGGGGGAGAGAGGCAGCGCGGTAGGGAAAGAGACGGTAGTAAGACACCGACTCGTCAAACGTGACGTCCTGAGAGGACAGAACACGACGCGAGGTGGGGTGGTAGAACTGCCACCCAGGTGCGTCAGGGGGGAAGCCAAGGAAGACACAGGAAACGGCACGGGAGGACAGCTTGTCCGCTGAAGTATCGCGGACAAAAGCTCGAGATCCCCAGACACGGAACGCGGACGCATCGCCAACCTTCCCCGTCCACCTCAGAGTAGGTGTGGTCTCCGGCAAGGAGACACGAGGCTGAAGGTTGATCTGATGCGCAGCGTACTGAACCGCGAACGGCCACAGAAAATGGGGAGCCGCCGCATGGATCATGGACGTACGAGCGACGTCCATGACCATGCCAATGCGGCACTCAGCAATCCCATTTTGCTGTGGGGAGGCCGGAAGCGTGAACGTCTGGCGGATGCCCTCCGCACGACAGAAGGCCCTTAGGAGGTCGGAGGAAAACTCACCACCTCTGTCTGAGTGCAGACGCAGAATAGGAAGGTCCGAGCCGAAACTCTCGCTGAGCTAGCGACAAGCACCGCGGATCCAGTCGATCAACACCTCAGTGACGTCACCCTTGCTGCGCAAGGGGAAGACTGAGGTGTAGCGCGAGTAGTCGTCAACGACCAGCAGGAAGTAACGCTCGTGACCCTGTCCACGGACGCGGGCTGGGCCCCACACGTCCATGTGAAGAGTCTGCAGGGGAGCCTTTGTCGGAGGGAACGAGGAGGAGTGAGGAGCGGCGCGCTGCCGGCCCTCGACACAAGGAGCACAGGCGGGGGCAGGCCCCGGAGGAAGGGGAGGAAGGCACCGGGGGAGACCCGAGACAAGGGTACAGGAGGCCATACCTCGAAGACGAGGCAGGGAGGGGTGACCAAGGCGGTGGTGCCACAGGAGAGTCTCGTGCGTCAGAGGACGACACGAGCAGGTAGCAGACACAGGACTAGACCTGGACGCTGCATCAAACACCTGACTAGATGCGGCTACCTGACCAGACGCAGAGACCGGAGGGGGCGTAGTAGTCAGTGTGTAGAGACTCGACCCAGGCCGACGGGTGAACGTGGCCAGGTGGCGGCCCGTCCTAGAGCAGGTGCAGTGGGTCACACGCTGACCTCCAGGGGTGAACTGGTCAACCCACGCGTCATGGAGGTCAGCTCCACTCACCAGGTTCGTAGAGAACGAGGGGAGGTGGAGTCCCGACAGCAAGCCCGACGGGGCCGCAGGACACGGTAGAACCGTGGAAGAGTGCGCAAGGACTGGGCCCCCAGAGGGGTCAGCCAGGGAGACTGCGACAGGCCGACTGAGTGGCGTGAGTGTGGTGCTGTCTCTAAAGAAAGAGCGCGAAGCACCAGAGTCAAGTGTGAAAGTGTGCAAGGCCTCAGTAGGTGCAGTACCAGAGAGAGCAGACTCACCAGCACCTGGAGCAGCAGACTCACCAGTACCTGGAGCAGCAGACGCACTAGCACCTAGAGCAGCAGCCTCAATGCCCGGGTCGGGCGGGACACTCAGGTAACAGTCACCCTCAGCACTATCAGTCAAAGCATACATGGCAGCAAGGATAGCATCGAAATCAAGATCAAAGATAGCCACATTCTGCCTAAGCAGATCACCCCAACGAGGGAGCTCAACAGCGTCAGGAAACTGGGCGCGCCAGGCGTCAGTCAGGCGACCGAAGCAGCGCTGCGCAGTGTGTGGCAGCCCACACGTCTCCCCACGATGACTGCCGGTGCGAAGAACGTAAGTGCAGGGACCAGCACCCCCAGACCTCCCACGCCCAGCGTACCACTCACGAAGCTGCTGGGCCGACGGGATCTCACGGGAACGCGGCGGCTG
Source organism: Closterium sp. Naga37s-1 (assembly GCA_947471745.1). Lineage (NCBI taxonomy): Eukaryota > Viridiplantae > Streptophyta > Zygnematophyceae > Desmidiales > Closteriaceae > Closterium > Closterium sp. Naga37s-1. The sequence goes on along the minus strand of CANJKZ010000774.1, from coordinate 3,188,671 downwards.
CTGGCGCTGGCTACCACCAAAGCCTCCACGCTGCGCGGCTGCACCTCGACCAGCACCACCGCCACCGCCACCTCCGCCACCGCTGCCGCTGCCTCCACCACCGCTGCCGCTGCCTCCACCACCTCCGCCGCTGCCTCCACCACCTCCACCGCCGCCACTGAAGCCCCCACTCCCGGCACCACCCCCACCTCCACCACCACCCCCTCCGCCTCCTCCACCGCCTCCGCCGCCGCCCCCGCCGTCCCCTCCACCACCCTTGCTCCCCTTGCCCTTGCTGTTGTGGCGTCTCCCACTAGGGACAGATGCAGCTCCGACCTCCTCAGTGCCAACAAGGTCGACAACAGCAGCAGAAGAAACAGAGGGGAGAAGGGGAACAGGGGAACACCCCTCAAAGAAAGGGGTGCGACGGTCGCCGCGAGAAGCACCTACAGCTAAGATACTCTTCTCAGCTGCAGCTAGGCACTCCTCTAGCAGGTCGACAGTGAGCTCGGTGGGGCAAAGGGAGAGAAAGTGGTCCCTGACTGAAGAAAGGGAGTCAGGGAGGTAGGTGACTAGGTAGTAAAGGGTGATGTACATGGGGGGGGGGGTTCTTGGCACAGAACTCAGTGGGAAGGGCAGCGCGGTAGCGGGCGTCACTAGAGCGGAGGTGAGCAACGAGGTCAGCGACTGTGGCAAAGGCGGCAAGGTCAGGGAAAAGGTACGGTAGCATGAGGCGGCTGAGGGCAGCAGTGGCAAGGGAGGAGTAGCGCGCAACTACAGCGTCGTACAAAGACTGAGCAGTCTTGTACTGGCCAAAATGCGGGCGCTCAGCAGGCGGCAGGTGACTACGAACAGCAAGACGAGCAACAGCGTCACGAGTGGTCCACTGCGAGCGAACCGTACTGTCAGCCGTGGCAGCAGGAGCAGTAGAGACACCGGACGTGTGATCGAAAAGGGATACCCCATCCCTAGAGTCACACTGAAGAAAGAGCTGCAAGTCGTCAACCCACACGTCAAAGTCAACTGCACGCCCCTCAGCATCAAAGGTGAGAACAGTAGGGCTAGCCATAGCAGCAGTAGCAGCAGTAGCAGCAGTAGCAGTAGAGGCAGGAGGGCAGTGCAGGGCAGTGCGGCTCAGTAGGGCGGCGCGGCTCGGTAGGGCGGCGCGGCTCGGCAGAGCGGCGCGGCTCAGTGGGTGGCGCGGCTCGGCTGGGCGGCGCGGCTCGGCTGGGCGGCGCAGCTCGGCTGGGCGGCGCGGCTCGGCAACTGGCGCCGCGGCGCAGCAGGGCGGCGCGGGTGCTTACCAGGGGCGGGTGCAGGGCCGGGCCGTGACAGCAGGGGCCGCGACAGCTGGGGGCGCAACAGCAAGGGCCGCGCCAGCAGGGGGGCGCGCCAGCAGGGGCGCGATAGCAGGGGCCGCGTCAGTAGGGGCCTCGCCAGCAGGGGGCCGCGTCAGCAGGGGGCCGCGCCAGCAGGGGGCCGCGTCAGCAGGGGCGCGACAGCAGGGGCCGCGTCAGCAAGGGGGGCCGCGCCAGCAGGGGGCCGCGCCAGCAGGGGGCCGCGTCAGCAGGGCCGGGCCGTGACAGCAGGGGCCGCGCCAGCAGGGGTGGCGACGGCAGGGGGCCGCGGCAGTAGGGGGCCGCGCCAGTAGTGGGGCGCGTCAGCAGGGGCGCGACAGCAGGGGCCGCGTCAGCAGGGGTGGCGACGGCAGGGGGCCGCGGCAGTAGGGGCCGCGACAGCAGGGGGCCGCGTCAGCAGGGGGCCGCGTCAGCAGGGGCCGCGCCAGCAGGGGGCCGCGCCAGCAGGGGCCGCGACAGGCTAGGGCCGCGACAGCAGTAGGGGCCGCGACGGCAGGTGGGGTCGCGACGGCAGGTGGGGTCGCGACGGCAGTAGGGGCCGCGACAGGCAGTAGGGGTCGCGTCTAGCAGGGGCTGTGACGGGCGACAAAGGGGCCACGACGGGCAGGGCGCGATGCGCGCTTCGGGCAGGGCAGGAAAAAAAGTTGTGGTGGGCCCTTAAAAAACGTTCCCACTAGGGAACCTGCTCAGAATACCATGTTAGAATGTGAGCGAATTAATGATTGAACTAGAGAGCAGTTGGGTACAAGTAGCAAACCTAAAAGTGTTGTACCCTATAAGAACTACCCCACTACAGCCTAAACAGACTATAGCATATAAGTTTGACACAACCATCCTGGTCACAGGTGTACTGCCCTTCCTGGTCAGCCATTACAAACAGGTGGTGGAATCAAGTAATCCTTATAAAATTACAGTGTACAAACTTGTGCACTGAGCCAGAGACCACCACTACCACTCCTCCAACCTAAAGTACTGCTCAAAAGTCGGGCACTGGCGGACAAGCGTGCTTGCAGATGAGGGCGGTACGGAAGCTGCTGCGTGGTGGTTGTTCGTGGTCGATGCGTAAGCTCGTTTAACTGTTGGAAAGTTGATCTGCAAGCGCAATAGAGTGCATTTGGGTACATATTTAGGCTTTACATCAACGCCACAAAGAGAACATGTGACACATATACAATGGTAGCCAAACATCAGAAATTCACAAAAAAAAAAAATACCGCACCATAAACAAAGCACACAATTGAACACGAGCTTACCTTAGCGTCTGGAGCTAGGGTCGCAGCTGTCGCGCGAACGATCTGATCCCCAGCATGTGGCGGAATGCAATCTGCTGCGTGAACACGATGTCAAACTTATATGCTATAGTCTGTTTAGGCTGTAGTGGGGTAGTTCTTATAGGGTACAACACTTTTAGGTTTCCTACTTGTACCCTCCTGCTTTCTAGTTCAGTCACTGATTCGTTCCAGATTCTAACATGGTATTCTGAGCAGGTTCCCTCGTGGGAATGTTTTTTTTTAGGGCCCACCACTAGAACTTTTTTTTCCTGCCCTGCCCGAATCGCGCATCGCGCCTGCCTTACCTGCGCCGTCGCGCGCCCTTGCCCGTTGCTGGCCCGTCGCCACGCGTCGCGGCCCTGCCTTAGCCGACCATTGCGGCCCCGCGCTCGCCCGTCGCTGGCCCGTCCCGGCCTGTCCCGGCCCGTCTCGGCCCGACCCGGCCCGTCCCGGCCCGTCGCCGGCCCGTCCCGGCCCCTTTGTCGCCCGTCGCGGCCCGTTCGCCGCCAGTCGCGGCCTCTGCGCTGCAGTCGCCCGTCGCAGACTCTGCCCTGCAGCCGCCCGTCGTCGGCCCATACGCCGCCCGTCGCCACCCTGCCCTGCAGCCGCCCCCTGTCGCGGCCCTGCCTAGCTGCCGCCCCAGTCGCTTCCCTGCCTTCGCCGCCCGTTGCGGCCTCTGCCCTGCAGCCGCCCTGTCGCGGCCCTGCTTTACTGCCGCCCCGGTCGCGGCCCTGCCCTGCTGCCGCCACTGTCGCGGCCCTGTCTTCGCCGCCCGTCGCGGCCTCTGCCCTACTGCCGCCCTTGTCGCGGCCCTGCCCTGCTGCCGCCCCGGTTACGGCCCTAAACTAAACAGCCAGCTGCGGCCCTGCCCTGCACCCGCCCCTGGTAAGCACCCGCGCTGCCCTACCGCGCCGCGCCGCCTGCTGCCGCGCCGCGCCGCCAGGAACCGAGCCGCGCCGCCCTGCTGAGCCGCGCCACCCAGCCGAGCCGCGCCGCCCCACCGAGCCACGCCGCCCAGCCTAGCCGCGCTGCTCTGCCAAGCCGCGCTGCCCTTCTGCTTGCACTGCTTCTGCTGCCACTACTGCAACTGCTGCTACTGCTGCTACTGCTGCTACTGCTGCTATAGCTAGCCCTACTGTTCTCACATTTGATGCTGAGGGGCGTGCAGTTGACTTTGACGTGTGGGTTGACGACCTGCAGCTCTTTCTTCAGTGTGACTCTAGGGATGGGGTATCCCTTTTCGATCACACGTCCGGTGTCTCTACTGCTCCTGCTGCCACTGCTGACAGTACGGTTCGCTCGCAGTGGACCACTCGTGACGCTGTTGCTCGTCTTGCTGTTCGTAGTCACCTGCCGCCTGCTGAGCGCGCGCATTTTGGCCAGTACAAGACTGCTAAGTCTTTGTACGACGCTGTAGTTGCGCGCTACTCCTCCCCTGCCACTGCTGCCCTCAGCCGCCTCATGCTGCCGTACCTTTTCCCTGACCTTGCCGCCTTTGCCACAGTCGCTGACCTCATTGCTCACCTCCGCACTAGTGACGCCCGCTACCGCGCTGCCCTTCCCACTGAGTTCTGTGCCAAGAACCCCCCCCCCATGTACATCACCCTTTACTACCTAGTCACCCGCCTCCCTGACTCCCTTTCTTCGGTCAGGGACCACTTTCTCTCCCTTTGCCCCACCGAGCTCACTGTCGACCTGATAGAGGAGCGCCTCGCTGCAGCTGAGAAGAGTATCTTAGCTGTAGGTGCTTCTCGCGGCGACCGTCACACCCCTTTCTTTGATGGGTGTTCCCCTGTCCCCCTTCTCCCCTCTGTTGCTTCTGCTGCTGCTGTCGACCTCGTTGGCACTGAGGAGGTCGGAGTTGCGTCTGCCCCTAGTGGGAGGCGCCGCAACAGCAAGGGCAAGGGGAGCAAGGGTGGTGGAGGGGACGGCGGGGGCGGCGGCGGAGGCGATGGAGGAGGCGGAGGGGGTGGCGGTGGAGGTGGGGGTGGTGCCGGGAGTGGGGGCTTCAGTGGCGGCGGTGGAGGTGGTGGAGGCAGCGGCGGAGGTGGTGGAGGCAGCGGCAGCGGTGGTGGAGGTGGCGGCGGCGGTGGTGCTGGTCGAGGTGCAGCCGCGCAGGGTGGAGGCTTTGGTGGTAGCCAGCGCCAGCAGCAGCCGCGTTCCCGTGAGACCCCGTCGGCCCAGCAGCTTCGTGAGTGGTACGCTGGGCGTGGGAAGTCCGGGGGTGCTGGTCCCTGCACTTACGTTCTTCGCACCGGCAGTCGTCGTGGGGAGACGTGTGGGCTGCCACACACTGCGCAGCGCTGCTTCGGTCGCCTGACTGACGCCTGGCGCGCCCAGTTTCCTGACGCTGTTGAGCTCCCTCGTTGGGGTGATCTGCTTAGGCAGAATGTGGCTATCTTTGATCTTGATTTCGATGCTATCCTTGCTGCCATGTATGCTTTGACTGATAGTGCTGAGGGTGACTGTTACCTGAGTGTCCCGCCCGACCCGGGCATTGAGGCTGCTGCTCTAGGTGCTAGTGCGTCTGCTGCTCCAGGTACTGGTGCGTCTGCTGCTCCAGGTGCTGGTGAGTTTGCTCTCTCTGGTACTGCACCTACTGAGGCCTTGCACACTTTCACACTTGACTCTGGTGCTTCGCGCTCTTTCTTTAGAGACATCACCACAATCACGCCACTCAGTCGGCCTGTCGCAGTCTCCCTGGCTGACCCCTCTGGGGGCCCAGTCCTTGCGCACTCTTCCACGGTTCTACCGTGTCCTGCGGCCCCGTCGGGCTTGCTGTCGGGACTCCACCTCCCCTCGTTCTCTACGAACCTGGTGAGTGGAGCTGCCATCCATGACGCGTGGGTTGACCAGTTCACCCCTGGAGGTCAGCGTGTGATCCACTGCACTTGCTCTCGGACGAGCCGCTGCCTGAACACGTTAACGTGTCGGCCGGGGTCGAGTCTCTACACACTGACTACTGCGCCTCCTCCGGTCTCTGCGTCTGGTCAGGTAGCCGCGTCTAGTCAGGTGTTTGCTGCCGCGTCCAGGTCTAGTCCTGCGTCTGCCCCTTGCTCGTGTCGTCCTCTGTCGCACGAGACTCTCCTTTGGCACCACCGCCTTGGTCACCCCTCCTTGCCTCGTCTTCGAGGTATGGCCTCCCGTACCCTTGTCTCGGGTCTACCCCGGTCCCTCCCTCCCCTTCCTCTGGGGCCTGCCCCTACCTGTGTTCCTTTTGTCGAGGGCCGGCAGCGCGCTGCTCCTCACTCCTCCACGTTCCCCCCGACAGAGGCTCCTCTGCAGACTCTTCACATGGACGTGTGGGGCCCAGCCTGCGTCCGTGGACAGGGTCACGAGCGTTACTTCCTGCTGGTCGTTGACGACTACTCGCGTTACACCACAGTCTTCCCCTTGCGCAGCAAGGGTGAGGTCCCTGAGGTGTTGATCGACTGGATCCGCGGTGCTCGTCGCCAGCTCAGCGAGCGTTTCGGCTCGGACCTTCCTGTTCTGCGTCTGCACTCCGACAGAGGTGGTGAGTTTTCCTCCGACCTCCTAAGGGCCTTCTGTCGTGCGGAGGGCATCCGCCAGACGTTCACGCTTCCGGCCTCCCCACAGCAAAATGGGATTGCTGAGCGCCGCATTGGCATGGTCATGGACATCGCTCGTACGTCCATGATCCATGCGGCTGCTCCCCATTTTCTGTGGCCGTTCGCGTTTCCGTACGCTGCGCATCAGATCAACCTTCAGCCTCGTGTCTCCTTGCCGGAGACCACACCTACTCTGCGGTGGACGGGGAAGGTTGGCGATGCGTCTGTGTTCCGTGTCTGGGGATCTCGCGCTTTTGTCCGCGATACTTCAGCGGACAAGCTGTCCTCCCGTGCCGTTCCCTGCGTCTTCCTTGGCTTCCCCCCTGACGCACCCGGGTGGCAGTTCTACCACCCCACCTCGCGTCGTGTTCTGTCCTCTCAGGACGTCACGTTTGACAAGTCGGTGTCTTACTACCGTCTCTTTCCCTACCGCACTGCCTCTCCCCCCCCCCCGCCACTCTTCCTAGCACCAGGTACTCCTCCAGTAGACCCCCTCCCCCCTCAGGGTCCTGCCCCCTCAAGTGTGTCTCAGGTAGACCCTACCGAGCCGGTCGAGGTAGCTGTCGACTCAGGTGCTGCTAGAGGTGCTGAGCCTGCGGCTGCGGGGACTGGGGGTGCGGGGACTGGGGGTGCAGAGCCTGGGGGTGCTGAGCCTGAGCGTGTGGAGTCTGGGGGTGCTGAGCCTGAGCGTGTGGAGCCTGGGGGTGCTGAGCCTGGGGGTACTGCGTCTTGGGGTGCTGAGCCTGCGTGTGCTGAGTCTGGAGGTTCTCCGGGTGTCCCGTTGCGGCGGGAGCCCCTCTCTCTGCAGCGGCTTCGTGAGTGGTACGCTCGGCGCTGTCGCCGTGCTACTGGTGCTGCTGGTGCTGGAGCTGCTGGAGGTGCTGCTGGTGCTGGTCCTGGAGGTGCTCGTACTGGAGGTACTGGAGCTGCTGGGGCTGGTGGTGCTGCAGGCGTTGGCACTGCAGGTACTGGTGCTGCTGGTGCTGGAGCTACTGGAGGTGCTGCTGGTGCTGGAGCTGCTGGAGGTGCTGCTGGTGCTGGAGCTGCTGGAGGTGCTGCTGGTGCTGGAGCTGCTGGAGCCGCTGGTCCTGGAGGTGCTACTGCTGCTGGAGCTACTGCAGCTGGAGCTGGTGGTGTTGCAGGCGGTGGCGCTGCAGGTACTGGAGCTGGTGGTGCTGCGGGAGTTGTTCCTCGAGACCCTGGAGCTGAGGGTACTGGTGCTGTCTCTGCTGTCTCTGGAGGTGCTGCGCGGCCGCGGCCGTACTACGTTCCGCTCCTTCAGTTGGTTCTTGGTCCTACTCCTCCCTTACTGAGTCCGCCGCCTGTCCCGTCCCAGTCGCAGTTACAGCCGGCCTCTCCACTGCCTGGTCCTTCTCCTTACTCTGGACCGACTAGAGGTCTTACGGAGCGTCGTGAGCCTGAGTCGCGTCCTGTGTCGCCTGAGTCTCGTTCAGCGTCACCTGAGTCTCGTTCTGAGTCGCCTGTCCGCACTGTTCGCGCTGGTCGTCGTGTTTCGCGTCCGCGTCCTCCTCCTGTCCCTGGCACTCACTCTATGACTCTGCGTCCTTCCACTGCTCCACAGCGTGTCCCTCTGCCGTCTCCTCCTGCGTCCTCTCTTCCTGACGGTCCGGACCCGGAGTCTGACTCCCTTCGTGCTGCTAGTCCTATTGTCACGCGTTTTCTGGCCACTGCTGTCACTAACCCTTTGTTTGAGTCCATTGCTGCGTCTGCTCTCGTTGCTGAGCTTGTTGACTTTGCTGCAGCCTGTCGCCTAGACTACGCCACTAGTCTTGTTGCTGAGTCTGCGTCTGCGTCTGTCTGTCCTCCGTCCGTCGGGGGTGAGTGTGCTCTTGGCACGGACGTTCTTGAGGACAGACAGGAGGAGTTTGAGTGCTTTGCCACTGCTGTACCTCCTCTCGTGTCCATGCTGCTTGCCCCTGAGGGAGACCCGGATGCACCAGACATCCCGACCCCGCGCTCTTACGCTGAGGCGATAGAGGGTCCCTACTCCTCTCAGTGGCAGGCAGCCATGGACGCAGAGATGGCTTCCTGGAAGTCCACAGGCACCTACATCGACGAGGTTCCCCCGCCTGGGGCGAACATCGTCAGTGGCATGTGGATCTTCAGGGTGAAGCGGCCGCCGGGCTCTCCGCCTGTCTTCAAGGCGCGTTACGTTGCACGTGGCTTCAGTCAGCGACAGGGAGTTGACTTCTTCCAGACCTTCTCCCCTACCCCGAAGATGACCACTCTTCGGGTACTGCTTCACGTCGCCGCTCACCGTGACTACGAGCTCCATGTCATAATATGTTATATTCGTCTAGCCTGCAGTGGGGTACTCAATAGTGAGTACAGCCCAATCTAGGGTTTCCTATATGTATCCACCTGCTTGCTAGTCCAACCCTCTTCTTTTGCTTATTCTCTCTTGCCTGGCTAGCTAAACCCTAGCCATGGCTCCTCATTCTGCCTGCTATTGTAACACTCCACTCGCTTGACTTCAGCACAGCCTTCCTACAGGGCAGCCTGCACGAGGAGATCTGGCTGCGCCGCCCACCTGGCTTCACTAGGTCGTTTCCTGCTGGTACCCAGTGGAGCCTCCGGCGGCCAGTCTACGGTCTCCGCCAGGCACCCCGTGAGTGGCACGACACACTGAGGACGACTCTTGCTGCTCTTGGTTTTGCTCCTTCCACTGCTGACCCTTCGCTGTTTTTACGCACTGACACCACTCTGCCGCCGTTCTACGTTCTCGTGTACGTAGACGACTTGGTCTTTGCTACTGCTGACACTGAGGCACTCGCCCACGTGAAGTCCGAGCTGCAGAAGAGACACACGTGCACAGACCTGGGTGAGCTCACGAGCTATCTTGGCTTGCGGATCACCCGGGACAGAGCACAGCGCACCATTACCTTGACTCAGTCACACATGGTGCAGCAGGTCCTTCAGCGCTTCGGCTTCACGTACTCCTTGCCACAGTCCACTCCTCTGCCTACCGGTCACTCGCTCTCAGCTCTGCCTTCGGAAGAGTCCGTAGAGCCGAGTGGCCCGTATCCAGAGCTTGTGGGCTGCCTCATGTACCTGATGACTTGCACACGACCTGACCTCGCCTACCCTCTCAGCCTTCTAGCTCGCTACGTGGCTCCCGGTAGGCACCGAAAGGTGCACTGGGATGCTGCGAAGAGGGTGTTGCGCTACTTGTGCAGTACGTCGGGCATGGGGCTCGTGCTTGGAGGACGGGCTCGAGTTGTCCTCACTGGTCATGCAGACGCCTCCTGGGTTGACGACTTGGCTACCCAGCGGTCGTCACAGGGTTACACCTTCAGCCTTGGCTCCGGTTCTGTCTCTTGGCGGTCTACCCGCTCTTCTTCTGATCTCAGCTCCAGTTGTGAGGCTGAGATCTACGCTGGGGCCATGGCTGCACAGGAGTTACGCTGGCTCACCTACCTGCTGACCGACTTGGGAGAGGCGCCTCGTTCTCCTCCAGTTCTGTACGTCGACAACAAGGCCATGCTGGCCTTGTGTCAGGAGCACAGACTGGAGCACAGAACGAAGCACATTGCTCTGCGCTACTTCCTTGCTCGAGAGTTGCAGCAGCGTGGCCAGCTTCGTCTCGCCTACGTGGTCTCACAGGCCAACACTGCTGATGTTTTCACCAAGGCACTTCAGCCTTGTGATCATCAGCGTTTCTGTACTGTTCTAGGCCTTGTACCTACTGTGCCTCACTTGCTTACTTCTTGACTCTGCTTGTCCTGTACTGTATATACATATACCTGCATGCTTACACTTGCTAGGTTGTGTTCACTGTATTGTTTGTTTTCCTTTATATAACTCTGCATGTGAACTGGCCTTGTGGCCATTTGCTTGTGCTCAGACTGTGTGGTGACTTTGTGATCCACCCTGAGCTTGCTTTGCCTTCCTTGACTGGTCTTGTGACCTCTTGTTCTCCCCCACTTTGCCTATGGGGGTGTGTCAAACTTATATGCTATAGTCTGTTTAGGCTGTAGTGGGGTAGTTCTTATAGGGTACAACACTTTTAGGTTTCCTACTTGTACCCCCCTGCTTTCTAGTTCAGTCACTGATTCGTTCCAGATTCTAACACACGAGTCGGGATGGATGTCGTTACTCTGGTTGCCATACTAAATGCAGATCCTGCGACGAAATAAACAAGACGGTTGTGATCCTGGTTAACGATGAACAGAAATCGATCGTAACGAGTTTATAAAATCAGATGGGAAGCTCCTTCAATGGGAATGAAACAAATATGACGGTGACAAAACAACAGCAGTAGGAACAACGACCACAAAAAGACAATTACTCACCGTAACGACTACGCCTACACGCATCGGAGACTGGTAGGCGTTTGCGGAGGCGAAAACACACCAAGTGCTGAGGACGCACAAGGAGCTTTCGAAGGAAAAAACATCCAGAGTCTAGGAAAGGAGGAAAGACGCGAAAGACAGACACAACAAAGTGATGGGGGTTCCATCGACCCCTGTGACCCTGCTCCGAAGTGGATCGAAGTGGGTCGAGAAACGAAGCTTTAGGGCGTGTCCGAATTCTGATTCTGACACGCCCTCGACATCCGATTCCGTCATGTCGGGAGATCGTAACCTTACGATCGAATATTTCTACCGTCACGATTTTCCGTTCTCGTCGACGGAAACAAACCGGTTTTTTCGGAGACGCCCTGAACGGCTCCCAACCCCAAAAGCGAGAATCTGCCTCCCCACCGTTCAAACCCTGGACGTGGCATGTGGATCGCCACATGTCATGTCGTGGCATGTGGATCGCCACCCAATCAACCCCAGGTTATAGAATTTCCATGACATGTGGATCGCCACATGTCATGGTAACCTTGATAGATTTAGATATTTGTATAAGCAGTTTCGCCTCCATGATGTAAAAGTGAATCTGTTAAGGAATAGATTCAATTATGACTTCAACATTGGTACACCTGCGAGAAATAAATGTCTAGGTACATAGAATTACATTATAGCTTTAGTTAACAATCTTACCACGTACATCAGACTCACTAAACATTATACCACATCGCAAAATATTGTACAGATAATTTAGATTTACATTTACGATTGCTTACGCAATCATATTTCCCAATCACAAAAACCTCCAATTTATAAGACCTAGCAAGTATACAAGGAAATTTAACTTCAACGCTTTACTAATAAATCACTGTTTGTTACAACTATTTGATACATGTAACAGCGCGATCTACTGTTTGCTGCCTGCGTAGTTGACATCAAACCTCCCGAAACACGCGCACCTCTTCACAAGTCACGCAACACCCTAACAACACTCCGAAGCCACATACATGCGAGCAACAATTTCGCATGATTCCCAACCCCAGCAAGACGAGGAAGATGCGAACAAGACGCGAGCAACTCACGATCCCCTCCCCCCTGTTTTGCGATGCCCCCCGTGTCGCTTGGATTTTCACTTAGCGGCTTCTAGACCTGCAGACAAAAGGACAAGGTAGGGAAGAGGTACCAATTAGTTTCTCATGCACTCAGGGGCGTGGTGAGCCCCACATGATAGGCTCTATAGACTCTGGTGCGCTGCAAAAGGGGCAGCTGCTATGGCCTTTCATGCAGCGCACATGCTGACAAGGCTGAGCGCCACAGCCTACTAGGCACACAGGGGCGTGGCGGGCCCCACATGCTGATAGGCTCTATAGCCCCTGTTGCGATGCAGAGGAACAACTATGGCCTTTCCATGCGGCGCACGTGCCGACATGATGACTCAACAGCGCTTGCACACACGGGGATGAGGTGAGTAGGCCGGGTGGAAATCAAGGCACAGTGTGAAGCTTGCTTGCTCCAAACGAACAGCTAGCATGGCCCAACTCCCTTGCACATGGTTTCATGATGGGGCCATGTATGCAGCATACGGTATGATACCGCACCACGCCCCGCAGTATCGCCCACTCACCAGCTTACTGCCCGCACGCAAGTTTATTATTGATACATTTGGAGTCCGCACCAAGGCAAACATATTTGGTAGAGCAGTCTACCGCCGGTGCAGGCCCTGCAAAAGGGCGACAGCAGGGAGAGACTGTTTAGCAAGGACAGCGGCACATCAATGGAGGCAGGAGTTTGAGGTTTCGGGAAAGGGCACACAGCCTTACAGCGAGCACGGAATCACCAGAAACGGCAAGAAGTAAAAAATCTCTGGTTATTGTGAGGGCTTGCCTTGACCATTCTTATTACTGGAGAACAATTTGTCATTGGCCCAAGACACAGATTTTTCCACAGCATTTCCAAACCACCCGAGTTTGCGGCGGCTCTGCTCGTCATCCCTGGACCGAGCACCGCTCGGCGCACTCTCCGCCGTGATGACGTTGACGGCGGTGTCTACCGCTCCCGAGGCACCTGCGGCCACGCCATGCCGACACGTAGATTCGCGCAGGGGACGAAGGGACAGGGGGAAAGGTAGAGGGGAGTGATGGGCGGGATAGAGTGACAGGCGGATCTATCGCAGGAGCAACCTCGCATGAACTTAGGGTTTCCAGATGGGCTTCACCATCGCACGGAGATGCGCGTACAATCGCACGTGAGTAAACATCGGACGGGAATTCATCGGCAGTCATAATCGAGGATTCCTGCTTACCAAGAAGCCGAATAGACCGAGCAGCAGCCGTGGAAGCGAGTGACGCGAGAGTGACGGTGACGGCAAGCAGGAGAACGAGAGCTGTAAGCAGACGCGCCATGATTACTAGCTAGAAAAGAGAATGTGGAAGAAAGTTGGAATCGAGTGAATCAAGAGGTACGAAGTGTGGGACTGGTTTTGCAAGGAAAATGGAGTGTGTATTTGTAGTGGCGGATCGTGGCGGGTGTGAAAGGACTGAAGCGTAGTTGCTCATCCTCAGCGCAGTCAGCCACCATCGCGAATCGCAAATTCGCAATCCTCAGCGAATCACAATCGAGAAGTTCGGTGAGACGCGTTCCAATTGAATGTTTCATTTTGATGAATCAATTTAGTGGATGTTAGATGGTGTGGTACGGTACACACGTAATGTTTACGGTATCTAGGGATGCGACATGGTTTGCTTGATTACAGACAGCTTGTGGCCAGAATGGACCGCGGTCACAAGAATGTTTTGATGATCAGCAGTCGACATTTCAGTTCCACCCAGACCGTCCAATTAACCTACCTCGTGGTAACTGTATTCTCTTAGAGGCATCGTCGGGTTCATTCCAGCTTTCATTTAATGCATCATGAACGGCGCTTTGAAGCTGAGAATCATGTTTCTTTTAGTTAAAGACCATATATTCAAGCCCCGATCACCTTTACAGCATCCTAAACGTGCTATAATCTTCTATACCCTTGAGAAACCGAGAGCTCGCGGACATCACCCAAGAAAGTAAGATTCTCTAGTGCTCAACGCCCGACAAACGGTTTGAATTGCAGTGAGATGTGGGGGTCAAGCATCAGTGCATTATATGAGCTACATGATTCTGATTGTAGATGCTTAGCTAAACTGTAGACCACCTATTGAGTAGTATAAATTTAGACAAATCGTACAAGAGAAAACAATGAAATCAATACCCTGTCCAATCTCATATTGTTATTGCACCAGTGAATAGTAGTTTAATTAACTCATTGAAAAATAAGTAATTTCCTACAACTCTATAATAAAAATTCAGCTTTTCCTGTAACAACATGTAAAATCAGCATTTAATATGGTTTTTAGACATATTGTGGAGTTTTTTCAATCAGTGAAATTTAATACTCAGCAAATGACTGTTATGGTAGGTAGGTGCAACAATGAAAACAGAAAAGGGTGAAAATTGGAATCCTTCAGTCATTGCAAATATGTGAGCATCATGAAGTCCCAGGCGACACGAGGTGTTCAAGCAGTACTGCTAAACACGCCTTACAATGTTCCCTCTACCGAATGTGTGGTTAGTTTCCGGATCCAGTTACTTGTAAGCACGTGGCATCATGCTGACATGGTGAATCAAGAACCCCAGATTTTGAGCCGTACGGACCAGTAACAGAGAGTTCGCGGAGAGTTTTTTGGTTCGCGTTCGGGTTAGGGACACCACCCTCGATATTTGACGGCCATCCGAACAAGGCCCCTCCAGATTTCGCTTCCTGTTTCATGGTCGCATTAAGTAAACTGTACAGCAAGTGATAAGGATCTCAATGACGAATTCTCGGAAAGCAGGTAGAGTTCGCTAATGGGTACGCGCCTTATCCATAAGACGCATGAAATGTTCCCCCCTGATTCCTCCTCGTCTGACTTTCAAGCCTCGGGCGTTTCTCACTCTGACAGCACATAGCTCCCAAATTGTTGCTAGTGACTCCCGCATAGGATACGTGGCATCAACTTCTCGTACGCGAATTTAGTAGTATTCGGGGTACAATTCAGCTTGCGTCGTTCTTCGCTGCGCTTTATTCCTTGTCACTCTCGGAAAGGAATCTACCCTTTCCCAGCTTCGACTGTTCTCGACGCTGCTCCCCCCCGTTTGCGGCTGAGAACATCGGTCTCGCGGATCCGATTCCAGCATGGGTTCTGCGACATTTTGAGGGGTCGTTATCTTATCAGAATTCTCAAACGGTTGAGGTTAATCTCTTTGTGTCGCAGTCGGCATTCGACAGCATTCGACAAGAAGCTTAAATTCGGGATTTCCGGCACTATTTACTCGTCGAGTCGCCTCTCGCCATGAGCGCTGCGACTCTCGTCGCTTCCAATCAGGCGCTCAGCGCGGGTTCGCTCACGTGGATACACGGTAAACTCGTTGCTGGCGAAGTTACCGAAGCGTTTCGCGAGCATCAACCGCGATGCGGCGTGTCGGTTCACGCACGGCGGAGATCGACTCGACCAATCCAAGCTGCACCGCATTCGTCGCTGCTGCCGCTGCGGGCGGTACCGCTTTTCGGCGTCCCCGTCGGCGGCGGCCAAAATCAAGTCGCAAAATCACCGTCTTACAGTCACCTTCGTTCTAATCACAGCCGCAGTCGAATCCGTTCTTGTCGCATCCCCGTATTAGCCGCGCTTTGGCCCTGGCAGCAGGAGCAGGAGAAGCAGCAGCAGGGCGACAAGGCGCAGCGCATTAGGAGCGCATTGGTTGGGGGTGCAGGGTCGGCGGCAGCAGAGGAGACAGAGAGAAGCGGGCTGCGTGCAGGGGTGAGTGTGAATTGCAATGAGACGCCGACGCAGATGTGAAAATTGTGCATTTTCGTCTCAGAATTGATGCGTGCAGTGAGTGCATGTGTTTATAGAAGTCTCTTGACTCTGTCCACCCTTCTCTTCTGTTTCTTTGATCCCGCTGCCACGTGTGCGGGACCACCCCCACCGCCTCCCCCTGCCCCCGCTACAGCAACACTTCTTACAGTCACAGTGTCCTCCTCCATCCCCTCCATACCTGTGGCTGACTGTGACGCCTGTGCGCTTGTGGAGTGTTGACTGTTGACTGTCGAGTGTTGAACCCCATTCGCCCCATCCACTCCATCCGCCCTTCACTTTCTGTCCCCGTTGCCACGTGCACAGGAACCCCCCGTTACAGCGACGGCCCTTACAGTCACAGTTTCCTCCTCCATCGCCTCAATCCCTGCTGCTGACTGGGACGCCTGTGCGCTGGACGCGGCGGGCGGCACGGAGAAGCACAACCCGTTTGTGTCACACGCGTTCCTGCAGTGCCTGGAGGAGAGCAGAAGCGCGTGTCGCGAGGAGGGGTGGTTACCACAGCACCTCGTCGCGAGAGACGACGAGGAGAGGGTGGTTGGGGTGTTGCCCCTGTACTTAAAAGGGTAAGTGTACGTGTGTGTTCATGTAAGGGTAAGGGTGTGTCTTAGAATGTTGGGATTGGGGCTGAGAGGAGGGCTGGTTACCCCAACAGCAGCAGCAGCTGGAGCAGCAACTGGTGGTGGTGAGGGACGGCGTGGAGAAGCACAATCCGTTTGTTTCACACGCGTTCCTGCAGTGCCTGGAGGAGAGCAGAAGCGCCTGCCGCGAGGAGGGGCGGTAGCCACGGCACCTCGTGGCGAGAGATGCCGAGGAGAGGGTGGTTGGGGTGTTACCCCTGTATTTGAAAGGGTACGTGTAATTGTGGTTATGTTTGGGTGGTGCCGCGAGGAGGGGTGGTTACCACAGCACCTCGTTGCCCGGAACAGCGAGGAGAGGGTAGTTCGCGTGCTGCCCTTTCATTTAAAGCGGTATGTGTGTTTGTGGTTATTTGAGGGTGTGACTCAAGTTATCCAAGGTTGGTGTTGGAAGGAGGGGTGGTTGCCACTTGTTTTATTATAGCTCTGGGCTATGGAAAGGTGCATCGCATAGAAAAAGCAGTAATATACATGTGAATGTGAATTAGAGGGCGTTTGACCATTCGCGGGCCAACGCATCCATGAGGGCAGGCGACTCGTACTACCCGAAAATCTGTGCGGCTTTCATTGGAATCATAAACGCCACTTCCTTTTCTCCCTTCCCTCCTCTTTCCCACAGCCACTCCTAGAGAGAGTATGTGTTTGACCACTCGTGGGCCAATGCGTTCATGCAAGCGGGAGGCTCGTATGAGCCCAAATGCTGTGTGCCTTTGCTTGAATATACAACCCCCCCTTTTCTTGTCCCCCCTCATCCCCACAGCCACTCCTACGGAGAGTACGTGTTTGACCACTCCTGGGCGAATGCGTTCATGAGGGCGGGAGGCTCGTACTACCCGAAGCTGCAGTCCTGCGTGCCGTTCACACCCGCTACCGGACCTCGCCTGCTGGTTCGGGACGGACCTGACCGCGAGGCTGTGCTGTCGGGGCTGTGCCAGGCCATGAAGCAAGTGGCGGACGAGGTGAGAGGGGAGGGGGGGGGGAGGGGAATGAGAAAGGGGGATGAGAAGGGTGCTTATGGCTGGTCATGGTGCTCCTGGGACCTGGCCTGGTGGGGCATAACATGGGCTGGCATGGATGGCATGGCTGTTTGGTGTTTATTCCGGCCCTCACCACCACCCCAACCCCCCACCACCATTCCACTCCCCTGCCCCCTCCCACACCGCACAGTACGGGGTGTCATCGGTGCATGTGACATTCCCATGCAAGGACGACTGGCAGGTCATGGCACGCCATGGCTTCCTGCAGCGTATGGGCATGCAGTACCACTGGAGCAACAGGGGCTATGGCAGGTGAGAATTGTGTGAAAGTGTGAAAAGTGTGTGAAAAAATGTGTGAGAAATGTGTGGGAAATGTGTGAAAAATGTGTGAAAAATGTGTGAGAATTTTGTGGTGTGAGTCTGCATGGCTTCCTGCAGCGCATGGGCATGCAGTACCACTGGAGTAACAGGGGCTATGGCAGGTGAGAATTGTGTGAAAGTGTGAAAAATGTGTGAAAAAATGTGTGAGAAATGTGTGGGAAATGTGTGAAAAATGTGTGAAAAATGTGTGAGAATTTTGTGGTGTGAGTCTGCATGGCTTCCTGCAGCGCATGGGCATGCAGTACCACTGGAGCAACCGCGGCTATGGCAGGTGGGTGGGAAGGGGGGTGATTGCAGGTGGGGGATGAGCAAGGCATGGGATATGGCAGGTGCAGGGTGTGTAGTGTTTCATGGTGCGCCATGGCTTCCTGCAGTGCATGGGCATGTAGTATCACTGGAGCAACCACGGCTATGGCAGGTGGGTGAGAGGCATGCATGGTTGGGCAGGCAGGTGGGGAATGCAACAATACGGGTGGGGTGCATGGCGCCTCCTCAATCCCCATCATGGCTTTCTGCAGCGCATGGGCATGCAGTACCACTGGAGCAACCGTGGCTATGGCAGGTGAGGGCAGAGGCATGGGGTGTGGCAGGCGGGGAGGGGGGCTATGGCAGGTGAGCACAGCAGCATGCATGCATGGGTGGGTAGGCATAAGGTGTGGGTGTGAAGTGTGGCAGGAATGAACTGTATGGCTTTCTGCACCGCATGGGCATGCAGTACAACTGGAGCAACCGTGGCTATGGCAGGTGGGTGGGAGGGCTATGGCAGGTGGGTGGGAGGGCTATGGCAGGTGGGTGGGAGAGCTATGGCAGGTGGGTGGGAGGGCTATGGCAGGTGGGTGGGAGGGCTATGGCAGGTGGGTGGGAGGGCTATGGCAGGTGGGTGGGAGGGCTATGGCAGGTGGGTGGGAGGGCTATGGCAGGTGGGTGGGAGGGCTATGGCAGGTGGGTGGAGAGGCTTCAACTGTAGGGGTGGCAGGTAGGCATGGGTTGTGGCGGTACCTAAGTTCTTATAATGGCTTCCTGCACCGCATGGGCATGCAGTACCACTGGAGCAACCGCGGCTATGGCAGGTGAGGGCAGAGGCATGGGGTGTGGCAGGTGGGGAGGGGGGCTATGGCAGGTGGGGCGTGCAGTAGCGCTGGAGCAACCAGGAATATGGAAGATGGGTATGGCATATGGAGCGTAGGCATTGGGTATGGCATATGAAACCTCCCTCGCATGGCATGGGGCTTCATGCACTGGTTTGGAGAAGCAAGGGCTTCTGACTTTACATGCTTTCTCTTAGCGGCCTTTCACTTACGCCAGTCAGCTTCATCGGATTCTTAACGGATGTCTTTTGCAGCTGTCAAGGTGCAATACGCCTTTGGAGTGGACCCATACAACCCTCAGCCCACCCCCGCTCTCTCCCCTTCCTCTACCTCCCACCCCCGCTCTCTCCCTTTCCTCTCCGTCCCACCCCTCTGTCCCCCGTTTTTGCGTGCCTGCTTGTTTCCAACCATCTGCACCACTTGCAACACCAGCTTCAACGATTTTCTTATGGATTTGAAGCAGTCCAAGCGCAAGACCATTCGACAGGAGCGGAAGAAGGTGCTGTCTTGACCATGCCGTGCCATGCCATGCTGTGCCATGCCATTCCATTCCATGCCATGCCATGCCATGCCATACGGCACATCTCATCATGCCATGCCATGCCATACAGCACATCTCATGCCATGCCATGCCATACGGCACATCTCATGCCATGCCATGCCATACGGCACATCTCATGCCATGCCATGCCATGTGGCACATCTCATCACACCACATGAAAGCAACCAGTTGACGCCATCACTCATCGTTCCATTTCACCTTGACAAAATTGCAATAACGTGGCTAGCTACGGCTCTTTTCTCGGTTCCGTTCCTGAATTCCAGCTACCACCACTTTCAACTTATCCTGATATCAGGGAAGAATGCTCTAATTCTGACATTCAGAATATTAAATGATAAAAATTCTAGTTGTTGTTGCACAACTCTTGAAGGACAGGTTTTTCCTTTGCCCCTCCTCCCGCTTTCTGATCACAGGTAGCGGCGCAGGGCTTGAAACTATTTTTGAGCTGACTTAAGAATCTGCTGTGTGCCACCCCTCTCCTTCCCTTTCTGATCACAGGTAGCGGCGCAGGGCTTGAAACTATTTTTGAGCTGACTTAGAATCTGCTGTGTGCCACCCCTCTCCTTCCCTTTCTGATGACAGGTAGCGGCGCAGGGCTTGAAACTATTTTTGAGCTGACTTAAGAATCTGCCGTGTGCCACCCCTCTCCTTCCCTTTCTGATCACAGGTAGCGGCGCAGGGCTTGAAACTATTTTTGAGCTGACTTAAGAATCTGCCGTGTGCCACCCCTCTCCTTCCCTTTCTGATCACAGGTAGCGGCGCAGGGCTTGAAACTATTTTTGAGCTGACTTAAGAATCTGCCGTGTGCCACCCCTCTCCTTCCCTTTCTGATCACAGGTAGCGGCGCAGGGCTTGAAACTGCTGCGGCTGAGAGGCGATGACATCAAGGTGAGGTGATATGGCGTCAAGGTGAGGTGATATGGCGTCAAGGTGAGGTGATATGGCGTCAAGGTGAGGTGATATGGCGTCGAGGTGAGGTGAGATGGCGTCAAGGTGAGGTGATATGGCGTCGAGGTGAGGTGAGATGGCGTCAAGGTGAGGTGATATGGCGTCGAGGTGAGGTGAGATGGCGTCAAGGTGAGGTGATATGGTGTAAAGGTGAGGCGAGAGGACATCATGTTGAGGGGAGAATATTGAGTGTAAAAAAGAACGTTCACTACACTCTACGGATTTTCATGCATTGATTCTTCATTCTTCATGAATGTGTGGATGGATGCAGACAGCAGAGACAATAAACACTCTCCTCTCATGATCTTATTTTTGAGACGTCTCAAAAATAACATGCAGACAGCAGAGACAATAAACACATTTTGTCCTCCTCTCATGATCTCATCCACTTCCTCTCTTGCTTTCTCTTCCTTCTCTCTGCTCTTTCCCTCTCCTCCCTCGACCCGACTCTCCTCCCTCACCCCCCTTCACCTCCCCCCCTACTCATAAAGCTCTCACGCTTCATCTGATTTCTTGAAGACACACCAATAGTCCTTCCATAGCAACTTTCACCCCCTTCCCTCTCTCTCCTCACGCATCTCCTCTTCCCCCAACTTTTGGGGCGCCTCAAAAGTCGTCCCATAGCAACCTTCACCCCCATCTCACTCTCCTCACTCATCTCCTCCCCGCCCACTTTCGTTCTGTCTATACCCTTGCAGGCACACCACTGGAACAGCTTCTTCCAATTCTACTGCAACACCACCAACCGAAAGTGAGTGTTTTCAGGCAGGTCGAGTCGAGTCGAACGAGTGAGTTGATAAATCTAGACCAAGAACCAAAAAAGAAAGACTCCTGTAGGCAGCTCATTGCAGCCTGAAGGCGGACTTTGAGTTTAGGTCTGCCTGAAGGCAGCCTGAAGGCAGCCTGAAGGCGGACTTAGAGTTTCCAACTCATTACTCAAATGTGTCCAAGGAGTGGAACGAGGGATTGACTGGATGGGCGTACAGGCCTCCTCATTCTTCCCTAATCCGCCTCCCTCAATCGTCTCCATTTCCCCCATCCAACCTTTTTCTATGCTCTCCCCAGGTGGGGGCAGACATACCTCACGCGAGAGTTCTTCCATCTGCTGGGGGAGCGCCTGGGAGAAAAGGTGCTGCTGGTGGTGGCAGAGGATGGCACAGGGCGCATGGTAGGGGAGTAAGGGGCTCCCTCTATTTGCTCTTACTCCCTCTCTCCATCCACCTGTCCCTCCCAACCACCACACTACACCCCTCCCAACCAGGTGGGGGCAGACCTACCTCACTCGCAACCTCTTCCACCTGCTGGCGAGGCCGCTGGGTGAGCAGGAGCTGCTGGTGGTAGCAGCGAGAGAACAAGAGGGGGCTCCTCCCATTCCCATTGCTTCCCTTTCCCCATCCGCACCACCCCTCCCCCCACCAGGTGGGGGCAGACGTACCTCACTCGCGAGTTCTTCCACCTGTTGGGGGAGCGACTGGGAGAGAAAGTGCTGCTGGTGGTGACGGGGGACGGCACAGAGCGCTTGGGGGGGCTTATACCATTCCCATTGTCCCCCCTACCCCAACCAGGTGGGGGCAGACCTATTTGACTCGCGAGTTCTTCCATCTCCTGGGGGAGCGGCTGGGAGAGAAGGTGCTGCTGGTGGTGGCGGAGGATGAGATAGGGCGCATGGTGGGAGGTGCGCTGAACCTGGTGGGGGGCGAGGCCGTGTTTGGGCGCAACTGGGGGGCTCTGCCTGGCACGCACTACCCGTTCCTGCACTTTGAAGCGTGCTATTATCAGGTGTGTGTGCTGCTACTACCAGGTGTGTGAGTCGAAAATGGAGTAGAATGCGCATGGTGGGGGGTGCACTGAACCTGGTGGGGGGGCAAGGCCGGGGCGCAAGGGACGTACAAGCTGCTACCCCCTTACCCACTCTCCCCCACTCCCATTCCCCCATTCCACCTCCCCTGCCCTCACTCTACCAGGCAATATAAGCAGGGTTGGCGCTGGTGGAGGCTGGGGCACAGGGCGAGCACAAGCTGCTCTCCCCTTACCCACTCTCCCTCCCACACTCCCATTCCCCTCCTCCATCTTCCCTTCCCTCCATCCCTCAGGCAATAGAGGCGGCCATAGAAGCAGGTCTGGCACGAGTGGAGGCGGGGCACAATTCTCCGCTTGGCCAAGTTCTCCCCCACCCTCGCCCCCTCAACTCTAACCCACTTGTCCCACACCCGCCTTCCTCCTCCGCTCAGGCAATAGAGGCGGCCATAGAAGCAGGTCTGGCACGAGTGGAGGCGGGGGCGCAGGGCGAGCACAAGCTGCCACGAGGCTATCTGCCCACCGCCACCTACAGCGCCCACCACATCCCTGACCCTGCATTCCGCTCTGCCATCGCTGGGTTTCTCGAACGCGAGACTGTACAGGTGTGCTTAGATAGCTCTCAAGAACTCCTAGATGCAGCTTCTATTCTATACTACCATTGTGAGGCTATCTGCCCACCGCCTCTTACAGCGCGCACCGCATCCCTGACCCTGCATTTCTCTCTGCTATCGCGGGGTTCCTCGAACGGGAGACTGTACAGGTATGCCTGAGATGAGTCGATTTTTAGTCGACTCAAAACCCGACCCTGCGTTTCGTTCTGCTATCGAGGGGTTCCTTGAGCGCGAGACTGTACAGGTGTGCCTGAGTTTCCTCTGTGATCCTTTCTAAAAGCAGCTCCAGTGTTGCCATTGGGAGGCTATCTGCCCACCGCCACATACAGGTAGTTTTCTTACCATATCCCCAACCTGGAATTCCGTTCTTCCTTGGCGGGGTTTTCAAACAGGAGAATTCACAGGCGGGCTTGGAGAAAGTTTTCTTCGCCCATTTTCTCTCCGTTTTTCAAGTCTCAACTCTGCTCACCTAACCCCTGCTGGTCTCAACTCTGGTTTCATCTTCTCAAGGAGGTTCAACTCTTGAATGAAGCATTCATCCCCCAATCCTCTGTGACAGGTGCAATAAGCTCTCAGTTCATCACAAGGGAAACCCTTTCAAAAATCATCTTAACCACATTCAACCCATGGGTCCCCATTGCCACTCCCATCCATCCCCTAGGCCATTCACTGCTTTCACCGTTCCTCTTTGTGTGAAGTTCAACTCTTGCAATGCCCATCCCACCAACACAATCCCCTGTGGCAGGTGCAATACGCTCTTTCGGTTATGGACCAAGAGGCAAACCCTTTCAAGAAACAGCCAACCACAGACGCCTCATAATGTTCATACCGTACATACTGTATTGTGTTCAATATAACCTTGATAGTTTGTACGGTAACACAAACAGAAAGCGTTCCAGCAGATTGGCTGCATGAGCATTTACGGTAGTCAGACCCAACAGCAGTACTGCATTTTAGCAACCATGTACAAGAATGTTTTGTTGGAAATAAATAGTTTGCGCTTCTGATGTGTCGAACACTACAACGTAAGCGAAGCGAACTACAACGAAGCGACAGCGAGTCAACCAAAGCGGTTGACAGAAAGACAACAGCAAGAGGTTCAGTGAAGGTCAAAGGTCAGCAACCTTTGACTCGCCGAAAAGCAGCGCGACAGCAAGGACACATAACTGACTCGCTATTGAGCAGTTACCCGAGTCGTCGCTGTATCGAACCGCAACAACAGTTACAGCTAGTTAAACCTTTCATATTCCTTGTAATCATATAAAGCCCTGTATCTCTTTGCTATTATCAACTTATCTTGTTCTCACATACCAGTGCAAGGTGGTTCAACCAGTTCACTAAGACGCTTCCACCAATACATCACTATTCTGAGCCTTAGTCTTGAAAACGATCATAAGGGCTTTTCTCAGCCCAACATGGTGTGAGATCTTGCAAGACAAGACTCAACTCTGTTCAACTTCCTACTGTTGGGAACAAACAATCTCAAGCGCCTCTGTCGTGTCGAAACACCAAGGCACAAGCGAAGCAGAGCATATCGAGGCACTAGCGAGTCAACCCTCGGAGGTTGAAGTAACCGCTGGAGGTTACGCGAAAGTCAAAGGTCAGCGACCTTTGACTTGACAAATGCAGCGCGACAGCAAGGACACACAACTGACTCGACATTGAGCAGTTGCCCGAGTCGCACTGTATCGAACCGTAACAGTAAAACAGTTTAATTATATCTCTTCGTATTCTTTGTACTCTTACATAAACCTTTGTACTTGCTTGTTTTAATCAACTTACTTTGCCCTCACATACCAGCGCAAGGTGGTTCAAGGACTTCATTTAAACGCTTCCGCTACTACATTACTCTACCCAGAGTTTAACCCTACCAAAGATCCTAAGGGGCACTCAGCCCAACATGGTATGAGAGCTGGTTAGGGTTAAAATTATTTCTCCTTAACACCTAATACACCAAGAGACATGTCTACCAGAAAGGAGAGGAGCTCCTCCAACGGCTCTCCTGGTACTACTCCTACTCCACCTCCTGCCTCTGGCCTACAGACAGAGGAAGGCACAACAACGAGACCGGCAGCTGGGTCTACTGAAACACCCGCAAACCAAGGCGCGGGCTTCGATCCAAGCATGATGGAGAAGTTCTTCTCCTTCATGTCCTTCTACGAGCAGCATCAGCAAGGAGCACCTGCGCAATCAAACAACAGCAACAACAACAACAACGTGACGCCCATGAGTCTCGATGGCTCATCCTACGCACGCGGGAATCAACAACAGCAACCTACCTTCGCTCCGTACGAGCCCCAGCGCGGCTCCGTCAGCTTCATGCCACAACCACAACCTGCACCGGGACAAGAGAGAACGCTGGACGCACTACAAGTTCAGTCGCAGTTCGCGCACGTTCTAAAACTGCAAACGACAAAACCCTTCGACGGGAAGGATTTCTTTACCTGGTCGTTCGAATTCGAGCTGATGATGGAAGGAGCGCAAATCCTTGGCTTCTTCGACGGGTCCCTGCCATACCCAACAAACGGCACACAGTATGAGAAGCAGCAGTACACCTATCAATCGATGATGGCGTACACGATACTACTGAGGAACATCACTCCAACTCAACAACAAAACATACGGTCTTACCGAGGCTACGGCAACTCCGCGGAGCTCGCGTACAATCACTTGAAGAGCATGTATCAAGCAACAGACAGCGTAAACCAAAGTCGGTTAATGGCGCAGCTGACAACAATCGAAATGAAACCAGGCGAGAAGGGAATGGCGTATATCAGTCGCTGCCGCGAGCTGCGCGACAAGCTTCTTCAATGTGGAGGATCGATTTCAGAGGACGCCTTCGTCACGGTTGTCATCGGCGGTCTTGGTCCTCACTGGCGCTCCACTCGCGCCATACTACGAGCCCACGAGAAAATTTCTGAAGCAGCACTTTGCGCCGAAATCCACGCCGAGCAGCAAGACATGGACCTGCAAGAAGAACGACACAAGAGAAAGGTATCAGTGCCCGAATTCGCGTTTCACACTCAACGGCGCCACAACAACAACAACAATCGACCGAAAATCGTACCTCCGTTCTGCCACCTCTGCAAGACTTCAGGGAATCCTCGTACGCACTGCCCGAATCGACAACAGTCAACGTCGCCGCAACGCCAACTTTGCCCTTCAAGCAGTCAAGTCGCCTTAACGCAAGCAAATCCGACAACTTCAGTACAAGTCTCAACAACATCGACGGGACAACCTGCGAAAGGAACAAGAAACATCGTCAGCTGCATGGCAAGGCTGAGTGACTCCTGCGTATCTGAGTCACCACCATATTACTCACCAGAAGAACAACTCGACAACAGCACGCCTCGCCGCGAGTCACTTCAACCGAACCCGACGTACGCCGCCATCGCTCAAAGCGAGCCGTCCGGGAAGGATACATGGTTCTTGGACAGTTGCTGCAGACAACATATGTGCTCTTCAGGACGTTTCGTTCAACACGAGCACCAACTTCAACGAGAAGTCGTCATCACTGTCGCCAATAATCAGAACCTGCGCACACGACGACAAGGAGTAGTGCAACTTCAGTCACGAGAGACGAATGTCATACTGCAAATGTCCAAAGTCCTAATAGCAGAAGGACTTGGCTACAACTTACTGAGCGTCAGTCAGTTGATGGAGAAAGGCATACATCTGGAAGCCGACAGTACCACCCAGGAGTTCAAGCTGTACCACGGGAAGGGCGGCCTCTACATCGGAAAGGCGGTCCTGAAGAACAATGTCTTCGTTCTCGATTTCGTCCCAGACCTGGGCACCGCAGACAGTGACGGGATCGTCACCTTCACATCTTGGACGCACCCGCCGGATCTCGACCCCGACTTCAGTCCGGAAGGCTTTTGGTATTCACATACCATTCCTGAAGCAGAACGAACACGTGCGTTAGTAACAATACAACATTCGGCAGCAGCAGAGACAACATCGGCAGCAACAGAGACAACATCGGCAGCAGCAGAGACAACATCGGCAGCAGCAGAGACAACATCGGCAGCAGCAGAGACAACATCGGCAGCAACAGAGACAACATCGGCAGCAGCAGAGACATCATCGGCAGCAGCAGAGACATCATCGGCAGTAGCAGGAACAACAACAGTAGCAGCAACAACGACACCACTCCTCGTTGACGAAGCACCACCAACACCCGCACAGCAGCTGAATCTGGCTCAACGGGAAGTCCATAGAAGCGCAAACTTCACCGCCAGCTTATACTCCAAATCCGACGCGTATCGACGCTCACCCGGACACCGCGCCTCCGAAGACATCTGGCACGCACGCATGGGACACCCAAGCAACACTGTGTTAAACAACACAATAAGAGCAGGAGTCCTTGACAAGGACTCGTTACTACTACTCGACGGCAGAGAACTTCAACGGGCACGAGGAACATGTCTTACCTGCCCCGAAGCCGACTTACCACATCGGCCGTTCACTCCTCATCACAACCCGAGCACACCCGCGTACGCACCACTCGAAAAGGTGTATAGCGACATCATGTACAATCGGGAACCAGGACAAGTAATATACAACTACACAATCACCTTCATCGACGCCGCCACCCGTTACGTCTGGCATCTAAACCTACCCAGCCGCGACATGGTCCTCGAAGCATTCGCTGCTTGGCTACCAGTAGCAGAAAGAGAGTCGGGCGTAAAGCTGAGAAGCTTCCAGTCTAACGGAGGAGGAGAATACACCTCTCAGCGATTCAAGCAGTACCTGGCAGAAAAGTGAATCAAGCAGCTCCTCTCTCTTCCCTACGCCCATCAGCAGCAAGGTGTAGCAGAAAGAATGAACAGGACTCTGCAGAACAGCATGCGCAAACTGTTGCGTGGCATGCGGCTACCCAACCACCAGTGGCCTGACGCGATGGACCACGCTGTCATGCTGCACAACTTGCTCTCATCTTCATCACTACCGAACAACGCATCACCGCATCTGCTGTGGACAGGAAAACAGGGCAGCACAAAAATGTTACGAGTGTTCGGATGCATGGTACAGTACCGACCCCCAGCAGCACGAGCGGGCCGATTTTCACAACGCGCACAGTGGGGACTACACCTCGGCATCGAAAAGAACTACAACGCGTGGAAAATCTTTGACGTCCACTCCAAGGAAACAGTAGCAGCACGCAACGTCATTTTCTACGAACGACTCATGCTCCAGACATACCTTGCCAACCTGCAAGAGGACCAAGATCCCACAGGTGGTTTTCGTGGTGACCGAGCCTTCGCCTCGGCAGCAGACGAAGCTGACTGGGACGAGCAGAATGTGGCCAACGCATCAGAAGAAGCTGGACCCCTTCCGTTCTGCTCCGTCGACGTCCCCATGGACGAAGATAACCCTCGCGAAAGTGTCAACGCCGAAACCTTCTACTACTTCGCCGACAACGGTTACGTAACACCTGCGACAGTCAACACCAACGAAGCAGAACGAGTAGGACCGAATTTCATACCTGATCCAGAAGCGGGAGATGAAGCAGCTTATCCCGAGGATGCAACTCTTCCCCGCTACTCACAGACTGGACTGCAGATTCTCGGACTCGTCACCGCAGTCCACGGCAACACTCTTCCTAAGGAGCCTGCGACGGTTCAGCAGGCTCTGGGGGGGGAACACAGGGAAAAATGGCGTGAAGCCATGGACAGAGAGTTAAAGGCGCTCGAGGAACGGAACACCTGGAAAGTTGTCCCCATCAGCGTGGCAAGGAACAAGACCATTCTCACCGGGAAATGGGTCTTCCGCGTTAAAACAAAAGCAGACGGCACAATTGAGAAGTTCAAAGCACGCTGGGTTGTGCGTGGATTCGATCAGGAGCACGGACGGGACTTCACCGAGACATTCGCCCCGGTTAGCCGACATACCTCACTTCGAATCCTCCTCGCGATCGCCGCCATGAAGAAAAGGAAGCTACGGCAAATCGATGTCGCCAACGCGTTCCTCTACGCACCTGTCGACGTGGAAATCTTCGTCGAGCTCCCACACGGTACCAACGGGGAACCTAACCAAGTCTGTCAACTGCTGAAATCACTTTACGGGATCAAGCAAGCTCCGCGGCTATGGCAACAGTACCTACACGCTCACCTCATTCGCATCGGATTCCGCCAACTACCTCACGACCAAGGAATGTACTGACTCACTAAAGACACCGACTACATTCTGCTGATCGTCTACGTAGACGACCTACTCTACATCGGCTCCACTGACGACATCACCACCTGGTTCGAAGGGGAGCTACAGAGGGACCTCACACTCACGGTCTCCTCTACCATCACACAGTACCTCGGCTTGAACATTCGGGAAGAAGAAGGCGCGATCTACCTCAACGCCGCTAAGTACGCCGACACCATCGCCAAACGCTTCGCGCTCACACCTACCACCATCTCTACGCCCTACCGCTACGCGACAGGAAACCACAAGGAAGGATCCTCTCTACTCAAATCCGCCGGGATACGCGACTACCAGAGAAAGCTAGGATGCCTTCTCTTCGCAGCTGTCACCTGCCGCCCCGACCTCTCATACTCCGCAAGCCAGCTCGCCACCTACCTCAAGAAGCCTGAAGCAGAACACCTGGCGGAGCTCGACCGCGCTCTCCACTACTTCGTCAGTACCTCAACGATCGGCCTAACTTACTACAAGAACACAACTACACCAACTAAATTAATCGGCTACGTCGACGCTGATCACGCTGGCGACTCCGACAACAGGCGCTCCCGCACCGGCTACATCTACCGCCTCGAACCTATCGGACCGATCTCCTGGCAATCGAGCAAGCAGGAATTAATTGCTCTCTCGTCAGCTGAAGCATAATATATTGCACTCTGCTCAGCCACCAAGGAAGGACTCTATCTTTGCGAGCTGCTGGAAGAAGCGAAGTTAGCCGAGTTACCCAACTTCACTCTGTTCTGCGACAACCAATCTGCAATTCGCATCGCCAACAAAAATGGATTCGCGAACAGAACGAAGCATATCGCTCTGCGATATTTCTTCGTGAAAGACGAGATTGAGAAGGGGAGACTTGAACTATCCTACTGTCCCACGTCCGAGATGGCAGCTGACTACTTGACCAAGAAGCTCGGAAAACAGAAGTTCGAGTACTGCATGCTGCTAACTGGACAAAGCCACGTCACCAGCAGCGACACTCCAGAAGCGAAGGGGAGTGTTGGGAACAAACAATCTTAAGCGCCTCTGTCGTGTCGAAACACCAAGGCACAAGCGAAGCAGAGCATATCGAGGCACCAGCGAGTCAACCCTCGGAGGTTGAAGTAACCGCTGGAGGTTACGCGAAAGTCAAAGGTCATCGACCTTTGACTTGACAAATGCAGTGCGACAGCAAGGACACACAACTGACTCGACATTGAGCAGTTGCCCGAGTCGCACTGTATCGAACCGCAACAGTAAAACAGTTTAATTATATCTCTTCGTATTCTTTGTACTCTTATATAAACCTTTGTACTTGCTTGTTTTAATCAACTTACTTTGCCCTCACATACCAGCGCAAGGTGGTTCAAGGACTTCATTTAAACGCTTCCGCTACTACATCACTCTACCCAGAGTTTAACCCTACCAAAGATCCTAAGGGGCACTCAGCCCAACACCTACAACAACAGAAGACATGGCAACACAGAAAGTAAGAAGCTCATCTACTGGATCTCCCGGCACTTATCCTACTCCACTGCCAGCCTCTCGACTGCAAACAGAGGGAGGAACAACTCAAAGACCAGCTGCTGAGTCTAGTGAAACTCCTGCGAACCAAGCAACCGGCTTCGACCCAAGCATGATAGAGAAGTTCTTCTCCTTCATGTCGTTCTACGAGCAACATCAACAAGCGGCACTTGCGCAGTCAAACAACAGCGACAACAACAACAGAGTCACTCCCATGAGTCTTGACGGCTCATCTTTTGCGCGCGGAAATCAACAGCCTACCTTTGCACCGTATGAGCCTCAACGCGGCTCCGTCAGTTTCATGCCGAATCGACTCCCACCTGGACAAGAGACGAAGACATTGGATGCACTTCAGTTGCAGTCACAATTCGCACACGTGGTAAGACTGCAAACATCAACACCATTTGACGGAAAGGACTTCTATACCTGGTCCTTCGAATTCGAGCTGATGATGGAAGGCGCTCAAATTCTTGCTTCTTCGACGGCTCCCTGCCATATCCAACGCACGGGACACAGTACGACAAGCAGCAGTACACGTATCAGTCACTAATGGCGTACACCATACTCCTGCGAAACATAACGGCAAACGAGCAGCAGAACATCTGGTCTTATCGCTGATACGGAAACTCCGCCGAGCTCGCGTATAACCACCTGAAGAACATGTATCAAGCGACCGGCAGCGTTAATCAAAGTCGTCTCATGGCGCAATTGACAACAGTCCAAATGCAACCCGGCGAAAAGGGAATGGCATATATCCGTCGCTGTCGCGGTCTGCGCGATAGAATCCTTCGATGCGGCGGATCCAATATCCGAAGAAGCTTTTCTCACTGTCGTCATCACAAGCCTTGGTCCTCAGTGGCGCTCCACCCGGGCCATTTTTCGAGCCCATGGAAGAATCTCCGAAGCAAACCTCTGCGCCGAAATTCACGCCGAACAACAAGACATGGACCTGCACGAAGAACGTCACAAGAAAAGGGCACCAGTGCCAGAGTTCGTTTTTCACACTCAACGGTGCTACAACAACAACAACCGGCAGAACGAGCATCAAGGACGAAGACACCTCTGTCGAACGTCTAGCCACTCCCGTATTCACTGCTCGAATCAACAGCAATCAACACCACCACCATGTCAACTTCAACCTTCAAATAGTCAAGTGGCTTCCACACAACCGCATTCTTCCAAGCAGGCGCCGCCTTCAACGACAACATCACAACATGCACGAGGAACAAGAAATATCATAAGTTGTATGACAAGAACGGGCGCCTGCATCACCGGTTCACCACCGACCTACTCACCAGAAGAACTGCTCGACGAAAGCACGCCTCGTCGCGAATCGCTGGAACCAAATCCGACGTACGCAACTATTGCACAGAGCGAACCGTCCGGTCAAGATACGTGGTTCTTGGACATTTGTTGTGGACAACACATGTGCTCGTTAGACCGCTTCGTCCAACGGGAACAACACCTCAACCTGGAAGTCGTGATAACCGTCCCCATAACCTGCGGACACGACGACAATGAGTAGTTCAACTTTAGTCCCGCGAGACTAACGTCGTTTTACAGATGTCGAAGGTTTTGATTGCAGAAGGACTGGGCTACAACTTACTCAACGTCAGTCAACTCATGGCAAAAGGAATTCATCTCAAAGCCAACAGCACCACTCAGGAATTCAAGCTGTACAACGGGAAGGGTGGACATTACATCGGCAAAGCAGTCCTGAAGAACAACGTTTTCGTCCTCGACTTCGTCCCAGATCAAGGAACTGCTGGCAGCGACGCGATTATGAACTTCACCACTTGGTCGCACCCACCAGATCTCGACCCAGACTTCAGCCTCGAAGGCTTCTGGTACTCACACACTATACCTGAAGCAGAATGGATAAGGGCGTTAGCAGTGATTCAACAGACAACAACAGCAGAGACAACAGCAGCAGCAGCAACAACATCGGTAGCAGCAGAGACAACAGTAGCAGCAGCAACATTGGCAGAAGCAGAAGCAACAACAACAGCACCAGCACCAATCGCCACCTCTTCATCAGCACCAACTCCCGTCACCGATACCACACCTACTCCCGCTCAACAGCTGACTCCCGCTCCACGAGACGTCCACAGAAGTGCTAACATCACTGCAGGTTTCTACTCAAACTCCGACCTGTACAGACGTTCACCTGGACATCGCGACGACGAATCATTGTGGCATCAAAGGTTAGGACATCCCCGCAACACGACACTGAACAACACGATAAGAGCAGGAGTTCTCGACAAAGATTCACTACTCTTACCCAATGGCAGAGAACTTCAACGAGTCCGCAGAACCTACTTTACCTGTCCCGAAGCCGACTTACCTCATCAGCCGTTCATATCTCACCACAACCCGAGTGCGCCTGCATATGCACCGCTGGAGAAGGTCTACAGCGACATACTGTACACCCGAGAAAACAGACAGGGAGCATACAACTACGTAATCACGTTCATTGACGCCGCCACCAGATACGTCTGACACCTCAATCTTCCGAGTCACGACATGGCCTTCAAAGCCTTTGTCGCTTGGCTCCCAATAGCAGAGAGGGAATCAGAAGTGAAGCTGGACCAGTCAAACGGGGGAGGATAATATCAGTCAATACCTGGCGGACAGAGGCATCAAGCAACTCATCTCTCTTCCCTACGCTCATCAACAGTAAGGCATGGCAGAAAGGATGAAAAGGACCCTCCAGAACACCATGCGCAAGCTACTACATGGCATGCGACTACCCAACCATCAGTGGCCTGAGGCGATGGACCACGCAGTGCTGCTACACAACTTGCTTTCGTCATCTTCGCTTCCGAACAACGCATCACCGCATCTGCTGTAGACAAGAAAATTGGGCAACACAAAAATGTTACGAGTTTTTGGCAGCATGGTACAGTACCGACCCCACACTGCACGAGCCGGACGATTCTTACAATGCGCACAGTGGGGATTACACCTGGGCATCGAAAAATATTACAACGCATGGAAGAAATTCCGACGTCCACTCGATGGAAACAGTAGCAGCACATGACGTGATTTTCTACGAATGACTCACTCTCCAAACGTACCTGGACAACTAAGCAGCAGAACGAGACCTCACGGGCGGCTTCTGTGGCAACCGAGCCTTCGCCGCGCCAGCAGATGAGGCTGACTGGGATGAAGAAAATATGGACGGAGCATCGGAGGAAGCCGGACCTCTTCCCTACTGTTCGGTACCCGTTCCGATGGACGACGAAAACCCTCGCGAAAGCATCAACGCCGAAGTCTACTACGACTTCGCCGACAATGGTTACGTTACACCCCAGCCGATCAACACAAACATTTCAGAATTCATAGCCCCCAACTTCATACCTGATCTAGAAGCGGGAGACGAAGCAGTTTATCCAGAGGATCCAAGCCTTCCCCGCTGCACACAGAGCAGGGTACAGATTCTCGGCCTTGTCACCGCATTCCATGGAGCATCGCCGCCGCGAGAGCCTACTACAGTTCAGCAGGCTCTGGGGGGGGGGGAGCACAAAGAAAAATGGTGCGAAGCCATGGACAGGGAGTTAAAAGCGCTGGAAGACAGAAACACCTGGAAGATAGTACCCATCGGAGTGGCACGGGAAAATGGGTCTTCCGCGTGAAGACGAAAGATGACAGGACAATTGACAAATTCAAAGCACTATGGGTCGTGCGTGGCTTCGACCAAGAGCACGGACGAGACTTCACCGAGACTTTCGCGCCAGTGCGCCGACACACCTCTTTGCGAATCCTTCTCGCGATAGCTGCCATGAAGCAAAAGAAACTCCGCCAAATCGACGTGGCCAATGCTTTCCTTTACGCTCCCGTCGACTCAGAAATTTTCGTCGAACAACCGCACGGTTCCGTCACAGACTCTAATCAAGTCTGTCAGTTACTGAAGTCTCTGTACGGCATCAAGCAAGCTCATCGACTGTGGCAGCAGTACTTACACACCCGATTAATCTGCATTGGCTTCCAACAACTACCACACGACCAGGGAATGTACAGACCCACGAAGGAAGCCGAATACATCCTGCTGATCGTGTACGTAGACGACCTGCTCTACATAGGCTCTACCGACGACATCACCACCTGGTTTGAAGGGGAGTTGCAACAGGATCTCTCACTCACGGTTTCTTCCACCGTAACCCAGTACTTGGGACTCAACATACTTGACGGAGAGAACGCGATCTACCTCAGCGCCGCAAAATACGCCGACACAATCGCCAAACGCTTTGGATTAATGCCAGCCGCCATCTCCACGCCCTACCGCTACACCGCCGGAAATCACCAGGAAAAGGCTAATCCGCTCGGACCTACCGGACTACGCGACTACCAGCGAAAACTAGGATGCTTGCTCTTCGCACCCGTTACCTGTCGACCGGACTTATCGTACTAAGCGAGTCAGCTTGCTACCCACCTCAAGCGGCCCGAAGCAGAGCACATGGCGGAACTCGACCGCGCGTTATACTACCTCGTCAGCACACCAACAATCGGCCTAACCTACCACAAGACTGGAACCACAACTCCAAAACTAATCGGTTATGTGGACGCTGACCACGCAGACGATTCTGACAACAGGCAATCGCGCACCGGCTACATCTATCGACTTGAGCCCGTCAGTCCTATCTTGTGGCAGTCGAGCAAGCAAGAACTAATTGCTCTATCCTCTGCTGAAGCTGAATACATAGGACGCTGCTCAGTCACCAAGGAAGGACTATACCTTCGCAAACTACTGGAAGAAGCAAAGCTGGCCCAGTTACCCAGCTTCTCCCTCTTCTGCGACAACCAATCTGCAATTCGCATAGTGAACAAGAGCGGGTTCGCAAACCGAACGAAGCACATTGCCCTGCGTTATTTCTTCGTGAAGGACGAGATCGAGAAAGCAAGAATCGAGCTATCCTACTGCCCCACGTCCGAGATGGCAGCAGATTACTTGACCGAAACTCGGAAAGCAGAAGTTCGAGTACTGCATGCTGCTGACTGGACGAGGCCACGTCACCAGCAATGAAGGCGATGACACTCCAGAAGCGAACGGGAGTGTTGGAAACATATATTTCGCGCTTCTGATGTATCGAACACTACAACATAAGCAAAGTGAACTACAAGGAAGCAACAGCGAGTCAACCAAAGCGGTTGACAGAAAGACAACAGCAAGAGGTTAAGTGAAGGTCAAAGGTCAGCGACCTTTGACTCGCCGAAAATCAGCGCGACAGCAAGGACACATAACTGACTCGCTATTGAGCAGTTACCCAAGTCGTCGCTGTATCGAACCGCAACAGCATTTACAGTAAGTTAAACCTTTCATATTCCTTGTAATCATATAAAGCCCTGTTTCTCGTTGCTATTAACACTTTATATTGTTCTCAGACACTAGTGCAAGGTGGTTCAACCAGTTCACTAAGACGCTTCCGCTAATACATCTTTATTATGAGCCTTAGTCTTGAAAACGATCCTAAGGGCTTTTCTCAACCCAGCATGTTTGACCCAAGGTGCACTTCTTTGATCAGAAAGACATGCTCTTCTATGCTCTCTGTTTCTAATCAAACAACGCCTTCCAGAATCCAAAGAACAATCAATGTTAAGTACCTAGCAGTACTCGCTCTCATCTTCCACAGGCTCACTTTGTACGTTACTTCAACATATACTGTAAGCCTCATCTCCATCAACACTGTACTATCGGGTGACTATTAAGTCACCCCAATAAGTCCTCCACAGCCTCCCTTTGTACTTAAACATATACGCCTCATCCACATCAACACTGTACCCATCAACCGGCTCCCTATTCAAACACTGTATCTTCTCCCTCACGTTCTTCGGCCGCTTCTCTGCAAAGCAAGCACGTGGCACCCCACTTCTCGCATTCCTCACGCGCACCACAGGGGTCTCCGGCAACTGCATCCTCTGCTTCTCCCAGTAGAACGAGCGACGTGAGATGCAGTACAGGGTGAGAGAGAGACAGAATTCACGGAGGGAAGCAATAGTTTGCTGCTCGCATGTGCAAGTGGGAAAGAAGATTGCTCGCACGTTTGGAGCCAAGATAAACGGAGGTCTTACTTCTTGCTGTTGCTTCTTCTTCTCCTCCTCCTCCTCCTCCTCCTCCTCCTCCTCCTCCTCCTCCTCCTCCTCCTCCTCCTCTTCCTCCTCCTCCTCCTCCTCCCCCTCCTCCTCCTCCTCCTCCTCCTCCTCCTCCTCCTCCTCCTCCTCCTCCTCCTCCTGCTCCTGCTGCTGGTGCAAAAGCTGCTGTTGCTGCCGTAAAAGCTGCTGCTCCTAGCGCTGCTGCTGTTGCTGCAGCCGTAAAAGCTACTGCTGCTGCATCCGTTGCTGCACCAGCTGCTGCATCCGTTGCTGCACCAGCTGCTGCTGCCGCTGCTGCTGCCGCTGCCGCTGCCGCTGCTGCTGCGGCTGCTGGGGCTGCGGCGGCGGCGGCGGCTGCTGCTGCTGCTGCCGCAGCCAGTGCTGCCCCTCCTGCAAATCGTGCTGCTGCGAAAGAAGTTGCTGCTGCCGCTGCTACAGCAAAAGCCTCTGCTTCTACCACTGCTCCTACAAAAGCCTCCCGTCGCGCTCCTGAATTTCCTCCACTGTAAACTCCCTCTCACCATCATCCCGACGCTTCTCAACCTTCAGATCTGCCTCAAATCGCTCCTCTCTCTCCATTACAATCCCAAGGCTGCGCAGGCTGCTCCACTCTGCATCAACCTTCTCTACAGGCACCCCATGCCTCACTATAAGCACCTCCATTGTTGGCGCTATAGTGCGCAGCCATTCAGCCTATGAGAATTCAGGAGAGCTGCGGCGGTCTGAGCCCTGCCTATCAAGGGAACGTTCAGGTGAAAGTTCAGGGGACAATACAGGGGAGTCCAGGAAGGAAGAGGATTCGTCACTGCGCGAGTGCAGGTCTAAGGAGGGCCGTTGAGATAGGCCACTCGTGCGGAGGCGAGGTGGAGGGAGGAAATGACAAGCCGCTGCTGCTCGTACAGCGACAGCTGGTGGAGAGCGAGAGGTTCGGTGGTCTGGCACGAGAGCACGAGGTGATGTCCCATCACCGCGAAGGTCTTGAGCGCGGGAGAGAGGGTGAGGGCGAGCGTGAGGTTGCTCCTTAGGAAGTAAAAGCGGGCGGTTTCAGCTTTTGATAAGTCGAAAGTGAATGTGCCACCACCACCGGGGCCTGAGGATAGCCAGTCCACATCCCAGCTATGATAGAGCGCAAGCTCTGTGAGTTGCGGTGTGAGTGTGCCTAGATACTCAACATCCACGTATTCCCAGTCCACGTGTTTGAGAGTCAGACTGCGCAGCGGCTCGAACCCCACAGTCTCGAGGTCCCGCTTGCCCCAACCCAGCTTCACCCGCAGCAGATTTGGGCACTTGAAGCCCCATTTCCAGTTATTCTCCTCCACTTCGTCCTCATCATCCTTCTCAACGTCGTCAAACATGTAAGATTTGTCGACACAGCCGCGCAGCTTGAGATCGAGGGAGGTGAGGGAGGCGAAGGTCCGTGTGCGTGGCGAGCAAAGGGTGTTGATCTACTGGATGTGCGTGAAGCTGAGCGCGAGGGACTTGAGACAGGGTCACCAGCGCAGGAAGGATTCGACGCTCTTGATCCACTGCTAGTGCAGCTCGTTGTATACCAGATCGATGGGGTGGTGGGCCTGGAGCGCAGAGAGGGACGGATGGGATGGAGAATTGACTTTTGAGTCTGAAGTCAGATCAGTGCCAGGGCAGGAAGGTTTCGACGCTCTTGATCCACTGCGTGTGTAGTTCGTTGTATACTAGGGCGATGGGGTGGTGGACCTGCAGAGAGAACGTGAAGGCTGGTTGGATGGAAGGTATGTGATGGGAACAGAGTTGTCTGTCAGATAGGCTGCTGCTCGTGCTTCGAGCAGAGAACTCGCAACAAGGCTCTATAAACACACGCCAAATGTAAAGCGTAAATGACTTTTGAGTCGACTCAAAAGTCAGAACGGAGTTGTTTGTCAGATAGGGTGCTCGTGCCTCTAGCAGAGAACTCGCAACAAGGTTCTATAAACACACGCCAAATGTAAAGCATAAGCGCAAAGTGTCAAACTATGTTTGTGATCTCTCTAGGCTATAGTGGGTTAGCCTACAAGGGGTACAACACTTTAGGGTTAGTACTTGTACACAACTCATTCATAGTTCATTTCCTGCACAGTTATCCTGACATGGTATTTAGAGCAGGAAACCTGTTAAGTTTTTAGGGCCCACCGATAGTTTCGCTTGTTCCTGCTTGAAGCGCCCTTGCGTTGTCCGGCCCTGCTCGCACAGTGTTGCGCTGCCCTGTGGCTACTCGCACTGCCTGCCCCCCCCCACACGCCGCGCCGTGCTGCAGCCCGCACATCGCGCTCTGCTACTCCGCGCCTCACGCCCTGCTGCAGCCTGCACAACGCGCCCTACTGCCTTGCGCGTCGCGCCCTGCTGCAGCCAGCGCGTCGCGCCCTACTGCAGCCAGCGCGTCGCGCTCTGCTGCCCTGTGCGTCGCGCCCTGCTGCAGCCAGCGCGTCGCGCCCTACTGCAGCCAGCGCATCGCGCCCTGCTGCCCTGCACATCGCGCCCTGCTGCAGCCAGCACGTCGCGCCCTACTGCAGCCAGCGCGTCGCGCTCTGCTGCCCTGCGCGTCACGCCCTGCTGCAGCCAGCGCGTCACGCCCTACTGCAGCCAGCGCATCGCACTCTGTTGCCCCTCGCGTCGCGCCCTGCTGCAGCCAGCGCGTCGCGCTATGCTGCCCCACACGTCGCGTCCTGCTGCCCTGCACAGCACGCGCCCTGCTGCCCTGTCCACCGCGCGCCCTGTCCTGCAGCCCGCGGTGCGCCCTGCCCGGCAGAGCCGCGCCGCCCAGCCCGAGCCATCCTGCCC
Organism: Closterium sp. Naga37s-1; assembly: GCA_947471745.1. Lineage (NCBI taxonomy): Eukaryota > Viridiplantae > Streptophyta > Zygnematophyceae > Desmidiales > Closteriaceae > Closterium > Closterium sp. Naga37s-1. Next base: position 3,149,712 of record CANJKZ010000774.1, on the reverse strand, counting down.
AACCCGAGCCGCGCCGCCCTACCTTGAACACCAGCCCCACCAAGCCGCTCTGCTGCCACTCCTGCTGCTGCTGCTGCTGCTCGTGCTACTGCTGCTGCTGGTGGAGGTGCTGCTGGGAGTGCTGCTGGTGCTGGGGGTGCTGGAGGTCCGACTGGAGTGCTGGAGGTGCTGCTGGTGCCAGAGGTGCGACTGGGAGTGCTGGAGGTGCTGCTGGTGCCAGAGGTGCTGGACCTACTACTGACCGTCACTGCCTGTCATGGCCACTATCACGGCAGTTGCAGCGGCTAGGGGTGGACAGCAGCGGTCACTGCCTCTCCCGGACAACCCCACCCCTCAGCAGCTTCGCGAGTGGGTTCTTCAGCGAGCCCGTCCAGGTGGTGGAGGCTTTGGTTTTCTACGTACTGCACAGAGGCGGCAGCAGAGTCTGCAGGAGACCCTCTCCCTTCAGGTGCTTAGTGAGTTGTTTCCTCAGCGATGTGTCACTGGTTCTGTCGAGGCTGCTGCACTAGGTGCTAGTGAGTCTGCTGCCGCACTAGGTGCTGGTGAGTCTGCTGCCGCACTAGGTGCTAGTGAGTCTGCTGCCACACTAGGTGCTAGTGAGTCTACTGCAGCACTAGGTGCTAGTGAGTCTGCTGCAGCTTTAGGTACTCGTGCGTCTCTCGCCACAGGTCCTTCCTTAGCCGAGGCCTTGCACACTTTCCCATTTGACTCAAGCGTGTCACGTTGCTTCTTTCGTGACTGCACCACACTCACACCACTTGCTGCACCGGTACTGGTCTCACTGGCTGACCCCATTGAGGGCCCAGTAGTCGCACGAGCCTCCACTGTCCTCTCATGTCCAGCAGTCCCCTCTGGTTCTCTGTCAGGTCTCCACCTCCCCACGTTCTCGACGAACTTGGTGAGCAGTGCTGCCATTCAGGATGTCTGGGTTGATACCTTTATTCCTGGAGGGCAGCGTATGGCGATGTGTACGTACTCCCGGACTGGCCGTCACCTGAAACGTTCACTCGACGGCCTGGGTCTAGTTTGTACACACTGACCACTGCGTCTGCACAGGTGGCTGAGGTAGGTCAGGTGGCTGCGTCGAGTCAGGTGTATGCGTCTGGTCAGCTTGCAGCATCTTGCTCGTGTCGGGTACTCTCCCACCAGACTCTCCTCTGGCACCACCGCCTCGGTCACCCCTCCGTACCGCGTCTCCGCGGTATGCACTCCCGTCTCCTTGTCTCTGGCCTTCCCAGGTCCCTGCCCTCCCTCCCATCCTCGCCAGCCCCACCGTGCCTTCCCTTCGTCGAGGGGCGGCAGCGCGCCGCTCCTCACTCCTCCGAGTTTCCTCCGACCACTGCTCCTCTGCAGACTCTCCACATGGACGTTTGGGGCCCAGCACCCGTCAGTGGAACGGACCAGGAGCGCAACTACCTGCTGGTTGTTGAATACTACACACGTTACACCACTGTCTTCCCCTTGTGGCGCAAGGCGGACATCAGCGGTGTTTTGATCCCCTGGATCCGTGCTACTCGTCGCCCGCTGCGCGAGCGGTTCAGTCGGGACTTCCCAGTCTTGCGTCTGCACTTTGACAAGGGAGGTGAGTTCTCTTCTGACCTCCTTGCGGAGTTCTGTCGAGACGAGGGCATCGTCCAGTCGTTCACGCTTCCAGCCTCTCCTCAGCAGAATGGGATTGCTGAGCGTCGCATCGGCTTGATCATGGAGGTTGCTCGTACCTCCATGATCCATGCGGCTGCTCCCCATTTTCTGTGGCCGTTTGTGGTCCGATACGCAGCGCATCAGCTCAACCTCTGGCCCCGTGTCTCTGAGCCAGAGACCTCGCCCACATTCCGGTGGATGGGGAAGGTTGGCGATGCGTCGGTGTTTCGGGTCTAGGGCGCGCTCTCCCTTGTTCGCGATGCCAAAGCAAGCAAGCTCTCCTCTCGCACTCTCCGCTGCGTCTTCATTGGCTTCCCCACCGACGCCCCGCCATGGCAGTTTTACCGCTCGCGCTTGCTTCGAGTCTTCTCCTCCTAGGACGTCACCTTTGACGAGTGTGTCTGTTTCTACAAGCTACACCCGCACGCGTCCCACCCGGTCCCCCTAGCGCCTCTTTTCTTGGTACCAGTCCCCCCCCCAGTAGACCCCCTCCCCCCACAGGGTCCTGCTCCCTCAGGTGTGTCTCAGGTAGACCCACCCCCCTTGGTTGAGCCTTTGAAGGTCTCTTCTGACTCCTCTGGCCCAGCTGAGGGGGGTGACCCCGCCGCTGACGACACGGCGGCCACTCGCCGCTCTCCACGCTTGGAGACCCCCCCTGGTTTTCCGCCTCGGTCATCTTCGCCGCCTCCGCAGCCTGCTACTGTGGACTCAGGAGCTGAGACTGCTGGTGCTGAGCCTGGGGGTGCTGAGACAGAGGGTGAGGGTTCTGGGGGTGTTGCGTCTGGGGGTGCTGCGACTAGGGGTGCTGGTTCTGGGGGTGCTGCGATAGGGGGTGCTGGTTCTTGGGGTGCTGCGAATGGGGGTGCTGACTCTGGGGGTCCTGCGAGTCCTAGTGGCGGTGGAGCTGTGGGTGACCCTGCTGGAGGTCCTGGAGCTGGACAGCCACCGCAGCCTAGTCTACTAGAGACGCTCTCGCCGCAGGCGATTCGTGCGTGGATCGTTCGGCGAGGCAGTCCTAGTGGTGGAGGGTACGGTCCTGCTGGTGCTAGAGCTGCTAGTCCTGGAGGTACTGCTGGTGCTGGAAGTACTGGAGGTACTGCTGGAGGTGCTGCTGGTGCTGGAGGTACTAGAGGTTCTGCTGGTGCTGGAGGTGCCGGAGCTACTAGTCCTAGAGGTGCTAGTGGTGCTGGAGGTACTGGACCTACTAGTCCTGGAGGTACAACTGGTGTTGGAGGTGCTGGAGGTGCTGCTGGTGCTGGAGGCGCTAGAGCTCGAGGTACTGGAGGTGCTGGAGCAATTGGTCCTGGAGGTACAACTGGTGTTGGAGGTGCTGGAGGTGCTGCTGGTGCTGCTGGTGCTGGAGGCGCTAGAGCTGGAGGTACTGGAGGTGCTGGAGCAATTGGTCCTGGAGGTGCTCGTACTGGAGGTGCTAGAGCTGCCGGAGCTAGTGGTGCTGTTCGTGCTGGAGGTGCTACTGGAGCTGCTGGCAGTGGAGGTACTGGAGGTACTGTTGGTGCTGGAGGAGCTGGAGCTGCCGGAGCAGGTGGTACTGCTGGTGCTGGAGGTGCTGGAGGTGCTACTGGAGCTGCTGGCACTGGAGGTGCTGGAGGTACTGCTGGTGCTGGAGGCGCTAGAGCTGGAGGTACTGGAGGTACTGGAGGTGCTGGAGCTGCTGGTCCTGGAGGTGCTCGTACTGGAGGTACTGGAGCTGCTAGAGCAGGTGGTGCTGCTGGTGCTGGAGGTGCTGGAGGTGCTACTAGAGCTGCTGGCACTGGAGGTGCTGGTGGTACTACTGGTGCTATAGGTCCTAGCGCTGCCGGAGCCAGTGGTGCTGCTGTTGCTGAAGGTGCTGGAGGTGCTGCTAGAGCTGCTGGTGCTAGAGGTGCTGGTGCTGCTGGTGCTGGAGGAGCTGGAGCTGCTGGTGCTGGAGGATCTGGAGCTGCTGGTACTGCCCTGCGCAGACCGTTTTTGTACCCGCAGCCGCAGTCGTCCCTGCCGCCACCTGACTCGGTCCTTCGCCAGGTTCTTAGTCTCCCGTCTTCCACTGGCCTCCCTCTACCCTTCTTGTGTCCCCTGTCAGACAAGTCTCAGCCACAGCTACTGCCTGGCTCCCCGCTGCCTGCGCCTGCTCCTCACACTGAGGCGACCGAGTCCCTGACTGAGCATCGTGAGCCTGAGACTCGTGCTTCCTCACCTGTTCGTGCTCGTCGTGTCGCCCGTCCTCGTCCTCCTGCTGTCCCAGGCACTCACGGTATGGCACTTCGTCCTTCCTCTGTTCCACGGCGTGTTGTCCTGCCTGAGCCTCCCGCATCCTCTCTTCCGCACGTTCCTGACCCTGAGTCCAACCTTGCTCGTGCTGCCAGTCCTACTGTCACTCGTCTCTTCGCTACTGTCGTCACTGACCCTGACCTTGAGTCTACTGCAACGTTTGCCCTAGTCACTGAGCTAGTCGACTTTGCAGCTAGGAGTCGTCTCGACTACGTCGCGAGTCTTGTCACTGAGTCTAGCTCTGTCTGTCCTCCGTCCGTCGGGGGTGAGCTTGCCCTTGGCAGTGACATACTTGAGGACAGACAGTTTGAGCTTGAGTGTGTTGCGACCACTTTACCTCGTTTCGCATTCATGCTGCTTTGCCCTGAGGGAGACCCAGATGCACTTGACATCCCTAACCCGCGCTCTTACGGTGAGGCGATCGCGGGTGAGTACTCCTCTTAGTGATGGCTTCCTAGAAGTCCACATGCACCTACGCCGACGAGGTTCCTCCTCCTGGGGCGAACATAGTCAATGGCGTGTGGATTTTCAGAGTGAAGCAGCCGCCGGGTTCTCCGCCTGCCTTCAAGGCGCGTTACGTTGCTCGAGGCTTCAGTCAACGACAGGGGGTCGACTTCTTCTAGAACTTCTCCCCCACCCCGAAGATGACTACTCTTCGGGTGCTGCTGCACGTTGCAGCACAGCGTGACTACGAGCTACACTCCCTCGGCTTCTCCACAACTTTCCTGCAGGGCAGCCTTCACGAGAAGATCTGGCTGCGCCGCCCACCCGGCTTCACTGGGTCGTTTCCTGCGGGTACCCAGTGGAGCCTCCGGCGGCCAGTCTACGGTCTCCGCCAGGCGCCCGGAGATTGGCACGACACACTGAGGATTACACTTGCAGCTCTTGGGTTTGCTCCTTCCTCTGCCGACCCGTCACTGTTTCTGCGCACCGACACTACCCTGCCGACGTTCTACGTTCTCGTGTACGTCGACGACTTGGTTTTTGTTACTGGTGACACTGAGGCGCTGGCCCTAGTGAAGGTGGAGCTGTAGGAGATCACTGACGTGGGTGAGCTGGGTAGCTATCTTGGCTTGCAGATCACCCGGGACACAGCACGGCGCACCATCACCTTGACTCAGTCACACATGGTGCACCAAGTCCTTCAGCGCTTCGGCTTCCAGTTCTCCTCGCCACAGCCCACTCCTCTGTCTACCGGCCACTCGCTCTCAGCTACACCTTTGGACGAGTCTGTAGAGCCGAGTGGTCCGTACCCAGAGCTTGTGGGTTGCCTAATGTACCTGATGACGTGCATACGACCTGACCTCTCATACCCTCTCAGCCTCCTCGCTCGCTATGTGGCTCCCGGTAGACACCGAAAGGTGCACTGGGATGCTGCAAAGAGGGTACTGCGTTACTTGTGCAGTACATTGGGCATGGGGCTAGTGCTTGGAGAACAGGGTTCAGTGGTACTCACCGGACACTCCGACGCTTCTTGGGCCGACGAACAGGCGACTCAGCTTTCATCACAGGGTTACACCTTCAGTCTTGGCTCTGGTTCTGTCTTGTGGAGGTCCACTCGTTCTTCTTCTGTGCTTAGTTCCAGCTGTGAGGCAGAGATCTATGCTGGGGCCATGGTTGCACAGGAGCTACGCTGGCTGACCTACCTGCTGACCAACTTGGGGGAGCGGCCTCGTTCTCCTCCTGTTCTGTACGTCGACAACAAGGCAATGCTTGCCTTGTGTCACGAGCAGAGACTGGAGCACAGAACGAAGCACATTGCTCTTCGCTACTTCCTTGCGCGTGAGCTGCAGCAGCGTTGTCAACTCCGCCTTTCCTACGTGGCCTCGCGGGCCAACACTGCTGATGTGTTCACCAAGGCCCTTGGTTCTGGTGATCATCAGCGTTTCTGCATTGCTCTTGGGCTTGTGCCCACTCTGCCTCACCTGCTGGTTGCTTGACTTGCTCTTGTTGTACACTGATTTATATATTTATACCTGCTTGTTTTCTCTTGCTCGGTTGTGATCAGTGTACTGCCTTGTTATTATTGTGAGAATAATGAGAGGAATGAGTGACTGAACTAGAAAGCAGGTGGGTACATATGGGAAACCTAAAAGTGTTGTACCCTGTAAGAACTACCCCACTACAGCCTAAATAGACTATAGCATATATGTTTGACAATTATAGCTCTGCATGTGAGCTGGCCTTGTGGCCACTTGCTTGTGCTCAGATTGTGTGGTGTCCTTGAGATCCACCCTGAGCTTTGCTTTGCTTTGTTCTCTTGCTTGACTGGTCTTGTTACCGTCTGTTGTGTTTGCTATCTCCCACTTAGCCTATGGGGGTGTGTCAAACTATGTTTGTGTTCTCTCTAGGCTATAGTGGGTTAGCCTACAAGGGGTACAACACTTTAGGGTTAGTACTTGTACCCAACTCATTCATAGTTCATTCATTTCCTGCACAGTTATTCCGACACAAAGCAGGCCAGTACCCACGGAGAATAAGAGAACTACGGGCCTGTTTTTGAAGTGCCTCAAAAGCAAATTCAAGCTCCAAGCAGGGCAGAGCAGAGCAGTACTCACGGAGAAGGATAGGACGTGGGACAGGAGCCTCTTGCTGGCCATGGCACAACACAGCAGCGCCCACCTATTGCCATAGCTCCTCGCATTCTTCCAGTGCTGCCCGGCTGCTGTGAAATAAGGGTCCGCAAATTTCACGGAAAGGTTTCTTCCCGCTGTGGGCTGAGTTGTGGCGGTGAGATACCAGGGCGTCTTGCGTCTCCCCCGGACGAGGGGACTCTCAGGGTGGGAGGAGCTGGGTGGCAGCAGCAAGAAGTGGAATACTTTGTGCCAGATTTTCTCGGGAAGATTGTCTATGGGATCACTAGGGATGGCGACTGGGAGGGTGATATGGGATGAGATGGGCGGGAAGGAGAGTAACGGGATGGAGATAAAGGGGTTGACTTGGATTGGAGTTGTTTCAAACATTCTTTGATTTCATTTGCTGTTCGTTTTCTTCGTGGCTCTGATTTCAAGCCTTGTAAGCCGGTCCAGACGGGTAGAGCACTCGCAAAGGGCTTTGGGATGATGTTTTTTTTTATTTTTTTTTCAGCGCTTTGAAAATTGAGGAATTTTCCTCTGAGTTCTCCATTTGAGCATCTCCTTGCAAGCACGAGAAGTGCTCCTTTCGAACACTTCTCGATACGCCCACCTCAACAACAGTAAAAAGACTCCATGGTGCAACTAATGACGATACGCCCACCTCAACAACAGTAAAAAGACTCCATGGTGCAACTAATGACGATACGCCCACCTCAACAGCAGTAAAAAGACTCCATGGTGCAACTAATGACGATACGCCCACCTCAACAGCAGTAAAAAGACTCCATGGTGCAACTAATGACGATACGCCCACCTCAACTAATGATGAGAATGACGTAGTGGACAGGCAAGTTTATATCCCACAATCTTATTTTCTGAAGCTCTTTCCAGCATGAGTGATAGTGAGGAGGAGAGAGGAAACGACGCCAAAAGTGGTGAAGGGTGAAGTGGATAGGATTTCAACAGGGATTGGCAGTAGGGACAGGAATCACATGAGGGAAAGGAAATTATTGAATGAGGTGCTAGCTACTTGTTTCGTAGTGCGCGTATAGCTCGCGAGGAAGCAAAAGCAGGAAAGAAATCAATAGAGGACGGACGGAATACGTAGATGGAGTTAGAGTGGAGAGGAACTAAGTGACAAAAAATACCTAGAAGAGTTGCCTCAATATACGATATTATTATGTTTTTTTTTGTTTGTTTGTTTGTTTTTTTTTGCGTCTAATCATCTAAGCAGGAATGTGGAGCTAGGTGCTTCTCGTTCGGAGTGCGAAGATGAGGTGAAACGTGGGACGCTGCGTCGCGACACAAGACCAGTCCTTGCCTTTTGGGTCAGCATTGCTCTTCTGTCTCTTCTTCTCCTGGCGTCGCTCGCGCTCTCTCAGTTCGCCAGTAGGCTGCACCGATGCCATGGAGATTAAAATTCTTAAGCTCCCAATCCACCAGTGGTAGATAGACGCTCTGTATTTGTCAGAATAGTGAACAAAGGAATGACTGAATTAGCAAGCAGGTGGGTACAAGTAGGAAACCTAAAAGTGTTGTACCCTATATGAACTACCCCACTACAGCCTAGACAGACTATAGCATATATGTTTGACACATCCCCATAGGCAAAGTGGGGGATAACAAGAGGTCACAAGACCGGTCAAGAAAGGCAAAGCAAGCTCAGGGTGGATCACGACGTCACCACGCATTCTAAGCACAAGAAAATGGCCACAAGGCCAGTTCACATGCAGAGTTATATAAAGGAGAACAAACAATACAGTGAACACAACCTAACAAGTGTAAGCATGCAGGAATATGAATAGAGATCACAGTACAAGCAGAGTCAAGAAGTGAGCAAGTGAGGCCAAGTAGGCACAAGACCTAGCATAGTACAAAAGCGCTGATGATCACAAGGCTGAAGTGCCTTGGTAAAGATATCAGCAGTGTTGGCCTGAGTGGCCACGTAAGCAAGACGAAGCTGACCACGCTGCTGCAACTCTTGAGCAAGGAAGTAGCGCAGAGCAATGTGCTTCGTTCTGTGCTCCTGTCTGTGCTCCTGACACAAGGCAAGCATGGCCTTGCTGTCAACGTACAGAACTGGAGGAGAACGAGGCGCCTCTCCCAAGTCGGTCAGCAGGTAGGTGAGCCAGCGTAACTCCTGTGCAGCCATGGCCCCAGCGTAGATCTCAGCCTCACAACTGGAGCTGATAACGAAAGACGAGCGGGTAGACCGCCAAGAGACAGAGCCGGAGCCAAGGCTGAAGGTGTAACCCTGTGACGACCGCTGCGTAGCCAAGTCGTCAACCCAGGAAGCGTCTGCGTGACCAGTGAGGACAACTCGAGCCCGTCCACCAAGCACGAGCCCCATGCCTGACGTACTGCACAAGTAACGCAGTACCCTCTTCGCAGCATCCCAGTGCACCTTTCGGTGCCTGCCGGGAGCCACGTAGCGAGCCAGAAGGCTGAGAGGGTATGCGAGGTCAGGTCGAGTGCAGGTCATCAGGTGCATGAGGCAGCCCACAAGCTCTGGATACGGGCCACTCGGCTCTACGGACTCGTCTGAAGGTGGAGCTGAGAGCGAGTGACCTGGCAGAGGAGTGGACTGTGGCAAGGAGTACGTGAAGCCGAAGCGCTAAAGGACCTGCTGCACCATGTGTGACTGAATCAAGGTAATGGTGCGCTGTGCTGTGTCCCGCGTGATCTGCAAGCCAAGATAGCTTGTCAGCTCTCCCAGGTCTGTGCACGTGTGTCTCTTCTGCAGCTCCGACTTCACGTGGGCGAGTGCCTTGGTGTCAGCAGTAGCGAAGACTAAGTCGTCTACAAACAGGAGAACGTAGAACGGCAGCAGAGTAGTGTCAGTGCGAAGAAATAGCGACGGGTCAGCAGTGGAAGGAGCAAACCCAAGAGCAGCAAGCGTCGTCCTCAGTGTGTCGTGCCACTTACGGGGTGCCTGGCGGAGACCGTAGACTGGCCGCCAGAGGCTCCAATGGGTACCAGCAGGAAACGACCCAGTGAAGCCAGGTGGGCGGCGCAGCCACATCTTCTCGTGCAGGCTGCCCTGTAGGAAGGCTGTGCTGAAGTCAAGAGAGTGTAGATCATAGTCACGCTGAGCGGCGACGTGCAGCAGCACCCGAAGAGTGGTCATCTTCGGGGTAGGGGAGAAGTTCTGGAAGAAGTCAACTCCCTGTCGCTGACTGAAGCCTCGTGCAACGTAACGCGCCTCGAAGACAGGCGGAGAACCCGGCGGCCGCTTCACCCTGAAAATCCACATGCCACTGACGATGTTCGCCCCAGGCGGGGGAACCTCGTCGACGTAGGTGCCTGTGGACTTCCAGGAAGCCATCTTTGTGTCCATGGCTGTCTGCCACTGAGAGGAGTAGGGACCCTCTATCGCCTCTGCGTAAGAGAGCGGGGTCGGGATGTCTAGTGCATCCGGGTCTCCCTCAGGGGCAAGCAGCATGGACACGAGATGAGGTAAAGCAGCGGAAAAGCACTCAAACTCCTCCTGTCTGTCCTCAAGGACGTCCGTGCAAAGAGCATAGTCACCCCTAACGGACGGTGGACAGACAGACGCAGACTCAGACTCAGCAACAAGACTAGTGGCGTAGTCTAGACGACAGGCGGCAGCAAAGTCAACAGGCTCAGCAACTAGAGCAGACACAGCAGTGGACTCAAACGAAGGGTCAGCGACAGCAGTGGCCAGAAAACGCATGACAGTAGGACTAGCAGCACGAAGGGAGTCAGACTCCGGGTCTGGACCGTCAGGAAGAGAGGATGCAGGAGGAGACGGCAGAGGGACACGCTGTGGAGCAGTAGAAGGACGCAGAGTCATAGAGTGAGTGCCGAGGACAGGAGGAGGACGCTGACACGGAACACGACGACCAGTGCAAACAGTGCAAACAGGCGACTCAGGATGAGACTCAGGTGACGCAGGACGAGACTCAGGCGACGCAGGACGAGACACAGGCTCACGACGCTCCGTAAGACCTCTAGTCGGTCCAGAGTAAGGAGAAGGACCAGGCAGTGGAGAGGCTGGCTGTAACTGCGACTGTGACTGGACAGGCGGTGGACTCAGTAAAGGAGGAGGAGGACTAGTAGAAGGCGGGAGACCAAGAACCTGCTGAAGGAGCGGAACGTAGTACGGCCGCGGCCGCGCAGCGCCTCCAGAAACAGCAGAGACAGCACCAGTACCCTCAGCTCCAGCGTCTTAAGCTACAACTCCCGCAGCACCACCAGCTCCAGCAACACCTCCAGTAGCAACAGCTCCAGTACCTCTAACACCTCCAGCTCCAGCAGCACCTACAACTCCAACTCCTGCAGCACCACCAGCCCCAGAAGCTCCAGTACCTCCAGTACGAGCACCTCCGGGACCAGCTGCTCCAGCACCTCCAGCAGCTCCAACACCAGCAGAACCTCCAACAGTGCCAGTACCTCCAGCACCAGCACCTCCAGGACCAGCGGCACCAGCAGCTCCAGCACCAGTAGCACCTCCAGCAGCTCCAGCTCCAGAAGCACCTCCAGCAGCAGGCCCCGTAGCTCCAGCAGCACGGCTACAGCGCCGAGCGTACCACTCACGTAGCCGTTGCGGAGAGAGGGGCTCCCGCCGTGACGGGACACCCGGAGGACCTCCAGACACAGCACGCTCAGGCTCAACACCCCGAGGCTCAGCACCCCCAGACTCAGCACCCCCAGGCTCAGAAACCCCAGGCTCCACACGCTCAGGCTCAGCACCCCCAGGCTCCGCATGCTCAGGCTCAGCACCCTCAGGCTCCGCACCCTCAGACTCAGCAACCCCAGGCTCAGCACCCCTAGGCCCCGCACCCGCAGGCTCAGCACCCCTAGGCCCCGCACCCGCAGGCTCAGCACCCCTAGCAGCACCAGAGTCGACAGCTACCTCGACAGGCTCGACAGGGTCTACCTGGGACACACCTGAGGGGGCAGGACCCTGAGGGGGGAGCGGGTCAACCGGAGGAGCACCTGGTGCTAGGAAGAGGGGCGGGGGGGGGGGGGAGAGGCTGTGCGGTAGGGAAAGAGACGGTAGTAGGATCGACTCGTCAAACATGACGTCCTGAGAGGACAGAAAACAACGCGAGGTGGGGTGGTAAAACTGCCACCCAGGTGCGTCAGGGGGGAAGCCAAGGAAGACGCACGGAACGGCACGGGGAGGACAGCTTGTCCGCGGAAGTATCGCGGACAAAAGCTCGAGATCCCCAGACATGGAACACAGACGCATCGCCAACCTTCCCCATCCACCGCAGAGTAGGTGTGGTCTCCGGCAAGGAAACACGAGGCTGAAGGTTGATCTGATGCGCAACGTACTGAACCGCGAACGGCCACAGAAAATGGGGAGCAGTCGCATGGATCATGGACGTACGAGCGACGTCCATGACCATACCAATGCGGCGCTCAGCAATCCCATTTTGCTGTGGGGAGGCCGGAAGCGTGAACGTCTGGCGGATGCCCTCCACACAACAGAAAGCCATCAGAAGGTCGGAGGAAAACTCACCACCTCTGTCTGAGTGCAGACGCAGAACAGGAAGGTCCGAGCCGAAACTCTCGCTGAGCTGGCGACGGTCACCGCGGATCCAGTCGATCAACACCTCAGTGACCTCTCCCTTGCGGCGCAAGGGGAAGACTGTGGTGTAACGCGAGTAGTCGTCAACGACCAGCAGGAAGTAACGCTCGTGACCCTGTCCACTGACACGGGCTAGGCCCCACACGTCCATGTGGAGAGTCTGCAGGGGAGCCTCTGTCGGAGGGAACTCGGAGGAGTGAGGGGCGGCGGGCTGCCGGCCCTCGACACAAGGAACACAGGTAGGGTCAGGCCCCGGAGGAAGGGGAGGGAGGGACCTGGGGAGACCAGAGACAGGGGTACGGGAGGCCATACCTCGAAGACGAGGCAGGGAGGGGTGACCAAGGCGGTGGTTCCAAAGGAGAGTCTCGTGTGACAGAGGACGACCCAAGCAGGGGGCAGACGCGGGAGTAGACCTGGACGCGGCAGCAAACACCTAACCAGACGCGGCTACCTGACTAGACGCAGTAACCGGAGGAGACGCAGCAGTCAGTGTGTACAGACTCGACCCAGGCGGACGGGTGAACGTGGCCAGGTGGCGGCCCGTCCGAGAGCAAGTGCAGTGGGTCACACGCTGACCTCCAGGGGTGAACTGGTCAACCCACAAGTCCTGAAGGTCAGCTCCACTCACCAAGTTCGTAGAGAACGAGGGGAGGTGGAGTCCCGACAGCAAGCCCGACGAGGCCGCAGGACACGGTAGAACCGTGGAAGAGTGTGCAAGGACTGGGCCTCTAGAGGGGTCAGCCAAGGAGACTGCGACAGGCCGACTAAGCGGCGTGAGTGTGGTGCTGTCGCGAAAGAAGGAGCGCGAAGCACCAGAGTCAAGTGTGAAAGTGTGCAAGGCCTCAGTAGGTGCAGTACCAGAGAGAGCAGACTCACCAGCACCTGGAGCAGCAGACTCACCAGTACCTGGAGCAGCAGACTCACCAGTACCTTTAGCAGCAGACGCACTAGCACCTAGAGCAGCAGCCTCAATGCCCGGGTCAGGCGGAACACACAGGTAACAGTCACCCTCAGCACTATCAGTCACAGCATACATGGCAGCAAGGATAGCATCGAAATCAAGATCAAAGATAGCAACGTTCTTCTTAATCAGATCACCCCAGCGCGGGAGCTCAACAGCGTCAAGAAACTGGGCGCGCCAGGCGTCAGTCAGGCGACCGAAGCAGCGCTGTGCAGTGTGTGGCAGCCCGCAAGTCTCCCCACGGCGCCCGCCGATGCGAAGAACGTAAGTGCAGGGACCAACACCCCCAGACCTCCCACGCCCAGCGTACCACTCACGAAGCTGCTGGGCCGACGGGGTCTCACGGGAACGCGGCTGCTGCTGGCGCTGGCTACCACCAAAGCCTCCACGCTGCGCAGCTCCACCTCGACCAGCTCCACTGCTGCCGCCACCTCCACCACCGCTGCCGCTGCCTCCACCGCCGCTGCCGCTGCCTCCGCCATCCCCACCGCCGCCACCGAAGCCCCCACTCCTGCCACCACCCCCACCTCCACCGCCACCCCCTTCGCCTCCTCCACCGCCTCCACCGCCGCCCCCACCGTCTCTTCCACCACCCTTGCCCCCCTTGCCCTTGCTGTTGCGGCGCCTCCCACTAGGAGCAGACGCAGCCCCGACCTCCGCGCCAGCGTGGTCGACAGCAGCAGCAGAAGCAACAGAGGGGAGAAGGGGGACAGGGGAACACCCCTCAAAGAAAGGGGTGCGAGGGTCACCGCGAGAAGCACCTACAGCTAAGATACTCTTCTCAGCTGCAGTGAGGCGCTCCTCTAGCAGGTCGACGGTGAGCTCGGTGGGGCAAAGGGAGAGAAAGTGGTCCCTGGCTGAAGCAAAGGAGTCAAAGAGGCGGGTGACTAGGTAGTAAAGGGTGATGTACATGGGGGGAGGGTTCTTGGCACAGAACTCAGTGGGAAGCGCATCACGGTAGCGGGCGTCACTAGTGCGGAGGTGAGTAATGAGGTCAGCGACTGTGGCAAAGGCGGCAAGGTCAGGGAACAGGTACGGCAGCATGAGGCGGCTGAGGGCAGCAGTGGCAGGGGAGGAGTAGCGCGCTACGACAGCGTCATACAAAGACTTAGCAGTCTTGTACTGGCCAAAGTGCGCACGCTCAAAAGACGGCAGGTGACTACGAACAGCAAGGCGAGCAACAGCGTCACGAGTGGTTCACTGCGAGCGAACCGTACTGTCAGCAGTGGCAGCAGGTGCAGGAGAGACACCAGACGTGTGATCCAAAAGGGATACTCCGTCCTTAGAGTCACACTACAGAAAGAGCTGCAGGTCGTCAACCCACACGTCAAAGTCAACCGCACGCCCCTCAGCATCAAAGGTAAGAACAGTAGGGCTAGCCATAGCGGCAGTGGCTGCAGTAGCAGCAGTAGCAGCGGTGGCAGCAAAAACAGTAGTAGCAGCAGGAGCAGCGCAGGCAAGGCAGTGCGGCTCAGTAGGGCGGCGCGGCTCGGCAGGGCGGCGCGGCTCGGTAGGGCGGCACGGCTCGGCTGGGCGGCGCGGCTCGGCTGGGCGGTGCGGCTCGGCTACTGGCGGCGCGGCGCGGCAGGGCGGCGCGGCTCGGAGGAGCGGCGCGGCTTGGCTGGGCGGCCCGGGCGCTTACCAGGGGCGGGTGCAGGGCCGCGACTGTGGCGGTAGCAGGGCAGGGCCGCCACTTGGTGGCGTCAGCGCAGGGCCGCGACAGGGCGGCAGCAGGGCAGGGCCGCGACAGGGGCGGCAGCAGTGCAGGGCCGTGGCTGGACGGCAGGGTAGGGCAGGGCCGCTACGGGCCGTCAGGGTAGGGTTGCGACGAGTAGCGGCAGGGCAGAGGCCGCGGGTGGCGGCAGGGCAGGGCCGCGACGGGCCGAGAAGGCAGGGGGCCGCGACGGGCCGTTAGGGTAGGGGGCCGCGACGGGCCGAGAAGGCAGGGGGGGCCGCGACGGGCCGTTAGGGTAGGGTCGCGACGGGCCGTTAGGGCAGGGCCGCGACGGGCCGAGAAGGCAGGGCCGCGACGGGCGGCTCTAGGGCAGGGCGCGCGACGGCGTAGGTGAGGCAGGCGCGAGGCGTGGTTCGGGCAGGGCAGGAAAAAAAATCGTGGTGGGCCCTAAAAAAAAACGTTCCCACGAGGGAACCTGCTCAGAATACCATGTCAGAATAGTGAACAAAGGAATGACTGAATGAGCAAGCAGGTGGGTACAAGTAGGAAACCTAAATGTGTTGTACCCTATATGAACTACCCCACTACAGCCTAGACAGACTATAGCATATATGTTTGACAGTATTCAACACAAAAATCATGCATTCGCGCTCGCCATGGACTCAAGCGCACTTGTCGTGACTGTAGGTACCTAGCATTCAGTCTCCTTTAGACTGTGACCCATCATTGTCCAACTTTGAAATTGCGGAATGCTCAGAGCGGGTCATGTGTGTTCGTTCACTTTTGAATTTGAAAGGGTCATTGTGGTACGCAATGGTCTGAAACGGTGAAACGCGCGGACCATTTCGACCCGCATCAAACAAACCCGAAACGATGAATATGACTCACCCTCATAACTCTGAGGTCAAGAAGAGCTCGCTTTTCTGAACTCTCAAATTTTCGCGAAAGCACTTGATGGCAATGGCTCCGTTACAGTGCGAGACTTGTTCTTGTTATAGTACCAGCATGATATATCCCAACAAGTTGTTGTTGTTGTTCTTGTTGTTGTTATTGTTTTTTTTTTTTTTCGTATCATAGTCTTCTACCACTATAAGCTTTCTCTGCCTTAACAGCCTTTTCAACTCCTACCCCTCCACCACCCTCATCGCATCAATCGCCAGAACCATTTTCGGCATGAAAGCACCCACTGCTCCGTCATCCAAATAAGCCATTCCTTGGATGCTCACTACCACCCTACCCTCCCCTGCTGCTCCTTCACAACCCCCCGCTCGCCCACCCCCAGGGTGTACCACGAGATTTCCTTAACCAGGCCACCTCCAATCCAACCCCTTATAGAGGCTATATTCACTCAAATCATCCTTCCCTATCCCTTCTGTGGTTCATCCACATACCCTGCAGCACGGCCCTCCCTCCCCTCCACCACCCTCACTGCATCAATCGCCGGAGCCACTCTCGGCATGAAAGCACCCACCCCTCCACCATCCTCCCTTCCTCCCTCATCCCCTCCCCCTCTCGCATCCCCTGTCCCTCTTGCATCCCCTCCCCCTTCCCCAGACGCCCCCCCCGGCGTCCCACCAGGCACCATGAACCAGGGAACCTCCAGCCCCTTATAGTCACGCCACAGTGCTAGGAACTCCGATCCCGATCGCGCCTCCACCAATGCTGACGTGGCGTACCCCGATTGGCCGGACGCCCGCGCCAAGTCGGATGAAACGGGCAGAGCAAAAAGAGCCATGTCCTGCCAGACAGCCAAAGATTGATCCGATGCTGCTGCTGCCGCCGCCGCTGCTGCTGGTGCTACTGATAGTGCTGATGATGATACTTTGTGACGGGCGGGGGAAACCAATGATCCTTTCACAAACGAGAACCGAGGAGCCACATCCTCTCCACCTTCCCCATCTCCTTCCCCATTTTCTTCCCCTGACCCTGCCTCTCCCTTCCTCACCACTCCACTTCCTTCCCCCCCACCCCAGCACCATCCAGCAGCATCTTGTACTCACCCGTCCACTCCCGCCCCTCTTCCAGCGCCATCAGCGGCGCATAGAACGCCCTGCTGCCACCGCTGCTGCCACCGCTGCTGCCCTGCCCCATGCCATCCAGCAGTACACCCTCCACACACGCCACCAGCACCAGCACGTCACACTCAGGGAAATCCGCGAGCTTCTCGGGTATGATCCGCCGCCTGATCGCAATCACGTACGCCTTCTTTCCTGCGGCTATGGCTACAGCTACGGCTACGGCTATGGCTACGGCTGCGGATCGAATTGGAGCGCAGTGACAGCATCCAGTACTCCCGCATCACCGCAGTCCGATGCCTTCTTATTATGCATTATTCTTCCACACCTCTCCCTTCCACAATATCAATCACCTCTGTTGACATGTCTGCAACTACGAATGCTAGAGGTTGTCCGAGCTGTATTCGGTCTTCCACAGGCCCCCTTTGTCTTTATCAACACTGTACGCATCAACCAGCTCTCTATTCACACTGTGCATCTTCTCCCGCACGTTCTTCGGCCGCTTATCCGCAAAGCAAGCGCATGGCACACCACTTCTTGCCTCCCTCACGTGCACCACAAGGGTCTCAGCCAAATGTTTCCTCTGCTTCTCCCAGTAAAACGAGCGGCGTGAGATGCAGTACAGGGCAAGAGAGAGACAGAACTCATGGAGGGAATCAAGGGTTTGCTGCTCGCATGTGCGGGTGGGGAAGAAGATTGATCGCAAGTTTGGAGCCAAGATAACGGAGGTCTAGATTCTTGCTGCTGCCCCTCCTGCTCCTCCTCCTCCCCCTGCTGCTGCTGCTGCTGCTGCAAAACCTGCAAAAGTTGTTGTTGTTGCTGCTGCTGCTCCTGCTGCTCCTGCAAAAGCTGCTGCTGCTGCTGCCGCTGCCGCTGCGGCTGCTGCTGCCGACGCTGCTTCTGTTGCTGCTGCTGCTGCTGCTGCTGCTACTGCTGCTGCTGCTGCCACTGCCACTGCTGCTGCTGCTGCTGCTGCTGCTGCTGCTGCTGCTGCTGCTGCTGCTGCTGCTGCTGCTGCTGCTGCTGCTGCTGCTGCTGCCACTGCCACTGCTGCTGCTGCTGCTGCAGCTGCAAAATCCGCTGCTGCAAAAACTACTGCTCCTGCCGCTGCTGTTGCCGCTCCTGCTGCCGCTGCTGCTGCAAGAGCCTCTGGTTGCGCTCCTGAATTTCCTCCACTGTAACCTCCCTCTCACCATCATCCCTGCACTTCTCAACCTTCAAATCCACCTCAAACCGCTCCTCACTCTCCACGACAATCCCAAGGCTGCGCAGGCAGAGCCACTCCGCGTCAACCTCCTCTACAGGCACCCCATGCCTCACTATAATCACCTCCACTGTTGGCGCTATAATGCCCAACCATTGAACCTAGGAGAACTCAGCAGAGCTGCGGCGGTGCATGCTCTGCTTGTCAGGAGAAAGTTCAGGTGAAAGTTCAGACGACAATTCATAGAAGTCCAGGTTGGAAGAGTAGGGGTCATGAGAGTAGTGGTCATCGTGGGGATGGAGGTCTTTGGGAGGGCCGTTGAGGTAGGCCACTCGTACGGAAGCGAGGTGGAAGGAGGAGATGACAAGCCGCTGCTGGCCATACAGTGAGAGGTGGTGGAGGGCAAGAGGTTCGGTGCTCTTGCAGGTAAGCACGAGCCTCTTGGCCATGGCTGAGAAGGTCTCGAGCGAGGTAGAGAGGGTGAGGAAGAGCTTGAGGCTGCTCTGGGGGAAGTAAAAGCAGACGATTTGAGCCTTCGATAAGTCGAAACGGAATGTGCCGCCGCCACCGGGGCCTGGGGATGGGTCCTCCAAATTCCAGCTATGATGTAGCGTGAATTCCGCCAGCCGCGGTGTGACCGTGCCCAAATACTTAACATCCGCATATTCCCAATCCACGTGCTTGAGAGTCAAGCTGCGCAACGACTTGAACCCCTCAGCCCAGCCGTGCTGCAGGTTCCACCTGCCCCGGCCGAGCTTCAGCCGCTCCAGAGCCGGGCAGTCCAAGGTGCAGGTCCAGGGAATGTCCTCTACTTGGTGGTACTCAGCATTCAGGTAGGATTTGTCGACACAGCCGCGCAGCTTGAGAGTGAGCGAGGTGAGGGAGGCGAAGGTCCGGTTGAGCGGCGAGTGAAGTTTGTCGTGCTGGTGAAGTGCGTGAAGGTGAGCGCGAGGGACCTGAGGCTGCGGCGCCAGTGCAGGAAGAAAGTGACGCTTTTGATCCACTACGGGTGCAGCTCGTTGTATACCAGCGCGATGGGGTGGTGGGACTGCAGAGAGGGAGGGTCGGATGAGATTGGTTATTGGCATTTGAGTTGACTCAGAAGTCAGCTCGGCGCCGGCGCAGGAAGCAGGCAACACTCTTGCTCCACTGCGGGTGCACCTCGTTGTAGACCAGCACGATGGGGTGGTGGGCCTGCAGAGGGAGAGACGGGCGAAGGAATGGAGGCACCGGAAGCATGGTGGAACTTAAAAGGGTGTGCGTTTCGAAGTAAAGGAGAGCAAGTGCAGGGCAGAGCAGTGAGGAGCAGAGCAGAGAAGGGCAGATAAGAACTCACGGAGAAGGAGAGCAAGTGGTAGAGGAGCCTCTTGCTGGCCATGGCGCAGCACAGCAGCGCCCACCCACTGCCATAGCTCCTCGCGTTCTTCCAGTGCTGCCCGGCTGCTGAACAATGAGGGTCCGCAAATCTCACGGGCAGGTTTTTGCGTGCTGTGGGCTGCTCTGTGGCGGCGAGATACCATGGAGTGATTTGTCTGCCCCGGACAAGGGGAGTCTCAGGGTGGGAGGATCCGGGTGGCAGCAACAGGTAGCGGAAGACTTTGTGCCAGAGGTATGCCGGCAGCCTGTCTATGGGATCACTGGGGGTGGCGGTTAGAAGGAGAGATGGGTGGGAAGAGTGAGATGGGTGGGAAGGGTGAGATGGGTGGGAAGGGTGAGATGGGTGGGAAGGGTGAGATGGGTGGGAAGGATGAGATGGGTGGGAAGCAACAGGGAATAGAGTTGTTTGAAAAAAAAAAGAGTAGATGTTTGTTTTTGTAGCGGCTGTGATTCTCAAGCCTTGAAAACGGGTATGTACGGCGAAAGTACTTGCGAAGGGCTTTGAAATGGAACTGTTTTGAGTAACCGCCTAAAAAAATAACATTTTTCTCCGAGTTTTCCGTTTGAGCATCTCCTTTGAAGCTCGCGAAGTGCTTCGAGCACTTCTCGTAAGGCCCCTCCTCACCTTACCATCACTAAAAAAACTCCATGGTGCAGAGAATGAGAATGACGTATTCGAGATGCGGGTTTATTTACTCCACGATCTAATTTTCTGATACTCTTCCCTAGTACGAGTGACAGAGAGGAGAAAGTGGAAACGACGTAAAAAACGGTGCAGGGTGAAACGGTTAGGCATTAAAGTGGGATTGGCAATGAATGAGGTGCTAGGTAGTTGTTTCGCAGTGCGCGTATAGCTCGTGAGGAAGAAAAAACAGGAACGGAGATTAACAGAGGGAGGAGAGAAAAGAAGGAGGTGGAGGGGAGAGGAACTAGTGTCAAGGAATGCCTGGAAAAGTTCACTGAAACTCTCAAATCTTTATTTCAGATAAGTTATCTAAGCAGGAGCTTGAAATTTAGGTGCTTCTCGTTCGGAATGTGAAGGTGAGAAGTGGGATGCTGCGTCGCTAAACAATAGCAGCCCTTGCCTTCCGTGTCAGCATTGTTCTTCTGTCTCTTCTTCTCCCTTCGCTCGGCGCGGTCTCTCAGTTCGCCAGTAGGCTGCAACGCTGCCATGGAAAATAAAGTATCGTAAGCTCCCACGTCGCCAGTGGTAATCACGCAATCTTAAATAGACGCTATGTATTCATCACAAAAATCATGCATTTTCCCTAGTCATTTAGACTCGAGCGCACTTGTCATCACGACCATAGGTGCCTGGTATTCTATCGCTGGTTGTTCAAACGGCTGTGTAAGGAATTTTCTCGACATTCCTTACCGCGACCGTCAACATCGCGTACAGCAGCAGCCGTTGTTCTCCCGTTACTGCTAACAGGGCTTCGCCAACTTCGCGCGCAATGTTTCACCAAACCTCGCATTGCTGGAGCAGCCGAGTCAGCCTATGCTTCGGGACTAGCCCGAACCTCGCGCCAGCGTAGTGATAACTAGATCGCACGCACCGCTTTACTGTTTGCATTCTTCGCGTATAAGTATTCGCTCATGCCTTCGCTCATACTTTGTACTCATTGAACACTCTAGTGCAATCCTCGCTACCTCGATTCATTGCACCCGTAATACTTGGTTATCAGAGCCACTTTCCTTTCGGACCGCGCATCTCCGCACCCCAGGAAACCAACTTTTGATTTTTTCACTCGAAGGGACTCACACCCCTTAGCACCTAGGATCCGCTGTCCTCGCTTTCTCTCGTAAACGCGTGCAGCCACGACTGCGTCTAGACTAAGCTGAGCCGTCGCCCTTTGCCATGGCTAAACACATCGACGTCACTACGCACACGCAGGACCGTTTGAGCGAACTGCTGCGGCAACAACACGAAAACTCTGAAGAAATTGCAGCGCTGACGGCAGAACGCACGTCCCTGCAGAATGATGTCGCACGAGCACAGCAAGCACAATCGTAAGCACCTGGCACTCCGGGACAACCTGCACCACAGACATCGCAGCACGGAAGTGTGGGGCAACCCGCGAGCGCGGCTAGTGATGGAGACGGGCGAGAACGACGGAGACGACGACCACGGCACGACACACACCGAAGCGATGAATGCGGCCAGGAGTCAACCCCGCGTCACGATTTCTGTGCCGGCCGGCAAATCAACACTGCAGTCGCCGATGCCGCTGAAGCCGCAACGTCCGCCATGCTTTGACCCGAGTCAACAAGGTGGCTATTCACGTTGAACGTTTTCTTCGACGCCAATTACGTCTCGGAGGATACGGCGAAAATTCGCTATGCGGTGTCGCTGCTGCGAGGACCCGCCATAGATTGGTGGCGTGTCATCGTCACGAAGCCGACGGACTACACAACTCTACCGACACGGGAAGGACAAACCGGACCCTGGGCGCCGTCGTATTTCGTGGAGGTGCCCCAATATCGCATGTGGGACGCGTGGTGCGCAGGTCTGCACGCCCGATTTGAGCCAATCGTGGCTTCGATCGTGGCGCGTCAGAAGCTCCGCACTTGGCGCCAACTCGGTTCCGTCCAAGATTACACCAGCGGGTTTTTGGCGCTGTGTGAGCAGGTGGGCTACATGCACGAATCTGAGCGCATCGACCGCTACATCGGTGGCCTGAAGCACGACATCGCTCAGGAAATCCAGCTCCGCGGCGTCACCGACTTTCAAGAGATTCTCGCTATGGCAGAGAAACTCGATTTCTTCCGCCGACCGAGACCGGGGTCCTACGGAAGTAGCAGAAACTGGGGACATCGGTCTCGTGGGACGAACAAGGGTGCTTTGATACGTGCCGTCGCCGCGAATGCCGTTGCCGCACCATTCAAAGGGCGCTGCTTCGTGTGCAATCGGCCGGGACACCGCAAAAACGAATGCCCGGAAAACGCTAAGGGAAAGGGGGAAGCTGAGCAGCAGAAACATACCAAGCAGCAGGGAAACGTTGGGAGTCAGTAGCAGACGGGCCCTCTACTGACAGGTCACGCCCCTCGCCCGACCCAACCGACCCTCACCGAGTGATTGTGCCGGTTCACGCAATCGACCACACCCGGCCGAATAAGGAGGGTACCACGGTAGACAGCCCCATACTGCTTAATGGGAAAATTGGGACAGACTTAGTTAAAATATTCGTAGATGGGGGAGCCAGCCAGAGCCTCATCAACACTGCTTCAGCACGGAAGCTGAAACTGCCACTGGACAGATGTTTACCTGAGATCGACGCAAGACTGGTTGACGGCACGCCACTGGCGATATGGGAACGCGTGGACCGAGTTCGGATTTGATGTGGGGGTAACTTCACGTTTAGTCAGGAAATGCTCACGACAACCCTTGACGGAACTGACATTTTACTCGGCCGTGATTGGCTGCGACGACACAATCCACGAATCGACTGGACGACGGGTGACTGCACTGTGCGAGTGAACGGTAACAACATCGCCTCGCTGGAGCGCGCCTGAGTCTTCGCCGGTGCGTGTCAAGGCAATCACGATGAAACGCGCCGTAGCAACAAGAGCTGACGTGTACGCGGTCGACATTCGGGAAGCCAAGGTAGTAGACAAAGGGGGGGATTTATAGAAACTGCTAGCTGACGTACCGGATAACTTGGCAGCGCTACTGAAGCAGTACAGTGGGATTTTCCCGGATGACCTGCCGACAGGACTGCCACCTCAGCGACCGCACAACCAGAGGATAGAATTAGAACCAGGGGCACAGCCGACAGTACAGCGACAGTTCCGACTGACCCAACCCGAACTGGACGAACTGAGGAAGCAGCTAGATTACCTGCTCGAGAAGGAGTTCATTCGCCCGAGTTCGTCACCCTTCGCAGCACCGATACTGTTCACACCGAAAAAAGACGGGGGGTTTTGCATGTGTATCGATTACCGCGCACTGAACAGAGTTACCATCAAGTCCCGTTACCCCATCCCACGAGCTGACGAACTGATCGACCAACTGTGCACAGGCCGGGTTTTCTCGAAAATCGACCTTCCAGGAGGCTACCAACAGATCCGCGTCAACCCACCCGACTGCCCGAAAATAGCTTTCCGAACATGCTACAGATCCTTCAAATACACCTTCATGCCCTTCGGACTGACCAACACCCCCGCCACTTTTCAAATTACCATGAACGAAGCCTTCCGCCCGCTTTTAGATAAGTGTGTCATCGTGTATCTCGATGACATACTGATTTACAGCCCAGACCGAGCACAACACCTACAGGACATCGAAGCAGTTTTTAAAGTACTGAGTGAGAACAGACTACTGCCCAAGGCCTCTAAGTGTGAGTTTCTATAGGACAGACTGGAGTTTTTAGGACACATTATTTCAGCCGACGGAGTGGAAATAGACCCGAAGAAGATCGCGACGATTCAAGCATGGCACGCGCCGACAAATTTGACTGAGCTGCAGAGTTTTTTGGTGTTCGTCAACTACGTGCGCCGGTTCGTCCCCGACATGGCGAAGTTGACTGCTCCGTTGATCGACATGCTGACGAAGGGGGTTGAGTACACATGGGGGGAGAAAGAGCAAGCTGCCTTCTCGGCCCTCAAGAATTTTTTGTGCTCGTCGCCCGTACTTCACATCGCATATCCGCACCGTCCGTTCGAGCTCGTCACTCACGCAAATGATATCGCCGTGGGAGCAGTACTGTTGCAGGACTTCGGGAACGGCCTCTAGCCAATCGCGTACGAGTCTCGCAAGCTTCACCCGCCTGAACGCAACTACCCGATCCACGACCGCGAGATGTTGGCGATCGTGCACGCGTTCAAAGTGTGGCGATGTTACCTGACCGGCGCCGACGTGATAGTACGGATAGACCACCGATCACTACAGTACCTCCGTGCCCAACCGAATCTCAATCCGCGACAGATCCGCTGGTTGGACTTGTTAGAATCATGAACGAATGCATGACTGAATTAGAAAGCAGGTGGGTACAAGTGGCAAACCTAGAAGTGTTGTACCCTATAAGAACTACCCCACTACAGCCTAAACAGACTATAGCATGTATAAGTTTGACACACCCCCATAGGCAAAGTGGGGGAGAACAAGAGGTCACAAGACCAGTCAAGAAAGGCAAAGCAAGCTCAGGGTGGATCACAAAGTCACCACGCAGTCTGAGCACACGCAAATGGCCACAAGGCCAGTTCACATGCAAAGTTATATAAAGGAGAGCAAACAATACAATGAACACAACCTAGCAAGTGTAAGCATGCAGGTATATGTTTAAAGAGTACAGTACAAGCAGAGTCAAGAAGTAAGTAAGTGAGGCACAGTAGGTACAAGGCCTAACACAGTACAGAAACGCTGATGATCACAAGGCTGAAGTGCCTTGGTGAAAACATCAGCAGTGTTGGCCTGAGAGGCCACGTAACCAAGACGAAGCTGGCCACGCTGCTGCAACTCTCGAGCAAGGAAGTAGCACAGAGCAATGTGCTTTGTTCTGTGCTCCAGTCTGTGCTCTTGACACAAGGCAAGCATGGCCTTGTTGTCGACGTAGAGAACTGGAGGAGAACGAGGCGCCTCTCCCAAGTCAGTCAGCACGTAGGTGAGCCAGCGTAGCTCCTGTGCAGCCATGGCAGCCAGTGTAGATCTCAGCCTCACAACTGGAGCTGAGAACAGAAGAAGAGCGGGTAGACCGCCAAGAGACAGAACCGGAGCCAAGACTGAAGGTGTAACCCTGTGACGACCGCTACGTAGCCAAGTCGTCGACCCAGGAGGCGTCAGCGTGACCAGTGAGGACAACTCGAGCCCGTCCTCCAAGCACGAGCCCCATGCCCGATGTACTGCACAAGTAGTGCAACACCCTCTTCGCAGCATCCCAGTGCACCTTTCGGTGCCTGCCGGGAGCCACGTAGCGAGCCAGAAGGCTGAGAGGGTATGCGAGGTCAGGTCGTGTGCAAGTCATCAGGTACATGAGGCAGCCCACAAGCTCTGGATACGGGCCACTCGACTCTACGGACTCGTCCGAAGGTGGAGCTGAGAGCGAGTGACCGGTAGGCAGAGGAGTGGACTGTGGCGAGGAGTACGTGAAGCCGAAGCGCTGAAGGACCTGGTGCACCATGTGTGACTGAGTCAAGGTAATGGTGCGCTGTGCTCTGTCCCGGGTGATCCGCAAGCCAAGATAGCTTGTCAGCTCACCCAAGTCTGTGCACGTGTGTCTCTTCTGCAGCTCGGACTTCACGTGGGCGAGTGCCTCAGTGTCAGCAGTAGCAAAGACCAAGTCGTCTACGTACACGAGAACGTAGAACGGCGGCAGAGTGGTGTCAGTGCGTAAAAACAGAGAAGGGTCAGCAGTGGAAGGAGCAAACCAAGAGCAGCAAGAGTCGTCCTCAGTGTGTCGTGCCACTCACGGGGTGCCTGGCGGAGACCGTAGACTGGCCGCCGGAGGCTCCACTGGGTACCAGCAGGAAACGATCCAGTGAAGCCAGGTGGGCGGCGCAGCCAGATCTCCTCGTGCAGGCTGCCCTGTAGGAAGGCTGTGCTGAAGTCAAGTGAGTGGAGCTCGTAGTCACACTGAGCGGCAACGTGCAGCAACACCCGAAGAGTGGTCATCTTCGGGGTAGGGGAGAAGGTCTGGAAGAAGTCAACTCCCTATCGCCGACTGAAGACACGTGCAACATAACGCGCCTTGAAGACAGGCGGAGAACCCGGCGGCCGCTTCACCCTGAAGATCCACATGCCACTGACGATGTTCGCCTCAGGCGGGGGAACCTCGTCGACGTAGGTGCCTGTGGACTTCCAGGAAGCCATCTTGGCGTCCATGGCTGCCTGCCACTGAGAGGAGTAGGGACCCTCTATTGCCTCTGCGTATGAGCGCGGGGTCGGGATGTCTGGTGCATCCGGCTCTCCCTCAGGGGCAAGCAGCATGGACAGGAGATGAGGTACAGCAGCGGCAAAGCACTCAAACTCCTCCTGTCTGTCCTCAAGAACGTCCGTGCCAAGAGCACACTCACCCCCGACGGACGGAGGACAGACAGACGCAGACGCAGACTCAGCAACAAGACTAGTGGCGTAGTCTAGGCGACAGGTTGCAGCAAAGTCAACAAGCTCAGCAACGAGAGAAGACACAGCAGTGGACTCAAACAGAGGGTCAGTGACAGCAGTGACCAGAAACCGCGTGACAGCTGGACTAGCAGCACAGAGGGAGTCAGACGCAGGGTCCGGACCGTCAGGAAGAGAGGACGCAGGAGGAGACGGCAGAGGGACACGCTGTGGAGCAGTGGAAGGACGCAGAGTCATAGAGTGAGTGCCAGGGACAGGAGGAGGACGCGGACGCGAAACACGACCAGCGCGAACAGTACGGATAGGCGACGCAGAACGAGACTCAGGCAACACAGGACGCGACTCAGGCGACACACGACGCGACTCAGGCTCACGACGCTCCGTAAGACCTCTAGTCGGTCCACAGTAAGGAGAATCAGGCAGTGGAGAGGCCGGCTGTAACTGCGACTGGGACTGGACAGGTGGTGGACTCAGGAAAGGAGGAGTAGGACCAGGAGAAGGCGGGAGACCAAGAACCTGCTGAAGGAGCGGAACATAGTATGGCCGCGGCCGCGCAACGCCTCCAGAAACAGCAAAGAGAGCACCGGTATCCTCAGCCCCAGGGTCTCCAGCTACAACTCCGGCAGCACCACCAGTCCCAGCAGCTCCAGTTCCTCCAGTACGAGCACCTCCAGGACCTCCAACAGCACCAGTACAGCCAGCAGCTCCAGCAGCTCCAGCAGCTCTTGCACCAGCAGCACCTCCAGTAGCTCCAGCAGCACCTCCAGCAGCTCCAGCATCTCCAGCACCAGCAGCACCTCCAGCAGCTCCAGCACCAGCAGCACCTCCAGCAGCTCCAGCAGCACCAGCAGCTCCAGCACCAGTAGCACCTCCAGAAGCTCCAGCAGCACCTCCAACAGCAGCATCACCAGCAGCACCGCGACAGCGTCGAGTGTACCACTCACGAAGCTGCTGCGGAGAGAGGGGCTCCCGCCGCGACGGGACACCTAGAGCACCTCCAGACTCAGCACGCGCAGGCTCAGCACCTCCAGATGCAGTACCCTCAGGCTCCACACGCTCAGGCTCAGCACGCTCAGGCTCAGCACCCCCAGACTCAGCACCCCCAGACTCAGCACCCCCAGGCTCAGCACCCCCAGGCTCCACACGCTCATGCTCAGCACCCCCAGGCTCCGCACCCCCAGTCTCCGCACCCCCAGTCCACGCACCCGCAGGCTCAGCACCCCTAGCAGCACCTGAGTCGACAGCTACCTCGACCGGCTCAGCAGGGTCTACCTGGGACACACCTGAGGGGGCAGGACCCTGAGGGGGAAGGTGGTCTACCGGGGGAGTACTTGGTGCTAGGAAGAGTGGCGGGGGGGGGAGAGAGGCAGTGCGGTAGGGAAAGAGACGGTAGTAAGACACCGACTCGTCAAACGTGATGTCCTGAGAGGACAGAACACCACGCGAGGTGGGGTGGTAGAACTGCCACCCGGGTGCGTCAGGGGGGAAGCCAAGGAAGACGCAGGGAACTGCACGGGAGGACAGCTTGTCCGCTGAAGTACCGCAGACAAAAGCTCGAGATCCCCAGACACGGAACACAGACGCATCGCCAACCTTCCCCGTCCACCGCAGAGTAGGTGTGGTCTCCGGCAAGGAGACACGAGGCTGAAGGTTGATCTGATGCGCAGCGTACTGAACCGCAAACGGCCACAGAAAATGGGGAGCAGCCGCATGGTTCATGGACGTACGAGCGACGTCCATGACCATGCCAATGCGGTGTCAAACTTATATCTGCTATGGTCTATTTAGGCTGTAGTGGGGTAGCTCTTAGAGGGTACAACACTTATGTGTTTCCTATTTGTACCCATCTCATGTCTAGTTCATTCATTCTTTCGTCTATCTTTCTCACATGGTATAGAGCTAGTTTCGAGAATTTTTAAAAAGGGCCCACCACTAAAATTCTTTACTGCCTACTTGACGCGCGCGTCACGCTCTCCCTTCGAGGCCCGTCGCGGCCCCTGCGCCTGCCATCAGAGCCAGCGCCCACCACGTAAGGCCCCGTAAGGCCCCGTTATGCCCCGTAAGGCCCCTTAAGGCCCCATTTACGGCCCCGTTTAAGGCCCTGTAAGGCCCCGTAAGGCCCCGTAAGGCCCCGTTAGAGGCCCCGTAAGGCCCCGTCAGGCCCCGTTAGAGGCCCCGTAAGGCCCCGTCAGGCCCCGTTTGGCCCCGTTAAAGGCCCCCTTCAGGCCCAGCCGGCCCTACTACGGCTCTGTCGCAGCTCTGCCCCGGCCCTCGCCCCGACCCTGTCTCCGCCCTGCCCCGGCCCTGCTCCTGCACTGCCGCGGCCCGGCCCCGACCCCGCCCCGGCCCTGTCGCAACCTCGCCCCGGCCCTGTCCCGGCCCTGCTCCGACCCTGCCCCGGCCCTGCCCAGGCCCTACCCCGGCCCTGCCCCGGCCCTGCATCCTGCCCCGGCCCTGCCCCGGCCCTGCATCCTGCCTCTGCCCTGCCCCGGCCCTGCCCCGGCTCTGCCTCGGCCCTGCCCCCTGCCCCGGCCCTGCATCCTGCCTCGGCCCTGCCCCGGCCCTGCACCCTGCCCAGGCCCTGCCCCGGCTCTGCCTCGGCCCTGCCCCCTGCCCCGGCCCTGCATCCTGCCTCGGCCCTGCCCCGGCCCTGCCCCCTGCCCCGGCCCTGCCCCGGCTCTGCCCCGGCCCTGCCCCGGCCCTGCCCCCCTGCCCCGGCCCTGCCCCGGCTCTGCCTCGGCCCTGCCCCGGCCCTACCCCTGCCTTGTCACTGGTAAGAGCGCCGCACTGCCGAGCCGCGCCGCCCTGCCTAGCCTGCCCTGCCGAGTTGCACTGCTGCTGCTGCTAGCCTACTGCTGCTCCTGTCGTGGCTAGTCTCAATGTTCTTACCTTTGATGCTGAGGGTCGAGCTGTTGACTTTGAGGTCTGGCTCGATGATCTGCAGCTTTTCCTTCAGTGCGATAGCAAGGATGGCCTATCACTGTTTGATCTCACGTCTGGCGCCTCTACTGCCCCTGCTGCTGATGCTGACAGTACTGTTCGCTCGCAGTGGCTCATGCGCGATGCTGCTGCTCGTCTTGCTGTGCGTAATCACCTGCCGTCTACTGAGCGCGCGCACTTTAGTCAGTACAAGAGTGCTAGGGCTCTGTACGACGCTGTAGTTGCACGTTACTCCTCCCCTACCACTGCTGCCCTCAGCCGCCTCATGCTGCCGTACCTTTTTCCTAACCTTGCCGCCTTTGCCACAGTTGCTGACCTAGTTGCTCACCTCCGCACTAGTGACGCTCGCTACCGCGCTGCCCTTCCCACTGAGTTTCTTCCCACGAACTCCCCCTCCATGTACATCACCCTTTACTACCTAGTCACCCGCCTCCCTGACTCTCTCTCCTCAGTCAGGGATCACTTTCTCTCCCTTTGCCCTACCGCGCTGACTGTCGACCTGCTAGAGGAGCGCCTTGCTGCAGCTGAGAAGAGTATCTTAGCTATTGGGGGTTCTCGCGGCGACCGTCGCACCCCCTTCTTTGAGGGGTGTTCCCCTGTCCCCCTTCTCCCCTCTGTTGCCTCTGCTGCTGCTGTCGACCTCGTTGGCACTGAGGAGGTCGGCGCTGCGTCTGCCCCTAGTGGGCGACGCCGCACTGGCAAGGGCAAGGGAAGCAAGGGTGGTGGAGGGGGCGGTGGAGGAAGCGGTGGAGGAGGTGGAGGTGGTGGTGGGGGTGGTCCCGTGGGTGGGGGCGTCGGTGGCGGCAGTGGAGGCCGTGGAGGCGGTGGCGGAGGCGGTGGAGGCGGCGGCAGCGGTGGTGGAGGTAGCGGAGGAGGTGGTGCTGGTCGCGGTGCAGCCACGCAGCGTGGAGGCCTTGGTGGCGGCCAGCGTCAGCAGCAGCTGCGCACCCGTGAGACCCCGTCTGTTCAGCAGCTTCGTGAGTGGTACGCTGGGCGTGGGAGGTCTGGGGGTGCAGGTCCCTGCACGTACGTTCTTCGCACAGGCACTCGTAGTGGGGAGGTGTGTGGTCTCCCACACACCACGCAGCGCTGCTTCGACCGCCTGACTGATGCTTGGCGTACCCAGTTTCCTGACTCAGTTGAGCTTCCTCGTTGGCATGATCTGCTTCTGCAGAATGTGCCTATCTTTGATCTAGACTTTGATGCTATCCTTGCTGCCATGTATGCTCATGCTGATATTATTGAGGGTGACTGTTACCTGCGTGTCCCGCCCGACCCGAGCACTGTGGTTGCTGCTCTAGGTGCTAGTGCGTCTGCTGCTCCAAGTGCTTGTGCGGCTGCTGCTCTAGGTGCTAGTGCGTCTGCTGCTCCAGGTGCTGGTACGTCTCCTCCCTCTGGTACTCCACCTACTGCGTCCTTTCACACTTTCACACTTGACTCTGGTGCTTCGCGCTCTTTCTTTAGAGACAGCACCACGCTCACGCCGCTCAGTCGGCCTGTTGCGGTCTCCCTTGCTGACCCCTCCGGGGGCCCAGTACTTGCACATTCCTCCACTGTCCTACCGTGTCCTACGGCCCCGTCGGGCTTGCTGTCGGGAGTCCACCTCCCCTCGTTCTCTACGAACCTGGTGAGTGGAGCTGACCTCCAGGACGCGTGGGTTGACCAGTTCACCCCTGGAGGTCAGCGTGTGACCCACTGCACTTGCTCTCGGACGGGCCGTCACCTGGCCACGTTCACCCGTCGGCCAGGGTTGAGTCTGTACACACTGACTACTGCGCCTCCTCCGGTCTCTGCGTCTGGTCAGGTAGCTGCGTCCAGTCAGGTGTTTGCTGCCGCGTCCAGGTCTAGTCCTGCGTCTGCCCCCTGCTCGTGTCGCCCTTTGGCACACGAGACTCTCCTTTGGCACCACCGCCTTGGTCACCCCTCCCTGCCTCGTCTTCGAGGTATGGCCTCCCGTGCCCTTGTCTCGGGTCTACCCAGGTCCCTCACTCCCCTTCCTCCGGGGCCTGCCCCCACCTGTGTTCCTTGTGTCGAGGGCCGACAGCGCGCCGCCCCTCACTCCTCCTCGTTTCCTCCGACTGAGGCTCCTCTGCAGACTCTTCACATGGACGTGTGGGGCCTAGCCCGCGTCCGTGGACAGGGACACGAGCGCTGCTTCCTCCTGGTCGTTGACGACTACTCGCGTTACACCACAGTCTTCCCCTTGCGCAGCAAGGGTGAGGTCCCTGAGGTGTTGATCGACTGGATCCGCGGTGCTCGTCGCCAGCTCAATGAGAGTTTCGGCTCAGACCTTCCTGTTCTGCGTCTGCACTCGGACAGAGGCGGGGAGTTTTCCTCCGACCTCCTGAGAGCCTTCTGTCGTTTGGAGGGCATCCGCCAGACGTTCACGCTTCCGGCCTCCCCGCAGCAAAATGGGATTGCTGAGCGCCGCATTGGCATGGTCATGGACGTCGCTCGTACGTCCATGATCCATGCGGCTGCTCCCCATTTTCTGTGGCCGTTCGCGGTTCAGTACGCGGCGCATCAGATCAACCTTCAGCCTCGTGTCTCCTTGCCGGAGACCACACCTACTCTGCGGTGGACGGGGAAGGTTGGCGATGCGTCTGCGTTTCGTGTCTGGGGATCTCGAGCTTTTGTCCGCGATACTACCGCGGACCAGCTGTCCTCCCGTGCCGTTCCCTGTGTCTTCCTTGGCTTCCCTCCTGACGCACCCGGGTGGCGGTTCTACCACCCCGCCTCGCGTCGTGTTCTGTCCTCTCAGGACGTCACGTTCGACGAGTCGGTGTCGTACTACCGTCTCTTTCCCTACCGCACTGCCTCTCCCCCCCCCCCTCCGCTCTTCCTGGCACCAGGTACTCCCCTGGTAGACCCCCTCCCCCCCCAGGGTCCTGCCCCCTCAGGTGTGTCCCAGGTAGACCTTGCCGAGCCGGTCGAGGTAGCTGTCGACTCAGGTGCTGCTAGGGGTGCTTGCCCTATGGGTGCGGGGCCTGGGGGTGCGGAGACTGGGGGTGCTGAGTCTGGGGGTGCTGAGCCTGGGGGTGTGGCGCCTGAGGGTACTGCGTCTGGGGGTGCTGAGCCTGCGTGTGCTGAGTCTGGAGGTGCTCTCGGTGTCCCGTCACGGCGGGAGCCCCTCTCTCCACAGCGGCTTCGTGAGTGGTACTCTCGGCGCTGTCGAGCTGGTGCTGGTGCTGGAGCTCCTAGAGGTGCTGCTGGTGCTGGAGGTGCTGCTGGTGCTACTGGAGCTACTGGAGGTACTGGCGCTGCTGGAGGTGCTGCTGGTGCTGGAGCTGCTGGAGGTGCTGCTGGTGCTGGAGGTGATGTTGCTGCTGGACGTGGTGCTGGTGCTGGAGGTGGTGCTGCTGCTGGAGGTGGTGCTGGTGTTGGAGGTGGTGCTGGTGCTGGAGCTGCTGGAGGTGCTGCTGCTGCTGGAGGTGGTGCTGCTGCTGGAGCTGCTGGAGGTGCTGCTGGGACTGGAGACCCTGGGGCTGAGGGTACCGGTTCTGTCTCTGCTGTTTCTGGAGGCGTTACGCGGCCGCGGCCGTACTACGTTCCGCTCCTTCAGCAGGTTCTTGGCTCCCCGCCTTCTCCTTGTCCTCCTCCTCCTTTCCTGAGTCCACCGCCCGTCCAGTCCCGGTCGCAGTTGCAGCCGGCCTCTCCGCTGCCTGGTCCTTCTCCTTACTCTGGTCCGACTAGAGGTCTTACGGAGCGTCGTGAGCCTGAGTCTCGTCCTGTGTCGCCTGGGTCTCGTTCTGCGTCGCCTGTCCGTCCTGTTCGCGCTGGTCGTGTTTCGCGTCCGCATCTTCCTCTTGTCCCTGGCACTCACTCTATAACACTGCGTCCTTCTACTGCTCCACAGCGTGTCCCTCTGCCCTCTCCTCCTGCGTCCTCTCTTTCTGACGGTCCGGACCCGGAGTCTGACTCCCTTCGTGTTGCTAGTCCTACTGTCACACGCTTTCTGGCCACTGCTGTCACTGACCCTCTGTTTGAGTCCACTGCTGCGTCTGCTCTTGTTACTGAGCTTGCTGACTTTGCTGCAGCCTGTCGCCTAGACTACGCCGCTAGTCTTGTTGCTGAGTCTGCGTCTGTCTGTCCTCCGTCCGTCGGGGGTGAGTGTGCTCTTGGCACGGACGTCCTTGAGGACAGACAGGAGGACCTTGAGTGCTTTGCCGCTGCTTCACCTCATCTCGTGTCCATGCTGCGTACCCCTGAGGGAGACCCGGATGCACTAGACATCCGGACCCCACGCTCTTACACAGAGGCGATAGAGGGTCCCTACTCCTCTCAGTGGCAGGCAGCCATGGACGCAGAGATGGCTTCCTGGAAGTCCACAGGCACCTACGTAGACAAGGTTCCCCCACCTGGGGTGAACATCGTCAGTGGCATGTGGATCTTCAGGGTGAAGCGGCCGCCGGGTTCTCCGCCTGCCTTCAAGGCGCGTTACGTTGCACGTGGCTTCAGTCAGCGACAGGGAGTTGACTTCTTTCAGACCTTCTCCCCTACCCCGAAGATGACCACTCTTCGGGTACTGCTGCACGTTGCTGCTCAGCGTGACTACGAGCTCCACTCGCTTGACTTCAGCACAGCCTTCCTACAGGGCAGCCTGCACGAGGAGATCTGGCTGCGCCGCCCACCTGGCTTCACTGGGCCATGGCTGCACAGGAGCTTCGCTGGCTCACCTACCTGCTGACCGACTTGGGAGAGGCGCCTCGTTCTCCTCCAGTTCTGTACGTCGACAACAAGGCCATGCTGGCCTTGTGTCAGGAGCACAGACT
Source organism: Closterium sp. Naga37s-1 (assembly GCA_947471745.1). Taxonomy (NCBI): domain Eukaryota; kingdom Viridiplantae; phylum Streptophyta; class Zygnematophyceae; order Desmidiales; family Closteriaceae; genus Closterium; species Closterium sp. Naga37s-1. The sequence continues at coordinate 3,115,669 of CANJKZ010000774.1, read as the reverse complement.
GGAGCACAGAACGAAGCACATTTCTCTGCGCTACTTCCTTGCTCGAGAGTTGCAGCAGCGTGGCCAGCTTCGTCTTGCTTACGTGGCCTCTCAGGCCAACACTGCTGATGTTTTCACCAAGGCACTTCAGCCTTGTGATCATCAGCGTTTCTGTACTGTGTTAGGCCTTGTCCCTACTGTGCCTCACTTGTTGACTTCTTGCCTCAGCAATCCCATTTTTCTGTGGGGAGGCCGGAAGTGTGAACGTCTGGCGGATGCCCTCCGCACGACAGAAGGCCCTCAGAAGGTCGGAGGAAAACTCACCACCTCTGTCTGAGTGCAGACGCAGAACAGGAAGGTCCGAGCCGAAAATCTCGTTGAGCTGGCGACGTGCACCGCGGATCCAGTCGATCAACACCTCAGTGACTTCACCCTTGGTGCACAAGGGGAAGACTGAGGTGTAACGCGAGTAGTCGTCAACGACCAGCAGGAAGTAACGCTCGTGACCCTGTCCACGGACGCGGGGTGGGCCCCACACGTCCATGTGAAGAGTCTGCAGGGGAGCCTCTGTCGGAGGGAACGAGGAGGAGTGAGGAGCGGCGCGCTGCCGGCCCTCGATACAAGGAACACAGGTGGGGGCAGGCCCTGAAGGAAGGGGAGGAAGGTACCGGGGGAGACCCGAGACAAGGGTACGGGAGGCCATACCTCGAAGACGAGGCAGGGAGGGGTGACCAAGGCAGTGGTGCCAAAGGAGAGTCTCCTGCAACAGAGGACGACACGAGCAGGGGGCAGACGCTGGACTAGACCTGGACGCGGCAGCGAACACCTGACTAGACTCGGCTACCTGACCAGACGCAGTGACCGGAGGAGACGCAGTAGTCAGTGTGTACAGACTCGACCCAGGCCGACGGGTGAACGTGGCCAGGTGGCGGCCCGTCCGAGAGCAAGTGCAGTGGGTCACACGCTGACCTCTAGGGGTGAACTGGTCAACCAACGCGTCCTGGAGGTCAGCTCCACTCACCAAGTTCGTAGAGAACGAGGGGAGGTGGAGTCCCGACAGCAAGCCCGACGGGGCCGCAGGACACGGTAGAACCGTGGAAGAGTGCGCAAGGACTGGGCCCCCAGAGGGGTCAGCCAGGGAGACTGCGACAGGCCGACTGAGCGGCGTGAGTGTGGTGCTGTCGCGAAAGAAGGAGCGCGAAGCACCAGAGTCAAGTGTGAAAGTGTGCAAGGCCTCAGTAGGTGCAGTACCAGAGAGAGCAGACTCACCAGCACCTGGAGCAGCAGACTCACCAGTACCTGGAGCAGCAGACACACTAGCACCTAAAGCAGAAGCCTCAATGCCCGGGTCGGGCGGAACACTCAGGTAACAGTCACCCTCAGCACTATCAGTCACAGTATATGGCAGCAAGGATAGCATCGAAATCAAGATCAAAGATAGCAACATTCTGCTTAAGCAGATCACCCCAGCGAGGGAGCTCAACGGCGTCAGGAAACTGGGTGCGCCAGGCGTCAGTCAGACGACCGAAGCAGCGCTGCGCAGTGTGAGGCAGCCCGCACGTCTCTCTACGACGCCCGCCGGTGCGCAGAACGTAAGTGCAGGGACCAGCACCCTCAGACCTCCCACGCCCAGCGTACCACTCACGAAGCTGCTGGACCGACGGTGTCACAGGATCTAATTTCCACTCGAGAATGTTGCACTAAAGGTGAGTACAAGGCGTATTTATACTCATAAATACATAGAAACAACAGATAATCCGAACCTTCCCTTCTGCTGCTCCCGCAGCAGGGGGAGGTAGGAGAAGGGTGAGGGACCTGGTGCTGCAGATCCCCTCCTGCCTCCCCCTGAACCTCCAAGCTTCCCCCCCCCCCTCTCCCCGCCATCCCCATGGAGGGGGGGGGAGGGGGGGTGGGCCGGGGGGGGGGGGGGGGGGGGGGGGGGGGCAGGTGCTGCAGATCCCCTCCCCCTTTCTGCTGCTCCCGCAGCAGGGGGAGGTAGGAGAAGGGTGGGGGACCTGGTGCTGCAGATCCCCTCCTGCCTCCCCCTGAACCTCCAAGCTTCCCCCCCCCCTCTCCCCGCCATCCCCATGGAGGGGGGGGAGGGGGGGGAGGGGGGCGGGGGCGGAGCTGCGCGTGCGACCGTAGGGCACGCGGGCAGGAGGAACCCCCTCTTGCCACCCCCTCACCCACCATGGCGCAACAGGGCACCGGGGCCGCGGTTAGGGGTGGCAGGTTGCGAGGGGCCATGGCTAGGGGCGACGGGGCCATGGCTAGGAACGGGGTTGGGCGCTGGGCAGGTACGGGGCCGGGTGTTGGCCAGGTACAGGGCCGGCCTAGGGGGGCCGAGGGGCCTAGGGGGCCGAGGGGCCAAACAAGGGGCCGGGGGGGCCTAGGGGGGTCGAGGGGCCTAGGGGGCCGAGGGGACAAACAAGGGGCTGGGGGACCGGGCACCGGTCTCTGCGGTGGGGCCGGGTGGCCTAGGGGCCGCGGGGCCAAACAAGGGGCCGGGGGGGCCTAGGGGGCCAAGGGGCCAAACAAGGGGCCGAGGGGCCAAACAAGGACAGGGCCGGGTGCTGGGCAGGTACGGGGCCGGGCGCTGGGCAGGGACGGGACCGGGCGCTGGGCAGGTACGGGGCCGGGCGTCGGTCTCTAAGGTGGGGCCGAGCGGCCTAGGGGCCGCGGGGCCAAACAAGGGGCCGGGGGGCGGCCTAAGGGGGGGGGCCGAGGGGCCTAGGGGGCCGAGGGGCCAAACAAGGGGCCGGGGGGCCGGGCGCCAGTATCTGAGGTGGGGCCGAGGGGCCTAGGGGCCGCAGGGCCAAACAAGGGGCCGAGGGGCCTAGGGGGGGCCGAGGGGCCTAGGGGGCCGAGGGGCCAAACAGGTACAGGGCCGGGCGCTGGGCAGGTACAGAGCCTGGCGCTGTGCAGGTACGGGGCCGGGCGCGAGGCTAGGTACGGGCCGAGCGACGGGCTAGGTACGGGCCGGGCGACGGGCTAGGTACGGGCCGGGCGCAGGCAGGAGACGAGGCCGGGCGCGGGCTAGGTACGGGCCGGGCGACGGGCTAGGTACGGGCCGGGCGCGGGCGTCGAAGTTGACGGGGCCAGCGGGGCCGAGGCGACGGGCTAGGTACGGGCCGGGCGACGGGCTAGATACGGGCCGGGCGCGGGCGTCGAAGTTGACGGGGCCAGCGGGGCCGAGGCGACGAACTAGGTATGGGCCGGGCGACAGGCTAGGTACTGGCCGGGCGACGGGCTAGGTACGGGCCGGGCGCGGGCGACGAAGTTGACGGGGCCAGCGGGGCCGAGGTGACGAGCTACGTACGGGCCGGGCGACGGGCTAGGTACGGGCCGGGCGACGAGCTAGGTGCGGGCTGGGCGCGGGCGACGAAGACGACGGGGCCAGCGGGGCCAAGGCGACGGGCTACGTACAGGCCGGGCGACGGGCTAGGTACGGGCCTGGCGACGAGCTAGGTACGGGCCGAGCGTGGGCGACGAAGTCGACGGGGCCAGCGGGGCCGAGGCGACGAGCTAGGTACGGGCCGGGCTACGGGCTAGGTAAGGGCCGGGCGCGGGCGACGAAGTCGACGGGCTAGGTACGGGCAGTGCAATAGGTGGTGGGCCCATTGAGATTAGGTCCTAAGACTTAGTTGCTCTGATACCATGTTAGAATCTTAGGCGAGAATGAGTGTCGAGAGAATTGAGTGTCGAGAGGATTGGAAAGGAGAATGAGTGGTTTTACTAGCAAGAGTTGGGATACAAGTACAACACCCTAAATTGGGTTGTACTCATTACAGAGTACCCCACTGCAGGCTAGACAGCAAATACATTCTGACATCCAGCTCCCTCTTGAGCTGCTTCAGCGCCACCGACTTCTTCCGTGGGGACCGGTTGGTCGACGTTGGCTGGTTTTTCAGAGAGAGGACGATGTCGTCGTTGGAAGGTCGATATTCTACGCTCCGTTGTTGGTTCCCCATGCGCAGCTGCTGTAGTTGTCGTACCGGTACATTCTTTTTCTTCTGGAGCCTCTCTCGTGATTTCACAAAGGCCGTAGACCCAAGGGAAGTTTTTCCAAGTAAAGCATCCTTGTGTGATATTTTGAAGGGGTGCTTACTTTTTACAGGGCCTTTTTGGAGCTGTCCGGGTCCAGCAGGGTCTTGTGTCGCGGAGATTTTATTTCCCTCGGCGATTTTCCCTGGTAGAGTCCGTTCGTGGTTTGAAAATTTCACTCCACGATCCTCCAATATTTGCATTAAATCTGCTCCACTGGTGCGGTCCCTAAGCGCTGAACGTGCAGTTTTCATTTCGTCACAATCGATGATTCGATGTCCGGGCTTGCCGCAGAAAGAACACTTAGATTTGTTCTTCTTTGGTCTTGCCTTCGCATCGATTCGATCGAGTTCCATCGGGTCGGCGTACGTGGGGTTAGCCAAGCGTCCTCCATGTCGTCTAGCTCGTCCATGAAGTCGTCGTGTTCCGATCGTGGTTACGTCGAAACGTTCCGCTGCCGAAACGACGTCGTTGTAGCTGCTCCAATTTGCGGCCGCAACATGTTGTCGTGTTTCTTTTTTCAGCCCCGCGATGAATGCTCTAATTTTTTCGCCTTCTGTGACGTCGGGGATGCGGTTGAACAACTCCTCCATTTGTTGCGTGTAGTTCGCGACGCTCCCGGTTTGTCGATGACGATGTATTTTGTCGCGGGCGATAAACGCTGCATTAATCGGCTCAAAACGCTGTAGTAATTGTTCTCGGAACTGCTGCCACGTCGCTTCACCTTGGTTTAATAAACCGCTTCCGCTTATCCATTCAATTGCTGGTCCGCGCAGTAGTGTTGCTGCAAAATTAATTCTGTTTCTGTCGAGTGCTGGTGCTGTCCATCCAATGGCGGCGAAGTAAATTTCGATCGCCAGTGCCTAGCGTCGATTTCCCCATCAAAGGTGTTGGGGGCTCGAATTTCTTGGGCCTTGGGAAAATTTCGCGACTGCTGCGAAGTCACGATCGATTCTGCTTCTGTCGCAATTTTCGCCATGACGCGCGCTTTCACCCGAAGTCGTTCGATCCGTCGCGCGTCGGTCTCGCTACTTCTGCACCGTTCGATATAGGTCCCGATAATTCGCAATTGTCGTCCCTGTATCGCAAACGAATTTGCCAACAATCGAACGCACGATCCTGTTCAAAAAACGCGCGAGGGGGGTTATAAAAAAAATGCGGAATCTGGTGCTTACCAGCGTCGGCGCCGAATTCGTCGCCCACGGCGGTTTTTCGAAGCAGGAATTTCTTGAGCGCGCTGCTTAGCTGAAACTCCGCGAGTGAAAACGGCTCTGATTACCAAGTGTCACAGGATCGAATTTCCACTCGAGAATGTTGCACTAAAGGTGAGTACAAGGCGTATTTATACTCAGAAATACATAGAAACAACAGATAATCCGAACCTTCGGGAACGTGCTCTTCTAGAATAGATATCACATGTGCGCATAAGCACGCAAGCCCATTGGCACTTCGGATTATGGCGAGATTACGCCTTGTACACCACTGTCGGTGCTGTCGGTGCCGTATAATGTAAATGTCGGTGCCGAAAATACCAAATAAGTGAAATAATCGGAAAGCTCTAGAAAATAGAATAGTAGTCCGATTGAGGTTAAATAAAGTGCAAATGAAAGAGGAAAATATGGAGAATAAGATGGAGTAAAAATATGGAAATGAGAAATATGTCGAACGTCGGCGTACTCTCACAGACGGGGTCTCACGGGAACGCGGCTGCTGCTGGCGCTGGCTACCACCAAAGCCTCCACGCTGCGCGGCTGCACCTCGACCAGCACCACCGCCGCCGACACCTCCACCACCGCCGCCGCAGCCTCCACCACCGCTGCCGCTGCCTCCACCACCTCCGCCGCCGCCACTGAAGCCCCCACCCCCGCCACTACCCCCACCTCCACCGCCACCCCCTCCGCCTCCTCCACCGCCTCCACCGCCGCCCCCACCGTCCCCTCCACCACCCTTGCCCCCCTTGCCCTTGCTGGTGCGGTGCCTCCTACTAGGAGCAGACACAGCCCCGACCTCCTCAGTGCCAGCGAGGTCGACAGCAGCAGCAGAAGCATCAGAGGGGAGAAGGGGGATAGGGGAACACCCCTCAAAGAAAGGGGTGCGGCGGTCGCTGCGAGAAGCACCTACAGCTATGATACTCTTCTCAGCCGCAGTGAGGCGCTCCTCTAGCAGGTCGACAGTGAGCTCGGTGGGGCAAAGGGAGAGAAAGTGGTCCCTGACTGAAGCAAGGGAGTCAGGGAGGCGGGTGACTAGGTAGTAAAGGGTGATGTACATGGGGGGGGGGGGTTCTTGGCACAGAACTCAGTAGGAAGCGCAGCGCGGTAGCGAGTGTCACTAGTGCGGAGGTGGGAAATGAGGTCAGCAACTGTGGCAAAGGCGGCAAGGTCAGGGAAAAGGTACGGCAGCATGAGGCGGCTGAGGGCAGCAGTGGCAGGGGAGGAGTAGCGTGCAACTACAGCGTCGTACAAAGACTGAGAAGTCTTGTACTGGCCAAAATGCGCGCGCTCAGCAGGCGGGAGGTGACTACGAACAGCAAGGCGAGCAACAGCATCACGAGTGGTCCACTGCGAGCGAACCATACTGTCAGCTGTGGCAGCAGGTGCAGTAGAGACCCCTGACGTGTGATCGAAAAGGGATACTCCATCCCTAGAGTCACACTGAAGAAAGAGCTGCAGGTCGTCAACCCACACGTCAAAGTCAACTGCACGTCCCTCAGCATCAAAGGTGAGAACAGTAGGGCTAGCCATAGCAGCAGTAGCAGTAGAGGCAGCAGTAGTAGCAGTAGCAGCAGTAGCAGCAGAGGCAGCAGTAGCAGCAGGGCAGTGCGGCTCAGTAGGGCGGCGCGGCTCGGTAGGGCGGCGTGGTTCGGTAGGGCGGCGCGGCTCGGCTGGGCGGCGCGGCTTGGCTGGGCGGCGCGGCTCGGCTGGGCGGCGCGGCTCGGCTGGGCGGCGTGGCTCGGCTTGGCGGCGTGGCTCAGCGCCTGGCGGCACGGCGCAGCAGGGCTGCGCGGGTGCTTACCAGGGGCGGGTGCAGGGCAGGGCCGCGACAGCAGGGGCCGTGACTGCAGGGGCCGCGACAGCAAAGGGGCCGCGACGGCAGGGGCCACGAGAGCAGGGTCCGCGACTGCAGGGGCCGCGACAGCTGCAGGGGCCGCGACGACAGCAGGGGCCGTGACGGCAGCAGGGGCCGCAACGGCAGCAGGGGCTGCGAAAGCAGTAGGGGTCGCGACTGCAGCAGGGGCCGCGACGGCAGCAGGGGCCGCGACGGCAGCAGGGGCCGCGACAGCAGCAGGGGCCGCGACGGCAGCAGGGGCCGCGACAGGCGGCGACGGCAGGGCCGTGTCAGTAGGGGCTGCGACGGGCGGGGGCCGCGACAGCAGCAGGAGCAGTGTCGGCAGTAGGGTCCGCGTCGGCAGTTAGGGGCCGCGACGGGCGGTAGGGGCCGCGATGGCAGTTGGGGTCGTGACGGCTGTTGGGGTCGCGACGGCAGTAAGGGTCGCGACGGCAGCAGGGGCCGCAACAGGCGGCGACGGCAGGGCCGCGACGGGCCAGCAAAGGCAGGGCCGCGACGGGCCTTACTAGGGCAGGGCGTGAGGCGCGCTTTGGGCAGGGCGCGAGGCGCGCTTCGGGCAGGGCAGAAAAAAAAAATCGTGGTGGGCCCTAAATAACGTTCCAACTAGGGAACCTGCTCAGAATACCATGTTAGAATCATGAACAAATGAATGACTGAATTAGAAAGCAGGTGGGTACAAGTGGCAAACCTAGAATTGTTGTACCCTATAAGAACTACCCCACTACAGCCTAAACAGACTATAGCATATAAGTTTGACAGGACTATCTGGAGTCCAACTTCCACTACACCGTCACGTACAAAAAAGGCGCATCCAATATCGCCGACTCACTCACTCGCCCTACTGCCCAACTCCACGCCATCCTACTCACCCAGACCAACCCAATATTAACAGGCCTATTCACCCACGGATATCGCAGCGACCCATTTTTCATGACCGGAAATTCACAGCAACTGGCAGAAGCCAAGGGATTCTATTACGTAAAAAGAGGCACCAACCGCATTTGGGTACCCGCGTACTCACTACTGAGGGAACTGCTACTACAGGAGGCACACGACGGGGTTACCTCGGGTCACTTCGGGGTAGAAAAAATGCGACAGCAACTGCAGTGGTATTACTACTGGCCGGGGCTGTTGACCGACGTACAGCACCACGTGGGCTCGTGTCCTACGTGTCAGGTGATGAAGAGCTCCCGAAAAAGAAAGACGGGTCAGTTGCAGCCGATTCCACCGCCCGAGCGTGCCTAGCAGCAGGTTACCATGGATTTTGTCACAGGGTTACCTTCGAAACCTAAGGGTAACGACGCGGTAATGGTCGTCGTTGACTGACTGACAAAAATGGCTCACTTCGCTACATGCAGGAAATCGATCTCAGCCGAAGAAACCGCTCGCCTGTTCATCGCAACCGTCGTTCGACTGCACGGGATTCCAGCCGCAATCATTAGCAACCGTGACACGAAGTTTACCAGCAACTTTTGGAAGAACCTCTGGGAGCAGTTCGGGACCAGGCTACAGTTCAGCTCGTCGTACCACCCCGAGACCGGCGGTCAAACTGAGCGGACGAATCAGACAGTGGAGCAGTTGATTCGTGCCACGTGTGACGACTCGACAACATGGGAGCAGCAGTTGATTCGTGCCACGCTGCCGCTGATCGAGTTCGCCTACAACAATGCCATGTCAGCGACGACGCAGCAGTCCCCGTTTTACCTGAACAATGGGCAAAATCCAACAGTGCCCATGACGCCGAGTCCGGACAACCCAACGCCACACGCACAACAATTTGTTGAGATTCTGCAAGCTGCCCGCACCAGAGCCACAGAAGCAATTAAAAAAAATAACGTCATCGCAAAACGAAACGCTGACCGCCACTGCCGCCCAATCACGTACCAGTTAGGAGATTACTACTGCTCTACACACATAACATAAGACTGCCCGTTGTACTGAAACTTCGACCGCGATACTGTGGACCGTTCCAGATTAGCCACATGATCACCCCAGCTACCGCCCATTTACTATTACCGAAAGACTGGTGTCAGAAAAAACGAACGAGAATGAATGAACTAGCAAAGAGTTGGGTACAAGTACTAACCCTAATTGGGTTGTACCCCTTATGGGCTACCCCACTACAGCCTACACAATGTAAGTTATATATAAGTTTGACACACCCCCATAGGCAAAGTGGGGGAGAACAAGTGGTCACAAGACCAGTCAAGAAAAGCAAAGCAAGCTCAGGGTGGATCACAAAGTCACCATACAGTCCGAGCACAAGCAAAGAGGCCACAAGGCCAGTTCACATGCAGAGTTATATAAAAGAGAACAAACAATACAGTGATCATACCCTAGCAAGTGCAAGCATGCAGGTATATATATATATCACAGTACAAGTAGAGTCAAGCAGTAAGCAAGTGAGGCAAAGTAGGCACAAGGCCTAACACAGTAAAGAAGCGCTGATGATCACCAGGCGGAAGTGCCTTAGTGAATACATCAGCAGTGTTGGCCCTAGTGGCCACGTACGCAAGACAAAGCTGGCCACGCTGCTGAAACTATCGAGCAAGGAAGTATCGCAGAGCGATGTGCTTCGTTCTGTGCTCCAGTCGGTGCTCCTGACACAAGGCAATCATGGCCTTGTTGTCTACGTACAGATTTGGAGGCGAACGAGGCTGCTCTCCCAAGTCTATCAGCAGGTAGGTGAGCCAGCGTAGCTCCTGTGCAGCCATGGCCCTGGCGTAGATCTCAGCCTCACAACTGGAGCTGAGAACCAAAGACGAGCGGGTAGACCGCCAGGGAACAGAGCCAGAGCCAAGGCTGAAGGTGTAACCCTGTGACGACCGCTGCGTAGCTGAGTCGTCAACCCAAGAAGCGTCTGCGTGACCACTGAGGACAACTGGACCCCGTCCTCCAAGAACGAGCCCCATGCCCGACGTACTGCACAAGTAACGCAGTACCCTCTTCGCAGCATCCCAGTGCACCTTTCGGTGCCTACCGGGAGCCACGTAGCGAGCCACGAGGCTAAGAGGGTACGCGAGGTCAGGTCGTGTGCACGTCATCAGATACATGAGGCAACCCACAAGCTCTGGGTACGGACCACTCAGCTCCACGGACTCGTCCGAAGGTGGAGCTGAGAGCGAGTGGCTGGTAGACAGAGGAGTGGGCTGTGGCGAGGAGAACTGGAAGCCGAAGCACTGAAGGACCTGGTGCACCATGCGTGACTGAGTCAGGGTGATGGTGCACCGTGCTCTGTCCCGGGTGATCTGCAAGCCAAGATAGCTGCGCAGTTCACCCAGGTCAGTGCAGGTGTGTCTCTTCTGCAGCTCCGACTTCACAAGGGTCAGTACCTCGGTTTCAGCAGTGGCAAAGACCAGGTCGTCGACGTAGACTAGGACGTAGAACGGCGGCAGCGAGGTGTCGGTGCGTAGAAACAGCGACGGGTCAGCAGTAGAAGGAGCAAACCTAAGAGCCGCAAGTGTAGTCCTCAGTGTGTCGTAACAATCACGAGGTGCCTGGCGGAGACCGTAGACTGGCCGGCGGAGGCTCCACTGGGTACCAGAAGGAAACGACCCAGTGAAGCCAGGTGGGCGGCGCAGCCAGATCTCCTCGTGCAGGCTGCCCTGCAAGAAAGTTGTGCTGAAGTCCAAAGAATGCAACGCGTAGTCACGCTGAGCAGTGACGTGCAGCAACACCCGAAGAGTAGTCATCTTCGGGGTGGGGGAGAAGGTCTGGAAGTAGTCAACCCTCTATCATTGACTGAAGCCTCGAGCAACGTAACGCGCCTTGAAGGCAGGCGGAGAACCCGGCGGCCGCTTCACCCTGAAAATCCACATGCCATCGACAATGTTCGCCCCAGGTGGGGGAACCTCGTCGACGAAGGTGCCTGTGGACTTCCAGGATGCCATCTCGGCATCCATGGCTGCCTGCCACTGAGAGGAGTAGGGACCCGTAATCACCTCTGCGTAAGAGCGCAGGGTCGGGATGTCTGGTGCATCTGTGTCTCCCTCAGGGGCAAGCAGCATGAAAGCAAAACGAGGTACAGCAGCTACAAGACACTCAAAGTCCTCCTACCTGTCCTCAAGGACGTCCGTGCCAAGAGCACACTCAGTGTGTCGTGCCACTCGCGAGGGGCCTGGGGAGACCGTAGACTAGGCGCCGGAGGCTCCACTGGGTACCTGCAGGAAACGACCCAGTGAAGCCAGGTGGGCGGCGCAGCCAAATCTCCTCGTGCAGGCTGCCCTGCAAAAAAGGTGTGCTGAAGTCCAGGGAGTGCAGCTCGTAGTCACGCTGAGCTGCGACGTGCAGCAACACCTGAAGAGTGGTTATCTTCGGGGTAGGGGAGAAGGTATGGAAGAAGTCAACTCCCTATCACTGGCTGAAGCCTCGTGCAACGTAACGAGCCTTGAAGGCAGGCGGAGAACCCGGCAGCCTCTTCACCCTGAAAATCCACATACCATCGACTATGTTCGCCCCAGAAGGAGGAACTGCGTCGACGTATGTGCCTGTGGACTTCCAGGATGCCATATCTGTGTCCATTACTGTCTGCCACTGAGAGGAGTAGGGACCCGTAATCGCCTCTGCGTAAGAGTGCGGGGTCGGGATGTCTGGTGCATCTGGGTCTCCCTCAGGGGCAAGCAACATGGAAGTGAAACGAGGTACAGCAGCTGAAAGACACTCAAAGTCCTCCTGCCTGTCCTCAAGGACGTCCGTGCCAAGAGCACACTCACCCCCAACGGACGGAGGACTGGCAGACGCAAACTCAGCAATGAGAGCAGAGGCGTAGTCTAGACGGCAGGCAGCAGCAAAGTCAAGCAGATCAGCAACGAGAGCAGACGCAGCAGCAGACTCAAAAGAAGGGTCAGTGACAACAGTGGCGAGGAGACGAGAGACAGTGGGACTGGCAGCACGAGCGCGGTCAGACTCAGGATCAGGGACCTCGGGAAGAGAGGACTCAGGAGGAGCAGGCAGAGGAACACGCAGTGGAATAGAGGAAGGACGGAGTGCCATAGCGTGCGTGCCAGGGACAGGAGGAGGACGCGAACGAGGAATGCGACGAGCAGTGCGAACAGGCAAGACAGGACGAGACGCAGGCTCACGATGCTCTGTAAGACCGCCGGACTGCTCAGTGTAAGGAGAAGGAGCAGGCAGTGGGGAGGCTGGCAGTAACGGCGGCTGCGACCGGTCAAGCGGTGGACACAGGAGGGGAGGAGTAAGGCTAGTAGAAGAAAGAACACCAAGAAGCAGGGGAACGAAGTACGCTCGCGGCCGCACAGTGCCTCCAGCACCTCCAGCTCCGGGGTCAACAGCTCCAGCTCCTGCAGCTCCAGCGCCTCCCACGCCAGTGCCATTAGCTCCAGCTCCTCAAGGTCCAGTAGTAACTCCAGCACCTCCAGCTCAAGCGTCTCCAGCGCCTCCAGCTCCGGTAGCTCCACTCCGAAGGCATACGCGCCGAACATGCTACTCACGCAGCTGCTGCGGAGACAGTCGCGGCGAAGCACCAGAAGGGCCTCCAGACAAAGCAGCACCCCGAGGCTCAGCACCCCCAGACTCCGCACCCTCCGACTCACCACCCCCAGGCTCAAGACCCTCAGGCTCAGCACCCCCAGGCTCCACACCCGCAGGCTCAGCACCCCCAGGCCCCTCACCCCCAGGCTCAGCACCCACAAACCCAGCACCCTCAGACTACACACCCCCTGGCTCCGCACCCCCAAACGCAGCACCCCGAGCAGCACCTGAGCCGACAGCTACCTCGACAGGCGCAGTACCACGGAGAAATGGGATTGCTGAGCGCCGACAAAAGTCCCGCAAGAGGTTGGAGGCGAACTCACCACCTCTGTCAGAGTGGAGACGTAGGACAGGAAGGTCCTGTCGGAACTGCTCGCGGAGCTGGAGACGGACTGTGCGGATCCAAGGGATCAAGACATCAACGACCTGACCCTTGCTGCGCAAGGGGAAGACCTCGGTGTACCGCGTGTAGTCGTCAACTACCAGCAGAAAGTAGCACTCGAGGCTCTCTCCACTGACGTGAGCTGGGCCCCACACGTCCATGTGGAGAGTCTACAGGGGAGCAATCGTCGGGGGAAACGAGGAGGAGTGAGGAGCGGCGCGCTACCGCCCCTCGACGCAAGGAAGGCGAGGGCGGAAGGGGAGGCAGAGACCTGGGTAGACCAGAGACAAGAAGACGAAAGTGCATGCCACGAAGGCGTGGCAGGGAGGGGTGACCCAGGCGGTGGTGCCACAGAAGAGTCTGGTGCGACAGGAGGCGACACGAGCAAGGGGGTGCTACCTGACCTGACGCGAACACCTGAGCAGACGCAGCTACTTGAGGAGGCTCGGTAGCGAGTGTGTACAGACTCGACCCTGGCCGACGAGTGAACGTGGGGAGGTGAAGACCTGACAGTGAGCCGGACGGAACCGCCGGACACGGGAGGACAGTGGAGGAATGGGCCACGACCGGGCCCCCGGAGGGGTCAGCCAGTCTGACCGGGCAGGTGCAGGGAGAGGAGTGAGGGTGGTGCTGTCATGAAAGAAATAGCGCGAGGCGCCGGAGTCCAACGTGAAGGTGTGCAAGGCCTCAGCAGGCGCAGTACCAGGGAGAGTACTAGACTCACTAGCACCTAGAGCAGCAGCCGCTATACCTGGGTCAAGTGGCACACACCGGTAACAGTCACCCTCAGCACTAGCAGACAAAGCATACATAGTAGAAAGGATAACATCAAAGTCTAGGTCAAAGATAGCAACACCAGACCTAAGAAAATCTGCCCAGCGAGGGCGCTCGACCTCGTCACCAAACTCAGCACGCCAGGCGTCGTCGAGGCGGGAGAAGCAGCGGTGCTGAGTGTGAAGCTTCCCGCATGTCTGACCAGCACGGTCACCCGTGCGAATGACATACGGGCAGCTATCACTACCCCCAGATGTACCACGCTGAAACAACCACTCACGGAGCTGCTGGGGTGACTGGGTCTCGCTCCGACGCTGCTGCTGCTGTCGCTGGCCACCACCAGGGCCTCCACGCCGAGGTCCAGTCCTACCGCCACCACTCCCACCGCCTCCACTGCCACCACTCCCACCGCTGCCATCACCGCCGCCACCAGAGCCCCCATTCCCGCCACCAGTCCCACCGCCGCCACCACCTCCACTGCTGCCCCCACCACCACTTCCGCTGCCACCCCCACCACCACTGTTGCCACCTCCGCCACCCCTGCCACCCTTGCCCTTGCTGATGCGGCGCTTCGCACTAGCAAAAGCAGCCCCGACGTCCTCAGCAACAGAGACATCTGCAGCAGCAGCAGAGGCGTAGGAGGGGGCAAGGGGGGAGGGGGAGCACCCCTCAAAGAAGGGCGAGCGCGGAGTGCCACGAGCAGCACCTACAGCAACTGCACGAATCTCAGATTCGAAGAGGTGCTGCTCGAGGAGGTGAACAGTGAGGGAGGTGGGGTCAAGGGAGAGAAAGTGGTCCCTTACAGAGCGAAGAGAGTCAGGGAGGCGAGTGACTATGAAGTAGAGGGTGATGAACATCGGGGGCTGGTTCCTGTCAAGGAACTCAGCAGGGACGGTAGCGCGGTAGCGAGCGTCGCTAGTGCGCAGGTGGGAAACCAGGTCCTCTACCGTGGCAAAAGCTGACAGCACGGGGAACAGGTAGGGCAGTAGCAGTCGGCCTAGAGTAGCAGTGGCAGGCGAGGAGTAGCGAGCGACTACAGCGTCGTACAGTGCCTGTGCTGTCCTGTGCTGTCCGAAGTGAGCACATTCGGCTAACGGCAGGTGGTTGCGAATGGCTAAGCGGGCAGCAGCGTCGCGAGTAAGCCACTGTGAGCGAGTCAGCTGTGGCGGGAGGGGCAGTAGCGGTGCCTGACGCTAGGTCAAACAGCGAAACACTCTCCTTAGAATCGCTTAGTAGGTACAGCTGCAGATCGTCAAGCCACGTGTCAAACTGAATCGGTCTGCCCTCATGATCAAACACAAGAGCTCGAAGCGAAGCCATCGGGGCGCAGTACGCAGGAGCAGCAGTGGCAGCAGTAGCAGTAGCAGCAGTAGAAGCAGCAGTAGCAACAGTAGCAAGAGCAGTTGCAGGGGCTGAGGGGAAGGGGGGTCAGGATTCAAGGGGCCTATGGGCCGAGGGGAAGGGGGGTCAGGATTCAAGGGGCCTATGGGCCGAGGGGCCAAGGGGCCGAGGTGCCGGGGGCCTAGGGAGCGTCGGGCCGCGGGGCCATGGGCCGAGGGGCCAGGGGGCCGAGGGGCCGAGGGCCTAGGGGGGGGTCGGGCCGAGGGGCCAAGGGGCCGAGGTACCGTGGGCCTAGGGAGGGTCGGGCCGTGGGGCCAGGGGCCGAGGGGCCAGGGGGCCGAGGGTTTAGGGGGGGGGGGTCGGGCCGCGGGGCCAGGGGCCGAGGGGCTGAGGGCCTAGGGGGGGGTCGGGCCGAGGGGCCAAGGGGCCAAGTGGCCGAGGTGCCGGGGGCCTAGGGGGGGGGTTCGGGCCGGGGGCCAAGGGGCAGGGTGCCTAGGGCGACGGGGCCGAGGGGCCGGGGGCCTAGGTGCGTCGGGCCGCGGGGCCTGGGCCTAGGCTAGGGGCGATGGGTCGCGAGGGGCCGTGGGGCCTAGGCTAGGGCCGACGGGGCGACGGGTCACGAGGGGCCATGGGGCCGAGGCTAGGGGCGACGGGCGACAGGGGTCGCGACGGGCGAATGGGTGACGGGGGTCGCTACAGGCGACGGGCAACGGGGGGCCGGGCTAGGGGCGACGCCAAGGGGCGACGGGTCACGAGGGGCTGTGGGGCCGAGGGGCCTAGGCTAGGGGCGACGGGGCGACGGGCCGCGGAGCCTGGGCATAGGCTAGGGGCGACGGGGCGACGGGCCGCGGAGCCTGGGCCTAGGCTAGGGGCGACGGGTCGCGAGGGGCCGTGGGGCCTAGGCTAGTAGCGACGGGGCGATGGGTCGCGAGGGGCCGTGGGGCCGAGGCTAGGGGCGACGGGCGACAGGGGTCGCGACGGGCAACGGGCGACGGGGGTCGCGACGGGCGACGGGGGGCTGGGCTAGGGGCGACATGCCTAGGGGCGTCGAGCCGGGCTAGGGGTGGCGACGGGGCCGGGGCCTAGGGGCGACGGGCGCGAGGCTACGGGCCGGGGCCTAGGGTCGAGAGTGGCTAGCAAGGCAGCAGGTGGTGGGCCAAAAAAAAAAGCGGTCCTAGGAAGGGACCTGCTATGAAACCATGTTAGAAAGAACGAACGAGAATGAATGAACTAGCAAAGAGTTGGGTTCAAGTACTAACCCTAATTGGGTTGTACCCCTTATGGGCTACCCCACTACAGCCTACACAATGTAAGCTATATATAAGTTTGACAACTGGTACATCAGCCCATCATTCCATGTTAGCCTGTTTCGCCCTTACATCCCAATCACGAGCCAACTGCCTTGTCACCGCCCGCCATCCATGACTCGCCCTGCATCAGAGCCGATCGTTGAGCCCGAGAAGATTTTGAGCCATCGGATTCGACACCCCACATGCATCAAGAGGATCGAGTTCCTCGTTCGCTGGAAGGACCGCACGCCAACTGAGGATAGCTGGGTGCCCCTGGCCAACATCGAAAACCACCCTGCCCTACAAGTGTACCTGAGGAGCCGGGGTTTCAGCGATTTACACGCACTCGCGTAGCTGCAAGTAATTTTCTCGACATTCCTTACCGCGACCGTCAACATCACATACAGCAGCAGCCGTTGTTCGCCTGTTACTGCTAACGGGACTTCGCCAACTTCGCGTGCACTGTTTCACCAATCCTCGCACTGCTGGAGCAGCCGAGTTGGCCTACGCTTCGGGACTAGCCCGAACCTCGCGCCAGCGTAGCATTATCTAGCTCGCACGCACCGAGTTACCGTTTGCATGCTTCGCGTATAAGTATTCGCTCATGCCTTCGCTCATACTTTGTACTCATTGAACACTCTAGTGCAATCCTCGCTACCTCGATTCATTGCACCCGTAACAGGCTGCTCTGTCCCATTGTCAACACTGAGAATGCGACATGCTCGCGGGGGTTGGGTCATTTTCGTTCCCTACACTGCGCAAAAGTTGCTGCCTGGACTGGCAAATCTGGAATCTTGTGTGGGAAGCAGGCCTGTCGTTTGGTTTTGGGGCCCCCAGACAAATCAGGGGGCCCGGCATGTATGACCCTGTATTTAGCAGGGTCTGGAAGAATCTTGGCCCTTTAGGCTTCAGGGCTGCAGTTTTTCCTCCCTTAAATCAGGTTTGGCGCGGAAAATTCTGCAACCTCATTTCAACTACAAAGCTTACAGCTACACTCTGCAAGTACTACAACAAGGTTGAGTTTATTTGTTTGCCAACCACGCAACTCCTATTTGCCAGGTTGGATGCTACCAGGATAAAAAAGGGGGGAGGGAGGAGTGGAGGAGTTGGGAGGGGGGAGGGGTGGGGGCTCGAAAGATTTTGTTCCAGGGCTCGCCTAAATTCTAACCCCCACACACCAGGCCTAAGACCCAAATCAGCCCTGTAAGGAATCAGGGCCAAAAATGTTTCAACCCATCAATTTCTGTTTTCAAGGGCACCCCAGCCCTGGAATTCAAGATCCAGCAGGGCAAACACCCTGGTAGCGACAGCCCTGGTGGGAAGTCACCCAACGTGCACAAAATAGTTGACAAGGAATGGTGAAGTGGGTTAGAGAGGTTTGGAACGTTTCGCCCGAGTTGACGAGGAGCTGGGGTCAGGGCCTCAGATTCGCTTTTAGGGTTGTATACCCTTCAGGGTCCCCTTGTGCGTAAACTCTGATTGATAGTGTTCCTAAAAAAAAAAGCCTGAAATGACAGTGTTGTGCTAAAAAAGAGACTGATCCATCAGGGTTCCACTAGTAAAAAAGCTGAAACCCTTATAAAGTCTTGATTTAAAATTCAGGAGTATAGTAGCTTCCTAGAAAATAGCAGCTACTCTTATCTAATAGGAGTCATGCATGTATCAGCATTGGAATCAGACTCATCATCACTCCCCTGCGCCTTTGGTTCTTCCCACTCCTCAAGTGCCTCCTTTCCCCTGCCACTTCCCTCCCCCTCTCTTGCTGGAGGTGCTGCCACATTGCCAAATGGCCGGCGCTTCTTGTAGCTGCACTAGATTTTCACCAGTTCGTTGTAGTCAGGCTCGTAGTCGAGGAGCGACATCGTGACGAGATCTTCAAGCCGAGCGTCTTTGAGGCTCCCACGCTGCCACGATTTGATGATATTCTGGCGGGAAAACCCGCGCTCACATTCCACTGTGCTCAGCGGCAGCACTGCGACAGCCACCCAGAGACGCACGAGGTTGGGGTAGCTAGTCGTCCAATCGCCTATCTTCAGCATCGCTGTTAGCCCGGCATGGAAGCTTCGCTCGTTATTCGGGGCACCTGCGAGGATGGGGCAGAAGGCACGCAGTTCTTTCATCGCCCGCAGTTTGTCGATCCCTGCCACACAAAACATAAGGGAGATTGTCAGTTAGATTGGATGGCTTGGCATGGTATACCGTGTATGCATGGCACTGTTGAAACATAGGAACAAAGAGAATCATGGACAACAAGGGTGCACAAAATGCGAGTACCTGGAAGGATGTGGTCAGTTTCCTGTGCCCTGAACAGCAAGACGAGTGACATGAGCCACTCGACACACTGTTTGTGGCGCACCGCTCTCCCAGGCGGGTACTCGTCTGGCATGAAGAGCCTCACTCCCACCAGGTTGTCCAAGTCTTCAAACCTCTTCCTGAGGTTACTGACGAGCGTCTCGGCAAATGATGTGCAGAGATCGACGCAGGCGTCGTGTGTTCCCAGAGTTGGGTAGTCCTCGCTTGGGTTCTCATGCAGTTGGAACTTGTGTGTAGTCGGCCGACCGTCAGAGTCCACACCCTGCACCGTCACCTCGGGCTTGTCACTGTCAGGCCCGTACTTCAAGATGAACGGGGACAGGCGCGCACTCAACCCGCCTCCAAAATCGTCGCCGCAGTCGACGTAGCGGGTCTCCAGGTGAGACATGGTTCTCCTGATCTGCGCATGGACACCTGCGATGTCAAGCTATGAGAGGTCGACAGAAATAACACAGAGGGACACAAGGAAAGCGAGCCGGGGGGGTGATTTATCAAACAATATGTGTTATGCTTAAGCTCCCACAATATAAATGCATTGACATACACGCAAAGAAGTCACGCATACAAGAACTAGACATCATGAGAAGTGCAGCACACGTTGAAAGGACTTGTTGCTCACCTCTCGCTGTTGGAAGGACTTGTTCAAGATGTTCAGCTGCTCGAGCACGTCTGCAAGAAAGAACAACAAGAAATGGAACCTGTAGCTGGTGGCGAGCTGATACAGAGTTTCGTCCCAGGGAAGACCGTCACCGTTCGCAGAACGGCATCACCCCTGGAGAGCCAGCGAACTTGATGAATGCCTTGAAGCTCCAGATTCGTAGCCGTGAAGAGTTCCTGCAGCTCCAAAAATCGTTGGTGCCAGGGGCTGGAACGGCCGAGATACTCTGCGACTTGACGGATCAGCCCGTCCACCATGTCGAACTCGGGGATTGCATCCGCTGCATCTTTTGCCGCGAGGGCCTCCCTGCAGGCACATCACAACACAAACATGCAACACGGAGTATCAGCAAGGCCGAGATACGGATAATCAGGATTGGCGCTAGTACAAAAGCGAACGTACCTGTGGGCTATGCAGTGGCTCGAGACAAGATGCGGTATGCGGAGGCACAGTCGAGCGACAAGACCATTCTTGCTTCCCATCATCACACTCGCGCCATCGGTGCTCATACCAGCGATCTTGGCAAGCTCGATGCCGAGGGCCTGCAGGTGGGACACAAACACGTAGAGTAGAGAGGCGGCGTCGCACTTCTCCACGGTCAGAAGGGCAAGGAACTCGGTGACGACGCGATTCTCCTGGATGAAGGTCGCGAATATGATCATGTGCTTTCCCCGGCACCTGTACGTGCTCTCGTCACATGTAATTCTGATGTAAGGACTTGTAAGGAGGTGCTGGAGTTGCGTTGTGTGCAACCACGTGGCAATCGCTTGTGTTAGTTGCCCAAAGCCGTACCTGTGGAGCATGTGAGCCAATATTAGTGCTTACACAAAAGGTAAACAAAAGCAACATCACGAACAATATCTGACAGCGGGTACTCACGTTGTGTAATAGGTTCCGTATCCCTTCGCGGGGAATCCTGGAACCTTCTTCGCCGCGAGATAGCGAACAAGATTCATCCATAACTCAATGGGTGCATCTTGCTTGGTTACGAAGAGCAGAGAGTCGCACAGCGCGATGACGCGTTCCTTCTTGGTGTCGCGAGCGAGGTTGTCACCATTGATCCGTGGCTGCCGGCCAGCTTCAGCAAGAAGCTTTTCCTGGTGCTTGACCACCTCTTTGTGCTTCGTTGTTGCAGCATGTCTCTTGAAAGCCTGCGTCTGTACGTCCGACGCACCCCTCCCGCCCTTCCCACACTTTCCAGAGTAACCTGCATGCTCGGTACAGATAGAGCACTTGAAAGCTGGGAGACCGTCAGATTGCCGCAAAAGAATGAGCCATGGAAACCTGTCTAGCCACTCGGTCTTGTACTTATACAGAGACTCAGCGTAAATCGCGTCGCGTCCTGACTTCTTAGAAGGACCAGGAACCGATGGCGACTCCTGTGGGCCGGCAATCACGAGCGACGACCGTTGGTCGGTTGGCGAAGGCGGGGTAGCTCCGTCGTCAGCGCCCTTTGTAAACCATGGCAGCGTTGGCTGCATGTATCGGCTGGATTTCTTGGTCACGGGTTCGGGAGCCAGTTTTTCAGCTGGAGGCGGCGAGCTGTCCTGCTCCGTGACTGGCGCTGTCGGGGATACACACCAACCCTCCTCATCGATGTGTTCGAACGGGATTTTGTCGGGCGGCTCGGGATCTGGTGGCTTCTCGTTGTCGTTGACTTCCGCTATGCTCGAAAACAATAAATCGAGGCCCGTAACTGCTTCAGAACGGACTACAGGCGGCTGGCGATGCGCCTGACCGCCGCGTTCGTCGTTTGTTTCCGTGCCGTCAAGGTGTTCCACCATGGTAAGCAGCGGGGACGGCCTCACATCTAAGCTAGCGACAACGAGAGGGATTGTTTCCAGAAAAATCACAAGCCACGGCTGGCTGCCTCTTGGTGGTACACTAGGAAGAAAGGGGGAAACCCAGCTTCGGATGCAAAGCTTGGAGAAGAAGGGGCCCTTGGATGGCAACCACGGTGCATGGGCTGGGTTGTCAACGGGGCAGGAACGTTGGCAGCCCTCCAGCACCACATGGTGGCCACTGGCCACGTTCGGATTGGCCAAGAAAAGATGCTGCAGCAAAACGGCCCAATGATGTGTGGCGCCGCGCCAACAAAGCACCTCTCAATCGTGAATTTGAGGCAAAATTTCACTGGTTCGTCTCGCCCCGCGGTGCCTACACCACAGGAATCTGAGATTTCCTGTAATTGCGGTCAAATCCACACGACACAGGTAAGAATCGCTTTCAGTGTTAGTTTCGTTTCAACGTTGTGGCATCAGTGTACTTGGAAAAAAAAAACTGAAATTTCAGTGTGGCCTCACAAAAAAGGCTGAAAGATCAGTCCCACAAAAATCTTAACACTGGTTTTTCAGGGTAGGTTGAGAATGGACTGCCAAAATCAGGAATTTCAGGGTTTTTTTCCTGATATCTGAGGCCCTGGCTGGGGTGCGGGGAGCGGAGGGCAGGAGGACGCGACGGGAAAGGAGCAGAACAGACGCGGCAAGATCGAGGGAGAGGCTGAACGATTTCGATACCGTAAGCCCCCGGATAGAAGCGCAGGCCTCGGATAAGCGCCGGCGCTTATAAAAGGATGACGGCGCTTATATCCGGTCCTCGATTATAAGCCCATGTTGGTTTTTCATTTGAAAACCTGATGAAATACAGAAACAAATTTCACATTATCAGGGAAACGAACTACAAATTTGATTTCCCACACTCTGATCTCACTTTTTGCGCGTCTAGTCAGCATGTGCTGTCATTCTGTTAGTTTGAGTTGGCAGGGAATCACTTCCTGCCAAGCTGTGCGAGAATCATATTCGGGACCCTATATGTTTTCGACTCGATTACAATCGGCTGAACGAGATCTACAGTTTGGTGTAAAACAGATAGAAATTATTTTTGCCATTTTATAAACGCCGGCGCTTATAAAATTCCTCGATTATAAGCGCACCCCCTAAAAAACAGTGTGTTTTTATACCCCCCAGGGGCGCTTCTATCCGGGGGCTGACGGTACAAGGGTGTGTGTTAAAAAGAGCGCCATGATCTCATATATGTCATGTCACTCATACGGTACCTGAATCAACTGCACTTTATTGTACACAGGTGAATGACGTTTCTGAAACTGCAGGTATATGATTAAAAGTTTTCACTTTGTCTAACATTAAACAAGACCCCTCATTACTCCCCCGCCCCCTGCTTCACCTTCACCCGCCCCTGCCCGGCCTTCCCAGGGCAAGCACCGACAATCGCCCCTCCTACCAACTGGCAACCGACAACCGACAGCCAGGGCAACCATCCTCCCTTATCCCTGCTGCTGCTCATCCCCACACCCTGCAGCACGGCCCTCCCTCCCCTCCTCCACCACCCTCACCACCTCAATCGCCAGAGCCACTTTCGACACGAAAGCACCCCCACAGCTTCACCAACCCCTCCCCCTTCCCCCCCACCCATTGGCCATTCCCTGACCACTCAGTGCCCTACCCTCTTCCTTCTTCTCCTTCAACCTCTTCCTGCTCCCCCTTCCCCTGGCGTCTCACCAGGCGCCATGAACCAGGACATCTCCAGCCCCTTATAGTCACACACACCAACACTACTATCACCCTCCCTTATCCCCGCTGTGGCTCATCCACATACATTGCTGCTCGCCCCTCCCGCCCCTCCACCACCCTCACTGCATCAATAGCCGGAGCCACATTCGGCATGAAAGCACCCACCGCTCCCCCATCCTCCCTTCCTCCCTCATTCCCTCCCCCTCTTGCATCCCCTCCCCCTTCCCTGGGCGTCCCACCAGGCGCCTCACCAGGCGCCATGAACCAGGGCACCTCCAGCCCCTTATAGTCACGCCGCAGTGCTAGGAACTCCGATCCTGATCGCGCCTCCACTGCCGCTGACGTGGCATACCCTGATTGGCCGGATGCCTGAGCCAGGGCCAAGGAGTCGGATGAAACGGGCAGAGCAGAAAGAGCCATGTCCTGCCGGACGGCCAAAGCTGATTGATTCGATACTGCTGCTGTTGTTGTTGCTGATGGTGCTGCAGACGATGGTTTGTGAGGGGCGGGGGATACCAGCGATCCTTTCACAAAGGAGAACCGTGGAGCCGCATCCTCTCCACCTTCCCCATCCCCTTCTTCCCCTGACCCTACCTCTCCCTTCCTCACATCTCCTCCTCTTCCTCCTCCTCCTGCTCCCACCCCAGCACCATCCAGCAGCATCCGATACTCTCCCGTCCACTCCCGCCCTTCTTCCAGAGCCATCAGCGCCTCAAACGGCGTCACCACCGGCGCGTAAAACGCCCTGCTTCCACTGCCACTGCCACCGCCGCCACTCCCACTGCTGCCCTGCCCCATGCCATCCAGCAGCACGCCCTCCGCACACGCCACGAGCACCAGCACGTCACACTCGGGGAAATTTGCGAGCTTTTCGGGCGTGATCCGCCGCCTGATCGCAATCACGTACGCCTTCTTCCCCGCGGCCACCGCTGCGGATCGAATGGCGGCGACAGTCGCGCGGGTGGAGGCGGCGGCAGCGCCGGCGGATTGGGAGATCACGACGATGCCGATTATAGACGCGTCCTTGGTTTTTTCCACGAGGAAGTAGCGGCGGCGCAGCAAGCGGGAGTGGTCAACTGGATGGAAGAGAGGGGTGATGTTGCTGCTGCTGCTGTCAGTAGTAGCAGCAGCAGCAGCAGCAGCAGCTTCAGGGACAGGAGCAGCAGCGGGTAGGTGGGTGGGGTCGAGTCTGAGGATGGGTGTCTGGTTGTGCTCCAGAGCGAGGGTTATGAGAGATGGGCATTCGTCGCTGCTGCCCACCCACACCACTGCTCTCACCCCCACTGTTGCCGGTGCTGCTGCTGCTGCTGCTGCTGATGGTTCCTCATTGCTGTGTGGGTTGCTGCTTTTGGCAACTTCTGCAGCCATGCTCGACCTGGGCGGCAGCATCCACCGCAGGCCGCCGTGTTCGAAAAGAGTGCCAGGGGCGGCACACTGGGCGGCACACTGGGCGGCAGAAGAATGGGTAGTGGCAGCTACCGAAGCTGCAGTACCACCACCATCAGCTGAAGCGGCAGCAGCAGCAGCAGCAGCAGCAGCAGCAGCAGCAGCATTGGAAGAGATATGTTCACCAGAACAAGAGATACTTCCACACGTGCCCCTGCCTGTTGCTCCCCCACAGCACGCGCTTCTGTCAGTCTCCCCTCTGGCACCGCCGTTACAGCACCCGCCATTTACGGCGCCACAAGTGTCAGCACCTCCACTCTTTCCCCCTTCCTCCGGTTCCACCTCCCTCTCCCGCACCTGCGCCACCACATACCACGCTTCTTCCCCCTCCCCGTCCCCCTCCCTCTCTGCCTCCGCCGCTTCCGCTCTGCCGCTCCCCCCAAGAGCGAGCACAAATTCGTCCGCGGCGTGCGCGAACTCGAGCGCGAACAGCACCAGCACCACGCGGGGAAGCGTGCGCGGGGAGGAATCTCCGCTCGTATCGGCGCCGGTACTTGCGGGGGTGCTGATATTGGTGGTGGTGGTGCCGCTGCTGCTGCCGCTACTGCTCTTGAAGTGTGCTTTTATTGCCGCAGCACACGCCGCCACGTCGATGGGCTGACGTGGAAGTACGTACCGCACGGGGAACCGCGCCGGGCGGCGCGACATGCACGCGTGGCCGTAGTGAACGATACACTCAGCGCTGACGTGGCACGGCGACACCTCATCCACGCAGCAGCTGCTGCACGTGGCGGTTGCCGCGTCAGCCAAAACGTAGAAATGCGGCACGTCCCGATGCGGAGGATCCGCCGCATGTCCCGCCGAGTGCCTCGCCGTAAATTGCGGCGGCCGCAAATGCGCTTCCGATTCAGCTACACCTGCCTCCTCTGACTCCTTCCCTCCTTGACCCTCCGTAAAACCCGGAAACCCAGACCCATGCTTTTTTTCCCACGCTGATTGCTCCCAGGCAGATCGCTAGTTCTCAGGGACGCAATTTCTTGACGTGAATCGACATTAGCCTCTGGGTTGGTGACAGGTGGAGCTTCAGGTAACGGCTCGGTCTCACTGTCCCCGTTATAAGCACCATGATGCTCGCTGCTAATGAGCGCGGCGCATTCGGCTCTTAACGCGTCGTGGACGGAGACGGCGTGCGGGAGGAGCGAGTCGGGGAACTGAAGGCACACGCGCGAGAAGCCACGTGTCACGATGTAACTTGCTGTCTGCTGGATCTCGAACGCCTCGCTCACATCCATTGTGGACAATCGCCGTATTTTGAAGAAGGGGGCGCCTGAGCTAGATTTATTATATTATAATAATTAATTACCCCGATAAATATGGGGTGTAGCTCACATGGTAGAGCGATCGCTTCGCATGCGATGGGTAAGGTGATCGATACCCCTCACCTCCACAGCACTGGTTCTGTCGTACCTTCGTCTACCAGACGATAGGCCAAGCCAGCAATACATGTTTTTTGACCGAAGCTCCCGCATCGTAGTCAGCTCCGCTGTGCTCCTCGTTTGAGCCAACTCAAGAGGCCACTATTATTCTACCTCAGCGCACGGTTTGTGAAACCTCATTTGAACGTCGGCGTGGTGTCATCTCGTCACGACTTTAGACCATTCTCGACTCTCTAGTTCTCTTAGTCCCTCTCCCAACCTCACTACTTTTCCTGGACTCCATTCCTCCCGCGCGTCTCTTCCACCAATGCTCCGCCTAACCGCTTCCAGGGCGGTTGTTCGACTCCAAGCCACGTCGCGCGCTCTAGCCTCCGCTACAGTCACTTCGCGCGCTCTAGCCTCCGCTACAGTCACTTCGCGCGCTTACGTCACACCCTCTACAGTCACGTCGCCCGCTCTGGTCACCCCCGCTACAGCCACGTCGTTGTCCTCGGGGCTACGGTTCTGCAACCCGCTCGTTCCGCGAGTCGGGCGATTCGCGGCGCCCCGCCAGCGGGAATCCGCTACCGCGCCGCCGCGACAGCCGCTGGTACTACGCGTTGCGTTCTGCTGATCGAGTCGCTTCCTGCTGATCGAGTCGCTTCCTTCTGCTCACACATCCTCGAAAGTCGGCCTGGCTAGCATTCTATCGTGGATGCGCGCTTCCCCCCACTCCTCCCCCCTTTCCCCATCTCAATCCTCGCCCCCCAACCCATGGCAGCAGAGTTTTCTGCTCATGGCAGAAAGAAGACATGCGGACATTGGAGGAAAGGCAACTCTTTTCCCCACCCCTCCCCTTTCCCCCTCTCCCCCATTCTCTCCCCTTCCCCCATGGCATTGTGCGTTGCGCTCATGGCGCAAGAAGGACACGCAGAACAATGGAGGGGGAAGCAGCCCTTCTCCCCAACCGACTCACTTCTCTCTCCCCGTCCCAACCCCAACCCCGCCCCCCTCCCTCCTCCCCTCAACCCATGGCAGCGCGTGTTCTGCTCATGGAAAAAGAAGGACACACGGAACATCGGAGGGCGCGCCAATGCTCTCATCGCTGCTGTGAGTGTGTGTGTGTGTGTGTGTGTGTGTGTGTGTGTGTGTGTGTGTGTGTGTGCACGGGCACACACGCCCTCCGTCCCCCCTTCGCTGCTTTTGATTCGACTCAAAAGGCGCGCCAATGCTCTCATTGCTGCTGTGAGTGAGTGTGTGCACACGCACACGCGCCCTCCCTCCCACCTTCACTCTCTCCCTCCCTCGCTCCCTCACTCACTCTCTCACTCATTGGTTTGGTCGCTTGATCAGTCATGTAACCACTCACTTCCACCCACTCACACACTCACTCATTCAACCTCACTCACTCACCTTGTCGCATCCAACTCCCTTCCACACTCGTTATTGTCACATCCGACTTTTCTTCTTACTCCGCCATCAAAACGCGCATCTTCCTTCCATACGCGTTATTGTCAGATCCGTGACGTGCCAGACAGCAAGGAGGACGTGTACCGAGCTCTCGACGCATGGGCGGCCTTCCAGCTCGACTTCCCTCTGCTGGCTGTGAAGCGCGCTCTCAGGATGATGCAGCAAGAGGGCCAGTGGAAGCGAATACTGCAGGTGAGGGGGGGAGAACACAGCACTGGTAGGTGCACAACAGGGTGTCAGGATGCGCTCTGGACGCATGACTGGCCTTCCAGCTCAACTTCCCTCTGCTGGCTGTGAAGCGCGCTCTCAGGATGATGCAGCAGGAGGGCCAGTGGAAGAGAATACTGCAGGTGAGGAGGGAGGGGGTAGCACAGAGGATACTGTTTAGAGTGTTTATACTCTCACCTCCAGTGCTCCAAATGTGTGCGAGGAAATACGATTTACACGCATGGGTGCCCTCGACTTGCGCTGGGCGCATGGGCGGCGTTCCAGCTCGACTTCCTCCTGCTGGTCGTGAAGCGCGCGTTGAGAATCATCCAGCAAGAGGGCCAGTGGAAGAGAATACTGCAGGTGAGGAGGGAGAGGGTGGGACAGATAGATGGTATGGCAACACTACTAGTGGGGCTCTGGACGCATGGGCCGCCTTCCAGCTCGACTTCCCTCTGCGGGCCGTCAAACGCTCTCAGGGTGCGTCAAACGCAGCAAGAGGGCCAGTGGAAGAGAATACTGCAGGTGAGGAGGAGAGGGTGGCACAGGTAGATGGTATGGTAACATTACCAGTGGGGCTCTGGATGCATGGGCCGCCTTGCAGCTCGACTTCCCCCTGCTGGCTGTGAAACGCGCATTGAGAATGATGCAGCAGGGAGGCGAGTGGAAGAGGATACTGCAGGTGAGGAGGGAGAGGTTAACACAGACAGGTGCAACGACAGAGTGGAAGCGAATGCTGCAGGTGAGGGGGGGCATTGCTGCAGGGAGGGAGAAGGGGAGACTACTAACTGCGAGCTGCTATCTCTTTTCCCCCCTCACCCGCCCGCTACCTGCCAGATGTGCACGTGAATGCTGGCTGCCTCTTGTGGGTTCAGGGGCACACGTTCGGCACGTATGATCCGTGCAGCCATGATGATAATGGAGGGTATGGTTCATGGAGAGTATGGGTGCTGGAGAGTATGGGTGATGGAGAGTATGGGTGATGGAGAGTATGGGTGATGGACAGTATGGGTGATGGAGAGTATGGGTGATGGAGGCCATGGTTACCACGGGGCGGCACATTCGCCTGAGATCCCTCGTTTTCTGTCCCCATACCGTCATACCCCACCAGGTGTGCACGTGGATGCTCACAAGGGGCCAGGGCCGAACATTCGGCACGTATGATTTGATGGTGGAGGCCGTGGCTGCCACGGGGCGGCACACTCACCTGGGATTCTCCCCCTCTCCTGCACCCCTCTACCCCACCCCTAAACCCGTATGCTCCCACCCACCAGGTGTGCAAGTGGATGCTCGCAAGGGGCCAGGGGCGGACCTTTGGGACATATGACCTCATGATGGAGGCCATGGCTGCCACGGGGCGACATGCTGAGCTGGACGGCACGTGGGAGCGAATCATGGGCCGCCACCTGGACACAGTGCCTCGCGCCACGTTTGCACGCGTGATGAGCCTGTATGCAGATCAGGGGCGGCCATTGAAAGTGCTCGAGGTACGGTTCTGTGCGATCGTATGCATGTAGGTATGTGCGCCACGTTTGCACACGTGATGAGCCTGTACACGCAGCAGGGGCGGGCCCTCAAGGTGCTCGAGGTACGTCTGCCTGTTTCAGTGCGGTTCATAGCAGTTCTGTGCGGTTCTGTCAGGTGCTGTGCGTTTCTGTGCTGCTATGTACTGTCCTGTGCGGTCGGTGCATGCAGGTATGTATGGCAGCATGCTGTTGCCACGAGCGAAGCCTGAGCATATACTGGTGATGTAACCAGGTGCACAAGACGATCACTGAAACCCATGCCCCCATCTCCCTTGCTCATCGCTGCATCTATTCATGCTTGCAGGTGTACGGCAGCATGATAGAGGTGGGTGTGAATGTGGACGAGGGTAATGGTGATGCAGGTCCACGGAATGCCCTCTGCCAATGGTGCTCTCATGCTCCTCCGCTGCTCTTTGCATGTGTGCATGTATGCTCGCAGGTGTATGGCAGTATGATAGAGCTGGGTGTGAACCTGGATGAAGGGATGGTGATGCAGGTGCACAGGGCGCTGATTAACATCGGGGCGGAGCGGAGAGCAGAGGCGCTGCTGCAGGAGCACCAGAGCGTTTTGATTCCACCAGTTGGGAAGGCTGTAAGGGCTGAGAAAGCCTCCAGTAGTGCTAGAACATTATGAGGAAACCTCATTGGTTTCATTGTTAACCTTAGGAATATGTTATGCTTTTACTGTAGACACAATAAACGAGTTTTAGACTGGGAGCTACAGTTCCATTGCCATGAAATTTTCCGTGAAGATTTGCGAGTGAATAGAGTCCCCACGCGAGAGGGGCCCTCCAGAATTGTTGACCGTTGAGTTGCGTGCGCGACTCGTTCGTCATGTCCATGCGATTCACCGGTCCAGACCATTGCGAACCAGAATGAACCTCTTCATTCAAAGTGAGTGTGAAATGAACTAAAGGTGCATTCCTGTGGGGACACTTGTGTCTCAATCACTTTGTGACACCCAAAAACAACATAAACTGTGTTGTGTCCCAAATGCGAATCGGCTTTCGGCGACTTGTACTGTATTTATTATTGGTCAGCGTGAATCGCGCTGACATCGCTGTCGAATTGTGAAACGACCCGTCATTGTTAAAGAATCGCACGCGACTCGAAATGCCCGACACGACCACATGCACCTGGACATCCAAAAATGCCAATTTTGCGAGGGAAAAGATCCCGCGCATCGAAACCACGCCCCTGCTCGGAGGTTGAAAATACGGGTGTACTGTCACCCAGTCAAATGCACACACCTGTACATCTCTTTTTGATCCCCGCCAGTGAAACGTGTCCAACTGAACCTGCCAATATGTCGCCCTACATCGCGGTACATTCGATGTTTGTGACACAACATTGGGAAAATTAACAGGCGCGACTCGGGAAAACGGGGATTGAGACACAAGTGTCCCCACAGGAATGTACCCTAAGGTGAGGTGACCTCCTCGAATGGGATGTCGGTTTTTCAGTGTTGGACAACGGGCCAGCCAGAACTCTTGCAACAGCCATCGACTGAATCTTAGTCGCGAGAAGTCCGCTCACATTCAAGTGACGAGTGCAAATGCATGATACATAGAAGTGCATAATTACCAGGGGCGAACTCGGAGCATAAGAAAGGTTAATCCCATGGCAGCGCTGCAGCCTACTGGCGAAATGAGAGAGCGCGCCGAGTGACGGGAGGAGAAGAGACTGAAGAACAATGCTGACACACAAGGCAAGGGCTGCTATTGATTTGCGAAGCCGACGCAACATCCCACTTTTTCACCTCATCTTCACAATTTGAACAAAAAGTGTTAGAATACTGAGCGAGAATGAATGCAATGAAACAGAAAGTTGGTACAAGTACTAACTGGCAGAATACTGAACGAGAATGAATGCATTGAACAGAAAGTTGGTACAAATACTAACCCTAATTGGGTTGTACCCCTTATGGGTTACCCCACTACAGCCTACACAATGTAAGCATTATAACATTTTGACACACCCCCATAGGCAAAGTGGGGGAGAACAAGTGGTCACAAGCCCAGTCAAGAAAAGCAAAGCAACCTTTGGGTGGATCACGACGTCACCACACATTCCGAGCACAAGCAAATGGCAACAAGGCCAGTTCACATGCAGAGTTATATAAAAGAGAACAAACAGTACAGTGATCATACCCTAGCAAGTATAAGCATGCAGATATATATATATATATATATATATATCACAGTACAAGAAAATTCACGCAGTGAGCAAGTGAGGCAAAGTAGGCATAAGGCCTAAAACAGTACCGAAACGCTGATGATCACCAGACTGAAGTGCCTTGGTGAATATATCAGCAGTGTTGGCCTAACTGGCCACGTAAGCTAGACGAAGCTGACCGCGCTGCTGCAACTCTCGAGCAAGGAAGTAACGCAGAGCGTTGTGCTTCGTTCTGTGCTCCAGTCTGTGCTCCTGACACAAGGCAATCATGGCCTTGTTGACTACGTACAAAACTGGAGAAGAATGAGGCCGCTCTCCCAAGTCAGTCAGCAGGTAGGTGAGCCAGCGTAACTCCTGTGCAGCCATGGCCCCTGCGTAGATCTCAGCCTCACAACTAGAACTGAGAACAGAAAACTGTCAGATTTATATGACATAGCTACTGTAGGCTATAGTGGGGTAGCACATATGGGGTAAAGTTTTCTAGGGTTTACATTTGTACCCAACTTTCCCTTAGTCAATTCATTCTCGTTCAGTTTCTCATGGTATCGAGCAGGTTCCCCTGTGGGAACTGTTCCTAGGGCCCACCACATTTTTTTTTCCTGCCCGGAGCGCGCTCTCCACTGCCCGAGTCGCGCTCCCCTCTCTCGACCCTGTCGCGCCGCCTGAGCGGCCCCGTCGCGTCGCGCTTGCGGCCCCGTCGCGTCGCCCTCGCGGCCCCTTCACGTCGCGCCGCCCTAGCGGCCGCGTCGCGCCGCCCTCGCGGCCCCGATCCGCCGCCCTCGCGGCTCCTTCGTGTCGCGCCGCCCTTGCGGCCCTTTCTAGCCGCCCTCGCGGCCTCTTCAAGCCGCCCTCGCGACCCCCCCCCTCCTAGCCGCCCTCGCGGCCCCGTCGCCTACCCCTGCGGCCCCGGCGCCGCCCTTCCCTGCCTCGGCGCCGCCTCTGCTGGTCCCGTCGCCTACCCCTGCGGCCCCGGAGCTGCCCTTCCCGGCCCCGGCGCCGCCTCACCCGGCCCCGACGCCGCTCCACCCGGCCTCGCCGCCGCTCCACCCGACCCCGCCGCCGTCCCCACGCGGCCCCGCCGTCACCACCGAGCCGCCGGCGCCGCCGAGCTACTGCCGAGCCGCCCGAGCCGCCGCGCCACCTGAGCCGCCCGAGCCGCCGGGTCGCCGAGCCGCCGAGCTGCAGTTGCTGCCGCACCGCCGTACCGCCGAGCCGCCCGAGCCGCCCGAGTCGCCGAGTCGCCGAGCCGCAGTTGCTGCCGAGCCGCCGTACCGCCGAGCCGCCCGAGCCGCCGAGTTGCCGACCCGCCGAGCCGCCCGAGCCGCCCTGTCCGGTAAGAGCAGCGCCTCTGTCACTGCACTGCCCTTACTCTACTGTTCGCGCTACTAGTCTACTGCTGTCATGGCTACCCCTAGTGTCCTCGCTTTTGACGCTGAGGGTCGGGCCATTGACTTTGACGTCTGGGTAGATGACCTGCAGCTTTTCCTACAGTGCGATAGGGCAGACGGTCTCTCCCTCTTTGACCTCACCTCTGGTGCCTCTCCTGCCCCTGCTGCTGATGCCGACGCCACTGTTCGCTCACAGTGGGCCACACGCGATGCTGCTGCACGTCTTGCTGTGCGTCGCCACCTGCCTACCTCTGAGCGTGCGCACTTTAGCCAGTACAAGAGTGCTCACACCTTGTACGACGCTGTAGTTGCGCGCTACTCCTCCCCTGCCACTGCTGCACTGAGCCGCCTCATGCTACCGTACCTCTTCCCTGACCTTGCTGCCTTTCCCACAGTCGCTGACCTCATTACGCACCTCCGCACTAGTGACACTCGCTACCGCGCTGCGCTTCCTGCTGAATTCTGCGCCAAGAACCCCCCCCCCCATGTACATCACCCTCTACTACATAGTCACCCGGCTCCCTGACTCCCTTCGCGTAGTCAGGGACCACTTCCTCTCAGTTTGCCCCACCACTCTCACCGTTGACCTCCTCGAGAAGGCCCTCCTAGCAGCAGAGAAGAGCATAGTCGCTGTAGGAGCCTCTCGTGGTGACCCTCGCACCCCCGTCTTTGAGGGGTGTTCCCCCTCCCCCCTTTTGCCCTCTGTTGCCTCTGCTGCTGCGGCCGACCTCGTTGGTTTCGAGTCGGTCGGCGCTGCGTCTGCCCCGAGCGGGAGACGCCGCACCGGCAAGGGCAAGGGGGGCAAGGGTGCTGGAGGGGTTGGCGGGGGTGGCGGAGGTGGCGGTGGAGGCAGTGGAGGGGGTGGGGGTGGTGGTGGGAGTGGTGGCGGGGGTGGAGGTGTCGGTGGCGGCAGTGGAGGCGGAGGCGGCGGTGGCGGTGGCGGTGGGAGCGGAGGTGGCGGAGGTGGCGGCGGTGGAGGAGGCGGCGGCGGAGGAGGTGGAGCTGGTCGGGGTGGCGCTGCGCAGAGGGTCGGCTCCGGTGGTGGTCAGCGCCAGCAGCAGCAGCAGCAGCGGCAGCAGCGCACTCGTGACATCCCCCCCCCTCAGCAGCTCCGTGAGTGGTACGCTGCACGCCAGCGGGGTGGGGGTACTGGTCCGTGCACCTACGTCCTACGCACCGGCGACCGCGCGGGTGAGCAGTGCGGGGGTGCGCACTCCACCCAGCGCTGCTTTGGCCGCCTGACGGACGCTTGGTGTCACCAGTTCCCTGAGGCCACTGAGATCCCCCGCTGGGGCGAGCTGTCTAGGGCGGGTGTAGCTGTCTTTGACCTCGACTTTGATGCTATCCTTGCTGCCATGTATGCTGTGACTATTAGTGATGAGGGTGACTGTTACCGGTGTTTTCCGCCCGACCCGGGCATTGCGACTGCTGCTCTAGGTACTGGTGAGGCTGCTGCTCTAGGTGCTAGCGAGGCTGCTGCTCTAGGTGCTCGTGTGTCTGCTCCCTCAGGTGCTGGTGAGTTTGCTCTCTCAGGTACTGCGTCGGCTTCGGCCTCCCACACCTTCACCCTTGACTCGGGGGCTTCTCGCTCCTTCTTTCAAGACCGCACCACACTCACGCCGCTTGGCCGGCCAGTTGCAGTCTCTCTGGCAGACCCCTCTGGGGGTCCTGTCCTTGCTCACTTCTCCACTGTCCTCCCGTGTCCTGCGGCCCCCTCTGGCACCCTGTCTGGTCTTTACCTCCCCTCGTTCTCTACGAACTTGGTGAGTGGTGCTGACCTACAGGATGCGGGGGTTCACCAGTTCACTCCTGCGAGTCAGCGGGTGACCCACTGCACGGACGCTCGGACAGGCCGACACCTGGCCAAGTTTACACGTCGGCCGGGGTCGAGCCTGTACACACTGACCACTGCGTCTCCTCCAATCACTGCGTCTGGTCAGGTAGCTGCGTCGGGTCAGGTGTTTGCTGCAGCGTCCAGGTCTGGTCCTGAGTCTGCCCCCTGTTCGTGTCACCTCCTGTCGCACGAGACTCTCCTCTGGCACCACCGCCTTGGTCACCCCTCCCTGCTTCGTCTCCGAGGCATGGCCTCCCGTGTCCTTGTCTCTGGTCTTCCCCGGTCCCTCCCTCCCCTTCCTCCGGGGCCAGGCCCTACCTGCGTCCCTTGTGTCGAGGGGCGGCAGCGGGCTGCCCCTCACTCCTCCCAGTTTCCTCCGACAGAGGCCCCGCTGCAGACGCTTCACATGGACGTGTGGGGCCCGGCCCGCGTCCGTGGACAGGGTCACGAGCGCTACTTCCTGCTGGTGGTTGACGACTACTCGCGTTACACCACAGTCTTCCCCTTGCGCAGCAAGGGTGATGTCACTGAGGTGTTGATCGACTGGATCCGCGCAGCTCGTCTCCAGCTCAGGCAGAGCTTCGGCTCGGACTTTCCTGTTCTGCGTCTGCACTCTGACAGAGGTGGAGAGTTCTCCTCTGGCCTTCTGCGAGCCTACTGTCGTGCACGAGGCATCCGCCAGACCTTCACGCTTCCGGACTCTCCACAGCAAAATGGGATTGCTGAGCGCCGCATTGGCATGGTCATGGACGTCGCCCGTACGTCCATGATGCATGCGGCTGCCCCCCATTTTCTGTGGCCGTTTGCGGTTCGGTACGCGGCGCATCAGATCAACCTTCACCCCAGGGTCTCCATGCCGGAGACCTCCCCAGCTTTGCTGTGGACGGGGAAGGTTGGCGATGCGTCTGCGTTCCGTGTCTGGGGATCTCGGACGTTTGTCCGCGACTTGTCTGCGGACAAGCTGTCCCCTCGTGCTGCTCCTTGCGTCTTCCTTGGCTTCCCCCCTGACGCGCCAGGGTGGCAGTTCTACCACCCCACCTCTCGCCGTGTTCTGTCCTCCCAGGACGTCACGTTTGACGAGTCGGTCCCCTACTACCGCCTCTTCCCCTACC
Organism: Closterium sp. Naga37s-1; assembly: GCA_947471745.1. Taxonomy (NCBI): domain Eukaryota; kingdom Viridiplantae; phylum Streptophyta; class Zygnematophyceae; order Desmidiales; family Closteriaceae; genus Closterium; species Closterium sp. Naga37s-1. The sequence continues at coordinate 3,080,290 of CANJKZ010000774.1, read as the reverse complement.
GCACTCCGTCCCTCCCCCCGCCACCGCTCTTCCTTGTGCCAGGTCCCCCCCCGGTAGACCCCCTCCCCCCTCAGGGTCCTGCCCCTTCAGGTGTGTCCCAGGTAGACGCCGTCGAGCTTGTCGAGGTTACTGGTGACTCTGGTGCTGCTGAGGGTGCTGAGCCTGGGGGTGCTGACTCTGGGGGTGCTGAGCGTGTGGGTGCTACGCCCGGGGGTGCTGAGCCTGAGGGTGCTACTCCTGGGGGTGCTGAGCCTGGGGGTGCTGAGCCTGGGGGTGCTACTACTGGGGGTGCTGAGCCTGGGGGTGCTGAGCCTGGGGGTGCTGAGCCTGGGGGTGCTACGCCTGGAGGTGCTGAGCCTGGGGGTGCGGAGCCTGAGGGAGCTGGGCCTGCTCATGTGGCGTCTGGCGGTGCTGAGCCTGGAGGTTCTCCGGGTGCTTCGTCTCGGCGGGAGCCACTCTCTCCACAGGAGCTGCGCGAGTGGTTTGCCCGGCGCTGGAGGCGTGCTGCTGGAGCTGGAGGTTCTTCGGCTGCTGAGGGTGCTGGTGCCGCGGGTCCCGGAGGTGCTCGTACTGGGAGTACTGGAGCTGCTGGGCCTGCGGGTACGACTGGAGCTGGAGCTGCTGAGGGTGTTGACGCTGAGGCTACTGCTGTCGGTCCTGGAGGCGGTCCTGCTGGGGGTGCTACTGGTGCTGCTGGAGGTACTGGAGCTGGAGGTGCTGCTGGCGCTGGTGCTGCCGCTGGGGGTACTGGTGCTGTCCCTGCTGTGTCTGGAGTCGCCGCGCGGCCTCGGCCGTACTTCGTTCCGCTCCTTCAGCAGGTTCTTGGTCTCCTGCCTTCTACTGGTCCTCCTCCTCCCTTAGAGTGTCCACAGCCTGTCCCGTCACAGTTACAGTTACAGCCGGCCTCCCCACTGCCCGCTCCTTCTCCCTACACTGGTCCTACTGGAGGTCTGGCTGAGCGTCGTGAGCCTGCGTCTCGCCCTGCGTCGCCTTTCTGTCCTGCTCGCTCTAGTGGTCGTGGTTCGCGTCAGCGTCCTCCTCCTGTCCCTGGCACGCACCGGATGTCTCAGCGTCCGTCCACTGCTCCTCTGCGTGCCCCTTTGCCTTCTCCTCCTGAGTCCTCTCTTCCTGCTCTTCCCGACCCGGAGTCGGACTCTCTTCGTGCTGCCAGTCCTACTGTCACGCGTCTCCTTGCTACTGTCGTCACTGACCCTTCCTTTGAGTCCACTGCTGCGTCTGCCCTAGTTGCTGAGCTCGTCGACTTTGCTGCTCGCTGTCGTCTAGACTACGCTGCTAGTCTTGTCGTTGAGTCTGAGTCTGTCTGTCCTCCGTCCGTCGGGGGTGAGTGTGCCCTTGGCACGGACGTCCTTGAGGACAGGCAGGAGGAGTTCCAGTGTTTGGCTGCTGCTTCACCTCATCTCGTGTCCGTACTGCTTACCCCTGAGGGAGACCCGGATGCAATTGACATCCCGACTCCGCGCTCTTACGCGGAGGCGATAGAGGGTCCCTACTCCTCTCAGTGGCAGGCAGCTATGGACACAGAGATGGCTTCCTGGAAGTCCACAGGCACCTACGTTGACGAGGTTCCCCCGCCTGGGGCGAACATCGTCAGTGGCATGTGGATTTTCAGGGTGAAGCGACCGTCGGGTTCTCCGCCTGTTTTCAAGGCGCGTGACGTGGCTCGTGGCTTCAGTCAGCGGCAGGGAGTTGACTACTTTCAGACCTTCTCTCCCACCCCGAAGATGACCACTCTTCGGGTACTGCTGCACATAGCTGCTCACCGCGACTACGAGCTGCACTCTCTTGACTTCAGCACTGCTTTCTTGCAGGGCAGCCTGCACGAGGAGATCTGGCTGCGTCGCCCACCTGGCTTCACTGGGTCTTTTCCTCCTGGCACCCAGTGGAGCCTCCTGCGACCAGTCTACGGTCTCCGCCAGGCACCGCGTGAGTGGCACGACACACTGAGGACTACACTTGCGGCTCTTGGGTTTGCTCCCTCTACTGCCGACCCGTCGCTGTTTCTGCGCACCGACACTTCTTTGCCCCCGTTCTACATCCTCGTGTACGTCGACGACTTGGTCTTTGCCACAGATGACACTGCTGGACTCGCCCACGTGAAGTCCGAGCTGTAGAAGAGACACACGTGCACAGACCTGGGTGAACTGCGCAGCTACCTTGGCTTGCAGATCACCCGGGACAGAGCACGCCGCACCATTACCCTGACTCAGTCACACATGGTGCAGCAGGTCCTTCAGCGCTTCGGCTTCACATACTCCTCGCCTCAGGCCACTCCTCTGCCTACTCGCCACTCGCTCTCAGCTCTGCCTTCGGATGAGTCCGTAGAGTCGAGTGGCCCGTACCCAGAGCTTGTTGGCTGCCTCATGTACCTGATGACCTGCACACGACCTGACCTCGCATACCCTCTTAGCATTCTCGCACGCTATGTTGCTCCTGGGAGACACAGACCGGAGCACATGGCTGCAGCGAAGAGGGTGTTGCGTTACTTGTGCAGTACGTCGGGCATGGGGCTTGTGCTTGGAGGGCAGAGTCCAGTGGTCCTCACTGGGCACGCAGACGCTTCTTGGGCTGACGACCAGGCTACGCAGCGGTCGTCACAGGGTTACACCTTCAGCCTTGGTTCCGGCTCTGTTTCGTGGCGGGCTACCCGCTCGTCTTCTGTTCTCGGCTCCAGTTGTGAGGCTGAGATCTACGCCGGGGCCATGGCTGCACAGGAGCTTCGCTGGCTCACCTACCTGCTGACTGACCTCGGAGAGCCGCCTCGTTCTCCTCCAGTGCTGTACGTAGACAACAAGGCCATGCTGGCCTTGTGTCGAGAGCAGAGACTGGAGCACAGAACGAAGCACATTGCTCTCCGCTACTTCCTTGCTCGTGAGCTACAGCAGCGTGGTCAGCTGCGGCTTGCGTACGTGGCCTCTCAGGCCAACACTGCTGATATCTTCACCAAGGCACTTGCGCCTTGTGATCATCAGCGCTTCTGTACTCAGCTGGGTCTTGTGCCTACCTTGCCTCACTTGCTCACCCCTTGACCTTGTTTGTACTGTTGCATATATATATACACCTGCTCTTGCTTGTCTAGCCTTATATATATATGTAATCCTGCATGTGAACTGGCCTTGTGGCCTTGAACTTGTGCTCGGAATGTGTGGTGACTTTGTGATCCACCCTGAGCTTGCTTTGCTTTGCTTGACTGGTCTTGTGACCCCTTGTTCTCCCCCACTTTGCCTATGGGGGTGTGTCAGATTTATATGGCATAGCTACTGTAGGCTATAGTGGGGTAGCACATATGGGGTACAGTTTTCTAGGGTTTACATTTGTACCCAACTTTCCCTTAGTCAATTCATTCTCGTTCAGTTTCTAAAAAACGAGCGGGTAGACCGCCAAGAAACAAAGCCGGAGCCAAGGCTGAAAGTGTAACCCTGTGACGACCGCTGCGTAGCCAAGTCGTCAACCCAAGAAGCGTCTTCGTGTCCAGTGAGGACAACTGGACCCCGTCCTCCAAGCACGAGCCCCATGCCTGACGTACTGCACAAGTAGCGCAACACCCTCTTAGCGGCCTCCTAGTGCTCTGGTCGGTGTCTCCCGGGCGCAACGTAGTGTGCCAGGATGCTAAGAGCGTAGGCAAGGTCAGGTCGAGTGCAGGTTATCAGGTACATGAGGCAGCCCACAAGCTCTGGATACGGGCCACTCGGCTCTACGGACTCGTCCGAAGGTGGAGCTGAGAGCTGTCAACGGGAGTTGTTGTTGGCCCCGTCCTCGCTTGGGCGGAGCTGACCTCGGGGCCGAGTGTGAGGAGTGCAGCCGACCTGCAACAGTGGGCAAGCTGGTCGACGGGCCTGGTCGACCTGCACAAGGGCCACTGCAATGGCGCCAACTTTGGGAGGGCGCCAACTTTGGCTGGTCGACTTGGGAGGTCGACCAGTGGAGGGCGTCGACTTGGGTGACGCCGAACAGGGGAAGCCGACTGGGTGTGGTCGGCTGACAGGTGTACTGGTCGACTTGGAGTTGGTCGACCAGGTGGGTTGTCGACCTGGAGTTGGTCGACCAGAGGAGTGGTCGACCTGGTGTGGTCGATATGAGATGGTCGTCGACCTGGGCAGTCGACGGGCCTGGGATGACACACCTGGTCGACATGGTTGCCTGGTTGACTAGGTTACCTAGACGACGAGGTCTGCGAGGTTTGCGACTGTTGCCCAGGTAGATTGGTAAAGTCGACCTGCGGTTCGGTGGCACGTGGTCAACAGGACTCCTCAGGTGCAACCGTCGACATGTGGTTGACTTGGCACCTACGCAATGTGCGTGGCAGTGCATGTCATCACCGTCACTTTGCACCTGCGAAGTAGGTGCGCACACATGAGCACGGGTGGTGACCTGTGGTTGCCTGTTGTTGGTGTGCTGGCACACCAGCCTTGCAGGTCGACTGAGGACGCCTGAGGTCGACCAGCTGGCAAGTCGCCTTCTGATGTACACTACCTTGCCAATCTAGTTGCTACCCATTTTTCTCAACTTTTGCTAATGAAACTCTTGCGGTTTTGCCCTGTGAACGCACAAGTGTTAGAGAACGACTAAGTGAACGAACGCAGAGATCCTTCCTACCTCGTGCTTAGCCCGTAGTCTAGCTCCCGTTGATAGAGTTATCTCCGCATGGTGCGGTGAGCGTGGACGGCAGCCGACTTACCCCTTCAATCAGGTCGACGTAGTGGTCACTTACCTAATTCGTGTTTGTAGGCCGCCAGCTGTGTGGTAGTCACCATGGTAGGCGCCGTAGGTGACGCAGGATTGGTGGACACCCTGGAGGCACGGCTGGAGGACGCGAGGAGACGACATGAGGCCAACGAGTACAGGCCAAACCTACCGTTGGCGGTCATCGAGGCAGGCATCCACTCAGTGTGGGCAGAAGAGCACCCTGCTCCACCAGCTTCTCCTCGACCAGTGAACAACGAGGGCGGCATTGACGTAGGAGTCAATGCTGGTGGTGACCAAGTTGGCAGCAATGCGGGAGGCACGTTGAGGCAGCAAGGTGTGATACACGCCGATGAGGTCGGCAGTGTTCAGGTGCGAGGGATGCGGTCGTCGGCGGCTGCAGGCTCCTCACAAGGCGACGTTGGAGGTCGACGAAGCAGTTTGTCACCGATGTCGGCGACCCACGTGACAGCGGGCGGAATTGCACCGAGCTATGGCTACTTCAAGTTTACGCCGGACAGTATCTCGGTCACCCCCCTGCTTGTTGGTCGGCATGATATCCTCACCTAGAAGGAAGCCATCGAGCCCCAGCTGGAGATGGCCGGGCTGATCGGCTTCGCCAGGGGCACTGTGGCGACGCCGGAGGAACACTACCCTGACTTGCGTGCGGAGTTTCGCGCCGTGCTGTTGCTGAACTTCACGGTCATCTCGCGGTGCTACTCGCCGGGTGTGCAGATCGCCTTGAAGTCGTGCAGGGAGTACCTCGACGCCGGCCACCGGGCTTGGCACTTCATCGAGTCGACGTACCAGGTCACCGACGCCCTGTACATCGGTCAGCTTGAGGAGCAGCTGTTGCACATACGGATGGGCGAAGAGGAGACGGCGACCGACTACTGCAACCGGGCTCAGCGAATCTCGCCACCATGAGGATGGCCGGCGTGCACTACTCGACGACGTCGTACCTCACGCACGTTATCAAAGGGCTCACGAGCAGCTACAACCCGCTGAAACGACTGTCGTTGGCGTCGAGTACTAGGGCGACACTTGACGAGGATTCTCTTACCTCGTACATCCTGCAGGATGAGGCGATGCAGGAAGCTGAGCGGCCCACGGAGCTCCTTGCACAGGTAAACTACGTCGCCCCGGTGATGCAAGGTGGTCGACCGGGGCAGCGCGGCAGTCTATCGGCGGTGGTAGCAGTGGCTGGAAGCCGACCAAGGACGCCGACAAGAAGAAGTCGGCCAAGGATAGCGGCCGTGGAGGAGGAAGTCAACGTCAGGAATGCTGGCTGTGCGGCGACCCCAACCACCTCTCCTTCGAGTGCCCCGACCGCAGTGACTCCGACGACGACGACGCCGAGGGAGGCCGCGGGAGGTCCGGCAGCCGTCGTCCCCGTCGAGGCAGAAACCAGCTGCGCAAGGAGAAGCAGTCGACCAAGTCGTCGACCTCGGCGAAGGACGCTGACTCCTCTGCTGGCGGCAAAGGGCGAGACGACAAGGAGGCGTCGTGCTCGCTGGTCGCCGTCGTGGAGCCGACCGTCTCGCTGGCGCCGGAGGCCGGCGAGGACTTCCAGGCGATGGCGGCAGCCGTGCAGGCAAACCCGGCGGTATTTTTGCTCGATAGTGGTTGCTCCCACCACTTGATGGGGACGAAGGAGGTCTTCATCGACCTACAGCCGAGCGGCGATGTCAAGCACGTGCACAGCTTCAATGGGGTAATGCAGGACGTCCAGGGCCGTGGCACTGTCGCTCTGCAAGGGGAGGCCGGGAGGAAGGTGCTCATCCCCGACGTGCTCTATGTCCCGGGCGTGCGAGCAAACCTTCTTTTGGCTGGTCAGTTGAAGGAGAACGGCGAGAAGCTGCAGGAGGACGACGACGGGATGCTACTCGTCTTGGCAGCGGGAGACGTCCTCGGTCGGGCGTCCTACACTGGGCTGTTGGAAACTAGCAGCAGGAATGAATCAACTATGAGAGGGTTGGGTACAAGTATGAAACCCTAAAAAGGGGCTGTACCCCATATTGGCTACCCCACTACAGCCTAAACATATATAGCATATATATATACTTTGACACACCCCCATAGGCAAAGTGAGGGAGAGTAAGGGGTCACAAGACCAGTCAAGAGAAGCAAAGCAAGCTCAGGGTGGATCACAACGTCACCACACACACTGAGCACAAGCAAAGGGCCACAAGGCCAGTTCACATGCAGAGGTATATATGGAACAACAGCAGTACAGTGATCTCTACCTAGCAGAACAAGCATGCAGCTATATATATATAGATCACAGTACAAGCAAAGTCTACAACAAGTGAGGAAAAGTGGGCACAAGGCCTAACAAAGTGCAGAAACGCTGATGATCACCAGACGGAAGTGCCTTGGTGATTATATCAGCAGTGTTGGCCCGAGTGGCCACGTGAGCAAGATGAAGCTGACCACGCTGCTGCAACTCTCGAGCCAGGAAGTAACGCAGAGCGATGTGCTTCGTTCTGTGCTCCAGTCTGTGCTCCTGACACAAGGCAATGGCGGCCTTGTTGTCGACGTACAGCACTGGAGGAGAACGAGGCCGCTCTCCCAGGTCGGTCAGCAGGTAGGTAAGCCAGCGTAACTCCTGTGGAGCCATGGCTGTGGCGTAGATCTCAGCCTCACAACTGGAGCTGAGAACTGAAGACGAGCGTGTAGAACGCCAAGAAACTGAACCAGAGCCAAGGCTGAAGGTGTAACCCTGTGACGACCGCTGCGTAGCCTGGTCGTCAACCCAAGAAGCGTCTGAGTGCCCAGTGAGGACAACGTCGCTCCGTCGTCCAAGCACGAGCCCCATGCCCGATGTACTGCACAAGTAGCGTAGTACCCTCTTAGCAGCATCCATGTGCACCTTTCGGTGCCGACCAGGAGCCACGTAGCGAGCCAGAAGGCCAAGAGGGTACGCAAGGTCAGGACGAGTGCAGGTCATCAGGTACATGAGGCAGCCCACTAGCTCTGGGTAAGGACCACTCGGCTCTACGGACTCGTCCGAAGGTGGAGCTGAGAGCGAGTGACCTGTAGCCAGAGGAGTGGCCTGTGCCGAGGACCAGGTGAAGTTGAAGCGCTGAAGGACCTGCTGCACCATGTGTGACTGAGTCAGTGTGATGGTGCGGCGTGCTCTGTCCCGGGTGATCTGCAAGCCAAGGTAGCTGCGCAGCTCACCCAGGTCTGTGCACGTGTGTCTCTTCTGCAGCTCCGACTTCACCAGAGCAAGAGCCTCAGTGTCAGCAGTGGCAAAGACCAAGTCGTCGACGTACACGAGGATGTAGAACGGCGGTAGCGAAGTGTCGGTGCGCAGAAACAGCGACGGGTCAGCAGTCGACGGAGCAAACCCAAGAGCCGCAAGTGTCGTACTCAGTGTGTCGTGCCACTCACGCGGCGCCTGGCGGAGACCGTAGACTGGCCGCCGGAGGCTCCACTGGGTACCAGGAGGGAATGACCCAGTGAAGCCAGGTGGGCGGCGCAGCCAGATCTCCTCATGCAGGCTGCCCTGTAAGAAGGCTGTGCTGAAGTCAAGAGAGTGAAGCTCGTAGTCACGCTGAGCGGCAACGTGCAGCAGCACCTGAAGAGTGGTCATCTTCGGGGTGGGGGAGAAGGTCTGGAAGAAATCGACTCCCTCCCGCTGACTGAAGCCTCGAGCAACGTAACGAGCCTTGAAGACAGGCGGAGAACCTGGCGGCCGCTTCACCTTGAAAATCCACATGCCACTGACGATGTTCGCCCCAGGAGGGAGAACCTCGTCGACGTAGGTGCCTGTGGACTTCCAGGAAGCCATCTCTGTGTCCATGGCTGTCTGCCATTGAGAGGAGTACTCACCCGCGATCGCCTCAGCGGAAGAGCGCGGGGTCGGGATGTCTGGAGCATCCGGGTCTCCCTCAGGGGCAAGTAGCATGGATACGAGCTGAGGCGCAGCGGCTGCAAGACACTCAAGGTCCTCCTGCCTGTCCTCAAGGACGTTCGTGCCAAGAGCACACTCACCCCCGACGGACGGAGAATAGACAGACTCAGACTCAACAACCTGACTAGCGGCGTAGTCTAGACGACAGGCAGCGGCAAAGTCAACAAGCTCGGTGACTAAGGCAGACGCAGCAGCAGACTGAAACGACCGGTCAGTGACAACTGTGGCGAGCAGACGCGTGACAGTAGGGTGAGCAGCACGGGTGCGGTCCGACTCAGGCTCAGGAACGGTAGGCAGAGAAGACACAGGAGGGGACGGCAGGGGAACACGCTGCGGAGGAGAGGAAGGACGACGGACTACGAGGTGGGTGCCAGTGACAGCCGGCTGACGCGAACGAGGAACACGACGACCGGAACGACCAGAACGGACAGGTGAGACAGGACGCAACGCAGGCTCACGACGCTCAGTAAGACCCCCTGTCTGCTCAGTGTAAGGAGAAGGAGCAGGCAGCGGTGAGCCAGGCTGTAACGGAAGACCAGTAGACAAAGGGGGACTAAGAACCTGGCGAAGCACAGAGTCAGACGGTGGCTGAGACGACGGAGACGGTGGAGCAAAGAACAGGCGGGGCTGTGTAGTGCCACCAGCACGAGCAGCTCCAGCACCCCCAGCAGCTCCAGCAGCTCCAGAACCCTCAGCGCCAGCTCCTCCAGGACCAGCTCCACCAGCAGCAGCACCCCCAGAACCGGCACCTCTAGTCCCGGGGTCTCCAGTCTCAGTGTCTCCAGCAGCAGCACCTCCGGGACCAGCACCACTCCCATCTCCAGTAACGTCAGCAGAAGTACCTCCAGCGGCAGAGCCCCGAGCTCCAGAAGCACGACCTTGACGACGACCGTACCAGTCGTGCAGCTGCTGTGAGGTGAGAGGCACACGCAGACGAAGGCGGCTACTCCAAGGAGACCGTGCAACAGCAGACTCAGAACCCTCAGCGTCAGCACCCGCAGCAGCTCCAGAACCTCCAGCTCTTGTACCACCAGTAGCTCCCGAACCTCTAGCTCCAGCACCATCAGCGGCTCCAGAACCTCCAGCAGAAACAACTCCAGTAGCAGAGTCACCAGCACCAGCGCCTCCCGCAGCAGGGCCCCTAGCTCCAGCAGCGCGACCCTGACGACCAGCGTACCACTCACGCAGCTGCTGTGGGGAGAGAGGGAGTCGACGACGAGAGTGCAGCAGCGAGGCACCAGCGGAGCGACTACGCAGACGGCCGCTCCAGGGAGACTGCTCACCAGACGCCTCATCGCCTCCAGGTGCAGCACCCCCAGACTCAGTACTTCCAGGCACAGCACCCCCAGACTCCTCACACCCAGGCTCAGCACCTCCAGTCTCCGCACCCCCAGGCTCCGCACCTCCAGGCTCAGCACCCCCAGGCTCCGCACCCCCAGGCTCAGCACCTCCAGAAGCAGCACCCCGAGCAGGACCACCCTCAGCAGGACCTGAGTCACCAGTGACCTCAACCGGCGCAGTCAAGGGGGGAGGGTCTGCCTGAGACACACCTGAGGGAGCAGGACCGGGAGCGGGGAGGGGGTCTACCTGGGGAGCACGTGGAGCGAGGAAGAGCGGCGGGGGGGGGGGGAGAGGGGCAGAGCGGTAGGGGAAGAGACGGTAAAAGGGAACCGACTCGTCGAACGTGACGTCATGAGAGGGAAAGACACGGCGCGAGGTGGGGTGGTAAAACTGCCAACCAGGCGCGTCAGGGACAAAGCCAAGGAAGATACAGGGAACAGCGCGGATCCAAGGGATCAAAACATCAGGGACATCCCCCTTGCGCTGCAAGGGGAAGACCGTGGTGTAACGCGTGTAGTCGTCGACGACCAGCAGGAAGTACCGCTCGTGGCCCTGTCCACGGACACGGGCTGGGCCCCACACGTCCAGGTGAAGAGTCTGCAGGGGAGCCTCTGTGGGAGGGAACGAGGAGGAGTGAGGAGCGGCGCGCTGCCGCCCCTCGACACAGGGAAGACAGGGAGGAGCAGGCGAGGGTGGGAGGGGAGGGAGAACCCTGGGAAGACCAGAGACAAGGACACGGCGGTGCATGCTACGAAGGCGCTGCACCGAGGGGTGACCAAGGCGGTGGTGCCAAAGGAGGGTCTGGTGCGACAAAGCGCGACACGAGCAGGGGGCCGCTAGCTGACCTGACGCAGACGCAGACGCAGCGACCTGAGGGGACACAGTAGTCAGTGTGTACAAACTCGAGCCAGGTGCATGGGTAAACATGGCCAGGTGCCGGCCCGTCCGGGAGCACGTACTGACCTCCAGGAGTGAACTGGTCAACTCACTGGTCCTGGAGGTCAGCACCACTCACCAAGTTCGTAATGAACGAGGGGAGGTGAAGATCTGACAGGGAGCCAGACGGGACCGCCGGACACGGCAGGACCGTGGAGGAGTGCGCAAGGACTGGACCCCCAGAGGGGTCTGCCAGGGAGACTGGAATCGGCCGACTGAGCGGCGTGAGGGTGGTGCTGTCGCGAAAGAAGGAGCGGGAAGCACCTGAGTCAAGTGTGAAGGTGTACAAGGCCTCAGCAGGCGCAGTACCAGAGAGAGCAAACTCACCAGCACCTGGAGCAGCAGCCTCACCAGCACCCAGAGTAGGAGACGCACTAGCACCTAGAGCAGCAGCCTCACCAGCACCGAGAGCAGCAGGCTCTATACCTGGGTTAGGCGGTACGCACAGGTAACAGGCACGGTCAGCACTAGTAGGCAATGCATACATGGCAGTGAGAATAGCATCATAGTCAAGAGCAAATATATCTACCCTCTGCCCAAGCAGCTCCACCCAGTCGGGGAGCTCAGCCTCGTCGCCAAACTCGGTACGCTAGGCGTCGCTCAGACGGGCGAAGCAGCGGGACTGTGTGTGACTAAGCGTCCCGCAAGCCTGACCCGTCCGATCACCTGTGCGAATGACGTACGGGCAGCGAACGGTACTCAAAGACCTCTACTCTGAGCATACCGCTCACGAAGCTGCTGGGGTTTAAGTGTCTCGCGCGGACGCCGCTGCAGCTGCAGCTGGCCACTGCCAGACGCTCCCGACTGACCAGCTCCAGGGCGACAGCCACGACGGCTACTGCCACAACCCCAACTAACGTACCACTCACGAAGCTGCTGGGGCGTGAGAGACTCGCGCGGACGTCGCTGGAGCTGCATCTGGCCACTGCCAGTAGCAGCAGTAGCAGTGGTAGTGGCAAGAGTAGCAGCAGCAGCGCGGGCAGGGCAGGCGCGGCAGGCAGGTAGGCAGGCAGGCAGGCTGGCAGGCAGGCACGCGCTAACAAGGCAGGTGCTCACCAGTGGCGGGAAGAGCAGGCGCTCGGCGGGTGGGCAGGGCCGGCGCTCGGCGGGCGGCTGCACGGGGTCCAGGGGCGGCGTCGCGGGTCCAGGGGCGGCTGCTTCAGGGGCCAAGGGCGGCTGCTCTGGGTCCAGGGGCGGTTGCTCGAGGGTCCAGGGGCGGCTGCACCAGGGGCGGCAGCTGCAGGGGCCAGAGGCGGCTGCTCAGGGTCCAGGGTCAGCTGCTCGAGGGTCCAGGGGCGGCTGCACCAGGGGCGGCTGCTGTAGGAGCCAGGGGCGGCTGCTCTGGGTCCAGGGGCGGCTGCTCGAGAGTCCAGGGGCGGCTGCACCAGGGGCGGCTGCTGCAGGGGCCAGGGGCGGCTGCTCTGGGTCCAGGGGCGGCTGCTCGAGGTTCCAGGGGCAGCCGCGGCGCGCGGGCCTGAAGCACGCAACGCGAGCTGCGGGCGCGGCGCGCGAAGCCGCCGCGGGCTGCGCGAGGACGGCAGCCGCGGCGCGCAGGGCTGCAGCGCGACGCGCGAGGCTGCAGCGCGACGTGCGGGCAGCTGACGCGACGCGCGGGGCTGCAGCGCGACGCGCGAGGCTGCAGCGCGACGCGCGGGGCTGCAGTGCGACGCGCGGGGCTGCAGCACGCAGCGCGGGCTGCGGACGTGGCGCGCGGAGCAGCAGCGAGCCGCGCGCGAGCTGCTGCAGGGCAAGGCCAGGTGGGGCCGCGTCAGTGGCAGGTCGTGGCCGCCAGGAGGGGCGGCGCTCTGGCCTGATGGGCCTGCAAGGGCGGCTCGCGGGCCTGACGGGCCTGTAGGGGCGGCGCGCTGGCCTAGGGCAGCAGCAGGGAGCGCGAGGGCTGCAGGACGGCGCGCGCAGCGCAGCACGTCACAAGGCAAGGCAGGCAACACGTGGGGTAGCGTGGTAACTGCAACGGTAGGTGGGCTCGAAAAAAAAAGACGGTCCTACGGACCTAGTGCTCTGATACCATGTTGGAAACTAGCAGCAGGAATGAATCAACTATGAGAGGGTTGGGTACAAGTATGAAACCCTAAAAAAGGGCTGTACCCCATATTGGCTACCCCACTACAGCCTAAACATATATAGCATATACATATACTTTGACACGGGCGAGTCCTTTGCACCGACCTACGTCCCTGCTTGGCGAAGCCGACAACGCCCACGACGGAGGTCGTAGCCCTGCGGGCGATCGTCTCGGCGACGAAGTCGACGCCGGACAGGCTTCATGCAAGGCTTGCACACGTTGGCATGAACACCATCCGGAGCTCGGCAAAGCATGAGGTCGCCACTGGGCTGGACCTCAAGTCGGCGTCTGGCGCCGACTTGCCGTGTGTCTCGTGCGTCCGCGGGAAGCTGGCGCAGCACACCTTCCCCGACCAGGGCTCCGACGCCGACAACGTGCTGGCCATTGTGCATGTCGACCTGTGCGGGCCATTCTAGGTGGCTGCCAAGGATGGCAGCCTGTACTTCTTGCTGCTAAAGGACCGTAAGACCCGCTACGTGTGGGTGAGGCCGGTCGCTAAGAAGTCGGATGCGCTGCAGGAATTCGTGCAGTGGCTGGCAGTGACTGAACGGCAGACGAAGAAGTCAGTGTTGATGTTGCTCTCTGACCGGGGAGGGGAGTTCCTCGGGAAGCAGTTCACCGACTTCATGAGCGGCAAGGGGATCATCCTGTCAAACATATATTTACTATAGTCGGTCTAGGCTGTAGTGGGGTAGTCCTTAGAGGGTACAACACTTATGTGTTTCCTACTTGTACCCTTCTCATTTCCTAATTCAATCATTCTTTCGTCTATCTTTCTCACATGGTATAGAGCTAGTTTCGAGAATTTTTTAAAAAGGGCCCACCACTAAAATTCTTCACTGCCTACTTGACGCGCGCGTCGCGCTTTCCCTTCGAGGCCCGTCGCGGCCCCTGCGCCCGCCCTTCGAGCCTGTGCCCGCCTCGTAAGGCCCCTTAAGGCCTCGTTAGGCCCCGTAAGGCCCCTTTTGGCCCCGTTTAGGGCACGGATTAAGGCCCCGTAGTGCCCCGTAAGGCCCCGTAAGGCCCCGTCAGGCCCCGTTCGGCCCCGTTTAAGGCCCCATTAGGCCCCGACAGGCCCCGTTAGAGGCCCCGTACGGCCCCGTCAGGCCCCATTTGGCCCTGTTAAGGGCGCGGATTACGGCCCCGTAAGGCCTCGTTAGCCCCGTAAGGCCCCGTCAGGCCCCGTTCGGCCCCGTTTAAGGCCCCGTTAGGCCCCCACAGGCCCCGTTAGAGGCCCCGTACGGCCCCGTCAGGCCCCGTTAGAGGCCCAGTACGGCCTCGTCAGGCCCCATTTGGCCCCGTTTAAGGCCCCGTAAGGCCTGTCAGGCCCCGTTATAGGCCCCGCAAGGCCCCGTTCTCGGCCCCGTACGGCCGAGTTATAGGCCCCGTCAGGCCCCGTTATGGGCCCCGTACGGCCCCGTACGGCCCCGTTATAGGCCCCGTCAGGCCCCGTTATAGGCCCCGCACGGCCCCGTTATAGGCCCCGTACGGCCCCGTTATAGGCCCCGTCAGGCCCCGCTATAGGCCCCGTTCGGCCCCGTTATAGGCCTCGTCAGGCCCCGTTATAGGCCCCGTTCGGCCCTGCTCCTGAACTGCCCCGGCCCTGCTTCTGCACTGCCCCGGCCCTGCTCCTGAACAGCCCCGGCTCTGCCCCGGCCCTGCCCCGGCCCTGCCCCTGAACTGCCCCGGCCCTGGCCCGGCTCTGCCCTGGCCCTGCCCCGGCCCTGCTCCTGAACTGCCCCGGCCCTGCCCCGGCCCTGCTTCTGCACTGCCCCGGCCCTGCTCCTGAACTGCCCCGGCTCTGCCCTGGCCCTGCCCCGGCCCTGCTCCTGAACTGCCCCGGCCCTGCCCCGGCCCTGCTTCTGCACTGCCCCGGCCCTGCTCCTGAACTGCCCCGGCTCTGCCCCGGCCCTGCCCCGGCCCTGCCCCGGCCCTGCCCTGAACTGCCCCGGCCCTGGCCCGGCTCTGCCCATGCCCTGCCCCGGCCCTGCTCCTGCACTGCCCCGGCTCTGCCCCGGCCCTGCCCCGGCCCTGCCCCTGAACTGCCCCGGCCCTGGCCCGGCTCTGCCCTGGCCCTGCCCCGGCCCTGCTCCTGAACTGCCCCGGCCCTGCCCCGGCCCTGCTCCTGAACTGCCCCGGCCCTACCCCGGCCCTGCCCCGGCCCTGCGCCCTGCCCCGGCCCTGCTCCTGGACTGCCCCGGCCCTACCCCGGCCCTGCCCCAGCCTCTCCCCTGGTAAGAGCGCCGTGCTGCCAAGCCACACCGTCCTGCCGAGCTGCGCCGCCCTACCTAGCCTGCTTAGCCGAGTTCCACTGCTGCTACTGCTAGCCTGCTGCTTCCCCTGTCATGGCTAGTCTCAATGTTCTTACCTTTGATGCTGAGGGTCGGGCTATTGACTTTGAGGTCTGGCTAGATGATCTGCAGCTTTTCCTACAGTGCGATAGCAAGGATGGTCTCTCACTGTTCGATCTCACTTCTGGCGCCTCTCCTGCCCCTACTGCTGATGCTGACAGTACTGTTCGCTCGCAGTGGCTCACGCGCGATGCTGCTGCTCGTCTTGCTGTGCGCAACCACCTGCCGTCTACTGAGCGCGCGCACTTTAGTCAGTACAAGAGTGCTAGGGCTCTGTACGACGCTGTAGTTGCACGCTACTCCTCCCCTGCCACTGCTGCCCTCAGCCGCCTCATGCTACCGTACCTTTTCCCTGACCTTGCTGCCTTTGCCACTGTCGCTGACCTAGTTGCTCACCTTCGCACTAGTGACACCCGCTACCGCGCTGCCCTTCCCACTGAGTTCTGTGCCAAGAACCCCCCCCCCATGTACATCACCCTTTACTACCTAGTCACCCGCCTCCCTGACTCTCTTTCTTCAGTCAGGGACCACTTTCTCTCCCTTTGCCCCACCGAGCTGACTGTCGACTTGCTAGAGGAGTGCCTTGCTACAGCTGAGAAGAGTATCTTAGCTGTTGGTGCTTCTCGCGGTGACCGTCGCACCCCCTTCTTTGAGGGGTGTTCCCCTTTCCCCCTTCTCCCCTCTGTTGCCTCTGCTGCTGCTGTCGACCTCGTTGGCACTGAGGAGGTCGGCGCTGCGTCTGCCCCTAGTGGGCGACGCCGCACTGGCAAGGGCAAGGGAAGCAGGGGTGGTGGTGGGGGCGGTGGAGGCAGCGGTGGAGGAGGTGGAGGAGGTGGAGGTGATGGTGGGGGTGGTTCCGGGAGTGGGGGCGTAGGTGGCGGCAGTGGCGGCCGTGGCGGCGGTGGTGGAGGAGGTGGCGGCGGCGGCGGCGGTGGTGGAGGTAGCGGAGGAGGTGGTGCTGGTCGCGGTGCGGCCACGCAGCGTGGAGGCCTTGGTGGCAGCCAGCGTCCGCAGCAGCTGCGCACCCGTGAGACCCCGTCTGTTCAGCAGCTTCGTGAGTGGTACGCTGGCCGTGGGAGGTCTGGGGGTGCAGGTCCCTGCGCGTACGTTCTTCGCACCGGCACTCGTAGTGGGGAGGTGTGTGGTCTCCCACACACCACGCAGCGCTGCTTTGGCCGCTTGACTGACGCTTGGCGTACCCAGTTTCGTGACGCTGTTGATCTTCCTCGTTGGCATGATCTGCTTCTGCAGAATGTGCCTATCTTTGATCTAGATTTTGATGCTATCCTTGCTGCCATGTATGCTCTTGCTGATATTACTGAGGGTGACTGTTACCTGCGTGTCCCGCCCGACCCGGGCACTGTCGCTGCTGCTCTAGGTGCTAGTGCGGCTGCTGCTCTAGGTGCTAGTGCGTCTGCTGCTCCAGGTGCTGGTACGTCTTCTCCCTCTGGTACTGCACCTACTGAGTCCTTTCACACCTTCACACTTGACTCTGGTGCTTCGCGCTCTTTCTTTAGAGATAGCACCACGCTCACGCCGCTCCGTCGGCCTGTTGCGGTCTCCCTTGCTGACCCATCCGGGGGACCAGTCCTTGCACACTCCTCCACGGTTCTACCGTGTCCTGCGGCCCCGTCGGGCTTGCTGTCGGGACTCCACCTCCCCTCGTTCTCTACGAACTTGGTGAGTGGAGCTGACATCCAGGACGCGTGGGTTGACCAGTTCACCCCTGGAGGTCAGCGTGTGACCCACTGCACTTGCTCTCGGACGGGCCGCCACCTGGCCACGTTCACCCGTCGGCCAGGGTCGAGTCTGTACACACTGACTACTGCGCCTCCTCCGGTCCCTGCGTCTGGTCAGGTAGCTGCGTCCAGTCAGGTGTTTGCTGCTGCGTCCAGGTCTAGTCCTGTGTCTGCCCCCTGCTCGTGTCGTCCTCTGGCGCACGAGACTCTCCTCTGGCACCACCGCCTTGGTCACCCCTCCCTGCCTCGTCTTCAAGGTATGGCCTCCCGTGCTCTTGTCTCTGGACTCCCCAGGTCCCTCCCTCCCCTTCCTCCGGGGCCTGCCCCCACCTGTGTTCCTTGTGTCGAGGGCCGGCAGCGCGCCGCTCCTCACTCCTCCTCGTTTCCTCCGACTGAGGCCCCTCTGCAGACTCTTCACATGGACGTGTGGGGCCCAGCCCGCGTTCGTGGACAGGGTCACGAGCGTTACTTCCTGCTGGTCGTTGACGACTACTCGCGTTACACCACAGTCTTCCCCTTGCGCAGCAAGGGTGAGGTCACTGAGGTGTTGATCGACTGGATCCGCGGTGCTCGTCGCCAGCTTAGTGAGAGTTTCGGCTCCGACCTTCCTGTTTTGCGTCTGCACTCAGACAGAGGCGGGGAGTTTTCCTCCGACCTTCTGAGAGCCTTCTGTCGTTTGGAGGGCATCCGCTAGACGTTCACGCTTCCGGCCTCCCCGCAGCAAAATGGGATTGCTGAGCGCCGCATTGGCATGGTCATGGATGTCGCTCGTACGTCCATGATCCATGCGGCTGCTCCCCACTTTCTATGGCCGTTCGCGGTTCAGTACGCTGCGCATCAGATCAACCTTCAGCCTCTTGTCTCCTTGCCGGAGACCACACCTACTCTGCGGTGGACGGGGAAGGTTGGCGATGCGTCCGCGTTCCGTGTCTGGGGATCTCGAGCTTTTGTCCGCGATACTACAGCGGACAAGCTGTCCTCCCGTGCCGTTCCCTGTGTCTTCCTTGGCTTCCCTCCTGACGCACCCGGGTGGCAGTTCTACCACCCCAGCTCGCGTCGTGTTCTGTCCTCGCAGGACGTCACGTTTGACGAGTCGGTGTCGTACTACCGTCTCTTTCCCTACCGCACTGCCTCTCCCCCTCCCCCGCCGCTCTTCCTTGCCCCAGGTACTCCTCCGGTAGACCCCCTCCCCCCCCAGGGTCCTGCCCCCTCAGGTGTGTCCCAGGTAGACCCTGCCGAGCCGGTCGAGGTAGCTGTCGACTCAGGTGCTGCTAGGGGTGCTGACCCTGCGGGTGCGGGGACTGGGGGTGCTGAGACTGGGGGTGCTGTGTCTGGGGGTGCTGAGACTCGGCGTGCTGAGCCTGGGGGTGTGGCGCCTGAGGGTACTGTGTCTGGAGGTGCTGAGCCTGCGCGTGTTGAGTCTGGAGGTGCTCTGGGTGTCCCGTCGCGGCGGGAGCCCCTCTCTCCACAGCGGCTTCGTGAGTGGTACTCTCGACGCTGTCGGGTTGCTGCTGGAGGTGCTGCTGGTGCGGGTGCTGCTGGAGGTGCTGGCGCTGCTGGAGGTGGTGCTGGTGCTGGAGCTGCTGGAGGTGCTGCTGGTGCTGGAGCTGCTGGAGGTGCTGCTGGTGCTGGAGGTGCTACTGGAGCTACTGGAGGTGCTGGCACTGCTGGAGGTGGTGCTGGTGCTGGAGCTGCTAGAGCTGCTGGAGCTGCTGGAGGTGCTGGTGCTGCTGGAGGTGGTGCTGGTGCTGGAGCTACAGGAGGTGCTGCTGGTGCTGGAGCTGCTGGAGGTGCTGCTAGGACTGGAGACCCTGAGGCTGAGGGTACCGGTTCTGTCTCTGCTGTTTCTCGAGGCGCTGCGCGGCCGCGGCCGTACTACGTTCCGCTTCTTCAGCAGGTTCTTGGCTCCCCACCTTCTCCTAGTCCACCGCCTGTCCCGTCTCAGTCGCAGTTACAGCCGGCCTCTCCGCTGCCTGGTCCTTCTCCTTACTCTGGTCCGACTAGAGGTCTTACGGAGCGTCGTGAGCCTGAGTCGCGTCCTGTGTCGCCTGCGTCTCGTTCTGCGTCGCCTGTCCGTTCTGTTCGCGCTGGTCGTGTTTCGCGTCCGCGTCTTCCTCCTGTCCCTGGCACTCACTCTATGACTCTGCGTCCTTCCACTGCTCTACAGCATGTCCCTCTGCCCTCTCCTCCTGCGTCCTCTCTTCCTGACGGTCCGGACCCGGAGTCTGACTCCCTTCGTGCTGCTAGTCCTACTGTCACGCGCTTTCTGGCCACTGCTGTCACTGACCCCCTGTTTGAGTTCTCTGCTGCGTCTGCTCTTGTTGCTGAGCTTGTTGACTTTGCTGCAGCCTGTCGCCTAGACTACGCCGCTAGTCTTGTTGCTGAGTCTGCGTCTGTGTCTGTCTGTCCTCCGTCCGTCGGGGGTGAGTGTGCTCTTGGCACGGACGTCCTTGAGGACAGGCAGGAGGACCTTGAGTGCTTTGCTGCTGCTTCACCTCATCTCGTGTCCATGCTGCTTGCCCCTGAGGGAGACCCGGATGCACTAGACATCCCGACCCCGCGCTCTTACGCAGAGGCGATAGAGGGTCCCTACTCCTCCCAGTGGCAGGCAGCCATGGACGCAGAGATGGCTTCCTGGAAGTCCACAGGCACCTACGTAGACGAGGTTCCCCCACCTGGGGCGAACATCGTCAGTGGCATGTGGATCTTCAGGGTGAAGCGGCCGCCGGGTTCTCCGCCTGCCTTCAAGGCGCGTTACGTTGCACGTGGCTTCAGTCAGCGACAGGGAGTTGACTTCTTTCAGACCTTCTCCCCTACCCCGAAGATGACCACTCTTCGGGTACTGCTGCACGTTGCTGCTCAGCGTGACTACGAGCTCCACTCGCTTGACTTCAGCACAGCCTTCCTACAGGGCAGCCTGCACGAGGAGATCTGGCTGCGCCGCCCACCTGGCTTCACTCGGTCGTTTCCTGCTGGTACCCAGTGGAGCCTCCGGCGGCCAGTCTACGGTCTCCGCCAGGCGCCCCGTGAGTGGCACGACATGCTCAGGACGACTCTTGCTGCTCTTGGTTTTGCTCCTTCCACTGCTGACCCTTCTCTGTTTCTACGCACTGACGCTACTCTGCCGCCGTTCTACGTTCTTGTGTACGTAGACGACCTTGTCTTTGCTACTGCTGACACGGAGGCACTCGCCCACGTGAAGTCCGAGCTGCAGAAGAGACACACTTGCACAGACCTGGGTGAGCTCACAAGCTATTTTGGCTTGCGGATCACCCGGGACAGAGCACAGCGCACCATTACCTTGACTCAGTCACACATGGTGCAGCAGGTCCTTCAGCGCTCCGGCTTTACCTACTCCTCGCCACAGTCCACTCCTCTGCCTACCGGTCACTCGCTCTCAGCTCCACCTTCGGACGAGTCCGTAGAGCCGAGTGGCCCGTATCCAGAGCTTGTGGGCTGCCTCATGTACCTGATGACTTGCACACGACCTGACCTCGCATACCCTCTCAGCCTTCTGGCTCGCTACGTGGCTCCCGGCAGGCACCGAAAGGTGCACTGGGATGCTGCGAAGAGGGTGTTGCGATACTTGTGCAGTACATCGGGCATGGGGCTCGTGCTTGGAGGACGGGGTCCAGTTGTCCTCACTGGACACGCGCAGACGCTTCTTGGGTTGACGACTTGGGTACGCAGCGGTCGTCACAGGGTTACACCTTCAGCCTTGGCTCCGACTCTGTTTCTTGGCGGTCTACCCGCTCTTCTTCTGTTCTCAGCTCCAGTTGTGAGGCTGAGATCTACGCTGGGGCCATGGCTGCACAGGAGCTTCGCTGGCTCACCTACCTGCTGACCGACTTGGGAGAGGCGCCTCGTTCTCCTCCAGTTCTGTACGTCGACAACAAGGCCATGCTGGCCTTGTGTCAGGAGCACAGACTGGAGCACAGAACGAAGCACATTGCTCTGCGCTACTTCCTTGCTCGAGAGTTGCAGCAGCGTGGCCAGCTTCGTCTTGCTTACGTGGCCTCTCAGGCCAACACTGCTGATGTCTTCACCAAGGCACTTCAGCCTTGTGATCATCAGCGTTTCTGTACTGTGTTAGGCCTTGTACCTACTGTGCCTCACTTGTTGACTTCTTGACTCTGCTTGTACTGTACTCTATATACTTATACTTGCATGCTTACACTTGCTAGGTTGTGTTCACTGTATTGTTTTCTTTCCTTTATATAACTCTGCATGTGAACTGGCCTTCTGGCCCTTTGCTTGTGCTCAGACTGTGTGGTGACTTTGTGATCCACCCTGAGTTTGCTTTGTCTTTCTTGACTGGTCTTGTGACCCCTTGTTCTCCCCCACTTTGCCTATGGGGGTGTGTCAAACATATATTTACTATAGTCGGTCTAGGCTGTAGTGGGGTAGTCCTTAGAGGGTACAAGACTTATGTGTTTCCTACTTGTACCCTTCTCATTTCCTAATTCAATCATTCTTTCGTCTATCTTTCTCACACATCCACGACCTGAACTGTCCCTACACCCCGCAGCAGAACGGCATGGCGGAGCGCGAGATGAGGACGGTGGTGGAGTCGGTGCAAACGATGCTGCTACACATGGGCGTGCAACACCACTGGTGGCACCTTGCTCTACGGCAGACCGTCTGGGTCCGCAACTGCCTGGAGCGGTCGACGCTGCAGCCGGGGATGACGCCATACCAGTTGCTGACCGGGAAGAAGCCCGACTTGTCACTGGCACGGGTATGGGGCTGCATGGCGCTGTTCTTGGTCCCCGAGCAGCAACGTGGTGGAAAGCTGAAGCCGAAGCCCAGGTGGGGCATTCACCTCGGCGTGTCGGAGGAGAGTAAGGGCTAGGAGCTCCTCGACATCGCCGACAACCGTATAGTCACCACGTCGGACATGGTGTTCTACGAGAACATGTCGCTAGAGGTGTGGAAGTCGGAGCACGGGCCGGCGTCGGGCCGGACGCCGACTATCCCGCTGACGGACACCTCGACGGTGACACTCCCTCTACTCGCCGAGGTTGGTGAGCCTGCTGCTGAGGACGTCGAGGATGTCCTCTCTCCCTTCCCCACCCCTGCCCCCCGTGCCCCTCCCCTTGTGGCCGACCTGCGTGGGCTGACTCAGGTATCGGCCTCCGGCGATGAGGGGAGAAGTGGGGCGTCGCCTGTGGCGCCGACCAAGAGCATCGCCGGTGGCCGACGTGACGTCCAGCAAGTCGACGTGAGAGTGAAGTCGATGCCGCCAGGGGAGAGCAGGCCGAGGAAGTGCAGCCGACGGTGGTGAAGTCGGCAAAGGGGGCAAGAACAAGGCAGCAGCTGACAGGGGAGCAGGCAGCAGCCAAGCCGACCAAGAAGCAGTCCGCAACCACGCAGTCGAGAGAGGAGCCGACCACAGGGGAGAAGTCGGCAGGGAAGCGGGCTGAGGTGCAGCAGAACGATGAGGGCAGTGAAGCTGGTGACGATGGAGGGGACGCCGAGGAGTCCACCGACAGTGACGTGGTGGAGGTCCAGCGGGGACCACGGCAATCAGGCCAAATTCGGAGGCCGCCCGACTTCTACGTACCGGGTGCCTTCACCGCGGTGTACGACGAGGTCGATGACGACCTGCAGTACGACAATGCCGAGGAGGACGAAGACTTTCCGGAGCTCGACCCTGAGCACCGTTGGGACATCTCGACGATGACGGTGAAGGAGGCGTTGGCGAGCTGGAAGGGCAAGGCGGTGAAGGCCGCCATGGAGGAGGAGATTCGCAGCCTCGTCGGCATGGGAACGTGGGAGCTGGTCGAACGCCCGCCAGGAGTGAACATCATGAAGAACCGGTGGGTGCTGATGACGAAGTACCACATCGACGACACCGTCGAGCGCGAGAAGGCAAGGCTGGTCGTGAAGGGCTTCACGCAGGTGTATGGCGCCGACTACGACGAGGCGTATGCGCCGGTGAGAAGCTACGTCACGCTGAGGATCTTCCTCAGCATCGTTGCCGTCCTCGACCTCAACCTGATGCAGATCGACATGAAGAACGCCTTCCTGCAGAGCAAGCTCGACCGGGTGCTGTACATGTACTAGCCGGACTACTTCAACGACGGGACCGGCCGGGTGTGCAAGCTACTGAAGAGCCTCTACGGCCAGAAGCAGTCGCCGTTGTTGTGGTACAGGGCTCTCGACGGTGTGCTGCTGGGCACTAGCTGGAAGAAGAGCCAGGTCAACATGGCGCTCTACTTCAAAGTCGGCGACGACAAGGTGACCTGCTGGGTGCTGGTCTATGTCGATGACCTGCTCGCTGCCAACAGCACTGCAGCGATGCTGAAGGAGCTGAAGGAGGTGCTAAAGGCCGCCTTCGAGCTGCGGGAGATCTCGCCGGTGCAGAAGTACCTCGGGCTGGAGATCGTGCGCGACAGGTCGGTGAGGAAGCTGTGGCTGCACCAGCAGGGCTACGCCGACAAGCTGCGTAGGCGGTTCCTCGACGAGGAGCAGAATGGGCGCACCCCGAAGACGGCGGTCTCCGTCAACGCCTATGCCATACTCACCTTCGATGATGAGGAGGCACAGGTGCGCCAGGAGGAGGAGTACCGGCAGAAGGTCGGGTCGCTGGAGTTCGCGGCGACGACGACGAGGACGGACATTGCCTTCGCCTGCAGCAAGCTGGGGAGCGGCTTCACTGTGAGGAGCGACCAGCACTGGTGCGAGGTCGACCGCTGCCTCACCTACCTCGCCAACACCCGTGACACCGCCCTGGAGTTCGGCGGTGGAGCAGAGTCGCTGAAGCTGGTCGGCTACGTGGACGCTGACGACGAGCACGGGCGGTTACGTGTTTGTCTTTGGAGGGGCCGCCGTCTCTTGGTCGAGCAAGCGCATCAAGTGCGCGACGCTGACGTCGACCGAGTCGGAGTATGTGGCGGCAACCGAAGCCGGCAAGGAGGGACGTCGCCTTTGCTTCCTCCTTGCAGAATTCCGGCAACTGGACGCCGGGACGCCGACTGTCCTCCTGGTGGACAACATGTCGGCCATCACAGTCGCCGAGGGCATGGGGTTGACGGGCAACCTCAAACACATGGATTGACGACAAGCCTGGCTGCAGCACATGGTGAAGCGCGGAAAGTTTTCACTGAGGTACATTCCGACCGCTGAGCAGCCAGCTGACTTTCTGACGAAGGCGCTGCACTACCCGGCCTTGAATTGGTGCTCCGTTGCAATCGGCCAGGTGCGCCTAGTCAACGTGGGCGACGGTGACAATGACGTGCAGCAGTAGGTGCCATGCCCTCTTGCATGGCTGGTGCGCTGACCGGCGTGCTGTGTGTTGAGTGCACGCCAACGAGCTATTCTCCAAGTAGTGCTGCCGTCTGGGCTGGGGGCCCAAGCGTGAACGCGTCAGGCGAGTGTCAACGGGAGTTGTTGTTCGCCCCGTCCTCGATTGGTCGGAGTTGACCTCGGGGCCGGGTGTGAGGAGTGCAGCCGACCTGCAACAGTGGGCGAACTGGTCGACGGGCCTGGTCGACCTGCACAAGGGCCAATGCAAGGGCGCCGACTTTGGGAGGGCGCCAACTTCGGCTGGTCGACTTGGGAGGTCGACCAGTGGAGGGCGTCGACTTGGGTGACGCCGACCAGGGGAAGCCGACTGGGTGTGGTCGGCTGACATGTGTACTGGTCGACTTGGAGTTGGTCGACCAGGTGGGTTGTCGACCTGGAGTTGGTCGACCAGGGGAGTGGTCGACCTGGTGTGGTCGACATGAGGTGGTCGTTGACCTGGGCGGTCGACAGGCCTGGGATGACACACATGGTCGACATGGTTGCCTGGTTGACCAGGTTACCCGGACGACGAGGTCTGCGAGGTTCGCGACTGTCGCCCAGGTAGATTGGTAAAGTTGACATGCGGTTCGGTGGCACGTGGTCAACAGGACTCCTCAGGTGCAACCGTCAACATGTGGTTGACTTGGCACCTGCGCGATGTGCGTGGCGGTGCATGTCGTCACCGTCACTTTGCACCTGCGAAGTAGGTGCGCGCACATGAGCAAGGGTGGTGACCTGTGGTGGCCTGTTATTAGTGTGCTGGCACGCAAGCTTTGCAGGTCGACTGAGGACGCCTGAGTTCGACCAGCTGCAAAGTCGCCTTCGTGCTGAGCTGGTGGTCAACTTGCATGCTAGGCTTCTGATGTACACTACCTTGCCAATCTAGTTGCTACCCATTGTTCTCAACTTTTGCTAAAAAAACTCTTGCGGTTTTGCCCTGTGAACGCACAAGTGCTAGAGAACGACTACGTGAATGAACGCAGAGATCCCTCCTACCCCGTGCCTAGCCCGTAGTCTAGCTCCTGTTGATAGAGTTATCTTCGCAAGAGCGAGTGACCGGTAGGCAGAGGAGTGGACTGTGGCGAGGAGTACCGAAAGCCGAAGCGCTGAAGGACCTGGTGCACCATGTGTGATTGAGTCAGGGTAATGGTGCGCCGTGCTCTGTCCCGGGTGATCTGCAAGCCAAGATAGCTGCGCTGCTCACCCAGGTCAGTGCAGGTGTGTCTCTTCTGCAGCTCCGACTTCACAAGGGCCAGTGCCTAAGTGTCAGCAGTGGCAAAGACGAAGTCCTCGATGTACACGAGGACGTAGAACGGCGGCAGCGAAGTGTCGGTGCGCAGAAACAGCGACGGGTCAGCAGTCGAAGGAGCTAACCCAAGAGCCGCAAGCATCATCCTCAGTGTGTCGTGCCACTCGCGAGGCGCCTGGCGGAGACGGTAGACTGGCCGCCGGAGGCTCCATTGGGTACCTGCAGGAAACGACCCAGTGAAGCCTGGTGGGCGGCGCAGCCAGATCTCCTCGTGCAGGCTGCCTTATAAGAAAGCTGTGCTGAAGTCAAGAGAGTGCAGCTCGTAGTGACGCTTAGTGGCGACGTGCAGCAGAACTCGAAGAGTGGTCATCTTTGGGGTAGGGAAGAAGGTATGGAAGAAGTCAACTCCCTGTCGCTGACAAAAGCCTCGTGCAACGTAACGAGCCTTGAAGACAGGCGGAGAACCCGGCGACCGCTTCCAGGATGCCATCTCTGCGTCCATGGCTGTCTGCCACTGAGAGGAGTAGGGACCCGTAATCGCCTCTGCGTAAGAGCGCGGGGTCGGGATGTCTGGTGCATCCGGGTCTTCCTCAGGTGCAAGCAGCATGGCCACAAGATGAGGTACAACAGCTGCAAGACACTCAAAGTCCTCTTGCTTGTCCTCAAGGACGTCCGTGCCAAGAGCACACTCACCCCCGACGGACGGAGGACAGTCAGACCCAGACTCAGCAACAAGACTAGTGGCGTAGTCGAAACGACAGGCGGCAGCAAAGTCAACAAGCTCAGCAACTAGGGCAGACGCAGCAGTGGACTCAAACGAAGGGTCAGTGACAACAGTGGCTAGAAGATGAGGGACGGTAGGACTGGCAGCACGAGCTAAGTCAGACTCAGGGTCAGGAACGTCAGGAAGAGAGGACACAGGAGGAGACGGCAGGGGAACTCGCAGCGGAACAGAGGAAGGACGAAGTGCCATAATGTGAGTGCCGGGGACAGGAGGAGGACGCGGACGAGGAACACGACGACCAGTGCAAACAGAGCGACCAGGTGAGGCAGGACGAGACTCAGGCTCACGATGCTCTGTAAGATAGTCTGTCTGCTCAGCGTAAGGAGAAGGAGCAGGCAGTGGGGAGTCTGGCTGTAACTGAGGCTGCGACTAGCGAGGCGGTGGACACAACAAGCTAGGAGTAAGGCCAGTAGAAGACGGGAGACTAAGAACCTGGCGAAGGACCGAGTCAGGTGGCGGCAGAGACGACGGATGCGGCGGAACAAAAAACGGGCGCCGCTGCACAGTGCCTCCAGCACCAGGACCGCCACCTCCAGCACCCCCAGCACAAGCACCTCCAGCACCAGGGTCTCTAGCTCCAGTGCCTCAACCTCCAGCGCCTCCAGTGCCAGCACCACCAGCTCCAGCGCCTCCAGCTCTAGCGCCTCCAGCTCGAGCTCCTCCAGGTCCAGCGCCTCCAGCGCCAGTGCCTCCAGCTCCAGTGCCTCCAGCTCCAGGGTCTCCAGCTCCAGCTCCTCCAGCTCCAGCTCCTCCAGCGCCAGGGTCTCCAGCTCTAGTGCCTCCAGCGCCAGGGTCTCCAGCTCCAGCTCCTCCAACACCACCAGCCCCGGCAGCTTCACTAACACTAATACGAGCACCTCCAAGACCAGCACCTCCAGCACCTCCACCTCCAGTGCCTCCAGTGGCAGAGCCTCCAGCTCCTACAGCGCCACTCCTAACGCTTGTGCGCTGAGCAAACCACTCGTGTGTGCGGTGAGAGAGGCTCCTGCCGGTGAGACAGTCGTGGTGAGGCACCCGCAGGACCTCGCGCAAACGCAGTACCCCTAGGCTCAGCACCCCCAGACTCCGCACCCTCAGACTCAGCACCCCCAAGCTTCGCACCCTCAGGCTCAGTACCCCCAGGCTCCGCACCATCAGGCTCAGCACCCCCAGACTCCGCACCCCCAGACTCCGCACCCTCAGACTCAGCGCCCCCAGGCTCCGCACCCTCAGGCTCAGCACCCCCAGGCTCCGCACTTGCAGGCACAGCACCCCCAGACGCAGAACCCCCAAACGCAGCACCCCCAGACGCAGCACCTCTAGCAGCACCTGAGTCTACTGCGACCTCGACAAGCACAGCCAAGGGGAGAGGGTCTACCTGAGACACACCTGACGGAGCAAGACCCTGAGGGGGGAGGGGGTCTATCGGAGAGGGACCTGGAGTGAAGAAGAGTGGCAGGGGGGGGGAGAGGGGCAATGCGGTAGGGGAAGAGATGGTAAAAGGGAACCGACTTGTCAAACGTGACGTCCTGAGAGGGGAAGACACGGCGCGAGGTGGGGTGGTAAAACTGCCAGCCAGGCGCGTCAGGGGGAAAGTCAAGGAAGACGCAGGGAATAGCGCGGGAGGAGAGCTTGTCCGCGGAAGTATCGCGGACAAAGGCACGAGAGCCCCAGACCTGGAACACCGATGCATCGCCAACCTTCCCCGTCCAACACACTGTAGGCAAGGTCTCCGGCAAGGAGACACGGGGCTAGAGGTTGAGCTGATGCGCAGCGTACCGGACCGCAAACGGCCACAGAAAATGGGGAGCAGCCGCATGGATCATGGAGGTACGAGCGACCTCCATGACTAAGCCAATGCGGCGCTCAGCAACCCCATTTTGCTGCGGGGAGGTCGGAAGCATGAACAACTGGAGGATGCCCTCCCCATGACAAAAGTCCCGCAAGAGGTCGGAGGAGAACTCACCACCTTTGTCAGAGTGCAGACGCAGGACAGGAAGGTCCTCACAGAACCGCTCGCGGAGCTGGAGACGGACTGCGCGGATCCAAGGGATCAAGACATAAGGGACCTCACCCTTGCAGCGCAAGGAGAAGACCGTTTTGTAACGCGTGTAGTCGTCAACAACCAGCAGGAAGTAGCACTCGTGGTCCCTTCCACTGACGCGGGCTGGGCCCCACACGTCCATGTGGAGAGTCTGCAGGGGAGCAGTCGTCGGGGGAAACGAGGAGGAGTGAGGAGCGGCGCGCTGCCGCCCCTCGACGCAAGGAAGGCAGGGCGGGGCAGGCGAGGGCGGGAGGGGAGGCATAGACCTGGGAAGACCAGAAACAAGGAGGCGGGAGTGCATGCCACGAAGGCGTGGCAGGGAGGGGTGACCAAGGTGGTGGTGCCACAGGAGAGTCTTGTGCGACAGGAGGCGACACGAGCAAGGGGTTGCTACCGGACCTGACGTGGCCACCTGAGCAGACGCAGCTACCTGAAGAGGTTCAGCAGTCAGTGTGTACAGACTCGACCCAGGCTGACGGGTGAACGTGGCCAGGTGACGGCCGGTCCGTGCACACGTGCAGATCGACACACGCTGACCCCCAGGAGTGGTGGTAGTGACCATCGCATCCTGGAGGGCAGCGGTACTCACCAAGTTCGTAGAGAACGAGGGGAGGTGAAGACCTGAGAGTGAGCCGGACGGAACTGCCGGACACGGGAGAACAGTGGAGGAATGGGAAAGATTTGGGCCCCCTAAGGGGTCAGCCAGTCGGACCGGAACAGGTGCAGGGAGTGGTGTCGTGAAAGAAACAGCGGGAAGCACCTGAGTCAAGCGTAAAGGTGTGCAAGGCCTCAGCAGGCGCAGTACCAGGGAGAGCAGACTCACTAGCACCTAGAGAAGCAGCCTCTATACCTAGGTCGTGCGGCACACACAGGTAACAGTCACCCTCAACACTAACAGACAATGCATACATGGCAGCAAGGATAGCATCATAGTCAAGAGCAAAGATCTCAACTACAGACCTAAGAAGCTCTGACCAGCGGGGGCGCTCAGCCTCGTCATCAAACTCTGCGTGCTAAGCGTCGTCAAGGCGGGAGAAGCAGCGGTGCTGAGTGTGAGGCTTCCCGCATGTCTGACCAGCACGGTCTTCCGTGCGAATGACATACGGGCAGCGAACACTACCCCCAGACGCCCCACGCTGAGCAAACCACTCACGAAGCTGCTGGGGCATAGGGCTCTCGCTCCGACATTGCTGCTTCTGCCTCTGGCCACCGCTAGAACCTCCCCGCTGAACAGCTCCACCTCGTCCGCCACCACTGCCGCTGCCACCACTCCCACTGCCGCCACCACCGCCACCCCCACCCCCACTGCTGCCACTACCGGCGCCACCGAAGCCCCCACTCCCGCCACCACTCCCAGCGCTGCCACCACCTCCGCCACCTCCACCACCTCGACCGCCTCCACCACCACCACCCCCACTGCCACCGCCACCACTCTTGCCACCCTTGCCCTTGCTGCTGCGGCACTTCTCACTAAGAGCAGAAGCAGCTCCGACATCCTCAGCACCAAGGATGTCAACAACAGCAGCAGAAGAGTAAGAGGGGTAAGGGGGGAGGGGGAACACCCCTCAAAGAAGGGTGTGCGAGGAGTGCCACGAGCAGCACCTACATCGACTACGCTAGTCTCCGCTGTAAGGAGGTGCTTCTCGAGCAGGTCGACAGTGAGGTATGTGGGGTCAAGTGCGAGAAACTGGTCCCTGACAGCGCGAAGAGAGTCAGGGAGGCGGGTGACTATGAAGTAGAGAGTGATGTACATCGGGGGCAGGTTCCTGTCTAGGAACTCGGCTGGTAGGGCAGCGCGGTAGCGAGGGTCGCTAGTGTGAAGGTGGGTAACGAGGTTCTGGACTGTGGCAAAGGCTGACAGCTCGGGAAACAGGTAGGGCAGTATAAGGCGGCCGAGAGCAGCAGTGGCAGGGGAAGAGTAACGAGCGACTACAGCGTCGTACAGGGCTTTAGCAGTCTTGTGCTGGCCAAAGTGAGCGCGTTCGGCTAACGGCAGGTGGTTGCGAACGGCTAAGCAAGCAGCAGCGTCATGGGTAAGCCACTGTGAGCGAGTCGCACTGTGAGCTGTGGCGGGAGGGTTCGTGAGAGGCTCCAGGCGTGTGGTCAAACAACGAAACACTATCTCTAGAATCGCTTAGTAGGTACAGCTGTAAGTCGTCGAGCCACGTATCGAACTGGATCGGACGGCCCTCATGATCGAAGGTGAGAACACGGAGAGAAGCCGTAGTGGGCAGAGCAGGGTGGCGCGCGACCAGCAGGGCAGCACCCAGGCAAGGCGGCGTGCGAGCACTAGGGAAGTGCGCATGGTAGGGAGAGGCGGTGCACAGCTAGGGAAGAGTGGCGCGCGGCCAGGGCAGGGCAGTGCAATGGAAGGGCAGGGAGGCGGCCAGGAGGGCGGTGCGTGGCCAGGGCAGGGCGGTGCGGCTGCCAGCAGGGCGGTGCGCGGGCAGCAGGGCAGCGCGCGAGCAGCAGGGAGGCGCGCAGTAGGGCAGGCAGCATAGGGTGGCACGGGCAGGGCAGTGCGGGCAGCGGTGCGGCTGTCACCAGGGCGGAGCGCAGGCAGCAAGGCGCCGGCCAGCAGGGCTGCGCGCAGCAGAGTGGCAGCAACCAGTCGGCGCGAGCAGCAGGGCGGCGCGCAGCAGGGCGGTGCGGGCAGTAGGGCGACGCGACAGGCACAGGGCAATGCGACAGCCAGCAGGGTGACGCGACAGGTAGCAACAGGGCGACGCGACAGCCATTAGGGCGACGCGACAGGCAGGGCAGGGCGACGCGACTAGTGGGGCAGCGCTATGTGGTGGGCCCTAAAAAACGGTCCTGGAACAGGACCTGCTCTGAAACCATGTCAGAATACTGAACGAGAATGAATGCTTTGAAACAGAAAGTTGGGTTGTACCCCTTATGGGCTACCCCACTACAGCCTACACAAATGTAAAAACTATAACATTTTGACACACCCCCATAGGCAAAGTGGGGGAGAACAAGTGGTCACAAGACCAGTCAAGAAAAGCAAAGCAAGCTCAGGGTGGATCACAAAGTCACCACACAGTCCGAGCACAAGCAAAGAGCCACAAGGTCAGTTCACATGCAGAGTCATATAAAAGAGAACAAATAATACAGTGATCATACCCTAACAAGTGTAAGCATGCAAGTATATATATAGATCACAGTACAAGTAAAGTCACGCAGTGAGCAAGTTAGGCAAAAGTAGGCACAAGGCCTAACGTAGTAGAGAAGCGCTGATGATCACCAGGCGGAAGTGCCTTGGTGAATATATCAGCAGTGTTGGCCCTAAGCTGGCCACGCTGCTGCAAATCTCTAGCAAGGAAGTAACGGAGAGCGATGTGCTTCGTTCTGTGCTCCAGTCTGTGCTCCTAACACAAGGCAATCATGGCCTTGTTGTCTACGTATAGAACTGGAGGCGAACGAAGCTGCTCTCCCAAGTTAGTCCGCAGGTAGGTGAGCCAACGTAGCTCCTGTGCAGCCATGGCCCTTGCATAGATCTCAACCTCACAAATGGAGCTGAGAACAGAGGACGAGCGGGTAGACCGCCAGGAAACTGAGCCGGAACCGAGGCTGAAGGTGTAACCCTGTGACGACCGCTGTGTAGCTGAGTCGTCAACCCAAGAAGCGTCTGCGTGACCAGTGAGGACAACTGGACCCCGTCCTCCAAGCACGAGCCCCATGCCCGACGTACTGCACAAGTAACGCAGTACCCTCTTTGCAGCATCCCAGTTCAGCTTTCGGTGCCTACCGGGAGCCACGTAGCGAGCCAGGAGACTGAGAGGGTACGCCGAAGGCTCCACTGGGTACCTGCAGGAAACGACCAAGTGAAGCCAGGTGGGCAGCACAGCCAGACACAGCACCCCCAGCTCCGGCACCTCCAACTCCAGGGTCAACAGCTCTAGCTCATCTAGATCCAGCGCCAACAGCTCCAGTGTCTCCAACGGCAGAGTCTCCAGCTCCGGCTCCTCCGGCTCCAGCGGCCCCAACACAACCAGTCCTGACAGCTCCAGTACCCCTGGTACGAGCACCTCCAGGACCTGCAGCTGCAGAACCTCCGGTACCACTAGCTCCAGTAGTAACTCGAACACCTCCAGCTCCAGTGTCTCCAGCGGCCGTGTCTCGAGCTCCGGCAGCTCCACTCCGAAGGCAGGTGCGGTGAGCAAACCACTCGCGCAGCTGCTGCAAAGAGAGAGGCTCCAGCTGGGGAGACAGTCGTGGCGAAGCACCCGCAGTACCCCGAGGCTCAACACCCCAAGACTCCGCACCCTCAGCCTCAGCACCCCCAGGCTCCGCACCCGCAGGCTCAGCACCTCTAGGCTCCGCACCCCCGGGCTCAGCACCCCCAGACCCGGCACCCTCTGACCCAACACCCCCATGCTCTGCACCCGCAGACGCAGCACCTCGAGCAGCACCTGAGCCGACAGCTACCTCAACAGGCACAGTACCAGGGAGAGGGTCTATCTGAGACACACCTGAGGGAGCAGGGCCTTGGGGGGGGAGGGGGTCTACCGGAGGGGGACCTGGAGCAAGGAAGAGTGGCGGGGGTGGGGGAAGGGCAGAGCGGTAGGGGAAGAGATGGTAAAAGGGAACCGACTCGTCAAACGTGACGTCCTAAGAGGGGATGACACGGCGCGAGGTGGGTTGGTAAAACTGCCAGCCAGGCGTGTCAGGGGGAAAGCCAAGAAAGACGAAGGGAATAGCGCGGGCGGAGAGCTTGTCCGCGGACGTATCGCGAACAAAGGCACGAGAGCCCCAGACCTGGAACACCGACGCATCGCCAACTTCCCCCGTCCAACGCAGTGTGGGCGAGGTCTCCGGCAAGGAGACACGGGGCCAGAGGTTGAGCTGATGCGCAGCGTACCGGACCGCAAACGACCACAGAAAATGGGGAGCAGCCGCATGGATCATGGAGGTACGAGCGACCTCCATGACTAAGCCAATGCGGCACTCAGCAATACCATTTTGCTGAGGGGAGGCCGGAAGCGTGAATGACTAGAGAATGCCCTCCCCAAGACAAAAGTTCCGCAAGAGGTCGGAGGAGAACTCACCACCTCTGTCAGAGTGCAGACGTAGGACAGGAAGGTCCTGGTGGAACCGCTCGCGGAGCTGGAGACGAAGTGCACGGATCCAAGGGATCAAGACATCAGGGACATCTCCCTTGCTGCGCAAGGGGAAGACCGTAGTGTAACGCTTGTAGTCATCCACAACCAGCAGAAAGTAGCGCCCGCGGCCCTGTCCATTGACGCGGGCTGGGCCCCACACGTCCATGTGGAGAGTCTGCAGGGGAGCAGTTGTCGGGGGAAACGAGGAGGAGTGAGGAGCGGCGCGCTGCCGCCCCTCGACACAAGGAAGGCAAGGCGGGGCAGGCGAGGGCGGGAGGGGAGGCAGAGACTTGGGAAGACCAGAGACAAGGAGGCGAGAGTGCATGCCACGAAGGCGTGGCAGGGAGGGGTGACCAAGTCGGTGGTGCCACAGGAGAGTCTGGTGCGAGCAGGGGGGTGCTACCGGATCTGACGCGAACACCTGGGCAGATGCAGCTACCTGAGGAGGCTCGGTAGCCAGGGTGTACAGACTTGACCCAGGCCGACGGGTGAACGTGGCCAGGTGACGCCCCGTCCGTGTACACGTGCAGATCGACACACGCTGACCCCCAGGAGTGGTGGTAGTGACCATCGCATCCTGGAGGGCAGCTGTATTCACCAAGTTTGTAGAGAACGAGGAGAGGTGAAGACCTGACAGTGAGCAGGACGGAACCGCTGGACACGGGAGAACAGTGGAGGAACGGGCATCCACTGGGACCCCTGAGGGGTCAGCCAGTCTGACTGGGACAGGTGCAGAGAGAGGAGTGAGGGTGGTGCTATCACGAAAGAAACAGCGTGAAGCACCTGAGTCCAGCGTAAAGGTGTGCAAGGCCTTAGCAGGCGCAGTACCAGGGAGAGCAGACTCACTAGCACCTAGAGCAGCAGCCTCAATACCTGGGTCAGGCAGCACACACAGGTAACCGTCAACCTCACCACTAATAGACAATGCATACATAGCAGCAAGGATAGCATCATAGTTTAGGTCAAAGGTAGCAACTCCAGACCTAAGCAGCTCTGCCCAGCGGGGGCGCTCGGCCTCGTCACCAAACTCTGCGCGCCAAGCGTCGTCAAGGCGGGAGATGTAGCGGTGTTGAGTGTGAGGCTTCCCGCTTGTTCGACCAGCACGGTCACCATTGCAAATGACATACGGGCAGCGACCACTACCCCCAGACGCCCCACGCAGAGAAAACCTCTCACGAAGCTGCTGGGGCGACGGGGTCTTGCTCCGACGCTGCTGCTGCTGCCGCTGGCCACTGCCAGAGCCTCCTCGCAGAGTAGCTCCAGCCCGACTGCCACCACTCCCACCACCACCACCACCTCCACTGCCTCCACCACCTCCACTGCTGCCCCCACCACCACCCCCGCTGCCGCTGCCACCGTCCCTGCCGCCCTTGCCCTTTGCTGCTGCGGCGCTTCCTACTAGCAGAAGCAGCCCCGACATCCTCAGCACCAAGGACGTCAACAGCAGCAGCAGAGGCGTAGGAGGGGGCAAGGGGGGAGGGGGAATACCCCTCAAAGAAGGGCGTGCGAGGAGTGCCACGAGCGGTACCTACAGCAACTACACTAGTCTCAGCTGCAAGGAAGTGCTACTCGAGTAGGTCAACAGTGAGAGCTGTGGGGTTAAGTGAGAGAAAGTGGTCCCTTACAGCGCGAAGAGAGTCACGGAGGCGAGTGACTATAGAGTAGAGAGTGATGTACATCGGGGGTGGGTTCCTGTCAAGGAACTGTGCTGGGAGGGCAGCGCGGTAGCGAGCGTCGCTAGTGCGAATGTGGGAAACGAGGTCCTCTACTGTGGCAAAGGCGGACAGCTCAGGAAACAGGTAGGGCTGTAGCAGACGGCCTAGAGCAGCCATGGAAGGCGAGGAGTAACGGGCGACTACAGCGTCGTACTGTGCCTGTGCAGTCCTGTGCTGTCCGAAGTGAGCGCATTCAGCCAACAGCAAGTGGTTGCGAATGGCTAAGCGAGCAGCAGCTTCACGAGTAAGCCACTGTGAGCGAGTCGCACTGTCAGCTGTGGCGGGAGGGGCGGGAGCGGCTCCAGACGTGTGGTCAAACAACGAAACACTGTCTCTAAAGTCGCTCAGTAGGTACAGCCGCAGGTCGTCGAGCCACGTGTCAAACTGGATCGGGCGGCCCTCATGATCGAACGCGAGAACGCAGAGAGAAGCCATAGTTGCGCAACATGCTGGGCGGGCAGGAGCCTGGCAGCGCAGTGAACAGGGCAGGTAGCAGCAAGGGGTGGCAAGCGGGCTGCAAGTGGCGGCGCACAGGCTGCAAGAGGGGCGGCTCGGTGGTTTTGGGGCGGCCGGCGGGCCTAGGGGCGGCGGGCGGGTCGCAAGGGGCTGCGAGAGGGCCGTAAGGGGCGGCGGGCAGGGCAGCAGGGGCGGCAAGAGGGCCACTAGGGGCGTCGTGTGGGGCTACAAGGGCGGCTCGCGGGCTGCAGGGGCTAGGGGCGGGCCGCAAGGGGCGGCGCGCGTGGCCTAGGGTCGACGGGCGGGCCGGGCCTAGGGTCGACTGGCTCGCGGGGCAGAAGGGGCGACGGGCGGGCCGGGGCCTAGGGTTGACGGGCGGGCGGGGCCTAGGGTCGACGGGCGCGCGGGGCAGAAGGGGCGATGGACGGGCCAGGGCTTAGGGTCGACGGGCGCGCGGGGCCTAGGGTCGACGGGCGGGCCGTGCCTAGGGTCGACGGGCGGGCGGGGCAGCAGGGGCGACGGGCGGGCCGGGGCCTAGGGTCGACGGGCAGGCGGGGCCTAGAGTCGACGGGCGGGCCGGGCCTAGGATCGACGGGCGCGCAGGGCAGCAGGGGCTATGGGCGGGCTCGGGCCTAGGGTCGACGGGCGGGCGGGGCCTAGGGTCGACGGGCGGGCCGGGCCTAGGGTCGACGGGCGCGCGGGGCAGCAGGGGCGACGGGCGGGCCGGGGCCTAGGGTCGACGGGCAGGCGGGGCCTAGAGTCGACGGGTGGGCCGGGCCTAGGGTCGACGGGCGCGCGGGGCAGCAGGGGCTATGGGTGGGCCGGGGCGTAGGGTCGACGGGCGGGCGGGGCCTAGGGTCGACGGGCGGGCCGGGCCTAGGGTCGACGGGCGCGCGGGGCCTAGGGTCGACGGGCGGGCCGCAAGGGGCGGGCCGCAAGGGGCGGGCGCGCGGATCCTAGGGTCGACGGGCGGGCCGTAAAGGGGCGGCGCGCGGGGCAGCAGGTGCAGCACGAGGGCTGCAGAGGGCGGCGTGTGAGTCAGCAAGGCGGCTAGTGGGGCAGCGCTGTGGTGGGCCCTAAAAAAAAACGGTCCTAACGAAGGACCTGCTCTGAAACCATGTCAAAGGAAGGAACGAGAATGAATGAACTATGAAAGAGTTGGGTACAAGTACTAACCCTAATTGGGTTGTACCCCTTCACAAATGTAAGCACTATAACATTCTGACACACTTTTTCCGTCGTTTCCTCTCTTTCTCTCTGTCACTCATACTGGAAAAGGTCATAGAATGTAAGATCGTAGAGTAGAGCTTAGAGACTCGCAACTCCGCTACGTCATTCTCATTCTTTGCATCATGGATTCATTTTAGTGTTGGTGAGGTGGGCATTAGGAGAGCTTCTCGAGCGGAGAACTTTCCGAGCTTGAACGGAGGTACTCGAACCGAGAACTCAGAGAAAACCGCCATTTTTTAGGCGCCTAAAAAACAAACCCAAAAACAGCTCCATTTCAAAAGCCTTTGAGATTGCTCTACACTGAACGAAATTATTGTCCTTATGCATTCGAAATGTATGATAACTTGCACCCAATTGGGGCCTAAACAAGTTTTGTAATAAACATATTGCATACAGGGTTCGCGATTGACAGTTACGAGTTTGTGTAGCCTACCTATAGCCCCAAAAAAACCTCTTGCTCTAATGAGTCAGCTCTTCCCTCTCGACACCCCACACGGACAAATCTTTCCGAATTGTCCCGTGCCTTATTTCGTGCGCTATTAGATCTAGACTAGTTAGGTTCAGAGGAGATTACGGGCGGATACTACGATCTACGAGTAGCGCTAACACCCCCGCAGCATGAAGCGCCTTAGCGAGGAGAAACAGAAGCGCATCATGCAGCGAATTGCGGAGGGGCTTAGTTACCGCCAAATCGCGCAGGAGTTGGGAGTTTCTAAGTCTGCCGTCCATGACGAGCTCCTCCGCCACCTCGGTCCGAAAACGTTCGACGAGCTAGTGCCGTCCCCGGCGAAACCTGGTCGGCCGCGCAAGTTACCAGAGCAAATCGCGAGGATAGTTATAAGGTCGATAGTGCCTGGTGAATCGAAATCCGCCGAGGCCGCAGAGGGAATGATATCCTCTATGCACGGCATCAGTGTCACGGGCGCCACCGTGCGAAACACTCTCAAGCGGCACAGAGTTAGGGCGATAGAAAAGCCGTCGAAGCCTAGATTATCCGCGAAAAATGTCAAGGACCGCAGGCAGTGGGCCAAGGACCATCAGCACTGGACGATCGACGACTGGGAACGCGTGGTGTGGAGCGACGAAACGAAGATCTGCCGGTTTAGTATCGACGGCCGTAGTTGGGCCTGGATTAGGGAGGACGGTCACATGGAGCCGCACCATGTGAAACAGACCGTCAAACATGGCGGCGGCTCCATCATGATTTGGGGGTGCATGACATACAACGGCGGGGGTTTCATGTGCAAGATAGACGGAAGAATGAACGACGAGTTGTACTGTTCAATCCTGCAAGACGAGCTGCAGCAGACTATTGAGCATTACGAGTTGGATCCCGAGACCGTTGTGTTCCAGCATGACAATGACCCGAAGCATGCATGCAAGATGGTCAAAACATACCTTGCCGAGCAGCCGTACTCTGTGCTCCCATGGCCAGCATCTAGTCCGGACCTCAACCCCATAGAACATCTGTGGGTTTACTTGAAGAAGCAGCTGCTTGCTTACCCCCGCCCCCCTGCAGGCATTCTCGAGCTATGGGACAGAGTACAAGTGGAATGGGAGAAAATCCCTGCGGCTTGGTGCAGTGAGCTGATCGACAGCATGCCTAGGCGTGTGCGGGCTGTGCTCAAGGCCAAGGGTCGCTGGACAAAGTACTAGATTATGCTTAGTTTGCATGTGTGACTGTAATTGTAATAAACTGTCCTTATGCTAGTATTTGCCTATTTCTATATTCGCTGATTGTTTAACCGAGTTTATGACCAACATGCAGTGTGTTTAGATGTACAACCCTTCGGGCTTTAACCTCATGTGGTCCAGTTATTAAGGCTTAATCACCATGGCCACTAATGCCCGTTCATGTCTTGAAACATGAACATGTGGACAATTATTTCGTTCAGTGTATCAAAATAACGAACGACGAAATGAATGAACAATGAAAGAGTTGGGTACAAGCACTAACCCTAATTAGGTTGTACCCCTTATGGGCTACCCCACTATAGCTTAAACAAAGTAAACAATATGACATTTTGACACACCCCCATAGGCAAAGTGGGGGAGAACAAGTGGTCACAAGACCAGTCAAGAAAAGCAAAGCAAGCTCAGGGTGGATCACGAAGTCACCACACATTCCTAGCACAAGCAAAGGCAACAAGGCCAGTTCACATGCAGAGTTATATAAAAGAGAACAAACAGTACAGTGATCATACCCTAGCAAGTGTAAGCATGCAGGTATATATATTGATCACAGTACAAGCAAAGTCACGCAGTGAGCAAGTGAGGCAAAGTAGGCACAAGGCCTAAAACAGTACCAAAACGCTGATGATCACCAGACTGAAGTGCCTTGGTGAATATATCAGCAGTGTTGACCCTAGTGGCCACGTACGCAAGATGAAGCTGACCACGCTGCTGCAACTCTCGAGCAAGGAACTAACGCAGAGTGATGTGCTTCGTTCTGTGCTCCAGCCTGTGCTCCTAACACAAGGCAATCATGGCCTTGTTGTCTACGTACAGCACTGGAGAAGAACGAAGCCGCTCTCCCAAGTCGGTCAGCAGGTAGGTGAGCCAGCGTAACTCTTGTGCAGCCATGGCCGCTGCGTAGATCTCAGCCTCACAACAGGACCTGAGAACAGAATACGAGCGGGTAGACCGCCAAGAAACAGGATCGGAGCCAAGGCTGAAAGTGTAACCATGTGACGACTGCTGCGTAGCCAAGTCGTCAACCCAAGAAGTGTCTGCGTGTCCAGTGAGGACAACTGAACCCCGTCCTCCAAGCACGAGCCCCATGCCCGACGTACTGCACAAGTAGCGCAACACCCTCTTAGCAGCCTCCCAGTGCTCTGATCGGTGTCTCCCGGGCGCAATGTAGCGAGCTAGGATGCTAAGAGGGTAGGCATGTCAAACTTATATCTGCTATAGTCTATTTAGGCTGTAGTGGGGTAGTTCTTAGAGGGTACAACATTTATGTGTTTTCTACTTGTACCCATCTCATTTCTAGTTCATTCATTCTTTCGTCAATTATTCTCACATGGTATAGAGCTAGTTTCGAGTTTTTTCTTAAAAAGGGCCCACCACTGAATTTTTTCTTACCTGCTCGACGCGCGCGTCGCGCCTGCCCTTCGAGGCCCGTAGCGGCCCGTGCGCCTGCCCTTAGAGCCAGCGCCGGCCCCGTAAGGCCCCGTAAGGCCCCTTAAGGCCCCGTTTACGGCCCCGTTTAAGGCCCCGTAAGGCCCCGTAAGGCCCCTTAAGGCCCCGTAAGGCCCCGTTTACGGCCCCGTTTAAGGCCCCGTAAGGCCCCGTAAGGCCCCGTAAGGCCCCGTTTACGGCCCCGTTTAAGGCCCCGTAAGGGCCCGTAAGGCCCCGTAAGGCCCCGTAAGGCCCTGTAAGGCCCCGTTTACGGCCCCGTTTAAGGCCCCGTACGGCCCCGTAAGGCCCCGTAAGGCCCCTTTTACGGCCCCGTTTAAGGCCCCGTAAGGCCCCGTAAGGCCCTGTAAGGCCCCGTCAGGCCCCGTTTAAGGCCCCGTTTAAGGCCCCGTAAGGCCCCGTAAGGCCCCGTTTACGGCCCCGTTTAAGGACCCGTAAGGGCCCGTAAGGCCCCGTAAGGCCCCGTTTACGGCCCCGTTTAAGGCCCCGTACGGCCCCGTAAGGCCCTGTAAGGCCCCGTCAGGCCCCGTTTAAGGCCCCGTTAGGCCCCGTAAGGCCCCGTACGGCCCCGTAAGGCCCTGCAAGGCCCCGTCAGGCCCCGTTTGCGGCCCCGTCAGGCCCCGTAAGGCCCTGTCAGGCCCTGTTAGAGGCCCCGTACGGCCCCGTCAGGACCCGTTAGCGGCCCCGTCAGGCCCCGTCAGGCCCCGTAAGGCCCCGTCCGGCCCTGCCCCGGCCCTACCCCAACCTGTCGCGGCCCTGCGCCGGCCCTGCTGCGGCCCTGTCGCAGCTCTGCCCCGGCCCTGCTCCGGCACTGTTGCAGCCCTGCCCCGGCCCTTGCCCCGACCCTGTCTCGGCCCTGCCCCGGCCCTGCTCCTGCACTGCCGCGGCCCGGCCCCGGCCCTGC
Organism: Closterium sp. Naga37s-1; assembly: GCA_947471745.1. Taxonomy (NCBI): domain Eukaryota; kingdom Viridiplantae; phylum Streptophyta; class Zygnematophyceae; order Desmidiales; family Closteriaceae; genus Closterium; species Closterium sp. Naga37s-1. The sequence continues at coordinate 3,039,329 of CANJKZ010000774.1, read as the reverse complement.
CTCGGACCTGTCGCGGCCTCGCCCCGGCCCTGTCCCAGCCCTGCTCCGACCCTGCCCCGGCCCTGCCCAGGCCCTGCCCCGGCCCTGCCCCGGCCCTGCCCCGGCCCTGCCCCCTGCCCCGGCCCTGCTCCGACCCTGCCCAGGCCCTGCCCCGGCCCTTCCCCGGCCCTGCCCCGGCCCTGCCCCGGCCCTGCCCCGGCCCTGCCCCGGCCCTGCCCCGGCCCTGCCCCGGCCCTGCCCCGGCCCTGCCCCCTGCCCCAGCCCTGCCCCGGCTCTGCCTCGGCCCTGCCCCTGCCCTGCTCCTGCACTGTCGCGGCCCTGCCCAACCCGGCCCCGGATCTTTTGCGGCCCGGCCCCGGCCCTACCCCGGCCCTGCCCCGGCCTCGCCACTGGTAAGAGCGCCGCGCTGCCGAGCTGCGCCGCACTGCCTAGCCTGCCCTGCCGAGTTGCACTGCTGCTGCTGCTAGCCTGCTGCTGCTCCTGTCATGGCTAGTCTCAATGTTCTTACCTTTGATGCTGAGGGTCGAGCTGTTGACTTTGAGGTCTGGCTCGATGATCTGCAGCTTTTCCTTCAGTGCGATAGCAAGGATGGCCTCTCACTGTTTGATCTCACGTCTGGCGCCTCTACTGCCCCTGCTGCTGATGCTGACAGTACTGTTCGCTCGCAGTGGCTCACGCGCGATGCTGCTGCTCGTCTTGCTGTGCGTAATCACCTGCCGTCTACTGAGCGTGCGCACTTTAGTCAGTACAAGAGTGCTAGGGCTCTGTACGACGCTGTAGTTGCACGCTACTCCTCCCCTACCACTGCTGCCCTCAGCCGCCTCATGCTGCCGTACCTTTTTCCTGACCTTGCCGCCTTTGCCACAGTTGCTGACCTAGTTGCTCACCTCCGCACTAGTGACGCTCGCTACCGCGCTGCCCTTCCCACTGAGTTTCTTCCCACGAACTCCCCCCCCATGTACATCACCCTTTACTACCTAGTCACCCGCCTCCCTGACTCTCTCTCCTCAGTCAGGGATCACTTCCTCTCCCTTTGCCCCACCGAGCTGACTGTCGACTTGCTAGAGGAGCGCCTTGCTGCAGCTGAGAAGAGTATCTTAGCTGTCGGTGCTTCTCGCGGCGACCTTCGCACCCCCTTTTTTGAGGGGTGTTCCCCTGTCCCCCTTCTCCCCTCTGTTGCCTCTGCTGCTGCTGTCGACCTGAGGAGGTCGGCGCTGCGTCTACTGCCCCTAGTGGGCGACGCCGCACTGGCAAGGGCAAGGGAAGCAGGGGTGGTGGAGGGGGCGGTGGAGGCAGCGGTGGAGGAGGTGGAGGAGGTGGAGGTGGTGGTGGGGGTGGTTCCGGGAGTGGGGGCGTCGGTGGCGGCAGTGGAGGCCGTGGCGGCGGTGGTGGAGGAGGTGGCGGCGGAGGTGGTGCTGGTCGCGGTGCGGCCACGCAGCGTGGAGGCCTTGGTGGCAGCCAGCGTCAGCAGCAGCTGCGCACCCGTGAGACCCCGTCTGTTCAGCAGCTTCGTGAGTGGTACGCTGGGCGTGGGAGGTCTGGGGGTGCAGGTCCCTGCACGTACGTTCATCGCACCGGCACTCGTAGTGGGGAGGTGTGTGGTCTCCCACACACCACGCAGCGCTGCTTCGGCCGCTTGACTGACGCCTGGCGTACCCAGTTTCCTGACGCTGTTGATCTTCCTCGTTGGCATGATCTGCTTCTGCAGAATGTGCCTATCTTTGATCTAGACTTTGATGCTATCCTTGCTGCCATGTATGCTCTTGCTGATATTACTGAGGGTGACTATTACCTGCGTGTCCCGCCCGACCCGGGCACTGTGGCTGCTGCTCTAGGTGCTAGTGCGTCTGCTGCTCCAGGTGCTTGTGCGGCTGCTGCTCTAGGTGCTAGTGCGTCTGCTGCTCCAGGTGCTCGTACGTCTCCTCTCTCTGGTACTACACCTACTGCGTCCTTTCACACTTTAACACTTGACTCTGGTGCTTCACGCTCTTTCTTTAGAGACTCTGGTGCTGGTGCTGGAGCTGCTGGAGGTGCTGCTGGGACTGGAGACCCTGGGGCTGAGGGTACCGGTTCTGTCTCTGCTGTTTCTGGAGGCGCTGCGCGGCCGCGGCCGTACTACGTTCCGCTCCTTCAGCAGGTTCTTGGCTCCCCGCCTTCTCCTAGTCCTCCTCCTCCTTTCCTGAGTCCACCGCCTGTCCAGTCTCAGTCGCAGTTGCAGCCGGCCTCTCCCCTGCCTGGTCCTTCTCCTTACTCTGGTCCGACTAGAGGTCTTACGGAGCGTCGTGAGCCTGAGTCTCGTCCTGTGTCGCCTGCGCCTCGTTCTGCGTTGCCTGTCCGCACTGTTCGTGCTGGTCGTGTTTCGCGTCCGCGTCTTCCTCCTGTCCCAGGCACTCACTCTATGACACTGCGTCCTTCTACTGCTTCACAGCGTGTCCCTCTGCCCTCTCCTCCTGCGTCCTCTCTTCCTGACGGTCCGGACCCGGAGTCTGACTCCCTTCGTGCTGCTAGTCCTAATATCACGCGCTTTCTGGCCACTGCTGTCACTGACCCTCTGTTTGAGTCCTCGGCTGCGTCTGCTCTTGTTGCTGAGCTTGTTGACTTTGCTGCAGCCTGTCGCCTAGACTATGCCACTAGTCTTGTTGCTGAGTCTGCGTCTGCGTCTGTCTGTCCTCCGTCCGTCGCGGGTGAGTGTGCTCTTGGCACGGACGTCCTTGAGGACAGGCAGGAGGACCTTGAGTGCTTTGCCGCTGCTTCACCTCATCTCGTGTCTATGCTGCTTGCCCCTGAGGGAGACCCGGATGCACCAGACATCCCGACCCCGCGCTCTTACGCAGAGGCGATAGAGGGTCCCTACTCCTCTCAGTGGCAGGCAGCCATGGCCGCAGAGATGGCTTCCTGGAAGTCCACAGGCACCTACGTAGATGAGGTTCCCCCACCTGGGGCGAACATCGTCAGTGGCATGTGGATCTTCAGGGTGAAGCGGCCGCCGGGTTCTCCGCCTGCCTTCAAGGCGCGTTACGTTGCACGTGGCTTCAGTCAGCGACAGGGAGTTGACTTCTTTCAGACCTTCTCCCCTACCCCGAAGATGACCACTCTTCGGGTACTGCTGCACGTTGCTGCTCAGCGTGACTACGAGCTCCACTCGCTTGACTTCAGCACAGCCTTCCTACAGGGCAGCCTGCACGAGGAGATCTGGCTGCGCCGCCCACCTGGCTTCACTCGGTCGTTTCCTGCTGGTACCCAGTGGAGCCTCCGGCGGCCAGTCTACGGTCTCCGCCAGGCGCCCCGTGAGTGGCACGACACGCTCAGGACGACTCTTGCTGCTCTTGGTTTTGCTCCTTCCACTGCTGACCCTTCTCTGTTCCTACGCACTGACGCTATTCTGCCGCCGTTCTACGTTCTTGTGTACGTAGACGACCTTGTCTTTGCTACTGCTGACACGGAGGCACTCGCCCACGTGAAGTCCGAGCTGCAGAAGAGACACACGTGCACAGACCTGGGTGAGCTGACAAGCTATCTTGGCTTGCGGATCACCCGGGACAGAGCACAGCGCACCATTACCTTGACTCAGTCACACATGGTGCAGCAGGTCCTTCAGCGCTTCGGCTTCACCTACTCCTCGCCACAGTCCACTCCTCTGCCTACCGGTCACTCGCTCTCAGCTCCACCTTCGGACGAGTCCGTAGAGCCGAGTGGCCCGTATCCAGAGCTTGTGGGCTGCCTCATGTACCTGATGACTTGCACACGACCTGACCTCGCATACCCTCTCAGCCTTCTGGCTCGCTACGTGGCTCCCGGCAGGCACCGAAAGGTGCACTGGGATGCTGCGAAGAGGGTGTTGCGATACTTGTGCAGTACATCGGGCATGGGGCTCGTGCTTGGAGGACGGGCTCGAGTTGTCCTCACTGGTCACGCTGACGCCTCCTGGGTTGACGACTTGGCTACGCAGCGGTCGTCACAGGGTTACACCTTCAGCCTTGGCTCCGGTTCTGTCTCCTGGCGGTCTGCCCGCTCTTCTTCTGTTCTCAGCTCCAGTTGTGAGGCTGAGATCTACGCTGGGGCCATGGCTGCACAGGAGCTTCGCTGGCTCACCTACCTGCAGACCGACTTGGGAGAGGCGCCTCGTTCTCCTCCAGTTCTATACGTCGACAACAAGGCCATGCTGGCCTTGTGTCAGGAGCACAGACTGGAGCACAGAACGAAGCACATTGCTCTGCGCTACTTCCTTGCTTGAGAGTTGCAGCAGCGTGGCCAGCTTCGTCTTGCTTACGTGGCCTCTCAGGCCAACACTGCTGATGTTTTCACCAAGGCACTTCAGGCTTGTGATCATCAGCGTTTCTGTACTGTGTTAGGCCTTGTACCTACTGTGCCTCACTTGTTGACTTCTTGACTCTGCTTGTACTGTACTCTATATACTTATACCTGCATGCTTACACTTGCTAGGTTGTGTTCACTGTACTGTTTGCATTCCTTTGTATAACTCTGCATGTGAACTGGCCTTATGGCCCTTTGCTTGTGCTCAGACTGCGTGGTGACTTTGTGATCCACCCTGAGCTTGCTTTGCTTTTCTTGACTGGTCTTGTGACCTCTTGTTCTCCCCCACTTTGCCTATGGGGGTGTGTCAAACTTATATCTGCTATAGTCTATTTAGGCTGTAGTGGGGTAGTTCTTAGAGGGTACAACACTTGTGTGTTTTCTACTTGTACCCATCTCATTTCTAGTTCATTCATTCTTTCGTCAATTATTCTCACAATGCAAGGTCAGGTCGAGTGCAGGTCATCAGGTACATGAGGCAGCCCACAAGCTCTGGATACGGGCCACTCGGCTCTACGGACTCGTCCGAAGGTGGAGCTGAGAGCGAGTGACCGGTAGGCAGAGGAGTGGACTGTGGCAAGGAGTACCGGAAGCCAAAGCGCTGAGGGACCTGGTGCACCATGTGTGATTGAGTCAGGATGATGGTGCGCCGTGCTCTGTCCCGGGTGATCTGCAAGCCAAGATAGCTGCGCAGCTCACCCAGGTCAGTCCAGGTATGTCTCTTCTGTAGCTCCGACCTCAGTGTCAGTAGTGGCAAAGACCAAGTCGTCGACGTACACGAGGACGTAGAATGGCGGCAGCGAAGTGTCGGTGCGTAGAAACAGCGACGGGTCAGCAGTCGAAGGAGCAAACCCAAGAGCCGCAAGCGTCGTTCTCAGTGTGTCGTGCCACTCGCGAGGCGCCTGGTGGAGACCGTACACTGGCCGCCGGAGGCTCCACTGGGTACCTGCAGGAAACGACCCAGTGAAGCCTGGTGGGCAGCGCAGCCAGATCTCCTCGTGCAGGCTGCCTTGTAAAGGAAAGCTGTGCTGAAGTCAAGAGAGTGCAGCTTGTAGTCACGCTGAGCGGCGGGGTGCAGTAGTACCCAAAGAGTAGTCATCTTCGGGGTAGGGGAGAAGGTATGGAAGAAGTCAACTCCCTGTTGCTGACTGAAGCCTCGTGCAACGTAACGAGCCTTGAAGGCAGGCGGAGAACTCGACGGCCACTTCACCCTGAAAATCCACATGCCATCGACTATGTTCGCCCCACGAGGGGGAACTGCGTTGACGTAAGTGCCTGTGAGGATGCCATCTCTGCGTCCATGGCTGTCTGCCACTGAGAGGAGTAGGGACCCGTAATCGCCTCTGCGTAAGAGTGCGGGGTCGGGATGTCTGGTGCATCTGGGTCTCCCTCAGGTGCAGTCAGCATGGACACGAGATGAGGTACAGCAGTTGCAAAACACTCAAAGTCCTCCTGCCTATCCTCAAGGACGTCCGTGCCAAGAGCACACTCACCCCCGACAGATGGAGGACAGTCAGACGCAGACTCAGCAACAAAACTAGTGGCGTAGTCGAGACGACAGACGGCAGCAAAGTCAACAAGCTCAGCAACGAGGCCAGGCGCAGCAGCAGACTCAAACGAAGGGTCAGTGATAACAGTGGCTAGCAAATGTGGGACTGTAGGACTGGCAGCACGAGCACGGTCAGACTCAGGGTCCGGACCGCCAGCAAGAGTGGACGCAGGAGGAGACGGCAGGGGGACACGCAGTGGAATAGAGGAAGGACGAAGTGCCATATGGTGTGTGCAAGGGACAGGAGGAGGACGCTGACGAGGAACACGACGACCAATGCGAACAGGCGAGGCAGGACGAGACACAAGCTCACAACGCTCTGTAAGACCTCCAGTCTGCTCAGTGTAAGGAGAAGGAGCAGGCAGTGGGGAGGCTGGCTGTAACGGCGGCTGCGACTGGTCAGGCAGTGGACACAGTAAGGGAGGAGTAAGGCCGGTAGAAGACGGGAGACCAGGAACCTGCTGAAGCAGGGGAACGAAGTACGGTCGTGGCCGTCCAGTGTCTCTAGAACCAGCACCAACAGCACCAGCACCCCCAGGGCCAGCGCCTCCAGCTCCACTGTCTCCAGCTCCAGGGTCCCCAGCTCCAACGCTTGCAGCACCACCAGCTCCAGCAGCTCCAGTACCTCCAGCAGCTCCAGCTCCAGTACCTCCAGCAGCTCCAGCTCCAGTGCCTCCAGCTCCAACTCCTGCAGCACCACTAGCTCCAGCATCTCCCGTACCTCCAGTATGAGCACCTCCGGGACCAGCGGCTCCAGTACCTCCAGCAGCTCCAGCTCCAGTGCCTCCAGCGGCAGACCCCCCGGCTCCAGGAGCGCCACTCCAAAGGCGGGTGCGCCGGGCAAACCACTCGCGCAGCTGCGGTGGAGAGAGAGGCTCCCGCCGCGACAAGACACCTGGAGGACCTTCAGTAGACAAAGTACCCGCAGGCTCAGTACGCGCAGGCGCAACACCCCCAGACTCTGCACACTCAGACTCAGCACCCCCAGGCTCCGCACCCTCAAGCTCAGCACCTTCAGACCCCGCACCCCCAGGCTCAGCACCCCCAGGCTCAGCACCCCCAGACCCCGCACCCTCAGGCTCAGAACCCCCAGGCTCCGCACGCGCAGGCTCAGCACCCCAAGACGCAGCACCCCCAGACGCAGCACCTCGAGCAGCACATGAGTCTACAGCGACCTAGACCGGCACAGCCCCGGGGAGGGGGTCTACCTTAGACACACCTGGGGGAGCAGGACCCTGAGGGGGAGGGGGTCTACCGGAGGGGGACCTGGAGCGAGGAAGAGCGACAGGGAGGGAAGAGGGGCAGAGCGGTAGGGGAAGAGACAGTAAATGGGAACCGACTCGTCAAACGTGACGTCCTGAGAGGGGAGGACACGGCGCGAGGTGGGGTGGTAAAACTGCCAGCCAGGCGCGTTAGGGGGAAATCCAAGGAAGACACAGGGAATAGCGCGCGCGGAGAGCTTGTCCGCGGACGTATCGCATCGCCAGACCCGGAACACTGACGCATCGCCAACCTTCCCCGTCCAACGCAGTGTGGGCGAGGTCTCCAGCAAGGAGACACGGGCCAAAGGTTGAGCTGATGCGCAGCGTACCGGACCGCAAACGACCACAAAAAATGGGGAGCAGCCGCATGGATCATGGAGGTACGAGCGACCTCCATGACTAAGCCAACGCGACGCTCAGCAATCCCATTTTGCTGCGGGGAGGCCGGAAGCGTGAACGACTAGAGAATGCCCTCCCCATGACAAAAGTCCCGCAAGAGGTCGGAGGAGAACTCACCACCTCTGTCAGAGTGCAGACACAAGACAGGAAGGTCCTGGTGGAACTGGTCGCGGAGCTGGAGACGGAATGCGCGGATCCAAGGGATCAAGACATCAAGGACCTCACCCTTGCTGCGCAAGGGGAAGACCGTGGTGTAACGCGTGTAGTCGTCAACAACCAGCAGAAAGTAGTGCTCGCGGCCCTGTCCACTGACGCAGGCTGGGCCCCACACGTCCATGTGGAGAGTCTGCAGGGGAGCAGTGTTGATTGTGTAGGTGGTTGTGGTATTTTGCTCTAGTTGGTTGTGGGCTAAGGGTTTGGGCAAAATATGATTGCTAGACTTGTTACGGGCTGGATTTGATCTCGCACCAAACAAGCACCAACAAACCTTTGCTACCCACTACAACACCTTTGGTGTTGCTAGTTTGGCATTTTGGGTTGTTGGGGATTGTTGTATGGCGAGGGTTGGGATGGTAGGGTTTGTCAAACTCGTCACTTTTCATTTCTGAACTCTAGCTTAAGCCATTCCTACACTGAACGAAATTATTGTCCTTATGCATACGAAATGTATGATAACTTGCACCCAATTGGGGCCTAAACAAATTTTGTAATAAACATATTGCATACAGGGTTCGCGATTGACAGTTACAAGTTTGTGTAGCCTACCTATAGCCCCAAAAAAAACTCTTGCTCTAATGAGTCAGCTCTTCCCTCTCGACACCCCACACGGACAAATCTTTCCGAATTGTCCCGAGCCTTATTTCGTGCGCTGTTAGATCTAGACTAGTTAGGTACAGAGGAGATTACGGGCGGATACTACGATATACGAGTAGCGCTAACACCCCCGCAGCATGAAGCGCCTTAGCGAGGAGAAACAGAAGCGCATCATGCAGCGAATTGCGGAGGGGCGTAGTTACCGCCAAATCGCGCAGGAGTTGGGAGTTTCTAAGTCTGCCGTCCATGACGAGCTCCTCCGCCACCTCGGTCCGAAAACGTTCGACGAGCTAGTGCCGTCCCCGGCGAAACCTGGTCGGCCGCGCAAGTTACATGAGCAAATCGCGAGGATAGTTATAAGGTCGATAGTGTCTGGTGAATCCAAAACCGCCGAGGCCGCAGCGGGAATGATATCCTCTACGCACGGCATCAGTGTCACGGGCGCCACCGTGCGAAACACTCTCAAGCGGCACAGAGTTAGGGCGATAGAAAAGGCGTCGAAGCCTAGATTATCCGCGAAAAATGTCAAGGACCGCAGGCAGTGGGCCAAGGACCATCAGCACTGGACGATCGACGATTGGAAACGCGTGGTGTGGAGTGACGAAACGAAGATCTGCCGGTTTAGTAGCGACGGCCGTAGTTGGGCCTGGATTAGGGAGGACTGTCACATGGAGCCGCACCATGTGAAACAGACCGTCAAACATGGTGGCGGCTCCATCATGATTTGGGGGTGCATGACATACAACGGCGGGGGTTTCATGTGCAAGATAGACGGAAGAATGAACGGCGAGTTGTACCGTTCAATCCTGCAAGACGAGCTGCAGCAGACTATTGAGCATTACGAGTTGGATCCCGAGACCGTTGTGTTCCAGCATGACAATGACCCGAAGCATACATGCAAGATGGTCAAAACATACCTTGCCGAGCAGCCATACTCTGTGCTCCCATGGCCAGCATCTAGTCCGGACCTCAACCCCATAGAACATCTATGGGTTTACTTGAAGAAGCAGCTGCTTGCTTACCCCCGCCCCCCTGCAGGCATTCTCGAGCTATGGGACAGAGTACAAGTGGAATGGGAGAAAATCCCTGCGGCTTGGTGCAGTGAGCTGATCGACAGCATGCCTAGGCGTGTGCGGGCTGTGCTCAAGGCCAAGGGTCGCTGGACCAAGTACTAGATTCTGCTTGGTTTGCATGTGTGACTGTAATTGTAAAAAACTGTCCTTATGCTAGTATTTGCCTATTTCTATATTTGCTGATTGTTTAACCGAGTTTATGACCAACATGCAGCGTGTTTAGATGTACAACCCTTCGGGCTTTAACCTCATGTGGTCCAGTTATTAAGGCTTAATCACCATGGCCACTAATGCCCGTTCATGTCTTGAAACATGAACATGTCGACAATTATTTCGTTCACTGTATATCTAATCCATGGCTGCCAAGTAATTCCGCCAGGACACCCTGTCGTACTTAAATCACGATAGCGATCGGCCTGGATCTTGGTTGAAAGCGGGCATTACCATTGTGGAAATTAGAGATTAAGAACTTTCCAACGCGTACCTGCGTCCAAGAAATTAGTTGAAGATTACGTGAGCTGTACGTAATGTTCCGTCGAAGTCGGCGGACTTAATCTCTTATATGCTCTCCAGATTCACGCGCTTTCTATCAGTGGTATCAGAGCTGGTTAGGCCTGCGACATTCCCTCTTTTCATCAAATTTCGAACTGGTTGAAGGACCTCCAGATCTAGGGTTGGTCATGGCCCAGAAATTAGATGGCCCTCCTAGGTTCACCGGCTCGGATTTTTCGCTATGGCGGTTCCAGTTTACGCTTTGGCTAGGTATCAAAGACCTAGAAGGCGTTTTGGAGGGATCGGAGTGAAGACCTGGAGCTGATGAAGCAGAGGCATCTGCTGGATTGTCTATCCAAGAGGGAGCAGGGGCTGGGGGAGCCTCTAGCTCATCTATAAGTGAGGGAAGTGGAGGGGGATCAGCAGCACCGCGAACCGGAAGGCACCGGCTTAGTGCGGAGGAGCTACTTAAGGCACAGGAAGCATGGGACCGCAAGGACTAGCAAGCGTTCCAGTACCTGTATTGGGCTTTGGAAGGTCAACTAGAGCTCCTAAAGATGCTGATTGACTTGAAGGGGAAGCAAGGAGCAGCTGCCCAAGCATGGAAGAGAGTTTAAGATCGACATTTGCAAAAAGGGTTGCTAAGCATACTCACCTGGAGGAAACGGTTCTACACCATGGAACACAACTATGGTGATGGAGAGACCATGGTGCAGTATCTCCAGAGGGTGGATGAGTATGTCAGGGCCTTGGAGGAGTTGAACTACAAAGTAGATGAGAAGGAGATCATCTACACCGCACTCCAGGGGCTGGACCAAGATGCGAACGAGGCCCTACTGCAGTACCTTCACCTTGAGCAGCAGAAATTGACCAAGGCCTGGATATGGGAGGTTTTGGTTTTTGATGAGGCTCGCAAACGTGATGCTGGAAGAGGAATTGAAGGGGGAATGGGGGCAGGTGATAGGGCTGCCTCCAAGAAGTACCGGCAGCGGCAAGGAGGTGGGGGGAAGAAGAAGGAGCTCGACAAGTGCCTCGTCCCTGGATGCAACCGGAAGCACTCTTGGAAGGAGTGTTGGAGCCGACCAGATGGGTGGAAGCATCAAGGGTACCCAGGAGAGGCTCCACCTGTCACTAGGCCTGAGTGGATGGAGAGGAGGATGAAGAATGGAGCATGGAACAAGAAGGGCAGCAAAGAGAAAGCGGCAGCAGCGGCGGCAAATGAGGATAAGAAGGGAAACGAGGACTCATCGGATGATGGTTTCTCCTTCTTATCCTTGGAGAAGGAGACGGCGCTTGCTGGTCGTGTGTTGGCTGACCCCAATCAGCTCATTCTAGACTCTGGGGCAACCTGTGGAATGGTACCTCGGCGCGACCTCTTCACCACCTATCACTCCCTCCAACCTAACTCCAGAAATGTGATTGTGGGGAGCGGAGATACGCTGCAAGCAATCGGCATTGGCACCATCACCGTCAAGGGGAAGGAGGGGGAGGTGCTGAATGTGAAGGGTGTGCTTCATGTTCCTGGATTGGCAGCCAACCTTCTCTCATGCTCTCAGCTTGCGAGACAAGAATACATATGCACCTTCATCATTGGAGGGTGCACGGTTCGCAAGGGTGGAGCTGTGGTGATGGAGGCCAAGTTAGAGAAGGGTTTATACCTTGTTCCAGTGTGTGTGCCTCACGTGGAGAAGGCACATGGGGTTGAAGCTGAGGATGCCGCTTGCAACACCCGTTGAAGGGACGTGGAGCAGGTGACGGAAGATTTGCTGCACCTACGCATGGGGCATGCGGGAAGGCAGCAACTTGTGGAGTGTGTGAAGAAGGGGGAGCTGAAGGGTGTGGAGATCAAGGAGGGTGGTGGGCAGCCAAGCAAGTGCCCTGATTGCATGACCGGGAAGCTGCCAAGGACCTCCTTCCCCACCTCCACCACTAGAGCCTCCGCAACTCTTGAGTTGGTGCACACGGATGTGTGTGGCCCCATGCAAACACCGGATAGGGAGAAGGGCAGCAAATACTTCATCACCTTCTTGGATGACTTCAGTCGCCTAAGTTGGGTTACCTTGGTGAAAACCAAGGATGAGGTGGCCGAGGTCTTCAAGTGGATACGCTATGCGGAGAGGGAAGCCGGGGCCAAGGTGAAAATAATTAGGTCTGATTGGGAAGGATCTGGAGTCTTTCCTTGAAGACAAGGGCATCACCCACCAGCTTTCAGTTGCCTACACGCCGCAGCAAAATGGGGCAGCGGAGAGGCTAAACCAGACCCTCATTGACCTTGCCCGAGCCATGCTTGCTCATGCGCAGTTGGACCATACTTGGTGGGGGGCAGCAGTGCAATATGCCAACTGGGTTAAGAACCGGATGGGCAGCAAGGGGCTAGAGGGCAAGAGCCCATACTTCATGTGGACCAGGAAGGTGCCTAGTGTGTCGATGGCACGAGTGTGGGGGTGCATGGCGCAGTACAAAGTGCCCGACCAGCAACGGAGGAAGCTGGATCCTAAGGCACAATGGGGCATTTTCCTTGGGGTGTCGGAGAGGAGCAAAGCTTGGATGTTGTGGAGTGTGGCGGTTCAGCAGGTGGTGGAAAGTCGAGATGTGGTTTTCCACGAGGGGCTGAACTACAAGGGGTGGAAGAAGCATGGTGCTAGTACAGTTGGGAGCTCCTTCCAGGATCCCTACACCTCTTCCATCTTTGAGGGGGCATGGGAGGACCCTGGAGAGGAGGTACAGGAGCAGCAAGAGTCACCAACTGCTGGCTCTACCCCTGACCCTAACACACCAGCCCATGACCCGGAGCAGCCACAGAGGCAGCAGCAGCAACAAGAGAAGCCGCAGCAGCCACCACAGCAGCATACACCGCCTGTTCCTGTGGGTAAGTGGCAGCAACTACTGCAGCAGCAGCTGTCCAAGTCACCACGGTCCCCCATGAAGAGAGTGACTTGGAGGGAGAAGCTGCAAAGTTTGGAGCAGGGGGAGGCATCACCTCTGCGCCGCACCACACGCATCTCCCGGCCACCTGAGAGGTTCACACCAAGTGCACAGTATGCTTGCATGCATGATCATGAGGTGCATGATTTGGAGGAGTGCATGCTTGTGGATGCTGATGGGGGTGTGCATGGACTTGATTTTTGTCCTAAGTCAGTCAATGAGGCCTTGTCCCGTCCTGAGTGGGTCGAGTCCATGCGCGAGGAGCTTGAGTCTCATAAGGTGAACGAGTCCTTTGAGCTGGTTGATCCAGCTTGTGTGCCACCTGGTATGGAGGTCTTGAGGTGTCAGTGGGTGTGGAAGTACAAACACAAGGCTGATGGTAGCATTGAGAGGCCTAAGTCCAGGTTGGTGGCCATGGGGAACACTCAAACACGGGGTGTTCACTATGACCAGGTGTTTACCCCGGTGGGTAAGCCTACTACCCTGAGAGGCTACCTTGGGATGGCAGTCTCCTCGGGGTTTCACATCCATCACATGGATGTGACCACTGCCTATCTTCATGGGGTCTTGAAGGAGGAGCTTTACATGAGGCAGCCCCCTAGTTTTGATGATGGGTCCGGCAGAGTTTGCCAACTCATAAAATCAATCTATGGGCTTAAGCAAGCTCCAAGGAAGTGGTACCTCAAGTTTGATGAGGCGCTGATGGATTTTGGCTTTGAGAGGTCTGAGTGTGACCCTGCCTTGTACCACTTGGTGAGGGATGAGGGCAGGTTGTCCCTTTACCTCTATGTGGATGACATTCTGCTCATGTCTTCGAGCATGGTCTTGTTGGATGAGGTGAAGAGTCTCTTGTCCTCTTGTTTCCGCATGAAGGACTTGGGGGAGGCTAAGTACTATTTGGGGGTGCAGATTGAGCGTGATGAGAGTGACATCTTGATTCATCAGGAAAGGTACATTCTCAACATGCTTGAGTCCTTTGGCCTTTCTGAGGCTAACCCCGTGCGTACCCCTCTCCCTACAGGGTTCGACGTGCATGCACATGCTGAGGAGCCCTTGCTGAGAGATGAGCTGGTCCAGCTCTATCAAAGCATTGTAGGGTCTCTCATGTATGCAAGCACGACCACACAGCCCCAGATTGCTTATGCCGTGTCACAGCTGTCCAAGGTGGTGTCTTGTCCCAATGCATTTCACCTACAGGCTGCTAAGAGAGTGCTAAGGTACCTGAAAGGTTGTGTCAAGTCAGGTATCTTCTACCCCGCACATAGCAAGCCTCAAGTTGAGTTGGTGGGCTTTAGTGATGCTGATTATGCTGGAGATTCAGCTGATCGCAAGAGTCACACCGGCTATGTCTATTGCCTTAATGGTGCAGCCATCTCTTGGCAGAGCAAGAGGCAGCCGATGGTTGCATTGTCCACCACTGAGAGTGAGTACATCAGTCTGTGTCAGTGCATTCAGGAAGTGGTGTGCCTGTGTTTGTGGACAACCAGTCTGCCATTGCCCTTGCACAGAATGCATGCTTGCATGGCCGCACCAAGCACATGCAGGTTCGGTGGCATTTCCTCAGGGAGATGGTGGCAAGCGGCGAGGTGATCCTCCGGTGGTGCCGAATCAACCGTCAAGCAGCAGACATACTCACCAAACCCCTTCCTTTTGAGCGGCACGGTGTGTGAATGTCCTTGATGGGGATGCAGCCCCATGTTGGCATGGTGCTTGAGCAGGATGTGGGAGGGCTGGTGCTTCTCTGCCTTAACGACATCATGCTGTGGATGGCGCCCCTCCCTGGGCAAGGGGGAGTGGAGTGAAGGATTTTGCCCAGTGGTGTTCAGCCACCTCCAGCACGAGCAAGGGGGAGTGTTGATTGTGTAGGTGGTTGTGGTATTTGTTAGAGACTAAGGACGGAGTCTATGAAGATTAGGGGCTGAAATATCTAAAAATCGTCAACTACAATTCTGGACAGAAAAGTCGTCGTCACAAGAAACGTCGTCGACGAAAGGTCCACTGTTAGAATTCTTTCAAACTCGAGTATGTTGTAGCCCTTGACCGTGGCTATCTTTCCCAATTTGAATAACATCACAATATGGAGTAGAACTCGAGTTATGAACTTCGGCGCACTAGGGGGTATGCTGCCATAGAAAACGTAACTCAATCACAATTATCTCACAAGTTCAAACAAGAAAGTT
The DNA here is from genome assembly GCA_947471745.1 of Closterium sp. Naga37s-1. NCBI lineage: Eukaryota > Viridiplantae > Streptophyta > Zygnematophyceae > Desmidiales > Closteriaceae > Closterium > Closterium sp. Naga37s-1. The sequence continues at coordinate 3,024,322 of CANJKZ010000774.1, read as the reverse complement.
AGAGTAGCAATAGAACCAGGTAGGAGGGGATGAGGAGGACGAGAGGGAAGGTCCCAAGGGAGTCCCCAACCAAGGACACCCCATACCACACAATTCCCCTCTCTATAGGCACCCCAACTTTGACATTTGTCACTTTCCCAACTCATGCCATCCACCTCACCCAACTTGACCACACTTGCCAACCTGGTTTGGCACCTCCCAACCACTTGGCAGCATCTACAGTGATGATGACGAATTTCCCAAGCCCCAAGAGTCTGTACTCCTTATGGAGTCAACACCACAACTTCCCATAGTCACCACAACCAAATATCAAAAGCATACGAACTTCCAACGTTCGTAACTTTCTTGTTCGTGCTCCGATTGAAGCGATACTTGGTTCGTCGGAAAGCTCTTGAGCAGAGGAGTCACTTCAGATATCTGCCCAAGCCAAATAAAATTCACACACACTCAGAAAAACCAAACCGCACAAAACAAAAATTATTGCATACGCTCACACCACGCATGCGACGCACGAACACATGATGGGAGGCAGACAGACGTGAATGCATATGATTGCATCACACAACAAACTCCCCCTCTGGCTGCCAACCATCATCCCACATGTCATAGCTCAAGCATGCACCCTCAATGCACACTCATCCCAGCAAGCTTCATGCCCTTCCAATGCTCAGATTCAGCCAGGCGCTTGGTGAGAATGTCAGCCGCCTGCTGATGGGTCTTCATAATCTCCAGCCGCATCTCCTTGTCCAGGAGCCTCCTCACCCAATGCCACTTAGGCCTGATGTGCTTCGTCAGCCCATGAAGGCAAGCGTTCTTAGCAAGCTTCCCAGCCGACTCGTTGTCACAGAAAATCACAGTTGGCTCCTTCTGGCACACTCCGATCTCCTCCAACAAACGCCTCAGCCACACCACCTCCTTTGCCCCATGATGCAGAGCCATGTACTCTGTCTCACACGAGGACTACCACACCTCGTTCTGCTTCTTGCTATGCCAGCTCACTGCACCACCTCCAAACAGGCACACATAGCCTCCAATGCTAGTGCCATCCGCCTTCACAGAGTTGAAGCTAGCATCGGTGTAGCAGGTCAGGAGCATCTCCCCCTTGCCCAAATCAGCTGCACCCCTCTGCAGCCTCTGTCGCACAGAACTGTACTCCAAGCCCACTGATGCCGTAGCGCTCACATAGCGGACCAACCTCTTGGCCGCTTCCAGCTGCTCATGACTGGGGCGTGAAACCACACTTGCAAGCCTGGATGTAGCAAAGGCAATGTCAGGCCGCGTGTGGTTAGCCGCATAATTGAGTGCCCCCACCATGGAATGGAACAGCTTCCTGTCACTCTCACCCACCAACTCCTCATCAGCACAGGGCTCCACAGTGAACCCCGAAGGCAGTGGGGTGGCTGGCTTTCCTCCATCTTGCAGCCCATACTTCTCAGCCAGCCCCTCATAATACTTTCTCTGGTGCAACCTCAACACTCCCTTGTCAAGGTCCTTCTCCACATGCATGCCCAAATAGTACTTCACATCTCCCATCTTGGAGCACTTAAACTGCATCTCCAGCATCTCCTCCACATGCTCAATCATTGCAGACGACTTAGAGAAGAGCAGGATGTCGTCCACATACACCAGGAGCATAAGAAACTGCTCCTTCTCTTGCAGCAGGAACAAGCTGTGATCACACTCACTCTTCTTGAAACCCCCAGCCAGCAGTGTCTCCTCCAACTTGTGGTACCATGCGCGAGGAGCCTGCTTAAGGCCATAGATGGCCTTCTTGAGCCTGCACACCCTGCCGCTCCCATCATCCAACCCCTCAGGCTGCAGCATGTACAGCTCCTCTAGGATGATCCCATTGAGGAAAGAGTTGTGATGTCCATCTTCTTGATCCTCCATCCACGGTTTGCAGCCATTCCCAACATCACCCTTAGTGTAGTCCCTTTCCCCACAGGAGCAAAGATCTCGTCAAAGTCCTTCCCCTTTGTCTGCTGAAACCCCTTTGCCACAAGCCTTGACTTGTAGCGGGTCAGCTCCCCATCAGGTCCGTACTTGTGCCTGAAGATCAGCTTGGAAGAAATGGCCTTCTTCCCAAGAGGCAGCTCACACAGCTCCCACGTTTCATTCTCCAGCAGAGAGTCATACTCCTCCTTCACACTCTGCTTCCACTTCTCAGCATCGGGCCCACTCAAGGCCTCAGCTAGCGTCTTGGGCTCAGGGACGGCTGCCCAGTAGCAGTGTGCTATCTCTTCCTCATCACACTGCTCAGCCACACTCCCAGCCCGTACCACCTTTGGCTTGCCAAAGCTCGGATAGGTCAGCCGGTTAGGAGGGCGCACATCCCTCCTAGGACGGTCAGCCGGACGTGCGGCACCTTGTGGAGCATCTTGCTGCTGCTGCTGCTGCTGCTGCTGCTGCTCCTCCACCTCAGGTTCTCCCCCATCCTCAGTCACCCCAGAAATCTCCTCCTCTGAGACACAGACCTGCACTTGCCTCGAAGGCCGCTGCACCTCATCGGCCTCAATGATCAGCGGTGTAGTAGGAAGCTTCTGCTGCTGCTGCTTCCACTCCTTGTAGTACAAGGACTCAAGGAACTTCACATCCCTTGACACAGTCAGCTGCTGGCTGGTCAAGTCCCATATCAACCAGCCCTTATGATCCTTAGCAAGCCCCAAGTGTACTCCCCATCTCCCACTAGCCTCCAACTTTCCCCTCTTCTCCTTAGGCACATGAAACACCACCATGCAGCCGTAGGCTCTCAGCATGTTGACTGCTGGTGCACTCCCATACCACTTGGTGTAGGGGACCCACTGCTTGTCCCCCACAGTCGCCAACACCCTGTTCTTCACAAGGGCGACCTGCCGCAGTGCAGTCACCCAAAACGGATCCGGCAGCCCTGCACGCCCAAGGAGAGTGCGAGCACCTTCTTGCAGGGTCCGGTTGAACCGCTCAGCCACGCCGTTCTGCTGAGGGTTGTAGGGCACCGTGAGCTGATGCTGGATCCCCTTCTTCTTCAGCACCGCCTCAAAGTCAGCACCAATGAACTCTCCCCCATTGTCGGTGCGGATCACCTTCACCTTGTGTCCGCTCTCCCTTTGAGCTCTCGGCATCCACTCCTTAAGAACAGCCGCTGCCACTTCCCCCTTAGTCTTGAGAGGGTACACCCACACGGCACGCGTGTGGTCGTCCACAATGGTTAAGAAGTAGCGGCTGCCCGAGAGAGAAGGGGCCCTCGTAGGGCCCACCACATCCATGTGCACAAGTGCGAGCGGGGCCTTAGCTGGTCCCGTGCCGCTGCTGAACGGAAACTTTGTGAACTTGGTCTCAAGGCATGTAGGGCAGCTCCCAATCTCCTTTGCTGCCCCCTTCACCTCCAACCCCTTCAAGCTCCCATCCTTCACTAACTTCTGCAGCATAGGAATGTTGATGTGACACAACCTCTCGTGCCACGTCTCCCAATCGGCATCACCATTCCCAGATGAAGCCTTTGCCCATGCAGCGGTTGCATCCACACCAGCAAGCACCTCACCATGTGGCTGCTGTGACTGCTGCACCTTCTTGACTGCATCTAGGGCCCCATCGGTTGGTGCAGTCTCCTCTCCTCCCGCAGTTGTTTTAGCCGTTGCTGCTGCCGCTGCCATTGCTAGTGGTTTCCCATTCCAAGGGATGATGGGCAGCTGCCATAGGTCCTTGATGCAGCTGCTCTTCTCCTCCAAATCCCACAGCAGCAATTTCCCAAGCTTTGCACGGCAGCTGGTTGGGCCGAAGGTCACTTTGGCCTTGCTTTTCTGCAGCCGGCGCACAGAGAGGAGGTTAGCGGACAAACCTTCAACCAGCAGTACATTCCCCAGCCCCACAAGGCCCCCATTGGCTCCCATTACCTTGGCATTCCTAACACCAATCACAGGGAGCAAAGCACCTGAAGCGGCAGCCACAAACTTGATCTTCCCAGGGGGCTTTACCTCGTCAAGCAAATCTGCCCGTGGGGTCATGTGACTTGTGCAACCTGAATCTATCACCCAGTGAGTGAGGGGGTGCATCACAACCTTCCCAACTGAGCCCACATCACCCTCACTCCCTTTCACATCCTCAACCATGAGGAACATCCCAGGGTTGGCTTTACCTTGTGCACCTGAACCTTGTGCACCTGAACCTTGCACAGCACCACCTCGTGCACGTTCACCACTTGGTGGCTTCATGCCTGGAGGCGCCCATCCCTCAGGCCGGCTGAAACACTTAAACCACGGGTGTCCAGCCTTCTTGCAGTACCAGCACGCTCCCTCCATTCGGGTACTCCCCCTGCCACCAGAGCTCCCATGCCCCTCGTTATAGTCACCTCGGCCTCTCCCTCTGCCAAAGCCTCTCTCACGGCCTCGGCCTCTCCCTCCCCCTCTTCCTCTACTGCCTCGTGCAGCTCCATACCCCTCAGCAGTTTTGTTGGCAGCACCACCACCCGTGTGGCGCCTGCGGAAGTCCTCCTGCAGAATCTGCTGCCGTAGCCACTCTGGTGTCCATTGGTCCTGCTGAGTGTTGAAGGTGGGGATGAGGTTGTCCCACGAGTTGTCGAGCACCGAGATGATCTTGGTACACTGCTGCATCTGCGACACATTGCTGCCCGCCGCTGCCATCCTTGCATAGGTGTCCTTGATCTTGTCAAGGACCGGCTTCACATCATCGCCCGGTCGCATGGAGAGGGCAGCCAGCTCCTTCTCCAACACAATCACCATCGGCAGTGTGTTGGGCTGAATCACGTCGCGCAGTAGCTTCCACGCCTTTGGTCCGGAATCATCCAACTCCACCAAATCCTTGATGTGTTGGAACATGTCGTTGTTGACCGATTGAAGGATTAGGTCGTACAGCACCGCGCTTTTCTCAATCCACCGATCGCGGGCGTTGCCTTCCTCCGGCATCTTCTCTTCTCCCATCGCAAGTTTCAGCAGCTTGTAGCGCTTAAATGCACTCCGCATCCGCCCGCTCCATTCCTCATAGTTGGAGCCATCCAATGCCTCGATCTTGGATGGTGGCGGCTCATTCCTCTTCTCAGCTGCATCTCCACTCCCTTGACTCATTTCCTCTGCTCCCAAGCACAGGTTCCAGCTCCCCCCTTGCTGTCCACACCGAAGTCCCACTTAATTTTCACAAGTGTCGGCGCCAACGAAATTTCGGCAGAGTTTCCCCTTAGCGGAAGTCACATGCAACCTCCAGAACTCCACTTAGGCATGCCCACAGGCCATGGTGGGTCTAGGAGGGTCTTCACACTTCAGTAGACTCTCCACAAAGTCCTTAATCAGCTCTGATACCACTTGTTAGAGACTAAGGACGGAGTCTATGAAGATTAGGGGCTGAAATATCTAAAAATCGTCAACTACAATTCTGGACAGAAAAGTCGTCGTTACAAGAAACGTCGTCGACGAAAGGTCCACTGTTAGAATTCTTTCAAACTCGAGTATGTTGTAGCCCTTGACCGTGGATATCTTTCCCAATTTGAAAAGTATCAAAATATGGAGTAGAACTCGAGTTATGAACTTCGGCGCACTAGGGGGTATGCTGCCATAGAAAACGTAACTCAATCACAATTATCTCACAAGTTCACACAAGAAAGTTAGAGTAGCAATAGAACCAGGTAGGAGGGGATGAGGAGGACGAGAGGGAAGGTCCCAAGGGAGTCCCCAACCAAGGACACCCCATACCACACAATTCCCCTCTCTATAGGCACCCCAACTTTGACATTTGTCACTTTCCCAACTCATGCCATCCACCTCACCCAACTTGACCACACTTGCCAACCTGGTTTGGCACCTCCCAACCACTTGGCAGCATCTACAGTGATGATGACGAATTTCCCAACCCCCAAGAGTCTGTACTCCTTATGGAGTCAACACCACAACTTCCCATAGTCACCACAACCAAATATCAAAAGCATACGAACTTCCAACGTTCGTAACTTTCTTGTTCGTGCTCCGATTGAAGCGATACTTGGTTCGTCGGAAAGCTCTTGAGCAGAGGAGTCACTTCAGATATCTGCTCAAGCCAAATCAAATTCACACACACTCAGAAAAACCAAACCGCACAAAACACAAATTCTTGCATACGCTCACACCACGCATGCGACGCACGAACACATGATGGGAGGCAGACAGACGTGAATGCATATGATTGCATCACACAACAGTATTTTGCTCTAGCTGGTTGTGGGCTAAGGGTTTGGGCAAAATATGATTGCTAGACTTGTTACGGGCTGGATTTGATCTCGCACCAAACAAGCACCAACAAACCTTTGCTACCCACTACAACACCTTTGGTGTTGCTAGTTTGACATTTTGGGTTGTTGACGATTGTTGTATGGCGAGGGTTGGGATGGTAGGGTTTGTCAAACTCGTCACTTTTCATGTCTGAACTCTAACTTAAGCAATTCCTATATCTAATCCATGGCTGCCAAGTAATTCCGCTAGGACACCCCGTCGTACTTAAATCGCGATAGCGATCGGCCTAGATCTTGGTTTAAAGCGGGCGTTACCATTTAGGAAATGAGAGATTAAGAAATTTCTAACGCGTACCTGCTCATAGTTGAAGGTTACGTGAGCTGCACGTAATGTTCCGTCGAAGTCGGCGGACTTAATCTCTTGTACGCTCTCCAGATTCACGCACTTTCCATCAAGCAGTCGTCGGGGGAAACGAGGAGTGAGGAGCTGCGTGCTGCCGCCCCTCAATGCAAGGAAGGCAGGGCAGGGCAGGCAAGGGCGGGAGGGGAGATAGAGACCTGGGAAGACCAGAGACAAGGAGGCGGGAGTGCATGCCACGAAGGTGTGGCAAGGAGGGGTGACCAAGGCGGTGGTGCAACAGGAGAGTCTGGTGCGACAGGAGGCGACACGAGCAGGGGTGTGCTACCGGACCTGACGCGGACACCTGGGCAGACGCAGCTACCTGAGGAGGCTCGGTAGCCAGGGTGTACAGACTCGACCTAGGCCGACGGGTGAACATGGCCAGGTGACGGCCCGTCCGTATACATGTGCAGATCGACACACGCTGACCCCCAGGAGTGGTGGTGGTGACCATCGCATCCTGGAGGGCAGCGGTACTCACCAAGTTCGTAGAGAACAGAGGGAGGTGAAGACCTGACAGTGAGCCGGACGAAACCGCCGGACATGGGAGAACAGTGGAGGAATGGGCAAGAACTAGGCCCCCTGAGGGGTCAGCCAGTCTGACCGGTACAGGTGCTGAGAGAGGAGTGAGGGTGGTGTTGTTGCAGCGGGAAGCACCTGAGTTAAGCGTAAAGGTGTGCAAGGGCTCAGCAGGCGCAGTACCAGGGAGAGCAGACTCACTAGCACCTAGAGCAGCAGCCTCTATACCTGGGTCAGGCGGCACACACCAGTAACAGTCACCCTAAGCACTAACAGACAAGGCATACATAGCAGCAAGGATAGCATCATAGTCAAGATCGAAGATAGCAACTCCAGACCTAAGCAGCTCTGCCCAGCGGGGGCGCTCGGCCTCGTCACCAAACTCTGCGCGCCAAGCGTCGTCGAGGCGGGAGAAGCAGCGGTGCTGAGTGTGAGGCTTACCGCATGTCTGACCAGCACGGTCACCTATGCGAATGAGATACGGGCAGCTAACACTACCCCCAGACGACCCACGCTGAGCAAACCACTCACGAAGCTACTGGGGTGACGGGGTCTCGCTCCGACGCTGCTGCTGCTGCTGCCGCTGGCCACCGCCAGAACCTCCCCTCTGAACAGCTCCACTCCGACTCCCACCACTCCCACTGCCGCCACTACCGCCACCCCAACCGCTACCACCACTGGCGCCACCGAAGCCCCCACTCCCGGCACCACTCCCACCGCTGCCACCACCTCTACAACCTCCACTGCCGCCCCCACTACCACCTCCGCTGCCACCTCCACCACTCCTGCCACCCTTGCCCTTACTGCTGCGGCGCTTCCCACTAGTGGAAGTAGCTTCGACATCCTCAGCACCAAGGATGTCAACAGCAGTAGCAGAGGCGTAGGAGGGGGCAAGGGGGGAGGGGGAACACCCCTCAAAGAAGGGCGTGCGAGGAGTGCCACGAGCGGCACCTACATCGACTACACTAGACTCAGCTGCAAGGAGGTGCGGCTTGAGCAGGTCAATAGTGAGGTCGGTGGGGTCAAGTGCAAGAAAGTGGTCCCTGACTATCGAAGAGAGTCAGGGAGGCGGGTGACTACGAAGTAGAGAGTGATGTACATCGGGGGCAGGTTCCTGTCAAGGAACTCGGCTAGGAGGGCAGCACGGTAGTGAGCGTCGCTAGTACGAAGGTGGATAACGAGGTCCTCTACCGTGACAAAGTCAGACAGCTCGGGAAACAAGTAGGGCGGTAGGAGACGGCCTAGAGCAGCAGTGGCAGGGGAGGAGTAACGAGCGACTATAGTGTCGTACAATGCTTTAGCAGTCTGGTGCTGTCCGAAGTGAGCGCATTCGGCTAACAACAGGTTGTTGCAAATTGTTACGTGGGCAGCAGCATCACGGGTAAGCCACTGTGAGCGAGTCGCACTGTCAGCTGTGGCGGGAGGGGCGAGAGAGGCTCCAGATGTGTGGTCAAACAACGAAACGCTGTCTCTAGAGTCGCTCAGTAGGTACAACTGTAAGTCATCGAGCCACGTGTCGAACTGGATCGGACGGCCCTCATGATCGAAAGTGAGAACACGAAGAGAAGCCATAGAAGAGCAGCACACAGCGCAGGGCAGGGCGGTGCACAGCCGGGCGGGCAGCAGCCATGCAGTGCACGGGTTGCAGAGGTGGCAGCAAGCGGGCCACAAGGTGCAGCTAGCGGGCAGCAAGGGGCGGCGCGCAGGCTGCAGGAGGGGCGGCTCGCGGGCTGCAAAGGGCGGCAAGCGAGCTGCAGGGGCGGCGAGCTGGTCGCAGGCAGGCAGCAAGCGGGCTGCAAGGGCGGCAGGCGGGCCGCAAGCGGGCGGCAAGTGGGCTGCAGGGGCGGCGGGCGGGCCGTAAGCGGGCGGCGCGCAGGCGGCAGGGGCGGCGGGCGGGCCGCAAGCGGGCGGCGTGCGGGCTGCTGGGGTGGCGGGCGGGCCGCAAGCGGGTGGCGCAGAGGTGGCTGGCAGGTTGCAAGCAGGCGGCGCGCGAGCTGCATGGGCGGCGGGCGGGCCGCATGCAGGCGGCGCGTGGGCTGCAGGGGCAGCGGGAGGGCCGCAGGTGGGCGGCGCGCGAGCTGCAGAGGCGGTGGGCGGGTCGCAAGCGGGCGGCGCGCTGGCTGCAGGGGCGGTAGGCAAGCCGCAGGTGGGCTGCGCGCGGGCTGCAGGGCTGGTGGGCGGGCCGCAAGCGGGCGGCGCGCGGGCTGTAGAGCCGGCGGGTGGGCCGCAAGCAGGCGGCGCGCGAGCTGCAAGGGCGGCGGGCGGGCCGCAAGCGGGTGGCGCGTGAGCTGCAGAGGCAGCGCTCTGACTGCAGGGGCGGCTCGTGGGCTGCTAGGGGCGGCTCGACGGGCTGCTAGGGGCGGTGCCACTGCCAGCAGGGCGGCACGTCAGTAGTAGGGGCGGCAGGGCAGCTAGTGGGGCAGCTCTGTGGTGGGCCCTAAAAAAAATTCGGTCCTATCGAAGGACCTGCTCTGAAACCATGTCAAAATAAAGAACGAGAAATGAATGAACTATGAAAGAGTTGGGTACAAGTACTAACCCTAATTGGGTCTTACCCCTTATGGGCTACCCCATTATAGCCTACAGAAAGTAAACAATATAACATTTTGACATGCTCTTGCCGTCCAGACGTGTTTTCAAGGCTTGAAATCACATCCGCGAAGAAAACGAGCGACAAAAACAGCACCATTCCAAATATTTTTTGCTTTCTCCCATCAATCCCCGTCCCACCCATGTCATCCATCTCACACATATCACCCATCTCACGCATCTCACGCATCTCTCCTTCGAGCAGCCACCCTCAGTGTAACGCCTACTCTACCTAACTGCCGCGCGTTTCCAAAGTCAACATCGAGAGAGTGCTCAATGAGAAATGACGTGAAGGCAATCGGGAAGGTTGAGTTGGAGAGGAAGATTGGCTTAGGATTTCCAACCCTCAACCTTGAGGCTTGGAAACTTCCAACCCATCAAAGTGAAGATTGGAAAGGTTGGATTTCCAACCAATCACATTGTGCCAGTTGTTGTTGTTACAATCCAACCAAACAACAAAGCAACCATACAACTCTATTGAGTTGGGTTTTCCCAACCAAACAAAAATCCCACCTAGGCTCCAAGCCTATGAGCTCCCCAACCATGGAAGCCATAGTTGGGAAGAGCCCCCGAGGGGTATTGTGGAAGGGGTTAGAGCTAAAAAGCTCATTCCTCACTTCCCAACTCCAACTTACCAATTTGGAAATGGGATTTCTCTAAGTATTTGGATTCTCCTAACAAACTATCCTACACAACTAGAGTTGTGGTACTTCAAGGACAAACTCTACAAGAAGCTACCTACCTACTCAAGTTTCATCAACAACCATCTAAAGTTCTCCTCTCAAGCTCCTTAATAATATTTCAAGGCTAGAATATCCCTTGGTGGGCTTAGTTTAATCTTGGAAGCCTTGTATCTTGATTTCATATATATTGTCAAGGAGGATTTATATTTAACACACGGTTGCCCGTTGCTATAAGGGTCGTGGTTGTTACATTGGTATCTAAAGCTAGGGTTATCCTAAGCCTAGTGGGGGATTTCGCCCCTAGATATATATACATATATATATATATTATACAACTGGGAGTTGTGGTTTCTCTTTAAGAGAACATTCAAGATCTGGAAGCTTGAAGAGTTCAAGATCTACAAGATCTACAACTGCAACTTCAAGCTTAAGAAAAGAGATTTATCTCTCTTGCCCACCTTTTGGTGGAAGACTCTCTACTGTTGAGTAGTGGAGTATAAACTAAGATCAGGAGGATTTGTTGAGGTTTGTTCAAGTTCTTTTTATTGAGAATTTGATAAACTCCGCCCTTTCACATAGGTGATTGGGAGCGTTGGCAACAAATCTGTTACCTTTGGTAACCTTGAGTTATTCTGTAGAAAAAAAAAAAAAAAAAAAAAAATCTCAGAATTTCTTGATTTACTATTGAGGTGGTAAAATGATTTTAACAGAATCAACCCACATCCTAAAATTTCCCTTAATCCTTATGGCATCTGGCCAAGAGAAGGATATAGCAAGGGAGGAAGGTCCCACTGCACCTATTGAGGTGGTGAACAATGCTACTGATATTGACCTCAATCAAGATGAGGCAATGGCTGACATTGAGCTGGATGACATTGAGGACTTGGACCTTGGAGATGAGGATAACAATGTTGAAGCTGATAACCATGGTGAAGCCGATAACCTTGGTGAAGCTGATAACAATGATGAAGAGGAGGACGCTGGTGAAAAAAAGCGCCAAATTGAGGAGCTTTAGGATAGATGCAACAATATGCAAGCATCATTCAACAAGCTCCATGAGCAGTTCAGGGAGCTTAGGAGGGAGGGCATTTACCAGCCTCCTCTTCGGCGTAGGCCCGCTCCTACTGCTCAGCCAGCACCTGCTCTGCCCGCATCTACGCCTGTAGGCACTGCAACGGCTATGCACCAGCCACCTCCAACCGAGGCTGCACCCTTTGGGTCTCTCTCGGCGCCCCTGCCTGAGTTTATCCATGGCAAGATGGAGGTGGAGCCTTGGCTTGACCTGGTGGATACCACCATGACCCTTGCGAATGTGCGTCCCGAGGCTCGCGTCACCGCAGCTACTCGTGCATTGGATGAGGTGGCCCGCAGGGCAGTGTATGGCGCTAAGAAGCAGGCGTAGGGACCATTTGTGTTGGTGCAACCCTACGGTTTGCATTCGGCTTGTTGTCCATGTGCGTGCATGCGTGTGTGCATGGAATGATATGAGGGCATGAGATAATAAAAAATTCATGCTTACAATAGTGTGTGAATGATGAGGCATGATTTTGAATGTGTGTGTCGAGTCAATAGCGAGTTATTGATAATAGCGTGTCACGGCGTCATTTGCGTGTCGTGTGCGGTTTTCTATTTTGTCATGTGTGGAACGTTCGGCGTGTAGCAGGTGTGCGCAGCAGACTTCGAAGAACTCAAGGAATAATTTATCTTGAAGAACAAGATTCATGGTTTCAAGATTCGAGTGATTTCGAAGCTCTCCAGAAGGGTAAACTTCAAGATAGTGAGAATAGTTACATTACAATGTGTAGTGTAACATTTCTCTTGGTGTAGGCCCTTGTGGAGGGTAGTTTCGAGACCCTTCATGGTTGGGGACAGTGTGGCACTGTTCCACATCACTGTACCTCGACTCTTGGGGTTTGTAGAGGCTGGGAGTCATTCCCAACTCGTAACTCTTCCTAATTTGTGCTCTAAGTCTACAGTGGCTGCCATAGTGCCGTTCGTTCAAACCGATGTTGCGTCATCAATACTTGATGAAATCGTGTGATGTAAATTGCCTATTGTAGGCAATATCAAGAAGCTCCATATCCAATTTATGGCAAGTCATTTGAAGCTGTGAAGAGAACGCTATGAACGTTTGAAGCCTCTGTGCAGAAATCCGACTGTGCACTCTATCTTTCGTTTTAGGCACATTCAAGCCTATTGTGACTATGACAGTTTGAATGGCTGGAATTCTGCACCGCGCTGAAAGAGGCATTCATGGTCAAGAAGTCCGACTTGGATTTGTGCGGACGCATTGAGAGTATCAAGTGCCGTGACCGTTCGGTGCAGCAATATGCGGTCGAGTGCGAAGCCGCAGCACGCATGCTCCATAAGCCTTTGTCCGATGAGGAGATGATGCACACCTTCATTAAAGGCCTTCCTGTCAAGCTGCAGCAGGCACACGTGACTGGTGGCATGACCTTTTTGGACGACTTACAAGGAGATGAAGGAGCAGGTGATCAAAACTGACAACATCATTCGCACGTACATGTTTGGTCCCGAAAAGCCGGGCCAGCAGCCCTGTGCTGAAGGCTCTGGTGGTCATGGGAACCGACCCCAGAATGCCAATGGTGGAGGTGGTTGGAACAAGAGGCCGTTCCAGCAGCGTGATCACCAGCCTGGGCCTCAGGCCAAGAAGGCTAATGGAGGGGGGGGGCGTGGTCCCAACAACCCTGACTTCTCCAAGATGCAGTGTAACGGCTGTGGAAGGATTGGACACATCCAAAGGCACTGCGGTGACAAAAACTCCATCAAGTATTCTGGGAAGCCCAAGCCAGGCGGCGTTGGACCTTCTAGAAAGAAGGATTTTCAGAAGCCCAACTAGGGTGTGGGTACCTAGTTGGAGGAGTAGATCGAGTGGATGAGGCATATGTGCAATGTGATGATGATATATTAAAGCTAGAGAAGCTTGCTGATTGCAAAATCTCTTGTTTTTTTGCCTCTTCTTTTAATAAAAACTCTGTTTTTTTATCCTCGATCGTACCTACTTGAGAAAATTTCCATGGAAGCAATGCCGGATAAGTTTTCAATTATCTTCTGTGGCTTGGACATTCTGCCTTCTGTTATTGAAATTGTGAGTCGTTGCACTCAAGAGCACCCCCTGACCTCGGTCGTGTTGGTGACTCGCACAGTGAAAGGCGAATTGTTCCATGCGCTTCGTGGATGTCCAGTCCTGGCGGCGTGGGACAAGGGACACCATGTGTGGTGGACCAAATCTCAGTCGCATGGACGCGCTCGTCACAACGTCAAGGTGTATTACAAACCTTCGACGAATGTTGTGGCATGTCCTATTAGCCCAAAGTGTCAGAATATAATTGTGACATTATATTATAACTGCCTGTAGTGTAGATTTAGTGTAGTTATATTCCTTGTAATTGTAGTGCACCTCCTTGTTCTTGCCTATATCTTGTATCTCCTTTCTCATAATGCATCATTCATTCCTCCTTTCCATTCTCTCTCGATACTCAACTCTCTCGACACTCACTAGACATGGCTCCTAAGTCTAGCTACTATTCTAACATGGTATTAAGAGCGTAACCTTCCTAGGACTTCAACTTCAATGGGCCCACCAACTACGTACCTGCTAGCCTAGGCCCCGGCCCGTCGCCCCTAGGCTCGGCCCCCTTGGCCCGTCGCCCCTAGCTCGGCCCCTCGGCCCCGCTGGCCCCGTCGATTCCGTCGCACGCGCCTGGCCCGTACCTCGCCCACGCTTGGCCCCGTACCTAGCCAACGATCGGCCCATACCTAGCCTCGCGCTAGGCCCCGTTCCTAGCCCCGCGCCCGGCCCGTACCTAGCCTCGCGACCGGCCCGTACCCTGCCCGCGCTCGGCCCCGTTCCTAGCCCCGCGCCCGGCCCGTACCTAGCCTCGCGACCGGCCCGTACCCAGCCCCGTGCCCGGCCCTGTCTGTCGCCAGCGCCTGGCCCCGTACCTAGCCCGCGCCCTGCCCGTGTAACGCCCGCGCCAGGCCCCGTACTTAGCCTGCGCCCCGGCCCCGTACCTGCCCAGCGCCCGGCCCCGTACCTGCCCAGCGACCGGCCCCGTTCCTGCCCAGTGCCCGGCCAAGTACCTGCCCAGCGCCCGGCCCCGTACCTGCCCAGAGCCCGGCCCCGTACCTGCCCAACGCCCGGCCCCGTACCTGCCCAGAGCCCGGCCCCGTACCTGCTCGGCGCCCGGCCCCCGTTCCTGCCCAGTGCCCGGCCCCGTACCTGCCCAGCGCCCGGCCCCGTACCTGCCCAGCGCCCGGCCCCGTACCTGCCCAGCGCCCGGCCCCGTACCTGCCCAGCGCCCGGCCCCGTACCTGCCCAACGCCCAGCCCCGTACCTGCCCGGCGCCCGGCCCCCGTTCCTGCCCAGTGCCCGGCCCCGTACCTGCCCAGCGCCCGGCCCCGTACCTGCCCAGCGCCCGGCCCCGTACCTGCCCAGCGCCCGGCCCCGTACCTGCCCGACGCCCGGCCCCGTACCTGCCCAGCACCCGGCCCCGTCCCTAGCCTAGCACCCGGCCCCGTACCTGCCCAGCGCCCGGCCCCGTTCCTAGCCATGGCCCCGTCGCCCCTAGCCATGGCCCCTCGCGACCTGCCGCCCCTAACCGCGGCCCCGGTGCCCTGTTGCGCCATGGTGGGTGAGGGGGTGGCAAGAGGGGGTTCCTCCTGCCCGCGTGCCCTACAGTCGCACGCGCAGCTCTGCCCCCGCCCCCCTCCCCCCCCTCCCCCCCCTCCATGGGGATGGCGGGGAGAGGGGGGGGAAACTTGGAGGTTCAGGGGGAGGCAGGAGGGGATCTGCAGCACCAGGTCCCCCACCTTTCTCCTACCTCCCCCTGCTGCGGGAGCAGCAGAGGGGGGGAGGGGAACTGCAGCACCTGCCCCCCCCCCCCCCCCCCCCCCCCCCCACCGCCCCCCCTTCTCCTCCATCTCTCTGCTGCGGGTGCAGCAGTGGGGGGGAGGGTATGGGGGTGGCGGGTGTGGCCAACCTGCTGTCGCCCGAGCGGCTCCTGCACCGCCCCTTCTCCTACCTCCCCCCCTGCTGCGGGTTCAGCAGTGGGGGGGGAGGGGATCTGCGGCACCAGCCCCCCCCCCCCCCCCCCCCCTCCCTTCTCCTACCTCCCCCTGCTGCGGGTGCAGCAGTGGAGGGGAGGGGATCTGCAGCACCAGCCCCCCCCCCCCGCCCCCCCCCCTCCTCCCCCTTCTCCTCCATCCCCTGCTGCAGGTGCGGCAGTGGGGGGAGGGTATGGGGGTGGCGGGTGTGGGTGCAACTGCGGGGTGGCGGGTATGGGGGTGGCGGGTGTGTGAACCGTCCCCTGCTCCTCCTCCTCCTCCGTCTCCCACTGCTGCAGCTGCCGCTGAGGGGGGTGGGTGTGTGGGAGCCTAGGGAGTGGCGGGGATGGGGGGTGGGGGAGAGTGTTATAGTCACAATAGGCTTGAATGTGCCTAAAACGAAAGATAGAGAGCACAGACGGATTTCTGCACAGCGGCTTCAAACGTTGATAGCGTTCTGCTCACAGCTGCAAATGACTTGATTCAAATTGGATCTGGAGCTTCTTCACGTCGTCTACAATTATCAATTTATATTGCACGATTTGATAAAGAATTGACGACACAGCGTCGGTTTGAACGAACGGTACTATGGCAGCCACTATAGTCTTAGAACACAAGATAGGAAGAGTTACGAGTTGGGAATGACTCCCAGCTCCTACAAACCCCAAGAGCCGAGGTACAGTGATGTGGAACAGTGCCACACTGTCCCCAACCACGAAGGGTCTCGAAACTACCCTTCACTAGGGCCTACACCAAGTGAAATGTTACACTACACAAAGTAATGTAACTATCTTCAATATCTTGAGGTGTACCCTTTTGGCGAGCTTCGAAATCACTTGAGGCTTGACACCAAGGCTCGGGCTCTTCATCACAAACTCATCCTTGAGTTCTTGATGGGTCTGCTGCACACACCTGCGACACGCCGAACGTTCGACACAGGACAAAATAGAAACCGCGCGCGAGACACAAACGACCGCGTAACACGCGTCTAGCGATAACTCGCTATTGACTCGACACACACACTCGACATCATGACTCAACATTCACACACAATTATAAGCATGAAATATATATTATCCCATGCCCTCATACCATTCCATACACACACACATTCACGCACACGGACAACAAGCCGAGTGCAAACCGTAGGGTTGCACCAACAAACTCCCCCTCGGATTGTTGGCCTTAGGATATGTTGCTCTCTCAGTTCAGAGCCATCCCAGCCAGCTTGCAACACTTCCAATGCTGCTGCTCCACCAGCCTCTTGGTCATCATGTCAGCCGGCTGCCCCGTGGTCTTCACGTAGCGCAACTCAACTTCACCCGCGGTTACCATGCTCCTCGTCCAATGCCACTTCACTCTCATGTGCTTCGTGAGTCCATGCAACACAGGGTTCTTAGCAAGAGCAATGGCACCCTGGCTGTCACAGTACAGTGGGGTAGGTCCTTGCTGCTCCTCCCCCAATTCAGCCAACAAACGCCGCTGCCACACAATCTCCCGTACGGCACGGAAGAGTGCCATGTACTCGGACTCCACCGAGCTCAAAGCTTGGTCAACCTGCTTCTTGCTCTCCCAAGCAGTTGGGCCTCCACCAACACAGCATATGAAGCCTCCCACACTTGTCATGTCCTCTAGTTCTGATGCATATGAAGCATCCGAGTAGGCGGTGAGGAACAAACGCCCGGGTTCAACACCATCCGCGCCCTTTTGGCGCCTTTGTGCCGCCGCCGAGTATTGCAGCCCAACGGTCGGTGTTTGGCCAAGATACTTGGCCACCCTCATTCCAGCTGCTACCTGCTCCTCATTAGGGCATTGCACAACCCTAGCCAGCTGCCCGGTAGCGAACGCGACGTCCGGTCGGGTGTTTACCGCCGCATACATGAGGCTGCCCACCAACGAGTGAAATCGGCGCCTCTCCTCTTCACCAACGCTCTCCTCCTCTGGTCCCTTCACACACTTGAACCCAGAGGGAAAGGGTGTAGCCACATGGCCTTCACTCTGCCCAAAGTTGGCAGCCAATGCCT
The DNA here is from genome assembly GCA_947471745.1 of Closterium sp. Naga37s-1. NCBI lineage: Eukaryota > Viridiplantae > Streptophyta > Zygnematophyceae > Desmidiales > Closteriaceae > Closterium > Closterium sp. Naga37s-1. The sequence goes on along the minus strand of CANJKZ010000774.1, from coordinate 3,006,847 downwards.
CCAGGTACTTTCGTTGATGCACCCGCATGCACCGCTTCTCCACATCTCGTTCGATGTGGAGCCCAAGGTAGAAGCTCACGTCACCAAGGGCCTTGCACTTGAACTTGTCTTGAAGCTTCAGCATCACCTCCTTCACAAGGTCAGAAGAGGGTGAGAAAATGAGGATGTCATCCACATAAACCACCATGAAACTCCTCTGCTCCCCCTCGCCAAGCATGAACAAGGAGTGATCGGCCGTTGAGGGAGTGAAGCCGATCCCCTCCAACACTTCGCGCAGCTTCATGTACCATTGCCTAGGGGCCTGCTTCAGCCCATAGAGGGCCTTCTTCAGCTTCCACACTCTGCCACTACCATCATCAAACCCCTCTTTCTGCGCCATAAAAATCTCCTCCTCAAGGATGCCGTTAAGGAATGCCGTTACGATGTCCATTTGCTTTACTACCCATCCTTTGATGGCGGCTCCCGCGAATAGGGTTCGCAGCGTCGTCGGCTTCACCACAGGGGCAAACAGCTCCTTGAAGTCCACCTTCTCCTTCTGCTGGTACCCCTTGGCTACAAGCCTAGACTTGTAGCGCTCGATCTTGCCGTCGGCATCCGACTTGATTTTGAAGAGCCACTTGGACGTTATCGCCGTACGCCCCTCCGGTAGCTCCACCAATTCAAACGTGTCATTCTCCTCGATGCTCCTCAGCTCACTCTCCATGGCCTTCTTCCACTCCTCAGCATCACTACTCTCCAAAGCCTCCTTGAGAGTTGCTGGTTCTCCCGGCATCTCCACCGGAGAGAAGAACGCGAAGGCACACTCCTCGTAGTCACTCTCCTCGTCGTCTCCGACCATCATTGCCGCTCCGGCCAGGGCTGTCTTGCCCTGCTTTCCCGGCGCATCATAGGTCAGCCTATTAGGGGGTTGAACTCTCCTCTTCCCCCTTCCTTCCTCCTCAGCTGCAGGGACTTGAAGGCCTTGGCGTTGCTGCGGTGTGGCTCGAATCCGTGGAGCACTCGTAGTACGGGAAGGGAGTGACGGTGCACGCTCGCTCACTTGCTGCACCTCCTCCTCTTCTTCCTCTGCATCATTGGCCTCCTCTCCCCCATTCACAAGGGAGGATTGCCTTGTGGTTGTGCTGCCGCTGCTCAGCTCCAAAGGCAGCTCCACATGCTCCAAACCGGAACTCTTCACCTCCCCAAACCGCACGCCTATCTTCGCCTCATTCTCCGCCTTCCAATCCTTGTACATGAAGTTCTCCATGAACTTGCAGTCCCTGCTCACCAAGAACTTCTTGGTGAATGGGTCCCAAAGAAGCCATCCCTTGCTGTTTTGAGCCATGCCCAAGTGCACGGCCCACACCGCCTTGGCACCAAGCTTGTTGTGCCGAAGATGCTTAGGCACGAGCGCCATGCACATGCACCCGAACACCCGAAGCATATCCACCTTTGGCTTCCTTCCTAGCCACTCCACATAGGGCACCCATTTGTCTGCTCCCACATGAGTCAAGGCTCTGTTCTTGGCCACACACGCGCTCCGCACCGCATCAGGCCAGAAATAGTCGGGTAGCCCGGCTTCAATGAGCAACCCGCGTGCCGCCTCCGTGATTGTGCGGTTCGCTCGCTCGGCGATGCCGTTCATTGCAGGGGAGTATGGCATGGTGAGGGAGTGCCGAATACCATTCTTCTTCAGCCACAACCCAAACTCCTTGCTCAGGAACTCTCCTCCTCGATCGGTGCGGATTGACTTGACTAGACGGTCTTGTTGCCGCTCCACCATCGGGAACCAATCCGTCTTCAACGTTTCAGCCACGTCGCTCTTCTTGGCCAGCACGTACACCCAAGTCATGCGGGTGTAGACGTCGACAATGGTGAGAAAATACTCAGCTCCAGCAGCTCCAAGCTTCAGGGGGCCCACCACGTCCATCACCACCTCATCAAGCGGTGCCTTTGCCGTTGCCTCCGAACTAGGGAACGGAAACCGGGTGAACTTGGCTTGAATACACGTCGGGCAGCCAAGCACCTCATCGGGCTCCCCCTTCACACGTATGCCAGCAACCATCTCATTCTTCACTAGCTGCTGCAAGATGGGCAGGGCCACATGCCCCATGCGCCGATGCAAGGTGAGCCAATCACACTCCCCCGTAGCCGAAGTTGGATTGGAGAATGCCGCGCTCGCAATAGCGCCCCACATACTCTCTCCGTAGTCCTCCTCCACTGCTGCCTCTGGGTTCTCCTCACCCTTTTGCTGCTCCTTGGTTGCTGCACCACTCTCCTTAGGTTCACTGAACTTGCTGGTCCCTCCAGGTTTGCTCTTCTTGAGCTCATTCTCCTTAGCGCGACCGTTCGCGCCATCGTCGCTACCGACCGCTCCATCCTTGGTGCTGATGCTTGCTGCCACTTGCCTCTCCTTAGGCATAGGGACCACTGGGATCTGCCACATCTCGTTGTAGACATCCCTGTCCTCATGAAGGTCCCAAAGAATTCGATCGCCAAGCCTTGCGGTGTAGGTCTTGGCTCCCTTCGAGTTCGTGTCCATGCCGGCCTTTGCCAACCGCCGCACGGAAATCAGGTTTGCAGCAAGGCTGGGCACCCAAAGCACGTTCTTGAGGCCCACCATCTTCCCATCAGCACCCTTGAACATGGCCTTGCCCATGCCTTTCACCTCTGCTCGCTGCCCCAAAGCCGATGTGACATGCTTCACCGGTGACGGCTCGAGTTCGGTGAGCAAGTCCGGGCGAGGTGTCATGCTATAGGTAGCGCCACTATCAATCACCCAATAGTCCAGGGGGTGTAGGGTCACCTTCCCCACAGCTGCTGGCTCCTCAAAGCCTTCATCCTTCTCTGGACCAGCCGGTACTTGCGTCGACACGAAGTAGAATAGACCCGGGTATCGATCGTCGCTCGGGTCCTTGTCGTTGTCTCCGCTCTTCATGTTTGCAGCTCCGCCACCGCGACCGCCACGGCCTCCACGGCCTCGTCCTCTCCCTCCTCCTGCTCCTCTACCCTCTTGGCCTTGAGCAGGGGTCCAACCATCAGGGAGTTTGTAGCAGTCGCGCCACATGTGTCCGCTCTTGTGGCAATAGTGACACTCGCCGTCGAATCGGCCGCGACCGCGTCCGTAGCTCTTGTCGTCGCTGCCGTAACCGCCACTCCTGCGGCCTCCGCCGAAGTTGCTGCCACCAAACCTTCCTCCCCCTCGTCCTCTGCCTCTTCCTCGACCATATCCACGGCCGATGCTCGCTGCCCCAGCGCCATCTGCACTCGCCAACTCACGGCGGCGGAAATCCTCTTGAAGGATAGCTCGCTTCACGTCTTCAAGCGAGAGGCAGGGCAAGTCGCGATTAAGGTTGATGATGAGCGAGGACCATGACTCTGGGAGTAAGGCCAGCAACTTGGTCTTCTTTTGGAGATCACTGTAGTTCAAATCAGCTCCCTCAAGCCGCGTCAACAAGTCGAAGAATTTCTGCACCCCTTCTTCAACCGCTTCGTTTTCTTCAATTCGTAGTGCCGCCATTTGCCGTTCCAACACCACCGCTACCGCCGCTGTTCCAGGAGCATGTACACCCTTGAGAGCAGCCCATGCCTTTGGTCCTTTCTCTGGTGGAATGGCTTGATGTGACGGATCTGACTGCTCCCCAACGCTTGCCCAAGTAAGAGATAGCCTTGTGCGCTCTTCCGCACCCACGGGCTCTTCTCCGGGTCGTTCTCGGGGCGCTTCTCCGTTCCTTCCATCACCTCCAGCAGGTCATAGTGGTCAAAGATGTTCTCCATCTTGAAGGACCATTCAGCAAAGTTGTCACCGTTGAACTTGTCAAGCCCAAACACCATAGGCTCATCCCTAGGTGGGCCAAGACTTGGTTGCATGGGCGCCATGGCTGAATCACGGGGTTGGCCTTGAGCTTGAGCTTCTCCACTGCCACCAGCACCTCTGCCACCCCTTTCCTCAGGTCCAGACATTGTCGAAACTGCTCCAAGGGGCTCTGATACCACTTGTTATAGTCACAATAGGCTTGAATGTGCCTAAAACGAAAGATAGAGAGCACAGACGGATTTCTGCACAGCGGATTCAAACGTTGATAGCGTTCTGCTCACAGATGCAAATGACTTGATTCAAATTGGATCTGGAGCGTCTTCCCGTCGTCTACAATTATCAATTTAGATTGCACGATTTGATAAAGAATTGACGACACAGCGTCGGTTTGAACGAACGGTACTATGGCAGCCACTATAGTCTTAGAACACAAGATAGGAAGAGTTACGAGTTGGGAATGACTCCCAGCTCCTACAAACCCCAAGAGCCGAGGTACAGTGATGTGGAACAGTGCCACACTGTCCCCAACCACGAAGGGTCTCGAAACTACCCTTCACTAGGGCCTACACCAAGTGAAATGTTACACTACACAAAGTAATGTAACTATCTTCAATATCTTGAGGTGTACCCTTTTGGCAAGCTTCGAAATCACTTGAGGCTTGACACCAAGGCTCGGGCTCTTCATCACAAACTCATCCTTGAGTTCTTGATGGGTCTGCTGCACACACCTGCGACACGCCGAACGTTCGACACAGGACAAAATATAAACCGCGCACGACAAAATAGAAACCGCGCGCGAGACACAAACGACCGCGTAACACGCGTCTAGCGATAACTCGCTATTGACTCGACACACACACTCGACATCATGACTCAACATTCACACACAATTATAAGCATGAAATATATATTATCCCATGCCCTCATACCATTCCATACACACACACATTCACGCACACGGACAACAAGCCGAGTGCAAACCGTAGGGTTGCACCAACAGAGAGGGGGCAGGCCGCCGTGTGAAGCAGTGCAGGGACTATTGTGGGTGGGGCAGGGGCTGGAGGATGGAAGGGGGGAAGGGGGGTGAGTTACAAGGGAGCAGCTGATAAGGGGGGTGAGTTTAAGGGGGGTGGTTGAATTGAGGGTGAGGACCTGGGGGTTGTTAAGAGGGCCGGCCGGTAGTGAGCTGTCACGCTCATGCACGCTCCCCCACCTCCTCTCCTCATCCCTCACTCACCTCCCCTTTTGTAAAGGGGGTTAGTAAGAGGGATGGCTGGCAATGAGCTGTCATGCTCATGCACGCTCCCCCACCTCCTCTCCTCATCTCTCTCACTCACCTCCTCCTTCGTTCTTATCTCCTCTCACCTCCTCTCTCTTTCTCTCGCCCCCTCTTCCTCATTTACCTCCTTGCCGTCTTCCACTGCGGGTGGTGTACCCCTTCAGGGGATGTTTCTGCACATGATTCTTCACTGCAGGCAGTTAGGGGGTGTGTCATAATATAATTGTGACATTATATTATAACTGCCTGTAGTGTAGATTTAGTGTAGTTATATTCCTTGTAATTGTGGTGAACCTCCTTGTTCTTGCCTATATCTTGTATCTCCTTTCTTATAATGCATCATTCATTCCTCCTTTCCATTCTCTCTCGACACTCAACTCTCTCGACACTCACTAGCCATGGCTCCTAAGTCTAGCTACTATTCTAACACAAAGTATCAACAAAATTTGTTGCTTGCGGATAGCGTGAAAGGGGAAAACGCAAAAATCCTTGTTGACACGGGTGCAATTGTTTCCCTCATTGACGAAAAGTGGGTCACAACACGCATGATCCTCGTTGAAGGACCGTCTTGCCCCATTCCCCTTGGTGATGATAGCATCATCCCAAGCAAAGGGCGGACACGGATCAACATGGAGATTGAGGGTTATCACGAAGAGATCTGCGCGTATGTTTGACCCCTTCTCGCAGGCATCGATCTTGTCCTTGGAATGGATTGGCTTCGAGCGAATGAAGTCAAGCTCGGTTTCCAGGACACTACGGTCTCATTCTCAAAGAATGGTGACACTGTCCAATGGCAAGTGCCTAAGGACTTGAACACGAATGAGCAGCACACGTCGGAGCGTTCCGATCTGAGTTTTGCGCTCGCAGACGAGTTCGGACAGCATGTTCAACAAGCCGATACCTTCTTTGTGGTACAGCTTGAGAATGCTGAACACGAGATGTTTGGGGTCGAGGATTTCCCGCCTCAGATGAAAGCACTGGCGGACGAGTTTGCGGAGGTTTTTTAGCCCATCCCAGATGGCCTTCCTCCGGACCGTGCTGTCGGTCACACCATCCCAGTGGAGCCTGGAAAACTCCCACCTTTTAGACCTCTGTATCGCCTCAGTCCAGCTGAGTACGTGGAGGCAAAAGAACAAATTGAGGAATATCTTAGGAAGGGATGGATTGAACCAAGCGCATCACCTTACGAAGCGCCGATCCTGTTCGTGAACAAAAAGGGCGGAGGGTTACGCATGTGCGTAGACTACCATGCTTTGAACAAGATAACGGTGAACAACAGGTACCCTCTACCACAGATAGAGGATCTGCTTGATAAACTCCAAGGTGCCCAGTGGTTCAGCGCATTGGACCTCCCACAGGGGTATCACCAATTGCGCATCACTGAAGAAGATGTACCCAAAACGGCTTTCCTATCACCGTTTGGTCATTTTCAGTGACGAGTGCCGAGCTTTGGCTTGACCAATGCTCCTACATCTTTTCAGAGGGCTACAAATGATGTCTTTCGCAAGGCGATTGGACAATTAGTCCTAGTCCATGTGGATGACATCTTGGTTTATTCTAAGACGGAAGAGGAGCACACGCGACACCTTAAGTGGGTGTTAGGGAAACTACGAGAGCATAAATTCTATGCTCCTCTGTAGAAATGTCATTTCTACAAACGCGAGTTGGAATATCTTAGCCATCTCGTGGGAAACAATGGTCTCAAAGTAGACCCAAAGAAAGTTGTAGCAGTCCAGAACTGGCTGGTGCCACAAGATGTGGGTCAGATCAGGTCGTTTTTTGTGACTGGCAAACTATTTTCGTCGATTCTTGCATAATTATTCTACCATTGTTGCTCAATTGACGGCCCTCACTCGCAAGATTAGTGCTTGGCAATGGACACGGCAATGCCAAAAGGCATTCGACGAGGTCAAGCGAATGCTGACCAACGCTCCGGTACTGGTTTTACCAGATTCGATGAAACCCTATGAGGTTGTTACTGACGCCTCATTGATAGGGATTGGGGATGTCCTATTGCATGAGGGGAGACCAATGGCATTTGAGAGTCGAAAGCTCTCCCCGGCAGAGCAGCGCTATACGACGTCCGAACAGGAACGGTTGGCGATCGTTCATGCACTACGAACATGGCGATGTTATCTGGAGGGTGTGGACTTTGTGGTTACGACCGACCACTGTCCAGACACCTACTTCTCCACCCAAGCCACGCTTACTCGACATCAAGCCCGATGGGCGGAACTCCTTAGTGGGTTCACTTTCGAAATTCGATATCGAGCAGGTTCGACGAACCTGGCTGACCCCCTCAGCAGACAGCCGATAGGGGCAGCAACACGGCTAGACGACACAGAGGATGCAGCAGTATTTTCTTCTTGCTTCAGTGTCCTAGCAATGGCTAGTGTGAGTGAGATTACCTTCAGTGGTTTTCTGAAACGCATTCGCACAGGGTATCAAATTGACTCCTGTTTTCATAACCCCTCGAAACACGAAGGAACTCAAGTGGGAGCATGAGCTCTAGTGGCGTGTGCGGAGATTCACTCTACAACGGTAGTGAGCTAGACTATGGGGGTTGGCACGAACTACTAGGAGTGATCGTAGCTTTGCCTAGTTCCTTAGTGCTTGCACAATCACGGGAGAAATCGGCAAGAGTTTCCACTAGCAAAGTTTACATTACATAATAGTTGAACAAGCAATGACAACAATTACTACATCATGCACCTAGCAACTCTGCAGCTAGCCTGGTCGACCGACAGCACAGCATGGTCAACCGCCTGCCAGCATTGCGTAGAGGAGCCGCGCCAGCACTGCAGAAAGGCGACCTGCCAACACAGCAGGTCGACGATGTGCCAACGCTGCAGCAAAGTGGCTGTCCAGCGTTGCCCCGTAGAAGATAGCAGTGCGCACGCTCGCAGGTGCGCGCAGACGATTGGCCCGACTTGCACCATTGTGCATCCGTCGGCTGTTGTCTGCGCCTGACGAGCCACATCGACTTCGGGATACCAACCCGAAGTCGCCTTCGCCATCGCGACCTCGACGACGTTCGCGTGCCTCCGCAGAACTCGCCGAGCAGGTTACCCGGTCGACTTGGACAACCCCATGTGCTCTGGTCGACCACCAAGTGCCTCTAGTCGACCACCGGGTCCCTCTGGTCGACCACCAGGTGCCCCTGGTCGACCACAGCTCCCGTCGAGCTACCCCCTGGTCGACGGACCCCTTCCGTCGACCAGAACTGTTAGCTGTTGTCGCCGAGCTCCCCTCGTCGACCACTGCTCACTTGTCAGGTCAACGGACTGCTCCGTCGACCTCCTGGTCGAACTGCCCTTGCTGGTCGACGGCCCACCCGTCGCCTAGACCGGTCAGTTGCAGTTGTCGAGCTCCCTGGCCGACAGCAACACCACAGCGGTCCCCTGCAGCTCGACGAAGACTGTCGAGCAGCTCTCCCACTGTGAACGGTCGGCTACTACTCCCGTACATCCGACCAAGTTGTCGGCGTTGCCCAAGAGAGGGCGGGGCCAACACTCCACTCCCGTTAACAGCGTATAAAGGAGATTGTTGCACCTCACGTAGGTAACCTGCGGAATGACATTCTGGAAGAAGTGCATGCCACTAAGTACGGAGGACACCTAGGGGTCAAGAAGACCAGGTGGGCCTTCAGTGATGTGTACTGGTGGCCGGGATTGGGCACTGAGGTCCAACAATTCGTGGCGCGCTGCGACGCATGCGCACGAAATAAAACGGACACAAAGAAGCCTGGTGGTTTGCTTCAACCACTCGAGATCCCGAATGAACCTTGGGAGAACGTATCCATGGACTTTATCATGGATCCTCCCAAGACTCGTGATGGCCATACAGAGATCCTAGTGTTTGTGGATCGTCTAACAAAAATGATTCATTTCGTGGCTACAACAACTGACGTATCTGCGGAAGATACGGCCAAATTGTTTGTGGCGCATGTTTTCCACTTACACAGGTTATCACGTGTATTGGTGTCCGAACGGGATCCGCGCTTCACAAGACGGTTCTGGCAAGAAGTCACACGGACACTAGGAACGGAGCTTAAGATGTCATCAGCGTTCCACCCACAAACCGATGGGCAGACAGAACGAACAAACCAGACACTTGAGTAGATGCTTTGTTCATCCATTGGCCCAACTCAGGATGATTGGGACGAGTTGTTGCCTGTTGCTGAATTCGCAGTGAACAATTCAGTTAATGAAGGTACACGTGAGAAACCTTTCATTCTGAACTGTGGTCGGCATCCCACAACACCTGCTACGCATGGGATCGGTGGATTAAAAATTCCAGCCGCTTAAGACTTTGTTGGCAAGCAGCAAGAAGCGCTTAAGTCTACTCGCCATTGGCTGCAACTCTCACAGCAGCGACAAAAGTCTTACGCCGACATGAAACGCCAAGAAGTCACATTTGAGGTCGGAGACAAAGTTTTGTTGAGCATGAAGAACATTCGTCTCAAAATCCCTGGAGCACGAAAGCTGTTCCCTCGATGGATTGGGCCATTTGAGGTGATCAAGCGTGTTGGTGTGGTAGCTTACAAGCTTAAGCTACCTGATACACTACAGATTCACAACGTCTTCCACGTGTCTCTGTTGAACAAGTACTTGGAGAGGGCAAGTACTTGCCGCCACCAACGATCGTCCTGGGGGAGGAACTGTTTTATGAAGTCGAACGAGTGCTGATGCATCGTGATCGACAGCGCAGCCACAAGACAGTACGAGAGTTCCTCATCAAGTGGAAAGGCTATGGGCCTGAATACAACTCATGGGAGGCAGAAGAGCATTTGACTGAAACTGCAGTTCAGTCATACATGGCAGATCTGGCCCGACGAGCTGCCGCACAACCAGCGGATGGTGTTGACCGTGGTCGTAATGTGACACGGCGTGCTCGAAGCGCTCGTCCTCAGAAGCACCCTAAGGCAACGGGGACGTTGCCACCTAGGGGGGGAGGAGTGTAACGCCTACTCTACCTAACTACCGCGAGTTTCCTAAGTCAACATCGAGAGAGCGCTCGATGAGAAATGACGTGAAGGCAATCGGGAAGGTTGAGTTGGAGAGGAAGATTGGCTTGGGATTTCCAACCCTCAACCTTGAGGCTTGGAAACTTCCAACCCATCAAAGTGAAGATTGGAAAGATTGGATTTCTGACCAATCACATTATGCCAGTTGTTGTTACAATCCAACCAAACAACAAAGCAACCATACAAATCTATTGAGTTGGGTTTTCCCAACCAAACAAAGATGCCACCTAGGCTCCAAGCCTATGAGCTCCCCAACCATGGAAGCCATGGTTGGGAAGAGCCCCCAAGGGGTATTGTGGAAGGGGTTAGAGCTAACAAGCTCATTCCTCACTTCCCAACTCCAACTTACCAATTTGGAAATGGGATTTCTCTAAGACTTTGGATTCTCCTAACAAACTCTCCTACTCAAAATCCCTAACAAGAAGCTACCTACCTACTCAAGTTTCATCAACAACCATCTCAAGTTCTCCTCTCAAGCTCCTTAATAATATTTCAAGGCTAGAATATCCTTTGGTGGGCTTAGTTTAATCTTGGAAGCCTTGTATCTTGATTTTATATGTATTGTCAAGGAGGATTTATATTTAACACACGGTTGCCCGTTGTTATAAGGGTCGTGGCTGTTACACTCAGTGATCCCATTGACATGCTGTGGGAGTACCTCTGGCACAAAGCCGTCCTCTACCAGCTGCTGCCACCCGGCTCCCCCCACCCCATCAATCCCCTTCCCTTCTCACCCATGTCACCCATGCCACCCATATCAATCACCCATTTCTTCTTCCAGCCGCCACCCCCAGTGATCCCATAGACATGCAGCCAAAGTATCTCTGGCACAAATTTTTCCGCTACCTGCTGCTACCGCCTGGCTCCTCCCACCCCGAGACTCCCCTTCTCCGGGGCAGACAGATCACTCCATGGTATCTCGCCGCCATAGAGCAGCCCACAGTGCGCAAAGACCTGCCCGTGAAATTTGTGGACCCTCATTTCACGCCAACCGGGCAGCATTGGAAGAAAGCAAGGAGCTATGGCAGTGGGTGGGCGCTGCTGTGCTGCGCCATGGCCAGCAAGAGGCTCCTCTCGCTCGTCCTCTCCTTCTCCGTGAGTTGTGCTCTGCTCTGTGTCAGAAGAATGAACGAGAATGGATGAACTATGAAACAGTTGGGTAAGTACTAACCCTAATTGGGTTGTACCCCTTATGGGCTACCCCACTATAGCCTACACAAATGTAAGCACCATAATATTCTGACACACCCCCATAGGCAAAGTGGGGGAGAACAAGTGGTCACAAGACCAGTCAAGAAAAGCAAAGCAAGCTCAGGGTGGATCACAAAGTCACCACACAGTCTGAGCACAAGCAAAGGGCCACAAGGCCAGTTCACATGCAGAGTTATATAAAAGAGAACAAACAATACAGTGATCATACCCTAGCAAGTGTAAGCATGCAGGTATATATATAGATCACAGTACAATCAAAGTCACGTAGTGAGCAAGTGAGGCAAAGTAGGCACAAGGCCTAACACAGTAGAGAGGCACTGATGATCACCAGGCGGAAGTGCCTTGGTGAATATATCAGCAGTGTTGGCCCGAGTGGCCACGTACGCAAGACGAAGCTGGCCACGCTGCTGCAACTCTCGAGCAAGGAACTATCGCAGAGCGATGTGCTTCGTTCGGTGCTCCAGTCTGTGCTCCTGACACAAGGCAATCATGGCCTTGTTGACTACGTATAGAACTAGAGGCGAACAAGGTTGCTCTCCCAAGTCAGTCAGCAGGTAGGTGAGCCAGCGTAGCTCCTGTGCAGCCATGGCCCCAGCGTAGATCTCAGCCTCACAACTGGAGCTGAGAACTGAAGACGAGCGGGTAGACCGCCAGGAAACAAAGCCGGAACCGAGGCTGAAGATCAAACCCTGTGACGACCGCTGCGTAGCTGAGTCGTCAACCCAAGAAGCGCCTGCGTGACCAGTGAGGACAACTCGAGCCCGTCCTCCAAGCACGAGCCCCATGCCCGACGTATTGCACAAGTAACGCAGTACCCTCTTCACAGCATCCCATTGCACATTTTGGTGCCTACTAGGAGCCACGTAGCGAGCCAGGAGGCTGAGAGGGTACTCGAGGTCAGGTCGTGTGCATGTCATCAGGTACATGAGGCAACCCACAAGCTCTGGATACGGACCACTCGGCTCTACGGACTCGTCCAAAGGTGGAGCTGAGAGCGAGTGGCTAGTAGACAGAGGAGTGGGTTGTGGCGAGGAGAACTGGAGGCCGAAGCGCTGAAGGACCTGGTGCACCATGTGTGACTAAGTCAAGGTGATGGTGCGCCATGCTCTGTCCCGGGTGATCTGCAAGCCAAGATAGCTGCGCAGCTCACCCAGGTCAGTGCAGGTGTGTCTCTTCTGCACCTCCGACTTCACAAGGGTTAGTGCCTCAGTGTCAGCAATGGCAAAGACCAGGTCGTCGATGTACACGAGGATGTAGAACGGCGGCAGTGACGTGTCGGTGCGTAGAAACAGCGACGGGTCAGCAGTAGAAGAAGTAAACCCCAGAGCCGCAAGTGTAGTCCTCAGTGTGTCGTGCCACTCGTGAGGCGCCTGGCGGAGACCGTAGACTGGCTGCCGGAGGCTCCACTAGGTACCTGCAGGAAACGACCCAGTGCAGCCAGGTTGGCGGCGCAGCCATATCTCCTCGTGCAGGCTGCCCTGCAAGAAAGCTGTGCTGAAGTCCAGAGAGTGTAACTCGTAGTCACGCTGAGCAGCGATGTGCAGCAACACCCAAAGAGTAGTCATCTTTGGGGTGGGGGAGAAGGTCTGGAAGTATTCGACCCCCTGTCGCTGACTAAAGCCTCTAGCAACGTAACGCGCCTTGAAGGCAGGCGGAGAACCCGGCGGCCGCTTCACCCTGAAAATCCACATGCCATCGACTATGTTTGCTCGAGACGGGGGAACTGCGTCGACGTAAGTGCCTGTGGACTTCCAGGATGCCATCTCGGAATCCATGGCTGCCTGCCACTAAGAGGAGTAAGGACCCGTAATCCCCTCTGCGTAAGAGCGCTGGGTTGGGATGTCTGGTGCATCCGGGTCTCCCTCAGGGGCAAGCAGCATGGAAGCGAAACGAGGTACAGCAGCTGCAAGACACTCAAAGTCCTCCTGCCTGTCCACAAGGACGTCCGTGCCAAGAGCACACTCACCCCCGACGGACGGAGGACCTTCAGAAGCAGACTCAGCAACAAGAGCAGTGGCGTAGTCTAGATGACAGGTAGCAGCAAAGTCGACCAGCTCAGCAACGAGGGCAGACGCAGCAGTGGATTCAAAAGAAGGGCCAGTGACAACAGTGGCGAGGAGACGAGAGACAGTGGGACTGGCAGCATGAGCAAGGTTAGACTCAGAGTCAGGGACGGCAGGAAGAGAGGACTCAAAAGGAGGCGGCAGAGGAACACGCAGTGGAATAGAGGAAGGACGAAGTGCCATAGCGTGGGTGCCAGGGACAGGAGGAGGAAGCGGACGAGGAACCCTACGACCAGTGCGAACAGCGCGAACAGGCAACGCACGACGAGATCAGGCTCACGATGCTTTGTAAGACCTCCAGTCTGCTCAGTGTAAGGAGAGGGAGCAGGCAGTGGGGAGGCTGGCTGTAACGGCGGCTGTGACTTGTCAGGCGGCGGACACATCAAGGGAGGAGTAAGGCCAGCAGAACACGGGAGACCAAGAACATACTGAAGTAGGGGAACGAAGTACGGTCGCGGCCGCACAGTGCCTCCAGCACCAGTACTGCCAGACACAGCACCCCCAGCTCTAGCTCCTCCGGCACCAGCGCCACCAGGGCCAGTGACTCCAGCTCCAGCGCCAACAGCTCCAGGGTCTCCCGCTCCAGCTCCTCCAGCGCAAGTGCCTCCAGCTCCAGCGCCTCCAGGCTCCGCAGGGTCTCCAGCCACAGCTCCTCCAGCTCCAGCGCCCCCAACACTACTAGTCTCGGCAGCTCCAGTACCTCTGGTACGAGCACCTCCAGGACCAGCAGCTGTAGCACCGCCGGTACCACCAACTCCAGCAAAAACTCCAGCACCACCAGCACCAGTGTCTCCAGCGGCAGGGTCTCCAGCTCTGGCAGCTCCACTCCGAAGGCGCGTGCGCTGAGCAAACCACTCGCGCAGCTGCTGCGGGGAGAGAGGCTCCGGCCGGGGAGACAGTCGTGGCGAAGCACCCGCAGGACCTCCAGAAGAAGCAGTACCCCGCGGCCCAGCACCCCCAGACTTCGCACCCTCAGACTCAGCACCCCCAGGCTCCACACCCCCAGGCTCAGCACCCCCAGACTCCACACCAGCAGGCGCAGCACCCCCAGGCTCAGCACCCCCAGACCCGGCACCCTCAGACTCAGCACCCCCAGGCTCCGCACCCCCAGACGCAGCACCTCCCGACGCAGCACCTCGAGCAGCACCTGAGCCGACCGCTACCTCAACAAGCACAGTACCAGGGAGAGGGTCTACCTGAGACACACCTGAGGGAGCATGACCCTAGGAGGGGAGGGGGTCTACCGGAGGGGGGACCAGGAGCAAGGAAGAGCGGCGGGGATGGGGGAGGGGCAGAGCGGTAGGGGAAGAGACGGTAAAAGGGAACCGACTCATCAAACGTGACGTCCTGAGAGGGGAAGACATGGCGCAAGGTGGGGTGGTAAAACTGCCTACCAGGCACGTCAGGGGGAAAGCCAAGGAAGACGCAGGGAACAGCGCGGGCGGAGAGCTTGTCCGTAAAGATATCGCGAACAAAGGCACGAGAACCCCAGACCCGGAATCCCCGACCCATCGCCAACCTTCCCCGTCCAACGCAGTGTAGGCGAGGTCTCCGGCAAGGAGACACGGGGCCAGAAGTTGAGCTGATGCGCAGCGTACCGGACCGCAAACGACCACCGAAAATGGGGAGCAGCCACATGGATCATGGAGGTACGAGCGACCTCCATGACTAAGCCAATGCGGCGCTCAGCAATCCCATTTTGCTGAGGGGAGTCTGGAAGAGTGAACGATTGGAGAATGCCTTCCCCACAACCTATGTCCCGCAAGAGGTCGGAGGAGAACTCACCACCTCTGTCAGAGTGCAGATGCAGGACAGGAAGGTCCTGGCGGAACCGCATGCGAAGCTGGAGACGGACTGTGCGGATCCAAGGGATCAAGACATCAGGGACCTCACCCTTGCTGCGCAAGGGGAAGACCGTGGTGTAACGCGTGTAGTCGTCAACAACCAGTAGAAAGTAGCGCTCGCGGCCCTATCCACTAACGCGGGCTGGGCCCCACACGTCCATGTGGAGAGTCTGTAGGGGAGCAGTCGTCGGGGGAAACGAGGAGGTGTGAGGAGTGGCGCGCTGCCGCCCCTCGACGCAACGAAGGCAGGGCGGGGCAGGCGAAGGCGGGAGGGGAGGCAGAGACCTGGGAATACCAGAGACAAGGAGGCGGGAGTGCATGCCACGCAGGCATGGCAGGGAGGGGTGACCAAGGCGGTGGTGCCAAAAGAGATTCTGGTGCGACAGGAGGCGACATGAGCAAGGGGGTGCTACCTGATCTCACACAGACACCTGGGCAGACGCAGCTACCTGAGGAGGCTCGGTAGCCAGTGTGTACAGACTCGACCCAGGCCGACGAGTGAACGTGGCCAGGTGACGGCCCGTCCGTGTACACGTGCAGATCGACACACGCTGACCCCCAGGAGTGGTGGTAGTGACCATCGCATCCTGAAGGGCAGCGGTACTCACCAGGTTCGTAGAGAACGAGGGGAGGTGAAGACCTGACAGTGAGCCGGACGGAACCGCCGGACACGGAAGAACAGTGGAGGAACGGGCAACGACTGGGCCCCCTGAAGGGTCAGCCAGTCTGACCGGGACAGGTGCAGAGAGAGGAGTGAGGGTGGTGCTATCACGAAAGAAGCAGCGTGAGGCACCTGAGTCCAGTGTAAAGGTGTGCAAGGCCTCAGTAGGCGCAGTACTAGGAGAGCAGACTCACTAGCACCTAGAGCAGTAGCCTCTATACTTGGGTCAGGCGGCATACACAGGTAACAGTCACCCTCAGCACTAAGAGACAAGGCATACATAGCAGCAAGAATAGCATCAAAGTCTAGGTCAAAGATAGCAACTCCAGACCTAAGCAGATCTGCCCAGCGGGGGCGCTCGGCCTCGTCACCAAACTCTGCGCGCCAAGCGTCGTCGAGGCGGGAGAAGCATCAGTGCTGAGTGTGAAACTTCCCGCATGTCTGACCAGCACGGTCACTCGTGCGAATGACATACGGGCAGCTACCACTACCCCCAGACGCCCCACGCTGAGAAAACCACTCACGAAGCTGCTGGGGCAACGGGGTCTCGCTCCGACGCTGCTACTGCTGCCTCTGGCTTCCGCCAGAACCTCCACGCTGAGTAGCTCCAGCCCAACCGCCACCACACCCACTGCCGCCACTACCGCCACCCCCACCGCTGCCACCATTGCCTCCACCACCGCCCCCATGTTAGAATCCTAAGGTGAGAATGGTCGACTAGGAAACAAGGAAGGGTACAAGTAGAATGTCGAGAGAATTCTGTACCCCCTAAGGCTAAACCCACTATAGCCTAGACAAGTGTAAACACATGAACTAAGCCTAGATATAACTAAGTATATATGTTTGACACACCCCCATAGGCGAAGTGGGGGATAGCCAGAACAAGTAATGGTCCCAAGACCAGTCAAGAAAATCAAAGCAAGCTCAGGGTGGATCACAAAGTCACCACACAGTCCGAGCAAAAGCAAAAGGCCACAAGGCCAGCTCACATGCAGAGTTATATACAGAGAACAAACAATACAGTGATCATACCCTAACAAGTGCAAGCATGCAGGTATATAGATAGATCACAGTACAGGCAGAGTCAGGCAGTAAGTAAGTGAGGCAAAGTAGGCACAAGGCCTATCACAGTAACAAAGCGCTGATGGTCACTAGGCGGAAGTGCCTTGGTGAAGACATAAGCAGTGTTGGCCCGAGTGGCCACGTACGCTAGACGAAGCTGACCACGCTGCTGTAACTCTTGAGCAAGGAAGTATCGCAGAGCGATGTGCTTCGTTCTGTGCTCCAGTCTGTGCTCCTGACACAAGGCTATCATTGCCTTGTTGTCTACGTACAGGACTGGAGGCGAACGAGGCTGCTCTCCCAAGTCGGTCAGCAAGTAGGTGAGCCAGCGTAGCTCCTGAGCAGCCATGGCTCCGGCGTAGATCTCAGCCTCACAGCTGGAGCTGAGAACTGAAGACGAGCGGGTAGACCGCCAAGAAACCGAGCCGGACCCGAGGCTGAAGGTGTAACCCTGCGACGACCGCTGCGTAGCTGAGTCGTCAACCCAAGAGGCGTCTGCGTGACCAGTGAGGACAATTGGACCCCGTCCTCCAAGCACAAGCCCCATGCCCGACGTACTGCACAGGTAACGCAGTACCCTCTTCGCAGCATCCCAGTGCACCTTTCGGTGCCTACCGGGAGCCACGTAGCGAGCCAGAAGGCTGAGGGGGTACGCGAGGTCAGGTCGTGTGCAAGTCATCAGGTACATGAGGCAACCCACAAGCTCTGGGTACGGACCACTCGGCTCTACAGACTCGTCCGAAGGTGGAGCTGAGAGCGAGTGGCTGGTAGACAGAGGAGTGAGCTGTGGCGAGGAGTACTGGAAGCCGAAGCGCTGAAGGACCTGGTGCACCATGTGTGACTGAGTCAGTGTGATGGTGCGCCGTGCTCTGTCCCGGGTGATCTGCAGGCCAAGGTAGCTGCGCAGTTCACCCAGGTCAGTGCAGGTATGTCTCTTCTGCAGCTCGGACTTCACTAGGGTCAGTGCCTCAGTGTCAGCCGTGGCAAAGACAAGGTCGTCGACGTACACTAGGACGTAGAAGGGCGGCAGCGAGGTGTCGGTGCGTAGAAACAGGGACGGGTCTGCTGTAGAAGGAACAAACCCAAGAGCCGCAAGTGTAGTCCTGAGTGTGTCGTGCCACTCGCGAGGCGCCTGGCGGAGACCGTAGACTGGCCGGCGGAGGCTCCACTGGGTACCTGTAGGAAACGACCTAGTGAAACCAGGTGGTCGGCGCAGCCAGATCTCCTCGTGCAGGCTGCCCTGCAGGAAGGCAGTACTGAAGTCCAGGGAGTGTAACTCGTAGTCACGCTGAGCAGCTACGTGCAGCAACACCCGAAGAGTAGTCATCTTCGGGGTGGGGGAGAAGGTCTGGAAGTAGTCAACTCCCTGTCGCTGACTGAAACCTCGAGCAACGTAGCGCGCCTTGAAGGCAGGCGGAGAACCCGGCGGTCGCTTCACCCTGAAGATCCACATGCCATCGACTATGTTCACCCCAGGTGGGGGAACCTCGTCATCAAGTGCCTGTGGACTTCCAGGATGCCATCTTGGCATCTATAGCTGCCTGCCACTGAGAGGAGTAAGGACCCGTAATCGCCTTTGCGTAAGAGCGCGGGGTCGGGATGTCTGGAGCATCCGGGTCTCCCTCAGGGGCAAGCAGCAAGGAAGCAAAACGAGGTACAGCAACTGCAAGACACTCAAATTCCTCCTGCCTGTCCTCAAGGACGTCCGTGCCAAGAGCACACTCACCCCCGACGGACAGAGGACTGGCAAACACAGACTCAGCAACTAGAGCAGAGGCGTAGTCGAGACGGCAGGCAGCAGCAAAGTCAAGTAGCTCAGCAACGAGAGCAAAAGCAGCAGCAGACTCAATTGACGGGTCAGTGACAGCAGTGGCAAGGAGACGAGCGACAGTAGGACTGGCAGCACGCGCTCGGTCAGACTCAGGGTCAGGGACCTCAGGAAGAGAGGACTCATGAGGAGCAGGCAGTGGAACACGCAGTGGAACAGAGGAAGGACGGAGTGCCATGGTGTGCGTGCCTGGGACAGGGGGAGGACGCGAACGAGGAGCGCGACGAGCAGTGCGAACAAGGGAGTTAGGACGAGACGCAGGCTCACGACGCTCTGTAAGGCCTCCGGACTGCTCAGTGTAAGGAGAGGGAACAGGCAATGGGGAGGCTGGCTGTAACGGCGGCTGCGACTGGTCAGGCGGTGGACACAGGAAGGGAGGAGGAAGACCAGGAGAAGACGGGACACCAAGAACCTGCTCAAGCAGGGGAACGAAGTACGGGCGCGGCCGCACAGTGCCTCCAGCACCTCCAGAACCAGGGTCAACAGCTCCAGCTCCTGTAGCTCCAGCGCCTCCAGCGCCAGCTGCTCCAGGCTCCGTAGGGTCCCCAACTCCAGTAGTAACAGCAGCACCTCCAGCTCCAGCGCCTCCAGGCTCGCCAGCTCCGGGAGCCACACTCCGTCGGTGTGCGCGCTGAACAAGCCACTCACGCAGCTGCTGCGAGGACAGTCGCGGTGAAGCCCCAGTAGGACCTCCAGACGAAGCAGCACCCCGAGGCTCAGCACCCCCAGACTCCGCACCCTCCGTCTCAGCACCCTCAGGCTCCGCACCCTCCGACTCAGCACCCCCAGGCTCAACACCCTCAGGCTCAGCACCCCCAGACCCAGCACCCTCAGACCCCGCACCCCCAGGCTTCGCACCCCCAGACGCAGCACCCCCAGACGCAGCACCTGGAGCAGCACCTGAGACGACAGCTACCTGGACAGGGAGAGGGTCTACCTGAGACACTCCCGAGGGAGCAGGACCCTGGGGCGGGAGGGGGTCTACCGGAGGCGGACCGGGAGCAAGAAAAAGCGGCGGGGGCGGGGAAGGGGCAGAGCGGTAGGGGGAGAGACGGTAGAAGGGAACCGACTCGTCGAACGTGACGTCCTGAGAAGGGAGGACACGGCACGAGGCGGGGTGGTAAAACTGCCAGCCAGGCGCATCAGGGACAAAGCCAAGGAAGACGCAGGGAATAGCGCGGGCGGAGAGCTTGTCCGCGGACGTATCGCGAACAAAGGCACGAGAACCCCAGACCCGGAACACCGACGCATCGCCAACCTTCCCCGTCCAACGCAGCGTGGGCGAGGTCTACGGCAAGGAGACACGGGGCCAAAGGTTGAGCTGATGCGCAGCGTACCGGACCGCAAACGGCCACAGAAAATGGGGAGCGGCCGCATGAATCATGGAGGTACGAGCGACCTCCATGAATAAGCCAATGCGGCGCTCAGCAATACCATTTTGCTGAGGGGAGGCCGGAAGCGTGAACGACTGGGTGATGCCCTCCCCACGACAAAAGTCCCGCAAGAGGTCGGAGGAGAACTCACCACCTCCGTCAGAGTGCAGACGCAGGACAGGAAGGTCCTGGTGGAACCGCTCGCGGAGCTGGAGACGAAGTGCACGGATCCAAGGGATCAAGACATCAGGGACATCTCCCTTGCTGCGCAAGGGGAAGACCGTGGTGTAACGCGTGTAGTCATCCACAACCAGCAGAAAGTAGCGCTCGCGGCCCTGTCAACTAACGCGGGCTGGGCCCCACACGTCCATGTGGAGGGTCTGCAGGGGAGCAGTCGTCGGGGGAAACGAGGAGGAGTGAGGAGCGGCGCGCTGCCGTCCCTCGACGCAAGGAAGACAGGGCGGGGCAGGCGAGGGCGACAGGGGAGGCAGAGACCTGGGGAGACCAGAGACAAGGAGACGGGAGTGCATAACACGAAGACGTGGCAGGGAGGGGTGACCCAGGCGGTGGTGCCAAAGAAGAGTCTGGTGCGAGAGGAGGCGACACGAGCAAGCGGCGGCTACCTGACCTGACGCGGACACCTGAGCAGACGCAGCGACCTGAGGAGGCTCGGTAGCCAGTGTGTACAGACTCGACCCTGGCCGACGAGTGAACGTAGCCAGGTGACGCCCCATCCGCGTGCACGTGCAGATCGACACACGCTGACCCCCAGGAGTGGTGGTAGTGACCATCGCATCATGAAGGGCAGCGGTACTCACCAAGTTCGTAGAGAACGAGGGGAGGTGAAGACCTGACAGAGAGCCGGACGGAACCGCCGGACACGGGAGGACAGTGGAGGAACTGGCAACGATCGGGCCCCCAGAGGGATCAGCCAGTCTGACCGGAACAGGTGCAGGAAGAGGAGTGAGAGTGGTGCTATCACGAAAGAAACAGCGCGAGGCGCCGGAGTCTAACGTGAAGGTGTGCAGGGCCTCAGCAGGCGCAGTACCAGGGGGAGTACCAGACGCACTAGCACCTAGAGCAGCAGCGGCTATACCTAGGTCAGGCGGCACACACCAGTAACAGTCACCCTCAGCACTAAAAGACAAAGCATACATGGCAGAGATAATAACATCAAAGTCTAGGTCAAAGATAGCAACTCCCGACCTAAACAACTCCGCCCAGCGAGGGCGCTCGACGTCATCACCAAACTCAGTGCGCCAGGCGTCGTCAAGGCGGGAAAAGCAGCGGCGCTCAGTGTGAAACCGCCCGCATGTCTTGCCCGCACGGGGACCCGTGCGAATGACATACGGGCAAGTCTCACTACCCTCGCCCGCCCCACGCTGAACCAACCACTCATGGAGCTGCTGAGGCGTCTGAGTCTCGCTCCGACGCTGCTGCTGCTGGCCCCGACCGCCACCAGGGCCTCCACGCTGAGGTCCAGACCGACTACTACTGGTCCCACCGCCTCCACTGCCGCCACCCCCTCCGCTGCCTCCACCGCCACCACCACCTCCACCGCCTCCGCCTCCTCTACCGCTGCCCCCACTGCCACGCCCATTGCCACCTCCACCACCACCGCTGCCTCCTCCACTACCCCGGCCACCCTTGCCCTTGCTGTTGCGGCGCTTCGTACTAGTCGAAGCAACACCGACGTCCTCAGGAACAGAGACGTCTGCAGCAGCAGCAGAGGCGAAGGAGGAGGAAAGGGGGGAGGGGGAGCACCCCTCAAAGAAGGGTGAGCGCGGGGTGCCACGAGCAGCACCCACAGCAACTGCACTAGTCTCAGCTGCGAGGAGATGCTGCTCGAGGAGGTCAACAGTGAGGGAAGTGGGGTCGAGGGTGAGGAAGTGGTCCCTAACAGAGCAAAGGAAGTCAGGGAGGCGAGTGACTATGAAGTAGAGGGTGATGAACATGGGGGGCTGGTTCGTGGGAAGGAACTCAGCAGGAACGGCAGCGCGGTAGCGGGCGTCGCTAGTGCGCAGGTGGGTAACCAGGTCCGCTACTGTGGCAAAAGCCGACAGCTCAGGGAACAGGTAGGGCAGTAGCAGCCTGCCAAGAGCAGCAGTGGCAGGGGAGGAGTAGCGAGCAACGACAGCGTCGTACAAGGCCTGTGCTGTCCTGTGC
This sequence comes from Closterium sp. Naga37s-1, assembly GCA_947471745.1. Taxonomy (NCBI): domain Eukaryota; kingdom Viridiplantae; phylum Streptophyta; class Zygnematophyceae; order Desmidiales; family Closteriaceae; genus Closterium; species Closterium sp. Naga37s-1. Next base: position 2,984,537 of record CANJKZ010000774.1, on the reverse strand, counting down.
TCGCCAAAGTGAGCACATTCTGTTGCGGGCAGGTGGTTGCGAATGGCCAAGCGGGCAGTAGCATCACGAGAGAGCCACTGGGAACGAGTCGAAACGTCAGCTGTGGCGGGAGGGGCTGGAGCGGCACCGGACACGAGGTCAAACAGCGAGACACTGTCCCGACTGTCGCTCAGTAGGTACAGTTGCAGATCGTCGTGCCACGTGTCAAATGCTACAGGTCTGCCCTCCGGGTCGAACGGGAGAACCCGAAGCAAAGCCATAGGGGCAGAGGAGCCTGGGGGGGGCGCGGGGCCAAACAGGGGGCCGAGGGACCTAGGGGGCCGAGGGGCCAAACAAGGGGCCGGGGGGGCCGGGTGCCGGTCTCTGAGGAGGGGCCGAGGGGCCTAGGGGCCGCGGGGCCAAACAAGGGGCCTGGGGGGCCTTAGGGGGGGGCCGAGGGGCCAAAGTAGGGGCCGGGGGGCCGGGCGCCAGGCTCTGAGGTGGGGCCGAGGGGCCTAGGGGCCGCGGGGCCAAACAAGGGGCCTGGGGGGCCTTAGGGGGGCCGAGGGGCCTAGGGGGCCGAGGGGCCAAACAAGGGGCCTAGAGGGCCGAGGGGCCAAAGTAGGGGCCGCGGGGCCAAACAAGGGGCCTGGGGGGCCTTAGGGGGGCCGAGGGGCCTAGGGGGCCGAGGGGCCAAACAAGGGGCCACCCCACTAAGTAAGTATATATGTTTGACACCCCACTCCCACCACCACCACCCATGTCACAATCCCAACCACTAGACCATTGGGATAAAAGGGCTTGTTAAGTAGCAGGTCAGTGCGCCCATAACCCTCTAGGACAACGAGCCTGTAACCCTTCCCCAGGAACAATCGGGGATCATAAGTGGACCTCTGACACCCCCCCGCACTGGGATGCCCGAAGTGCACACACTGGGATTCGAACCCGAGACCTTCGCTCTGATACCATGTCAGAAGAATGAACGAGAATGGATGAACTATGAAACAGTTGGGTACAAGTACTAACCCTAATTGGGTTGTACCCCTTATGGGCTACCCTTCTATAGCCTACGCAAATGTAAGCACCATAACATTCTGACACTCTGCACTCTCTGCTCTGCACTTGCTCTCCTTGGCTTCGAAACCCGCACGCATTTTTAAGTTCCACCATGCCTCGGATATGAGATTCTTAGAACAGGTGTACCATCAAAATAGTCGCACTATTTAAATCATGTGTTTCATCTTAATTCCTAGAGCGGGTTAGTCCTCAAACAACCTTCCGGTGCCTCCATTCCTTCGCCCTTGTCTCTCTCTCCAGGCTGACCACCCCATCGCACTGGTATTCAACGAGCTGCACCCGCAGTGGATCAAGAGCGTCGAATCCTTCCTTCGCGAACACCGCCTCAGGTCCCTCTAGCTCACCTTCACGGGCAAGGAGCAGCTTAGATACCTTGACTCGCCACTCAAGGAGCAGCTCAGATACCTCGACTCGCCACTCCGCCGGCCCTTTACCTCCCTCGCTCTCAAACTGCGCGGCACTGTTGTCGACAAATCTGACAACTTTGTCTACCGTTATATAAAATATAAGGAAATTGAGTACGAAGAGGAGCAGGAGAAGGAATCCTGGATCATCACATTGGACTTCCCGGCTCTGCAGCAGCTGAAGCTCGGCCGGGGCAAGTGGGGACTCGAGGAAGGCTGGGCTGAGCAGTTCAAGTCGCTGCCCATCTTGACCCTCAAGAACTTGGATTTGAGCTACGGGGATCTTGATTATCTCGCCACGCTAACGCCGCAACTCACGGAATTCGTTCTTTATCACAGCTAGGATTTTAACCGCCCATAATCAGGCCCTGGTGGTGGCGGAACATTCACTTTCGACTTATCAAAAGCCCAAACCGTCAGCTTTTACTTTCCGCACATCAGCCTCACGCTCTCCCTCACACTCTCTTCTTTGCTCAAGGCTTTCTCAGCCATGGCAAAACAGCTCGTGCTCTCGTTCAAGAGCACAGAACCCGTCACTCTCCAACACCTCTCGCTGTACAACCAGCAGCGGCTTGTCATTTCCTCCCTCCACCTCGCTTCCGTGCGAGTTGCCTACCTCAACGGCCCTCCCGAAGACGTGCACCCACGCGATGACGAATTCTCTTCCTATCTGGACTTTCCTGAATTGTCCCTTCAAATTTTACCTTAACTTTTGCCTGACAAGGAGAGTGTGCACAGCTCTACTGCATTCTCCTGGGCTGAATGGCTGGCCCCTATAGCGCCAACAGTGGAGGTGCTTATAGTGAGGCATGGGGTCGAGGGGGTTGATGCGGAGTGGAGCAGCCTACGCAGCCTTGGGATTGTCGTGGAGAGAGAGGAGCGGTTGAGGTGGATTTGAAGGTTGAGAAGCGTCAGGATGATGGTGAGAAGGAGGTTACAGTGGAGGAATTTCTACTGCAGGCAGCAGCAGCGGCAGCACTTGCAGAAGCAGATTTTAAAGTAGCAACCTTTACAGCAGCGGCTTTTGCAGCAGCAGCAGCAGCTTTTACAGGAGCAGCAACGTTTGCAGCGGCAGATTTTGCAGCAGCAACGTTTGCAACAGCAGCTTTTGCAGCAGCAGCAGCTGGAGGAGGGGGGGGGGGGGGGGGGGGAGGAGTAGGAGGGGCAGGAGCAAGAAGAAATAACTCCGTTTATCTTGGCTCCAAACTTGAGAGCAATCTTCTTCCCCACCTGCGAGCAGCAAACATTTTCTTCCCTCTGCCAATTATGTCCGTCTCTCGCCCTGTACTGCATCTCACGCCGCTCGTTCTACTGGGAGAAGCAAAGGAAGCAGTTGCCAGATACTCCTATGATTCAGGTGAGGAAGGCGAGAAGCGGGGTGCCATGCGCTTGCTTTGCGGCGAAGCGGCCGAAGAACGTGCGGGACAAGATGCAATGTGTGAATAGGGAGCTGGTTGTTGGGTACAGTGTTGATGTAGAGGAGGCTTGTATGTGGAAGTACAAAGGGAGGCTGTGGAGCGGATACTGAGGGTGACTCATGAATCGACTAAAAAAACAGTCAAGTATAGTGTTGATGCCGATGAGGTTCATATGTGGAAGTACAAAGGGAGCCTGTGGAAGACCGAATACAGCTCGGACCGCCTCTAGCATTCATAGTTGCAGACATGTCAACATATGTATTTGATATTGTGAAGTAGGGTGTGGTGTAGAAGAATAATGCATAATAACTAACGATGCGGGACTGCCGGATGCTGTCACCGCTCTCCGGTCTGTTGTGATAGCCGCGGGGAAGAAGGGGTATGTAATTGCAATCAGGCGGCGGATCACACCTGAGAAGCTCGCGAACTTCCCCGACTGTGACGTGCTGGTGCTGGTGGCGTGTGCGGAGGGGGTAATCCTGGATGGCATGGGGCAGGGCAGCAGTGGTGGTGGGAGTGGTGGTAGCAGCGGTGGTAGCAGCGGTGGTAGCTGTCAAACATTATATGTTTATATTGTGTAGGCTATAGTGGGTTTAGCCTTAGGGGGTACAGCTTTGTTAGGGTTTCCTACTTGTATCCCCCTCCTACCTAGTTTCATGCATTCTCGTTCTATTCTAGATTCTAACATGGTATCAGAGGGCGGCATGTCTGCCGCCTTCCTGTGTATGGGCCCACCACCCGCTTCCGCTGCCGTACTGTCCGCCGCGCGCCCCGTGGTGCGCGGCGGCGAAACCCTAATTTCTGCCCGCCGCGCTCTCGGCGCCTGGCGGTTTTCCCTTCCGTGGCGCCCGTCGTGGTGCCCTTGGGGGGGCCTCCGCGGTCCCCTCCCGTCGAAGCGCCCGTCGAGGCGCTCTCGGGGACCCGCGCGGCCTCCCCTCCCGTCGCCCGACGAGGCGACCTCGAGGACCCGCGCGGCCTCCCCTCCCGTCGCCCGTCGAGGCGACCTTGGGGGCCCGCGCGGCCTCCCCACCAGTCGCCCGTCGTGGCGACCACGGGGGCCGCGCGCGGTCCCCTCCCGTCGCCCGTCGAGGCGACTTCGGGGGCCGTGCGCGGCCCTCCCCGTCGCCCGTCGAGGCGACTTCGGGGGGCCCGCGCGGCGCCCTCCCCGTCGCCCGTCGAGGCGACTTCGGGGGGCCCGCGCGGCACCCTCCCCGTCGCCCGTCGAGGCGGCTCTGGGGGCTCGTCGCGGCGCCCTCCCTGGTGCCCGTCGCGGCGCCCCGGGGGGGGGGCCGCGCGGCTCCCTTCTCGTCGCCCCTCGGGGCGCCCTGGGGGCCGTGCGTTTCCCCCCCCCCCCCCTTCTGCCTTTCAACTGCGGCGGCCGCCCCTGGAGCCGCCCGCCACTGCAGCAGCAGCCCCTGGAGCCGCCCACCACTGCAGCAGCCGCCCCTGGAGCAGCCCGCACCTGCAGCAGCCGCCCCTGGAGCAGCCCGCACCTGCAACAGCCGCCCCTGGAGCAGCCCGCACCTGCAGCAGCCGCCCCTGGAGCAGCCCGCACCTGCAGCAGCCGCCCCTGGAGCAGCCCGCACCTGCAGCAGCCGCCCCTGGAGCAGCCCGCACCTGCAGCAGCCGCCCCAGGACCCGCGCGAGCCGCCTCTGCAGAAGCCCGCCCCGTCCCCCCCCCCCCCCCCCCGGTGCTGCCCATTGCTCCCATTCCACCGTGCGTTCCGCGGTGGCTGGGGTGTGGGGTGGCGAGCATGGGGGTGAGAGGTGTGGGTTCTCCCCTCCTCCTTTTTCGTCTCCCACTGCTGCAGCTGCCGCTGAGGGGGGTGGAGGTGTGGGAGTCGTGGGGAGTGGCACTAGGGGGGTGATGTGGGAGTGGAGCTAGGGGTGAAGCAGGGGGTGTGTGAGAGGGGTGTGGGACTGTTGGGGGAGGTTGAGTGGAGGCTGCTGTCTTGTCGTCCGCAGCACCTGTAGTCCGGGGCGCACTGTCCTGGTAGCTCAGAGAGCCTGCTGCACCTGTTGCCCGTGGGTCCGTTGCTCCTGCCGCTCGTCGCAGCCGCAGAGCCTGTTACTCCTGTATTCCGGGACGCACTGTCTCGGTAGCCACTGAGAGCCTGCTGCACCAGTCGCCCGTGGGTCCGTTGCTTCTGCCGCTCGTCGTAGCCGCAGAGCCAGTTACTCCAGTATTCCGGGGCGCTCTGTCTCGGTAGCCACTGTGTCAGCCGCCACTGTGTCAGCCGCTTCTGTTGCCCGTGTGTCTGCAGCTTCAGTCGTAGCCTCCCATCTTCTCTCCTTTCATAGTCCCTCCTCCTCCTCACTTGCCCTCTGTGATAGCCTCTAGCTTTGCTGATAATTATGAACTATTGCTATGACTGCTCATTGTGCTGATTACACCCCACTTTGGCTATGGGGGTGTGTCAGAATATGTTGTTTGTGTAGCCTGCAGTGGGGTACTCTATAGTGAGTACAGCCCCTTAGGGTTTGCTATTTGTATCCTGCTGCTTGCTAGTTCAATCATTCCTTCTCAATTCTGTTGCTGCACACAATCCTAGCTCGTACTTGGCTCCTCGTTACTAGTCCTACTGTGGCCTAGGCTACTAAGCCTAGGCCGTACTCCTAGTACTTCTGATAGTAGCAGGGCGTTTTCGCTGGTTCCCCCCCCCCCCATTTCACAAGGTATCGTCACTGTGAAAGGATCACGGGTCGGGGTTCCTGGCACTGCGGCGTGACTATAAGGGGCTGCAGGTGCCCTAGTTCATGGCGCCTGGTGCCTGGTGAGACTCCTGCGGAATGGCGAGAAGGGGGGGGTGAAGGAGAAGCAGGGGAGGGTAAGGTGCTGAGTACACAGGGAATGGGTAACGGGGGTGAGAGAGGAAGGGGGGGGATGGGGGGGAATGAGGGAGCAGTGATTGCTTTCATGCCGAAAGTGGCTTCGGTGAGGGTGGTGGAGGGGAGGGAGGGCCGTGCTGCCGGGTATGTGGATGAACCGCAGCAGTAATAGGGAAGGATGATTGGAGGGGCGAATATTGGAGCGTGTGACAGCGTGGCAGTGTGACTATAATGGGATGAAGGTGGCTTGGATCTTGGTGCCTGGTGTGGTGCCTGGGGAAGGGCGAGCAGAGGGGGTGGAAGGGCAATCAGGGAGGAAGGGGGGATGGGATCGAGGACTCACGGAATGGATTATAGGGATGAATGAGGGATGAAGATGGGTGGTGAAACAGTGGGTTTTTTCATCCGAAAGTGGCCCTAATGCTGTGCGATTAAGGCGGTGAGGGTGGTGGAGGAGAGGGAGGGCCGTGCAGCAGGGTACGGTATGTCCAGTAGTGCTAGAACATTATGAGGAACCATTGGTTTCATCATTGCTAACTTGTTGGAATATATTATGCTTTTTCTGTAGACACAATACTTTTTTTCGCACTGTGAGGTACGTTACCATTGCCATCAAATGTTCAGCGAAGATATTCGAGTGTATCGAGACGCTGCGCAAAAGTGGGTCTTGTGGATTTGACCGTTGAGTTGTGCAGGCGACTCGTTCGTCATTTTTCCAAACGGTTCACTGTTTCAGACTGCGCACCAGAATGATCGTCAAAGTGAATGTGATACGAAAGAAGGTTGAGGTGGGGTGACCTTTTCAAATGGGCATGTTGCATTTCAGTGTTGGATAATGGGCCAGACCCGTTTGAACAGCCGCTAACTGAATACTAGGTAGGCACCATAGTCGCGCGCGACAAGTGCGCTCGAGTTCAAGTGACGACTGCAAATGCATGGTTCTTGTATTGAATACATAGCATCTTTTTAAGAATACATGATTACCACTGGCAAAGCGGGAGCTTAAGAAACTTCATTTTCCATGGCAGCGCTACAGCCTACTGGCGAACTGAGAGAGCGCGCCGAGCGACGGGAGGAGAAGCGACAGAAGAACAATGCTGACCCGGAAGGCAAGGGCTCCCATTATTTCGCGACGCAGTATCCCACTTTTCACCTCATCCTATCGCTCCGAACGAAAAGCATATAGACTTCCCCTGCTTGTAAAACTTTTTCTAGATTAAACATCTGAGAGTTTGAGAAAAATCCCCCAGGCATTTCTTGTCAGTTTGTTCCTCTCCCCTCCACCTCCTATTCTCCCCGTCCTCTGTTCCTATCCCTCCTGTTTTTGCTTCCTCGCGAGCTATACGCTACGTGTACTGCAAAACAACTAGCTTGCACCTCGTTCAGTAATTTATGTTTCTTGTCCCTGCTGCCAATTCCCGTTTAGATTCTATCCGTTTCACCCTGTACCAATTTTTTTCGTCGTTTCCTCTCTCTCCTCCTCTCTGTCGCTCGTACGGGGGAAGAGTTTCAGAATATAAGATCGTGGGGTGAAAAAACTCGCATTTCCATCACGTCAAAGAGTTTATGCCATTTACTTCATTCTCGTTCTCTGCACTATGGAGTTTTTTTAGTGTTGGTGGGGTGAGCGCTACGAGAGTAGCTCGAACTGAGCACTTCGTTCGAGCATCTCCATTTGAGTGCTTGAAAGGAGATGCTCAAATGGAGATTTGGGAGAGAAGAACATCATTTTTTGGGCGCTTAAAAAATAAACTAAAAAAGTCCAATCCAAATCATTCTCCTTTTTCTTTCCCCCATCAATCCCCTTCCCATCCATCCCACCCATCTCACCCATCTATCCATCCATCCGCCACCCCCGGTGATCCCATAGACATTCTGCCGGCTTACCTCTGGCACAAAGTATTTCGCTACCTGCTGCTGCCACCCGGCTCCTCCTACCCTGAGACTCCCCTTGTCCGGGGCAGGCGAAAGTTTCCATGGGCAGTTTCCATGGACAGGAACCTGCCCGTGAGATTTGCGGACCCTGATTTTTCAGCAGCCGGGCAGCACTGGAAGAATGCGAGGAGCTATGGCAGTGGGTGGGCCCTACTGTGCTGCGCCATGGCCAGCAAGAGGCTCCTTGCCCTCGTGCTCTCCTTCTCCGTGAGTACTGCTCTACTTTGCTCTGCTGTCTTCTCTGCTCTGCTCCGCTGCACTTGTTCTCCTTGGCTTTGAAACGCATACTACCAGATTCCACCCCCCTTTTTTTGGTTGTAAACAGATCCTAAATCAGTCTATCTAACAACCCCAATCCAATCCCATTGCTTCCCGTCCCTCACTCGCGTTCTCTCCTCCACCGATCCCATCCGTCCCTCTCTGCAGGCCCACCACCCCATCGACCTGGTTTACAACGAGCTACACCCGCAGTGGATCAAGAGCATCGAATTCTTCCTGCGCCACCCCCGCCTCAGGTCCCTCGCCCTCACCTTCACGGATATGGAGCAGCTCGAGAACCTTTGCTCGCCGCTCCGCCAGCCCTTCACCTCCCTCACCTCTCTCGGTCTCAAGCTGCGCGGTTGTGTCGAGAAATCCGAAACGTTTGACGACCATTTGAAGGATTATGAGGATGAAGAGGATGAGGATTCCTGGGCACACTCCTTTGACTGCCCAGGCCTGCAGCGGCTGAAGCTCGGCCGGGGCAAGTGGTATCTCCAGGGAGGCTGGGCTGAGCAGTACAAGTCGCTGCGCAGTTTGACCCTCAAACACGTGGATTGGAGCTACGTGGATCTTAAGAATCTAGGCTCGGTCACATGGCGGCTCACGGAGTTTGTTCTCTATCATAGCTGGAGTTTGGACGACCCATCCTCCGGCCCCGGTGGCGGCGGCACATTCTGTTTCGACTTATCAAAGGCTCAAACCGTCCGCTTTTACTTCCCGCATAGCAGCCTCACGCTCTCCCTCACTCTCTCTTGCTCGCTCACGACCTTCTCAGCCATGGCAAAACTGTCAGAGGTCCACTTGTGATCCCCGATTGATCCTAGGGAAGGGTTACATGCTCATTGTCCTGGGGGGTTATGGGCGCACTGACCCGCTACTTAACAAGCCCTTTTATCCCAATGGTCTAGTGGTTGGGATTCTCACATGGTATCAGAGCGAAGGTCTCGGGTTCGAATCCCAGTGTGTGCACTTCGGGCATCCCAGTGCGGGGGGGTGTCAGAGGTCCACTGGTGATCCCCGATTGATCCTAGGGAAGGGTTACAGGCTCATTGTCCTGGGGGGTTATGGGCGCACTGACCCGCTACTTAACAAGCCATTTTATCCCAATGGTCTAGTGGTTGGGATTCTCACAAAAACAGCTCGTGCTCTTGTGCAAGAGCACCGAACCTCTCGCTCTCCACCATCTGTCACTGTATGGCCAGCAGCGGCTTGTCATCTCCTCCCTCCACCTAGCTTCCGTACGAGTGGCCTATCTCAACGGCCCTTCCAAAGACCACCACTCCCGCAATGACGAATATTCTTCCTACCTGGACTCTCCTGAATTGTCCCCAGAAGTTTCTCTTGAATTTTCCTGGGTTGAGTGGCTGCGCACCATAGCGTCAACAATGGAGGTGCTTATAGTGAGGCATGGGGTGCCTGTAGAGGGGGTTGACGCGGAGTGGAGCAGCTTGCGCAGCCTTGGGATTGTCGTGGAGAGAGAGGAGCGTTTTGAGGTGGATTTGAAGGTTGAGAAGCGTCGGGATGATGGAGAGAGGGAGGTTACAGTGGAGGAGTTTCAGGAGCGCAATGGGAGGCTTTTGTAGCAGCAGCGGCAGGAGGAGCGGCAGCGGCAGTGGCAGCGTTTGCAGCAGCAGATTTCTCAGTAGCAGGATTTACAGCAGCGGCTTTTGCAGCAGCAGCAGAGGCTGCAGCAGCGGCAGCAGCAGCAGAGGCAGCGGCAGCAGCAGCAGCAGCAGCGGCAGCGGCAGAGGCAGAGGCAGCGGCCGCGGCAGCCGCAGCAGCGGGAGTTGCCGCCGCAGCAGCAGCTGCAGCAGCTTTTACAGGAGCAGCAACGTTTGCAGCAGCAGATTTTGCAGCAGCAACGTTTGCAGCAGCGGCAGCAGAAGGGGGAGGAGCAGGAGGGGCAGCAGCAAGAAGAAAGACCTCCGTTTATCTTGGCTCCAAACTTGAGAGCAATCTTCTTCCCCACCAGCACATGCGAGGAGCAGACCCTTGCTTCCCTGCGCGAATTCTGTCCCTCTCTCGCCCTGTACTGCATCTCACGTCGCTCGTTCTACTGGGAGAAGTAGAGGAAGCAGTTGCCAGATACTTCTATGATTCGGGTGAGGAAGGCGAGAAGCGGGGTGCCATGCGCTTGCTTTGCGGAGAAGCGGCCGAAAAACGTGCGGGAGAAGATGCACAGTGTGAATAGGGAGCTGGTTGATGGGTATAGTATTGATAAGGATGAGGCTTACATGTGGAAGTACAAAGGGAGGCTGTGGTGCAGTTACTGAGGGGTGACTCTTGAGTCGACTAGGAATCCTGTGGATGAGGCTTATATGGAGAGGTACAAAGGGATCCTGTGTTGACTGGTAGTACAAAGGGAGCCGGGGTGTGATGTGCTGGTGGCGTGTGCGGAGGGGGTAATCCTGGATGGGATGATGCAGGAGAGCAGCAGCAGGGCGTTCTATGCGCCGGTGGTGACGCTGTTGAGGCGATGATGGCGCTGGAAGAGGGGCGGGAGTGGACGGGGGAGTATCGGATGCTGCTGGATGGTGCTGGGGTGGGGGTGAAGGAAGAGGAGGAGCGGTGGGGAAAGGAGAAGCAGGGTCAGAGGAAGGAAATGGGGAAGGTGGGGATGACGTGGCTCTGCGATTTTCCTTTGTGAAAGGATCGCTGGTATCCTCCGTCCCTCACAAACCATCACCTGCAGCACCATCAGCAGCTTCAGCAGCAAAAACCGCAGCAGAATCTTATCAATCAGATTTGGCCATCTGGCAGGACATGGCTCTGTCTGCTGTGCCCTGGTTCATGGCACCTGGTGGGACTCCCCGGGAAGGGAGAGGGGATAAATGAAGGGGAGAGGATGAGGGAGGAAGAGAGGTTGGGGGAGGAGTGGATGCTTTCATGCTGAGAGTGGCTCCTGCGATTGATGCTGTGAGGGTGGTGGAGGGGCGGGAGGGCCGTGCTTGCAGGGTATGTGGATGAACTGCAGAAGGGATAGAGAGGGAAGGATGATAGGAGGTGCGGGTGTTGGTGCTTGCCCTGGGAAGGCCGAGCAAGGGCGGGTGAAGGAGAAACAGGGGTTGTTAGAGTAAGTTTCTGATGACTTGACAAAGTGGGGACTTTAATTCATACCTGCTGTTTGAGAAACATCATTCACCTTGAATTGCGTAAGTGCAGTTGATCCAAGTATGAGTGATATGTATGGTCTCATAGCGTTGTTTTTAACGCAAACCACTTGTATCGAAGTCGTTCATTCTCTCCCTCTTGTCACGTCTGCTCTGCTCCATCCCGATTCCACTCGGCACCCCAGCTCCTAGTCAACCGAGGCAAAATGCTCCAAACTCTAGCCATCGTTCTCAAACCCACTCAACCCCTCGTCAACTATTAGTTCACACAGCGTGATGGCCCGCAATACAAGATACCAAATTTGGATTATTATGCCAGTCTAGGCGGCAATTTTGCATAGTAGTTGTGCAATCTAACACGCTGCGGCCTGGTCGTTTCGAAGTTACCGCGATTCGACTACAGCCAGTGGCCCCCGGTGCAGCGGGGGGAGAAAAGCTCTCGTGTTCACGCGCTTGCCGTTTCTTGTAGAGTCATTGTTTTGAGGCAAGGCATTCGTCGCCACCCACTGTCCATCTATTCCCCTGACTCTCTGCTTGCTCTCCTTCCGCCCGTGCCTACTTGCGCGCGGCCCTGTCCCCTCCCCACTGACGCCATGGGCGGTCCCGTGGACGGGCTAGGGCTCGGCGCGGAGGTCAACGGGGGCGCGGAGTCCGTCGCGGATCTCCTCGCGCTCCCCCCCGACGCCCTTCCGCGTAGCGACCTTTTCTTCCGCCTAGCACGCGCGCATTTCCGCGCTGCCGTCTCCGCCTCCGCGTGTGGCCCCGCCAACCCCGCGGACCCCGCAAGCTCCCCCGCGGGTGGCGCAAATGACGCCGGGGGAGGCGGGGATAGTAACGACAATAGTAGCGACGAGGCGCTCGCTTTAGACGTCGTCCGAAACGCGATTCAACCTTCAGAGCGGCCCGACCACGTTCCGTCTCTTATTCTCGCGTCCGTGATTTGCGCGCGGCGTGACACGTGGAGCGAAGAGGGCGTGCGGTACGGGGAACGCGCTGTCGAGCTCGCTGCCAGCAGCGGCCCGCAGCGCGCCAAGGTGCTCCACGCGCTGGGAGTTAATCTCCTGCTACACTCGCGCAGGCACGATATTTCCGCGGCTCGGCGTGAGCTGAGTTTAAAGCGTGCCGTCGAGTCGCTGACCCAGGCGTCAGAAGAGGATGCCACGTCAGCAGCTATAATGGTGGATCTCGCGCTCGCGTTGGCCGAGCAGCGCCACGTCAGCGAGGCGCTGAAGGTCGCGAAGCGCGCGCTGAAAGCCGGCGGCGGACGGTGGCTGCTGACGTGGCAGCTGCTTGCGCTGCTGCTGACGTGTCAGCAGCGATTCAAGGACGCTGAAGACATGTGCCGCGTGGGGGAAGCCGCCATGAAGAAAGCGGGGGGAGCGGGGGCCGCAGGGGGAGGGGGAACGGGGAGAGGGGGAGCGGATGGGGGGGAGAAAGGGGAGGGCGCAAGGGCAGCGCTGCTGGTGCTGCATGCTAAGGTGCACCTAGCGAGTGGGGAGCTAGGGGGAGAGGGGGGGGATGGGGAAGGCGGAGGAGGGGCGGATGGGAGTGGTGTGACTATAGGCGGTGGTGGTGTGAGTGCAGGCGTTGGAGAGGCTGTGGAGAGCTTGAAGGCAGCCATGGCGGCTGTGCAGTCCCGACAGAAGCGAGGCGACACGGTGAGAGCAGGGGCAGGGAGGGAGGGAAGGGGGGAGGGAAGGGGGGAGGGAAGGGGGGAGGGAAGGGGGGAGGGAAGGGGGGGAGGGAAGGGGGGAGGGAAGGGGGGAGGGAAGGGGGAAGGGAAGGGGGGAGGGAAGGGTTTGGAGAGGTTGTTGTGAAGAGCTTGAAGGAAGCCCTGGCGGCCGTAAAGTCACGGCAGAAGCGAGGCGACATGGTGAGAGCATGGGCCTGGATAAAGGGTGGGAGGAGTGAGGGGTAATGATAGTTGAGTCAGTGGTGCAGTGTGGCATAGTGGCAGTGTTGTTGGAGAGGCTGTGGAGAGCTTGAAGCAAGCCATGGCTGCTGTGCAGTCATGGCAGAGGCAAGGTGGCATGGTGAGAGCAGGAGGAGGGAGGGAGGGAGGGAAGGAGGGATTTAGGGAAGAGGTTGGTGAGGCTGTGGAGAGCTTGAAACAAGCCATGGCGGCTGTACAGGCACGGCAAAGCGAGGCGACATGGTGAGAGCATGGCGGGAGTGAGGGAGGGAAGGAGTGAGGGAAGGGGAAAGGGAGGGAGGGGGGAGGGCGTATAGTCAGTGTGGCAGTGTGGGTGGTTGAAGCATATCCAGCTGCTGAAGCATGGTACACTGCATGGTGTCTAGCATGGTTGATGGAAGCATTACTCATTGCACAGCAGGGTGAATGTATGGCTTCAAGCATTCAAGCATACATTTTCCCGATCAAACCTCTTCCCCCCACACAGGGCGGCTCAGTGACTGAAGCAGTGGTGTGGCAGTGCCTGGCGGAGGCGTATCTGGCCGGCGGGCGGGCGGCAGATGCCGACCTCTGTGTTGCCAAGTGTCAGACGCTGGACCTGTACTCTGCTGACACGTGGATGGTGGCGGGTGAGTCATGAAGCAATGTCTTTCATTAGTAGGTTGGAGGAAAATATATTGGTATATGGAGGGAATCGATAGAATAGCAGGTGGTGGCATCCTTACACTTCATACAATGTTCCTCATTTTTCCCAAACTGTTCCCCCACACCTACTATCAAAAGCCCTTCTCCTCCATCTCTCTCCCGCCCCCTGCTTCCCTCTCTTTTAGTTTCCTCACTATCCTCACATCCTCACTCACATCCTCACTCTCACATCTTCATTCTCGCATTTTCTGTCCCGCTCCTCCAGGTATGCTAGAAGAGGCGAGAGGCTGCCCCGAGGAGGCCCTGGCCTGCTACCGCAGCGCCTTGGCCATCGACCAATGGCACGCTGCCAGCAAGACACGGCTGGGAGCCCTGCTGCTGCAGATGGGCGGGGAGTGGTTGCATATGGCGCAGGTGTACCTGAGGGAGGTGGTATCTGGTGATGGGTTTGATGCACGTGCGTGGCATGTGCTGGGATTGGTGGAGAGAGGGAGGGGAGATGTGGGTGCCGCTGCAGAGTGTTTCAAGCGAGCTATGGAGGCGGAGGAAACGGCCCCTGCTGTGCCGTTTAATACGCTTAGGCCGATCCTGCCGCAGCTGCTTCTGTAATATGGTAGTGGTTGAGCTGATCATGCAAAGTTTGTTGTAGCACTGAAACTTCTCCCAGCATGCTTTGAAGTTGGTTCGGGTTGAAAGAGCATAAATTTCTAATGTAGTAGGCTAAGCGGACAACCCTACAGGTGAACAACCCTATGGGTTCTAGTTGTCCCTACAGTTGTTGATTTTTTCTAGTTGATTGGGCTTCATCGTTTATAAAGCCTGCATCAAATGCGAATTGCTATGTTGTTAGAAGGCTGAGCTTTTGTTAGAATGCCGCTCGTGTTCACCCAGAAGCATCCATTGTGTCCAGGTTGTCACTTCCGCGGCCGCTACTGGCGAATGAGGTAACGGAAAAATCGCGTGAGAATGGGAATGGCGTGGTTGAGCAATGTCCACGTCAGTTCCCGATCAGCAGACCTGCCAAGAATCTGCCCGTGGCTATTATAGATCTCAGGTCACCCATATTTGCTAGAATACATTATTCAGGATGTTTACACACTGAAGCCTCCACTCAGCAGTATATCTGTAGCTGGATTCCAATTCACTTGTAAAAGGTTGTGTGAAATGAAATTATTGGGTTTGTGCAATCCAGCTATTGACTTGGCAAGGTATACAACGCGCCGATATTCTCTTCTGGCCGATGCCGGGCACGCGCAGATGAAAAAACACGCAGAGCAGAAGAACCCTGTGTGGGTGGTGTTGAGTTTTCCCAGCCAATCAGGGCGAGGACGCGAGATGCCATGAGCCAGCATGAATCCACCATAATCAACTCGGACTTCCAGTATTGAGTGTGTGCCCACGAAGTTGACTGCAGTACGGTTTAGTGAGATTCCTGACGAAACTAAATTATTTGTCAACCAATAAAATCGGTTGAGTTTGGTTTTGAGGTGAAAGGGGTTTTCATGATTCCGCTCGATTTTTTCCCGTCAGCCCAAGCCCAACCCTGACAGCGCATAACCATTGAAAACGAGTCACGAAAAGTCAGGACATCAGTAGTACCTGCGTTTGTACGGGCGTCCTTCCCAGCTGCTTTATCAACGACGACCTTGTTTGACGACGAACGGACTGGTGATAACACTCGCGTACGAACCCGGAGCCCGCTGCGCATCGCGCTTCGATAGCTCTGTCTCGTGCGAACGCCATCCCAGTCATGGCTCACCGAGTCGCATGCTGCAGCGGCCTAGCAACAACAACTCCTGCTGGTGCCATTCTTCCGCGCGCCACATCAGCACGCACTCTGGATCTCCGCCGCTCTCTGCTTTTCGCAACCTTCCCCAGCGCCATCGCCCCGCACATATCCGCCTCCTTCCCCGCTCGGCGCGCTTCAGCCACCCCCCGCGCGTCTCAGTCTTCTGCCGACGCCGCCACGCGCACCACTGGCGCGCATGCGCCTTCTTCCGCCACGAATTCCCCAGAGTCTGCGGAAGCATCCGCGCGAGAGGCTGCCGCGTTAGAGGCCGCGACGGCACGCGTAATAACCCTCTCGAGCCGCGAAGAATATGATCGGCTGATGGCGGAGGCTAAGAACAAAGGGCGACTCGCCGTAGTGGAGGTTACTATGTCTACCCTCCCAAACACCGACCGGATTTACCATACCCTCGTGGAAACTGCGCGGTTGTTTCCGAACGCGGTGTTCCTGCGCATTTTCGCGGACAAGGGCGCGGAGCTGCGCGGGTTGGCGCAGAGCATGCATTGCGCGCGCGTGCCGTCGTACGTGCTGTTCCGCGAGGGGCAGCGCGTGCACGAGGACGCGGGGATGGACGCGGAGCGGCTGCGCGCGGAGCTGCTGTACTACTCCGCGGAAGGGCCCGTGCTGGAGGTGCACTCCGCGGAAGAGTTCCGCGCGCTCATTGAGGTACGGGGAAGGGTTTGGAAAGGGGGAGGGAGAGCGTGTGGGGGCGTGGGGAGGGGGGGGTGGGGTGGGTGGGGGGTTGGGGAGGGGAGGGGTAAGGTTGAGGAGATGGGGATAGGGAGAAGGGGGAAGGGGAGATGTGCAGGGCTCACGGCGTACGTTCCCGCGTAGCTGCTGTACTTCCGCGGCGCCCGTGCTGGATGTGCACTCCGCGGAAGAGTTCCGCGCGCTCATTGAGGTACGGTGTTGTGGGGAATGGGGGAAACGGAAGGGGAAGCGGGAGGGGGAAGGGGGAAGAGATAAGGGGAATTTGGAGAGATAAGGGAAGTGGGAAAGAGGGATGGGGAAGGGAAGGGGCAAGGGGGAATGGAGAAGGGGATGGGGAAGGGGAATGTGGAAGGGGGAAAGGGAAAGAGGCAGGTGTGCGAGGCTCACTATAAACGCGCTGGGCTGCGCGCTGAGCCGCCAGACTGCTCGGATAGGCTGGTTTGCTCTGCCCAAGGGCCCGTGCTGGAGGTGCGATCCGCGGAAGAGCTCCGCGCGCTTGTTGGGGTACTTGAGGGGAATGGCGGAATGGGGAAACGGGGGGGAAAGGAGATCCCGCACACTCGTAGAATAAGGGTTCACCTCGTTCCGCCCAGTTCACGAGGTCCGTTTTGAAATACGTGACCACGCAGAAAGCGCAATCAAGGTCCTTGCTTTTATTTTCTTTCCATGCCAGAGATTCGCATGCGCATCTGCTTTACCTCCGTTACAAGGCTCCAAAAACACAAGTACACTGACTAACTAGCGGTTACAGAAGTGCAACCCCGCCTTGCCCACCGCGCTCCGTCTTCCCCCAATCTCCGCCCCCTCACACAACCCCACAGACTCATCAGGGCACAGACATGCTAATGGTGATTGAGGCAACGCCTACCCTCTGTGGCTCAAGCATCCACCAACCCAGCTCAATCTCTCCCACCTCACCCTCTCACTTAACCCCACAGACCCACAAGGACACGGACATGCTGTTGGTCATCCAAGCAACGGTCACCTTCTGAGACCCGTGTGTGCTCATCCACCACCATATCCCCTCCCTGCCATATCCCCTCCCTGCCATATCCCCTCCCCGCCATACCCCCTCCCCGCCATACCCCCTCCTGCCATACCCCCTCCCTGCCATACCCCCTCCCTGCCATACCCCCTCGCCGCCATACCCGTTCCCACAGACGCACAAGGACACGGACATGCTAGTGGTGATCGAGGCAACGCTCACCTTCTGTGGTCCATGCGAGCCGGAACTGAGGCTGAAGGTGTAACCCTGCGACGACCACTGTGTAGTCAATTCGTCAACCCAAGAAGCATCTGCGTGTCCAGTGAGGACAGCTGGACCCCGTCCTCCAAGCACGAGCCCCATGCCCGAAGTACTGCACAAGTAGCGCAACACCCTCTTAGCGGCCTCCCAGTGCTCTGGTCGGTGTCTCCCAGGCGCAACGTAGCGTGCCAGGATGCTAAGAGGGTAGGCAAGGTCAGGTCGAGTGCAAGTCATCAGGTACAGGAGGCAGCCCACAAGCTCTGGATACGGGCCACTCGGCTCTACAGACTCGTCCAAAGGTGGAGCTGAGAGCGAGTGACCGGAAGGCAGAGGAGTGGACTGTGGCAAGGAGTACCGGAAGCCGAAGCGCCGAAGGACCTGCTGCACCATGTGTGACTGAGTCAGGGTGATGGTGCGCCGTGCTCTGTCCCGGGTGATCTGCAAGCCAAGATAGCTGCGCAGTTCACCCAGGTCAGAGCAGGTGTCTCTCTTCTGCAGCTCTGACTTCACAAGGGCCAGTGCCTCAGTGTCAACAGGGGCAAAGACCAAGTCGTCGACGTACACAAGGACGTAGAACGGCGGCAGCGAAGTGTCGGTGCGTAGAAACAGCAACGGGTCAGCAGTAGAAGGAGCAAACCCAAGAGCCACAAGCGTCTTCCTCAGTGTGTCGTGCCACTCGCGAGGTGCCTGGCGGAGACTGCAGACTAGCCGCCGGAGGCTCCACTGAGTACCTGCAGGAAACGACCCAGTGAAGCCAGGTGGGCGGCGCAGCCAGATCTCCTCGTGCAGGCTGCCCTGTAAGAAATCTGTGCTGAAGTCAAGAGAGTGAAGCTCGTATTTATGCTGAGCGGCGACATGCAGCAGTACCCGAAGAGTAGTCATCTTTGGGGTAGGGGAGAAGTTCTGGAAGAAGTCAACTCCCTGTCGCTGACTGAAGCCTCGTGCAACGTAACGAGCCTTGAAGGCAGGCGGAGAACCCAGCAGCCGCTTCACCCTGAAAATCCACATGCCATCGACTATATTCGCCCCAGGAGGGGGAACTGCGTCGACGTAAGTGCCAGTGAACTTCCAGGATGCCATCTATGCGTCCATGGGTCTCTGCCATAGAGAGGAGTAGGGACCCGTAATCGCCTCTGCGTAAGAGCGCGGGGTCGGGATGTCTGGTGCATCCGGGTCTCCCTCTGGTGCAATCAGCATGGACACGAGATGAGGTACAGTAGCTGCAAAACACTCAAAAGTCCTCCAGCCTGTCCTCAAGGACGTCCGTGCCAAGAGCACACTCACCCCCGACGGACGGAGGACAGTCAGACTCAGACTCAGCAACAAGAATAGCGGCGTAGTCAAGACAACAGGCTGCAGCAAAGTCAACAAGCTCAGCAACTAGGGCAGACGCAGCAGCAGACTCAAACGAAGGGTGAGTGACAACAAAGGCTAGAAGACGAGGGATAGTAGGACTGGCAGCACGAACTAAGTCAGACTCAGGGTTCGGACCGTCAGCAAGAGAGGACGCAGGAGGAGACGGCAGGGGGACACGCAGTGGAACAGAGGAAGGACGAATTGCCATATGGTGCGTGCAGGGGACAGGAGGAGGACGCAGACGAGGAACACGACGACCAGTGCAAACAGCGCAAACAGGCGAGGCAGGATGAGACACAGGCTCACGACGCTCTGTAAGAGCTCCGGTCTTCTCCGTGTAAGGAGGAGCAGGCAGTGGGAAGGCTGGCTGTAACAACGACTGCGACTGGTCACGCGGTGGACACAGTAAGGGAGGAGTAAGGCCAGTAGAAGACGGGAGACCAAGAACCTGCTAAAGAAAGGGAATGAAGTACGGTCGCGACCGTCCAGTGTCTCCAGAACCAGCACCAATATCACCAGCAGCCCCAGGGCCAGCGCCTCCAGCTCCGGTGTCTCCAGCTCCAGCTCCTCCAGCTCCAGCGCCGCTGGCACTAGTGCCTCGGGCTCTAGTGCCTCCAGCTCCAGCACTTCCAGCGCCAGTGCCCCCAAAATCACCAGCCCCGGCAGCTCCTGTACCCCTAGCTCCAGGGTCAACAGCTCCAGTGCCTCTAGCTCCAGCGCCACCAGCGCCAGGGTCTCCAGCTCCAGCACCTCCAGCTCCACCAGCCCCGGCAGCTCCAGTACCCCTAGTTCGAGCACCTCCAGGACCAGCAGCTCCAGCACCTCCGGGACCTCCAGCTTCAGCAGGAACTCCAGTTCCTTCAAGACTAGCAGCTCCAGCACCTCCAGCTCCAGGGTCTCCAGCTCCAACGCCTGCAGCACCACCAACTCCAGCAGCTCAAGTACGTCCAGCAGCTCCAGTACGTCCAGCAGCTCAAGCTCCAGCGCCTCCAGCTCCAGCGCCACCAGCGCTAGGGTCTCCAGCTCCAGCTCCTCCAACTCCACCAGCCCCGACAGCTCCAGTACCCCTAGTACGAGCACCTCCAGCTCCAGTGCCTCCAACTCCAGCACCTCCGGGACCTCCAGCTTCAGCAGGAACTCCACCTCCTTCAAGACTAGCAGCTCCAGCACCTCCAGCTCCGGGGTCTCCAGCTCCAACGCCTGCAGCACCACCAGCTCCAGCAGCTCCAGTACGTCCAGCAGCTCCAGTACGTCCAGCAGCTCCAACTCCAGCTCCAGTGCCTCCAGCACCAACTCATGCAGCACCTCCAGCTCCATCACCTCAACTCCAGGACCAGGAGCTCCAGTGCCTCCAGCGGCAGACCCCTCGGCTCCTGAAGCGCCACTCCGAAGACGGGTGCGCCGAGCAAACCACTCGCGCAGCTACGGTGGAGAGAGAGGCTCCCGCCACAACGGCACCCGGAGGACCTCCAGGAGACAAAGTAACCCCAGGCCCAGCACCCCCAGGCTCCGCACCCTCAGGCTCAGCACCCCCAGGCTCCGCACGCTCAGGCTTAGCACCCCCAGGCTCCACACCCCCAGGCGCAGCACCCCCAAACCCCGCACCCTCAGACTCAGCACCTCCAGGCTCCGCACCCGCAAGCTCAGCACCCCCAGGCTCAGCACCCCCAGACGCAGCACCTGAGTCTACAGCGACCTCAAGAGGCACAGTACCAGGGAGTGGGTCTACCTGAGACACACCTGAGGGAGCAGGACCCTGAGTGGGGAGGGGGACTACCGGAGGGGGACCTGGAGCAAGGAAGATCGGCGGGGGTGGGAGAGGGGCAGAGCGGTAGGGGAAGAGACGGTAAAAGGGAACCAACTCGTCAAACGTGACGTCCTGAGAGGGGAGAACACAGCGCGAGGTGGGGTGGTAAAACATCCAGCCAGGCGCTTCAGGGGGAAAGCCAAGGAAGACGCAGGGAATAGCGCGGGCGGAGAGCTTGTCCGCGGACGTATCGCAGACAAAGGCACCAGAACCCCAGACTCGGAACACCGACGCATCGCCAACCTTCCCCGTCCAACGCAGTGTAGGCGAGGTCTCCAGCAAGGAGACACGTGGCCAGAGGTTGAGCTGATGCGCAGCGTACCGGACCGCAAACGACCACAGAAAATGGGGAGCAGCCGCATGGATCATGGAGGTTTGAGCCACCTCCATGGCTAAGCCAATGCGGCGCTCAGTAATCCTATTTTGCTGCGGGGAGGCCGGAAGCGTGAACAACTGGAGGATGCCCTCCCCACGACAAAAGTCCCGTAAGAGGTCGGAGGAGAACTCACCACCTCTGTCAGAGTGCAGACGCAGGTCAGGAAGGTCCTGGTGGAAATGCTCGCAAAGCTGGAGACGGACTGCGCGGATCCAATGGATCAAGACATCAGGGACCTCTCCCTTGCTGTGCAAGGGGAAAACCGTGGTGTAGCGCATGTAGTCGTCAACAACCAGCAGAAAGTAGCGCTCGCGGTCATGTCCACTGACACGGGCTGGGCCCCACACGTCCATGTGGAGAGTCTGCAAGGGAGCAATCGTCGGGGGAAACGAGGAGGAGTGAGGAGTGGCGCGCTGCCGCCCCTCGACGCAAGGAAGGCAGGGCAGGGCAGGCAAGGGCAGCAGGGGAGGCAGAGACCTGGGAAGACCAGAGACAAGGAGGCGAGAGTGCATGCCACGAAGGCTTGGCAGGGAGGGGTTGAAAGAAACTAGGAGTTGTAGAAACTTGAGGAAGAATCATTGAGATTAGCTCAAGAGAGCACAAGATTATGCAAGGGAGAGATGGTTGGAGAAGAACACCAAACCTAGCATATAAGACACCAAGACCAAGTAGGCTGGTGGGAGGAAGGACCATCCAACCAACCCTAGTGGGGTGGTGGCCAACCAACCAAAGTTGGTTGCCCCATTTGGCCAACAAGGTTGGAGCCAAGTCTAAGCTAGGATATTTGGGTTCACCCCGATTAGGGTGTCTACCCGCAATACACCCAAAACTAGAGCATGAACCAACCCAACTGTACACCACTCTTGGTGTACAGTCTGAAGTGTTCGCATTGCTATAATGTATAAATTCTAATAGGGGTGACCAAGTCGGTGGTGCCACAGGAGAGTCTGGTGCGACAGGAGGCGACACGAGCAGGGGGGGTGCTACCAGACCTGACGCGGACACCTAGGCAGACGCAGCTACCTGAGGAGGCTCGGTAGCGAGTGTGTACAGACTCGACCCAGGCCGACGGATGAACGTGGCCATGTGACGGCCCGTCCGTGTACACGTGCAGATCGACACACGCTGACCCCCAGGAGTGGTGGTAGTGACCATCGCATCCTGAAGGGCAGCGGTACTCACCAAGTTCGTAGAGAACGAGGGGAGGTGAAGACCTGACTGTGAGCCGGACGGAACCGCCGGACACGGGAGAACAGTGGAGGAACAGGCAAGAACTGGGCCCCCTGAGGGGTCAGCCAGTCTGACCGGTATAGGTGCAGAGAGAGGAGTGAGGGTGGTGCTGTCGCGAAAGAAACAGCAGGAAGCACCCGAGTCAAGTGTGAAGGTGTGCAAGGCCTCAGCATGTGCAGTACCAGGGAGAGTAGACTCACTCGCACCTAGAGCAGCAGCCTCGAGTAGGTCAACAGTGAGGACTGTGGGGTCGAGTGCGAGAAAGTGGTCCCTGACTGCGCGAAGAGGGTCAGGGAGGCGGGTGACTATGAAGTAGAGAGTGATGTACATCAGGGGGGTGTTCCTGTCAAGGAACTCTGCTGGGAGGGCAGCGCGGTAGCAAGCGTCGCTAGTGCGAAGGTGGGTAACGAGGTCCTCTACTGTGGCAAAGGCGGACATCTCGGGAAACAGGTAGGGCAGTATGAGACGGTCTAGAGCAGCAGTTGCAAGGGAGGAGTAACGGGCGACTACAGCGTCGTGTGCTTTAGCAGTCTTGTGCTGTCCGAAGTGAGCGCATTCGGCGAACGGTAGATGGTTGCAAATGGCTAAGCGAGCAGCAGCGTCACGGGTAAGCCACTGTGAGAGAGTCGCATTGTTAGCTGTGGTGGGAGGGGCGAGAGAGGCTCCAGACGTGTGGTCAAACAACGAAACGATGTCTCTAGAGTTGCTCAGTAGGTACAGCTGTAAGTCGTCAAGCCACGTGTCAAACTGGATCAGACGGCCCTCATGTTCGAACGTGAGGACACGGAGAGAAGCCATTGCGGGCAGAGCTGGGTGGCGTGCTACCAGCAGAGCAGCACGCAGGTAGGGCAGGGCGACGCACGGCTAGGGTGGCCAGCAGCAGGGCGACGCACGGCTAGGGTGGCCAACAGCTTCAATGTTTTGTTCGACGTAGGCTTGCGCTCCCCTTTTTGTCACCCTCTTCAGCGTTATTACATTGACACGTGTTGTCATCGGCTCCGGCTCCGCCCATTTCGGAAGGGTGACACGTCCCTTGTTGCTCAGCACTGTGCAAGCCCCCGTCGTCCATTCGATCATCGGATTGTATCGCTGTAACCAATCTCGTCCCTGCAGCACATCGCAACCGTCCAGTGTTGTCGCCAGCATCTTCGTTGAGAACCCGAAATCGTCGCCATACTTCATCCGAATTTGTCGCACCTCGTCCCAGATCGCTAGCGGTGTTCCGTCCACCAGTCGTGCGTCAATCTCGGGCAGACACCTGTCTAGCTTAACTCCAGTTTTTTTTGCCGTAGCCCGGTTGATGAGACTGTGGCTCGCCCCACCGTCAACGAATATTTTTATTTTATGCCCATTAACCCTCCCCACGACCAGCACAGGGTGATCCACGTGTTCATCCGCCTTATTTGTCCGGTTGCGGTCGATAGCCCGTATAGGTACCACTACTTGGTGTGGATGTTGATTGCCGGGCGACGGGGTCTCGTCAGTAGGTGGCCCGACCGCTACCGACTCTTCTCTTTTACCGACCCCTCTCCGTCGTTCCTGTTCCCCTGTTTCAGCTTCGGGCAGTCTTTCCTCTAGTGGCTCGGCTGGTTGCAGTTGAAGCACGTGTTTGGTGCACCTCTCGGCGCATCCACACCATTGATTGTGGGCTGGCGAGGTGGTCCACGAAATTGATTGCCCTCCCGGGAACTCAATCTCACCCACTACATCAGCGCGTCCGTTGATTTGGCCAGCGGGACGGCATTGAGAAAGTCGTGTGGCCTCGTTCGTCGCACCTCGTACTGCACCTCGTATTTGAGGCCTGTGACGTATTTGTCGAGCCGCTCCATGTCATTCATATCGTCCACTTGGCCGGCCAAGGCACAGAACGTCGCCGTGTAGTCTTGGACCGATGTCACCTGCTTCCAGGCACGCAGCTTCATGCGAGCAGAATCCGAGGTGGATACATGCTCGAATCTGGCTCACAGCGCGGCGCCCCACTCCGTCCATGTGCGTATCGTGGCCACTCCGAAGATTGTAGTTGCTCGTTGCATGACAGGCGTCCAGGTCCCGTTGTTCGCACGTGATATCCCTGCCGATGTCCCCTCGATCTGAAGCGTTCGTCTCCACCACTCCAACGCTGCTCCACATAACAATGACACCGCAAAATTAATGCGAGTGACATCATCAGCAATTTGTGCAGCATTAAAGAAAACCTCCACGCTGAACAACCACGCGGACACAGTGACAGTTTTGTCGCTGGGGTTGAACGGAGGCGGGTTCGTCGGTTTTATCTTGACAGTTGTCGGAACTGTTGCTCCCGCATGCACTGGGGCCGCCACCGAAGCCATCGCCGGAGTTGTCGCTGGTGGTTTTCGTGGCAGCGTTTGCGACTGTTGCCTTGGCATTGCTCGTTCCTATTGTTGCTATCCTGGCGCTTCCGGTGTCTGTTGCTTTCGTGCCGCCCACTCTTCTTCAGCATCATGCGAGGCGTCTAGCTCGTTAAACACGTTCTCGTTGAGCGATGAGCTGCTACTTGCTTCATCCACGACGGGCGACTCCTGGCGCGCTTCACCTCGCGCCTGGCGTAGTTCGGCGTTTTCCATGTCAAACAAATATGCTTAGTTGTATCTAGGCTTAGTTTATGTGTTTACAATTGTCTAGCCTATAGTGGGTTTAGCCTTAGGGGGTACACAATTTCTCTCGACATTGAACTTGTACCCCTCCCCCTTTCCTAGTCATCCATTCTCGTCATTCTCGCTAGTATTCTAACATGATATTAGAGTAGGCTACTCTTGGGCCCACCACCTACTATTTCGTTCCTAGCCCCGCGCCCCGCCCATACCGCGCCCGCGATAGGCCCGTACCTAGCCTGCGCCCGGCCCAGTCTCCTACCCGCGCCTGGCCCGTACCTAGCCCGCGCTCGGCGGCCCCTGTGTTTGGCCCCTCGGCCCGTGCCTTCTCACGCCCGTGCCCGGCCCGTACCTAGCCCGCGATCGCCACGTCGACACCCGCGCCTGGCCCCGTACCTAGCCCGCGCCCCGTCGACGCCCGCAACCGGCCCGTACCTAGGCTCGCGCTCGGCCCGTACCTAGCCTCGCGCTCGGCCCCGTTCCTAGCCCCGCGCCCGGCCTGTACCTAGCCTCGCGACCGGCCCGTACCCTGCCCGCGCCCGGCCCCATCTCTCGCCCGCGCTCGGCTCGTACCTAGCCCCGCGCCCGGCCCGTACCTAGCCCAGCGCACGGCCCCGTCCCTAGCCAGCGCCCGGCCCCATACCTAGCTCGCGCCCGGCCCCGTCTGTCGCCAGCGCCTGGCCCCGTACCTAGCCCGCGCCAGGCCCGTATAACGCCCGCGCTCGGCCCCGTACTTAGCCCGCGCCCCGGCCCCGTACCTGCCCAGCGCGCGGCCCCGTACCTGCCCAACGCCCGGCCCCGTACCTGCCCAGCGCCCGGCCCCGTTCCTGCCAGTGCCCGGCCCCGTATCTAGCCCGCGCTAGGCCCCGTTCCTAGCCCTGCGCCCAGGCCCGTACCTTACACCCATGCCCGGCTCAGTCCCTCGCCCAGCGCCCGGCCCCTTGTTTGGCCCCGCGGCCCCTAGGCCCCTCGGCCCCGCCACACAGCCCGGCGCCCGGCCCCCCGGCCCCTTGTTTGGCCCCTCGGCCCTCTAGGCCCCTCGGCCCCCCCTAGCCCCCCGCCCCCGGCCCCTTGTTTGGCCCCGCGGCCCCTAGGCCCCCTCGGCCCCACCTCAAAGCCCGGAGCCCGGCCCCCCGGCCCCTTGTTTGGCCCCTCGGCCCCCTAGGCCCCTCGGCCCCCCTAGGCCACCTCGGCCCCTTGTTTGGCCCCGCGGCCCCTAGGCCCCTCGGCCCCATCTCAAAGCCCGGCGCCCGGCCCCCCCCAGCCCCTTGTTTGGCCCCTCGGCCCCCTAGGCTCCTCGGCCCCCCTAGGCCCCCCCGGCCCCTTGTTTGGCCCCGCGGCCCCTAGGCCCCTCGACCCCACCTCAAAGCCCGGAGCCCGGCCCCCCGGCCCCTTGTTTGGCCCCTCGGCCCCCTTGTCCCCGTGTGATTGGCCCTTCGGCCCCCCCCCCTAGGCCCCCCGGCCCCTTGTTTTGCCCCGCGGCCCCTAGGCCCCTCGGCCCCACCTCAGAGCCCTTCGCCCGGCCCCCCGGCCCCTTGTTTGGCCCCTCGGCCCCCTAGGCCCCTCGGCCCCCCTAGCCCCCCCCTGGCCCCTTGTTCGGCCCCGCGGCCCCTAGGCCCCCCGGCCCCACCTCAAAGTCCGGCGCCCGGCCCCCCGGCCCCTTGTTTGGCCCCTCGGCCCCCTAGGCCCCTCGGCCCCCCTAGGCCCCCCCCGGCCCCTTGTTTGGCCCCGCCGCACCTAGGCCCCTCGGCCCCACCTCAGAGCCCTGCGCACGGCCCCCTGTTTAGCCCCTCGGCCCCTATGGCATCGCTTCGAGTTCTACCGTTCGACCTAGAAGGCAGACCTTTAGCATTTGACACGTGGCACGACGATCTGCAACTATACCTACTGAGCGATAGTCGGGATAGTGTCTCACTGTTTGACCACGTGTCCGGTGCCGCTCCAGCCCCTCCCGCCACTGCTGACGTTTCGACTCGTTCCCAGTGGCTGTCTCGTGACGCTACTACCCGCTTGGCCATTCGCAACCACCTGCCCGCAACCGAATGTGCTCACTTTGGCGAGCACAGGACAGCACAGGCCTTGTACGACGCTGTCGTTGCTCGCTACTCCTCCCCTGCCACTGCTGCTATTGGCAGGCTGCTACTGCCCTACCTGTTCCCTAAGCTGTCGGCTTTTGCCACAGTAGCCGGCCTGGTTACCCACCTGCGCACTAGCGACGCTCGCTACCGCACTACCGTCCCTGCTGAGTTCCTTCCCACGAACCAGCCCCCCATGTTCATCACCCTCTACTTCATAGTCACTCGCCTCCCTGACTCCCTTCGCTCTGTCAGGGACCACTTTCTCACCCTCGACCCCACTTCCCTCACTGTTGACCTCCTCGAGCAGCATCTCCTCGCAGCTGAGACTAGTGCAGTTGCTATAGGTGCTGCTCGTGGCACTCCGCGCTCACCCTTCTTTGAGGGGTGCTCCCCCTCCCCCCTTTCCTCCTCCTTCGCCTCTGCTGCTGCTGCAGACGTCTCTGTTCCTGAGGACGTCGGGGCTGCTTCGACAAGTGCGAAGCGCCGCAACAGCAAGGGCAAGGGTGGCCGGGGTAGTGGAGGAGGCAGCGGTGGTGGTGGAGGTGGCAGTGGGAGTGGTAGTGGGGGCAGCGGTAGAGGAGGCGGAGGCGGTGGAGGTGGTGGCAGCGGTGGGACCGGTGGTGGAGGTGGAGGCTTTGGTGACGGCGGTGGAGGCAGCGTAGGGAGTGGTGGCAGTAGAGGCTGTGGGACCAGTGGTGGTCGGTCTGGACCTCAGCATGGAGGCCCTGGTGGTGGTCGGGGCCAGCAGCAGCAGCGTCGGAGAGAGACTCAGATACCCCAGCAGCTCCGTGAGTGGTTGGTTCAGCGTGGGGCGGGTGAGGGTAGTGAGACCTGCCCGTATGTCATTCGCACAGGTGCCCGTGCGGGCCAGACATGCGGGAGGTTTCACACTGAGCGCAGTTGCTTTGCCCACCTTGACGACGCCTGGCGTACTGAGTTTGGTGATGACGTCTGTTAGAATCTTAGGTGAGAATGATTTACTAGGAAGTGACGAGGGGTACAAGTAGAATGTCGAGAGAAAAACTGTACCCCCTAAGGCTAAACCCACTATAGCCTAGACAACTGTAAACACATAAACTAAATCTAGATATGACTAAGCATATATGTTTGACACACCCCCATAGGCGAATTGGGGGATAGCCAGAACGAGTAATGGTCACAAGACCAGTCAAGAAAGACAAAGCAAGCTCAGGGTGGATCACAAAGTCACCACACAGTCCGAGCACAAGCAAAGGGCCACAAGGCCAGTTCACATGCAGAATTATATACAAAGAACAAACAATACAGTGATCATACCCTAACAAGTGCAAGCATGCAGGTATATGGATAGATCACAGTACAGGTAGAGTCAGGCAGTAAGTAAGTGAGGCAAAGTAGACACAAGGCCTAACACAGTAACAAAGCGCTGATGGTCACCAGGCGGAAGTGCCTTGGTGAAGACATCAGCAGTGTTGGCCCGGGTGGCCACGTACGCTAGACGAAGCTGACCACGCTGCTGTAACTCTCGAGCAAGGAAGTATCGCAGAGCGATGTGCTTCGTTCTGTGCTCCAGTCTGTGCTCCTGACACAAGGCTATCATGGCCTTGTTGTCTACGTACAGGACTGGAGGCAAACGAGGCTGCTCTCCCAAGTCGGTCAGCAAGTAGGTGAGCCAGCGTAGCTCCTGAGCAGCCATGGCTCCGGCGTAGATCTCAGCCTCACAGCCGGAGCTGAGAACTGAAGACGAGCGGGTAGACCGCCAAGAAACCGAGCCGGACCCAAGACTGAAGGTGTAACCCTGCGACGACCGCTGCGTAGCTGAGTCGTCAGCCCAGGAGGCGTCTGCGTGACCACTGAGGACAACAGGACCCCGTCCTCCAAGCAGAAGCCCCATGCCCGACGTACTGCACAGGTAACGCAGTACCCTCTTCGCAACATCCCAGTGCACCTTTCGGTGCCTACCGGGAGCCACGTAGCGAGCCAGAAGGCTGAGAGGGTATGTGAGGTCGGGTCGTGTGCAAGTCATTAGGTACATGAGGCAACCCACAAGCTCTGGGTACGGACCACTCGGCTCTACGGACTCGTCCGAAGGTGGAGCTGAGAGCGAGTGGCTGGTAGACAGAGGAGTGAGCTGTGGCGAGGAGTACTGGAAGCCGAAGCGCTGAAGGACCTGGTGCACCATGTATGACTGAGTCAGTGTGATGGTGCGCCGTGCTCTGTCCCGGGTGATCTGCAGGCCAAGGTAGCTGCGCAGTTCACCCAGGTTAGTGCAGGTATGTCTCTTCTGCAACTCCGACTTCACAAGGGTCAGTGCCTCAGTGTCAGCCGTGGCAAAGACGAGGTCGTCGACGTACACTAGGACGTAGAAGGGCGGCAGCGAGGTGTCGGTGTGTAGAAACAGCGACGGGTTTGCTGTAGAAGGAACAAACTCAAGAGCCGCAAGTGTAGTCCTAAGTGTGTCGTGCCACTCGAGAGGCGCCTGGCGGAGACCGTAGACTGGCCGGCGGAGGCTCCACTGGGTACCTGTAGGAAACGACCCAGTGAAACCAGGTGGTCGGCGCAGCCAGATCTCCTCGTGCAGGCTGCCCTGCAGGAAGGCAGTACTGAAGTCCAGGGAGTGTAACTCATAGTCACGCTGAGCAGCTACGTGCAGCAACACCCGAAGAGTAGTCATCTTCGGGGTGGGGGAGAAGGTCTGGAAGTAGTCAACTCCCTGTCGCTGACTGAAACCTCGAGCAACGTAACGCGCCTTGAAGGCAGGCGGAGAACCCGGCGGCCGCTTCACCCTGAAGATCCACATGCCATCGACTATGTTCACCCCAGGTGGGGGAACCTCGTCGACGTAAGTGCCTGTGGACTTCCAGGATGCCATCTCGGCATCCATAGCTGCCTGCCACTGAGAGGAGTAAGGACCCGTAATCGCCTCTGCGTAAGAGCGCGGGGTCGGGATGTCAGGAGCATCCGGGTCTCCCTCAGGGGCAAGCAGCAAGGAGGCGAAACGAGGTACAGCAGCTGCAAGACACTCAAAGTCCTCCTGCCTGTCCTCAAGGATGTCTGTGCCAAGAGCACACTCACCCCCGACGGACGGAGGACTGGCAGGCACAGACTCAGCAACTAGAGCAGAGGCGTAGTCGAGACGGCAGGCAGCAGCAAAGTCAAGTAGCTCAGCAAAGAGAGGATAAGCAGCAGCAGACTCAAAGGACGAGTCAGTGACAGCAGTGGCAAGGAGACGAGCGACAGTGGGACTGGCAGCACGCGCTCGGTCAGACTCAGGGTCAGGGACCTCGGAAGAAAGGACTCAGGAGGAGCAGGCAGAGGAACACGCAGTGGAACAGAGGAAGGACGGAGTGCCATGGTGTGCGTGCCTGGGACAGGGGGAGGACGCGAACGAGGAGCGCGACGAGCAGTGCGAACAGGCGAGACAGGACGAGACGTAGGCTCACGACGCTCTGTAAGACCTCCGGACTGCTCAGTGTAAGGAGAGGGAACAGGCAGTGGGGAGGCTGGCTGTAACTGCGGCTGCGACTGGTCAGGCGGTGGACACAGGAAGGGAGGAGGAAGACCAGGAGAAGACGGGACACCAAGAACCTGCTCAAGTAGG
Organism: Closterium sp. Naga37s-1; assembly: GCA_947471745.1. Taxonomy (NCBI): domain Eukaryota; kingdom Viridiplantae; phylum Streptophyta; class Zygnematophyceae; order Desmidiales; family Closteriaceae; genus Closterium; species Closterium sp. Naga37s-1. Next base: position 2,954,182 of record CANJKZ010000774.1, on the reverse strand, counting down.
GGAACGAAGTATGGACGCGGCCGCACAGTGCCTCCTGCACCTCGAGCACCAGGGTCAACAACTCCAGCTCCTGCAGCTCCAGCGCCTCCTGCGCTAGGGCCTCCAACTCCAGCTACTCCAGCTCCAGCGCCTCCAGCGCCAGCTGCTCCAGGCTCCGTAGGGTCTCCAACTCCAGTAGTAACAGCAGCACCTCCAGCTCCAGCGCCTCCAGGGCCGCCAGCTCCGGGAGCCCCACTCCGACGGTGTGCGCGCTGAACAAGCCACTCACGCAGCTGCTGCGAGGACAGTCGCGGCGAAGCACCAGCAGGACCTCCAGACGAAGCAGCACCCCGAGGCTCAGTACCCCCAGACTCCGCACCCTCCGACTCAGCACCCTCAGGCTCCGCACCCTCCGACTCAGCACCCCCAGGCTCAACACCCTCAGGCTCAGCACCCCCAGACCCAGCACCCTCAGACCCCGCACCCCCCTGCTCCGCACCCCCAGACGCAGCACCCCCAGACGCAGCACCTGGAGCAGCACCTGAGACGACAGCTACCTGAACAGGCACAGTACCAGGGAGAGGGTCTACCTGAGACACTCCCGAGGGAGCAGGACCCTGGGGCGGGAGGGGGTCTACAGGAGGCGGACCGGGAGCAAGAAAAAGCGGCGGGGGGGGGGAAGGGGCAGAGCGGTAGGGGAAAAGACGGTAGAAGGGAACCGACTCGTCGAACGTGACGTCCTGAGAAGGGAGGACACGGCGCGAGGTGGGGTGGTAAAACTGCCAGCCAGGCGCATCAGGGACAAAGCCAAGGAAGACGCAGGGAATAGCGCGGGCGGAGAGCTTGTCCGCGGACGTATCGCGAACAAAGGCACGAGAACCCCAGACCCGGAACACCGACGCATCGCCAACCTTCCCGGTCCAACACAGTGTGGGCGAGGTCTCCGGCAAGGAGACACGGGGCCAGAGGTTGAGCTGATGCGCAGCGTACCGGACCGCAAACGGCCACAGAAAATGGGGAGCGGCCGCATGAATCATGGAGGTACGAGCGACCTCCATGACTAAGCCAATGCGGCGCTCAGCAATCCCATTTTGCTGAGGGGAGTCCGGAAGCGTGAACGACTGGAGAATGCCCTCCCCACGACAAAAGTCCCGCAAGAGGTCGGAGGAGAACTCACCACCTCTGTCAGAGTGCAGACGCAGGACAGGAAGGTCCTGGCCGAAACGCGCACGCAGCTGGAGACGGACTGTGCGGATCCAAGGGATCAAGACAGCAGAGACTTCACCCTTGCTGCGCAAGGGGAAGACTGTGGTGTATCGCGTGTAGTCGTCAACCACCAGCAGGAAGTAGCGCTCGCGGCCCTGTCCACTGACGCGGGCTGGGCCCCACACGTCCATGTGGAGGGTCTGCAGGGGAGCAGTCGTCGGGGGAAACGAGGAGGAGTGAGGAGCGGCGCGCTGCCGCCCCTCGACGCAAGGAAGACAGGGCGGGGCAGGCGAGGGCGGCAGGGGAGGCAGAGACCTGGGGAGACCAGAGACAAGGAGACGGGAGTGCATGCCACGAAGGCGTGGCAGGTAGGGGTGACCCAGGCGGTGGTGCCAAAGAAGAGTCTGGTGCGACAGGAGGCGACACGAGCAAGCGGCGGCTACCTGACCTGACGTGGACACCTGAGCAGACGCAGCGACCTGAGGAGGCTCGGTAGCCAGTGTGTACAGACTCGACCCTGGCCGACGAGTGAACATAGCCAGGTGACGCCCCGTCCGCGTGCACGTGCAGATCGACACACGCTGACCCCCAGGAGTGGTGGTAGTGACCATCGCATCCTGAAGGGCAGCGGTACTCACCGAGTTCGTAGAGAACGAGGGGAGGTGAAGACCTGACAGAGAGCCGGATGGAACCGCCGGACACGGGAGGACAGTGGAGGAACTGGCAACGACCGGCCCCCCAGAGGGGTCAGCCAGTCTGACCGGAACAGGTGCAGGAAGAGGAGTGAGAGTGGTGCTGTCACGAAAGAAACAGCGCGAGGCGCCAGAGTCTAACGTGAAGGTGTGCAGGGCCTCAGCAGGCGCAGTACTAGGGGGAGTACCAGACGCACTAGCACCTAGAGCAGCAGCGGCTATACCTGGGTCAGGCGGCACACACAAGTAACAGTCACCCTCAGCACTAAAAGACAAAGCATACATGGCAGAGATAATAACATCAAAGTCTAGGTCAAAGATGGCAACCCCCAACCTAAACAACTCCGCCCAGCGAGGGCGCTCGACGTCATCACCAAACTCAGTGCGCCAGGCGTCGTCAAGGCGGGAAAAGCAGCGGCGCTCAGTGTGAAACCGCACGCATGTCTTGCCCGCACGGGGACCCGTGCGAATGACATACGGGCAAGTCTCACTACCCTCGCCCGCCCCACGCTGAACCAACCACTCACGGAGCTGCTGAGGCGTCTGAGTCTTGCTCCGACGCTGCTGCTGCTGGCCCCGACCGCCACCAGGGCCTCCACGCTGAGGTCCAGACCGACTACCACTGGTCCCATCGCCTCCACTGCCGCCATCCCCTCCGCTGCCTCCACCGCCGCCACCAGAGCCTCCACCGCCGCCACCGGTCCCACCGCCGCCACCACCTCCACCGCCTCCGCCTCCTCTACCGCTGCCCCCACTGCCACGCCCACTGCCACCTCCACCACCACCGCTGCCTCCTCCACTACCCCGGCCACCCTTGCCCTTGCTGTTGCGGCGCTTCGTACTAGTCGAAGCAGCCCCGACGTCCTCAGGAACAGAGACGTCTGCAGCAGCAGCAGAGGCGAAGGAGGAGGAAAGGGGGGAGGGGGAGCACCCCTCAAAGAAGGGTGAGCGCGGGGTGCCACGAGCAGCACCTACAGCAACTGCACTAGTCTCAGCTGCAAGGAGATGCTGCTCGAGGAGGTCAACAGTGAGGGAAGTGGGGTCGAGGGTGAGGAAGTGGTCCCTGACAGAGCGAAGGGAGTCAGGGAGGCGAGTGACTATGAAGTAGAGGGTGATGAACATAGGGGGCTGGTTCGTGAGAAGGAACTCAGCAGGAACGGTAGCACGGTAGCGAGCATCGCTAGTGCGCAGGTGGGTAACCAGGTCCGCTATTGTGGCAAAAGCCGACAGCTCAGGGAACAGGTAGGGCAGTAGCAGTCTGCCAAGAGCAGCAGTGGCAGGGGAGGAGTAGCGAGCAACAACAGCGTCATACAAAGCCTGTGCTGTCCTGTGCTCGCCAAAGTGAGCACATTCTGTTGCGGGCAGGTGGTTGCGAATGGCCAAGCGGGTAGTAGCGTCACGAGAGAGCCACTGGGAACGAGTCGAAACGTCAGCTGTGGCGGGAGGGGCTGGAGTGGCACCGGACACGAGGTCAAACAGCGAGACACTGTCCCGACTGTCGCTCAGTAGGAATAGTTGCAGATCGTCGTGCCACGTGTCAAATGCTACAGGCCTGCCCTCCGGGTCGAACGGGAGAACACGAAGTAACGCCATAGGGGCAGAGGAGCCTGGGGGCCGCGGGGCCAAACAAGGGGCCGAGGGGCCTAGGGGGCCGAGGGGCCTAGGGGGCCGAGGGGCCAAACAAGGGGCCGGGGGGGCCGAGGGGCCAAGTAGGGGCCGGGGGGCCGGGCTGCAGGTTCTGAGGTGGGGCCGAGAGGCCTAGGGGGCAGAGGGGCCAAACAAGGGGCCTAGGGGGCCGAGGGGCCAAGTAGGGGCCAGGGGGCCGGGCACCAGGCTCTGAGGTGGGGCCGAGGGGCCTAGGGGCCGCGGGGCCAAACAAGGGGCCGGGGGGGCCTTGGGGGGGCCGAGGGGCCTAGGGGGCCGAGGGGCCAAACCAGGGGCCTAGGGGGCCGAGGGGCCAAGTAGGGGCCGGGGGGGCCGGGCTCGAGGCTCTGAAGTGGGGCCGAGGAGCCTAGGGGCCGCGGGGCCAAACAAGGGGCCGGGGGGGGCTTGGGGGGGGGGCCGAGGGGCCTAGGGGGGCCGAGGGGCCAAACAAGGGGCCTAGGGGGCCGAGGGGCGAAGTAGGGGCCGGGGGGCCGGGCTCCAGGTTCAGAGGTGGGGCCGAGGGGCCTAGGGGCCGCGGGGCCAAACAAGGGGCCTAGGGGGCCGAGGGGCCAAGTAGGGGCCGGGGGGCCGGGCACCAGGCTCTGAGGTGGGGCCGAGGGGCCTAGGGGCCGCGGGGCCAAACAAGGGGCCGGGGGGGCCTTGGGGGGGCCGAGGGGCCTAGGGGGCCGAGGGGCCAAACCAGGTGCTTGGGGGCCGAGGGGCCAAGTAGGGGCCGGGGGGCCGGGCGCCAGACTCTGAGGTGGGGCCGAGGGGCCTAGGGGCCGCGGGGCCAAACACGGGGCCGGGGGGGCCTTGGGGGGGGGGGCGAGGGGCCTAGGGGGCCGAGGGGCCAAACCAGGGGCCTAGGGGGCCGAGGGGCCAAGTAGGGGCCGGGGGGGGCCGGGCTCCAGGCTCTGAGGTGGGGCCGAGGGGCCTAGGAACCGTGGGGCCAAACAAGGGGCCGGGGGGGCCTTGAGGGGGCCGAGGGGCCTAGGGGGCCGAGGGGCCAAACAAGGGGCCTAGGGAGGCCGAGGTGCCAAGTAGGGGCCGGGGGGCCGGGCGCCAGGCTCTGAGGTGGGGCCGAGGGGCCTAGGGGCCGCGGGGCCAAACAAGGGGCCGGGGGGGCCTTGGGGGGGGGCCGAGGGGCCTAGGGGGCCGAGGGGCCAAACAAGGGGCCTAGGGGGGGCCGAGGGGCCAAGTAGGGGCCGGGGGGCCGGGCTCCAGGCTCTGAGGTGGGGCCGAGGAGCCTAGGGGCCGCGGGGCCAAACAAAGGGGGGCCGAGGGGGGCCGAGGGGGGGCCGAGGGGCCTAGGGGGGCGAGGGGCCAAACAAAGGGGCCTAGGGGGCCGAGGGGCCAAGTAGGGGCCGGGGGGGGCCTAGGGGCCGCGGGGCCAGACAATGGGGCCAGGCGCTGCGCAGGTAATGGACCGGGCGCTGGGCAGGTATACTGGACCGGGCGCTGGGCGGGTACGGGGCCGGGCGCTGGGCGCGGAATGGGGCCAGGCGCGGGGCTAGGTACGGGACCAGGCGCGGGCTTGGTACGGGCCGGGCGACGGGCTATGTACGGCCCGGACGCAAGCAGGAGACTAGGCCGGGCGCGGGCTAGGTACGGGCCGAGCGCGGGCGTCGAAGTTTAAGGGGCCAGTGGGGCCGAGGCGACTGGCTAGGTATTTGCCGGGCGACGGGCTAGGTACGGGCCGGACGACGGGCTAGGTACTGGCCGGGCGACGGGCTAGGTACTGGCCGGGCGCGGGCGTCAAAGTCGACGGGGCCAGCGGGGCCGAGGTGACGGGCTACGTACGGGCCGGGCGCGGGCGACGAAGATGACGGGGCCAGCGGGGCCGAGGCGACGGGCTACGTACGGGCCTGGCGACGAGCTAGGTACGGGCCGGGCGCGGGCGACGAAGTCGACGGGGCCAGCGGGGCCGAGGCGACTAGCTAGGTACGGGCCGGGCGACGGGTTAGGTACAGGCCGGGCGCGGGCGACGAAATCGACGGGCTAGGTACGGGCAGTGCAGTAGGTGGTGGGCCCATTGAGACTAGGTCCTAAGACTTAGTTGCTCTTAATACCATGTTAGAATCTTAGGTGAGAATTATTTACTAGGAAGTGACGAGGGGTACAAGTAGAATGTCGAGAGAAAAACTGTACCCCCTAAGGATAAACCCACTATAGCCTAGACAACTGTAAACACATAAACTAAGCCTAGATATAACTAAGCATATATGTTTGACAACGTCGAGCGCCCTCGCTGGGCGGAGTTGCTTAGGTCGGGAGTTGCTATCTTTGACCTAGACTTTGATGTTATTATCTCTGCCGTGTATGCTTTGTCTTTTAGTGCTGAGGGTGACTGTTACTGGTGTGTGCCGCCTGACCTAGGTATAGCCGCTGCTGCTCTAGGTGCTAGTGCGTCTGGTACTCCCCCTGGTACTGCACCTGCTGAGGCCCTGCACACCTTCACGTTGGACTCCGGCGCCTCGCGCTGTTTCTTTCGTGACAGCACCACTCTCACTCCTCTTCCTGCACCTGTTCCGGTCAGACTGGCTGACCCCTCTGGGGGCCCGGTCGTTGCCAGTTCCTCCACTGTCCTCCCGTGTCCGGCGGTTCCGTCCGGCTCACTGTCAGGTCTTCACCTCCCCTCGTTCTCTACGAACTTGGTGAGTACCGCTGCCCTTCAGGATGCGATGGTCACTACCACCACTCCTTGGGGTCAGCGTGTGTCGATCTGCACGTGCACACGGACGGGGCGTCACCTGGCTACGTTCACTCGTCGGCCAGGGTCGAGTCTGTACACACTGGCTACCGAGCCTCCTCAGGTCGCTGCGTCCACTCAGGTGTCCGCGTCAGGTCAGGTAGCCGCCTCTTGCTCGTGTCGCCTCCTGTCGCACCAGACTCTCCTTTGGCACCACCGCCTGGGTCACCCCTCCCTGCCACGCCTTCGTGGCATGCACTCCCGTCTCCATTTCTCTGGTCTCCCCAGGTCTCTGCCTCCCCTGCCGCCCTCACCTGCCCCGTCCTGTCTTCCTTGCGTCGAGGGGCGGCAGAGCGCAGCTCCTCACTCCTCCTCGTTTCCCCCGACGACTGCTCCCCTGCAGACCCTCCACATGGACGTGTGGGGCCCAGCCCGCGTCAGTGGACAGGGCTGCGAGCGCTACTTTCTGCTGGTAGTTGATGACTACACGTGGTACACCACAGTCTTCCCCTTGCGCAGCAAGGGTGAAGTCTCTGCTGTCTTGATCCCTTGGATCCGCACAGTCCGTCTCCAGCTGCGCGAGCGGTTCGGCCAGGACCTTCCTGTCCTGCGTCTGCACTCTGACAGAGATGGTGAGTTCTCCTCCGACCTCTTGCGGGACTTTTGTCGTGGGGAGGGCATTCTCCAATCGTTCACGCTTCCGGACTCCCCTCAGCAAAATGGGATTGCTGAGCGCCGCATTGGCTTAGTCATGGAGGTCGCTCGTACCTCCGTGATCCATGCGGCCGCTCCCCATTTTCGGTGGCCGTTTGCGGTCCGGTACGCTGCGCATCAGCTCAACCTTTGGCCCCGTGTCTCCTTGCCGGAGACCTCGCCCACACTGCGTTGGACGGGGAAGGTTGGCGATGCGTCGGTGTTCCGGGTCTGGGGTTCTCATGCCTTTGTTCGCGATACGTCTGCGGACAAGCTCTCCGCCCGCGCCATTCCCTGCGTCTTCCTTGGCTTTGTCCCTCACGCGCCTGGCTGGTAGTTTTACCACCCCACCTTGCGCCGTGTCCTCCCTTCTCAGGACGTCACGTTCGACGAGTCGGTTCCCTTCTACCATCTCTTCCCCTACCGCTCTGCCCCTTCCCCGCCCCCGCCGCTCTTCCTTGCTCCCGGTCCACTTCCGGTAGACCCCCTTCCGCCCCAGGGTCCTGCTCCCTCGGGGGTGTCTCAGGCAGACCCTCTCCCTTGTACTTCGCCTGTTCAGGTAGCTGTCGTCCCAGGTGCTGCTCCAGGTGCTGCGTCTGGGGGTGCGGAGCCGGGGGGTGCGGGGTCTGAGGGTGCTGGGTCTGGGGGTGCTGAGCCTGAGGGTGTTGAGCCTGGGGGTGCTGAGTCGGAGGGTGCGGAGCCTGGGGGTGCTGAGTCGGAGGGTGCGGAGTCTAGGGGTGCTGAGCCTCGGGGTGCTGCTTCGTTTGGAGGTCCTGCTGGTGCTTCACCACGACTGTCCTTGCAGCAGCTGCGTGAGTGGCTTGTTCAGCGCCCACACCGTCGGAGTGGAGCCCCTGGGGCTGGCGAGCCTGGAGACGCTGGAGCTGGAGGTGCTGCTGTTACTACTGGAGCTGGAGACCCTACGGAGCCTGGAGCAGCTGGCGCCGGAGGCGCTGGAGCTGGTGTAGCTGGAGTTGGAGGCCCTGGCGCAAGAGGCGCTGGAGATGCAGGAGCTGGAGCTGTTGACCCTGGAGCTGGAGGTACTGGAGGCACTGTGCGCCCGCGCCCGTACTTCGTTCCCCTGCTTCAGCAGGTTCTTGGTGTCCCGTCTTCTACTGGTCTTACTCCTCCCTTCCTGTGTCCACCGCCTGACCGCTCACAGCCGCCGTTACAGCAAGCCTCCCCACTGCCTGTTCCCTCTCCTTACACTGAGCAGTCCGGAGGTCTTACAGAGCGTCGTGAGCCTGCGTCTTGTCCTGTCTTGCCTGTTCGCACTGCTCGTCGCGCTCCTCGTTTGCGTCCTCCTCCTGTCCCAGGCACGCACACCATGGCACTCCGTCCTTCCTCTGTTCCACTGCGTGTTCCTCTGCCTGCTCCTCCTGAGTCCTCTCTTTCTGAGGTCCCTGACCCTGAGTCTGACCGAGCGCGTGTTGCCAGTCCCACTGTCACTCGTCTTCTTGCCACTTCTGTCACTGACCCGTCCTTTGAGTCTGCTGCTGCTTCTGCTCTAGTTGCTGAGCTGCTTGACTTTGCTGCTGCCTGCCGTCTCGACTACACCACTGCTCTAGTTGCTGAGTCTGTGTTTGCCAGTCCTCTGTCCGTCGGGGGTGAGTGTGCTCTTGGCACGGACGTCCTTGAGGACAGGCAGGAGGAATTTGAGTGTCTTGCAGTTGCTGTACCTCGTTTTGCTTCCTTGCTGCTTGCCCCTGAGGGAGACCCGGATGCTCCAGACATCCCGACCCCGCGCTCTTACGCAGAGGCGATTACGGGTCCTTACTCCTCTCAGTGGCAGGCAGCTATAGATGCCAAGATGGCATCCTGGAAGTCCACAGGCACTTGATGACGAGGTTCCCCCACCTGGGGTGAACATAGTCGATGGCATGTGGATCTTCAGGGTGAAGCGACCGCCGGGTTCTCCGCCTGCCTTCAAGGCGCGCTACGTTGCTCGAGGTTTCAGTCAGCGACAGGGAGTTGACTACTTCCAGACCTTCTCCCCCACCCCGAAGATGACTACTCTTCGGGTGTTGCTGCACGTAGCTTCTCAGCGTGACTACGAGCTACACTCCCTGGACTTCAGTACAGCCTTCCTGCAAGGCAGCCTGCACGAGGAGATCTGGCTGCGCCGACCACCTGGTTTCACTGGGTCGTTTCCTGCAGGTACCCAGTGGAGCCTCCGCCGGCCAGTCTACGATCTCCGCCAGGCGCCTCGCGAGTGGCACGACACACTCAGGACTACACTTGCGGCTCTTGGGTTTGTTCCTTCTACAGCAGACCCGTCCCTGTTTCTACGCACCGACACCTCGCTGCCGCCCTTCTACGTCCTAGTGTACGTCGACGACCTTGTCTTTGCCACGGCTGACACTGAGGCACTGACCCTTGTGAAGTCCGCGCTGCAGAAGAGACATACATGCACTGACCTTGGTGAACTGCACAGCTATCTTGGCCTGCATATCACCCGGGACAGAGCACGGCGCACCATCACACTGACTCAGTCACACATGGTGCACCAGGTCCTTCAGCGCTTCGGCTTCCAGTACTCCTTGCCACAGCTCACTCCTCTGTCTACCAGCCACTCGCTCTCAGCTCCACCTTCGGACGAGTCCGTAGAGCCGAGTGGTCCGTACCCAGAGCTTGTGGGTTGCCTCATGTACCTGATGACGTGCACACGACCTGACCTCGCGTACCCTCTCAGCCTTCTGGCTCGCTACGTGGCTCCCGGTAGGCACCGAAAGGTGCACTGGGATGCTGCGAAGAGGGTACTGCGTTACCTGTGTAGTACGTCGGGCATGGGGCTTGTGCTTGGAGGACGGGGTCCAGTTGTCCTCACTGGTCACGCAGACGCTTCCTGGGTTGACGACTCAACTACGCAGCGGTCGTCACAGGGTTACACCTTCAGCCTTGGGTCCGGCTCGGTTTCTTGGCGGTCTACTCGCTCGTCCTCAGTTCTCAGCTCCAGCTGTGAGGCTGAGATCTATGCCGGAGCCATGGCTGCTCAGGAGCTACGCTGGCTCACCTACTTGCTGACCGACTTGGGAGAGCAGCCTCATTTGCCTCCAGTCCTGTACGTAGACAACAAGGCCATGATAGCCTTGTGTCAGGAGCACAGACTGGAGCATAGAACAAAGCACATCGCTCTGCGATACTTCCTTGCTCGAGAGTTGCAGCAGCGTGGTCAGCTTCGTCTAGCGTACGTGGCCACTCGGGCCAACACTGCTGATGTCTTCACCAAGGCACTTCTGCCTGGTGATCATCAGCGCTTTGTTACTGTGTTAGGCCTTGTGCCTAATTTGCCTCACTTACTTACTGCCTGACTCTGCCTGTACTGTGTGTCAAACATAATAGTTTAGGGGCCTAGGGGTTTGACCTAGGCGAGAGTGACGAGAGGAAAAGTGCAAGCCAAAAGAGGTTCAATAGTAGAGGGCATACAAGATATAGGCAAGGAATTAGGCAAATGGTACACCACCTAGCAGGAAACTAAGATAACTACACTAGGCTACTGTAGGCATATTTATGAATGTATACAAATACATTTCAACACACCCCCTAAATGCCTACAGTGGAAACCCGTGAGTAGCACAAAGTCTGCAGGGGTACAACAGGTGCAGTGGAAGAAGCAGAAGCAAGCAAGAGTAGTAGTAGCCGGTGCAGGAGTGGCAAATACAGCTGTAGCACGCCCTCTGCCAAGGCAGAAGCAGTAGAAGGTGTAGGGGCGGCAGGTCGCCTGAGGAGCAGGCTCTGAGGCTGCAACATGCAGCAGGACAGCAGCGGCTCGACGGCAGCACCTGCAGGCCCCAGCAGTAGACAGCAGAAACAAGGGCAAGTGGCGGCAGGGGCGGCAGCAGGAGGTGCCACGGTAGCAGCGGGTGGCAGCTGCAGATGCTTGACTGTTTTCCCACCACCCTCTCTTACCCTCCCCCCCACAGCAGCACGAGCGGCAGTGAGAGAGAGAGGAGGGATGGCTGCTGGCTTTGCAGAATCTCTCTCGCCACCCTCTCACACTCCCCCCGTTTCCCCTCACCCTCCCCCCGCAACCTCTCCCCCCCCCTCACGGCGGACCCCGCTGAAGGGAGGGGTAGGGCGGGCTGCAGGCAACTCACACCCGCCACCCCCACATCTCCCTCCCCCCACGGCGGAAGCTGCGGAAGGGAAGGGGGGGGCGGCGTTAGCTGCTGCTCACGCAGGTGCTGGCGACGGGCGCTGGTGCTGGCGCACATGGCCATGCGCGGGTGCGCACGGTCGTACGCGGCTGCGCGCAGCAATGCGCACCCGTACGCAGCTGCGCGCGGCTGCTGCTGTGTTCGTGACAGAACGGGGTGGGGCAGGTCGGGACGAGGTGGGTAGTGCTGGGCGGGTGACAGAGCGAAGGAGCAAGGGGGCAGTACGAGCCGCCCAGCTCGTCGCCATGACAGCAAAAAGCTTGCCGTCGCGCCCGTCATGTCAGTCACAACTAAGGGCGCGACGGGCGCCACGAAACTAGAAATACGCGGTGGGCCCATGGAGTAGTTGAAAACAGCAGGCCAGGATGTTACGTGCTCTTATACCATGTCAAACATAATAGTTTAGGGGCCTAGGGGTTTGACCTAGGCGAGAGTGACGAGAGGAAAAGTGCAAGCCAAAAGAGGTTCAATAGTAGAGGGCATACAAGATATAGGCAAGGAATGAGGCAAATGGTACACCACCTAGCAGGAAACTAAGATAACTACACTAGGCTACTGTAGGCATTTATATGAATGTATACAAATACATTTCAACACTGTGATCTATCTATATACCTGCATGCTTGCACTTGCTAGGGTATGATCACTGCATTGTTTGTTCTCTTTATATAACTCTGCATGTGAACTGGCCTTGTGGCCCTTTGCTTGTGCTCGGACTGTGTGGTGACTTTGTGATCCACCCTGAGCTTGCTTTGCCTTGCTTCTTCTCTTGACTGGTCTTGTGACCATTGCTTGCTCTGGCTATCCCCCACTTCGCCTATAGGGGTGTGTCAAACATATATGCTTAGTTGTATCTAGGCTTAGTTTATGTGTTTACAGTTGTCTAGGCTATAGTGGGTTTAGCCTTAGGGGGTACACAAATTCTCTCGACATTGTACTTGTACCCCTCCCCCTTTCTCGTCATTCTCGCTAGTATTCTAACAGGGAGGAAGGGGACAAAAGAGATGGGAGGATGGGGCTTGAAGAGATGGGAGGAAGGGGACAAAATAGATGGGAGGAAGGGGACAGACGAGATGGGAGGAAGGGGACAAAAGAGATGGTAGGGTGGGCATGGAAGAGATGGGATGATGGGGACGGAAGGGATGGGAGGAAGGGGACGGAAGAGATGGGAGGAAGGGAAATTTTCACCTTTGGTTTTGGTGTTGGCCTTCTTAGATGTAGGTTTAGACCCCCCACCTGCTTTATGCTTGACCCTTTTTGCCTCATCTCGTGCTGGCTTTGGAGTTGCCTTCGTTTTTCCCGGAACTCCACCACATTTTTGTGAGGATTAATGAGAATGGATGATGAACTAGGAAACAGGTGGGGTACAAGTAGCAAACACAAAAGTGTTGTACCCTCTAAGGACTACCCCACTACAGCCTAAACAGACAATAGCATATATAAGTTTGACACACCCCCATAGGCAAAGTGGGGGAGAACAAGGGGTCACAAGACCAGTCAAGAAAAGCAAAGCAAGCTCAGGGTGGATCACAAAGTCACCACGCAGTCTGAGCACAAGCAAAGGGCCACAAGGCCAGTTCACATGCAGAGTTATATAAAGGAAAGCAAACAATACGGTGAACACAACCTAGCAAGTGTAAGCATGCAGGTAAAAGTATATAGAGTACAATACAAGCAGAGTCAAGAAGTCAACAAGTGAGGCATAGTAGGTACAAGGCCTAACACAGTACAGAAACGCTGATGATCACAAGGCGGAAGTGCCTTGGTGAAAACATCAGCAGTGTTGGCCTGAGAGGCCACGTAGGCAAGACGAAGCTGAACGCGCTGCTGCAACTCTCGAGCAAGGAAGTAGCGCAGAGCAATGTGCTTCGTTCTGTGCTCCAGTCTGTGCTCCTGACACAAGGCCAGCATGGCCTTGTTGTCGACGTACAGAACTGGAGGAGAACGAGGCGCCTCTCCCAAGTCGGTCAGCAGGTAGGTGAGCCAGCGTAGCTCCTGTGCAGCCATGGCCCCAGCGTAGATCTCAGCCTCACAACTGGAGCTGAGAACAGAAGAAGAACGGATAGACCGCCAAGAGACAGAACCGGAGCCAAGACTGAAGGTGTAACCCTGTGACGACCGCTGCGTAGCCAAGTCGTCAACCCAGGAGGCGTCTGCGTGACCAGTGAGGACAACTCGAGCCCGTCCTCCAAGCACGAGCCCCATGCCCGATGTACTGCACAAGTATCGCAACACCCTCTTCGCAACATCCCAGTGCACCTTCGGTGCCTGCCGGGAGCCACGTAGCGAGCCAGAAGGCTCAGAGGGTATGCGAGGTCAGGTCGTGTGCAAGTCATCAGGTACATGAGGCAGCCCACAAGCTCTGGATACGGGCCGCTTGGCTCTATGGACTCGTCCGAAGGTGGAGCTGAGAGTGAGTGACCTGTAGGCAGAGGAGTGGACTGTGGCGAGGAGTACGTGAAGCCGAAGCGCTGAAGGACCTGCTGCACCATGTGTGACTGAGTCAAGGTAATGGTGCGCTGTGCTCCGTCCCGGGTGATCCGCAAGCCAAGATAGCTTGTCAGTTCACCCATGTCAGTGCATGTGTGTCTCTTCTGCAGCTCGGACTTTACGTGGGCGAGTGCCTCAGTGTCGGCAGTAGCAAAGACAAGGTCGTCTACGTACACGAGAACGTAGAACGGCGGCAGAGTAGTGTCAGTGCGTAAAAACAGAGAAGGGTCAGAGCAGCAAGAGTCGTCCTGAGTGTGTCGTGCCACTCACGAGGTGCCTGACGGAGACCGTAGACTGGCCGCCGGAGGCTCCACTGGGTACCAGGAGGAAACGACCCAGTGAAGCCAGGTGGGCGGCGCAGCCAGATCTCCTCGTGCAGGCTGCCCTGTAGAAAGGCTGTGCTGAAGTCAAGCGAGTGGAGCTCGTAGTCACGCTGAGCCGCTACGTGCAGCAGTACCTGAAGAGTGGTCATCTTCGGGGTAGGGGAGAAGGTCTGAAAGAAGTCAACTCCCTGTCGCTGAGTGAAGCCACGTGCAACGTAACGCGCCTTGAAGACAGGCGGAGAACCCGGCAGCCACTTCACCCTGAAGATCCACATGCCACTGACGATGTTCGCCCCAGGCGGGGGAACCTCGTCTACGTAGGTGCCTGTGGACTTCCAGGAAGCCATCTCTGCGTCCATGGCTGCCTGCCACTGAGAGGAGTAGGGACCCTCTATCGCCTCTGCGTAAGAGCGCGGGGTCGGGATGTCTGGTGCATCCGGGTCTCCCTCAGGGGCAAGCAGCATGGACACGAGATGAGGTACAGAAGCAGCAAAGCACTCAAACTCCTCCTGTCTGTCCTCAAGAACGTCCGTGCCAAGAGCACACTCACCCCCGACGGACGGAGGACAGACAGACACAGACGCAGACTCAGTAACAAGACGAGCGGCGTAGTCTAGGCGACAGGCTGCAGCAAAGTCAACAAGCTCAGCAACAAGAGCAGACGCAGCAGTGGACTCAAACAAAGGGTCAGTGACAGCAGTGGCCACAAAACGCGTGACAGCTAGACTAGCAGCACGTAGGGAGTCAGACCCAGGGTCCGGACCGGCAGGAAGAGAGGAAGCAGGAGGAGACGGCAGAGGGACACGCTGTGGAGCAGTGGAAGGACGCAGAGTCATAGAGTGAGTGCCAGGGACAGGAGGAGGACGCGGACGCGAAACACGACCAGCGCGAATAGGACGGACAGGCGACGGAGAACGAGACTCAGGAGACACAGGACAAGACTCAGGCTCACGACGCTCAGTAAGACCTCTAGTCGGTCCAGAGTAAGGAGAAGGACCAGGCAGTGGAGAGGCTGGCTGGAGCCGCGACTGGGACTGGACAGGCGGTGGACTCAGTAAAGTAGGAGGAGGACCAGGAGAAGGCGGGGAGCCAAGAACCTGCTGAAGAAGCGGAACGTAGTACGGCCGCGGCCGCACAACGCCTCCAGAAACAGCAGAGACAGAACCGGTACCCTCAGCCCCAGGGTCTCCAGTCCCAGCAGCACCTCCAGCAGCTCCAGTACCAGTAGCACCTCCAAAAGCTCCAGCAGCACCTCCAGCAACAGTAGCACCTCCAGCAGCACCAGCACCAGCAGCACCTCCAGAAGCTCCAGCAGCACCTCCAGTACCAGTAGCACCTCTTGCAGCACCAGCACCAGCAGCACCTCCGGAAGCTCCAGCAGCACCTCCAGCACCAGCAGCACCTCCAGCAGCACCAGCACCAGCAGCACCTCCAGCAGCACCAGCACCAGCAGCACCTCCAGCAGCACCAGCACCAGAAGCACCTCGACCGGCTCGGCAGGGTCTACCTGGGACACACCTGAGGGGGCAGGACCCTGGGGGGGGAGGGGGTCTACCGGGGGAGTACCTGGTGCCAGGAAAGCGGCGGAGGGGGGGGAGAGGCAGTGCGGTAGGGAAAGAGACGGTAGTAATACACCGACTCATCAAACGTGACGTCCTGAGAGGACAGAACACGACGCGAGGTGGGGTGGTAGAACTGCCACCCGGGTGCGTCAGGAGGGAAGCCAAGGAAGACACAGGGAACGGCACGGGAGGACAGCTTGTCCGCAGTAGTATCGCGGACAAAAGCTCGAGATCCCCAGAGATGGAACGCGGACGCATCGCCAACCTTCCCCGTCCACCGCAGAGTAGGTGTGGTCTCCGGCAAGGAGACACGAGGCTGAAGGTTGATCTGATGCGCAGCGTACTGAACCGCGAACGGCCACAGAAAATGGGGAGCAGCCGCATGGATCATGGACGTACGAGCGACGTCCATGACCATGCCAATGCGGCGCTCAGCAATCCCATTTTGCTGCGGGGAGGCCAGAAGCGTGAACGTCTGGCGGATGCCCTCGGAACGACAGAAGGCTCTCAGGAGGTCGGAGGAAAACTCCCCGCCTCTGTCTAAGTGCAGACGCAGAACAGGAAGGTCTGAGCCGAAACTCTCACTAAGCTGGCGATGAGTACCGCGGATCCAGTCGATCAACACCTCAGGGACCTCACCCTTGCTGCGCAAGGGGAAAACTGTGGTGTAACGTGAGTACTCGTCAACGACCAGCAGGAAGTAACGCTCGTGACCCTGTCCACGGACGCGGGCTGGGCCCCACACGTCCATGTGAAGAGTCTGCAGAGGGGCCTCAGTCGGAGGAAACGAGGAGTGAGGAGCGGCGCGCTGCCGGCCCTCGACACAAGGAACACAGGTGGGGGCAGGCCCCGGAGGAAGGGGAGGGAGGGACCTGGGGAGTCCAGAGACAAGAGCACAGGAGGCCATACCTAGAAGACGAGGTAGGGAGGGGTGACCAAGGCGGTGGTGCCAAATGAGAGTCTCGTGCGCCAGAGGACGACACGAGCAGGGGGCAGACGCAGGACTAGACCTGGACGCGGCAGCAAACACCTGACTGGACGCAGCTACCTGACCAGACGCAGGGACAGGAGGAGGCGCAGTAGTCAGTGTGTACAGACTCGACCCTGGCCGACGGGTGAACGTGGCCAGGTGGCGGCCCGTCCGAGAGCAAGTGCAGTGGGTCACACGCTGACCTCCAGGGGTGAACTGGTCAACCCACGCGTCCTGGAGGTCAGCTCCACTCACCAAGTTCGTGGAGAACGAGGGGAGGTGGAGTCCCGACAGCAAACCCGACGGGGCCGCAGGACACGGTAGAACCGTGGAGGAGTGTGCAAGGACTGGGCCCCCGGAGGGGTCAGCAAGGGAGACCGCAACAGGCCGACTGAGCGGCGTGAGCGTGGTGCTGTCTCTAAAGAAAGAGCGCGAAGCACCAGATTCAAGTGTGAAAGTGTGCAAGGACTCAGTAGGTGCAGTACCAGAGAGAGCAAACGCACCAGCACCTGGAGCAGCAGACGCACTAGTACCTGGAGGAGCCGACGCACTAGCACCTAGAGCAGCAGCCGCAATGCCCTGGTCGGGCGGGACACTCAGGTAACAATCACCCTTAGCACTATCAGCAAGAGCATACATGGCAGCAAGGATAGCATCAAAGTCTAGATCAAAGATAGGCACATTCTGTAGAAGCAGATCATGCCAACGAGGAAGCTCAATGGCGTCAGGAAACTGGGTACGCCAAGCATCAGTCAAGCGACCGAAGCAGCGCTGCGTTGTGTGTGGGAGCCCACACACCTCCCCACTACGAGTGCCGGTGCGAAGAACGTAAGTGCAGGGACCTGCACCCCCAGACCTCCCACGCCCAGCGTACCACTCACGAAGCTGCTGAACCGACGGGGTCTCACGGGTGCGCAGCTGCTGCTGGCGCTGGCTGCCACCAAAGCCTCCACGCTGCGCGGCTGCACCGCGACCAGCACCACCTCCGCCGCTACCTCCACCACCGCTGCCGCTGCCTCCACCTCCTCCGCCACCGCCGCCACGACCTCCACCGCCGCCACTGACGCCCCCACTCCCGGTACCACCCCCACCACCACCTCCACCTCCTCCGCCGCCTCCACCTCCTCCACTGCTTCCCCCGCCGCCCCCTCCACCACCCTTGCTCCCCTTGCCCTTGCTGGTGCGGCGTCTCCCACTAGAGGCAGACGCAGCGCCGACCTCCTCCGTGCCAACGAGGTCGACAGCAGCAGCAGAAGCAACAGAGGGGAGAAGGGGGACAGGGGAACACCCCTCAAAGAAGGGGGTGCGACGGTCGCCGTGAGAAGCACCTACAGCTAAGATACTCTTCTCAGCTGCAGCAAGGTGCTCCTCTAGCAGGTCGACAGTCAGCTCGGTGGGGCAAAGGGAGAGAAAGTGGTCCCTGACTGAAGAGAGAGAGTCAGGGAGGCGGGTGACTAGGTAGTAAAGGGTGATGTACATTGGGGGGGGGTTCTTGGCACAGAACTCAGTGAAAAGGGCAACGCGGTAGCGGGCGTCACTAGTGCGAAGGTGAGCAACTAGGTCAGCGACAGTGGCAAAGGCAGCAAGGTCAGGGAAAAGGTACGGTAGCATGAGGCGGCTGAGGGCAGCAGTGGCAGGGGAGGAGTAGCGTGCAACTACAGCGTCGTACAAAGACTGAGCAGTCTTGTACTGGCCAAAGTGCGCGCGCTCAGCAGGCGGCAGGTGACTACGAACAGCAAGACGAGCAACAGCGTCACGAGTGGTCCACTGCGAGCGAACCATACTGTCAGCAGTGGCAGCAGGAGCAATAGAAACACCGGACGTGTGATCGAAAAGGGATACCCCATCCCCAGAGTCACACTCAAGAAAGAGCTGTAGGTCGTCAACCCACACGTCAAAGTCAACTGCACGTCCCTCAGCATCAAAGGTGAGAACGGTAGGACTAGCCATAGTTGCAGTAGCAGCAGTAGTAGCAGTAGAAACAATAGCAGCAGGGCAGTGCAAGGCAGTGCTGCTCAGTAGG
Source organism: Closterium sp. Naga37s-1 (assembly GCA_947471745.1). NCBI lineage: Eukaryota > Viridiplantae > Streptophyta > Zygnematophyceae > Desmidiales > Closteriaceae > Closterium > Closterium sp. Naga37s-1. The sequence continues at coordinate 2,935,754 of CANJKZ010000774.1, read as the reverse complement.
GCAGTACGGTTCGGTGGGGGCGGTGCGGCTCTGCTGAGCGGCGCGTCTCGGCTGGGCGGCGCGGCTCGGCTGGGCGACGCGTCTCGGCTGGGTGGCGCGGCTCGGCCGGGCGGCGCGGCTCTGCGGGGCGGCTCGGGTGCTTACCACGAGCGGGTGCGAGGCCGGGCCTTGACAGCAGGGGCCGCAGCAGCAGGTATCGCGCCAGCAGGGGAGGGGCCACTTCTGCATGTGCCGCGTCAGCAGGGGCTGCGGCAGCAGGGGCCACTTCAGCAGGGGAGAGGCCACAGGCAGGGGCGACTTCGCGAGCAGGGGCGACTCCGCGAGCAGGGGCGACGCCGTGGGCAGGGGCGACGCCGCGGGCTGGGGCGACGCCGTGGGTTGGGGCGACGCCGCGGGCTGGGGCGACGTCGTGGGCTGGGGCGACGCCGCGGGCGGGGGCGACGCTGCTAGCAGGGGCGACGTCGCGGGCAGGGGCTACGCCGCTAGCAGGGGCGACGCCGCGTAGGGGCCACTGAGGGGCCGCGAAGGGTCCGAAAAGGGGCTGTTAAGGGGCCGTGAAGGGGCCGATAAAGGGCCGCGAAGGGGCCGTAGGGGGCCGCTAAAGGGCCGCTAGGGGGGGGGGCCGCGAAGGGGCCGATAGGGGGCCGCGAAGGGGCCGCTAAGGGGCCGCAAAGGGGCCGCGAAGGGGCCGCTAGGAGGGGCCGCGAAGAGGCCGACAAGGGGCCGCGAAGGGGCCGTAGGGGGCCGCGAAGGGGCCGTAGGGGGCCACGAAGGGGCCGCTAAGGGGCCGTTAAGGGGCCGCTAAGGGGCCGCGTAAGGGTAGATCAGGGCAGTGCGCGAAGCGCGCTTCGGGCAGGTAAAAAAAAAAAAATCTTTAAACGTGGTGGGCCCTTAGGAAGAAATAGTCCCACTAGGGAACCTGCTCTATACCATGTGAGGATTAATGAGAATGGATGATGAACTAGGAAACAGGTGGGGTACAAGTAGCAAACACAAAAGTGTTGTACCCTCGAAGGACTACCCCACTATAGCCTAAACAGACTATAGCATATATAAGTTTGGCAATTTTTGTTTTTTCTTTACACTACCAACCACCAAGGCGGACTCCCTTTTCGTCTTCGCACCAAGCCTGCTCTCTTTCTCCACCAATTTCTCCTTTCCCTTCGCCTCGGCGAGAGCAGGTTTCTGTGAGAGTACGCCGACGTTCGACATATTTCTCATTTCCATATTTTTACTCCATCTTATTCTCCTTATTTTCCTCTTTTATTTGCACTTTATTTCACCTCAATCGGACTACTATTCTATTTTCTAGAGCTTTCCGATTATTTCACTTATTTGGTATTTTCGGCACCGACATTTACATTATACGGCACCGACAGCACCGACAGTGGTGTACAAGGCGTAATCTCACCATAATCCGAAGTACCAATGGGCTTGCGTGCTTATGCGCACTTGTGATATCTATTCTAGAAGAGCGCGTTCCCGAAGGTTCGGATTATCTGTTGTTTCTATGTATTTCTGAGTATAAATACGCCTTGTACTCACCTTTAGTGCAACATTATCGAGTGGAAATTCGATCCTGTGACACTTGGTATCAGAGCCGTTTTCACTCGCGGAGTTTCAGCTAAGCAGCGCGCTCAAGAAATTCCTGCTTCGAAAAACCGCCGGGGGCGACGAATTCGGCGCCGACGCTGGTAAGCACCAGATTCCACGTTTTTTTAATAACCCCCCTCGCGCGTTTTTTTAACAGGGTCGTGAGTTCGATTGTTCTCGAAAACGTTTGCGATACAGAGACGACAATTGCGAATTGTCGGGACCTATATCGAGCGGTGCAGAAGTAGCGAGACCGACGCGCGACGGATCGAACGACTTTGGGTGAAAGCGCGCGTCATGGCGAAAATTGCGACAGAAGCAGAATCGATCGTGATTTCGCAGCAGTCGCGAAATTTTCCCAAGGCCCAAGAAATTCGAGCCCCCAACACCTTTGATGGGGAAATCGACGCTAGGCGTGGCTTTTGGCGATCGAAATTTATTTCGCCGCCATTGGATGGACAGCACCAGCACTCGACAGAAACAGAATTAATTTTGCAGCAACACTACTGCGCGGACCAGCAATTGAACGGATAAGCGGAAGCGGTTTATTAAACCAAGGTGAAGCGACATGGCAGCAGTTCCGAGAACGATTACTACAACGTTTTGAGCCGATTAATGCAGCGTTTATCGCCCGCGACAAAATACATCGTCATCGACAAATCGGGAGCGTCGCGAACTACACGCAACAAATGGAGGAGTTGTTCAACCGCATCCCCGACGTCACGGAAGGCAAAAAAATTAGAGCATTTATCGCGGGGCTGAATAAAGAAACACGACAACATGTTGCGGCCGCAAATTGGAGCAGCTACAACGATGTCGTTTCGGCAGCGGAACGTTTCGACGTAACCACGATCGGAACACGACGACTTCATGGACGAGCTAGACGACATGGAGGACGCTTGGCTAACCCCACGTACGCCGACCCGATGGAACTCGATCGAATCGACGCGAAGGCAAGACCAAAGAAGAACAAATCCAAGAGTTCTTTCTGCGGCAAGCTCGGACATCGACTCATCGATTGTGACGAAATGAAAACTGCACGTTCAGCGCTTAGGGACCGCAGCAGTGGAGCAGGTTTAATGCGAATATTGGAGGATCGTGGAGTGAATTTTTCAAACCACGAACGGACTCTACCAGGGAAAATCGCCGAGGGAAATAAAATCTCCGCGACACAAGACCCTGCTGGACCCGGACAACTCCAAAAAGGCCCTGTAAAAAGTAAGCACCCCTTCAAAATATCATACAAGGATGCTTTACTTGGAAAATATTCCCTTGGGTCTACGGCCTTTGTGAAATCACGAGAGAGGCTCCAGAAGAAAAAGAATGTACCGGTACGACAACTACAGCAGCTGCGCATGGGGAACCAACAACGGAGCGTGGAAGATCGACCTTCCAACGACGACATCGTCCTCTCTCTGAAAAACCAGCCCACGTCGACCAACCGGTCCCCACGGAAGAAGTCGGTGGCACTGAAGCAGCTCAAGAGGGAGCTCGAGGTCAACATGAAGCTGCGACGACCTCAAACCTCCTCGACAGATGCATCTGCAACATCTGAAACATCTACGGTATCTACCCCATCTATGAATTCTACTATGAGCTCGAGAACCACGTCGTCGACGACAACAAAAAATCATGGCAATAGGGAACGGCAGGACCGGCCATCTGCCACCCCAGGAGAAAACACAGAGCTATGGGAAATGCCTTATGATCCAATCAACGAGACGATCAACGGGTACAACGAGCAACGCCAACCACTTTTGCTCGAGGTGATCTGCAATGGACGACGCCTCCAAGCACTCGTGGACAGCGGAGCATCCCATTCAGTATGCGACAAAACAACCCTCGAACGCATCAATGAGAAGTACACGCCTTCAAACTTCACAGCTACGATGGTTGACGGAAGCAAATTACAAGTCTATGGCGAAGCAGCGTTACACCTGCAGATGGGTCCTCTTCGCTGGAAACCGACCCTACCCATCACCAACATCAAAGGGCTAGACTTGATTCTTGGGAGAGATTTTCTGAAGAAGTTCAACCCCGAGATCAACTGGGTCACCCGCACGGCGAGTATCTACAATCAAGACAGAAGAGTTCCTCTTCCGAATTGGAGCAACACGGGAGATATTCCGGAGGAGACTCTCGCACGCTTCGAGAAGGACGTGAAGCGAACCATGGCAGGGTTTGTTGCACTGGTTACCAACGAGGACGAGGGAGAGAGAAAAACGCTCGAGCTTCCACCAGCAATCCAGAAACTTCTAGAAGAGTTCGAAGACGTTCTCCCTGACAACCTTCCAGACCAGTTGCCACCATACCGAACCCACCAGCACGAGATCATCGAAGAACCTGGTTCAAAACCGACCTTCCGAGCACCATATCGACTCAGCCCTACCGAGTTGGCCGTCATGAAGAAGCAGATCGAGTACCTTCTGGACAAAGGACTCATTCGACCATCAACATCACCATACGGTGCACCAGTGCTTTTCACACCAAAACCTGACGGAAGCTTACGCATGTGTGTCGACTACCGAGCCCTCAACAAGCAGACGATCAAGAACAAGTATCCGATTCCACGGATCGACAATCTACTTGACCAGCTTCGTGGAGCCACAGTATTTTCAAAACTCGATTTGAGATCGGGATATTGGCAGATCCGGAAGGCGGATAACTCCATCCATAAGACAACGTTTCGGACACGATACGGATCCTACGAGTACCTCGTCATGCCGTTCGGACTCACCAACGCACCCGCTACATTCCAGGCCGAAATGAACCATATTCTTAGGCATCTATTCGACGAATGCGTGGTGGTGTACCTGGACGACATCCTGATCTACTCGAGGGACATGAAGCAGCACATCGAACACCTACGACGCGTCTTCGAGATACTTCGATGGGAGAAGTTCTATGTCAAGCTATCCAAAAGCGAGTTTGCCTTGAAGAAAGTTCAGTTCCTTGGACATATGGTGAGCGCTCAAGGAGTCTATGTCGACCCAAAGAAGATCGAAGCCGTACGTACGTGGAATACACCGGAGAACGTGAAGGAACTTCAGCAATTCCTTGGCTTTGCGAACTACTATAATCGGTTCGTGCCACAGTATGCGAAGATTGCAACACCTCTCACCAATCTACTGAAGAAGAATACACCGTTCAAGTGGGAGGATGTGCACCAGCAAGCCATGGAGCAGTTGAAGACCGCACTCACGTCCGCACCCATCCTGATCCTGCCAGATCCAGAAAAAGACTACGTCATCGAAGCTGACGCTAGCGACCAAGCAGTTGGAGCAGTCTTGATGCAAGACCAAGGGAAAGGACTACAACCAATCGCTTACCTCAGCAAGAAATTGCACGGGGCAGAACTCAACTACCCGATTCACGACAAAGAGGCCTTAGCGATCATCACCGCATTCAAGACATGGCGATGCTGCCTCGAAGGGAGAAATACCATGGTCTACACTGACCATTGCAGCCTAAAATACCTGAAAACGCAGCCGACCCTCTCCAGACGACAAGTCAGGTGGATTGACTTCCTCGAGACGCACTTCGACTACGACATCGTGTACAAGCCGGGACACAAGAATAAGGCAGACGCACTGAGCCGGCGTGGACACGTTGCCGCCATACAGATTGAGGGGATGAATCCGCTACTCAAGGGACTCTTCACGCACGGGTATACCATCGACCCCGAGATTCCCTTAGCAGAGAAAAAGAAATTGTTGCAGTGGGACCACGACGTCGCACTACGCAAAGGATCAAAAAAGATATGGGTACCCAACTACCCGCCTCTTCGGCAGTTGCTTCTCGAAGAATTCCATGACGTGCTTTACGCTGGACACTTCGGGAGTAACAAGACTCTTGCGGGGATTGCGAAAGTCTACTACTGGCCTCACATGGCAAACGACGTGCAAAAGTTTGTCACTTCGTGCGACACGTGCCAGCGGATGAAAAGCAGCAAGCAGAAGAAAGCAGGACTTCTTCAGCCTTTACCCGTCCCGGAACAGCCTTGGCAAGTGGTCAGCTTGGATTTCATCACCGGTTTACCACCTACCAACGCGGGGCATGACGCCATCCTGGTCGTCATCGACAAATTCTCAAAGATGGGACACTTCATTCCGACACATACAACCGCACGCACGGAGGAAACGGCACAGCTATTCCTCAAACACATCATCTCACAGCACGGGATCCCAACAACCCTCATATCCGATAGGGACCCCAAGTTTACTAGCAAGTTCTGGAAAGAGCTCATGTCGCTCATGGGGACACGCCTCGCAATGTCATCTGCATATCATCCCCAGACTGATGGGCAGACAGAGCGCTTGAACCAAATTGTGGAACAACTCTTGCGCGCAGCGTGCAAGGACGACATTAACAAGTGGGACTTGCACTTGCCGGTGTTGGAGTTCACCTACAATAATGCAAAGCATGCCGCAACAGGAGAGACCCCATTTTTTCTCTGTTGCGGACGACATCCACTAACTCCACAACAGCCGACAGTACCTGCAACTGTCCAACCCGCGCACGACTTTGTTACCACAATGCAGCAGCTTTGGGATCAGACACACAAGCGTCTACAGGACATACAGACTTCACAGAAATGCTTGGCCGATCGCCATCGACGTGATCATACCATTGCGGTTGGTGACCATGTGCTTCTCGACACATGCAACCTCAACCTCGGTCACCTTCCATCCAAGTTACGACCTCGCTTCTGCGGACCTTTCCTCGTAGAAGAGCAGGTCACTCCAGTCACATTCCGCTTGCGCCTACCAGCTTCTTGGAAGATTCATAACGCCTTCCACGTGCAGCTTCTTAAACCCTATCAAGATCCAAATAAGTTGTACACAGGACGCCAACCTCCGCCGCCGCCTCCAGTCCTCGTGAATGATGAACTTGAGTACGAGGTTGAATCTGTGCTTGCACATCGTCGTTGTCGGCATGGCGCCCTGGAGTTTCTCGTACGCTGGAAAGGCTATGATCCTTCTGAGGACAGCTGGGTCTCTGAAGAAGACATGAGTAATGCCCAACGTTCTCTCCGCGACTATCTTGTCAAGCAGGGTGTTACATCTACCACCCAGCTTTGAGAGGGGGAAGTGTGAGAGTACGCCGACGTTCGACATATTTCTCATTTCCATATTTTTACTCCATCTTATTCTCCTTATTTTCCTCTTTCATTTGCACTTTATTTCACCTCAATCGGACTACTATTCTATTTTATAGAGCTTTCCGATTATTTCACTTATTTGGTATTTTCGGCACCGACATTTACATTATACGGAACCGACAGCACCGACAGTGGTGTACTAGGCGTCATCTCACCATAATCCGAAGTGCCAATGGGCTTGCGTGCTTATGCGCACTTGTGATTATCTATTCTAGAAGAGCGCGTTCCCGAAGGTTCGGATTATCTGTTGTTTCTATGTATTTCTGAGTATAAAGTACTCACCTTTAGTGCAACATTCTCGAGTGGAAATTCGATCCTGTGACAGTTTCCCTCGCGGAGGCTTAGCAGGAACCTTAGAGGGTCCTGGACGCGAAAGAGAATTCGCACCCTTTCCAGCGAGCTTAGAACTGACAACGAGTTCCTTGATCTCATCGAGTGCCTTTAGCTTCCCAAGCAGCAAAGCACGTTGCTCTGCCACAGCCTCATCCTCCATGGCATCACCGTCACCCTCACCCTGCTCTTCCAGCATCTCGTCGAAGCTTGTCTTCCTCGTGACCTCATGCTGATATGCATCCGTGCCTGCCTCCCCTTTCGCCTGCTCGTTTTTCGCACTCCCCTGCCCTGCCTCCTCTTCGCCCCCCTGCTCATCGTCCGACTCCCTGTCCTCTTCGTCCGACGGCTTGTCTCTGGACTCATCTTCTGACTCGTTGCCAGAATCCCCACCCTCTTCGTCCTCCGCCTCGTCATCTTCCTCCGCCTCATCCTCCTCCTCTTCCTCCGCCTCTTCATCCGCCTCTTCCTCCGTCTCTTCCTTTTTCTCTTCCTCCGTCTCTTCCTCCGCCTCTTCCTCCGCCTCTTCATCCGCCTGGTGCTCCGCCTCCTCCTCGCACTCGTCCTCAACCTCGGCACCCGTCTTGCCGAAGGCCTCTGCCCAGGGCAAATGGTCGCCCTGTTGTTTGTTCCACGCAGCTGCAACATGTTCAGCGTCTTCTTTGGTAGCATCCGCACCTTCCGCGTACCACACTTTCACCTTTCGAGGGCGGTTGGACTTGCGAATATCGCCCCCAGGTGGGCCCTCACCGCTAGATGACCTGGGTTTCGGCGGACCCGCAATTCCCTTCTTCTTCGTAGTCTGCTTGACGGAAGGGATGGGAGATTGCGCCGAGCCACCTTTGGGGGAGTTTTTCTTCTCAGAGTTTGAGACCTGCATTTTAGTCCACGTTATCAGACAGGGCCAGAGCAAAATGTGTGAGAATCATGAGAGGAATGAATGAACTAGGAAGGAGATGGGTACAAGTAGGAAACACAAAAGTGTTGTACCCTCTAAGAACTACCCCACTACAGCCTAAACAGACTATAGCAGATATAAGTTTGACACACCCCCATAGGCAAAGTGGGGGAGAACAAGAGGTCACAAGACCAGTCAAGACGGGAAAAGCAAGCTCAGGGTGGATCACAAAGTCACCACGCAATCTGAGCACAAGCAAATGGCCACAAGGCCAGTTCACATGCAGAGTTATATAAAGAAGAACAAACAATGCAGTGAATACAACCTAGCAAGTGTAAGCATGCAGGTATATGTATAAAGAGTACAGTACAGGCAGAGTCAAGAGGAAAGCAAGTGAGGCACAGTAGGTACAAGGCCTAACACAGTACAGAAACGCTGATGATCACAAGGCTGAAGTGCCTTGGTGAAAACATCAGCAGTGTTGGCCTGAGAGGCCATGTAAGCAAGACGAAGCTGGCCACGCTGCTGCAACTCTCGAGCAAGGAAGTAGCGCAGAGCAATGTGCTTCGTTCTGTGCTCCAGTCTGTGCTCCTGACACAAGGCCAGCATGGCCTTGTTGTCGACGTACAGAACTGGAGGAGAACGAGGCGCCTCTCCCAAGTCGGTCAGCAGGTAGGTGAGCCAGCGTAGCTCCTGTGCAGCCATGGCCCCAGCGTAGTGTTGGTGCAACCCTACGGTTTGCACTCGGCTTGTTGTCCGTGTGCGTGAATGTCTGTGTGTATGGAATGGTATGAGGGCATGGGATAATATATATTTCATGCTTATAATTGTGTGTGAATGTTGAGTCATGATGTCGAGTGTGTGTGTCGAGTCAATAGCGAGTTATCGCTAGACGCGTGTTACGCGGTCGTTTGTGTCTCGCGCGCGGTTTCTATTTTGTCGTGCGCGGTTTCTATTTTGTCGTGTGTCGAACGTTCGGCGTGTCGCAGGTGTGTGCAGCAGACCCATCAAGAACTCAAGGATGAGTTTGTGATGAAGAGCCCGAGCCTTGGTGTCAAGCCTCAAGTGATTTCGAAGCTCGCCAAAAGGGTACACCTCAAGATATTGAAGATAGTTACATTACTTTGTGTAGTGTAATATTTCACTTGGTGTAGGCCCTAGTGAAGGGTAGTTTCGAGACCCTTCGTGGTTGGGGACAGTGTGGCACTGTTCCACATCACTGTACCTCGGCTCTTGGGGTTTGTAGGAGCTGGGAGTCATTCCCAACTTGTAACTCTTCCTATCTTGTGTTCTAAGACTATAGTGGCTGCCATAGTACCGTTCGTTCAAACCGACGCTGTGTCGTCAATTCTTCATTAAATCGTGCAATCTAAATTGCTAATTGTAGACGACGTGAAGACGCTCCAGATCCAATTTGAATCAAGTCATTTGCAGCTGTGAGCAGAACGCTATCAACGTTTGAAGCCGCTGTGCAGAAATCCGTCTGTGCTCTCTATCTTTCGTTTTAGGCACATTCAAGCCTATTGTGGCTATAACAAGTGGTATCAGAGGCCTTGGAGCAGTTTCGACAATGTCTGGACCTGAGGAAAGGGGTGGCAGAGGTGCTGGTGGCAGTGGAGAAGCTCAAGCTCAAGGCCAACCCCGTGATTCAGCCATGGCGCCCATGCAACCAAGTCTTGGCCCACCTAGGGATGAGCCTAGGGTGTTTGGGCTTGACAAGTTCAACGGTGACAACTTTGCTGAATGGTCCTTCAAGATGGAGAACACCTTTGACCACTATGACCTGCTCGAGGTGATGGAAGGAACGGAGAAGCGCCCCGAGAACGACCCGGAGAAGAGCCCGTGGGTGCGGAAGAGCGCACAAGGCTATCTCTTACTTGGGCAAGCGTTGGGGAGCAGTCAGATCCGTCACATCAAGCCATTCCAGCGTGAACCAGAGAAAGGACCAAAGGCATGGGCTGCTCTCAAGGGTGTACATGCTCCTGCAACAGCGGCGGTAGCGGTGGTGTTGGAACGGCAAATGGCGGCACTACGAATTGAAGAAGACGAAGCGGTTGAAGAAGGGGTGCAGAAATTCTTCGACTTGTTGACGCGGCTTGAGGGAGCTGATTTGAACTACAGTGAGCTCCAAAAGAAGACCAAGTTGCTGGCCTTACTCCCAGAGTCATGGTCCTCGCTCATCATCAACCTTAATCGCGACTTGCCCCGCCTCTCGCTTGAAGACGTGAAGCGAGCTATCCTTCAAGAGGATTTCCGCCGCCGTGAGTTGGCGAGTGCGGATGGCGCTGGGGCAGCGAGCATCGGCCGTGGATATGGTCGAGGAAGAGGCAGAGGACGAGGGGGAGGAAGGTTTGGTGGCAGCAACTTCGGCGGAGGCCGCAGGAGTGGCGGTTACGGCAGCGACGACAAGAGCTACGGACGCGGTCGCGGCCGATTCGACGGCGAGTGTCACTATTGCCACAAGAGCGGACACATGTGGCGCGACTGCTACAAACTCCCTGATGGTTGGACCCCTGCTCAAGGCCAAGAGGGTAGAGGAGCAGGAGGAGGGAGAGGACGAGGCCGTGGAGGCCGTGGCGGTCGCGGTGGCGGAGCTGCAAACATGAAGAGCGGAGACAACGACAAGGACCCGAGCGACGATCGATACCCGGGTCTATTCTACTTCGTGTCGACGCAAGTTCCGGCTGGTCCAGAGAAGGATGAAGGCTTTGAGGAGCCAGCAGCTGTGGGAAAGGTGACCCTACACCCCCTGGACTATTGGGTGATTGATAGTGGCGCTACCTATAGCATGACACCTCGCCCGGACTTGCTCACCGAACTCGAGCCGTCACCGGTGAAGCATGTCACATCGGCTTTGGGGCAGCGAGCAGAGGTGAAAGGCATGGGCAAGGCCATGTTCAAGGGTGCTGATGGGAAGATGGTGGGCCTCAAGAACGTGCTTTGGGTGCCCAGCCTTGCTGCAAACCTGATTTCTGTGCGGCGGTTGGCAAAGGCCGGCATGGACACGAACTCGAAGGGAGCCAAGACCTACACCGCAAGGCTTGGCGATCGAATTCTTTGGGACCTTCATGAGGACAGGGATGTCTACAACGAGATGTGGCAGATCCCAGTGGTCCCTATGCCTAAGGAGAGGCAAGTGGCAGCAAGCATCAGCACCAAGGATGGAGCGGTCGGTAGCGACGATGGCGCGAACGGTCGCGCTAAGGAGAATGAGCTCAAGAAGAGCAAACCTGGAGGGACCAGCAAGTTCAGTGAACCTAAGGAGAGTGGTGCAGCAACCAAGGAGCAGCAAAAGGGTGAGGAGAACCCAGAGGCAGCAGCGGAGGAGGACTACGGAGAGAGTATGTGGGGCGCTATTGCGAGCGCGGCATTCTCCAATCCAACTTCGGCTACGGGGGAGTGTGATTGGCTCACCTTGCATCGGCGCATGGGGCATGTGGCCCTGCCCATCTTGCAGCAGCTAGTGAAGAATGAGATGGTTGCTGGCATACGTGTGAAGGGGGAGCCCGATGAGGTGCTTGGCTGCCCGACGTGCATTCAAGCCAAGTTCACCCGGTTTCCGTTCCCTAGTTCGGAGGCAACGGCAAAGGCACCGCTTGATGAGGTGGTGATGGACGTGGTGGCCCCCCTGAAGCTTGGAGCTGCTGGAGCTGAGTATTTTCTCACCATTGTCGACGTCTACACCCGCATGACTTGGGTGTACGTGCTGGCCAAGAAGAGCGACGTGGCTGAAACGTTGAAGACGGATTGGTTCCCGATGGTGGAGCGGCAACAAGACCGTCTAGTCAAGTCAATCCGCACCGATCGAGGGGGAGAGTTCCTGAGCAAGGAGTTTGGGTTGTGGCTGAAGAAGAATGGTATTCGGCACTCCCTCACCATGCCATACTCCCCTGCAATGAACGGCATCGCCGAGCGAGCGAACCGCACAATCACGGAGGCGGCACGCGGGTTGCTCATTGAAGCCGGGCTACCCGACTATTTCTGGCCTGATGCGGTGCGGAGCGCGTGTGTGGCCAAGAACAGAGCCTTGACTCATGTGGGAGCAGACAAATGGGTGCCCTATGTGGAGTGGCTAGGAAGGAAGCCAAAGGTGGATATGCTTCGGGTGTTCGGGTGCATGTGCATGGCGCTCGTGCCTAAGCATCTTCGGCACAACAAGCTTGGTGCCAAGGCGGTGTGGGCCGTGCACTTGGGCATGGCTCAAAACAGCAAGGGATGGCTTCTTTGGGACCCATTCACCAAGAAGTTCTTGGTGAGCAGGGACTGCAAGTTCATGGAGAACTTCATGTACAAGGATTGGAAGGCGGAGAATGAGGCGAAGATAGGCGTGCGGTTTGGGGAGGTGAAGAGTTCCGGTTTGGAGCATGTGGAGCTGCCTTTGGAACTGAGCAGCGGCAGCACAACCACAAGGCAATCCTCCCTTGTGAATGGGGGAGAGGAGGCCAATGATGCAGAGGAAGAAGAGGAGGAGGTGCAGCAAGTGAGCGAGCGTGCACCGTCACTTCCTTCCCGTGCTACGAGTGCTCCACGGATTCGAGCCACACCGCAGCAACGCCAAGGCCTTCAAGTCCCTGCAGCTGAGGAGGAAGGAAGGGGGAAGAGGAGAGTTCAACCCCCTAATAGGCTGACCTATGATGCGCCGGGAAAGCAGGGCAAGACAGCCCTGGCCGGAGCGGCAATGATGGTCGGAGACGACGAGGAGAGTGACTACGAGGAGTGTGCCTTCGCGTTCTTCTCTCCGGTGGAGATGCCGGGAGAACCAGCAACTCTCAATGAGGCTTTGGAGAGTAGTGATGCTGAGGAGTGGAAGAAGGCCATGGAGAGTGAGCTGAAGAGCATCGAGGAGAATGACACGTTTGAATTGGTGGAGCTACCGGAGGGGCGTACGGCGATAACGTCCAAGTGGCTCTTCAAAATCAAGTCGGATGCCGACGGCAAGATCGAGCGCTACAAGTCTAGGCTTGTAGCCAAGGGGTACCAGCAGAAGGAGAAGGTGGACTTCAAGGAGCTGTTTGCCCCTGTGGTGAAGCCGACGACGCTGCGAACCCTATTCGCGGGAGCCGCCATCAAAGGATGGGTAGTAAAGCAAATGGACATCGTAACGGCATTCCTTAACGGCATCCTTGAGGAGGAGATTTTTATGGCGCAGCCAGAGGGGTTTGATGATGGTAGTGGCAGAGTGTGGAAGCTGAAGAAGGCCCTTCTATGGGCTGAAGCAGGCCCCTAGGCAATGGTACATGAAGCTGCGCGAAGTGTTGGAGGGGATCGGCTTCACTCCCTCAACGGCCGATCACTCCTTGTTCATGCTTGGCGAGGGGGAGCAGAGGAGTTTCATGGTGGTTTATGTGGATGACATCCTCATTTTCTCACCCTCTTCTGACCTTGTGAAGGAGGTGATGCTGAAGCTTCAAGACAAGTTCAAGTGCAAGGCCCTTGGTGACGTGAGCTTCTACCTTGGGCTCCACATCGAACGAGATGTGGAGAAGCGGTGCATGCGGGTGCATCAACGAAAGTACCTGGAGGCATTGGCTGCCAACTTTGGGCAGAGTGAAGGCCATGTGGCTACACCCTTTCCCTCTGGGTTCAAGTGTGTGAAGGGACCAGAGGAGGAGAGCGTTGGTGAAGAGGAGAGGCGCCGATTTCACTCGTTGGTGGGCAGCCTCATGTATGCGGCGGTAAACACCCGACCGGACGTCGCGTTTGCTACCGGGCAGCTGGCTAGGGTTGTGCAATGCCCTAATGAGGAGCAGGTAGCAGCTGGAATGAGGGTGGCCAAGTATCTTGGCCAAACACCGACCGTTGGGCTGCAATACTCGGCGGCGGCACAAAGGCGCCAAAAGGGCGCGGATGGTGTTAAACCCGGGCGTTTGTTCCTCACCGCCTACTCGGATGCTTCATATGCATCAGAACCAGAGGACATGACAAGTGTGGGAGGCTTCATATGCTGTGTTGGTGGAGGCCCAACTGCTTGGGAGAGCAAGAAGCAGGTTGACCAAGCTTTGAGCTCGGTGGAGTCCGAGTACATGGCACTCTTCCGTGCCGTACGGGAGATTGTGTGGCAGCGGCGTTTGTTGGCTGAATTGGGGGAGGAGCAGCAAGGACCTACCCCACTGTACTGTGACAGCCAGGGTGCCATTGCTCTTGCTAAGAACCCTGTATTGCATGGACTCACGAAGCACATGAGAGTGAAGTGGCATTGGACGAGGAGCATGGTAACCGCGGGTGAAGTTGAGTTGCGCTACGTGAAGACCACGGGGCAGCCGGCTGACATGATGACCAAGAGGCTGGTGGAGCAGCAGCATTGGAAGTGTTGCAAGCTGGCTGGGATGGCTCTGAACTGAGAGAGCAACATATCCTAAGGCCAACAATCCGAGGGGGAGTTTGTTGGTGCAACCCTACGGTTTGCACTCGGCTTGTTGTCCGTGTGCGTGAATGTGTGTGTGTATGGAATGGTATGAGGGCATGGGATAATATATATTTCATGCTTATAATTGTGTGTGAATGTTGAGTCATGATGTCGAGTGTGTGTGTCGAGTCAATAGCGAGTTATCGCTAGACGCGTGTTACGCGGTCGTTTGTGTCTCGCGCGCGGTTTCTATTTTGTCCTGTGTCGAACGTTCGGCGTGTCGCAGGTGTGTGCAGCAGACCCATCAAGAACTCAAGGATGAGTTTGTGATGAAGAGCCCGAGCCTTGGTGTCAAGCCTCAAGTGATTTCGAAGCTCGCCAAAAGGGTACACCTCAAGATATTGAAGATAGTTACATTACTTTGTGTAGTGTAACATTTCACTTGGTGTAGGCCCTAGTGAAGGGTAGTTTCGAGACCCTTCGTGGTTGGGGACAGTGTGGCACTGTTCCACATCACTGTACCTCGGCTCTTGGGGTTTGTAGGAGCTGGGAGTCATTCCCAACTCGTAACTCTTCCTATCTTGTGTTCTAAGACTATAGTGGCTGCCATAGTACCGTTCGTTCAAACCGACGCTGTGTCGTCAATTCTTTATCAAATCGTGCAATCTAAATTGATAATTGTAGACGACGTGAAGACGCTCCAGATCCAATTTGAATCAAGTCATTTGCAGTTGTGAGCAGAACGCTATCAACGTTTGAAGCCGCTGTGCAGAAATCCGTCTGTGCTCTCTATCTTTCGTTTTAGGCACATTCAAGCCTATTGTGACTATAACACGTAGATCTTAGCCTCACAACTGGAGCTGAGAACAGAAGAAGAGCGGGTAGACCGCCAGGAGACAGAACCGGAGCCAAGACTGAAGGTGTAACCCTGTGACGACCGCTGCGTAGCCAAGTCGTCAGCCCAGGAGGCGTCAGCGTGACCAGTAAGGACAACTCGAGCCCGTCCTCCAAGCACTAGCCCCATGCCCAATGTACTGCACAAGTATCGCAACACCCTCTTCGCATCATCCCAGTGCACCTTTCGGTGCCTGCCGGGAGCCACGTAGCGAGCCAGAAGGCTGAGAGGGTATGCGAGGTCAGGTCGTGTGCAAGTCATCAGGTACATGAGGCAGCCCACAAGCTCTGGATACGGGCCACTCGGCTCTACGGACTCGTCCGAAGGTGGAGCTGTGAGCGAGTGACCGGTAGGCAGAGGAGTGGACTGTGGCGAGGAGTACGTGAAGCCGAAGCGTTGAAGGACCTGCTGCACCATGTGTGACTGAGTCAAGGTAATGGTGCACTGTGCTCTGTCCCGGGTGATCCGCAAGCCAAGATAGCTTGTCAGCTCACCCAGGTCTGTGCACGTGTGTCTCTTTTGCAGCTCCGACTTCACGTGGGCGAGTGCCTCAGTGTCAGCAGTAGCAAAGAAGAGGTCGTCTACGTACACGAGAACGTAGAACGGCGGCAGAGTAGTGTCAGTGCGTAAAAACAGAGAAGGGTCAGAAGTGGAAGGAGCAAAACCAAGAGCAGCAAGGGTCGTCCTAAGTGTGTCGTGCCACTCACGGGGTGCCTGGCGGAGACCGTAGACTGGCCGCCGGAGGCTCCACTGGGTACCAGCAGGAAACGACCCAGTGAAGCCAGGTGGGCGGCGCAGCCAGATCTCCTTGTGCAGGCTGCCCTGGAGGAAGGCTGTGCTGAAGTCAAGCGAGTGGAGCTCGTAGTCACGATGAGCAGCTACGTGCAGCAGTACCCGAAGAGTGGTCATCTTCGGGGTAGGGGAGAAGGTCTGAAAGAAGTCAACTCCCTGTCGCTGACTGAAACCACGTGCAACGTAACGCGCCTTGAAGGCAGGCGGAGAACCCGGCGGCCGCTTCACCCTGAAGATCCACATGCCACTGACGATGTTCGCCCCAGGTGGGGGAACCTCGTCTACGTAGGTGCCAGTGGACTTCCAGGAAGCCATCTCGGCATCCATGGTTGCCTGCCACTGAGAGGAGTAGGGACCCTCTATCGCCTCTGCGTAAGAGCGCGGGGTCGGGATGTCTGGTGCATCCGGGTCTCCCTCAGGGGCAATCAGCATGGACACGAGATGAGGTACAGAAGCAACAAAGCACTCAAACTCCTCCTGTCTGTCCTCAAGAACGTCCGTGCCAAGAGCACACTCAACCCCGACGGACGGAGGACAGACAGACGCAGACGCAGACTCAGCAACAAGACTAGCGTCGTAGTCTAGGCGACAGGCTGCAGCGAAGTCAACAAGCTCAGCAACAAGAGCAGACGCAGCAGTGGACTCAAATAAAGGGTCAGTGACAGTAGTGGTCAGAAAACGCGTGACAGCTGGACTAGCAGCACGTAGGGAGTCAGACGCAGGGTCCGGACTGGCAGGAAGAGAGGACGCAGGAGGAGACGGTAAAGGGACACGCTGTGGAGCAGTGGAAGGACGCAGAGTCATAGAGTGAGTGCCAGGGACAGGAGGAGGACGTGGACGCGAAACACGACCAGCGCGAACAGCACGGACAGGCGACGGAGAACGAGACTCAGGCGACACAGGACGAGACTCAGGCACACGACGCTCCGTAAGACCTCTAGTCGGTCCAGAGTAAGGAGAAGGACCAGGCAGTGGAGAGGCCGGCTGCAACTGCGACTGGGACTGGACAGGCGGTGGACTCAGGGAAGGAGGACCAGGAGAAGGCGAGGAGCCAAGAACCTGCTGAAGGAGCGGAACGTAGTACGGCCGCGGCCGCGCAGCACCTCCAGAAACAGCAGAGACAGAACCGGTACCCTCAGCCCAAGGGTCTCTAGTCCCAGCAGCACCTCCAGCAGCTCCAGCAGCTCCAGCACCAGCAGCACCTCCAGCACCAGTAGCACCTCCAGCAGCGCCAGCACCAGCAGCACCCCCAGAAGCTCCAGCAGCACCTCTAGCACCAGCAGCACCTCCAGCAGCGCCAGCACCAACAGCACCTCCAGAAGCTCCAGCAGCACCTCCAGCACCAGCAGCACCTCCAGCAGCTCCAGCAGCACCAGCAGCACCTCCAGCAGCACCAGCAGCACCTCCAGCAGCTCCAGCAGCAGCAGTACCAGCACCGCGATAGCGCCAAGAGTACCACTCACGAAGCTGCTATGGAGAGAGAGGCGACCGCCGCGACAGGACACCTAGAGCACCTCCAGACTCAGCACGCGCAGGCTCAGCACCTCCAGACACAGTACCCTCAGGCTCCACACGCGCAGGCTCAGCACCCCCAGGCTCAGCACGCCCAGACTCAGCACCCCCAGACTCAGCACCCCCAGGCTCCACACGCGCAGGCTCAGCACCCCTAGTCCCCGCACCCGCAGGCTCAGCACCCCTAGCACCACCTGAGTCGACAGCTACCTCGACCGGCTCGGTAGGGTCTACCTGGGACACACCTGAGGGGGCAGGACCCTGAGGGGGGAGGGGGTCTACCGGGGGAGTACCTGGTGCTAGGAAGAGCGGCGGGGGGGGGGGAGAGAGGCAGTGCGGTAAGGAAAAAGACGGCAGTACGACACCGACTCGTCAAACATGACGTCCTGAGAGGACAGAACACGACGCGAGGTGGGGTGGTAGAACTGCCACCCAGGTGCGTCAGGGGGGAAGCCAAGGAAGACACAGAGAACGGCACGGGAGGACAGCTTGTCCGCCGTTGTATCGCGGACAAAAGCTCGAGATCCCCAGACACGGAACGCGGACGCATCGCCAACCTTCCCTGTCCACTGCAGAGTAGGTGTGGTCTCCGGCAAGGAGACACGAGGCTGAAGGTTGATCTGATGCGCAGCGTACTGAACCGCGAACGGCCACAGAAAATGGGGAGCAGCCGCATGGATCATGGACATACGAGCGACGTCCATGACCATGCCAATGCGGCGCTCAGCAATCCCATTTTGCTGTGGGGAGGCCGGAAGCGTGAACGTCTGGCGGATGCCCTCTGCCCGACAGAAGGCCCTCAGAAGGTCGGAGGAAAACTCACCACCTCTGTCTGAGTGCAGACGCAGAACAGGAAGGTCCGAGCCGAAACGCTCACTGAGCTGACGACGGGCACCGCAGATCCAGTCGATCAACACCTCAGTGACCTCACCCTTGCTGCGCAAGGGGAAGACTGTGGTGTAACGCGAGTAGTCGTCAACGACCAGCAGGAAGTAGCGCTCGTGACCCTGTCCACGGACGCGGGCTGGGCCCCACACGTCCATGTGAAGAGTCTGCAGAGGAGCCTCAGTCGGAGGGAACGAGGAGGAGTGAGGAGCGGCGCGCTGCGTGCCCTCGACACAAGGAACACAGGTGGGGGCAGGCCCCGGAGGAAGGGGAGGGAGGGACCGGGGTAGACCCGAGACAAGGGCACGGGAAGCCATACCTCGAAGACGAGGCAGGGAGGGGTGACCAAGGCGGTGGTGCCAAAGGAGAGTCTCGTGCGACAGAGGACGACACGAGCAGGGGGCAGACGCAGGACTAGACCTGGACGCGGCAGCAAACACCTGACTGGACGCAGCTACCTGACCAGACGTAGAGACCGGAGGAGACGCAGTAGTCAGTGTGTACAGACTCGACCCTGGCCGACGGGTGAACGTGGCCAGGTGGCGGCCCGTCCGAGAGCAAGTGCAGTGGGTCACACGCTGACCTCCAGGGGTGAACTGGTCAACCCACACGTCCTGGAGGTCAGCTCCACTCACCAAGTTCGTAGAGAACGAGGGGAGGTGGAGTCCCGACAGCAAGCCCGACGGGGCCGCAGGACACGGTAGAACCGTGGAGGAGTGTGCAAGAACTGGGCCCCCTGAGGGGTCAGCAAGGGAGACCGCAACAGGCCGACGGAGCGGCGTGAGCGTAGTGCTGTCTCTAAAGAAAGAGCGCGAAGCACCAGAGTCAAGGGTGAAAGTGTGCAAGGACTCAGTAGGTGTAGTGCCAGAGAGAGCAGACGCACCAGCACCTGGAGCAGCAGACGCACCAGTACCTGGAGCAGCAGACATACTAGCACATAGAGCAGCAGCCGCAAAGCCCGGGTCGGGCAGGACACTCAGGTAACAGTCACCCTCAGCACTATCAGCAATAGCATACATGGCAGCAAGGATAGCATCAAAATCTAGATCAAAGATAGGCACATTCTGCAGAAGCAGATCATGCCAGCGAGGGAGCTCAACGGCGTCAGGAAACTGGGCACGCCAAGCGTCAGTCAAGCGACCAAAGCAGCGCTGCGTAATGTGTGGGAGCCCACACACCTCCCCACTACGAGTGCCGGTGCGAAGAACTTAAGTGCAGGGACCTGCACCCCCAGATCTCCCACGCCCAGCGTACCACTCACGAAGCTGTTGGACCGACGGGGTCTCACGGGAGCGTAGCTGCTGCTGGATGCTAAGAGGGTAGGCAAGGTCAGGTCGAGTGCAGGTCATCAGGCACATGAGGCAGCCCTCAAGCTCTGGATACGGGCCACCACCGCCGCCGACACCTCCACCACCGCTGCCGCTGCCTCCACCACCTCCACCGCCGCCACTGAAGCCCCCACTCCCGGTACCACCCCCACCTCCACTGCCACCCCCTCCGCCTCCTCCACCTCCTCCACCGCCTCCCCCGCCACCCCCTCCACCACCCTTGCTCCCCTTGCCCTTGCTGTTGCGGTGTCTCCCACTAGGGTTAGACGCAGCTCCGACCTCCTCAGTGCCAACGAGGTCAACAGCAGCAGTAGAAGCAACCGAGGGGAGAAGGGGGACAGGGGAACACCCCTCAAAGAAGGGGGTGCGACGGTCGCCGCGAGAAGCACCTACAGCTAAGATACTCTTCTCAGCTGCAGTAAGGCGCTCCTCTAGCAGGTCGACAGTCAGCTCGGTGGGGCAAAGGGAGAGGAAGTGGTCCCTGACTGAAGAAAGGGAGTCAGGGAGGCGGGTGACTAGGTAGTAAAGGGTGATGTACATGGGGGGGGGGTTCCTGGCACAGAACTCAGTGGGAAGGGCAGCTCGGTAGCGGACGTAACTAGTGCGAAGGTGAGCAACTAGGTCAGCAACTCTGGGAAAGGCGGCAAGGTCAGGGAAAAGGTACGGCAGCATGAGGCGGCTGAGGGCAGCAGTGGCAGGGGAGGAGTAGCGTGCAACTACAGCGTCGTACAAAGACTGAGCAGTCTTGTACTGACCATGTCAGAGGTCCACTGGTGATCCCCGATTGATCCTAGGGAAGGGTTACAGGCATGTTGGCCTGGGGGGTTATGGGCGCACTGACCCGCTACTTAACAAGCCCTTTTATCCCAGTGGTCTAGTGGTTGGGATTCTGACATGGTATCAGAGCGAAGGTCTCGGGTTTGAATCCCAGTGTGTGCACTTCGGGCATTCCAGTGCGGGGGGGTGTCAGAGGTCCACTGGTGATCCCCGATTGATCCTAGGGAAGGGTTACAGGCATGTTGGCCTGGGGGGTTATGGGCGCACTGACCCGCTACTTAACAAGCCCTTTTATCCCAGTGGTCTAGTGGTTGGGATTCTGACAGACCAAAGTGTGCGCGCTCAGCAGGCGGCAGGTGACTACGAACAGCAAGACGAGCAACAGCGTCACGAGTGGTCCACTGCGAGCGAACAGTACTGTCAGCAGTGGCAGTAGGAGCAGTGGAAGCACCGCACGTGTGATCGAAAAGGGATACCCCATCCCTAGAATCACACTGAAAAAAGAGCTGTAGGTCGTCAACCCACACGTCAAAGTCAACTGCACGTCCCTCAGAATCAAAGGTGAGAACTGTAGGACTAGCCATAGCAGCAGTAGGAGCAGTAGAAGCAGTAGCAGCAAGGCAGTGCTGCTCGGTAGGGCAGTGCGACTCGGTGGGGGCGGCGCGGCTCGGCTGGGCGGCGCGGCTCGGCTGGGCGGCGCGGCTCGGCTGGGCGGCGCGGCTCGGCTGGGTGGCGCGGATCGGCTTACCAGAGACGGGTGCAGGGGCGGGCCTTGACTGCAGGGGCCGCGCCAGCAGGGGTCAGCAGGGGCCGGCAGGGGCTCGTCAGCAGGGGCCGGCAGGGGCGCGTCAGCAGGGGCCGGCAGAGGAGCATCAGCAGGGGCCGGCAGGGGCGCGCCAGTAGGGGCACGTCAGCAGGAGCCGGCAGAGGGACGCCAGGAGCCGCGCCAGCAGGGACCGGCAGGGGCTCGTCAGCAAGGGGGGGCCGGCAGGGGCGCGTCAGCAGGAGCCGGCCGGGGGGCGCGCCAGCAGGGGCCGGTAGGGGCGCGCCAGCTGGGGCGCGTTAGCAGCGGCCGAAAGGGGCCGCGAGGACCCGCTGAGGGGTCCGCAAAGGGCTGTGAGGGGGGGCCGTAAAAGGAGCCGCGAAGGGCCGCGAGGGGCCGCGAAGGGCCGCAAAAGGGGCCGCGAAGGGCCGTGAAGGGGCCGCGAAGGGCCGTAAGAGGGGCTGCGAAGGGCCGCTAAAGGGGCCGCGAAGGGCCGTGAAGGGGCCGCGAAGGGCCGTAAGAGGGGCCGCGAAGGGCCGAGAGGGGCCGCGAAGGGCCGCTAAAGGGGCCGCGAAGGGCCGTGAAGGGGCCGCGAAGGGCCTGAAGAGGAGCCGCTAAGGGCCGCGAAGGGGCCGCGACTGGCCACTAGGGGCCTCGAAGGGAAGGCGCACGGGCATAGCTAGGACAAACGCGAAGCGCGCCTCGGGCAGGTAAGGAAAAAAAAAATTCGTAGTGGTGGGCCCTAAAAAAATTCAAACCTGCTCTATACCATGTGAGAATCATGAGAGGAATGAATGAACTAGGAAGGAGATGGGTACAAGTAGGAAACACAAAAGTGTTGTACCCTAAACAGACTATAGCAGATATAAGTTTGACAAAATGAGAAACGCAGGGAAACTCTAACGTAACAGAGTATAGAAGTTTGCACTGTGGATTGGTAAGTGCTACTAGTGTCGAAAGATGTCTTCTTACATTCATGGTTTGCTGAAATGTGCGATCAGCAAGGATTTGAAAATGTACTGTGTGATCCGGTCGCGGTCACTTGACGGTGTTAGAGATTAAGGACGGAGTCTATGAAGATTAGGGGCTGAAATATCTCAAAATCGTCAACTACAATTCTGGACAGAAAAGTCGTCGTCACAAGAAACGTCGTCGACGAAAGGTCCACTGTTAGAATTCTTTCAAACTCGAGTATGTTGTAGCCCTTGACCGTGGCTATCCTTCCCAATTTGAATAGTATCAAAATATGGAGTATAACTCGAGTTATGAACTTCGGCGCACTAGGGGGTATGCTGCCATAGAAAACGTAACTCAATCACAATGATCTCACAACTTTACACAAGAAAGTTGGAGTAGCACTAAACCAGGTGGAAGGGATGAGGAGGACGAGAGGGAAGGTCCCAAGAGAGTCCCCAACCAAGGAAACCCCATGCCATACAATTCCCTTCCCCATAGGCAACCCAACTTTGACCTTTGTCACTATCCCAACCTCCACAATCCACCTCAACCCAACTTGGCCACACTTGCCAACCTGGTTTGGTTTCTCCCAACCATTTGGCAGCAACTACAGTAGAAAAGACGAATTTCCCAACCCCCAAAAGTCTGTACCCCATATTGAGTCAACCCCACAACTTCCCATAGTCACCACAACCAAATATCAAAAGCATACGAACTCCAACGTTCGTAACTTTCTTGTTCGTGCTCCGATTGAAGCGATACTTGGTTCCTCGGAAAGCTCTTGAGCAGAGGAGTCACTTCAGATATCTGCTCAAGCCAAATAACATTCACACACACACTCAGAAAAACCAAACCGCACAAAACACAAATTCTTGCACACACTCACAACACGCATGCAACGCACGAACATATGATGGGAGGCAGACAGACGTGAATGCGAATGGTAGCATCACTCAACAAACTCCCCCTCTGGCTGCCAACCATCATCCCACATGCCATAGCTCAAGCATGCATCCTCAATGCACACTCATTCCAGCAAGCTTCATGCCCTTCCAATGCTCAGATTCAGCCAGGCGCTTGGTGAGAATGTCAGCCGCCTGCTGATGGGTCTTCACAATCTCCAGCCGCACCTCCTTGTCCAGGAGCCTCCTCACCCAATGCCACTTAGGCCTGATGTGCTTCGTCAGCCCATGAAGGCAAGCATTCTTAGCAAGCTTCACAGCCGACTCGTTGTCACAGAAAATCACAGTTGGCTCCTTTTGGCACACTCCGATCTCCTCCAACAAACGCCTCAGCCACACCACCTCCTTTGCCCCATGATGCAGGGCCATGTACTCTGTCTCACACGAGGACTGCCCCACCTCATTCTGCTTCTTACTGCGCCAGCTCACTGCACCACCTCCGAACAGGCACACATAGCCTCCAATGCTGGTGCCATCCGCTTTCACCGAGTTGAAGCTAGCGTCAGTGTAGCAGGTCAGGAGCATCTCCCCCTTGCTCAAATCAGCTGCACTCCTCTGCAGCCTCTGCCTCACAGCACTGTACTCCAAACCCACTGATGCCGTTGCACTCACATAGCGGACCAACCTCTTGGCCGCTTCCAGCTGCTCATGACTGGGGCGTGAAACCACACTGGCAAGCCTGGATGTTGCAAAGGCAATGTCAGGCCGTGTGTGGTTAGCCGCATAGTTGAGTGCCCCAACCATGGAATGAAAAAGTTTCCTGTCACTCTCACCCACCACCTCCTCATCAGCACAGGGCTCCACAGTGAACCCCGAAGGCAGTGGGGTGGCTGGCTTTCCTCCATCTTGCAGCCCGTACTTCTCAGCCAGCCCCTCACAATACTTTCTCTGGTGCAACCTCAACACTCCCTTGTCAAGGTCCCTCTCCACATGCATCCCTAAATAGTACTTCACATCTCCCATCTTGGAGCACTTAAACTGCATCTCCAGCATCTCCTCCACATGCTCAATCATTGCAGACGACTCAGAGAAGAGCAGGATGTCGTCCACATACACCAGGAGCATGAGAAACTGCTCCTTCTCCTGCAGCAGGAACAAGCTGTGATCACACTCACTCTTCTTGAAACCCCCAGCCAGCAGAGTCTCCTCTAACTTGTGATACCATGCACGAGGAGCCTGCTTCAGGCCATAGATGGCCTTCTTCAGCCTGCACACCCTGCCGCTCCCATCATCCAAACCCTCAGGCTGTAACATGTACAGCTCCTCCAGAATGATCCCATTGAGGAAGGCGGTGGTGATGTCCATCTGCTTCACCCGCCATCCACGGTTTGCTGCCATTGCCAATGACACCCGAAGTGTTGTGCCTTTCCCCACAGGAGCATAGAGCTCGTTGAAGTCCTTTCCCTTTGTCTGCTGAAACCCCTTAGCCACAAGCCTTGACTTGTAGCGGGTCAGCGCCCCATCAGGTCCGTACTTGTGCCTGAAAATCAGCTTGGAAGAAATGGCCTTCTTCCCGGGTGGCAGCTCACACAGCTCCCACGTCTCATTCTCCAGCAGAGAATCATACTCCTCCTTCACACTCTGCTTCCACTTTTCAGCATCGGGCCCACTCAAGGCCTCAGCTAGCGTCTTGGGCTCAGGGACGGCTGCCCAGTAGCAGTGTGCTATCTCATCCTCATCACACTGCTCAGCCACACTCCCAGCCCTTACCACCTTTGGCTTGCCACGGCTTGCATAGGTCAGCCTGTTAGGAGGGCGCACATCCCTCCTAGGACGGTCAGCCGTACGTCCGGCACCTTGTGGAGCACCTTGCTCCTCCTGCTGCTGCGGCTGCTGCTGCTGTTGCTGCTGCTGCTGCTCCTCCACCTCAGGTTCTCCCCCATCCTCTGTCACCCCAGAGATCTCATTCTCAGAGACAGAAACCTCCACTTGCCTTGAAGGCCGCTGCACCTCATCGGCCTCGACAATTAGCGGTGTCGTTGGAAGCTTCTGCTGCTGCTGCTGCTTCCACTCCTTGTAGTACAAGGACTCAAGGAACTTCACATCCCTTGACACAGTCAGCTGCTGGCTGGTCAAGTCCCAAATCAGCCAGCCCTTGTGATCCTTAGCAAGCCCCAAGTGCACACCCCATCTCCCAGAAGCTTCCAGTTTTCCCCTCTTCTCCTTAGGAACATGAAACACCACCATGCACCCAAAGGCTCTCAGCATGTTCACAGCTGGTGCAATCCCATACCACTTGGTGTAGGGGACCCACTGCTTGTCCCCCACAGTCGCCAGCACCCTGTTCTTCACAACAACGACCTGCCGCAGTGCTGTCACCCAAAACGGATCCGGCAGCCCTGCACGCCCAAGGAGAGTGCGAGCACCTTCCTGCAGGGTCCGGTTGAACCGCTCAGCCACGCCATTCTGCTGAGGGTTGTAAGGCACTGTGAGCTGATGCTGGATCCCCTTCCGCTTCAGCTCCTTCTCAAAATCAGCGCCGATGAACTCTCCTCCGTTGTCAGTGCGGATCACCTTCACCTTATGTCCGCTCTCCCTTTGAGCTCTCGGCATCCACTCCTTGAGAACAGCCGCTGCCACCTCCCCCTTAGTCTTCAGAGGGTAGACCCACACCGCACGCGTGTGGTCGTCCACAATGGTCAAGAAGTAGCGGCTGCCCGAGAGAGAAAGGGCCCTCGTGGGGCCCACCACATCCATGTGCACAAGCGCGAGCGGTGCCTTGGCTGGTCCCGTGCTGCTGCTGAAGGGAAACTTCGTGAATTTGGTCTCAAGGCAGGTAGGGCAGCTCCCAATCTCCTTTGCTCCCCCCTTCACCTCCAGCCCCTTCAAGCACCCATCCTTTACCAACTTCTGCAGCATAGGAATGTTCACATGGCACAGCCTCTCATGCCACGTCTCCCAATCAGCCTCACCACTCCCAGATGAAGCCTTTGCCCATGCAGCTGTCGCATCCACACCAGCAAGCACCTCACCATGTGGCTGTTGTGGCTGCTGCACCTTCTTGACTGCATCCAGGGCCCCAGCAGTTGGTGCAGCCGGCGCACAGAAAGAAGGTTAGCGGACAAACCTTCAACCAACAGCACATTCCCCAGCCCCACAAGCCCCCCATTGGCTCCCATTACCTTGGCATTCCCAACACCAATCACAGGGAGCAAAGCACCTGAAGCGGCAGCCACAAACTTAATATTTCCGGGGGGCTTTACCTCGTCAAGCAAATCTGCCCGTGGGGTCATGTGACTTGTGCAACCTGAATCTATCACCCAGTGAGTGAGGGGGTGCATCACAACCTTCCCAACTGAGCCCACATCACTTTCACTCCCTTTCACATCCTCAACCATGAGGAACATCCCAGGGTCGGCTTTACCATGTGCACCTGAACCTTGTGCACCTGAACCTTGCACAGCGCCACCTCGTGCACGTTCACCATTTCGGGGCTTCATGCCTGGGGGTGCCCATCCCTCAGGCCGGCTAAAACACTTGAACCACGGGTGTCCAGCCTTCTTGCAGTACCAGCACGCACCCTCCATTCGGGTGCTCCCCCTGCCACCAGAGCTCCCATGCCCCTCATTGTAGTCACCTCGGCCTCTCCCTCTGCCAAAGCCTCTCCCACGGCCTCGGCCTCTCCCTCCCCCTCTTCCTCTGCTGCCTCCTGCAGCTCCATACCCCTCAGCAGTTTTGTTGGCAGCACCACCTCCCGTGTGGCGTCTGCGGAAGTCCTCCTGCAGAATCTGCTGCCGTAGCCACTCAGGCGTCCATTTGTCCTGCTGAACGTTGAGGGTGGGGATGAGGTTGTCCCAAGAGTTGTCGAGCACCGAGATGATCTTGGTGCACTGTTGCATCTGCGACACTTCGCTGCCCGCCGCTGCCATCCTCGCATAGGTGTCCTTGATCTTGTCAAGGACCGGTTTCACATCATCTCCCGGTTTCATGGAGAGGGCAGCCAACTCCTTCTCCAACACAATTACCATCGGCAGCGTGTTGGGCTGAATCACGTCGCGTAGCAGCTTCCATGCCTTCGGTCCGGAATCATCCAACTCCACCAAATCCTTGATGTGCTGGAACATGTCGTTGTTGACCGATTGGAGGATGAGGTCGTAAAGCACCGCGCTCTTCTCAATCCACCGATCGCGGGCATCTCCTTCCC
This sequence comes from Closterium sp. Naga37s-1, assembly GCA_947471745.1. Lineage (NCBI taxonomy): Eukaryota > Viridiplantae > Streptophyta > Zygnematophyceae > Desmidiales > Closteriaceae > Closterium > Closterium sp. Naga37s-1. The sequence goes on along the minus strand of CANJKZ010000774.1, from coordinate 2,908,411 downwards.
CCGGCATCTTCTCCTCTCCCATTGCAATTTTCAGCAGCTTGTAGCGCTTGAAGGCGCTCCGCATCCGCCCGCTCCATTCCTCATAGTTGGAGCCATCCAAAGCTTCGATCTTGGATGGTGGCGGTTCACTCCTCTTCTCAGCTGCATCTCCACTCCCTTGATTCATCTCCTCTGCTCCCAATCAGAGGTTTCAGCTCCCCCTTTTGCTGGTCACAATGTAGATCCACACAATCTTCACAAGTGTCGGCGCCAACGAAATTTCGGCAGAGTTTCCCCTTAGCGGAAGTCACATCCAACCTCCAGAACTCCACTTAGGCACGCCCACAGGCCATGGTGGGTCTAAGAGGGTCTTCACACTTCAGTAGACTCCTCATAGGGTCCTTAATCAGCTCTGATACCACTTGTTAGAGATTAAGGACGGAGTCTATGAAGATTAGGGGCTGAAATATCTCAAAATCGTCAACTACAATTCTGGACAGAAAAGTCGTCGTCACAAGAAACGTCGTCGACGAAAGGTCCACTGTTAGAATTCTTTCAAACTCGAGTATGTTGTAGCCCTTGACCGTGGCTATCCTTCCCAATTTGAATAGTATCAAAATATGGAGTATAACTCGAGTTATGAACTTCGGCGCACTAGGGGGTATGCTGCCATAGAAAACGTAACTCGATCACAATGATCTCACAACTTTACACAAGAAAGTTGGAGTAGCACTAAACCAGGTGGAAGGGATGAGGAGGACGAGAGGGAAGGTCCCAAGAGAGTCCCCAACCAAGGAAACCCCATGCCATACAATTCCCTTCCCCATAGGCAACCCAACTTTGACCTTTGTCACTATCCCAACCTCCACAATCCACCTCAACCCAACTTGGCCACACTTGCCAACCTGGTTTGGTTTCTCCCAACCATTTGGCAGCAACTACAGTAGAAAAGACGAATTTCCCAACCCCCAAAAGTCTGTACCCCATATTGAGTCAACCCCACAACTTCCCATAGTCACCACAACCAAATATCAAAAGCATACGAACTCCAACGTTCGTAACTTTCTAGTTCGTGCTCCGATTGAAGCGATACTTGGTTCTTCGGAAAGCTCTTGAGCAGAGGAGTCACTTCAGATATCTGCTCAAGCCAAATAACATTCACACACACACTCAGAAAAACCAAACCGCACAAAACACAAATTCTTGCACACACTCACAACACGCATGCAACGCACGAACATATGATGGGAGGCAGACAGACGTGAATGCGAATGGTAGCATCACTCAACAGACGGGTCGCCAACTCAGAGTACGAAGTAGGCCGATTCGGCAACGGCCGCTTTCGTGCATGGACGAGGCGATCCACTTATCACGATTTCGTGAAAACTTTCACCCGACGCAGCTTGACGCCCCAATTGAATACGGACGTGGGTGATACAAGGGAGCTCCCCAAAGCTACTACGTTTGTTGAGGGTAAGACAGTAGGTGGCGCTATGATACGTGCCATACTGAGAGGCCGTCAAAAGCGGACTGAAGGGGATACCGTGGATGCGTGAGGTCGATTATGTTTGGCATAGGGGAGTGACGTATGGTAGCGGTTCGACCACATCAGTGGTAAGTCGCAGGAAAAAGCGGGGGAAAATGTGGCGAGATGGACATAAGGATCAACACCCTCGTGAAGGTGTTGGTCTTCCAGCGTCGTGACTGCTCTCGCAAACGGTAGCACGGGACCACAGATTCGTGAGAGACAATGGTGGCCGAGGCTCTGCTAGACATGACCGTGGGCTAGGGTACAAGGTGTTTGATGATAAGGTTGGTTTGACACAAAACGACGACTATGGCCAGCAGCACATGGCAGAAATGTGGTTTGCGTGGCAGCTTTGTGGTGTGCGTGGCAGCTTTGTGGTTTCCGTTGCAGCAATGTGGTTTGCGAAGCAGTGTGGCAGAACACTTCAGAACAGTACAGTTTTGTGTCTTTTTTGGCATCTTGAACATTGTGAAAATTTTAGGTTTAGAGGGTTACTCAAACCCACTGGTTGTATCTGGATAGGAGCAGTGGAATGGATTTCGCACCGAAAAAACATAACACCACTGGTTTGGCGCGCAACTAAAATGTTCTCCCACTATTGAGTATGCACACTTGTCGCTGAACAGTAAACCTGCCCAGTATTGAGTATGGATGTCAAGGATAGGGTAAATTGTTTCAATATCTTCACCAGTATGAAAGGCGGCACTGTAGTGAGGGCATCTCTGCCCGCCGGTAAATCATCCCGATTCTCCCAGGCACCTCGAAACATAGCCCGTCACCCACCGACGTTTAATTTGAAACTGGTGGCGGCAGCACCAGACTTGGAAAGATTTGTTAAAATGAAGGCGTGGCAAAAAGAAAGAAAAAATGAATTCGCCAAGATTTTAGTGTGTGGTGAGTCACAAGGGTTGACTTTTATATCCCAGTTTCACCCATTTTTAGGTAACAACACGCTCTGTTTCGATTGCTGGCCTGTCGTCGAAATGAGAAATGTCGTGCCTTGAAAAAAACAGGATAGTCATGTGAAGTAAGAAAACAGGAATGAATGAACTATGAATGAGTTTGGTACAAATAAGAAACCTGTACCCCTTAGAGTCTACCCCACTACAGCCTACATGTGCTAAGGCATATATATCTGACACACCCCCATAGGCAAAGTGGGGGAGAACTAGGGGTCACAAGACCAGTCAAGCAAAGCAAAGCAAAGCAAGCTCAGGGTGGATCACAAAGTCACCACACAGTCTGAGCACAGGTTCAAAGGCCACAAGGCCAGTTCACATGCAAGTTCATATATAAAAGTAAACAAGCAAGTGCAGGTATATAGAGATCACAGTACAAGCAAAGTCAAGAGGTAAGCAAGTGAGGCCAAGTAGGCACAAGACCTAGCATAGTACAGAAGCGCTGATGATCACAAGGCTGAAGTGCCTTGGTAAAGATTCAGCGTGGACACGAGGTGAGGTAAAGCAGCAGCAAAACACTGGAACTCCTCCTGTCGGTCCTCAAGGACGTCCGTGCTAAGAGCACACTCACCCCCGACGGACGGAGGACAGACAGACGCAGACTCAGCAACCAGACTAGTGGCGAAGTCGAGACGACAGTGAGCAGCAAAGTCGACAAGCTCGGTAACTAAGGCAGACGCAGCAGTGGACTCAAAGGAAGGGTCAGTGACAACAGTGGCGAGGAGACGCGTGACAGTAGGACTGATAGCACGAAGGGAGTCAGACGCCGGGTCAGCAAGGGCAGGAAGAGAGGACGCAGGAGGAGACTGTTATAGTCACAATAGCCTTGAATGTGCCTAAAACGAAAGATAGAGTGCACAGACGGATTTCTGCACAGCGGCTTCAAACGTTGATAGCGTTCTGCTCACAGCTGCAAATGACTTGATTCAAATTGGATCTGGAGCGTCTTGACGTCGCCTACAATAAGCAATTTAGATTGCACGATTTCATAAAGAATTGACGACACAGCGTCGGTTTGAACGAACGGTACTATGGCAGCCACTATAGTCTTAGAACACAAGATAGGAAGAGTTACGAGTTGGGAATGACTCCCAGCTCCTACAAACCCCAAGAGCCGAGGTACAGTGATGTGGAACAGTGCCACACTGTCCCCAACCACGAAGGGTCTCGAAACTACCCTCCACAAGGGCCTACACCAAGAGAAATGTTACACTACACAAAGTAATGCAACTATTCTCACTAACTAAAGTTTACCCTTTTGGAGAGCTTCGAAATAACTTGAATCTTGAAACCAAGGCTCTGGTTCTTCAAGGTAAATTCTTCCTTGAGTTCTTGGAAGTCTGCTGCGCACACCTGCGACACGCCGAACGTTCCACACACGACAAAATAGAAAACCGCACACGACACGCAAACGACGACGTGACTCGCGACTAGCGATAACTCGCTATTGACTCGACGCACACATTCAAAATCATGCTTCATCATACACACACTATTGTAAACATGAAATATATATTATTTCATGCCCTCATACCATTCCATGCACACACGCATGCACGCACACGGACAACAAGCCGAATGCAAACCGTAGGGTTGCACCAACAAACTCCCCCTCGGATTGTTGGCCTTAGGATCTTGCTCTCTCAGTTCAGAGCCATCCCAGCCAGCTTGCAACACTTCCAATGCTGCTGCTCCACCAGCCTCTTGGTCATCATGTCAGCTGGCTGCCTTGTCGTCTTCACATAGTGCAACTCAACTTCACCCGCGGCCACCATGCTCCTCGTCCAATGCCACTTCACCCTCATGTGCTTGGTGAGGCCATGCAACACAGGGTTCTTAGCAAGAGCAATGGCACCCTGGCTGTCACAGTAGAGTGGGGTAGGTCCTTGCTGCTCCTCCCCCAATTCAGCCAACAAACGCCGCTGCCACACAATCTCCCGTACGGCACGGAAGAGTGCCATATACTCGGACTCCACCGAGCTCAATGCTTGATCCACCTGCTTCTTGCTCTCCCAAGCAGTTGGGCCTCCACCAACACAGCAAATGAACCCTCCAACACTTGTCATGTCCTCTGGTTCTGATGCAAAAGAAGCATCCGAGAATGCGGTGAGGAACAAACGCCCGGGTTCAACACCATCCGCGCCCTTTTGGCGCCTTTGCGCCGCCGCCGAATATTGCAGCCCAACGGTCGGTGTTTGGCCAAGATACTTGGCCACTCTCATTCCAGCTGCTACCTGCTCCTCATTAGGGCATTGAACAACCCTAGCCAACTGTCCGGTAGCAAACGCGACGTCCGGTCGGGTGTTTACCGCCGCGTACATGAGGCTGCCCACCAACGAGTGAAAACGGCGCCTCTCCTCTTCACCAACGCTCTCCTCCTCTGGTCCCTTCACACACTTGAAACCAGAGGGAAAGGGTGTAGCCACATGGCCTTCACTCTGCCCAAAGTTGGCAGCCAATGCCTCCAGGTACTTCCGTTGATGCACCCGCATGCACCGCTTCTCCACATCACGTTCAATGTGAAGCCCAAGGTAGAAGTTGATGTCACCAAGGGCCTTACACTTAAACTTGTCCTGAAGCTTCAGCATCACCTCCTTCACAAGGTCAGATGAGGGTGAAAAGATGAGGATGTCATCCACGTACACCACCATGAAGCTCCTCTGCTCCCCCTCGCCAAGCATGAACAATGAGTGATCGGCCGTTGAGGGAGTGAAGCCGATCTCCTCCAAAACTCCTCGCAGCTTCAAGTACCACTGCCTAGGGGCCTGCTTCAGTCCATAAAGGGCCTTCTTCAGCCTCAAAACTCTGCCACTACCATCATCAAACCCCTCTGGCTGCGCCATGAAAATCTCTTCCTCAAGGACGCCATTGAGGAATGCCGTTGTGACATCCATTTGTTTCACCACCCATCCTTTGATGGCAGCTCCCGCGAGTAGGGTTCGCAGCGTCGTCGGCTTCACCACAGGAGCAAACAACTCCTTATAGTCCACCTTCTCCTTCTGCTGGTACCCCTTCGCCACAAGCCTAGACTTGTAGCGCTCGATCTTGCCGTCGGCGTCGGACTTGATCTTGAAGAGCCACTTGGACGTAATCGCCTTACGCCCCTCCGGTAGCTCCACCAATTCCCATGTGCCGTTCTCCTCAATGCTCTTCAGCTCACTCTCCATTGCCTTCTTCCACTCCTCAGCATCACTACTCTCCAAGGCCTCCTTGAGAGTTGCTGGTTCCCCCGGCATCTCCACCGGAGAGAAGAACGCGAAGGCACACTCCTCGTAGTCACTCTCCTCGTCTTCTCCAACTATAAGTGCCGCTCCGGCCAAGGCTGACTTGGCTGGCTTTCCGAGTGCCTCATAGGTCAGCCTATTTGGGGCTTGGATTCTCCTTTTGCCCCTTCCTTCTTCCTCAGCTGCAGGGACATGAAGGCCTTGGCGTTGCTGCGGGGTGACTCGGATCCGTGGAGCACTCGTAGTGCGAGAAGGAAGTGTCGGTGCACGCTCGCTCACTTGCTGAACCTCCTCCTCTTCTTCCTCTGCATCCTTGGCCTCCTCTCCCCCATTCACAAGGGAAGATTGCCTTGTGGTGGTGCTGCCGCTGCTCAGCTCCAAGGGCAGCTCCACATGCTCCAAACCGGAACTCTTCACGTCCCCCAACCGCACGCCTATCTTCGCCTCATTCTCCGCCTTCCAATCCTTGTACATCAGATTCTCCATGAATTTGCAGTCCCTGCTCACCAAGAATTTCTTGGTGAATGGGTCCCAAAGAAGCCACCCCTTGCTGTTTTGAGCCATGCCCAAGTGCACAGCCCATATCGCCTTGGCACCGAGCTTGTTGTGCCGAAGATGCTTAGGCACGAGCGCCATGCACATGCACCCGAACACCCGAAGCATATCCACCTTTGGCTTCCTTCCAATCCACTCCACATAGGGCACCCATTTGTCTGCTCCCACATGAGTCAAAGCTCTGTTCTTGGCCACACATGCACTCCGCACCGCATCAGGCCAGAAATATTCGGGTAGCCCGGCTTCAATGAGCAACCCGCGCGCCGTCTCCGTGATTGTCCGGTTCGCTCGCTCGGCAATGCCGTTCATTGCAGGGGAGTATGGCATGGTAAGGGAGTGCCTTATGCCATTCTTCTTCAGCCACAATCCAAACTCCTTGCTCAAGAACTCTCCCCCTCGATCGGTGCGGATTGCCTTCACTAGCCGGTCTTGTTGCCGCTCCACCATCGGCAACCAATCGGTCTTCACCGTTTCAGCCACGTCACTCTTCTTGGACAGCACGTACACCCAAGTCATGCGAGTGTAGACGTCCACAATGGTGAGAAAGTACTCAGCTCCAGCAGCTCCAAGCTTCAGGGGGCCCACCACGTCCATCACCACCTCATCAAGTGGTGCCTTAGCCGTTGCCTCCGAACTAGAGAACGGGAAACGGGTGAACTTGGCTTGCATGCACGTCGGGCAGCCAAGTACCTCATCGGGCTCCCCCTTCACACGTATGCCAGCAACCATCTCATTCTTCACTAGCTGCTGCAAGATGGGCAGGGCCACATGCCCCATTCGCCGATGCAAGGTGAGCCAATCACACTCCCCCGTAGCCGAAGTCGGATTGGAGAATGCCGCACTCGCAATAGTGCCCCACATGTTCTCTCCGTACTCCTCCTCCGCTGCTGCCTTGGGGTTCTCCTCACCCTTGTGCTGCTTCTGAGCTGCTGCACCACTCTCCTCATGTTCACCGAGCTTGCTGGTCCCTCCAAGATTGCACTTCTTGGACTTTATCTCCTTAGCGCGACCGTTCGCGCAATCGCCGCTACCAACCGCTTCACCCTTGGTGCTGATGCTTGCTGCCACTTGCCTCTCCTTAGGCATGGGGACCACAGGGATTTGCCACATCTCGTTGTAGACATCCCTATCCTCGTGAAGGTCCCAAAGAATCTGCTCGCCAAGCCTCGCGGTGTAGGTCTTAGCTCCTTTCGAGCTCGTGTCCATGCCGGCCTTTTGCAACCGCCGCACGGAAATCAGGTTGGCAGCAAGGTTGGGCACCCAAAGCACGTTCTTGAGGCCCACCATCTTCCCATCATCACCCTTGAACATGGCCTTGCCCATGCCTTTCACCTCTGCTCGCTGCCCCAAAGCCGATGTCACATGCTTCACCGGTGACGGCTCAAGTTCGGTGAGCAAGTCCGCACGAGGTGTCATGCTATAGGTAGCGCCGCTATCGATCACCCAGTAGTCCAGGGAGTGTAGGGTGACCTTCCCCACAGCTGCTGGCTCCTCAAAGCTTTCATCATTCTCTGGACCAGCCGGTGCTTGCGTGGACACGAAGAAGAATTGACCCGGGAAGCGATCGTCCCTCGACTCGCTCTCGTTGCCGGCACTCTTCATACTTGCAGCACCACCTCCGCGACCGCCACGGCCTCCACGGCCTCTTCCTCTCCCTCCTCCTGCTCCTCTACCCTCTTGGCCTTGAGCAGGAGTCCATCCATCAGGGAGTTTGTAGCAATCGCGCCACATGTGTCCGCTCTTGTGGCAAAAATGACACTCGCCGTCGAACCGTCCGCGACCGCGTCCGTTGTTCTTGTTGTCATTGCCGTATCCGCTACTCCCGCGGCCTCCGTTGAAGTTGCTGCCTCCAAACCTTCCTCCTCCTCGTCCTCTGCCCTTTCCACGGCCATATCCACGGCCGATGCTTGCTGCCCCGGCGCCATCCGCACTCGCCAACTCACGGCGACGGAAATCCTCTTGAAGGATCGCTCGCTTCACGTCTTCGAGCGAGAGGTGGGGCAAGTCACGATTGAGGTTGATGATGAGAGAGGACCATGACTCTGGGAGTAAGGCCAGCAACTTGGTCTTCTTTTGGAGCTCACTGTAGTTCAAATCAGCTCCCTCAAGCCGCGTCAACAAGTCGAAGAATTTCTGCACCCCTTCTTCAACCGCTTCGTCTTCTTCAATTCGTAGTGCCGCCATTTGCCGTTCCAACACCACCGCTACCGCCGCTGTTGCAGGAGCATGTACACCCTTGAGAGCAGCCCATGCCTTTGGTCCCTTCTCTGGTTCACGCTGGAATGGTTTGATGTGACGGATCTGGCTGCTCCCCAACGCTTGCCCAAGTAGGAGATAGCCTTGTGCGCTCTTCCGCACCCACGGGCTCTTCTCCGGGTCGTTCTCGGGGCGCTTCTCCGTTCCTTCCATCACCTCCAGCAGGTCATAGTGGTCAAAGATGTTCTCCATCTTGAAGGACCATTCAGCAAAGTTGTCACCGTTGAACTTGTCAAGCCCAAACACCCTAGGCTCATCCCTAGGTGGGCCAAGACTTGGTTGCATGGGCGCCATGGCTGAATCACGGGGTTGGCCTTGAGCTTGGGCTTCTCCACTGCCACCAGCAACTCTGCCACCCCTTTCTTCAGGTCCATCCATTGTCGAAACTGCTCCAAGGGCCTCTGATACCACTTGTTATAGTCACAATAGCCTTGAATGTGCCTAAAACGAAAGATAGAGTGCACAGACGGATTTCTGCACAGCGGCTTCAAACGTTGATAGCGTTCTGCTCACAGCTGCAAATGACTTGATTCAAATTGGATCTGGAGCGTCTTGACGTCGCCTACAATAAGCAATTTAGATTGCACGATTTCATAAAGAATTGACGACACAGCGTCGGTTTGAACGAACGGTACTATGGCAGCCACTATAGTCTTAGAACACAAGATAGGAAGAGTTACGAGTTGGGAATGACTCCCAGCTCCTACAAACCCCAAGAGCCGAGGTACAGTGATGTGGAACAGTGCCACACTGTCCCCAACCACGAAGGGTCTCGAAACTACCCTCCACAAGGGCCTACACCAAGAGAAATGTTACACTACACAAAGTAATGCAACTATTCTCACTAACTAAAGTTTACCCTTTTGGAGAGCTTTGAAATAACTTGAATCTTGAAACCAAGGCTCTGGTTCTTCAAGGTAAATTCTTCCTTGAGTTCTTGGAAGTCTGCTGCGCACACCTGCGACACGCCGAACGTTCCACACACGACAAAATAGAAAACCGCACACGACACGCAAACGACGACGTGACTCGCGACTAGCGATAACTCGCTATTGACTCGACGCACACATTCAAAATCATGCTTCATCATACACACACTATTGTAAACATGAAATATATATTATTTCATGCCCTCATACCATTCCATGCACACACGCATGCACGCACACGGACAACAAGCCGAATGCAAACCGTAGGGTTGCACCAACAGAGACGGCAAAGGGACACGCTGTGGCGCAGTGGAAGGACGCAGTGCCATCTGATGCGTGCCAGGGACAGCAGGAGGACGCGGACGTGGAACACGACGACTAGTGCGAGCAGTGCGAACAGGGGACGCAGGACGCGACTCAGGCTCACGACACTCAGTAAGATCTCCAGTAGGACCAGCGTAGGGAGAGGGAGCAGGTAGAGGGGAGGCCAGCTGTAACTGTGACTCTGACTGGACAGGCGGTGGACACTCTAAGGAAGGAGCAGGACCAGAAGAAGGTGGAAGACCAAGAACCTGCTCAAGGAGCGGAACGAAGTACGGCCGCGGCCGCGCAGCACCTCCAGAACCAGCAGGGACAACACCAGCACCCCCAGCGTCAGCTCCAACTCCAGCAGCACCACCAGCGCCAGTACCTCCAGCAGCTCCAGCTCCAGCAGGACCACCAGTAGACACACCCGCTCCGGCTCCAGTACCTCCAGTAGCAGACACTCCAGCAGCACCACCAGCTCCAGCACCAGGAGCACCAGTAGGCCCAGCAGCTCCAGTGCCTCCAGTACGAGCACCTCCGGGACCCGTGGCTCCAGCACCCCCAGCAGAAGTAGAACCTCCAGTACCGGCTCCAGTAGCACCACCAGCTCCAGTACCTCCAGTAGCAGCAGAACCTCCAGCAGCGGCAGCACCTCCAGCTCCAGCAGCACGGCTCCAGCGGCGAGCAAACCACTCGCGCAGCTCCTGTGGAGAGGGAAGCTCCCGCCGGGACAACGCACCCGAAGGACCGCCAGGTCCAGCACCGGCAGGCTCCACACCCCAACTCCCAGCAGCCCCAGGCTCAGCACCCCCAGAAGCAGCACCCCCAGGCTCCACACGCTCAGACTCAGCACCCCCAGACCCAGCACCCTCAGGCTCCGCACCCCCAGGCTCAGCACCCCCAGACTCAGCACCCCTAGACGCACCAGAGTCAGCAGCTACCTCGACAGGCTCTACTGCATCTACCTGGGACACACCAGAGGGGGCAGGACCCTGAGGGGGGAGGGGGTATACCGGGGGGGGGACCGGGCGCGAGGAAGAGCGGCGGGGGGGGAAGGGGGGCAGTGCGGTAGGGGAAGAGAAGGTAGTACGGAACCGACTCGTCAAACGTGACGTCCTGAGAGGACAGAACACGACGCAAGGTGGGGTGGTAAAACTACCAACCAGGCGCGTCAGGGGGAAAGCCGAGGAAGACGCAAGGAACAGCACGGGAGGACAGCTTGTCCGCAGACAAGTCTCGAACGAAGGCTCAAGATCCCCAGACACGGAACGCAGACGCATCACCAACCTTCCCCGTCCACCGCAGAGTAGGGGAGGTCTCCGGCAAGGAGACTCGGGGCTGAAGGTTGATCTGATGCGCCGCGTACTGAACCGCGAACGGCCACAGAAAATGGGGAGCAGCCGCATGGATCATGGACGTATGAGCGACATCCATGACCATGCCAATGCGGCGCTCAGCAATCCCATTTTGCTGTGGAGAGGCCGGAAGCGTGAACGTCTGGCGGATGCCCTCCGCACGACAGAAGGCTCGCAGAAGGTCGGAGGAAAACTCTCCGCCTCTGTCGGAGTGCAGACGCAGAACAGGAAAGTCCGAGCCGAAACGCTCTCTGAGCTGGAGACGAGCAGCGCGGATCCAGTCGATCAACACCTCAGTGACCTCACCCTTGCTGCGCAAGGGGAAGACTGTGGTGTAGCGCGAGTAGTCGTCAACCACCAGCAGGAAGTAACGCTCGTGACCCTGTCCACGGACGCGGGCTGGGCCCCACACGTCCATGTGAAGTGTCTGCAGTGGAGCCTCTGTGGGGGGGAACTCGGAGGAGTGAGGAGCGGCGCGCTGCCGCCCCTCGACGCAGGGAACGCAGGTAGGGGCAGGCCCCGGGGGAAGGGGAGGGAGGGATCGGGGGAGACCAGAGACAAGGACACGGGAGGCCATGCCTCGGAGACGAGGCAAGGAGGGGTGACCAAGTCGGTGGTGCCAGAGGAGGGTCTGGTGGGACAGGAGGCGACACGAGCAGGGGGCAGACTCAGGACCTGACCGAGACGCTGCAGCAAACACCTGACTCGACGCAGCTACCTGACCAGACGCAGCAATCGGAGGAGACTCTGTGGTCAGTGTGTACAGGCTCGACCTCGGTCGACGGGTAAACGTGGCCAAGTGGCGGCCCGTCTTAGCACACGAGCAGTGGGTCACTCGCTGCCCTGCAGGAGTGAACTGGTCAACTCCGGCATCCTGAAGGTCAGCACCACTCACCAAGTTCGTGGAGAACGAGGGGAGGTAGAGACCAGACAGCGAGCCTGACGGGGCCGCCGGACACGGTAGGACAGTGGAGTAGCGAGCAAGGACAGGACCCCCAGAGGGGTCTGCCAGGGAGACCGCAACCGGCCGACTGAGCGGCGTAAGGGTGGTGCGGTCTCGAAAGAAGGAGCGGGAAGCACCCGAGTCGAGGGTGAAGGTGTGAAAGACCTGAGCCGACTCGGTACCTGAGAGAGCAGACTCACCAGCACCTAGAGGAGCAGACTCACGAGTACCTGGAGCAGCAGACTCACTAGCACCTAGAGCAGCAGCCTCAATACCAGGGTCAGGCGGAACACACACGTAACAGTCACCCTCAGCACTAATAGACACAGCATACATAGCAGCAAGAATAGCATCAAAGTCAAGATCAAAGATAGCTACCCCCGACCTGAGCAGATCATGCCAACGAGGGATCTCAGTGGCGTCTGGGAACTGGGCACACCAGGCGTCCGTCAGGCGACCGAAGCAGCGCTGGGTGGCATGGAGGCCGCCACACTGCTCTCCAGTGCGGTCGCCGGTGCGCAGGACGTAGGTACAGGGACCAGTACCTCCAGACCCCTGGCGCCCCGCGTACCACTCACGAAGCTGCTGGGGTGAAGGGGTCTCACGAGAGCGCTGCTGCTGCTGGGGTCCCCGCTGAACAGCTCCGCCTCTGCCAGCTCCACCTCCGCCGCCGCCACCTCCGCCGCCCCCACCCCTCCCGCCACCGCCACCGCTGCCTCCACCTCCACCGCCGCCACCGAAGCCCCCACCTCTGCCACCACCCCCACCCCCACCCCCTCCGCCGCCTCCACCGCCACTACCGCCGACCCCACCACCTCCTCCAGCTCCCTTGCCCCGCTTGCCCTTGCTGAAGCGGCGCCTCTCACTAGGAGCAGACGCAGCGCTGACCGACTCGGTGCCAACAAGGTCGACAGCAGCAGCAGAGGCAACAGAGGGCAAAAGAGGAACGGGGGAGCACCCCTCAAAGAAAGGGGTACGGGGGTCACCACGAGAGGCGCCTACAGCGGTAATACTAGTCTCGGCTGCAAGGAGGCGCTCCTCGAGGAGGTCGACAGTGAGGGTGGTAGGGCAAAGAGAGAGGAAGTGGTCCCTGACCGAGCGGAGAGTGTCAGGGAGTCGAGTGACTAGGTAGTACAGGGTGATGTACAGGGGGGGGGGGTTCTGGGCGCAGAACTCAGTAGGGAGCGCAGCGCGGTAGCGAGTGTCACTAGTGCGGAGGTGCGTAATGAGGTCAGTGACTGTGGCAAAGGCAGCGAGGTCAGGGAAAAGGTACGGTAGCATGAGGCGGCTAAGCGCAGCAGTGGCAGGGGAAGAATAGCGTGCAACTACAGCGTCGTACAGAATCTTAGCACTCTTGTACTGACTCAAGTGCGCGCGCTCAGTAGGCGGTAGGTGACTGCGCACAGCAAGGCAGGCAGCAGCATCGCGCGTGAGCCACTGCGAGCGAACGGTACTGTCAGCATCAGCAGTAGGGGCAGTAGAGGCGCCCGACGTAAGGTCAAACAGAGAGAGGCCATCTCTGCTATCGCACTGAAGGAAAAGCTGTAAGTCATCTAGCCAGACATCAAAGGCAACCGCTCGACCCTCAGCATCAAAGGTGAGAAGGGTAGGACTAGCCATGATAGGAGCAGCAGGAGACTAGCAGCGGCAGCAGCGAAACTGAGCTAGGCAGGACAGTGCGACTCGGCAGGGCGACTCGGCAGCACAGTGCGGCTCGGCCCGGCTAGGCTCTTACCAGGGGCAGAGCCGAGAGTTCGGGACGGGGTCGGGGCCGGAACAGGGCCGGGACAGGTTCGGGGCCGAGCAGGGTCCGGGACGGGGCAGCAACGGGGCCGAGACAGGGTCGGGGCCGGGGCAGGTCCGGGACAAAGCAGCAACTGGGCCGGGACAGGGTCGGGGCCGGGGCAGGTCCGGGACGGGGTCGGGGCCGCGTGGTCGCGTAGGGGCCGTGTCAGGGACAGGGCCGGGCCGTGAAGGGACGGCGTAGGGGCCGCATCAGGTGCAGTAGAGGGCCGCGTCAGGGGCGGCGTAGGGGCCGCGACAGGGGCGGCGTAGGGGTCGCAACAGGGGCGGCGTAGGGGTCGCGTCAGGGGCCGCGTCAGGGGCCGCGTCAGGGGCCGCGTCAGGGGCCGCGTCAGGGGCCGCGTCAGGGGTGGCGTAGGGGCCGCGTCAGGGGCCGCGTCAGGGGCCTCGTCAGGGGCCGCGTCAGGGGCTGCGTTAGGGGCCGCGTCAGGGGCCGCGTCAGGGGCGACGTAGGGGCCGCGGTAGTGGCGGCGGAGGGGCCGCGTCAGGGGCCGCGTCAGGGGCAGCGTCAGGGGCCGCGTCAGGGGCCGCGTCAGGGGCCGCGTCATGGGCCGCGTCAGGGGCGGCGTAGGGGCCGCGTCAGGGGCCGCGTAGGGGCCGCGTCAGGGGCCGCGTAGGGGCCGCGTCAGGGGCGACGTAGGGGCCGGGTAGGGGCCGCGTAGGGGCCGCGTAGGGGTCGCGTAGGGGCCGCTAGGGGGGGCTCTAAAAAAAAAAAATTAGGGCAGGGGCGCAACGCGCGTCGGGCAGCTAAAAAAAAAAAAATCGTTATGGTGGGCCCTTAGGAAGGAACGGACCCATGTAGGAACCCGCTCTATACCATGTGAAGTAAGAAAACAGGAATGAATGAACTATGAATGAGTTTGGTACAAATAAGAAACCTGTACCCCTTAGAGTCTACCCCACTACAGCCTACATGTGCTAAGGCATATATATCTGACAAGTCAATGTGTCGTGAAGCTAGTTCACAGTACTGTTGTTTCCAATTTGTGGCACATTACTTCGCGCAGACCGAGCCTCTGAAAAATCCAGTTTTGTCATGTTATAAAACACCAGAGACAATCAGTTGGCAACGGGAGACTGAGGTGAGGAGCCAAGGACGTGAAACCGACGCTCCAATAAAAAACGAGTATGCTCTGACAAGCAGTGTAGTATAAGAAACATAAAATATGGCCTCATGCTACAGAGATAGTACACCTGTCTTATGGCAAAAAAATAAACCAGACAGAGCATGTCATAAATTTATATCTAACAAAAGGGTGGGTATACGTAAGGTTCCGTCTTCACTGTCCGTGGTCCTTGGGCGAGTCATATGTTCTT
Source organism: Closterium sp. Naga37s-1 (assembly GCA_947471745.1). NCBI lineage: Eukaryota > Viridiplantae > Streptophyta > Zygnematophyceae > Desmidiales > Closteriaceae > Closterium > Closterium sp. Naga37s-1. The sequence goes on along the minus strand of CANJKZ010000774.1, from coordinate 2,893,257 downwards.
GAATTGTAGTACACAGCTTGACATATATTAATGCGATATTAGGCTGTCACATACTAGGCTGTTTGGTTTAACACAATATCATTTTTTGATAGGGTTGATTCATGGTGCGGGGGTTAAAATAAATTCTATGCACCTCCCCTCCCAAAATCAGTTGGTGTGGAGCACGCAACGATTGTCGTTTGATAGCATCGTCATAACAGCTGACTTTACAGCGCCTCTTGAAACCGGGTGATTTTCCAGCGATTCCGGCTGTAATGTGGGACAATGCCTGCTTTCCTGCCCTAGGCATTTTTGATAGGGCTGATTCTTTGTGTGGTGCCTATACTTAGTGCTATGAACCTTTCATCCCAAAATCAGCTTGTGCGGAGCTCTGCAGGTTGGTCTTTCGAAGCTTGCGTTGAAACCGGGTGATTTTCCAGCGATTCCGGCTGTAATGTGGGACAATGCCTGCCTTCCTGCCCTAGGCATTTTTGATAGGGCTGATTCCTTGTGTGGTGCCTATAATTAGTGCTATGAACCGTCCATCCCAAAATCAGCTTGTGCGGAGCTCTGCAGGTTGGTCTTTCGAAGCTTGCGTTGAAACCGGGTGATTTTCCAGCGATTCCGGCTGTAATGTGGGACAATGCCTGCTTTCCTGCCCTAGGCATTTTGGATAGGGCTGATTCCTTGTGTGGTGCCTATAATTTAGTGCTATGAACCTTCCATCCCAAAATCAGCTTGTGCGGAGCTCTGTAGGTTGGTCTTTCGAAGCTTGCGTTGAAACCGGGTGATTTTCCAGCGATTCCGGCTGTAATGTGGGACAATGCCTGCTTTCCTGCCCTAGGCATTTTGGATAGGGCTGATTCCTTGTGTGGTGCCTATAATTAGTGCTATGAACCGTCCATCCCAAAATCAGCTTGTGCGGAGCTCTGCAGGTTGGTCTTTCGAAGCTTGCGTTGAAACCGGGTGATTTTCCAGCGATTCCGGCTGTAATGTGGGACAATGCCTGCTTTCCTGCCCTAGGCATTTTGGATAGGGCTGATTCCTTGTGTGGTGCCTATAATTTAGTGCTATGAACCTTCCATCCCAAAATCAGCTTGTGCGGAGCTCTGTAGGTTGGTCTTTCGAAGCTTGCGTTGAAACCGGGTGATTTTCCAGCGATTCCGGCTGTAATGTGGGACAATGCCTGCTTTCCTTCCCTAGGCATTTTTGATAGGGCTGATTCTTTGTGTGGTGCCTATACTTAGTGCTATGAACCTTTCATCCCAAAATCAGCTTGTGCAGAGCTCTGCAGGTTGGTCTTTCGAAGCTTGCGTTGAAACCGGGTGATTTTCCAGCGATTCCGAATGTAATGTGGGACAATGCCTGATTTCCTGCCCTAGGCATTTTGGATAGGGCTGATTCTTTGTGTGGTGCCTATAATTAGTGCTATGAACCTTTCATCCCAAAATCAGTTTGTGCGGAGCTCTGCAGGTTGGTCTTTCGAAGCTTGCGTTGAAACCGGGTGATTTTCCAGCGATTCCGGCTGTAATGTGGGACAATGCCTGCCTTCCTGCCCTAGGCATTTTTGATAGGGCTGATTCCTTGTGTGGTGCCTATACTTAGTTCTGTGAACCTTTCATCCCAAAATCAGTTTGTGCGGAGCTCTGTAGGTTGGTCTTTCGAAGCTTGCGTTGAAACCGGGTGATTTTCCAGCGATTCCGGCTGTAATGTGGGACAATGCCTGCTTTCCTGCCCTAGGCATTTTGGATAGGGCTGATTCTTTGTGTGGTGCCTATAATTTGTGTTGTGAACCTTTTATCCCAAAATCAGCTTGTGCGGAGCTCTGTAGGTTGGTCTTTCGAAGCTTGCGTTGAAACCGGGTGATTTTCCAGCGATTCCGGCTGTAATGTGGGACAATGCCTGCTTTCCTGCCCTAGGCATTTTGGATAGGGCTGATTCTTTGTGTGGTGCCTATACTTAGTGCTATGAACCTTTCATCCCAAAATCAGCTTGAGCGGAGCTCTGCAGGTTGGTCTTTCGAAGCTTGCATTGAAACCGGGTGATTTTCCAGCGATTCCGATTGTAATGTGGGACAATGCCTGCTTTCCTGCCCTAGGCATTTTTGATAGGGCTGTTTCTTTGTGTGGTGCCTATACTTAGTGCTATCAACCTTCCATCGCAAAATCAGCTTGTGCGGAGCTCTGTAGGTTGGTCTTTCGAAGCTTGCGTTGAAACCGGGTGATTTTCCAGCGATTCCGGCTGTAATGTGGGACAATGCCTGCTTTCCTGCCCTAGGCATTTTGGATAGGGCTGATTCCTTGTGTGGTGCCTATAATTAGTGCTATGAACCGTCCATCCCAAAATCAGCTTGTGCGGAGCTCTGCAGGTTGGTCTTTCGAAGCTTGCGTTGAAACCGGGTGATTTTCCAGCGATTCCGGCTGTAATGTGGGACAATGCCTGCTTTCCTGCCCTAGGCATTTTGGATAGGGCTGATTCCTTGTGTGGTGCCTATAATTTAGTTCTATGAACCTTCCATCCCAAAATCAGCTTGTGCGGAGCTCTGTAGGTTGGTCTTTCGAAGCTTGCGTTGAAACCGGGTGATTTTTCAGCGATTCCGGCCTGAATGTGGGACAATGCCTGCTTTCCTGCCCTAGGCATTTTGGATAGGGCTGATTCCTTGTGTGGTGCCTATAATTAGTGCTATGAACCGTCCATCCCAAAATCAGCTTGTGCGGAGCTCTGCAGGTTGGTCTTTCGAAGCTTGCGTTGAAACCGGGTGATTCCAGCGATTCCGGCTGTAATGTGGGACAATGCCTGCTTTCCTGCCCTAGGCATTTTGGATAGGGCTGATTCCTTGTGTGGTGCCTATAATTTAGTGCTATGAACCTTCCATCCCAAAATCAGCTTGTGCGGAGCTCTGTAGGTTGGTCTTTCGAAGCTTGCGTTGAAACCGGGTGATTTTCCAGCGATTCCGGCTGTAATGTGGGACAATGCCTGCTTTCCTGCCCTATGCATTTTGGATAGGGCTGATTCCTTGTGTGGTGCCTATAATTAGTGCTATGAACCGTCCATCCCAAAATCAGCTTGTGCGGAGCTCTGCAGGTTGGTCTTTCGAAGCTTGCGTTGAAACCGGGTGATTTTCCAGCGATTCCGGCTGTAATGTGGGACAATGCCTGCTTTCCTGCCCTAGGCATTTTGGATAGGGCTGATTCCTTGTGTGGTGCCTATAATTTAGTGCTATGAACCTTCCATCCCAAAATCAGCTTGTGCGGAGCTCTGTAGGTTGGTCTTTCGAAGCTTGCGTTGAAACCGGGTGATTTTCCAGCGATTCCGGCTGTAATGTGGGACAATGCCTGCTTTCCTGCCCTAGGCATTTTTGATAGGGCTGATTCTTTGTGTGGTGCCTATACTTAGTGCTATGAACCTTTCATCCCAAAATCAGCTTGTGCGGAGCTTTGCAGGTTGGTCTTTCGAAGCTTGCGTTGAAACCGGGTGATTTTCCAGCGATTCCGGCTGTAATGTGGGACAATGCCTGATTTCCTGCCCTAGGCATTTTGGATAGGGCTGATTCTTTGTGTGGTGCCTATAATTAGTGCTATGAACCTTTCATCCCAAAATCAGCTTGTACGGAGCTCTGCAGGTTGGTCTTTCGAAGCTTGCGTTGAAACCGGGTGATTTTCCAGCGATTCCGGCTGTAATGTGGGACAATACCTGCTTTCCTGCCCTAGGCATTTTGGATAGGGCTGATTCTTTGTGTGGTGCCTATACTTATGAACCTTTCATCCCAAAATCAGCTTTTGCGGAGCTCTGCAGGTTGGTCTTTCGAAGCTTGCGTTGAAACCGGGTGATTTTCCAGCGATTCCGGCTGTAATGTGGGACAATGCCTGCCTTCCTGCCCTAGGCATTTTTGATAGGGCTGATTCCTTGTGTGGTGCCTATACTTAGTTCTGTGAACCTTTCATCCCAAAATCAGTTTGTGCGGAGCTCTGTAGGTTGGTCTTTCGAAGCTTGCGTTGAAACCGGGTGATTTTCCAGCGATTCCGGCTGTAATGTGGGACAATGCCTGCTTTCCTGCCCTAGGCATTTTGGATAGGGCTGATTCTTTGTGTGGTGCCTATAATTTGTGTTGTGAACCTTTCATCCCAAAATCAGCTTGTGCGGAGCTCTGTAGGTTGGTCTTTTGAAGCTTGCGTTGAAACCGGGTGATTTTCCAGCGATTCCGTCTGTAATGTGGGACAATGCCTGCTTTCCTGCCCTATGCATTTTGGATAGGGCTGATTCTTTGTGTGGTGCCTATACTTAGTGCTATGAACATTTCATCCCAAAATCAGCTTGAGCGGAGCTCTGCAGGTTGGTCTTTCGAAGCTTGCATTGAAACCGGGTGATTTTCCAGCGATTCCGATTGTAATGTGGGACAATGCCTGCTTTCCTGCCCTAGGCATTTTTGATAGGGCTGTTTCTTTGTGTGGTGCCTATACTTAGTGCTATCAACCTTCCATCGCAAAATCAGCTTGTGCGGAGCTCTGTAGGTTGGTCTTTCGAAGCTTGCGTTGAAACCGGGTGATTTTCCAGCGATTCCGGCTGTAATGTGGGACAATGCCTGCTTTCCTGCCCTAGGCATTTTGGATAGGGCTGATTCCTTGTGTGGTGCCTATAATTAGTGCTATGAACCGTCCATCCAAAAATCAGCTTGTGCGGAGCTCTGCAGGTTGGTCTTTCGAAGCTTGCGTTGAAACTGGGTGATTTTCCAGCGATTCCGGCTGTAATGTGGGACAATGCCTGCTTTCCTGCCCTAGGCATTTTGGATAGGGCTGATTCCTTGTGTGGTGCCTATAATTTAGTGCTATGAACCTTCCATCCCAAAATCAGCTTGTGCGGAGCTCTGTAGGTTGGTCTTTCGAAGCTTGCGTTGAAACCGGGTGATTTTTCAGCGATTCCGGCCTGAATGTGGGACAATGCCTGCTTTCCTGCCCTAGGCATTTTGGATAAGGCTGACTGTTTGTGTGGTGCCTATACTTAGTGCAATGAACCTTTCATCCCAAAATCAGCTTGTGCGGAGCTCTGCAGGTTGGTCTTTCGAAGCTTGCGTTGAAACCGGGTGATTTTCCAGCGATTCCGGCTGTAATGTGGGACAATGCCTGCTTTCCTGCCCTAGGCATTTTGGATAGGGCTGATTCCTTGTGTGGTGCCTATAATTAGTGCTATGAACCGTCCATCCCAAAATCAGCTTGTGCGGAGCTCTGCAGGTCGTCTTTCGAAGCTTGCGTTGAAACCGGGTGATTTTCCAGCGATTCCGGCTGTAATGTGGGACAATGCCTGCTTTCCTGCCCTAGGCATTTTGGATAGGGCTGATTCCTTGTGTGGTGCCTATAATTTAGTGCTATGAACCTTCCATCCCAAAATCAGCTTGTGCGGAGCTCTGTAGGTTGGTCTTTCGAAGCTTGCGTTGAAACCGGGTGATTTTCCAGCGATTCCGGCTGTAATGTGGGACAATGCCTGCTTTCCTGCCCTAGGCATTTTGGATAGGGCTGATTCCTTGTGTGGTGCCTATAATTAGTGCTATGAACCGTCCATCCCAAAATCAGCTTGTGCGGAGCTCTGCAGGTTGGTCTTTCGAAGCTTGCGTTGAAACCGGGTGATTTTCCAGCGATTCCGGCTTTAATGTGGGACAATGCCTGCTTTCCTGCCCTATGCATTTTGGATAGGGCTGATTCCTTGTGTGGTGCCTATAATTTAGTGCTATGAACCTTCCATCCCAAAATCAGCTTGTGCGGAGCTCTGTAGGTTGGTCTTTCGAAGCTTGCGTTGAAACCGTGTGATTTTCCAGCGATTCCGGCCTGAATGTGGGACAATGCCTGCTTTCCTGCCCTAGGCATTTTGGATAAGGCTGACTCTTTGTGTGGTGCCTATACTTAGTGCAATGAACCTTTCATCCCAAAATCAGCTTGTGCGGAGCTCTACAGGTTGGTCTTTCGAAGCTTGCGTTGAAACCGGGTGATTTTCCAGCGATTCCGGCTGTAATGTGGGACAATGCCTGCTTTCCTGCCCTATTCATTTTGGATAGGGCTGATTCCTTGTGTGGTGCCTAAAATTTAGTGCTATGAACCTTCCATCCCAAAATCAGCTTGTGCGGAGCTGTGTAGGTTGGTCTTTCGAAGCTTGCGTTGAAACCGGGTGATTTTCCAGCGATTCCGGCCTGAATGTGGGACAATGCCTGCTTTCCTGCCCTAGGCATTTTGGACAAGGCTGACTCTTTGTGTGGTGCCTATAATTAGTGCAATGAACCTTTCATCCCAAAATCAGCTTGTGCGGAGCTCTGCAGGTTGGTCTTTCGAAGCTTGCGTTGAAACCGGGTGATTTTCCAGCGATTCCGGCTGTAATGTGGGACAATGCCTGCTTTCCTGCCCTAGGCATTTTGGATAGGGCTGATTCTTTGTGTGGTGCCTATACTTAGTCCTGTGAACCTTTCATCCCAAAATCAGCTTGTGCGGAGCTCTGTAGGTTGGTCTTTTGAAGCTTGCAATGAAACCGGGTGATTTTCCAGCGATTCCGGCTCTAATGTGGGACAATGCCTGCTTTCCTGCCCTAGGCATTTTGGATAAGGCTGATTCTTTGTGTGGTGCCTATACTTAGTGCTATGAACATTTCATCCCAAAATCAGCTTGACCGGAGCTTTGCAGGTTTGTCTTTCGAAGCTTGCGTTGAAACCGGGTGATTTTCCAGCGATTCCGGCTGTAATGTGGGACAATGCCTGCTTTCCTGCCCTAGGCATTTTTGATAGGGCTGATTACTTGTGTGGTGCCTATAATTAGTGCTATGAACCTTCCATCCCAAAGTCAGCTTGTGCGGAGCTCTGTAGGTTGGTATTTCGAAGCTTGCGTTGAAACCGGGTGATTTTCCAGCGATTCCGGCTGTAATGTGGGACAATGCCTGCTTTCCTGCCCTAGGCATTTTGGATAGGGCTGATTCCTTGTGTGGTGCCTATAATTAGTGCTATGAACCGTCCATCCCAAAATCAGCTTGTGCGGAGCTCTGCAGGTTGGTCTTTCGAAGCTTGCGTTGAAACCGGGTGATTTTCCAGCGATTCCGGCTGTAATGTGGGACAATGCCTGCTTTCCTGCCCTAGGCATTTTGGATAGGGCTGATTCCTTGTGTGGTGCCTATAATTTAGTGCTATGAACCTTCCATCCCAAAATCAGCTTGTGCGGAGCTCTGTAGGTTGGTCTTTCGAAGCTTGCGTTGAAACCGGGTGATTTTCCAGCGATTCCGGCCTGAATGTGGGACAATGCCTGCTTTCCTGCCCTAGGCATTTTGGATAAGGCTGACTCTTTGTGTGGTGCCTATACTTAGTGCAATGAACCTTTCATCCCAAAATCAGCTTGTGCGGAGCTCTGCAGGTTGGTCTTTCGAAGCTTGCGTTGAAACCGGGTGATTTTCCAGCGATTCCGGCTGTAATGTGGGACAATGCCTGCTTTCCTGCCCTAGGCATTTTGGATAGGGCTGATTCTTTGTGTGGTGCCTATACTTATGAACCTTTCATCCCAAAATCAGCTTGTGCGGAGCTCTGCAGGTTGGTCTTTCGAAGCTTGCGTTGAAACCGGGTGATTTTCCAGCGATTCCGGCTGTAATGTGGGACAATGCCTGCTTTCCTGCCCTAGGCATTTTGGATAGGGCTGATTCTTTGTGTGGTGCCTATAATTAGTCCTGTGAACCTTTCATCCCAAAATCAGTTTGTGCGGAGCTCTGTAGGTTGGTCTTTCGAAGCTTGCGTTGAAACCGGGTGATTTTCCAGCGATTCCGGCTGTAATGTGGGACAATGCCTGCTTTCCTGCCCTAGGCATTTTGGATAGGGCTGATTCTTTGTGTGGTGCCTATAATTAGTCCTGTGAACCTTTCATCCCAAAATCAGTTTGTGCGGAGCTCTGTAGGTTGGTCTTTCGAAGCTTGCGTTGAAACCGGGTGATTTTCCAGCGATTCCGGCTGTAATGTCGGACAATGCCTGCTTTCCTGCCCTAGGCATTTTGGATAGGGCTGATTCTTTGTGTGGTGCCTATAATTAGTGCTGTGAACCTTTCATCCCAAAATCAGCTTGTGCGGAGCTCTGTAGGTTGGTCTTTTGAAGCTTGCAATGAAACCGGGTGATTTTCCAGCGATTCCGGCTGTAATGTGGGACAATGCCTGCTTTCCTGCCCTAGGCATTTTGGATAAGGCTGATTCTTTGTGTGGTGCCTATACTTAGTGCTATGAACATTTCATCCCAAAATCAGCTTGTGCGGAGCTCTGCAGGTTTGTCTTTCGAAGCTTGCGTTGAAACCGGGTGATTTTCCAGCGATTCCGGCTGTAATGTGGGACAATGCCTGCTTTCCTGCCCAAGGCATTTTGGATAGGGCTGATTCTTTGTGTGGTGCCTAACTTAGTGCTATGAACCTTTCATCCAAAATCAGCTTGTGCGGAGCTCTGTAGGTTGGTCTTTCGAAGCTTGCGTTGAAACCGGGTGATTTTCCAGCGATTCCGGCTGTAATGTGGGACAATGCCTGCTTTCCTGCCCTAGGCATTTTGGATAAGGCTGATTCTTTGTGTGGTGACTATAATTAGTGCTGTGAACCTTTCATCCCAAAATCAGCTTGTGCGGAGCTCTGTAGGTTGGTCTTTCGAAGCTTGCGTTGAAACCGGGTGATTTTCAAGTGATTCCGGCTGTAATGTGGGACAATGCCTGCTTTCCTGCCCTAGGCATTTTGGATAGGGCTGATTCTTTGTGTGGTGCCTAAAATTAGTGCTATGAACCTTTCATCCCAAAATCAGCTTGTGCGAAGCTCTGCAGGTTGGTCTTTCGAAGCTTGCTTTGAAACCGGGTGATTTTCCAGCGATTCCGGCTGTAATGTGGGACAATGCCTGCTTTCCTGCCCAAGGCATTTTGGATAGGGCTGATTCTTTGTGTGGTGCCTCTACTTAGTGCTATGAACCTTTCATCCCAAAATCAGCTTGTGTGAAGCTCTGCAGGTTGGTCTTTCGAAGCTTGCGTTGAAACCGGGTGATTTTCCAGCGATTCCGGCTGTAATGTGGGACAATGCCTGCTTTCCTGCCCTAGGCAATTTTGATAGGTCTGATTACTTGTGTGGTGCCTATAATTAGTGCTATGAACCTTCCATCCCAAAGTCCGCTTGTGCGGAGCTCTGTAGGTTGGTATTTCGAAGCTTGCGTTGAAACCGGGTGATTTTCCAGCGATTCCGGCTGTAATGTGGGACAATGCCTGCTTTCCTGCCCTAGGCATTTTCGATAGGGCTGATTCTTTGTGTGGTGCCTACACTTATGAACCTTTCATCCCAAAATCAGCTTGTGCGGAGCTCTGCAGGTTGGTCTTTCGAAGCTTGCGTTGAAACCGGGTGATTTTCCAGCGATTCCGGCTGTAATGTGGGACAATGCCTGCTTTCCTGCCCTAGGCATTTTGGATACGGCTGATTCTTTGTGTGGTGTCTATACTTAGTCCTGTGAACCTTTCATCCCAAAATCAGCTTGTGCAGAGCTCTGTAGGTTGGTCTTTCGAAGCTTGCGTTGAAACCGGGTGATTTTCCAGCGATTCCGGCTGTAATGTGGGACAATGCCTGCTTTCCTGCCCTAGGCATTTTTGATAGGGCTGATTCCTTGTGTGGTGCCTATAATTTAGTGCTATGAACCTTCCATCCCAAAATCAGCTTGTGCGGAGCTCTGTAGGTTGGTCTTTCGAAGCTTGCGTTGAAACCGGGTGATTTTCCAGCGATTCCGGCTGTAATGTGGGACAATGCCTGCTTTCCTGCCCTAGGCATTTTGGATAGGGCTGATTCTTTGTGTGGTGCCTATACTTAGTGCTATGAACCTTTCATCCCAAAATCAGCTTGTGCGGAGCTCTGCAGGTTGGTCTTTCGAAGCTTGCGTTGAAACTGGGTGATTTTCCAGCGATTCCGGCTGTAATGTGGGACAATGCCTGCTTTCCTGCCCTAGGCATTTTGGATAGGGCTGATTCTTTGTGTGGTGCCTATTATTAGTGCTATGAACCTTTCATCCCAAAATCAGCTTGTGCGGAGCTCTGTAGGTTGGTCTTTCGAAGCTTGCGTTGAAACCGGGTGATTTTCCAGCGATTCCGGCTGTAATGTGGGATATTGCCTGCTTTCCTGCCCTAAGCATTTTTTATAAGGCTGATTACTTGTGTGGTTCCTATAATTAGTGCTATGAACTTTCCATCCCAGAATCAGCTTGTGCGGAGCTCTGTAGGTTGGTCTTTCGAAGCTTGCGTTGAAACCGGGTGATTTTCCAGCGATTCCGGCTGTAATGTGGGACAATGCCTGCTTTCCTGCCCTAGGCATTTTGGATAGGGCTGATTCTTTGTGTGGTGCCTATACTTATGAACCTTTCATCCCAAAATCAGCTTGTGCGGAGCTCTGCAGGTTGGTCTTTCGAAGCTTGCGTTGAAACCGGGTGATTTTCCAGCGATTCCGGCTGTAATGTGGGACAATGCCTGCTTTCCTGCCCTAGGCATTTTGGGTAGGGCTGATTCTTTGTGTGGTGCCTATAATTAGTCCTGTGAACCTTTCATCCCAAAATCAGTTTGTGCGGAGCTCTGTAGGTTGGTCTTTCGAAGCTTGCGTTGAAACCGGGTGATTTTCCAGCGATTCCGGCTGTAATGTGGGACAATGCCTGCTTTCCTGCCCTAGGCATTTTTTATAGGGCTGATTCTTTGTGTGGTGCCTATACTTAGTGCTATGAACCTTTCATCCCAAAATCAGCTTGTGCGGAGCTCTGCAGGTTGGTCTTTCAAATCTTGCGTTGAAACTGGGTGATTTTCCAGCGATTCCGGCTGTAATGTGGGACAATGCCTGCTTTCCTGCCCTAGGCATTTTGGATAGGGCTGATTCTTTGTGTGGTGCCTATAATTAGTGCTATGAACCGTCCATCCCAAAATCAGCTTGTGCGGAGCTCTGAAGGTTGGTCTTTCGAAGCTTGCGTTGAAACCGGGTGATTTTCCAGGGATTCCGGCTGTAATGTGGGACAATGCCTGCTTTCCTGCCCTAGGCATTTTTGATAGGGCTGATTCCTTGTGTGGTGCCTATAATTTAGTGCTATGAACCTTCCATCCCAAAATCAGCTTGTGCGGAGCTCTGTAGGTTGGTCTTTCGAAGCTTGCGTTGAAACCGGGTGATTTTCCAGCGATTCCGGCTGTAATGTGGGACAATGCCTGCTTTCCTGCCCTAGGCATTTTGGATAAGGCTGATTCTTTGTGTGGTGCCTATACTTAGTGCTATAAACCTTTCATCCCAAAATCAGCTTGTGCGGAGCTCTGTAGGTTGGTCTTTCGAAGCTTGCGTTGAAACCGGGTGATTTTCCAGCGATTCCGGCTGTAATGTGGGACAATGCCTGCTTTCCTGCCCTAGTCATTTTTGATAGGGCTGATTCTTTGTGTGGTGACTATAATTAGTGCTATGAACCTTCCTTCCTAAAATCAGCTTGTGCGGAGCTCTGTAGGTTGGTCTTTCGAAGCTTGCGTTGAAACCGGGTGATTTTCCAGCGATTCCGGCTGTAATGTGGGACAATGCCTGCTTTCCTGCCCTAGGCATTTTGGATAGGGCTGATTCTTTGTGTGGTGCCTATAATTAGTGCTGTGAACCTTTCATCCCAAAATCAGCTTGTGCGAAGCTCTGCAGGTTGGTCTTTCGAAGCTTGCGTTGAAACCAGGTGATTTTCCAGCGATTCCGGCTGTAATGTGGGACAATGCCTTTTTTCCTGCCCTAGGCATTTTGGATAGGGCTGATTCTTTGTGTTGTGCCTATACTTAGTGCTATGAACCTTTCATCCCAAAATCAGCTTGTGCGGAGCTCTGCAAGTTGGTCTTTCAAATCTTGCGTTGAAACCGGGTGATTTTCCAGCGATTCCGGCTATAATGTGGGACAATGCCTGCTTTCCTGCCCTAGGCATTTTGGATAGGGCTGATTCTTTGTGTGGTGCCTATACTTAGTGCTATGAACCTTTCATCCCAAAATCAGCTTGTGCGGAGCTCTGTAGGTTGGTCTTTCGAAGCTTGCGTTGAAACCGGGTGATTTTCCAGCGATTCCGGCTGTAATGTGGGACAATGCCTGCTTTCCTGCCCTAGGCATTTTTGATAGGGCTGATTACTTGTGTGGTGCCTATAATTAGTGCTATGAACCTTCCATCCCATCCCTGTATGGCTATTCTTGGTGCTATGAATCTTATTTCCCTTTGACGGGATGTTTTTTTTGTGCTCTACAGATAGTGGTTGGTAGGGTCAACAAATTTATTCCAATCACCCGTCGTAGATAGATTCCAGCATGACAAACCATGGACCATTACTTCTTGATGTTGTTCAACTATCTTCATTGTTTTTTAATCACTTGACCCACTTTGCTAGGCCTATGTCTGGTATGTATTTGCCCTACAAGGCTCGTTGTATAGTGTTGTGGCTAAAACGAGAATAGCAGTTGTATTCGACTTTCGAAAGTTTGTAGTGGTGGTCTGAGGTAGATGGAATGAGGTGTTGCACGCACCCACCCTATCCCAAAGTCCAGCAAACCCTAATTTTATATAGGTTCCCGATCCGCCTCCTCGCGATTCATGTGTTGCTTCTCATATCGTGCCCCCAGGTCGCGCCGTTCGGCGACTCGTCGTAATCACATGGCTCTTGTGCAGAGAGCTAGTGCGCACCATAGTGTTACCCCCCCTCACAATGTCCATCCGCTACCTTTTACGTGTTCCCTCCATCCAGCAACTCAATGTAGCCGGTGCATACATAATCGCCACCGTGATATTGCTGAGCCAAAGAAACGACCTAGTATTGTGGCGCTGTAATGGATCGTTCTAGTCCAGTACGCTGTGCACACTGTATGCGAGATTTTTCAGACTGTCTCGCCCTTGGAAGGCACTGAGCTGGCAAAACACCCTGCAACCCCAACTCCGCAGAGGGTCGCGCAGGCAGTGGTCATAGGCGCCCTAACATAGCCTACATTGTGCCTGCATCGCTCCCGCGATTCATCAGACATGGCAGTTCCGCACCTCAAGTTCCAACTCAGGAGACACTGCCAACATCGTCTAGTGGCGTGGGCTGTGAGAGTACCCTTGATCCTGAGTGATTTTCCCCACAGCCCTCATCGCCCCAGTCGTCCAGCCAAGGGGCGGAGCATCCCCCAACCACATGCCCCGATAATGCTAGAACCGAATCCGCTGCCCGGCATTTGTTCCCCGATGGCAGCGACATCCATCCCGCTTTGATACACCTGTTGGAGCAACTTGATTCGCTGAATGGCAGAATGGGCTTATCGAACATGGATACAAACAAAGTTCTGCAGCTAATTATCCATCCAGAGTTGGCCCCGCTGCTGGTTGAGGCTAATGTCCGTAGCTACCGGGATGTGGAGAGGCTCCAGAAGGAATATCTGGCTGACACGGGACGTGGATTCGATTCGACCACATTTTATGTGGAGGGCTTTCCACCGCAAGTGATGCTTCACCGCGATCCTCTGAGGGTGAGTGTTTTTACGAAGCATAGGGTACCCAGGATGAAACTGAAGGGCATTGGCGTGAACCTGAGTCCTGGCCGCATCATAGTTACATTGCTAACCGGCCGGTGTATGTGCTGTATATGTTTTTGCAGGCCCTGGCGGATATGTTCCGGCACAAGCACAATGCGCCTGGCTTCAGAATGGGACCGAGGAGAGACAAGGACAGCGAGAGTGGGCATCGGGCATATTCCACTGCAGAAACCGGCACATGGTGGCTTGAAGCTCAGGTGAGGGCTATAAAGGCTGTTTGCACTTGCGCTATGGAAACCTAGCATCTCCCCGCCTCGTGAACTGCCATTTGCGGCAATTGCTGCCTGAAAATTACCCATCGCCTTGCCTATGTTCCACACCTACCTCTCACCATGCGTGTTGCCGGCTTCAACTTGGTTTGTGCATTTCCAGTCAGCAATGTGTACTGCCCAGAGACATTACCTTTACCCTACACCCAATCTATCCATTCTCTGCGAGATGCGCAGGATTTCATTGGCATCGACAAAATTGTTGCGGCGATGATACTGTACAGTGACGTCACGCACTTGAGCAGCAACGGAAGGAAGAAGGCGCACCCGATCGTGATGACACTGGGGAATATTGCATTCCCCAAACACTGGGGGCGGCCTGGGCACTCCCTGCTGGCGCTGTTACCCATCCCACCCTCGAATATGCCGTCGCACTTGAAGGTGGAGCTATACAACGCTTGTATTGCAAGCTACTTGTTGAAACTTTGTTTATTTGGTTAGTCGTGCCCTGAAAAGCAGTACGGATCTTAGAAATGGTGAATATTGTTAACGAGAATGTGTTTTCACCATGTTCCATGGCTGCCCGAAAAATGTGCAGTGGTGTCATGCTGCTGGACTCAGAAGGCATCGAACGATGGGTCATTCCATTGCTATATGCATGGGCTTGCGACTATCCCGAGTCCGGGAAACTGACATGCACTAAGTCTGGCCAGGGCTGCATGAAGCCGTGCAGCCTGTGCTACGTCGACAGGGTATGTAAACACGTAACTATGGATCATGAGGTGCTGGGATGGGAGGGTGAGTGCTGGGAGGGTGAGTGCTGGGAGGGTGAGTGCTGGGTTGGTGAGTGCTGGGAGGGTGAGTGCTGGGAGGGTGAGTGCTGGGAGGGTGAGTGCTGGGAGGGTGAGTGCTGGGAGGGTGAGTGCTGGGAGGGTGAGTGCTGGGATGGTGAGTGCTGGGATGGTGAGTGCTGGGAGGGTGAGTGCTGGGATGGTGAGTGCTGGGAGGGTGAGTTCTGTGACGCTGTGGTGATGGGATGGTGAGTGCTGGGAGGGTGAGTTCTGCGTCGGTGTGGTGCTGGGATGGATCATGCTGGGAGGGTGAGTGCTGGGAGGGTGAGTGCTGGGAGGGTGAGTGCTGGGTTGGATCATGCTGGGATGGTGAGTGCTGGGAGGGTGAGTGCTGGGATGGTGAGTGCTGGGAGGGTGAGTGCTGGGAGGTGAGTGCTGGGAGGGTGAGTTCTGGGATGGTGAGTGCTGGGAGGGTGAGTGCTGGGATGGTGAGTGCTGGGAGGGTGAGTGCTGGGAGGGTGAGTTCGGGGATGGTGTGTGCTGGGAGGGTGATTTCTGCGCCGGTGTGGTGCTAGGATGGGAGGTGAGTGCTGCGACGGTGTGGTGCTGGGATGGATAGTGCTGGGAGGGTGAGTGCTGCGACGGTGTGGTGCTGGGAGGGTGAGTGCTGGGAGGGTGAGTGCTGGGAGGGTGAGTGCTGGGAGGGTGAGTTCTGGGAGGGTGAGTGCTGGGAGGGTGAGTGCTGGGAGGGTGAGTGCTGGGAGGGTGAGTGCTGGGATGGTGAGTGCTGGGATGGTGAGTGTTGGGAGGGTGAGTGCTGGGATGGTGAGTGTTGGGAGGGTGAGTTCTGTGACGCTGTGGTGATGGGATGGTGAGTGCTGGGAGGGTGAGTTCTGCGACGGTGTGGTGCTTGGATGGATCATGCTGGGAGGGTGAGTGCTGGGAGGGTGAGTGCTGGGATGGATCATGCTGGGAGGGTGAGTGCTGGGACGGTGAGTGCTGGGAGGGTGAGTTCTGTGACGCTGTGGTGATGGGATGGTGAGTGCTGGGAGGGTGAGTTCTGCGACGGTGTGGTGCTGGGATGGATCATGCTGGGAGGGTGAGTGCTGGGAGGGTGAGTGCTGGGATGGATCATGCTGGGAGGGTGAGTGCTGGGAGGTGAGTGCTGGGAGGGTGAGTTCTGTGACGGTGTGGTGCTGGGATGGTGAGTGCTGGGAGGGTGAGTGCTGGGATGGTGAGTGCTGGGAGGGTGAGTGCTGGGAGGTGAGTGCTAGGAGGGTGAGTTCTGGGATGGTGAGTGCTGGGAGGGTGAGTGCTGGGATGGTGAGTGCTGGGAGGGTGAGTGCTGGGAGGGTGAGTTCGGGGATGGTGTGTGCTGGGAGGGTGAGTTCTGCGCCGGTGTGGTGCTAGGATGGGAGGTGAGTGCTGCGACGGTGTGGTGCTGGGATGGAGAGTGCTGGGAGGGTGAGTGCTGCGACGGTGTGGTGCTGGGATGGTGAGTGCTGGGAGGGTGAGTGCTGCGACGGTGTGGTGCTGTGATGGGAGGTGAGTGTTGCGACGGTGTGGTGCTGGGATGGTGAGTGCTGGGATGGTGAGTGCTGGGAGGGTGAGTGCTGGGAGGTGAGTGCTGGGAGGGTGAGTTCTGTGACGGTGTGGTGCTGGGATGGTGAGTGCTGGGAGGGGGAGGGAGGTGCTGGGATGGGGAGGGAAGAGGATGTGGATGAGTAGTGGAAGCCCGCAGATTTGTCGACCAGGCATGTAATTATGCCCCATCCGCAAACAAGGCTGTGTGCGTTTCATATGTGTGTATGTGCGTGTTCAATGGCTTTTATTGCTCATCCCCTTTGTGCTATGAATACCCCCGGCCACCACAGGAAAGCCTGTCATCTGTGGAGCTACCCAACAACGTTCGCACACCCGCACAACAACAGTGGGTTAGAGACGAAGCAGCTGGAGTCGCTGACGGAGCAGATGACAATCCGCTGAAGTTGTACTCGACGTTCGACATCGACGTAAGTATTTGATCGAATGCCAGCTGGAGTCGCTATGCATCACATATACACTGCACCCTCTCGCGGAAAATTGCAGTCAAGTGTCACCCTAACCTTCGCATTCCCTGCTGTACTACCTGCACAGTGTGCTTTATGGAAGTGGCAGGTTGGCTCTTCGCCGTGGGGAAATCCTTTCCTTGCTGTCATGGCGGACATCATGCACCAGGCAGACCTGGGGATGCTGGACCACATCGTGAGATGCATCCGCGCCCAACACCCAACGATGATGAAGATTCTGGATTTGTGAGTGCCTCTTGCCCCGCCCGGCTGGAAATGCACGATGCCTCTATTTGATGAACCATGGTTCCTCGTTACCACGTCACGCACACAATTGTAAGCTAACCTGTATCCAAATGGTAGTCCGGCATCTAAACTTTATTCCTTCGTGATCCTATGCCCCCCACATCTAAAATCTGATCCTACTGTACGCAGGCGTCTTCTAAAGCTTACCCTGAAAACACGTATCAACTCTCTGCGATTCCCGAAGAGCGAGTACTTTAAAACCGGGGCACAAGTGGCAGCCTTTGAACACCGATCCGTCATGCAGGTATGATCCTTTGAGGTGAATACCTTGGAGAGGGGGAAGGGGGAAGGTGGGAAGAGTGGGACGAGCTTGGCAGGGAGGGAAGAGGAAGGGGAGCGGAGTTGGGTTGGTGGGCTGGATGTTTGTGGGCTAGTTCATGCTGCTGTAGCACTGTGTTGGTTCGTTGCCAAGATCAACTGTAAACCAGCCAGTACACCGTCATGACAATAATATCCAATCAGCATTCTATGTGGTGGCCTCTCTCTGAGTTGTCCCACACATGGTACTGCATTCCTCCAGGTGTTGATTTTTTTGGTGGCTGACATTGTCGGCTCGCCCCAGCTGGAGGCAATCAGAGCATATCTTGACTGGTATCTATGCTGCAACGCCGCCACTCACACGGAGAGAAGTCTCACCGAACTACAAGCCAAACCAGCAAGGTACCTCACAAACGAAACACCCTAGACCGTCACACTGCCTATGTGATTCGTAGAGGTTCCATGCACGCTTCTCCTTATACTGCTCTCATAGAGGTTCCAAGCACGCCTTTCCTTATACTGCATTCATCATCAAGCTCCCACACCATTCCAGGCTCGTGGAGCTCCTCACGGCTGCCTTCCCCGAGCAGAAATCAAAGTGGAACCTCATCAAAACACACTTGATGACTCATTTCATTCCTGGAATTCGACGAGCTGGGAATGTGCAAGAGTACAGCACCAACCTCTTCGAACACCTGCATAGCACGCTGCTGAAGCAGATCTATAGAAGATCGAATAAGCGGAAAGTGGACACGCAGATCATGAAGCACCACGAGATGAAGCTAGACTCCATCAGCAACGTGCCCACCGACGGCGTACAAACGGCTATGCAAAAGGTAAGGAGCGCCAAAGGATGTGCTGCTAAAACAGAAGGTGCTGTGAGGGGAGGTGCTGAGATGGTGAGTGCTGTGAGGGAGGTGCTGAGATGGTGAGTTCTGTGAGGGAGGTGCTGAGATGGTGAGTGCTGTTAGGGAGGTGCTGAGATGGTGAGTGCTGTGAGGGGAGGTGCGGAGATGCTGAGTGCTGTGAGGGGAGGTGCTGAGATGGTGAGTGCAGTGAGGGGAAGTGCTGAGATGGTGAGTTCTGTGAGGGGAGGTGCTGAGATGGTTAGTGATGTGAGGGGAGGTGCAGAGATGGTGAGTGATGTGAGGGGAGGTGCAGAGATGGTGAGTGATGTGAGGGGAGGTGCTGGGAGCCGGGCACTTCGGGCTAGGGGGCAAGGAATGTTTGCCGACAGTTCATAGGGGGGTAGCAGGGTAAGAGTTAGCGTCAGGCACGGGAGGGAGCAGCAAAAGGGGGAGTGCAGCGCAGGTAGGGAAGCAAGGGAAAGGGGAGGATAGGTTGCTAGTTACTGCTGGATGATGCGATTCTGATTTTTATGTTGCATTCTCTGCGTTGTTTGGCCCGTGTCAGGCAATCGAGGATGGAGCTTGGGTGATGGTGAAGGAGTCCTACTTCTTCCCCGTGAACCCCGCTGATGTCACTCCCTATGCCAACTGGTTTGTCCGTGAGTGGGCGAAGGACCACAGCGAGGCACGCCATGCCTTTGCGGGTGCATTGCTTCGACGCCAGCTGAGGCCAACGAAAGTTCGTGTAAGTTGTTATATTGTTGACATCAACCAAATGCCATATGCAAATGAAGGTTACTTTGTACTGATACATGTCTCTTACTTGATGCAGGCTCACACAACACTTGCGACCCTGCTGCAGAAGATGCTAGTTTTTCCCGTGTAGCACATTTCGTGAAAGCAACCCCGCTGTCCCACTCCAGGCCGTGGTTCTCTAATGTTGCCATCATGGGAACAACAGCGACGGGTGCAGAGACGGAGTGGTACGGAAATCTCTTGTTGTTGTTCCATACGAAAGAGAGAGGGTGCATGAGGGAGTTGGCATACATGTGTCAAACATATCAGCTATAGTCCATCTAGGCTGTAGTGGGGTAGTCAATACAGGGTACAACACTTTTAGGTTTTCATACTTGTACCCACCTGCTGCCTAGTTCATTCATTCCTTCTGTTCATTCTGATATGGTATTCTGAGCAAGTTCCCCTGTGGGAACGTTTTTTTTTAGGGCCCACCGAAATAGTCACATTTTTTTTTCCTGCCCTACCTGCAGCGCGCTTCGCGCCTGCCCCTGCCCTGCTGTCGCGGCCCCTACTACCGTCGCGGCCCCTGCTGCCGACGCGGCCCCTACTGCCGACACGGCCCCTCCTGCCGTCGCGGCCCCCTGCTGCAGTCGCGGCCCCCCCCTTACTGCCGTCGCGGCCCATTACTGCCGTCGCGGCCCCTACTGCCGACGCGGCCCCTCACTGCCGTCGCGGCCCCTACTGCCGACGCGGCCCCTGCCGCTGTTGCGGCCCCTGCTGCTGTTGCGGCCCTTGCTGCCAGTCGTGGCCCCTGCTGCTGTCGCGGCCCCGTCTGCCGCTGCGGCCCCTGCTGCCGTCACGGCCGCTGCTGCTGTCGCGGCCTCTGCTGTCGCGGCCCCTGCCGTCACAGCCCCTGCTGTCGCGGCCTCTGCAGTTGCGCCCCCCCCCCTACTGTCGCGGCCCCTCTGCTGAAGCGGCCCCTCTGCTGCAGCGGCCCCTCTGCTGTCGCGGCCCCTCTGCTGACGCAGCCCCTACTGTCGCGCCCCAGGTAAGCCCCGTGCCCAACCCCCTGCTGCGCCGTGCCGCCCAGCCGAGCCGCGCCGTCCGGCCGAGCCGCGCCGCCCAGCCGAGCCGCGTCGCCCACCGAGCCACGCCGCTCTGTCGAGCCGCGCCGCCCAGCCGAGCCGCGCTGCCCTTTTGCCTGCTCTGCTTCTGCTGCAATTGCTGCTACTGCTGCTTCTGCTGCCACTGCTGCTACTGCTGCTACTGCTACTATGGCTAGCCCTACTGTTCTCACGTTTGATGCTGAGGGGCGTGCAGTTGACTTTGACGTGTGGGTTGACGACCTGCAGCTCTTTCTTCAGTGTGACTCTAGGGATGGGGTATCCCTTTTCGATCACACGTCCGGTGTCTCTACTGCACCTGCTGCCACTGCTGACAGCACGATTCGCTCGCAGTGGACCACTCTAGACGCTGTTGCTCGCCTCGCTGTTCGTAGTCACCTCCCTCCTGCTGAGCGAGCGCACTTTGGCCAGTACAAGACTGCTCAGTCTTTGTACGATGCTGTAGTTGCGCGCTACTCCTCCCCTGCCACTGCTGCCCTCAGCCGCCTCATGCTGCCTTACCTTTTCCCTGACCTTGCAGCCTTTACCACAGTTGCTGACCTCATTATTCACCTCCGCACTAGTGATGCCCGCTTCCGCGCTGCCCTTCCCACTGAGATCTGTGCCAAGAACCCCCCCCCCATGTACATCGCCCTTTACTACCTAGTCACCCGCCTCCCTGACTCCCTTGCTTCAGTCAGGGACCACTTTCTCTCCCTTCACCCCACCGAGCTCACTGTCGACCTGCTAGAGGAGCGCCTTACTGCAGCTGAGAAGAGTATCTTAGCTGTAGGTTCTTCTCACGGCGACCGCCGCACCCCTTTCTTTGAGGGGTGTTCCCCTGTCCCCCTTCTCCCCTCTGTTGCTTCTGCTGCTGCTGTCGACCTCGTTGGCACTGAGGAGGTCGGGGCTGCGTTTGCTCCCAGTGGGAGGCGCCACACCAGTAAGGGCAAGGGGCACAAGGGTGGTGGAGGGGATGGCGGGGGCGGCGGCGGTGGCGGTGGAGGAGGCGGAGGGGGTGGCGGTGGAGGTGGGGGTGGTACCGGGAGTGGGGGCTTCAGTGGCGGCGGTGGTGGTGGTGGAGGCAGCGAAGGCGGTGGTGGAGGCAGCGGCAGCGGTGGTGGAGGCAACGGCAGCGGTGGTGGAGGTGGCGGTGGCGGTGGTACTGGTCGAGGTGCAATCTCGCACCGTGGAGGCCTTGGTGGCAGCCAGCGCCAGCAGCAGCCGCGTTCCCGTGAGACCCCGTCGTTCCAGCAGCTTCGTGAGTGGTACGCTGGGCGTGGGAGGTCTGGGGGTGCTGGTCCCTGCACTTACGTTCTTCGCACCGGCTCGCGTTGTGGGGAGACGTGCGGTCTGCCACACACTGCACAGCGCTACTTCGGTCATCTGACTGACGCCTGGCGCGCCCAGTTTCCTGACGATGTTGAGCTCCCTCGTTGGGCTGATCTGCTTAGGCAGAATGTTGCTATCTTTGATCTTGATTTCGATGCTATCCTTGCTGCCATATATGTTGTGACTGATAGTGCTGAGGGTGACTGTTACCTGAGTGTCCCGCCCGACCCGGGCATTGAGGCTGCTGCTCTAGGTGCTAGTGCGTCTGCTGCTCCAGGTACTGGTGAGTCTGCTGCTCCAGGTACTGGTGAGTCTGCTCTCTCTGGTACAACACCTACTGAGGCCTTGCACACTTTCACACTTGACTCTGGTGCTTCGCGCTCTTTCTTCCGCGACAGCACCACACTCACGCCGCTCCGTCGGCCTGTCGCAGACTCCCTGGCTGACCCCTCTGGGGGGCCAGTCCTTGCGCACTCCTCCACGGTTCTACCGTGTCCTGCGGCCCCGTCGGGCTTGCTGTCGGGACTCCACCTCCCCTCGTTCTCTACGAACTTGGTGAGTGGAGCTGACCTCCAGGACGCGTGGGTTGACTAGTTCACCCCTGGAGGTCAGCGCGTGACCCACTGCACTTGCTCTCGGACGGGCCGCCACCTGTCCACGTTCACCCATCGGCCTGGGTCGAGCCTGTACACACTGGCTACTGCGTCTCCTCCGGTCACTGCGTCTGGTCAGGTAGCCGCGTCCGGTCAGGTGTTTGCTGCCGCGTCTAGGTCTAGTCCTGCATCTGCCTCCTGCTCGTGTCGTCCTCTGTCGCACGAGACTCTCCTTTGGCACCACCGCCTTGGTCACCCCTCCCTGCCTCGTCTTCGAGGTATGGCCTCCCATACCCTTGTCTCGGGTCTCCACCGGTCCCTCCCTCCCCTTCCTCCAGGGCCTGCCCCCACCTGTGTTCCGTGTGTCGAGGGCCGGCAGCGCGCCGCTCCTCACTCCTCCACGTTTCCTCCGACAGAGGTTCCCCTGCAGACTCTTCACATGGACGTGTGGGGCCCAGCCCGCGTCCGTGGATAGGGTCACGAGCGTTACTTCCTGCTGGTCGTTGACGACTACTCGCGTTACACCACAGTCTTCCCCTTGCGCAGCAAGGGTGAGGTCACTGAGGTGTTGATCGCCTGGATCCGCGGTGCCCGTCGTCAGCTCAGCGAGAGTTTCGGCTCGGACCTTCCTGTTCTGCGTCTGCACTCAGACAGAGGTGGTGAGTTTTCCTCCGACCTCCTGAGGGCTTTCTGTTGTGCGGAGGGCATCCGCCAGATGTTCTCGCTTCCGGCCTCCCCACAGCAAAATGGGATTGCTGAGCGCCGCATTGGCATGGTCATGGACGTCGCTCGTACGTCCATGATCCATGCGGCTGCTCCCCATTTTCTGTGGCCGTTCGCGGTTCAGTACGCTGCGCATCAGATCAACCTTCAGCCTCGTGTCTCCTTGCCGGAGACCACACCTACTCTGCGGTGGACGGGGAAGGTTGGCGATGCGTTTGTGTTCCGTGTGTGGGGATCTCGAGCTTTTGTCCGCGATACGTCAGCGGACAAGCTGTCCTCCCGTGCCGTTCCCAACGTCTTCCTTGGCTTCCCCCCTGACGCACCCGGGTGGCAGTTCTACCACCCCACCTCGCGTCGTGTTCTGTCCTCTCAGGACGTCACGTTTGACGAGTCGGTGTCTTACTACCGTCTCTTTCCCTACCACGCTGCCTCTCTCCCCCACCCCACCACTCTTCCTAGCGCCGGGTACTCCTCCGGTAGACCCCCTCCCCCCTCAGGGTCCTGCCCCCTCCGGTGTGTCCCAGGTAGACCCTGCCGAGCCGGTCGAGGTAGCTGTCGACTCAGGTACTGCTAGGGGTGCTGAGCCTACGGGTGCGGGGACTGGGGGTGCTGAGACTGGGGGTACTGTGCCTGAGGGTGCGAGGACTGAGGTGCTGAGCCTGGGGTTTCTGTGTCTGGGGGTGCTGAGACTGGGGGTGCTGAGCCTGGGGGTGCTGAGCCTGGGGGTGCTGCGCCGGAGCGTACTGCGTCTGGAGGTTCTCCGGGTGTCCCGTCGCAGCGGGAGCTCCTCTCTCCGCCGCGGCATCGTGAGTGGTACGCTCGGCGCTGTCAAGGTGCTGTTGGTGCTGCTGGTGCTGCTGGTGCTGTGGGTGCTGTTGGAGCTGCTGGAGGTGCTACTGGTGCTGGAGTTACTGGAGGTCCTACTGGTGGTCCTGGTGCGGTTGACGGTCCTACTGGTACTGGTCCTGGAGGTGCTTGTACTGGAGGTACTGGAGCTACTGGGGCTGGTGGTGCTGCAAGAGTTGGAGCTGCAGGTACTGGAGCTGTTGCTCCTGGAGGTGCTTCTGGAGCTGGAGGTGCTTCTGGAGCTGGTGGTGCTTCTGGAGCTGGAGCTGCTGGCGGTCCTGGAGCTGGTGGTGCTACGGGAGTCGTTGCTGGAGACCCTGGAGCAGAGGGTACTGGTGGTGTCTCTGCTGTTTCTGGAGGAGCTGCGCGGCCGCGGCCGTACTACGTTCCGCTCCTTCAGCAGGTTCTTGGTCTCCCACCTCCTACTGGCCCTTCTCCTCCTTTACTGAGTCCACCGCCTGTCCAGTTCCGGTCACAGTTACCGCCGACCTCTCCATTGCCTGTTCCTTCTCCTTACTCTGGACCGAATGGAGGTCTTACGGAGAGTCGTGAGCCTGCGTCGCGTCCTGTGTCGCCTGAGTCTCGTTCTGCGTTGCCTGTCTGCCCTGTTCGCGCTGGTCGTTGTGCTTCGTGTCAGCGTCCTCCTCCTGTCCCTGGCACTCACTCTATGACACTGCGTCCTTCCACTGCTCCACAGCGTGTCCCTCTGCCGTCTCCTCCTGCGTCCTCTCTTCCTGGCGGTCCAGACCCGGAGTCTGACTCCCTTCGTGCTGCTAGTCCTACTGTCACGCGCTTTCTGGCCACTGCTGTCACTGACCCTCTGCTTGAGTCCTCTGCTGCATCTGCTCTCGTTGCTGAGCTTGTTGACTTTGCTGGCGCTTGTCGCCTAGACTACGCCGCTGAGTCTGCTTCTGTGTCTATCTGTTCTCCGTCCGTCGGGGGTGAGTGTGCTCTTAGCACGGACGTTCTTGAGGACAGACAGGAGGAGTTTGAGTGCTTTGCCGCTCCTGTACCCCATCTCGTGTCCATGCTGCTTGCCCCTGAGGGAGACCCGGATGCACCAGACATCCCGACCCCGCGCTCTTACGCAGAGGCGATAGAGGGTCCCTACTCCTCCCAGTGGCAGGCAGCCATGGACGCCGAGATGGCTTCCTGGAAGTCCACAGGCACCTACGTCGACGAGGTTCCCCCGCCTGGGGCGAACATCGTCAGTGGCATGTGGATCTTCAGGGTGAAGCGGCCAACGGGTTCTCCGCCTGTCTTCAAGGCGCGTTACGTTGCACGTGGCTTCAGTCAGCGACAGGGAGTTGAGTTCTTCCAGACCTTCTCCCCTACCCCGAAGATGACCACTCTTCGGGTACTGCTGCACGTTGCCGCCCAGCGTGACTACGAGCTCCACTCGCTTGACTTCAGCACAGCCTTCCTCCAGGGCAGCCTGCACGAGGAGATCTGGCTGCGCCGCCCACCAGGCTTCACTGGGTCGTTTCCTGCTGGTACCCAGTGGAGCCTCCGGCGGCCAGTCTACAGTCTCCGCTAGGCACCCTGTGAGTGGCACGACACACTGAGGACGACTCTTGCTGCTCTTGGTTTCGCTCCTTCCACTTCTGACCCGTCACTGTTCTTACGCACTGACACCACTCTGCCGCCGTTCTACGTTCTCGTGTACGTAGACGACTTGGTCTTCACTACTGCTGACACTGAGGCACTCGCCCACGTGAAGTCCGAGCTGCAGAAGAGACACACGTGCACAGACCTGGGTGAACTGACAAGCTATCTTGGCTTGCGGATCACCCGGGACAGAGCACAGCGCACCATTACCTTGACTCAGTCACACATGGTGCAGCAGGTCCTTCAGCGCTTCGGCTTCACGTACTCCTCGCCACAGTCCACTCCTCTGCCTACCGGTCACTCGCTCTCAGCTCCACCTTCGGACGAGTCCGTAGATCCGAGTGGCCTGTATCCAAAGCTTGTGGGCTGTCTCATGTACCTGATGACTTGCACACGACCTGAACTCGCATACCCTCTCAGCATTCTTGCACGCTATGTTGCTCCTGGGAGACACAGACCGGAGCACATGGCTGCAGCGAAGAGGGTGTTGCGCTACTTACGCAAGACGCAGCTGATGGTCACAAGGCGCAAGTGCCTTGGTGAAGATATCAGCAGTGTTGGCCTCAGAGGCCACGTACGCAAGACGCAGCTGACCACGCTGCTGCAGCTCACGAGCAAGAAAGTAGCGGAGAGCAATGTGCTTCGTTCTGTGCTCCAGTCGCTGCTCCCGACACAAGGCCAGCATGGCCTTGTTGTCTACGTACAGCACTGGAGGAGAACGAGGCAACTCTCCGAGGTCAGTCAGCAGGTAGGTGAGGCAGCGAAGCTCCTGTGCAGCCATGGCTCCTGCGTAGATCTCAGCCTCACAACTGGAGCCGAGAACAGAAGACGAGCGAGTAGCCCGCCACGAAACAGAGCCGGAACCAAGGCTGAAGGTGTAACCCTGTGACGACCGCTGCGTAGCCTGGTCGTCAGCCCAAGAAGCGTCTGCGTGCCCAGTAAGGACCACTGGACTCTGCCCTCCAAGCACAAGCCCCATGCCCGACGTACTGCACAAGTAGCGCAACACCCTCTTCGCTGCAGCCATGTGCTCCGGTCTGTGTCTCCCAGGAGCAACATAGCGTGCAAGAATGCTAAGAGGGTATGCAAGGTCAGGTCGTGTGCAGGTCATCAGGTACATGAGGCAGCCAACAAGCTCTGGGTACGGGCCACTCGACTCTACGGACTCATCCGAAGGCAGAGCTGAGAGCGAGTGGCGAGTAGGCAGAGGAGTGGCCTGAGGCGAGGAGTACGTGAAGCCGAAGCGCTGAAGGACCTGCTGCACCATGTGTGACTGAGTCAGGGTAATGGTGCGGCGTGCTCTGTCCCGAGTGATCTGCAAGCCAAGGTAGCTGCGCAGTTCACCCAGGTCAGTGCACGTGTGTCTCTTCTGCAGCTCGGACTTCACGTGGGCTAGTCCAGCAGTGTCAGCTGTGGCAAAGACCAAGTCGTCGACGTACACGAGGATGTAGAACGGCGGCAAAGAAGTGTCGGTGCGCAGAAACAACGACGGGTCGGCAGTAGAGGGAGCAAACCCAAGAGCCGCAAGTGTAGTCCTCAGTGTGTCGTGCCACTCACGCGGTGCCTGGCGGAGACCGTAGACTGGCCGCCGTAGGCTCCACTGGGTGCCAGGAGGAAAAGACCCAGTGAAGCCAGGTGGGCGACGCAGCCAGATCTCCTCGTGCAGGCTGCCCTGCAAGAAAGCAGTGCTGAAGTCAAGAGAGTGTAGCTCGTAGTCACGGTGAGCAGCTACGTGCAGCAGTACCCGAAGAGTGGTCATCTTCGGGGTGGGAGAGAAGGTCTGAAAGTAGTCAACTCCCTGCCGCTGACTGAAGCCACGAGCCACGTAACGCACCTTGAAGACAGGCGGAGAACCCGGCGGTCGCTTCACCCTGAAAATCCACATGCCACTGACGATGTTCGCCCCAGGAGGGGGAACAGCGTCAACGTAGGTGCCTGTGGACTTCCAGGAAGCCATCTCTGCGTCCATAGCTGCCTGCCACTGAGAGGAGTAGGGACCCTCTATCGCCTCCGCGTAAGAGCGCGGAGTCGGGATGTCAAGTGCATCCGGGTCTCCCTCAGGGGTAAGCAGTACGGACACGAGATGAGGTGAAGCAGCGGCCAAGCACTGGAACTCCTCCTGCCTGTCCTCAAGGACGTCCGTGCCTAGGGCACACTCACCCCCGACGGACGGAGGACAGACAGACTCAGACTCAGCAACAAGACTGGCGACGTAGTCTAGGCGACAGCGAGCAGCAAAGTCGACGAGCTCAGCAACTAGAGCAGACGCAGCAGTGGACTCAAAGGAAGGGTCAGTGACAACCGTAGCAAGGAGATGCGTGACAGTAGGACTGGCAGCGCGAAGAGAGTCCGACTCCGGGTCGGCAAGAGTAGGAAGAGAAGACTCAGGAGGAGAAGGCAAAGGGGCACGCAGAGGAGCAGTGGACGGACGCAGAGACATCCGGTGCGTGCCAGGGACAGGAGGAGGACGCTGACGCGAACCGCGACCACTAGTGCGAGCAGCACGGACAGGCGACGCAGGGCGAGACGCAGGCTCACGACGCTCAGCAAGACCTCCAGTAGGACCAGTGTAGGGAGACGGAGCAGGCAGTGGGGAGGCCGGCTGTAACTGTAACTGCGACGGGACAGGCTGTGGACACTCTAAGGGAGGAGGAGGACCAGTAGAAGGCGGGAGACCAAGAACCTGCTGAAGGAGCGGAACGAAGTACGGCCGAGGCCGCGCGGCGACTCCAGACACAGGAGGGACAGCACCAGCACCCGCAGGGGCAGCACCAGCACCAGTAGCAGCTCCAGCTCCAGAACCCCCAGCAGCACCAGTAGTACCCCCAGCAGGACTACCTCCAGGACCGACAGCAGTAGCCTCCGCGCCAACACCCGCAGCAACTCCAGCTCCAGAAGTACCCGCAGGTCCAGCAGCTCCAGAACTCCCAGTACGAGCACCTCCGGGACCCGTGGCACCAGCTCCCTCAGAAGCAACAGAACCTCCAGTACCCGCAGCACCTCCAGCTCCAGCAGCTCCAGCAGCTCGCCTCCAGCGCCGGGCAAACCACTCACGCAGCTCCTGGGGAGAGAGTGGCTCTCGGCGAGAGGGAGCACCCGGTGAACCGCCAGGCACAGCACCACCAGGCGTAGCACCCCCAGGCTCAGCACCTCCAGGCGTAGTACCCCCAGGCTCAGCACCCCCAGACGCAGCACCCCCAGGCTCAGCACCTCCAGGCGTAGTACCCCCAGGCTCAGCACCCCCAGTCGTAGTACCCCCAGACTCAGCACCCCCAGGCTCAGCACCCCCAGGCTCAGCACCCCCAGGCGTAGCACCCACATGCTCAGCACCCCTAGAGTCAGCACCCCCAGGCTCAGCACCCTCAGCAGCACCAGAGTCACCAGCGACCTCGACAGGCTCAACAGCGTCTACCTGGGACACACCTGAAGGGGCAGGACCCTGAGGGGGGAGGGGGTCTACCGGGGGGGGACCTGGTACAAGGAAGAGCGGTGGCGGGGGGAGGGACGGAGTGCGGTAGGGGAAGAGGCGGTAGTAGGGGACCGACTCGTCGAACGTGACGTCCTGGGAGGACAGAACACGGCGAGAGGTGGGGTGGTAGAACTGCCACCCTGGGGCGTCAGGGGGGAAACCCAGGAAGACGCAAGGAGCAGCACGAGGGGACAGCTTGTCCGCAGACAAGTCGCGGACAAACGCCCGAGATCCCCAGACACGGAACGCAGACGCATCGCCAACCTTCCCCGTCCACAGCAAAGCTGGGGAGGTCTCCGGCATGGAGACCCTGGGCTGAAGGTTGATCTGATGCGCCGCGTACCGAACCGCAAACGGCCACAGAAAATGGGGGGCAGCCGCATGCATCATGGACGTACGAGCGACGTCCAGGACCATGCCAATGCGGCGCTCAGCAATCCCATTTTGCTGTGGAGAGTCCGGAAGCGTGAAGGTCTGGCGGATGCCTCGTGCACGACAGTAGGCTCGCAGAAGGCCAGAGGAGAACTCTCCGCCTCTGTCAGAGTGCAGACGCAGAACAGGAAAGTCCGAGCCAAAGCTCCGCCTGAGCTGGAGACGAGCTGCGCGGATCCAGTCGATCAACACCTCAGTGACATCACCCTTGCTGCGCAAGGGGAAGACTGTAGTGTAACGCGAGTAGTCGTCAACCACCAGCAGGAAGTAGCGCTCGTGACCCTGTCCACGGACGCGGGCCGGGCCCCACACGTCCATGTGAAGCGTCTGCAGCGGGGCCTCTGTCGGAGGAAACTGGGAGGAGTGAGGGGTAGCCCGCTGCCGTCCCTCGACACAGGGGACGCAGGTAGGGCCTGGCCCCGGAGGAAGGGGAGGGAGGGACCGGGGAAGACCAGAGACAAGGACACGGGAGGCCATGCTCCGGAGACGAAGCAGGGAGGGGTGGCCAAGGCGGTGGTGCCAGAGGAGAGTCTCGTGAGACAGGAGGCGACACGAGCAGGGGGCAGACTCAGGACCAGACCTGGACGCTGCAGCAAACACCTGACCCGACGCAGCTACCTGACCAGACGCAGGGACTGGAGGAGACGCAGTGGTCAGTGTGTACAGGCTCGACCCTGGCCGACATGTAAACGTGGCCAGGTGGCGGCCTGTCCGAGCGTCCGTGCAGTGGGTCACCCGCTGACTCGCAGGAGTGAACTGGTGAACCCCCGCATCCTGTAGGTCAGCACCACTCACCAAGTTCGTAGAGAACGAGGGGAGGTAGAGACCAGACAGGGTGCCAGAGGGGGCCGCCGGACACGGGAGGACAGTGGAGAAGTGAGCAAGGACAGGACCCCCAGAGGGGTCTGCCAGGGAGACCGCAACTGGCCGGCCAAGCGGCGTGAGTGTGGTGCAGTCTCGAAAGAAGGAGCGAGAAGCCCCCGAGTCAAGTGTAAAGGTGTGGGAGGCCGAAGCCGACGCAGAACCTGAGAGAGCAGACTCACCAGCACCTGAGGGAGTAGACGCACCTAGAGCAGCAGCCTCGCTAGCACCTAGAGCAGCAGCCTCACCAGTACCTAGAGCAGCAGTCTCAATGCCCGGGTCGGGCGGAAAACACCGGTAACAGTCACCCTCATCACTAATAGTCACAGTATACACGGCAGCAAGAATAGCATCAAAGTCAAGGTCAAAGACAGCTACACCCGCCCTAGACAGCTCACCCCAGCGGGGGATCTCAGTGGCCTCAGGGAACTGGTGACGCCAAGCGTCCGTGAGGCGGCCAAAGCAGCGCTGGGTGGAGTGCGCACCCCCGCACTGCTCACCCGCGCGGTCGCCGGTGCGCAGGACGTAGGTGCACGGACCAGCACCCCCACCCCTCTGGCGTGCAGTGTACCACTCACGGAGCTGCTGAGGGGAGGGGACGTCACGAGTGCGCTGCTGCTGCTGCTGCTGCTGGCGCTGACCACCACCGGAGCTGACCCTCTGCGCACCGCCACCCCAACCAGCTCCACCTCCTCCGCCGCCTCCTCCTCCACCGCCGCCACCTCCGCTCCCTCCGCCACCGCCGCTGCCTCCTGCGCCTCCACTGCCGCCACCTACACCTCCACCCCCGCCACCACTCCCACCGCCACCACCACCTCCTCCACCACCTCCACCGCCGCCTCCACCGCCCCCGCTAGCTCCTCCAGCGCCCCTGCCCCCCTTGCCCCTGCCAGGGCGGCGTCTCCCGCTAGGGGTAGACGCTGCCCCAACCGACTCCAAACCAGCGAGGTCGGCCGCAGCAGCAGAGGCAACAGAGGGCAAAAGAGGGGAGGGGGAACACCCCTCAAAGATGGGGGTGCGAGGGTCACCACGAGAGGCTCCTACAGCGACTATGCTCTTTTCTGCTGCTAGGAGGGCCTTCTCGAGGAGGTCAACGGTGAGAGTGGTGGGACAAACCGAGAGGAAGTGGTCCCTGACTACGCGAAGGGAGTCAGGGAGACGGGTGACGATGTAGTAGAGGGTGATGTACATGGGGGGGGGGTTCTTGGCGCAGAACTCAGCAGGAAGCGCAGCGCGGTAGCGAGTGTCACTAGTGCGGAGGTGCGTGATGAGGTCAGCGACTGTGGGAAAGGCAGCAAGGTCAGGGAAGAGGTACGGTAGCATGAGGCGGCTCAGTGCAGCAGTGGCAGGGGAGGAGTAGCGTGCAACTACAGCGTCGTACAAGGTCTGAGCACTCTTGTACTGGCTAAAGTGCGCACGCTCAGAGGTAGGCAGGTGGCGACGCACAGCAAGACGTGCAGCAGCATCGCGCGTGGCCCACTGGGAGCGAACAGTTGCGTCAGCATCAGTGGCGGGAGCAGGAGAGGCACCAGAAGTGAGGTCAAAGAGGGAGAGGCCGTCTGCCCTATCGCACTGTAAGAAAAGCTGCAGGTCATCTATCCAGACGTCAAAGTCAATGGCCCGACCCTCAGCGTCAAAAGCGAGGACACTAGGGGTAGCCATGACAGTAGTAGACTAGCAGCGCAAACAGTGGGGTGAGGGCAGTGCTGTGAGAGAGGCGCTGCTCTTACCGGACAGGGCGGCTCGGGCGGCTCGGCTGCAGGGCGGCTCGGCGACTCGGCTGCTGGGCGGCACGGCTGCTGGGCGGCTCGGCGGCTCGGCTGCTGGGCGGCTCAGCGACTCGGCTGCTGGGCGGCTCGGCGGCTCTGCTGCTGGGCGGCTCGGCTGCTGGGCGGCTCGGCGGCTCGGCTGCTGGGCGGCTCGGTGGCTCAGCTGCTGGGCGGCTAGGCTGCTGGGCGGCTCGGCGGGGCCGCTGAGAGGGCGGCGTCCGGGGCCGCTGGGAGGAGGCGGCGGGGCCGCTGAGAGGAGGCGGCGGGGCCGCTGAGAGGAGGCGGCGGGGCCGCGTCAGGGGCCGCGGCAGGGGCCGCGTCAGGGGCCGCGGCAGGGCCGCGTCAGGGCGCCGCGTCAGGGGCCGCGTCAGGGCGCCGCCAGGGGCCGCGGCAGGACCGCGTCAGGGCCGCGTAAGGGGCCGCGGCAGGGGCCGCGTCAGGGGCCGCGTCAGGGGCCGCGTCAGGGCCGCGTCAGGGCCGCGGCAGAGCCGCTTCAGGGCCGCGTCAGGGGCCGCTTCAGGGCCGCTGCAGGGGCCGCAGCAGGCCGCGTCAGGACCGCGTCAGGGGCCGCGGCAGGGCCGCGTCAGGGCCGCGGCAGGGGCCGCGTCAGGGCACCGCGTCAGGGGCCGCGTCAGGGCGCCGCCAGGGGCCGCGGCAGGGCCGCGTCAGGGCCGCGTCAAGGCCGCGTCAGGGGCCGCTTCAGGGCCGCGGCAGGGGCCGCGGCAGGCCGCGTCAGGGCCACGTCAGGGGCCGCGGCAGGGCTGCGTCAGGGCCGCGTCAGGCGCCGCCAGGGGCCACGTCAGGGCGCCACCAGGGGGCGCGTCAGGGGCCGCGATAGGGCGCCGGCAGGGGCCTCGTCAGGGCGCCGCCAGGGGCCGCATAGGGGGCGCGTGGGAGGCGGCGTAGGGGCCGCGTAGAGGCAGCGTAGGGGCCGCTAAAAAAAAAAATTAGGGCAGGGGCGCAATGTGCGCGGGCAGCTAAAAAAAAAAATATTATGGTGGGCCCTTAGGAAGGAACGGTCCCATGTAGGAACCCGCTCTATACCATGTGAATTAAGAAAAAACAGGAATGAGAATGACTAAGTGAAAGTTGGGTACAAGAAGCAAACCCTAGAAAACTGTACCCCATATGTGCTACCCCACTCTAGCCTACAGTAGCTATGTCATATAAATCTGACACGGTCGTCACAGAGTTACACCTTCAGTATTTGCTCCGGCTCTGTCTCTTGGCGGTCTACCCACTCGTCTTCTGTTCTCAGCTCTAGTTGTGAGGCTGAGATCTACGCTGGGGCCATGGCTGCACAGGAGCTACGCTGGCTTACCTACCTGCTGACCGACTTGGGAGAGGCGCCTCGTTCTCCTCCAGTTCTGTACGTCGACAACAAGGCCATGCTGGCCTTGTGTCAGGAGCACAGACTGGAGCACAGAACGAAGCACATTGCTCTGCGCTACTTCCTTGCTCGAGAGTTGCAGCAGCGTGGTCAGCTTCGTCTTGCTTACGTGGCCTCTCAGGCCAACACTGCTGATGTTTTCAACAAGGCACTTCCGCCTTGTGATCATCAGCGTTTCTGTACTGTTCTTGGCCTTGTACCTACTGTGCCTCACTTGCTTACGCCTTAACTGTGCTTGTACTGTACTCTATATACTTATACCTGCATGCTTACACTTGCTAGGTTGTGTGCGCTGTATGGTTTATTCTCCTTTATAGAACTCTGCATGTGAACTGGCCTTGTGGCCATTTGCTTGTGCTCAGACTGCGTGGTGACTTTGTGATCCACCTTGAACTTGCTTTGCCTTTCTTGACTGGTCTTGTGACCCTTTGTTCTCCCCCACTTTGCCTATGGGGGTGTGTCAAACATATCTGCTTTAGTCCATCTAGGCTGTAGTGGGGTAGTCAATACAGGGTACAACACTTTTAGGTTTTCATACTTTACCCACCTGCTGCCTAGTTCATTCATTCCTTCTGTTCATTCTGATAACATGAAGTACTGGTCTAGCGCATGCGAGGATGCAAAAACAGGGTGCAAACGTCTTAGGTGGGCAACCGGGGTATCGCGATACTCAGTGATTGACACGGAAAGCATACTGCGCCAGGTGCATATCATCAAGTCCTACCACAGCGACAATGCATTCCATCTTAACAAGTATCTTCTAAATTTGGAATGTGTATCAATGCATGTGATTACCAGTACGATTTCATAGACAACAGAGTAGCCATGGTATTTTAACCCTAGGTTACATGCAATTACAATCTATAGTTTTGCATGATATATATGTACATGCACATGTGATTGTTTAACCAAAAACCTATCAGAGTTATTGGAAATCATTTTGTAATTATGTAGAATCCGTTCACACATATAAAAGGACTGTAGGCTCATCTTGGTCTTAAATTACTCCTATGCGATACCAATTTAGCAGGCCCCTGACACATTTTTTAGCCAAGTCTGGTCGTGAGCCAAGCAAGGCTGTAGCTTGATGGTCCAGGGTAGGTTCCCGGGAAAGCAGCACTCCCAATCTCGAAACTGCTTTTTCAACCTGGTCAAAACAAGCACTGTACACCTGACATTGGCCCAAAATAGTGCAAATTTCGTTTCGCCGAGGCGCACACTGGCTCGCGAGTCGGATCGGAAGCGCGAAACCAAATCGAAATTGGAAAATTACACAGTTTTGCTGGTGGTTGGGCGAAAAAAGTTGGACAACCCACACAACCCAACTTCCGAAACCAATTTGACCCCTTTCCAAGGGATTCAAAAACGAGGGGTTTTTGTGATGGGGCTGTGTGCATGGGCTGTGTACATGGGCTGTATGCATGGGCTGTGTACATGGGTTGTGTGCATGGGCTGTGTGCATGGGCTGAGTGCATGGGCTGTGCGCCTCTGCTGTGCTAGCATGAGTGCCGCACGGAAAGGCCATACCATCTGTCCCTTTGCAGTGCAGGTAGAGTCTTTAGAGTCTATGTGGTGTCAGAGGTCCACTGGTGATCCCCGATTGATCCTAGGGAAGGGTTACAGGCTCGTTGTCCTGGGGGGTTATGGGCGCACTGACCCGCTACTTAACAAGCCCTTTAATCCCAATGGTCTAGTGGTTGGAATTCTGACATGGTATTAGAGCGAAGGTCTCGAGTTCGAATCCTAGAGTGTGCACTTCGGGCATCCCAGTGCGGGGGGGTGTCAGAGGTCCACTGGTGATCCCCGATTGATCCTAGGGAAGGGTTACAGGCTCGTTGTCCTAGGGGGTTATGGGCGCACTGACCCGCTACTTAACAAGCCATTTAATCCCAATGGTCTAGTGGTTGGGATTCTGACATGTGGGGCCCACCACGCCCACATGTGCATGTTCTGTGGGACTGACTCGTGCCACCTCCCCACCTTGTCCTTCTCTCTGCAGATTCAACAGTCGCCAACAACAACGCCAAGCAACACTGGGCCAGTCTGCTGCCAAGGCTTGGAGCGCGTTGTAGTGGCGGGGGAAAGTGAGAAACTGAACGAGAATGAATTGACTAAGGGAAAGTTGGGTACAAAATGTAAACCCTAGAAAACTGTACCCCATATGTGCTACCCCACTATAGCCTACAGTAGCTATGTCATATAAATCTGACACACCCCCATAGGCAAAGTGGGGGAGAACAAGGGGTCACAAGACCAGTCAAGCAAAGCAAAGCAAGCTCAGGGTGGATCACAAAGTCACCACACATTCCGAGCACAAGTTCAAGGCCACAAGGCCAGTTCACATGCAGGATTACATATATATATAAGGCTAGACAAGCAAGAGCAGGTGTATATATATATGCAACAGTACAAACAGGGTCAAGGGGTGAGCAAGTGAGGCAAGGTAGGCACAAGACCCAGCTGAGTACAGAAGCGCTGATGATCACAAGGCGCAAGTGCCTTGGTGAAGATATCAGCAGTGTTGGCCTGAGAGGCCACGTACGCAAGCCGCAGCTGACCACGCTGCTGTAGCTCACGAGCAAGGAAGTAGCGGAGAGCAATGTGCTTCGTTCTGTGCTCCAGTCTCTGCTCTCGACACAAGGCCAGCATGGCCTTGTTGTCTACGTACAGCACTGGAGGAGAACGAGGCGGCTCTCCGAGGTCAGTCAGCAGGTAGGTGAGGCAGCGAAGCTCCTGTGCAGCCATGGCCCCGGCGTAGATCTCAGCCTCACAACTGGAGCCGAGAACAGAAGACGAGCGGGTAGCCCGCCACGAAACAGAGCCGGAACCAAGGCTGAAGGTGTAACCCTGTGACGACCGCTGCGTAGCCTGGTCGTCAGCCCAAGAAGCGTCTGCGTGCCCAGTGAGGACCACTGGACTCTGCCCTCCAAGCACAAGCCCCATGCCCGACGTACTGCACAAGTAACGCAACACCCTCTTCGCTGCAGCCATGTGCTCCGGTCTGTGTCTCCCAGGAGCAACATAGCGTGCGAGAATGCTAAGAGGGTATGCGAGGTCAGGTCGTGTGCAGGTCATCAGGTACATGAGGCAGCCAACAAGCTCTGGGTACGGGCCACTCGACTCTACGGACTCATCCGAAGGCAGAGCTGAGAGCGAGTGGCGAGTAGGCAGAGGAGTGGCCTGAGGCGAGGAGTACGTGAAGCCGAAGCGCTGAAGGACCTGCTGCACCATGTGTGACTGAGTCAGGGTAATGGTGCGGCGTGCTCTGTCCCGGGTGATCTGCAAGCCAAGGTAGCTGCGCAGTTCACCCAGGTCTGTGCACGTGTGTCTCTTCTGCAGCTCGGACTTCACGTGGGCGAGTCCAGCAGTGTCAGCTGTGGCAAAGACCAAGTCGTCGACGTACACGAGGATGTAGAACGGCGGCAAAGAAGTGTCGGTGCGCAGAAACAGCGACGGGTCGGCAGTAGAGGGAGCAAACCCAAGAGCCGCAAGTGTAGTCCTCAGTGTGTCGTGCCACTCACGCGGTGCCTGGCGGAGACCGTAGACTGGTCGCCGGAGGCTCCACTGGGTGCCAGGAGGAAAAGACCCAGTGAAGCCAGGTGGGCGACGCAGCCAGATCTCCTCGTGCAGGCTGCCCTGCAAGAAAGCAGTGCTGAAGTCAAGAGAGTGCAGCTCGTAGTCGCGGTGAGCAGCTATGTGCAGCAGTACCCGAAGAGTGGTCATCTTCGGGGTGGGAGAGAAGGTCTGAAAGTAGTCAACTCCCTGCCGCTGACTGAAGCCACGAGCCACGTAACGCGCCTTGAAGATAGGCGGAGAACCAGGCGGTCGCTTCACCCTGAAAATCCACATGCCACTGACGATGTTCGCCCCAGGCGGGGGAACCTCGTCAACGTAGGTGCCTGTGGACTTCCAGGAAGCCATCTCTGTGTCCATAGCTGCCTGCCACTGAGAGGAGTAGGGACCCTCTATCGCCTCCGCGTAAGAGCGCGGAGTCGGGATGTCAAGTGCATCCGGGTCTCCCTCAGGGGTAAGCAGTACGGACACGAGATGAGGTGAAGCAGCAGCCAAACACTGGAACTCCTCCTGCCTGTCCTCAAGGACGTCCGTGCCAAGGGCACACTCACCCCCGACGGACGGAGGACAGACAGACTCAGACTCAACGACAAGACTAGCAGCGTAGTCTAGACGACAGCGAGCAGCAAAGTCGACGAGCTCAGCAACTAGGGCAGACGCAGCAGTGGACTCAAAGGAAGGGTCAGTGACGACAGTAGCAAGGAGACGCGTGACAGTAGGACTGGCAGCACGAAGAGAGTCCGACTCCGGGTCGGGAAGAGCAGGAAGAGAGGACTCAGGAGGAGAAGGCAAAGGGGCACGCAGAGGAGCAGTGGACGGACGCAGAGACATCCGGTGCGTGCCAGGGACAAGAGGAGGACGCTGACGCGAACCACGACCACTAGAGCGAGCAGGACGGAAAGGCGACGCAGGGCGAGACGCAGGCTCACGACGCTCAGCCAGACCTCCAGTAGGACCAGTGTAGGGAGAAGGAGCGGGCAGTGGGGAGGCCGGCTGTAACTGTAACTGTGACGGGACAGGCTGTGGACACTCTAAGGGAGGAGGAGGACCAGTAGAAGGCGGGAGACCAAGAACCTGCTGAAGGAGCGGAACGAAGTACGGCCGAGGCCGCGCGGCGACTCCAGACACGGCAAGGACAGCACCAGTACCCCCAGCGGCAGCACCAGCGCCAGCAGCACCTCCAGCTCCAGTACCTCCAGCAGCACCAGTAGCACCCCCAGCAGGACCGCCTCCAGGACCGACAGCAGTAGCCTCAGCGTCAACACCCTCAGCAGCTCCAGCTCCAGTCGTACCCGCAGGCCCAGCAGCTCCAGTACTCCCAGTACGAGCACCTCCGGGACCCGCGGCACCAGCACCCTCAGCAGCCGAAGAACCTCCAGCTCCAGCAGCACGCCTCCAGCGCCGGGCAAACCACTCGCGCAGCTCCTGTGGAGAGAGTGGCTCCCGCCGAGACGAAGCACCCGGAGAACCTCCAGGCTCAGCACCGCCAGACGCCACACGAGCAGGCCCAGCTCCCTCAGGGTCCGCACCCCCAGGCTCAGCACCTCCAGGCGTAGCACCCCTAGGCTCAGCACCCCCAGGCTCAGCACCCCCAGGCTCAGCACCCCCAGTAGTAGCACCCCCAGGCTCAGCACCCCCAGGCTCAGCACCCCCAGGAGTAGCACCCTCAGGCTCAGCACCCCCGGGCGTAGCACCCACACGCTCAGCACCCCCAGAGTCAGCACCCCCAGGCTCAGCACCCTCAGCAGCACCAGAGTCACCAGTAACCTCGACAGGCTCGACGGCGTCTACCTGGGACACACCTGAAGGGGCAGGACCCTGAGGGGGGAGGGGGTCTACCGGGGGGGGACCTGGCACAAGGAAGAGCGGTGGCGGGGGGAGGGACGGAGTGCGGTAGGGGAAGAGGCGGTAGTAGGGGACCGACTCGTCAAACATGACGTCCTGGGAGGACAGAACACGGCGAGAGGTGGGGTGGTAGAACTGCCACCCTGGCGCGTCAGGGGGGAAGCCAAGGAAGACGCAAGGAGCAGCACGAGGGGACAGCTTGTCCGCAGACAAGTCGCGGACAAACGCCCGAGATCCCCAGACACGGAACGCAGACGCATCGCCAACCTTCCCCGTCCACAGCAAAGTTGGGGAGGTCTCCGGCATGGAGACCCTGGGGTGAAGGTTGATCTGATGGGCCGCGTACCGAACTGCAAACGGCCACAGAAAATGGGGGGCAGCCGCATGCATCATGGACGTACGGGCGACGTCCATGACCATGCCAATGCGGCGCTCAGCAATCCCATTTTGCTGCGGAGAGTCCGGAAGCGTGAAGGTCTGGCGGATGCCTCGTGCACGACAGTAGGCTCGCAGAAGGCCAGAGGAGAACTCTCCACCTCTGTCAGAGTGCAGACGCAGAACAGGAAAGTCCGAGCCGAAGCTCTGCCTGAGCTGGAGACGAGCTGCGCGGATCCAGTCGATCAACACCTCAGTGACATCACCCTTGCTGCGCAAGGGGAAGACTGTGGTGTAACGCGAGTAGTCGTCAACCACCAGCAGGAAGTAGCGCTCGTGACCCTGTCCACGGACGCGGGCCGGGCCCCACACGTCCATGTGAAGCGTCTGCAGCGGGGCCTCTGTCGGAGGAAACTGGGAGGAGTGAGGGGCAGCCCGCTGCCGCCCCTCGACACAAGGGACGCAGGTAGGGCCTGGCCCCGGAGGAAGGGGAGGGAGGGACCGGGGAAGACCAGAGACAAGGACACGGGAGGCCATGCCTCGGAGACGAAGCAGGGAGGGGTGACCAAGGCGGTGGTGCCAGAGGAGAGTCTCGTGCGACAGGAGGCGACACGAACAGGGGGCAGACTCAGGACCAGACCTGGACGCTGCAGCAAACACCTGACCCGACGCAGCTACCTGACCAGACGCAGTGACTGGAGGAGACGCAGTGGTCAGTGTGTACAGGCTCGACCCCGGCCGACGTGTAAACGTGGCCAGGTGTCGGCCTGTCCGAGCGTCCGTGCAGTGGGTCACCCGCTGACTCGCAGGAGTGAACTGGTGAACCCCCGCATCCTGTAGGTCAGCACCACTCACCAAGTTCGTAGAGAACGAGGGGAGGTAAAGACCAGACAGGGTGCCAGAGGGGGCCGCCGGACACGGGAGGACCCCCAGAGGGGTCTGCCAGAGAGACTGCAACTGGCCGGCCAAGCGGCGTGAGTGTGGTGCGGTCTCGAAAGAAGGAGCGAGAAGCCCCCGAGTCAAGGGTGAAGGTGTGGGAGGCCGAAGCCGACGCAGTACCTGAGAGAGCAAACTCACCAGCACCTGAGGGAGCAGACACACGAGCACCTAGAGCAGCAGCCTCGCTAGCACCTAGAGCAGCAGCCTCACCAGTACCTAGAGCAGCAGTCGCAATGCCCGGGTCGGGCGGAAAACACCGGTAACAGTCACCCTCATCACTAATAGTCACAGCATACATGGCAGCAAGGATAGCATCAAAGTCAAGGTCAAAGACAGCTACACCCGCCCTAGACAGCTCGCCCCAGCGGGGGATCTCAGTGGCCTCAGGGAACTGGTGACACCAAGCGTCCGTCAGGCGGCCAAAGCAGCGCTGGGTGGAGTGCGCACCCCCGCACTACTCACCCGCGCGGTCGCCGGTGCGTAGGACGTAGGTGCACGGACCAGTACCCCCACCCCGCTGGCGTGCAGCGTACCACTCACGGAGCTGCTGAGGGGGGGGGATGTCACGAGTGCGCTGCTGCCGCTGCTGCTGCTGCTGCTGGCGCTGACCACTACCGGAGCCGACCCTCTGCGCAGCGCCACCCCGACCAGCTCCACCTCCTCCGCCGCCGCCTCCTCCACCGCCGCCACCTCCGCCACCTCCGCTCCCACCGCCACCGCCGCCGCCGCCTCCGCCTCCACTGCCGCCACCGACACCTCCACCCCCGCCACCACTCCCACCACCACCCCCACCCCCTCCACTGCCTCCACCGCCACCTCCGCCACCCCCGCCAACCCCTCCAGCACCCTTGCCCCCCTTGCCCTTGCCGGTGCGGCGTCTCCCACTCGGGGCAGACGCAGCGCCGACCGACTCGAAACCAACGAGGTCGGCCGCAGCAGCAGAGGCAACAGAGGGCAAAAGGGGGGAGGGGGAACACCCCTCAAAGACGGGGGTGCGAGGGTCACCACGAGAGGCTCCTACAGCGACTATGCTCTTCTCTGCTGCTAGGAGGGCCTTCTCGAGGAGGTCAACGGTGAGAGTGGTGGGGCAAACTGAGAGGAAGTGGTCCCTGACTACGCGAAGGGAGTCAGGGAGCCGGGTGACTATGTAGTAGATGTCATAATATATTTGATATATGTTCTATATAAGCGCATGTAGTTCTAGCTGTAGTGTAGTCACATTATTGTCCTGTGTGGTGGTGCACTACTCCTTGCATGCTTCTCCTCTATATGTACTTGTCATTCTATAGTTGAAACCCTTCTTGCTTGGACAACTCTCTCTTGGCTAGGTTAAACCCTAGCTCCTACTCCTAACTATGCATTCTAAGCCTAAACCTAGTTTCCTAGGTGCTTAGTAATTTGACATGGTATTAGAGTGTTTCGATCCTATGCCTACTACGCTTCCGCTCATGGGCCCCTCTGCCCGCTTTTCTGCCCGTCGGTTTTCTGCCCATCGATTTCGGATCCCGTCGGTTTTCTGCCCGTCGCGCGCCCCGGGCGCGCGTCGATTTTCTGCTCGTCGCGCGCCCCGGGCGTGCGGCGATTTCGTCCCCGTCGCGCGCCCCGGACGCGCGACGGTTTCCTGCCCGTCGCGCGCCCCGGGCGTGCGACGGTTCTCTGCCCGTCGCGCGCCCCGGGCGTGCGACGGTTTCTGCCCGTCGCGCGCCCTGGACGCGCGACGGGTTCTGCCCGCCAGCGCGCCCTGCTGTCGCCCGCGCACCCCCTACCCCGCCCCCCCGCCCCCCCCCTCCTTCCCCTTCATCTCCATGCTGCGCGTGCGGCAGTGGGGGGGAGGGTATGGGGGTGGCCTCTCTCCCACTGCTGCAGCTGCTGCTGAGGGGGGGAGGGTGTGGGGGGAGCCAAGGGAGTGTGGGGGGAGCTGGGGGTGGCGGGTGTGAGTAAGCTGCCCCTCCTCCTCTCTCTCCCACTGCTGCAGCTGCTGCTGAGGGGGGGAGGGTGTGGGGGGAGCCGAGGGAGTGTGGGGGAGCCGAGGGAGTGGCGCTAGTGTTGTAGAAGGGGGTGTGGGGCAATGGGGGAAGTTGAACGGAGGTAGTCGTCGTGTCGCCAGCAGCGCCAGTAGTCCGAGGCCCTCGTGCTCTCGGTAGCCCAGCGAGCCTGCTGCGCCAGTCGCCCGTGGGTCCGTTGCTCTTGCCGCTCCTCGTAGCCGCCGAGCCAGTTACTCCAGTAGTCCGGGGCGCTGTCCCGGTAGCCACTGTGCCAGCCGCTCCTGTCGCCCGTGTGTCTGCAGCTTCAGCCGCCGCCACGTATCTCCTCTCCTCTCACAGTTCCTCCTCCTCCTCCTCACTTCGCCTCTTCTTCTGCTGCGCCCTGCAGGGTGTACCACTTTAGGGGGTGTTCTGCACATGGCTATTCCTGCATGCACTTAGGGGGTGTGTCAGAATATATTTGATATATGTTCTATATAAGCGCATGTAGTTCTAGCTGTAGTGTAGTCACATTATTGTCCTGTGTTGTGGTGCACTACTCCTTGCATGCTTCTCCTCTATATGTACTTGTCATTCTATAGTTGAAACCCTTCTTGCTTGGACAACTCTCTCTTGGCTAGGTTAAACCCTAGCTCCTACTCCTAACTATGCATCCTAAGCCTAAACCTAGTTTCCTAGGTGCTTAGTAATTTGACAGTAGAGGGTGATGTACATGGGGGGGGGGGGTTCTTGGCGCAGAATTCAGCAGGAAGCGCAGCGCGGTAGCGAGTGTCACTAGTGCGGAGGTGCGTAATGAGGTCAGCGACTGTGGGAAAGGCAGCAAGGTCAGGGAAGAGGTACGGTAGCATGAGGCGGCTCAGTGCAGCAGTGGCAGGGGAGGAGTAGCGCGCAACTACAGCGTCGTACAAGGTGTGAGCACTCTTGTACTGGCTAAAGTGCGCACGCTCAGAGGTAGGCAGGTGGCGACGCACAGCAAGACGTGCAGCAGCATCACGTGTGGCTCACTGTGAGCGAACAGTGGCGTCGGCATCAGCAGCAGGGGCAGGAGAGGCACCAGAGGTGAGGTCAAAGAGGGAGAGACCGTCTGCCCTATCGCACTGTAGGAAAAGCTGCAGGTCATCTACCCAGACGTCAAAGTCAATGGCCCGACCCTCAGCGTCAAAAGCGAGGACACTAGGGGTAGCCATGACAGCAGTAGACTAGCAGCGCGAACAGTAGAGTAAGGGCAGTGCAGTGACAGAGGCGCTGCTCTTACCGGACAGGGCGGCTCGGGCGGCTCGGCGGCTCGGCGGGTCGGCAGCAACTGCGGCTCGGCGACTCGGCGACTCGGGCGGCTCGGGCGGCTCGGCGGTACGGCGGTGCGGCAGCAACTGCAGCTCGGCGGCTCGGCGACCCGGCGGCTCGGGCGGCTCAGGTGGCGCGGCGGCTCGGGCGGCTCGGGTGGATCGGGCGGCTCGGCAGTAGCTCGGCGGCGCCGGCGGCTCGGTGGTGACGGCGGGGCCGCGTGGGGACGGCGGCGGGGCCGGGTGGAGCGGCGGCGAGGCCGGGTGGAGCGGCGTCGGGGCCGGGTGAGGCGGCGCCGGGGCCGGGAAGGGCAGCTCCGGGGCCGCAGGGGTAGGCGACGGGACCAGCAGAGGCGGCGCCGAGGCAGGGAAGGGCGGCGCCGGGGCCGCAGGGGTAGGCGACGGGGCCGCGAGGGCGGCTAGGAGGGG
Organism: Closterium sp. Naga37s-1; assembly: GCA_947471745.1. NCBI lineage: Eukaryota > Viridiplantae > Streptophyta > Zygnematophyceae > Desmidiales > Closteriaceae > Closterium > Closterium sp. Naga37s-1. Next base: position 2,849,969 of record CANJKZ010000774.1, on the reverse strand, counting down.
GGGGGTCGCGAGGGCGGCTTGAAGAGGCCGCGAGGGCGGCTAGAAAGGGCCGCGAGGGCGGCTAGAAAGGGCCGCGAGGGCGGCGTGAAAGGGCCGCGAGGGCGGCGCGACACGAAGGAGCCGCGAGGGCGGCGGATCGAGGCCGCGAGGGCGGCGCGACGCGGCCGCTAGGGCGGCGCGACGTGAAGGGGCCGCGAGGGCGACGCGACGGGGCCGCAAGCGCGACGCGACGGGGCCGCTAAGGCGGCGCGACAGGGTCGAGAGAGGGGAGCGCGACTCGGGCAGTGGAGAGCGCGCTCCGGGCAGGAAAAAAAATGTGGTGGGCCCTAGGAACAGTTCCCACAGGGGAACCTGCTCGATACCATGAGAAACTGAACGAGAATGAATTGACTAAGGGAAAGTTGGGTACAAAATGTAAACCCTAGAAAACTGTACCCCATATGTGCTACCCCACTATAGCCTACAGTAGCTATGTCATATAAATCTGACAGAAAGATGAGCTTTTGCTTGCTGCAATGGAAAGTATGCTTGTGATTATGTGGGTTTGCGCAAGGTGTGCCATGGAACTGTGTCATCATGGCTCTCCTGGTCCTTCTGCACGGGTATGCGTATATTATAGTGTTCTATGTACGGGTGTTTGTGGGTAAGGTGCTTATTTTTGTGTGGGTGGGTGCAAGTGTTAGAATCTTAGGTGAGAATGGGTGACTAGGATACAAGGAAGGGTACAAGTAGAATGTCGAGAGAATTCTGTACCCCCTAAGGCTAAACCCACTATAGCCTAGACAAATGTAAACACATGAACTAAGCCTAGATATAACTAAGCATATATGTTTGACAGCAAGGTGAATTGCATATGATGTGCCTGACTGTCAATCAGCAAGAAGATCTGACTGTAACAAATTATTGAGGAGCTAGTTCATGAAAGAAAATGTCATATACCTAGAAAAAATCGGCTCCATTTCTGGGTTTAACGCGGATTACATGGGCTCCACAATACCATACAGTCCACCCTGTACCCAAGTCCATCCTCATTTCTTCTTTCTGGTTCATGCCTATCCACAAGCAGGTTGGGCAGCAGCTCCTATTGCCGTACATCTGCTCTGTTGAGTGCTCTCAGCCAGGGCTGGCGTTTCATTTTAAGCCTCCCTGATTCAGGGGAAAATTTCCCCCCTCTATTATGGGTGCATATATTCCACAGGTAGGCTACTCTGATTGCTCAGTGTTGAAAAGTAGTTAACTCTGATTGCTCAGGGTCGAGAATTGAACATCAATGTAGTAACGCGCACTGTGTTTAACGGGGAAAAAGGTTTAACTCCGCATGATCCCAACACAACGCGACATCATTGTCAAACATTATATGTTCATATTGTGTAGGCTATAGTGGGTTTAGCCTTAGGGGGTACAGCTTTGTTAGGGTTTCCTACTTGTATCCCCCTCCTACCTAGTTTCATCCATTCTCGTTCTATTCTGGATTCTAACATGGTATCACGAGCCTAGGTTGCTACCTAGGACCGCTTTCTACTATGGGCCCACTATTCCGCTAGAAGCGCCCTCGTGCGCCCTACCTTACGTGCGCCCTCGTGCGCCTTTCTCTGCTAGTGCGCCTTCGTGCGCCCTCGTGCGCCCTCGTGCGCCCTCGTGCGCCTTTCTCTGCTAGTGCGCCTTCGTGCGCCTTCGTGCGCCCTCGTGCGCCCTCGTGCGCCTTCGTGCGCCCTCGTGCGCCCTCGTGCGCCCTCGTGCGCCCTCGTGCGCCCTCGTGCGCCCTCGAGCGCCCTCGTGCGCCCTCGAGCCGCCCCTGCAGGTCCGTCAGGCCCCCGAGCCGCCTCTGCAGACCCGTCAGGCCCCCCCCGAGCCGCCTCTGCAGGCCCGTCAGGCCCGAGAGCCGCCCCTGCAGACTCGTCAGGCCCGCGCGCAGCCTCTGCCCGACCGCGCGCCGCCCCTGCAGGCTCTCGCCGCCCGCCGCGTCGCCCTGCCCGCGGCGTCGCCGCCTGCCCGCGGCGTCGTCACCTGCCCGCGACGTAGCCCCTGCCCGCGGCGTCGTCGCCTGCCCGCGGCGTCGTCGCCTGCCCGCGGCGTCGTCGCCTGCCCGCGGCGTCGTCGCCTGCCCGCGGCGTCGTCACCTGCTCGCCGCGTCGCCCTGCCCGCGGCGTCGCCACCTGCTCGCGGCGTCGCCCTGCTCGCGGCGTCGTCACCTGCTCGCCGCGTCGCCCTGCCCGCCGCGTCGCCCTGCTCGCGGCGTCGTCACCTGCTCGCCGTGTCGCCCTGCCCGCGGCGTCGTCACCTTCCCGCCACGTCGCCCTGCCCGCGGCGTCGCCACCTGCCCGCCGCGTCGCCCTGCTCGCCGCGTCGCCCTGACCTAATCCGCGCCTGGCCTCTGGAGCAGCCGCCCCTGCAGCAGCCGCCCCTGGCCACTGGAGCAGCCGCCACTGCAGGAGCCGCCCCTCGCCCCTGGAGCAGCCGCCCCTGCAGCAGCCGCCCCTGGCCCCTGGAGCAACCACCGCTGCAGCAGCCGCCCCTGGCCCCTGAAGCAGCCGCCACTGCAGCAGCCGCCCCTGGCACCTGGAGCAGCTGCCGTCGCGGCCCGGCCTCGCCGTGCAGCAGCTGCCGCGGAGCTCCCTGCTGCGGCCCGGCCCCGCCCTGCAGTTGTAGCGGCCCCGCTGTCGCCACCGTCTTGCGCCTGCCGCGCCGACCACTGGTGAGCATTGCCCTGCCAGCACTGCTACCGCTGCTACTGCTGCTACTGCCTTTTCTACTCCCACTGCTACTGCTCCTGCTGTTACTGCTGTTACTCCCGCTACTGCTACTATTGCTGCTTCTGGCGTGGCCAGATGCAGCTCCAGGGCCGTGCGCGTAAGTCCCTCACGCCCCAGCAGCTTCGTGAGTGGTACGCTAGTTGGGGCTGTCGGGGTGGCCGTAGTGGTAGTCGCTCTGGAGTGGGTCGGTCGGGAGCTTCTGGTAGTGGACAGGTGCAGCTGCCGTGTCCTCTTTCGCCCCAGCAGCTTCGTGCGTGGTACGCTAGTTGGGGCTGTCGGGGTGGCCGTTGTGGTAGTCGCTCTGGAGTGCGTCGTTCGGGAGCTTCTGGTAGTGGACAGGTGCAGCTGCCGTGTCCTGTGAGTGAGGCTGCCGCTCTAGGTGCTAGTGCGTCTGTTGCCCTAGGTGCTGGTGAGGCTACCACTCCCGGTACTCGCGTGTCTTTGCTACCCCAGGTGCTGGTGAGGCTGCTGCTCTAGGTGCTAGTGAGTCTGCGCCCCCTGGTACTGAGTCGACTGAGGCACTGCACACCTTCACTCTGGACTCAGGTGCTTCTCGCTGTTTCTTTCGTGACCGCACTGCCCTTGAGCCGCTTGCTCGGCCAGTTGCTGTCTCCCTCGCTGAACCCTCTGGGGGTCCGGTCATTGCGACCTCCTCCACTGTCCTTCCTTGTCCTGCGGTCCCGTCGGGCACACTGTCAGGTCTCCACCTCCCCTCGTTCTCTACGAACTTGGTGGCAGGTTGTGCGCTCCAGGACGGAGGTGTTCACCAGTTCACCCCTGCCTACGAGCGCGTGACACACTGCACGTGTGCTCGGACGGGCCGTCACCTGGCTACCTTCACTCGGCAGCCGGGGTCGGACCTGTACACACTGACCACTGAGTCCCCTCAGGTAGCTGCGTCTGCGTCAGGTCAGCTGTCGGCCCCCTGCTCGTGTCGCTCTCTGGCGCACGAGACCGTCCTCTGGCACCACCGACTTGGTCACCCGTCCGTGCAGCGCCTTCGTGCCATGCACAAACGGTACCTTGTCTCTGGTCTTCCCAGGGTTCTCCCTCCCCTCCCACCCTCGCCTGCTCCTCCCTGTCTTCCCTGTGTCGAGGGGCGGCAGCGCGCCGCTCCTCACTCCTCCTCGTTTCCCCCGACGACTTCTCCCTTGCAGACGCTCCGCATGGACGTGTGGGGCCCAGCCCGCGTCCGTGGTCAGGGTCAGGAGAGGTACTTCCTGATAGTTGTTGACGACTACTCGCGCTACACCACGGTCTTCCCCTTGCGCACCAAGGGTGAGGTCCCTGATGTTTTGATCCCTTGGATCAGCGCTTCTCGTCTCCAGCTCAGCGAGCGTTTCCACTCGGACTTTCCTGTCCTGCGCTTGCACTCTGACAGAGGTGGTGAGTTCTCCTCCGACCTCTTGGCAGCCTACTGTGCGGAGCACGGCATCCGCCAGTCGTTCACGCTTCCGGCCTCTCCACAGCAGAATGGGGTTGCTGAGCGCCGCATTGGCTTGGTCATGGAGGTCGCTCGTACCTCCTTGATCCATGCGGCTGCCCCCCACTTTCTGTGGCCGTTTGCAGTCCGATACGCTGCGCATCAGCTCAACCTCTGGCCCCGTGTCTCTGTTCCAGAGACTTCGCCGACACTGCGTTGGACAGGAGAGGTTGGCGATGCGTCACGCTTTCGGGTCTGGGGATCTCGAGCCTTTGTTCGCGATACGTCCGCTGACAAGCTCTCCTCCCGCGCTGTTCCTTGTGTCTTCCTTGGCTTTGTCCCGGACGCGTCTGGTTGGCAGTTTTACCACCCCACCTCGCGCCGTGTCCTGCCTTCTCAGGACGTCACTTTCGACGAGTCCGTCCCCTACTACCGCCTCTTCCCCTACCGCACTGCCCCGCTTCCCCCCCCGCCTCTCTTCCTCGCGCCAGGTGCTGCTGTGGTAGACCCCCTCCCCCCTCAGGGTGCCGCTCCCTCAGGTGTGTCCCAGGTAGACCCGGTTGAGCCTGTCGAGGTAGCTGTCGACTCTCGTCCTGCTAGGGGTGCTGAGCCTGAGGGTGCTGAGCCTGAGCGTGCGGAGCCTGGGGGTGCGGAGCCTGGGGGTGCGGAGCCTGGGGTTGCGGAGTCTGGGGGTGCGGAGCCTGGGGTTGCGGAGTCTGGGGGTGCTGAGCCTGGGGGTGCGGAGCCTGCGGGTGCTGAGTCTGGGGGTGCTGAGTCTGGAGGTACTGAGCCTGGGAGTGCTACACCTGGAGGAGCTCTCTCCTCACAGCAGCTGCGTGAGTGGTACTTACAGTACTGCAGCCTCAGGAGAGGTGCTTCTGGAGCCAGGAGTACTGCTGGAGCTGGTGCTAGTGCTTCCCCTCCTAGGCGGGAGCTGCCCTCTCCCCAGCGACTCCGAGAGTGGTACGCACGGCGCTGCAGTCTTCGTAGTGTCGCTCCTAGTGTCGCGGACCCAGCTGCTGGAGGTTCTGCTGCTGGCGGTGCTTCTGGCGCTGCTGGAGGTGCTGCTGGTGCTGGAGCTGCTGGTGCTGCTGACGCTGCTGGAGGTGCTGCTGGTGCTGGTGGTACTGCTGGTGCTGCTGGAACTGCTGGAGGTGCTGCTGGTGCTGGGGCTACTGGAGCTGCTGGAGGTGCTGCTTCTTCTGGAGGTGCTGCTGGTGCTGCGGACTCTGGAGTTGGAGCTGCTGCTGGTGCTGAGGACCCGGGCGTTGGAGCTGCTGCTGGTGCTGCGGACCCGGGCGTTGGAGTTGCTGCTGGTGCTGCGGACCCTGGAGTCGGAGCTGCTGCTGGTGCTGAGGACCCTGGAGGTGGAGCTGCTGCTGGTGCTGAGGACCCTGGCGCTGGTGTCTCTGCTGGTTCTGGAGACGCTGCGCGGCCGCGGCCGTACTTCGTTCCGCTCCTTCAGCAGGTTCTTGGTCAGCCTCCTCCTCCTTGTCCTCCTCCCTCCTTAGAGTGTCCTCCGTCTGTCCAGTCGCAGTCACAGTTACCGTCTGCCTCCCCTCTCCCTGGTCCTTCTCCTTACACTGGTCCGACTGGAGGTCTTACGGAGCGTCGTGAGCTTGAGTCTCGTCCTGCGTCGCCTGAGTCTCGTCGAGCGTCGCCTGTTCGTGCTGCTCACACTGGTCGTCGCGTCCCGCGTCAGCGTCCTCCTGCTGTCCCAGGCACTCACCAGATGGCGCTTCGTCCTTCCACTGCTCCCCAGCGTGTCCCTCTCCCGGCTCCTCCTGTGTCCTCTCTTCCTGCTCTTGCTGACCCTGAGTCTGACTCTCTTCGTGCTGCCAGTCCTACTGTCACGCGTCTCCTGGCTACTGTTGTCACTGACCCTTCCTTTGAGTCCACTGCTGCGTCTGCCTTAGTTGCCGAGCTTGTCGACTTTGCTGCCACTTGTCGTCTAGACTACGCCGCTAGCCTAGTTGCTGAGTCTGAGTCTGTTTGTCCTCCGTCCCTCGGGGGTGAGTGTGCTCTTGGCACGGACGTCCTTGAGGACAGGCAGGAGGAGTTTGAGTGCTTTGCCGCTGCTTTACCTCATCTCGTGTCCATGCTAGTTGCCCCTGAGGGAGACCCGGATGCACCAGACATCCCGACTCCGCGCTCTTACGTAGAGGCGATAGAGGGTCCCTACTCCTCTCAGTGGCAGACAGCCATGGACGCAGAGATGGCTTCCTGGAAGTCCACAGGCACCTACGCCGACGAGGTTCCCCCACCTGGGGCGAACATCGTCAGTGGCATGTGGATTTTCAGGGTGAAGTGGCCGCCGGGTTCTCCGCCTGTCTTCAAGGCGCGTTACGTTGCACGAGGCTTCAGTCAGCGAGAGGGAGTTGACTTCTTCCAGACCTTCTCCCCGACCCCGAAGATGACCACTCTTCGGGTTCTGCTGCACGTCGCCGCTCAGCGTGACTACGAGCTCCACTCTCTTGACTTCAGCACTGCTTTCCTACAGGGCAGCATGCACGAGGAGATCTGGCTGCGCCGCCCACCTGGCTTCACTGGGTCGTTCCCTCCTGGTACCGAGTGGAGCCTCCGACGGCCTGTCTACGGTCTCCGACAGGCGCCACGTGAGTGGCACGACACACTGAGGACTACACTTGCGGCTCTTGGGTTCGCTCCTTCTACTGCTGACCCGTCGCTGTTTCTACGCACCGACACCTCGCTGCCGCCGTTCTACATCCTCGTGTACGTCGACGACTTGGTCTTTGCCACTGCAGACACTGCGGCACTCGCCCACGTGAAGTCGGAGCTGCAGAAGAGACACACGTGCACAGACCTGGGTGAACTGACAAGCTATCTTGGCTTGCGGATCACCCGGGACAGAGCACGGCGCACCATCACCTTGACTCAGTCACACATGGTGCAGCAGGTCCTTCAGCGCTTCCGCTTCACGTACTCCTCGCCTCAGCCCACTCCTCTGCCTACCGGTCACTCGCTCTCAGCTCTGCCTTCGGATGAGTCCGTAGAGCCGAGTGGCCCGTTTCCAGAGCTTGTGGGCTGCCTCATGTACCTGATGACCTGCACTCGACCTGACCTTGCATACCCTCTTAGCATCCTTGCACGCTATGTCGCTCCTGGCCGTCACCGGAAGGAGCACATGGATGCCGCTAAGAGGGTGTTGCGCTACTTGTGCAGTACGTCGGGCATGGGGCTAGTGCTTGGAGGACGAGACCGAGTTGTACTCACTGGGCACTCAGACGCGTCTTGGGCTGACGACCAGGCTACTCAGCGGTCGTCTCAGGGTTACACCTTCAGCCTTGGCTCTGGTTCAGTTTCTTGGCGTTCTACACGCTCGTCTTCTGTTCTCAGCTCCAGTTGTGAGGCTGAGATCTACGCCACAGCCATGGCTGCACAGGAGTTACGCTGGCTCACCTACCTGCTGACCGACTTGGGAGAGCGGCCTCGTTCTCCTCCAGTGCTGTACGTCGACAACAAGGCTGCCATTGCCTTGTGTGAGGAGCACAGACTGGAGCACAGAACGAAGCATATCGCTCTGCGCTACTTCCTTGCTCGAGAGCTGCAGCAGCGCGGTCAGCTTCGTCTGCGTTACGTGGCCACTCGGGCCAACACTGCTGATGTGTTCACCAAGGCGCTTCAGCCTTGTGACCATCAGCGCTTCTGTACTGTTCTAGGCCTCGTGCCTACTGGGCCTCACTTGCTTACTTCTTGACTCTGCTTGTATTGTGATCTCTATATATATACCTGCTTGTTTACTCTTGCTAGGTTGTGATCACTGTATCTCTTGTTATACTATCAACCTGCATGTGAACTGGTCTTGTGACCACTTGCTTGTGCTCAGAATTTGTGTGGTTTCCTTGAGATCCACCCTGAGCTTGCTTTGCTTTGCTTTGACTGGTCTTGTGACCATCTGGTTGTCTCCCACTTAGCCTATGGGGGTGTGTCAAACATTATATGTTCATATTGTGTAGGCTATAGTGGGTTTAGCCTTAGGGGGTACAGCTTTGTTAGGGTTTCCTACTTGTATCCCCCTCCTACCTAGTTTCATCCATTCTCGTTCTATTCTGGATTCTAACAATCATTTCATGCACACCTTGTGGGCGTTACTTTCTCACCCTTAACTTCTCTAAATGGTTTTTCTCCACACGTTTTAGCGCGGGGAAGAAACGAGCAATTTCGGTCCACCAAACAGTTCGGTACCATAGATGTGCCAAGATTTCCTATTCGCTGATTACCCGCAATTCGCCAACATCATTGTGCGAAACGCAAAAAATGTGTTGGTAACTTCACGCACACGCAATTGCGACAATACAACTGACATCGTCGAATTCTGTGAAACTAATATACGTAGAGTGTATTCACCTGTCAGACATGTTGCCGCGCGCTGCTCACGCTCTGGCTGTACTGCGACCAGTCCGAAGGCGGGGTTATTGGAAAGAAATTTCCGAGAAACTTCGTTCCGATAAGGTCAAATTCAGAGTCCACATAACGCGTACTCTACATTGACAGAGTCAGTAAGAACACTACTCTGAGCCTAGATACAATATTTCAGGGTTCGCTAAAGCACTATTCTGAATGGATCAGTGTTCACAAGTCAGAAATTCTGAAATTGCAGGGACCACCAGGTGAGAAGCCTGTAATCACCCTGAAATCAGGGCAATTACCCTGATAAAATCAGCCCTGCTCTCAGCCCCTCTTCTAGTCACTTTTTGTGTTGTTAGATGCTAGAATAAACGAAGTTTTTCTGTGGCAGTAGCTTATTCTGCTTCTTCTAGTGGACCGAATAATATAGGCATGGAAAGTTCAGGCCACGGTTGGCTGTAAGGAAATGTATTATGTATGTCCACAATGTTATTGTGCTTTTGCATTTTCGTTACCCAGGATATACTTGTACCGGAGCGAGTAATACAGCCCAAAGCTCACGTCCGAGAATATCCTGGAGTTCCAGCGCGGTTAATAATTGGTCCAAAGCGGTACAAGGGCAAACGGTATGGTATAAGTGCATGTTGATACTTGGTTGAGTGCGTTTTCATGTGAGAAATTCGAGGTACAGCGCGTTTTTTAGCATTTGAGCAGGGTTCTGTGAGTTTGAGTGTCGCGAATCGACGACACACAGCTGGATCCTGATCCTCGTACTTCATCCCACCCACTCGTCAAATTCCCTAGGTTCGAGATTCTGGAGCAAGCATAGATATTTGGGATTCTCCCGCTTCATGACCATGTGAGCCTAGATTTCTCCAACTATTTCCATACTTATAGCTCGTGCTTCTGCTATATGGCTCTTCCTTTGTAGCGCGCCACGTGGCTGCACGGCGCTCTCCCGCAATGGCAAACGAGAGCGAGGGAGCGGCTCCTACAAGAACCGAGAGTACGCTCACCGTCATTGGTCCAGCTGGCAAGTCGTTATCTGACGCGAAAATCACGCACGTTATCTTCGACCTGGATGGCACGCTGATTGACACTGGTAGGGACTCCCTTGAGCCACCCTTGAGTAGGCAGACCCTGGAGTAGGTTCGTGGGACTATTAATGGCCACTGGTTGAGCACATTCCCTTGAGTTAGCCGACCCGCTTTCCTGCTCGCATTCCCCCCCATCTGTTTAAGACGTTGATCGGCGCTGGTAGGACACACTACCCTGAATAACCCTCGAGTCGCAGTCGACCTTGGATTTCATGTGACTTTTGAGTCGACGCATCTGCATCAGATGAAAACGGAAGCCGTTAGAGAACTGGTAGAGAAAAAACGGCGACGGCTACATATATTTGCGACCATTACCCCTTCTATGAAGTACAAAGCGTTAGGCTGGTAGCGCAGGTGGCAAGGTTGCTCTTTGCCACGTCAGCCATCTCCAGAGCCACATGGCAAGGCATGGACGGGCGAGTGAGTGGGAGGAGGAGCGCATTGGGAATGATTGTGCTCGTGCTGCTCCCTGTCTGTCTACCCCTCATCCTTCCCCCAGAGAGTGCAGTGACGGAGGTGGCAAGGATGCTGGTGGAGCGGTATGGCAAGACGTGGACGGGCGAAGGCGCGGAGGATCGAATCGGCAAGCACGCGTCTGTCCATGTCTCGACTGATTGTGCTCATTTCCCCTTGTCCCCCTTCCTCCCTCCCCCCCTCCTCCCTTCCAGAGAGTGCGGTGACGGAGATGGCAAGGATGCTGGTGGAGCGATACGACAAGACGTGGACGGGCGAGGGCGCAGAGGAGAGTATGGCAGACAGGTAGCTCAACTGATTGTGCTCACACTGCTCATTGTCTCCCCCCTCTCACCCTCTAAACACCAGAGAGTGCGGTGACGGAGGTGGCAAGGATACTGGTGGAGCGATACGGCAAGACGTGGACGGGCGAAGGCGCGGAGGATCGAATTGGCAAGCACGTGTCTGTCCATGTCTTGACTGATTGTGCTCATTTCCCCTTGTCCCCCTTCCTCCCTCCCACCCTCCTCCCTTCCAGAGAGTGCGGTGACGGAGGTGGCAAGGATACTGGTGGAGCGATACGACAGGACGTGGACGGGCGAGGGTGCGGAGGATCGAATCGGCAAGCGGCCGATTGACGGTGCTCGTGCCACAGTGCGGCGATACGGGCTACCTTGCAGTGCGGAGGAACTACTAGAGCAAAGCCACGTGCTGGTGGAGGAGAGGTGAGTCAATCAGGGGATTGTGTGGGATGCACATAGGGAAGGGGGCGTATTGGCAAGCGGCCGATTGATGGCACTCGTGCCACGGTGCAGCAATATGGGCTACCTTGCACCCCGGAGGAGTTGCTAGAGCAGAGCAACGTGCTGGTGGAGGAGAGGTGAGATGTGTGGACGTGGCGCATGGGGACTGTGTGGGTTGCATGGGAAACGGGGAGTGGGTGGGGTGCATGGGGGATGGGTCGTGCCACGGTGCAGCGATACGGGCTGCCTTGCACCCCGGAGGAGTTGCTAGAGCAGAGCAACGTGCTGGTGGAAGAGAGGTAAGATGTGTGTGATGGGAGGATATGGGGAAGGAAACATGTTGTGCAGCAAGTATGTCCCAGAGGGTAGATTCTCACTTTCAGTCTTAGAGGTCGTGGGTTCAATTCTCAGCAGCTGCACTAGCCCTTCTCCTTATGCCCCACATTACATGTCCACACTCCACCACACTCCACCACAGTGAAGTGTGGTCACAGTTGGCATTGCCACCTGTCCACTCATCCCACACTCACCTTGCTGGCCTCTATGGTGTGCCATATGCTGTTATGTGGGCTGTTGTTCTAGCCTGGCCCACATGTGCAACATGTGGCCTCACTTGCTAGCTTGGCAAGGTTGGCTAGCCTTGCCCTCAGCATTGAGGTGCTGCAGCTAGCCTCAAGAGTTCAACCACATATATGTGGCTTCCCACTTCACTAGGAATTATCCTTGGATAAAGACCTTGCTCTAGTCTTTAAGACTTATACCATTTTCTTGCTAAAGATATTTCTTCTTCCTATCGTGCCATAAGTTCACCGATCCATTTTCTTCATGCTATCAGAGCTAGGCTTCTAGCTTTGTGAACGTCGCACACTTGATGGCTCAAGTTGAGACGCCTCTCGGTCTGCACACCCTTCCTATCTTGGAACCGGATGGTTCCAACTTCATTCCATGGAAGAAAAAGATATGTTACATCTTCAATGTCCTTGGGCTGATCTCCCTTCTTGGAGATCCCAAGGTTGCTGCTCGCCCTTCCATTTCCTCTTCCACAACCAGCAGTGGAGATGCTACTGAAGGCAACAATGGTGCAACCCTTAAAACAACCCATTCGATTGCGTCGCTGCCGGATGAAGAAAAAGAGGAGCATACGTACTATCTTCTCATGTCAGCCGTCCATCCTCAGCTCTCGCTAACACTTGCTCAAGCCAACACGACGAAGGATATGTGGGGATGCATCATGGCGCGGTTTGACTGCATGGGTAACCATGCACAAGTGGCTCTCCTCCGAGATCTCATCACTACACGGATGGACCCAACAATGAGTCTTCGCTCCTACTTCGATCGAGTTGAAAATCTCACGCACCAACTCAAATCTGCCGGCTTCGAGCTACCATCTTGGGTGGTGGTAATCTCCATCATTCTCAATCTGCCGGACTCCTTCAAGACTCTCACAGAAACTATTTGCACCGTGAAAGACATAAAGTCTATGACGGTTGAATACCTGCAGTCATGAGTCATGACTACCCGATGCCGATTGGGAGCGGTCACAATCTGGTACAAGCCGCAACATGGAAGGTGCATACAACCCCATTCCCAGCCCTCCCACCCTATTCGCTCCGGTTCCCGCCAGTCCCCTACTTGCCGCTACTGCAAGAAAACCGGCCACACCATTGACGAATGCTTCAAGTTGAAGAAGAAGAAAGAGCTCGAAGAAAGCTCTCGACGGGAGAAATCTGTCATCCAGCCTTCGGTGCATGTGTCAACAAGCTCCTCCGCCGACATCCCTTCGATCTCCACAACACCTACTGCCCCATCAGCCCCTCAGTCCGTACCTGATTCCCGGTACGTTGACATTGCTTTCAGCACCAGCCACCGCCCCTTCCTCCCCCACCTGGACTCCTCTCGTCGCTGCTGTCTTCATCTTCACCATCCTCCTCCTCCTCCTCCTCTTCCCTTATGGTGCTCCCTACGCATTGGCACTCATAGCCTCTTCCTCAAACATGATCCGGACTTCTTCCTGGCTGGTGGACGGCGGCGCATCTTCCCATATATGCTCCGATCGCTCGTTGTTTTCATCTCTCCGGCAGCCAACTGATGATATTATCGTACGTTTTGGTGGTGGAGAAACTTACAAAGTCTTGGGAGTCGGCACGGTGGTGGCTACTCTTCGCTCACAAACCTCGGAAACCACCATCCAGCTAGACAACGTTCTGCTTCTCCCTTCATCGGTTCACAACCTCCTCTCGGTTCGTGCACTTGGAGCTGCCGGCATTGCCGTTTCCTTCCCCACTGCAGGGCGGGTTGAGCTCAAAACTGTTGCGGCTCATATCGGCGAGGGCTTTACCCGCAACAATCTGTTTTATCTTCAGCTGCATCATGGGAGCAGTGCCGCCCCCCCCATCAACCCCACGGCATGTCCAGTCTCCACCACCACCTCCTCATACCTTTGGCATCGCCGTTTCGGGCATCTTAACATGCGGGACCTGTCAACACTTCATAGGCAGTAGCTGGTCACCGGTCTTAACCTCTCCTCCTCCTCGATTCCCCAATGCATCTCGTGCTATCGTGGGAAACAAACGCGTCAACCATTTGGCGTGTCCCATTCTCGCACCACAGCACCGCTCCAACTCATTCATTCGGATATTGCTGGACCATTTTCATATGGAACTACCATTGGAGGCGCTCGCTACCTTCTCACCTTCATCGATGACTATTCCCGCCACATTACCGTGTATCTCCTACGCCATCGTTCAGAGGCATTTTCATGCTTCAAAGATTACGTCACTCGGGTGCACAATATGCATTCCCCAAGGACCATCAAAGCGTTTCGCTCCGATGGTGCCTTGGAGTTCAATTCCGACGCTTTCACTTCATTCCTTAAAGCTCATGGCATCGCTCGACACCGCTCTACGTCGTACACACCCGAGCAAAATGGAGTTGCTGAACGCGCCAACCGGACTATACTTGAGATGGTCCGTTCCATGCTTCATGACGCACACATGGACAAAGGATGGTGGGGTGAAGCCGCTCTCACTGCTGCCTATCTCCGAAATCATGCCATTAGTCAGGGTGGTTCAACTTCTAAGACTCCCATAGAACTATGGACCGGTGCACGTCCAGACGTGTCACACCTCCGCATCTTCGGTTCACCCGTTTCAGTCCTCATTCCTCCGCAACGGCGCTCTAAGCTCGACGCCCGAAGCACGGCCGGCATCATGGTTGGGTATGGTCATCTTGACGGCACCAAGGCTTATCGCATCTATATCCCATCTCAGCACCGTGTCACACTTTCTCGTGATGTCATCTTCATGGAGCACTCTTCGCCACCTTCCGATGACCCTCGAGAACCTCCATCGTCATCTCCACCACCCATATCATCATCTCCACCTCCTCCCCCACCCCCTTCCCTCTCAGCCCCAACCTCCCCTCCCTCTCCTTCACCACCCATGCCCTCTTCCACCACCCTCCTCCCACCATCTCCAACTCTGCCCGCACCAGCCACCTCTTCTCCTCCTCCTTTGTTTTCCAACCTTCCTCTGCCCTCGACGCCGCAAGACTTCCGCCTTCCATCCCTCTCCTCTCCTTCTTCAGCTCGTCCTCCTCCTTGCACCTCTAGTTCCTCACCACCATCCCCTTCAGCTCCTTCCACTCTTTCACTTTTCTCACTGCTCAAGGTCTTACCGTCTCCTTCTGAACCCATTGACTTCACCCTTCCTCCTCTTTCCAAGACATCCGCTAATGCCGCCCTTCATCATCATTACGAACCTCAAACCATTCATGAGGCCTGCACCGGCCCTGATGTTGCTGAATGGATCAAGGCTGCTGATGCGGAACTCGCTGCCCTGCACGCTAATGACACTTACAGCGTTGTTCCTCGACCACCCAAGTGTAAGCCGATTCCATGCAAATGGATTTTCAAGGTCAAGGAGCATGCTGATGGTTCTATTGAACGTCGCAAGGCCCGCCTTGTTGTCAAAGGTTTCAAACAACGCGACGGTGTTGATTTCCATGACACCTTTGCTCCTACCGTCCGCTTCGCCACCCTCCGCCTCTTCCTCACCATTGCTGCCGCTTTCGACCTGGAAGTCCATCAGCTGGACATTTCCAACACCTTCCTCAACGGCACTCTTGATGAAATTCTCTACATGATGCAGCCTCCCGGTTATGAGCTTCCGGCGGTCCATGGTGTTGAGCAAGTTTGTCTCTTGCACAAACCGTTGTACGGGTTGAAGCAAGCGCCGTGGTGCTAGTACCGCAAACTTCGTAAAGAGCTTGCTGCCTTTTGCCTTTTTGCTGCCCGTGCGGACCCCGGCCTCTTCATTGCTCCTCCTCAATCTCCTTATCGGCCTACAGCTGCATTCTTCTTCATGCTTCTCGTCTATGTTGACGACCTCATCATTCTTTCCTCCTCCTCTTCTCTTCTTTCCTCCTTCAAGCGTGCCCTTTCATCTCGCTTCAAGCTTCGTGACCTCGGTCCTCTTTCCTACTACCTTGGCTTTCACATCACTCGTGATCGGACCTCCCGCACTCTCCACCTTCATCAATCCAAATTCATCACCTCCATCTTAGACACCTACTCATTCACTCCACTTAACCCTGCTGCCACCCCCATGGACACCAAGTTTCAGCTGCCCGTGACTTCCTCCCCACACTCCTCCTCCTTTCCTTACACCTCGTTTGTCGGATCCATCATGAATGCCATGGTGGGTTCCCGTCCCGACCTCGCATATAGCGCTGGAGTTCTTGCTTGTCACCTTCATGATTGGTCTACTCCTCACGTCTCGGCTGCCAAACGCGTTGCTCGCTACTTGAAAGGGACTACCTCGCTCGGGCTTCTCCTTGGCGGCATTCCCAACGCCCTTGAACTTCATGGGTGGTGTGACGCCTCTTGGGGACCGAAGGGAGAGCTCCGACGCTCCGTTACGTGCTACTTGTTCTTCCTCGGTCCGTCACTCATCTCTTGGCAGTCCAAACGTCAAGCTGTCGTCGCTACCTCTTCCTGTGAAGCTGAATATTATTCTCTGGGCGCCGCGGTGCATGAGGCATTATGGCTTCGATCCCTCCTTACTGCACTTGGACTTCCCCCAACCGGCTCCACCTGCATCTCGTGTGATAACAATAGTGCCATCATTCTGGCCAAAGACGACGGCGTCTTTCATCCCAAGGCCAAGCACATCGACATCAAGCACCATTTCATTCGTGATCATGTTGTTGACCACTCCGTCACCCTTCTCTATGTTCCTACTCAAGACAACCTCGCTGACATTGGCATCAAGCCTTTGCCCCGTGACCCTTTTCTTCACATCCGTGATCTTCTCGGTCTCACCCATTTCTCCGCTTGAAGGACCCTACCCCGGGGACATCCTTGAGGGGGGGTGTTGTGCAGCAAGTATGTCCCAGAGGGTAGATTCTCACCTTCAGTCTTAGAGGTCGTGGGTTCAATTCTCAGCAGCTGCACTTTCCCTTCTCCTTATGCCGCACATTACATGTCCACACTCCACCAAACTCCACCACAGTGAAGTGTGGTCACAGTTGGCATTGCCACCTGTCCACTCATCCCACTCACCTTCTGGCCTCTATGGTGTGCCATATGCTGTTATGTGGGCTGTTGTTCCAGCCTGGCCCACATGTGCAACATGTGGCCTCACTTGCTAGCTTGGCAAGGTTGGCTAGCCTTGCCCTCAGCATTGAGGTGCTACAGCTAGCCTCTGTTATAGTCACAATAGGCTTGAATGTGCCTAAAACGAAAGATAGAGAGCACAGACGGATTTCTGCACAGCGGCTTCAAACGTTGATAGCGTTCTGCTCACAGCTGCAAATGACTTGATTCAAATTGGATCTGGAGCGTCTTCACGTTGTCTACAATTAGCAATTTAGATTGCACGATTTGATAAAGAATTGACGACACAGCGTCGGTTTGAACGAACGGTACTATGGCAGCCACTATAGTCTTAGAACACAAGATAGGAAGAGTTACGAGTTGGGAATGACTCCCAGCTCCTACAAACCCCAAGAGCCGAGGTACAGTGATGTGGAACAGTGCCACACTGTCCCCAACCACGAAGGGTCTCGAAACTACCCTTCACTAGGGCCTACACCAAGTGAAATGTTACACTACACAAAGTAATGTAACTATCTTCAATATCTTGAGGTGTACCCTTTTGGCAAGCTTCGAAATCACTTGAGGCTTGACACCAAGGCTCGGGCTCTTCATCACAAACTCATCCTTGAGTTCTTGATGGGTCTGCTGCACACACCTGCGACACGCCGAACGTTCGACACAGGACAAAATAGAAACCGCGCACGACAAAATAAAAACCGCGCGCGAGACACAAACGACCGCGTAACACGCGTCTAGCGATAACTCGCTATTGACTCGACACACACACTCGACATCATGACTCAACATTCACACACAATTATAAGCATGAAATATATATTATCCCATGCCCTCATACCATTCCATACACACACACATTCACGCACACGGACAACAAGCCGAGTGCAAACCGTAGGGTTGCACCAACAAACTCCCCCTCGGATTGTTGGCCTTAAGATATGTTGCTCTCTCAGTTCAGAGCCATCCCAGCCAGCTTGCAACACTTCCAATGCTGCTGCTCCACCAGCCTCTTGGTCATCATGTCAGCCGGCTGCCCCGTGGTCTTCACGTAGCGCAACTCAACTTCACCCGCGGTTACCATGCTCCTCGTCCAATGCCACTTCACCCTCATGTGCTTCGTGAGTCCATGCAACACAGGGTTCTTAGCAAGAGCAATGGCACCCTGGCTGTCACAGTACAGTGGGGTAGGTCCTTGCTGCTCCTCCCCCAATTCAGCCAACAAACGCCGCTGCCACACAATCTCCCGTACGGCACGGAAGAGTGCCATGTACTCGGACTCCACCGAGCTCAAAGCTTGGTCAACCTGCTTCTTGCTCTCCCAAGCAGTTGGGCCTCCACCAACACAGCATATGAAGCCTCCCACACTTGTCATGTCCTCTGGTTCTGATGCATATGAAGCATCCGAGTAGGCGGTGAGGAACAAACGCCCGGGTTCAACACCATCCGCGCCCTTTTGGCGCCTTTGTGCCGCCGCCGAGTATTGCAGCCCAACGGTCGGTGTTTGGCCAAGATACTTGGCCACCCTCATTCCAGCTGCTACCTGCTCCTCATTAGGGCATTGCACAACCCTAGCCAGCTGCCCGGTAGCAAACGCGACGTCCGGTCGGGTGTTTACCGCCGCATACATGAGGCTGCCCACCAACGAGTGAAATCGGCGCCTCTCCTCTTCACCAACGCTCTCCTCCTCTGGTCCCTTCACACACTTGAACCCAGAGGGAAAGGGTGTAGCCACATGGCCTTCACTCTGCCCAAAGTTGGCAGCCAATGCCTCCAGGTACTTTCGTTGATGCACCCGCATGCACCGCTTCTCCACATCTCGTTCGATGTGGAGCCCAAGGTAGAAGCTCACGTCACCAAGGGCCTTGCACTTGAACTTGTCTTGAAGCTTCAGCATCACCTCCTTCACAAGGTCAGAAGAGGGTGAGAAAATGAGGATGTCATCCACATAAACCACCATGAAACTCCTCTGCTCCCCCTCGCCAAGCATGAACAAGGAGTGATCGGCCGTTGAGGGAGTGAAGCCGATCCCCTCCAACACTTCGCGCAGCTTCATGTACCATTGCCTAGGGGCCTGCTTCAGCCCATAGAAGGGCCTTCTTCAGCTTCCACACTCTGCCACTACCATCATCAAACCCCTCTGGCTGCGCCATAAAAATCTCCTCCTCAAGGATGCCGTTAAGGAATGCCGTTACGATGTCCATTTGCTTTACTACCCATCCTTTGATGGCGGCTCCCGCGAATAGGGTTCGCAGCGTCGTCGGCTTCACCACAGGGGCAAACAGCTCCTTGAAGTCCACCTTCTCCTTCTGCTGGTACCCCTTGGCTACAAGCCTAGACTTGTAGCGCTCGATCTTGCCGTCGGCATCCGACTTGATTTTGAAGAGCCACTTGGACGTTATCGCCGTACGCCCCTCCGGTAGCTCCACCAATTCAAACGTGTCATTCTCCTCGATGCTCTTCAGCTCACTCTCCATGGCCTTCTTCCACTCCTCAGCATCACTACTCTCCAAAGCCTCATTGAGAGTTGCTGGTTCTCCCGGCATCTCCACCGGAGAGAAGAATGCGAAGGCACACTCCTCGTAGTCACTCTCCTCGTCGTCTCCGACCATCATTGCCGCTCCGGCCAGGGCTGTCTTGCCCTGCTTTCCCGGCGCATCATAGGTCAGCCTATTAGGGGGTTGAACTCTCCTCTTCCCCCTTCCTTCCTCCTCAGCTGCAGGGACTTGAAGGCCTTGGCGTTGCTGCGGTGTGGCTCGAATCCGTGGAGCACTCGTAGTACGGGAAGGGAGTGACGGTGCACGCTCGCTCACTTGCTGCACCTCCTCCTCTTCTTCCTCTGCATCATTGGCCTCCTCTCCCCCATTCACAAGGGAGGATTGCCTTGTGGTTGTGCTGCCGCTGCTCAGCTCCAAAGGCAGCTCCACATGCTCCAAACCGGAACTCTTCACCTCCCCAAACCGCACGCCTATCTTCGCCTCATTCTCCGCCTTCCAATCCTTGTACATGAAGTTCTCCATGAACTTGCAGTCCCTGCTCACCAAGAACTTCTTGGTGAATGGGTCCCAAAGAAGCCATCCCTTGCTGTTTTGAGCCATGCCCAAGTGCACGGCCCACACCGCCTTGGCACCAAGCTTGTTGTGCCGAAGATGCTTAGGCACGAGCGCCATGCACATGCACCCGAACACCCGAAGCATATCCACCTTTGGCTTCCTTCCTAGCCACTCCACATAGGGCACCCATTTGTCTGCTCCCACATGAGTCAAGGCTCTGTTCTTGGCCACACACGCGCTCCGCACCGCATCAGGCCAGAAATAGTCGGGTAGCCCGGCTTCAATGAGCAACCCGCGTGCCGCCTCCGTGATTGTGCGGTTCGCTCGCTCGGCGATGCCGTTCATTGCAGGGGAGTATGGCATGGTGAGGGAGTGCCGAATACCATTCTTCTTCAGCCACAACCCAAACTCCTTGCTCAGGAACTCTCCCCCTCGATCGGTGCGGATTGACTTGACTAGACGGTCTTGTTGCCGCTCCACCATCGGGAACCAATCCGTCTTCAACGTTTCAGCCACGTCGCTCTTCTTGGCCAGCACGTACACCCAAGTCATGCGGGTGTAGACGTCGACAATGGTGAGAAAATACTCAGCTCCAGCAGCTCCAAGCTTCAGGGGGCCCACCACGTCCATCACCACCTCATCAAGCGGTGCCTTTGCCGTTGCCTCCGAACTAGGGAACGGAAACCGGGTGAACTTGGCTTGAATGCACGTCGGGCAGCCAAGCACCTCATCGGGCTCCCCCTTCACACGTATGCCAGCAACCATCTCATTCTTCACTAGCTGCTGCAAGATGGGCAGGGCCACATGCCCCATGCGCCGATGCAAGGTGAGCCAATCACACTCCCCCGTAGCCGAAGTTGGATTGGAGAATGCCGCGCTCGCAATAGCGCCCCACATACTCTCTCCGTAGTCCTCCTCCGCTGCTGCCTCTGGGTTCTCCTCACCCTTTTGCTGCTCTTTGGTTGCTGCACCACTCTCCTTAGGTTCACTGAACTTGCTGGTCTCTCCAGGTTTGCTCTTCTTGAGCTCATTTTCCTTAGCGCGACCGTTCGCGCCATCGTCGCTACCGACCGCTCCATCCTTGGTGCTGATGCTTGCTGCCACTTGCCTCTCCTTAGGCATAGGGACCACTGGGATCTGCCACATCTCGTTGTAAACATCCCTGTCCTCATGAAGGTCCCAAAGAATTCGATCGCCAAGCCTTGCAGTGTAGGTCTTGGCTCCCTTCGAGTTCGTGTCCATGCCGGCCTTTGCCAACCGCCGCACGGAAATCAGGTTTGCAGCAAGGCTGGGCACCCAAAGCACGTTCTTGAGGCCCACCATCTTCCCATCAGCACCCTTGAACATGGCCTTGCCCATGCCTTTCACCTCTGCTCGCTGCCCCAAAGCCGATGTGACATGCTTCACCGGTGACGGCTCGAGTTCGGTGAGCAAGTCCGGGCGAGGTGTCATGCTATAGGTAGCGCCACTATCAATCACCCAATAGTCCAGGGGGTGTAGGGTCACCTTCCCCACAGCTGCTGGCTCCTCAAAGCCTTCATCCTTCTCTGGACCAGCCGGTACTTACGTCGACACGAAGTAGAATAGACCCGGGTATCGATCGTCGCTCGGGTCCTTGTCGTTGTCTCCGCTCTTCATGTTTGCAGCTCCGCCACCGCGACCGCCACGGCCTCCACGGCCTCGTCCTCTCCTTCCTCCTGCTCCTCTACCCTCTTGGCCTTGAGCAGGGGTCCAACCATCAGGGAGTTTGTAGCAGTCGCGCCACATGTGTCCGCTCTTGTGGCAATAGTGACACTCGCCGTCGAATCGGCCGCGACCGCGTCCGTAGCTCTTGTCGTCGCTGCCGTAACCGCCACTCCTGCGGCCTCCGCCGAAGTTGCTGCCACCAAACCTTCCTCCCCCTCGTCCTCTGCCTCTTCCTCGACCATATCCACGGCCGATGCTCGCTGCCCCAGCGCCATCCGCACTCGCCAACTCACGGCGGCGGAAATCCTCTTGAAGGATAGCTCGCTTCACGTCTTCAAGCGAGAGGCGGGGCAAGTCGCGATTAAGGTTGATGATGAGCGAGGACCATGACTCTGGGAGTAAGGCCAGCAACTTGGTCTTCTTTTGGAGCTCACTGTAGTTCAAATCAGCTCCCTCAAGCCGCGTCAACAAGTCGAAGAATTTCTGCACCCCTTCTTCAACCGCTTCGTTTTCTTCAATTCGTAGTGCCGCCATTTGCCGTTCCAACACTACCGCTACCGCCGCTGTTCCAGGAGCATGTACACCCTTGAGAGCAGCCCATGCCTTTGGTCCTTTCTCTGGTGGAATGGCTTGATGTGACGGATCTGACTGCTCCCCAACGCTTGCCCAAGTAAGAGATAGCCTTGTGCGCTCTTCCGCACCCACGGGCTCTTCTCTGGGTTGTTCTCGGGGCGCTTCTCCGTTCCTTCCATCACCTCCAGCAGGTCATAGTGGTCAAAGATGTTCTCCATCTTGAAGGACCATTCAGCAAAGTTGTCACCGTTGAACTTGTCAAGCCCAAACACCCTAGGCTCATCCCTAGGTGGGCCAAGACTTGGTTGCATGGGCGCCATGGCTGAATCACGGGGTTGGCCTTGAGCTTGAGCTTCTCCACTGCCACCAGCACCTCTGCCACCCCTTTCCTCAGGTCCAGACATTGTCGAAACTGCTCCAAGGGCCTCTGATACCACTTGTTATAGTCACAATAGGCTTGAATGTGCCTAAAACGAAAGATAGAGAGCACAGACGGATTTCTGCACAGCGGCTTCAAACGTTGATAGCGTTCTGCTCACAGCTGCAAATGACTTGATTCAAATTGGATCTGGAGCGTCTTCACGTCGTCTACAATTAGCAATTTAGATTGCACGATTTGATAAAGAATTGACGACACAGCGTCGGTTTGAACGAACGGTACTATGGCAGCCACTATAGTCTTAGAACACAAGATAGGAAGAGTTACGAGTTGGGAATGACTCCCAGCTCCTACAAACCCCAAGAGCCGAGGTACAGTGATGTGGAACAGTGCCACACTGTCCCCAACCACGAAGGGTCTCGAAACTACCCTTCACTAGGGCCTACACCAAGTGAAATGTTACACTACACAAAGTAATGTAACTATCTTCAATATCTTGAGGTGTACCCTTTTGGCAAGCTTCGAAATCACTTGAGGCTTGACACCAAGGCTCGGGCTCTTCATCACAAACTCATCCTTGAGTTCTTGATGGGTCTGCTGCACACACCTGCGACACGCCGAACGTTCGACACAGGACAAAATAGAAACCGCGCACGACAAAATAAAAACCGCGCGCGAGACACAAACGACCGCGTAACACGCGTCTAGCGATAACTCGCTATTGACTCGACACACACACTCGACATCATGACTCAACATTCACACACAATTATAAGCATGAAATATATATTATCCCATGCCCTCATACCATTCCATACACACACACATTCACGCACACGGACAACAAGCCGAGTGCAAACCGTAGGGTTGCACCAACAGCCTCAAGAGTTCAACCACATATATGTGGCTTCCCACTTCACTAGGAATTATCCTTGGACAAAGACCTTGCTCTAGTCTTTAAGACTTATACCATTTTCTTGCTAAGGATATTTCTTCTTCCTATCGTGCCATAAGTTCACCGATCCATTTTCTTCAAAACGTATTGGCAAGAGGTTGATTGACAGGACCCATGCATTGATACAGGCTGCCTTGTACCCCGGAGGAACTACTAGAGCAGAGGTTAATAAGGGGGATAGGAGATAGGGCGGGAAGGTAGTACGGAGTGTGGGAGATGGTTCGTGCCACGGTGCCGCGATACGGACTGACTTGCACCTTGGAGGAGCTACTGGAGCAGAGCCACATGCTGGTGGAGGAGAGGTGAGTCAAGGGAGGTGTGTTTGAAACACATAGGAGGAAAAGTGAAGGCTTGGGATGCTTTGGGTTGGCTCGTGCCATGGTGCAGCGATGTTGACTGCCCTGTACCCTGGACGAGCTATTAGAGCAGAGCCAAGTGCTGGTGGAGAAGAGGTGAGGGGGATGAGATCATGAGACATAGGGTAGAGGGTGGGTGGGATGAATAGGACATGGGTTCGTGCCATGGTGCAGCGATACGGGCTGCCATGCGCCCTGGAGGAGTCACTAGAGCAAAGCCATGTGCTGGTGGAGGAGAGGTGAGTCCGGGGGACGGGGCATAGGGAGGGAAGGGAGCGAGGTGCATGGGGCAGGGCCTGTATTGCAGTGCGGAGGAGCTGCACAGAAAGACATGTATGTGAGGGGTGCTGAGGGGTACAAGCTCACATGTGATGAGACACAGTGGACACAGTGGGTTGGGTACGAACTGTTAGCCTGCGCCTTCTCCACACCCCTGCATTTGCAGATGGAGTCAAGTCAAACCCAGCCCAGCCAAGCCCCTCCCAGGCCCGCACTGCCTGATTGATGCAGCACCCTAAGTGCATGGAGGCGCATAGAGGGTTCCAGCTGTTGTTGCCTGTGACTTATCCATTTCCACTGCATGTGCAGGTGGAGTAAAGCCAAGCCCATCCCAGGCGCCCATCGCCTTACTGATGCAGGTGAAACAACCTGTGCAGGCGCAGCACCCCAAGTGCATGTACACAGGCACCAGCAGCACCTCAAGGCCATGTGATGAGACAATCCAAGCTGCACCCCAATTGCATTGGGGGCGCAGCACCCCAATTGCATTGACTGTTGCCTCCCCCTTATCCACCCCCTTTCCCTATGTGCAGGTGGAGTCAAGCCAAGCCCCTCCCAGGCGCCCACCGTCTGATGCAGCACCTCCAGGCATGCGGCATCCCCATGGCCGTTGCTTCCAGCTCCCCTCGGCGCAACGTCAACATCAAGCTCTCTTTCCATGCAGGTCAGTCGTGCGTTGGTTGACTGAATTCCAATGTCTGATGCAGCACCTTCAGGCGTGCGGCATCCCCATGGCCGTTGCTTCCTGCTCGCCCAGACGCAACGTCAACATCAAGTTCTCCTTCCATGCAGGTCGGTTGCAAGCTGTTAGGTAAATTATAGGTTAATTCTGAAAAATCTCAACATCAAAATACAACAAAACGACAAGTTTCAAGCTGCAGCCTGCTGCTGCTGCTGCTGCTGCTGCTACTGCCATGCCAGTGAGTGGAAACTTCTGGGATTCTTAGAAGAGTAGCAGGGTGCAGCAGCAGCATCTCACAGCATGCGGCATGCGGGGCGTTTGCAAGCTCTTATGCCATAAATCTTTCCGCCCATATGTAACCGTACCTCTCTGCCCTTCCCCTTGCAACAAGCAGGATGGACAGAGATGCTGCAAGTGCTGGTGGGAGGGGACGAGGTGCAGCATGGCGAACCAACTGTGCCCTCATGTGTAACATCCCTGATGCATGCACTTGCCTTACCCACTCCCTCCACTCTATCCCTCCCTCTCTCTGAATCCCCTTGCAACGACCAGGATGGACGGACATGCTTCAAGTGCTGGTGGGAGGGGATGAGGTGGAGCATGGCAAGCCGCGCCCTGACATGTGAGAATCTGTCTGTGTATGTGACGTGCATGAGATAATCCACCTTTTGCGTGCCTTGGGGTTTTGCATGTCTTTACGCTCCGCCTTCTGGTTTTGAGACGTCTCTAAACGGCGCCCTGACATGTGAGTGTTTGTGTGCCTGTGTGACGTTCATAAGCCAATCCACCTGTTATGTCCATTCAGTTCTTGCACGTCTCAAATTCTATCAGCATTATTTTCTGTCGACCTTCTTGCTCGTCTCATGGCCATGATGCTTGCCGCCTTAACGTTTTTGAGGCGCCTCAAAAGTCGCCTAAAAAATAGGCACCTTAAAATGTCGCCCCAAAAGCTTTTGAGGCGCCTCAAAACTCGTCCCATGGACATGATGCTTCCCCCATTTGCACTTCTTCCCCTCTTTCAGATTCTTGAGACGTATCAAAAGCCAAGCAGCTAAGTCGATGTGTACCTGGAAAACCTGACCATGATTACCCCCCTACCCGGATGTACCTTCTTTTTCTTTCAGATTCCTTCGTGCAGCTGAGCTGATGGGCGCCTCTCCCTCTCACTGCCTCGTTGTGGAAGATGCCCCGTGAGTAGGCTACCTCCCCCTATTGCGCCTTGTACTTGCACTATTGCGCCTTGTACTTGCACTATTGCGCTCCTCACATCTCTTCCCTCACCTCACCCCCGCCCCCTCCCTTCTCCCTCTCACCGCCTCGTTGTGGAAGATGCCAAGTAGGCTACCTCCCCCTCTCACCCGTCTTAGTTGCGTCAGTCATTGCGCTGCTCGCATCTCTTCCCTCACTCATACCCCTCGTCTTTCCTGCTCGCTGCCTCGTCTCCCTTCACTCCTCACTCTCTCCTCTCCTCTCACGCCTCCCTTCCCCTCCTGCTGTCTTGTCGGCCGCAATACCTCTCATCTCTCCCGTATCCCTCCTGCCCCTCGTTCCCACCAGAGCAGGGGTTGAGGTGCTATTGCAGCAGGCATGTGGGTGCTCGCCTCGCAGTGCCCTCTCTGCCGAATATGACCTGTGTGGTGTCTGTCTTGACCCTCGCTCCACCGTCCAGCCCTCTCCTTTTCTCCCGTTCCCTCCTGCCCCTCATTTCCACCAGAGCAGGGGTTGAAGCCGCCGTTGCAGCAGGCATGTGGGTGCTCGCAGTGCCCTCCCTGCCGAATAAGGCCGCCCGGCCACTGTACTCTGCCGCCCACCAGCTGCTGCCCTCTTTGTTGGACTTCCAACCACAGCACTGGGGGCTCCCTCCTTTCTCCGACTGTAAGAACCCTCGTTTCTTCTGTCCCTCTAGCTGCTGCTGCTACAGGGATGCGCCAACCACCTGCAGTGACCCACCAGCTGCTGCCCTCTCTGTTGGACTTCCAACCACAGCAATGGGGCCTCCCCCGCTTCTCCGACTGTAAGCGTCCACCCTTCCCCCTTTCCATCTCTCAACACTCTGCCTGCACTGCTCCTGCCGTGCTGACCTGCCGTGCCCCCACCAGCTGCTGCCCTCTCTGTTGGACTTCCAACCACAGCACTAGGGCCTACCCCCTTCTCCGACTGTTAGCTCCCTCTTTCCCTCCATCCTTCTATTGCTACTCCAACTCAATACACTCCACTTCCTCTTTCACTCCCCTGTCCTCTTCCCCCCCTCTTGCTCCCAGGGCTGCACCGCTCTCTCCCCATCACCCCCTGGTACATCAGGGGCGCGTTGTCATGTGCTTTCACTCATTCTCTTCCTCGTACCATCCTCTCTTCCCCCCTCTTTCTCTCAGGGCTGCACCGCTCTCTCCCCATCACGCCCTGGTACATCAAGGGCCCGGTAATCAAGGGATTTGGGCGCGGCTCAAAGGTCCTCGGCATCCCCACAGGTGAGTCATGCTCACCTCTTCCTCTCTCCTCTTACTATGTTTCCTCACGCACTCTCTTTCTCACTCTCTCACTCCCTCTCAGCCAACCTCCCGGCCTGTCATGCTCCTGCCTCCTGTCTGTCATTGTTTTCTGCAATGACTCAAAACTTGTTTCTTGAGACGTCCCTAAATTTGTTTCTTGAGACCTTTCAAACCTTGCTGCTTGAGACGTCTCAAACCTCCTGGCCTGTCAGTCTCCCATCTCATGTCTGTCATCGTTCAATCCCTCACTTTCACTCTCTCTCAGCCAATCTCCCAGCCTTGTCTTTCACTGAGCATCTAGCAGAATACGTGTGTGGGAGTGTGCGATTGATTTAGATGCTCCCATTTGCTGCCTCGCCTCTACCGCTGAAGGGGATAGGCCCTAGGCCTCAGAACCTCGGTGGGGGCGACTTCTGTAGTAACTGACCGACTCGCTGAAAGTGACGTCCTGAAAGGCGAAGAACTGGCGGGTGAATGGGTCGTAGAACGCCCAGTCGGAGGAGTCGAGTGGGAAGCCAAGAAAGACGCAGGCACGGGTGCGCGCAGACAACTTGTTTGCGCCAGGGGCGCAAACGTGAGCCAGGGAACCCCAGACGCGGTAGTCAGGGCGGCATCTACCATGGGTGGGCAGGGCTCAGCTTCCGCTCTTCTCTCCATTATTCTTTTATCCCCCCACAAATGGGTAGTTTGTAATAAACTCACATGCTCCCTTGTTCCCTTGCTCCTCCCATTCTCCTGCAGCCAACCTTCCAGCCTCATCGTTCACGGGGCATCTAGCAGAGCACGTGTGTGGCATCTACCATGGGTGGGCAGGGCTGAAGGGCAGGGGCGTGTTCAAGATGGTTATGAGCGTGGGTTGGAACCCTTTTTTTAACAACACACACAAGACTGTGGTGAGTAGGTTTGTACACATGTAAGCATGCATGTGCATGTCTGTGCATGAGCAGGGGCGTGTTCAAGATGGTGATGAGTGTGGGGTGGAACCCCTTCTTTAACAACACACATAAGACCGTGGTGAGTACGTCTGTGCGTGTGCTCATGAACTTCATGTGTGTGTTGGCGTGTTCAAGATGGTGATGAGTGTGGGGTGGAACCCCTTTTTCAACAACACACACAAGATTGTGGTGAGTGGCGAGTGTTTGTGCATGTGTGCGTATGTGCATGTGGGGTGTGTGGGCGAGTGTGTTTTTGAGTCGACTCAAAAATAGGCTCATCACACACGGACTTTATGTTGAGAGAATTTTTGTTGCTTGGACAATTGGGTGTAGCTTATTAAAGCTTTTGGTGCGCGCGCGACTACCGAAGTCGTTACATGGCGAAAGGTTGGACTCTGCTCCCAACGATGACACCCTCGAGGGTTGAAGACGTGGCTCTTGGTGTTCACCAGAGCTACCTGGATTGGTCCCGAACTTTTTGGAACGGGCCAGGGTGTAGATAACCTTGAGTTTTGTGTTTCCTGGAGGCGTTAGCTTTTCTTTTTAAGGCTTCTGCTCCACTCTGTTTTTCATTCTCGTAGGCACTGATGAAGGCCTGGTAGGGGATGCCCTCCAGCCGAAACATGTTTGTCTTGTTTTAATTTTTGTTAACGAGAAGAGTTCCGGTTTCACAGACTCTCGGCTATCAGCTAGTGTTTAGAGTTTCACTGTTTTTCCTACTTGCTTAAGCTTAAACCTGGCACTGCTGCTCACTGGAATTATGTCAGAGGGGTGTGTGGGCGAGTGTTTCTGTGTGTTTGTGCATGTATGTGTGTGTGTGCATGTGCATGCATGTGGGCGTGTTCAAGATGGTGATGAGTGTGGGCTGGAACCCTTTCTTTAACAACACACACAAGACTGTGCTGGGTGCGTGCGTGTGTGTGCGTGTGGGTGCATGTGGGTGCATGTGTGCAACTGTGTATGCATGTGTATGCATGTGTATGCATGTGTATGCATGTGTATGCATGTGTATGCATGTGTATGCATGTGTCTGCATGTGTATGCATGTGTATGCATGTGTATGCATGTGTATGCATGTGTATGCATGTGTATGCATGTGTATGCATGTGTATGCACGTGTATGCATGTGTATGCATGTGTATGCATGTGTGTGCATGTGTATGCATGTGTATGCGTGTGTATGCGTGTGTATGCGTGTGTATGCATGTGTATGCATGTGTATGCGTGTGTATGCGTGTGTATGCATGTGTATGCATGTGTATGCATGTGTATGCATGTGTATGCATCTGTATGCATCTGTATGCGTGTGTATGCGTGTGTATGCGTGTGTATGCGTGTGTATGCGTGTGTATGCGTGTGTATGCATGTGTATGCATGTGTATGCATGTGTATGCATGTGTATGCATGTGTATGCGTGTGTATGCGTGTGTATGCATGTGTATGCATGTGTATGCATGTGTATGCATGTGTATGCATGTGTATGCATGTGTATGCATGTGTATGCATGTGTATGCGTGTGTGTGCGTGTGTATGCATGTGTATGCTTGTGTATGCATGTGTATGCATGTGTATGCATGTGTATGCATGTGTATGCATGTGTATGCATGTGTATGCATGTGTATGCATGTGTATGCATGTGTATGCATGTGTATGCGTGTGTATGCGTGTGTATGCATGTGTGTGCATGTGTATGCATGTGTATGCATGTGTATGCATGTGTATGCATGTGTATGCGTGTGTATGCGTGTGTATGCGTGTGTGTGCGTGTGTATGCGTGTGTGTGCATGTGTGTGCATGTGTGTGCATGTGTATGCGTGTGTATGCGTGTGTATGCGTGTGTATGCATGTGTATGCGTGTGTATGCATGTGTATGCGTGTGTATGCGTGTGTATGCATGTGTATGCGTGTGTATGCATGTGTATGCATGTGTATGCATGTGTATGCATGTGTATGCATGTGTATGCGTGTGTATGCGTGTGTATGCGTGTGTATGCATGTGTATGCGTGTGCATGCATGTGTATGCGTGTGTATGCGTGTGTATGCATGTGTATGCGTGTGTATGCATGTGTATGCATGTGTATGCATGTGTATGCATGTGTATGCATGTGTATGCATGTGTATGCGTGTGTATGCGTGTGTATGCGTGTGTGTGCGTGTGTATGCGTGTGTGTGCATGTGTGTGCATGTCTGTGCATGTGTATGCATGTGTATGCATGTGTATGCGTGTGTATGCGTGTGTATGCATGTGTATGCGTGTGTATGCATGTGTATGCGTGTGTATGCGTGTGTATGCATGTGTATGCGTGTGTATGCATGTGTATGCATGTGTATGCATGTGTATGCATGTGTATGCATGTGTATGCATGTGTACGCATGTGTATGCATGTGTATGCATGTGTATGCATGTGTGTGCATGTGTATGCATGTGTGTGCGTGTGTGTTGCCCCCACACCACCCCTTCCATTCCCACGAGTCATGGCTGCTGCATGAATGTGGGGAATCTGTAACTCACCTACTATTACTCCCCCACGCTACCTACCCACTCTACCTCGTTTCTCTCCCCTTCCGTTCCCAGGAGCCATGGCTACTGCACGATTTCAGGGAGGACTTTTACGATGAGGAGCTCAGGCTGGTGCGTGCGTGCACGTGTTCACGTGTACCCCTTTCTCATCCTCCCCCTCCACCCTGCCCTTCATTCCCAGGAGCCATGGCTACTGCACGATTTCGGGGAGGACTTTTACGACGAGGAGCTCAGGCTGGTGGTGGTTGGATATATCCGCCCTGAGGTAAGCTGAGCAACGAGGAGAGCTGAGCAATGGGGTGAGCTGAGAAATGGGGTGAGCTGAGCAACGAGGTGAGCTGAGCAACGAGGTGAGGTGAGCAATGAGGTGAGGTGAGCAACGATGTGAGGTGAGCAACGAGGTGAGGTGAGCAACGAGGTGAGGTGAGCAACGAGGTGAGGTGAGCAACGAGGTGAGCTGAGCAACGAGGTGAGGTGAGCAACGAGGTGAGCTGAGCAACGAGGTGAGCTGAGCAACGAGGTGAGCTGAGCAACGAGGTGAGGTGAGCAACGAGGTGAGCAGTGCAACCTCCTGGTTCACTTGGCCTGTGCACTGCATTCTTTCGAGCAATTTCTGAGACGTTTCTGAAGCAAGCATTGGCAGAGGAGGTAGCAGTGAGGAGGTTTTTGAGGCGCCTCTAAACAATCAAGGAGTAGCGGCGGTAGCTGTTTCGTGAGATGGCAATGACCCATTCCTTGTTTGTCCACACGTTGCATACCATGGGGACAAGGATGAGGAAGAGAAAGGGGGTACACGGTGCATCATCCTTATCCCCATTTTCCCCTCTCTCTCTTCCTCCCATACATTCGCATCCCCCTTCCGACACATCCCCCCCATGCCCTCCATCCGCACGCCCATGCCCTCCTCAACCTTCTTTCCCACCCTTCTCTGTGGCTTGTCACATCCCACTGCAGGCCAGCTTCCCCTCGTTCTGCTCGCCCCCCCTCGTTCTGCTCGCCCCCCCTCGTTCTGCTCGCCCCCCCTTGCTTATCGCTCGCATCTGAGATAGGCCATCCATCACCCAAGCTTCCCTTTTACCACCCCCTTCTCTGCTGTTGCACCTTTTAACTGCAGGCTGACTTCTTCTCGCTCCCCGCACTCATCGCCCGCATCCACAGGGATGGGAACATTGCTCGCACTGCTCTTGACTTGCACTGTTCTTCCATTTGACCACCCCCTTCTCTACTGCTGCACCTTAACCCTGCAGGCCGACTTCCCCTCGCTCCCCGCACTCATAGCTCGCATCCACGAGGAT
The DNA here is from genome assembly GCA_947471745.1 of Closterium sp. Naga37s-1. Lineage (NCBI taxonomy): Eukaryota > Viridiplantae > Streptophyta > Zygnematophyceae > Desmidiales > Closteriaceae > Closterium > Closterium sp. Naga37s-1. Next base: position 2,818,317 of record CANJKZ010000774.1, on the reverse strand, counting down.
GGGAACATTGCTCGCACTGCTCTTGAGTCGGCCCCTTTTGCTTTGTTTAAAGAAGATCCCTTTCTGACGGAAGGCTGAAGGAAGGCAGTCCAGTTACATCAACAGAAGGCTCTATATAAAGAAGATTCATTGTTAACCATAGTGCATGTTACCGTAACATTAGAGGTATGTCGCAAAGATGTTTTTACCAGATGGAAGCATGTTTCGTGGCTTGCTTGCCTTACATATCTGGTCCAGCCGCATCACAGACAGTTACAAACAGCATGGAGAACCACGCAGAGCAGTGGCACTACTGCATGACATCTTTATTTAGCGAATGAGCTTTAATACCAGCATTCATAACTGTCAGAAAAGGAATGATGGTGGTATTGCTATGAGTTGGGGTACATGTACCTAACCCTTACAATTGTACCCCACATGGCATGCCTCACTACAGGCTAAAACATTTGACACACCCCCATAGACTAAGTGAGGGGTGTCATGCAACAGCAAAAGTGTACAATCACAAGACCAGTCACAAAGGAACAAAGCTCAGGGTGGATCACAACGTCACCACACAGTCCAAGCACAAACAGAAGGCCACAAGACCAGTTCAAAGGTTCACTGAGGTATATGCAAAGAGTACAAACAAAGCAAGCAGAGAATACAAACCTACACAAGACGAGAACCTGTCTCAACGAGACCTAACTGCAGACAAAACCCGTGGTGGTCACAAGGCGGAAGGGCCTTGGTGAAGATGTCTGCAGTGTTGGCCTCGAATGCCACAAAGTCTAAACGAGCCTGTCCATGCCTCTGCAACTCACGAAGCAGAAAGTACCTGACGTCAATGTGCTTCACTATGCTCTCCAGTCGAGGCTCTCGAAACAGGAGAATCGCCGCCTTGTTGTCAGTGAACAAGATCGGTGCAGAGCTCGGCCGCTCACCAAGGTCAGTGAACAAGAAAGTCAACCAACGCAACTCCTGTGCAGCCATGGCTCCAGCGTAAATCTCGGCCTCAGCGGTAGAGGTTGAGACACAGGAGGACTGAGTAGACCTCCACGAGACAGCACCAGAGCCGAGGCTGAAACAGTACCCCTGCGTGGACCTCTGAGTCTCGACGTCGTCGGTGTAGGAAGAGTCACAGTGACCAGTAAGCATGACAGGATGTCTCCCTCTAAGCACCAGCCCCACGCCTGATGTCGTCGCGAGGTAATTTGCCACCCTCACAGCAGCTGTCCATTGAACAGGACGGTGTCTCCCTGGTGCAACAAAGCGGGCAAGGATGCTGAGAGGGAAGGCTAAGTCTGGGCGAGTACAAATCATCAGGTACATGAGGCAGCCCACAAGCTCTGGGTAAGGACCACTAGGCTCAAACGGCTCGTCAGGGAAGGGTCCAGTGAGTATGTGGTCAACAGCAAGAGGAGTAGGCTGTGCAGTGGAGAACTGGAACCTGAACCGCTGAAGGACCTGCTGCACCATGTGTGACTGGGTGAGAGTGATGGTGCGAGCTGCTCTATCCCTGGTGATTTGCAGGCCAAGGTAGTGGCGCAGCTCACCAAGATCAGAGCACGTGTGTCTCCTCTGCAGTTCGGACTTCACGTCTGCCAAAGCAACCGTGTCAGCAGTGGCGAAGACCAGGTCGTCGACGTAGACCAATACAAAGAAAGGTGTGGAGCCGTGATGAACAAACAGCGACAGATTGGCAGAAGACGACTGGAAACCGAGGTCAGTCACGGTAGAGCGAAGAGTGTCGTGCCACTCACAAGGCGCCTGACGGAGGCCGTAGACCAGACGTCTGAGCCTCCACTGGGTCCCAGGAGTGAAAGTGCCACTGAAGGCCGAGGGACGACGCAGCTAGACCTCTTCGTGTAGGCTACCCTGAAGGAAGGCAGTGGAGAAGTCAAGAGAGTGTAACTCGTAGTCTCTCTGTGCTGCTACGTGAAGTAACACCCGAAGAGTGGTCGTCTTCGGGGTAGGCGCGAAGGTCTGAAAGAAGTCAACCCCCTCGCGCTGACTGAAACCTCTAGCCACATAACGTGCCTTGAAGACCGGAGGAGATCCCGGTGGCCGCTTCACCTTGAAGATCCACATGCCATCGACTACGTTCGCCCCGGGGGGGGGGGAACCTTGTCAACGTAGGTGCCTGTGTATCTGTAGGAGGCCATCTCTGCGTCCATGGCAGCTCTCCACTGAGAGGCCCAAGACCCTGATACTGCCTCAGCATAAGTGTGAGGAGTCGGTATGTCAAGGGCGTCGGGGTCTCCCTCAGGAGCGAGCAGCATGGCACAGAGATGAGGTGAAGCGGCTGCTAGGAACTCTAGCTCAAACTGTCTGTCCTCTAGGGCGTTACAGCCAAGGGCAAACTCACCCCCGATAGCCAGAGGACGGGTAGGAGGAGCAGCAACGACACGAGTGGCGTAGTCAAGGCGGCGAGTAGTGGAGAACTCGGTGACAGCGGCAGTAAGGGTGGAGATAGAGGACAGAGAGGCACGAGGGACCGTAACAAGAGAGGCAAGAACACGAGAGAGAACAGGACGGTACGTGCGGTAGTATTCAGTGACAGGAGTAGAGAGGGAAGCATTAAGGGCCGACTCAGGGGGAGAAAGAAGCACAGACGGAGACGAACGAGGAGAGCTAGAATGAAACAGGACTGTACGAAGCTCACTGACGGGAACAGGGGACAAGGGACGAGAACGAGGAGAGCGAGAAGCCCAAGTGTGAGAAAGAGGGGCGGACAACGGAGGCTGAGAACGGGGGAAAACAGCCGGGGTGGGGTCAGGAGGAGGAAACGTGGGATCGTAAACAAGAGGAGAGGGGGAGGAGGGAGGAGAGGGGGAAGGGAGACCAAAGGCCCAAAGGCCAGAGACAGGAGGCGTAGGCGGCCGCTGCTGCTGCGGCCGCAGCTGCTCCTGCTGTGGCGGTTGCTGCTGCTGCTGCTCCTCTAGCTGCTGTAGCTCCAGCTGCTGCCGCTCCAACGCTAGCCTCTCTCGCTCCAACTCCAGCTGCTCCTCACGTGCACGGCGAAGAAGGGCCTGGTGCCGGGTCGGGTAGGGGTGGGGGGGAGGAGTAGTGTCCACGCCGCTGCCGCTGCCGCTGCCGCCGTTGCCGCTGCTGCTGCTACTGGTGCTGCTGCTACTGCGGCTGCTGCTGCCTCTCTCGGGGACCAGTGTGAAGCGAGTAGAGACCAGAACCCGGCTCCTGGCGAAAGGTGGCCAGGGGGGCATGCGTGTCACCGTCCACACAGGTCGCAGAGTCCCCAGAAGGCTCAAACCAAACACCAACGTGCTGACTCACAAGCGGCCGCACACCCACCAAGTTCCTAGAGAACGAGGGAACATAGAAGCCTATCAGAGAACCCGAGGGAACAGCGGGGCACGGAAGCGTAGTAGAGTGGTGAGCAATGACTGGTCCCAAAGTGGGATCAGCCAATGCTATAGAGACTGGCGCAGGAAGCGGAGTAAGAGTCGTGTGGTCGCGAAGGAAGCACTGCGAAGCTCCAGAGTCCAGGGTGAAAGACAGCGAAGCATCCGTCAGAGTAGCACCTGGACGGAGTACCTAAGCAAGTACCTACACTAGCAACTGGCACAGGATCAACACTAGCACCTAAGCTAAAAACACGCGAGCAAACGGAGTCAGAATCACTAGAGTCAACAACAGCATACATAGCATTTGCAGTTCCTAAGAGTTCAAGTAGCTGAGAAGCAGACATGTCCCACACCGCGGGACTGTGCGAGAGAACAAAGGGAAGCCAGTCAGGGGCAGGGCCATCTGCGCCGTAGGTTGCGCGAAGTGTGTCAGTGAGTCGGGCAAAGCAATGACCCAGAGGGTGACGGCGGTCTCAGCGGAGGCCACTGCGAGTACCTGTCTGGATGAGATAGGGGCAGGGTAGGTGGGCGTCACCACGCGACAGCTGACGCGGTCCTGACCCGAGCCTCTGGCCCTGCTGCTGCCCCTGCTACTGTGGTGGCTGCTGCTGCTGAGCCAGGTACCAGGCCGCCACCCCAGCACCGACAGGTGCCCGACGAACCCGAGTGTCACCTCCACCAGTTGCAGCAGGAGAGCCACTAGAAGCTGCACGAGGCGCTCCACCAACACCTGCACTCCCACCACCGCCACTCGCCACACCACCTCCGCCGCCTCCGCCGCTGGCTGCCCCTCGTGCCACTCCTAACTCTTGACCGCGCATAAGTTGTGACAGCAGCCGCGGTCTTGTCAGTAGCGGTAGCGGCGAGGGAGGCAGTGAAGGTGGGCAGATGTGGGACAGTGCACCCGTGGAAAAGTGGGGGGGGCACAGCGCCAGAGGCAGGGGCTACCGAGCAGAGGTTGCTCTCGACGTCCTTGAGTGCAGACTCAATGATCTCGATAGTGAGCTCGCTAGGGTGCTTCAGAAGAAGCGCGTCGCGAACTGTGGCAAGGCAGTCAGGGAGGCTAGTAATGATGAAATAAATAGTAATTGCCATGGGGGGAGGGAGCAGCGCAAGCTGTGCATCAGTGCAGGCGGCGCGGTAGCTAGAATTCAGCGAACGCAGGTGAGCAATCAATCAGCAGAACGCTCATCAGTGCAGGCGGCGCGGTAGCTAGAATTCAGCGAACGCAGGTGAGCAATCAATCAGCAGAACGCTCAAACGAGGCGAGGTCAGGAAACAGGAACGGGAGGAACAGGCGACCAAGAGAGACAGTGGTGGGAGTGGAGTAGGGGCTTTGATCGCAGTCAAGAACTCGCGAGCAGTGCAAACCTGGGTAAAGTGGGTCTCCTCAAATTCAGGGAGGAGGCTGCTAAGGGCGATGCAGGTTGCGGCATCGCGCGATTTTCAGGCTGTCAGAGCAGCGCGCTGACGTTCAAAACGCTCTCTGTCCGCAATGGTGGGGTCAGCGCCTAGGGGTTCAGGATCAGAGGGCGCAAGAAGGTCACCGGAGGCGTGTGCCCAGAGGGACTCGTCGGCCTGACACTGACTCTCTAGTAGGCGATGCGCACGAAGGAGCCAGACAGAGAACTCTAGCGGCCGACCCTCGGAATCAAAGCGCAGTAACCTAGGGGTCGTCATAGCGGAAGCGAAGAGGTGAGAGTTGCGGCTGCCGAAATCCTAAACGCCTAGAGGGCCTGAGCAGGGCGCGACAGGCAGAGCGTAAGGCGCAACAGGGAGGGCGTGACGGGTAGGGCGCGACGCGACAGGGGAAGGGCGCGACGCGACGGGACGGGACGGGACAGGACGGGACGACGGGACGGGACGGGATGGGACGACGCGACGGGCGCGCAGGGACGGGACGGGACGGCGCGACGAGCGCGCAGGGACGGGACGGGACGGGACGACGAGACGGGACAGGATGGCGCGACGGGCGCGCAGGGACGGGACGGGACGATGGGAGGGGACGGGACGACGGGACGGGACGGAATGACGGGACGGGACGGGACGGGACGGGACGGGATGGTTGCGACAAGCGCGCGGGGACGGGACGGGACGGCGCAACGAGACGGGACGGGCGCTACGGGAGGGACCAGCGCTACAGGCGCTACACGCGCTTCGGGCGTGGTAGGCTAGGCACAACGGGAGCTACGGAGGGAGCCACAGGCTCGAGAGGAACAGGATCCTAGGAGGATCCAACCTAGGTGATACCATGTGAGAAACGGAATGATGGTGGTATTGCTGTGAGTTGGGGTACATGTAACTAACCCTAACAACTGTACCCCACATGACATGCCTCACTACAGGCTACAACATTTGACAATAACCACTGATCCGTTTTGTTCGGTTTTAGTCGAGCAGAATGTGAGAAAGTTGATGCCTGGCCCACCTGGTTTTTGTTTCGTTACGTTTGTGTGTGTGTGTGTGTGTGTGTGTGTGTGTGTGTGTGTTTTTTTTTTTTTTTTGGCGATGCTATTGCAAATGATAGAAAATCTGGAAAGATACTTCAGAGTCACAACTGGTCAAAGCTAGCTGAAAATCATTTGTAGTTTTTACTTCCAGGGCATGTAAGTAATCGTTGTGATGATGTTCTGTAGTGAGGACAACAGAACTTCAGCGCGGAACGCGTCACTCTGGATAATGCGTTTGTGTCGTTTGGTCTTCTGCGCCGCCACCTGCGGGCAGAATGTGTGCAATGCATGAGGGGGTGCCTTCATCTTGGCTAATCTTCGCCAGTTCATCTTTGTCGCTTCATCTCCACCCTTTCGCCAAGACGCATCGCCTGCTGTCCTGGTCGCTGTCTCGCCAACCAGTTTTCGTCCATCCCGTAACCTTTTTCGACTTGTTCGCGAATCAACTTCAACTGTACATCTCCGCCGGTTCATCTTCAAACTGTCCAGTGCATCGTGCAGCACAAGAGCCAGCACAGAAACAAATCCCAAAGCAGCGAGGAAACAAATCCCAACGCAGCAGGAAAACACTACCACTGCCAGTCAGCACAGCACCGCAATGAGCAACTGTCATCTCATCTCATCGTCGTCCGCACAAGCCTTTCCCACCCCCGTCTTTGGCAACATGCCTCGCCCTTCTCTCTTCTCATTCCCTTCCAACAACCAGCCTGATTTCGAGCCGTCGCATGCACCACATCGCATCGCGGCGTTGTCTTGCAACAACCGCCTCGCGAGTCGTGACGCGGTCCGATTCCCTGTTGGCCCGAACACCGCAACGATTCCCCCCTCATACACGCCGTTCCCTCGCACACATCCCGCTGTACTCAGGGGCTTCGGAGCTGTTCATCGCCCCGTTGCCAACTACAAAAGCCCAGTCGAGCTAGCTTATTCTCATCAGCAACCATCCATCCGCCAGCGAGCTTGAGAGCTCCTCAAGCCTCAGAGAACTCGAGCTTCAGTCTCGAGCTTTCAGTCTCGAGATTCCACATCTCAGCCCGCCAATTCCAACCTTCCATTTCAAGCTTCTCCATCCCGAGGCGTTCGACTCAACCATGGCGACCTCCCGCTTCTGCGCGCTGCCCGGCGTGGCGCTCCTCGCGCTGGTCCTCCTCTCCGCCGCGTCGCTCCCGTCCCCCGCTTCCGCCTTCCGCGGGCGGATGCTCCAGACCCCCGCGCCCGCGCCCGCGCCCTCGGGCGAAGTTTCCGGCACCCTCCCAATGGAGACCATCCCGTCCCCGTGGCCCGCAACCAACGCGTCCATGAACGCCGCCGCGATCGCCGCGACCATCGACCCTAACATCAACGACACGTATCCCGCGGTGCTTGATCCGATCACGCAGCCGGCTCCCCCGCCGTATGTGGCGCTGAACCAGTTCATGAATCCCGCGGATATCGGATCGGCGCTGGATCAGATCGACGCGCGTGCCGTGGCGTACTCGTCTACGCTTGAGGATACGAGCCTGCCGACAGATGCGCCGGAGGAGGTGGCGAACTGGACCAACACGCTTGCGACTGATCCTGGATACGCCTCCTACCCGTACAAGAAGCCCCGGTGAGTATTCGTCCTTGTATTAGACGCTCCATCTTGCAAATTACTCCTTGCATCGATGCTGAATTGCGCCACTTGTTCCAAGCCGCGCTGCTGGTTCGAAACTGTGCTGAGCTGTGTTGTGCTGTGCGGTGTGGCGCGGTGTTTCCCGGTGCGTGCAGGTACCACCCTGTGTATGGGCTCGCTGTGAAGAAGCCCAACGGCAAGTGGTACACTTACATCAACAACAACCTGTCGTGGCCGGGCGTTGACGACTGGGCCACCGGTTTCAGTACGTTTGCACACCCTTTGCACAATTTTCGCACACCATTCGCACACCATTCGCACTTACACACTGTTTGCCCAGCGGCAAGTGGTACACTTACATCAACAACAACCTGCAGTGGCCGGGCGTCGATGACTGGGCCACCGACTCCAGTACGTTCACAATCCCTCTGCACACCTTTGCACACCCAGCAAACCATCACAGCCTCTTCAGCACCCCACTACGGTAGTTCTTGCGGCTCTGCCCCTCACCCCTTACTCTCTTCCCCAGTCTCCTTTCCCTCACTTTTGTTTCTTTTCTCTTTTCCCCCTCTTTCCCTCACCAGAGACCTGCCGTTTCACCCAGCCTGACCCCGTCTACGGGTTCAACTGCACCGAGGACGCGACCTGTCCCGGGTGCCCCTACTGCCGCGCGCAGCAGTGCTTCTTCAACCGCCACTGGCCCACGTACCGCAACCCACAGGCTGATGGCACCATCCCCGGGCAGATGTACTGGCAGCGCATTATTGATGCTGCCATTAACCCGAAGAGGTATGGCGTGTGCATGAACGCCGGGACTCCCAATGACCAGGGATGCTTCTAGAGTGCCACGACGACGCTGGGATTCCCCAAGAACAGTGGTGCTTTTAGTTTGCGGGATTTTATGGTGCGCTGGAGTGGAGAAATTATTCTGGGTTATGGATCTATGGTTGGTATCATGATGGGCAGGAGGAGTGTTGAAGTGGAGTAGAGAGGGAGGTGGGGGTGGAGAGAGGAGCGAGGTGAAGCATACGGACTTGGTTGAGGCGGTTGGGGGAGTGCAAAATACTTTGGTGCGGGGGGTTTGTGTAATAAAAGGATTTTCATAATGCATCATTATGAATCTGGTTTTTGAAAAGGTAGTATGTGATGGGTCATGACATGGGCAGGGGAAAAGAACATCTTTAGCAAGAAGCTCGGGGACATGAAATTCTAAAATTTAAGCCTAGGGTCATGAAACAAGCTCTAAATAAGGCATTTAAAAAACACATCAAAGGAGGCTTCTAACCAATAAGGAGATGAGCGGAAAAAGAACTTAATGATATGTACTGCAGTGCAGCTCTAAGGCGGCGGGAAACGAGTTTGAGATAATTCGAGGCCAATCAGCAAGAGACTTCAAAACGTACCACCTACCATTTCGTTCGGTCAACTCCTGTCGGCTAGCCGTCAATCCGGCCGATGAAAGCCTGCCTAACTACTTATTTCACCAGTTCAACGCAATAGTGTGACATTCTCGCAGTAACCTTATTCTATCGAAGCCGACGCGGTGTTTGGCGCGCAATAAACCGTCCTTTCCGCGCGCATTGGCAGCATGTGGCGGGGGCGGAAGGCGCCTTCGGAAAAGCACGCGGAGGAATCGGCGGAAAGCAGCGACGGTGAGACGGAGACGAGTCGCAATACGGAGAGTGACGCGGATGACAGCGGAAGTGACGGCGAAAGTGACGGCGGGAGTAACGGGAACGAGATAGAAGACGGGGATAAGGTGAATAAACATCGCGCGAGGGTGGCCCGAGACGAGGCACCTTCCAATGGGAAGCGCGGGTCAGACGCCAGTGATGCAGCGTCCTCAGTGACACTTGGCAAACCGTCCAGCCCCAGCGCGGCGCGGCTGCCTTGGTTGACGTGGCTTGCTCTGACTGGCTCGTATCTCGTCGCCCTGATTCTCGCATTTAGTGTTCTCCGCGCAACCCTCCCCGCGCATAAGGACCCGCTCGCCCCGTGCAAATTTCCGCCTTCCGCCAATGCGGAATTTTTTGAAACGACTTCCTTCGATGCCACCGCAATTTCCGCCGCTGCTGGGGGGAGCCAACTGGCGAACGCGACGCGATCGAGTAATGCCACGTGTCCTGTCCCGTGGCACCCAGCCGTGGACGTGCTGACGTGGCGGTGGTCCCCGCTAGCGGCGGCGGCGGCCGTGCTAGGATTCATGATTTGTGCGCTGCGCACATTGGGGAGCGGATTGGCGGAACTCGGCGCGCTGGAGGAACGCCTTCGCGCATTAGAAGGGGGAGGGGGCGGGCGCGGGGGAAGGCTGCGGGAAGGCGGGGCGGAGGGGGAAGAGGGCGGAAGCGGACGGGGGAGGGGTGCAGAGGGGATTGGAGGGGTGCCAGGTTCGGAAGGAAGCTCGGAGGGAGGTTCGGACGGAAGGGCGGTGGTTACAGCTGGCAGCAAGCTGGCGGTATCGGTGGGGCGAAGCTCTTTATTGGGAATTCTGGTGCATGAGATAAGAGCGCCGCTTAGAGGTAAGTAAGAGCAGCTTTGTCGTCATCATTAGAGAGTAAAGTTGATACTAGACACATCAAATCAGATCAGATCAGATCAGATCAGATCAGATCAGATCAGATTAGGTCAGATCAGATCAGATAAGATCAGATCAGATCAGATCAGATCAGATCAGGTCAGATCAGATCAGATCAGATCAGATCAGATCAGATCAGATTAGGTCAAACTGGTAGCAGGGTCTTCTCTTTCCTTGTCTCCTCCAACTCACCTCATCAACCCTCATTCCCTTGCGCCGCTTCCCCCTCCCCCCACCAACCAACCACTCACGTCTTCCCAAGCCCCCGCAACCATCACCCTGTTATTGCCCACCCATGGCCTGCCATCTCTTGATCTCTCGTTCTCGTCCTCCTCTCCTCCCGCACCGCCTCTTTCCCCCACCTCTCCCCCGCACCCGTACGCACATCGCTCTCTCTCACACACACTTTCTCTCTCTAACTCTCAATCTCCAGGCATGCTGGGACTGCTGCAGCTGCTCCTCTCCTCCTCCCTACACACTCTCCCTCCTTCACACTCACTCTCTCCCTCTCCCTCTCTCCAGGCGTACTGGGTCTGCTGCAGCTGCTGCTCTCCTCCTCCCTCGACGAATCGCAGCACGACATGCTGGCAGCCGTGCAGGCCACGGCGCGCCACGTCATCCACGTCGCCAACAACGTCGTCGACAGCTGGCGCATCGAGAACCGTCGGATCGCCGCGGCCTCCTCCGCCGCCGCCTCCTCAGCCGCCGCTGCAATCTTCCGTGGGGAAAGAGGGGGGGACGGTGGGGGGGGAGGCGGGGGGAGTGCTGGGCGGGCAGGGGGGGGTCTAGAGGTGGCAGGGAGGGGCAGAGCAGGGGCGGTGGAGAGAGGGAGTGTGGTGCGGTTGGGGTTAGAGAGTGCGGTGTTTGACCTGCGGTGTGTGGTCGATGAGGTGGTGCTGCTGGTGGCGGGTGAGGCGAGGGAGAAGGGGGTCGAGTTGGCCGCGCTGGTCATGGACTCAGTTCCTACGGTTGTGGTGGGGGATCCCCTCAGGCTGCGCCAGGTGGGTTTGTGGGTTTGCCACAGGCGGGAGTAAGAGCCAGACAGGGCAGGGCTCGAGTCGGTTGGGGTTAGAGAGTGCGGTGTGTTTGACCTGCGATGTGTGGTGGATGAGGTGGTGCTGCTGGTGGCGGGCAAGGCGAGGGAGAAAGGTGTCGAGCTAGCTGCTCTTGTCATGGATTCTGTTCCTACTGTGGTTGTGGGGGATCCGCTTCGACTGCGCCAGGTGGGTTACTGGTGTTGCTGGCTGCACTGGGTCTAGAGAGTGCGGTGTTTGACCTGCGGTGTGTGGTGGATGAGGTGGTGCTGCTGGTGGCAGGCGAGGCGCGGGAGAAGGGCGTGGAGCTGGCAGCACTCGTTATGGATTCTGTTCCTACGGTTGTGGTTGGGGATCCCCTCAGGCTGCGCCAGGTTCGTTATGGGTGGTGCTGTGCTGGCTGCGATGGGGTTAGAAAGTGCGGTGTTTGACCTGCGGTGTTTGACCTGCGGTGTTTGACCTGCGGTGTGTGGTGGATGAGGTGGTGCTGCTGGTGGCGGGCGAGGCGAGGGAGAAGGGGTGCTCTTGTCATGGATTCCGTTCCTACTGTGGTGGGGGATCCGACCCGCTCAGGCTGCGACAGGTGGGTTTGAGAGCTAGGCAGGGCACTGGTGAGCGAGGCGAGGCGAGGGAGAAGGGCGTGGAGCTGGCTGCATTGGTCATGGACTCTGTCCCTACTGTTGTGGTGGGGGATCCGCCCAGGCTGCGCCAGGTGTGTTGCTTAACTCACATACGCCGGCTCACCGTGGTGGGTGGTGGTAGGGGATCCGCTCAGGCCGCCCATGCCTCCTCTCTCCCTATCCCTTCCTCCCCATCCTCCCCCTTCAGATCCTCGCCAATCTCATGGCAGTGGCCGTGCGTCACACCGACCATGGCCTCTTGCTGCGCCCTCTCCATCTCTCTTCTCTCCCCTCTCACCCGCTTGCTCATCATCTCCCCTCTCCCCTCGCGAATCTCATGGCAGTGGCGGTGCGGCTCACTGACCGCGGCCACGTGTTCCTTTTTGCCCTTCCCCCCTCATTCATACCATCCCACTCTCCCTGACTCACCATTCTCCCCCCCCACACCCCCCTTTATCAGATCCTCGCGAATCGCATGGCTGTGGCAGTGCATCTCACCGACCGCGGCCACGTGTTCCTTGTGCACTCTCCGTCTCTCTCGATCTCTCAACATCACTCCCCCCTCCTTCCACTCTCTCCTTCTTCACCCTCTCAATCTCTCCAACCATCTCTCCCCCATTCAGATTCTCGCCAATCTAATGGCAGTGGCGGTGCGTCTCACCGACCGCGGCCACGTGTTCCTGGTGGTGCGCCTGGCGCCAGACGACGATGAGATGCGGCGCATGGCGGACCCAAATTCCCCTGACGACATGGAAGGTGCGTTGAGTGTTTGGCTTGCAACGAGCTCCATGTGTGGAGCTTCGTCACATCTGTGGCTTTCTGGTGGTGCGCCTGGCGCTGGATGATGACGAGATGAGACGCATGGCGGATCCCTACTTGCCTGATGACATGGAAGGTGGGTGTGTTGATTTAAGTGGCTGGAGGTCAGACACATGTGCAGCAGGCACGCACGCGCTGCACTCTTGTGTTCTTTCCTCGTGCTGCGTTGCGCCTGGCACTGGACGATGACGCGATGAGGCGCATGGCGGACTCTAATTCCCCTTAGAGATGCGGATCTCTTAGAGTTCTAGGCATGTTTTGAGACGTCTCAAAACTCCCCTGAGATGCGGATCTCTTAGAGTTCTAGGCATGTTTTGAGACGTCTCAAAACTCCCCTGAGATGCGGATCTCTTAGAGTTCTAGGCACTTAGCAGGGTACAACGTACAGAGAAGTACCACTGTCTCTCTTTTGCTAGAAGTTACTTCCTAACTGCTGTTCGCCTAGTATGTTTTATGAGAATTCTCAAAAAACATTTGCTAGAAGTTACCTCCTAACTGCTGCTCGCCTAGTCTCATGGCAGACCCCAACTACCCTGATGACATGGAAGGTGCGTTGACTGCCCCTGGACAGATCTCCATGTGCGATCCGTGAGCAGGGAGCTCGGTCCAGGCTTCTTAACACCCACCCGCCCGCACCCCATGCACACGCCATAACCCCTCATTTTCCTTCGTGTCCCCTTCCTTCACCCCCCTCCCTGTTCCCTTACTGGCAACTCTTTCCCCCTCCCCTCCGTCGTCCCTACCCGCATCCCCCACTCCTCCCCAATCCCTTCCGCCCCATCCCCTCATCCCCCCCTCCCCATTCTCCCCTACCCCAGCTCCCAGCAGGGAGGCCCAGGCAGTGGAAGCAGAGAGAATCTCCCGGGGAAGGGCGAGCCAGGTGAACGGGGAGAGCCTGAACACGCTGAAGAGCCCTGCCTGCCTTACTCTCCCTTCTGCTGCCTCCCAGCCCCCAGCAGGGAGGCCCAGGCAGTGGAAGCAGAGAGAATCTCCCGGGGAAGGGCGAGCCAGGTGAACGGGGAGAGCCTGAACACGCTGAAGAGCCCTGCCTGCCTTACTCTCCCTTCTGCTGCCTCCCAGCCCCCAGCAGGGAGGCCCAGGCAGTGGAAGCAGAGAGAATCTCCCGGGGCAGGGCGAGCCAGGTGAACGGGGAGAACGGGGAGCTTCATCAGCGGATGAGCAGCGGTGGACGGCAGCAACAGCTGGAAGAGCATCTGTCACATGATCCGCGAGCAGGAGGCGCGATTCCGGCTCAAGCTCTGGCTCAACACTCACATACCTCTCGCCCCCCAAAACACACGCCACAACCCTACATCCCCTCAACCCTTCCGCACCCCTTTCCACCCCTCCCCCTTCCCCAGCCCCCAGCAGGGAGGCCCAGGCAGTTGAAGCAGAGCGCATAGCTCGAGGGCGAGCAAGCCAGGCCAAGGGGGAGAGCCTGACTCTGAGCGGGCGGGCGGCGGCGGACGGCAGCAACAGCTGGGAGAGCATCTGCCGCATGATCCGCGAGCAGGAGGCAAGGTTCAGGCGCCTCATGGGGCCGCAACAGCAACAGCAGCAGCAGAGGGGAGGGGATAGGGGCAGGGCGGGTGGAGGGGGGGCTGCTGGGGGAAGTGGGGAGTGGGGTGGTGGTGTGGGAAGGGGAGGAGTGGGAGGAGGGGGAGGGGGATCTGGAGCGGTGGGGAGTGGTGGTGTGCGAGGGGGAGTGAGGCTGATGTGCACGTTGGAGGACACGGGGGTGGGACTGCCTGACGCTGTGTTTGACGCTCTAGAAAAGCCCTTTCAACCGCTCTCCCTTCCACTACAGCAGCGCTTCGCCGCCGTCCCACTGTTGCTGAACGTCGCCCAGAAGTGAGTGCCTCTCTATCTCCCAACTCCCTTGCATGTGCTTGCTTTCTCTACAGCGTCTGAAGGGAGCGGTAAGGAATGGTAGGGAGAGGGGGAAAAGGTGGAGTGTTCATACATGGGAGTGAGGCTGATGTGCACGTTGGGTTGGAGGACACGGGGGTGGGGTTGCCTGACGCTGTCTTATCTAGAGAAGCCCTTTCAGCCTCTCTCCCTGCCGCTGCAGCAGCGCTACACTGCTGTCCCCCTGCTGCTGAAGGTCGCCCAGAAGTGAGTGCCTCTCTATCTCCCAACTCCCTTGCATGTGTTTGCATGTGTTTGCATGTGTTTGCATGTGTTTGCATGTGTTTGCATGTGCTTGCATGTGTTTGCATGTGCTTGCATGTGTTTGCATGTGTTTGCATGTGCTTGCATGTGCTTGCATGTGTTTGCATGTGTTTGCATGTGTTTGCATGTGCTTGCATGTGTTTGCATGTGCTTGCATGTGCTTGCATGTGCTTGCATGTGTTTGCATGTGTTTGCATGTGTTTGCATGTCCTTGCATGTGTTTGCATGTGTTTGCATGTGTTTGCATGTGTTTGCATGTGCTTGCATGTGCTTGCATGTGCTTGCATGTGTTTGCATGTGTTTGCATGTGCTTGCATGTGTTTGCATGTGTTTGCATGTGTTTGCATGTGTTTGCATGTGTTTGCATGTGCTTGCATGTGCTTGCATGTGTTTGCATGTGCGTGCATGTGCTTGCATGTGCTTGCATGTGCTTGCATGTGTTTGCATGTGCTTGCATGTGCTTGCATGTGCTTGCATGTGCTTGCATGTGCTTGCATGTGTTTGCATGTGTTTGCATGTGTTTGCATGTGTTTGCATGTGCTTGCATGTGTTTGCATGTGTTTGCATGTGTTTGCATGTGTTTGCATGTGCTTGCATGTGCTTGCATGTGCTTGCATGTGTTTGCATGTGTTTGCATGTCCTTGCATGTGTTTGCATTTGTTTGCATGTGTTTGCATGTGTTTGCATGTGTTTGCATGTGTTTGCATGTGCGTGCATGTGTTTGCATGTATTTGCATGTGCTTGCATGTGTTTGCATGTGCTTGCATGTGTTTGCATGTGTTTGCATGTGCTTGCATGTGTTTGCATGTGTTTGCATGTGCTTGCATGTGTTTGCATGTGCTTGCATGTGTTTGCATGTGTTTGCATGTGTTTGCATGTGTTTGCATGTGTTTGCATGTGCTTGCAAGTGTTTGCATGTGTTTGCATGTGCTTGCATGTGTTTGCATGTGTTTGCATGTGTTTGCATGTGGTTGCATGTGTTTGCATGTGTTTGCATGTGCTTGCATGTGCTTGCATGTGTTTGCATGTGTTTGCATGTGCTTGCATGTGTTTGCATGTGCTTGCATGTGTTTGCATGTGTTTGCATGTGTTTGCATGTGCTTGCATGTGTTTGCATGTGTTAGCATGTGCTAGCATGTGTTTGCATGTGTTTGCATGTGTTTGCATGTGTTTGCATGTGTTTGCATGTGCTTGCATGTGCTTGCATGTGCTTGCATGTGTTTGCGTGTGCTTGCATGTGCTTGCATGTGTTTGCATGTGCTTGCATGTGCTTGCATGTGTTTGCATGTGTTTGCATGTACTTGCATGTGCTTGCATGTGCTTGCATGTGCTTGCATGTGCTTGCATGTGCTTGCATGTGTTTGCATGTGTTTGCATGTGTTTGCATGTGTTTGCATGTGCTTGCATGTGTTTGCATGTGCTTGCATGTGTTTGCATGTGTTTGCATGTGTTTGCATGTGTTTGCATGTGCTTGCATGTGCTTGCATGTGCTTGCATGTGTTTGCATGTGTTTGCATGTCCTTGCATGTGTTTGCATGTGCTTGCATGTGTTTGCATGTGCTTGCATGTGTTTGCATGTGTTTGCATGTGTTTGCATGTGTTTGCATGTGCTTGCATGTCTTTGCATGTGTTTGCATGTGCTAGCATGTGTTTGCATGTGTTTGCATGTGTTTGCATGTGTTTGCATGTGTTTGCATGTGTTTGCATGTGCTTGCATGTGTTTGCATGTGTTTGCATGTGTTTGCATGTGCTTGCATGTCTTTGCATGTGTTTGCATGTGCTAGCATGTGTTTGCATGTGTTTGCATGTGTTTGCATGTGTTTGCATGTGTTTGCATGTGCTTGCATGTGCTTGCATGTGTTTGCATGTGCTTGCATGTGTTTGCATGTGTTTGCATGTGCTTGCATGTGTTTGCATGTGTTTGCATGTGCTTGCATGTGCTTGCATGTGTTTGCATGTGCTTGCATGTGTTTGCATGTGTTTGCATGTGCTTGCATGTGTTTGCATGTGTTTGCATGTGTTTGCATGTGTTTGCATGTGTTTGCATGTGTTTGCATGTACTTGCATGCCGCTGCTGTTGAACGTTGCCCAGAGGTGAGTCCCTCTTCGTTTGTCTATGGTGCCTCAAAAGAGCTATGGGAAGCGGTGGGGAGTGGTTGGGAGTGGTGGGGAGTGGTGGGGAATGGTGGGGAATGGTGGGCGAAGGGCGTGAATGAGGGTGAATGAAGGGGTGTGAGGCTGATGTGTGATGTGCACGTTGGGTTGGAGGACACGGGGGTGGGGTTGCCTGATGCTGTCTTTGACGCCTTAGAGAAGCCCTTTCAGCCGCTCACTCTGCCGCTGCACCAGCGCTTCGCCGCCGTCCCCTTGCTGCTGAACGCCGCTCAGAAGTAAGCCTGTTGTTCTTTGAGAGCTCTCAAAAACCAACCGCTCTCCCTCCCGCTGCAGCAGCAGTGCTTTGCTGCTGTGCCGCTGCTGCGGAATGTTGCCCAGAAGTAAGCAGGTTCCCTCCTTTGCATGTGTGCGTTTTTTGAGACTTCTCAAAAAACATACGTGGTGCCGCTGCTCCGGAATGTTGCCCAGAAGTAAGCGGCTTCCCTCCTTTGCATGTGTGTGTGGTTGCTCTCGTCAAGGCGCTGCAAAAGAGCGGTGGGGAGTCCTGGGGAGGGGTGGGGAGTGGTGGGGAGTGGTGGGGAGTGGTGGGGAGTGGTGGGGAGTGGTAGGCGAGAGGCAGTAACGCAGCAGCTGTTTGCTCGTCTACAGCTGCCTGCGGCAGAATCAGCTTCACCTTTCACGTTATCTCTCATTTGCTCCCTCTGTCAAATCTATACGGCCCATTCCCCCACCTCCCCCACCTCTCGCTCCTTTCTCTTCCCCCCTCTTCTCGCTCCTTTCTTCCCCCCCTCTCCCTCCTCCCCCTCCTTATCCAGTCTGGTGCAAGCCATGCACGGCCAGCTGCTCGTCTACAGCCGCCCCGGAATCGGCTCCACCTTCACCTTTGACCTCTCGCTCGCTCAGCCGCCCACCGGGCCGGCCTCTAGCCTGCTGCCACGTGTCTTCCACGCGGGATTCGGGCCAATCCCGGACGAGCAGCAGGCGGAGAGCCTAGCTCTTCGGGGCAAGCTGAGGGGGCTGAGATGCCTGGCTGTTGATGGTCGACCTGTGAGGCAGCAGGTACGTTCCGGCTGTATTGGTGTGGTTGGAAGTGAAGGGAGCGGAATGGAGTGGATGAAAGCAGCAGGTGGAGAGAGCCTGGCTCCGAGGGGCGAGCCTGGCTCCGAGGGGCTGAGGGGGCTGTGATGCCTGGGTGTTGAGTGGGCCCGTGAGGTAACAAGTGGGTTCTCTTTAATCCCGTCATCTGCTTAAAGTGGGTTGGAGGGAGTGGAATGGAGAAAGCAACAGACGGAGGGCCTGACAATGCGGGGCAAGCGGAGAGGGCTGCTTTGCCTGGGTGTTGATGGTCGATCCGTGAGGCAACAGGTGGGTGGGTGCCATGCGAATCGCGCTGCCAGGTGCTTGCCACGTGCATGGCTCGCCTGGTCTGAAGGTGGACCTCCCTGACAGTCTCTCCGCTGCTGCCCTAGTCGTCCCTTCTCAACCCCACTTCCACTCGTCTCCCTCCCCCTTCTCCTTCCCTTCCCCACGCCAGGTGCTTGCCACGTGCATGGCGCACTTGGGTCTCAAGGTGGATCTCTCAGACAGCGTCTCTGTTGCTGCCCTGGCGCTCAACACTCATACACCCCTACCCTGCTTCCCCCCTTTCCCCTCCCTCCCCCCCCCCCCAATTCCCACACTGCCAGGTCCTCGCCACGTGCATGGCTCGCCTGGGTTTAAAGGTGGATCTCTCAGACAGCGTCTCTGCTGCTGCCTTGGCTCTCAGACACGACGTCACCTCTCCTGCTGCCCCAGCTGCTGGTACTGGTGAGTGTGATGCGGTGCAGTGCGGTGCATTATCATATGTTCTATGATTGGAAGCCTTAAATTGGTGCAGCGCGGTGCGGTGCGGTGTGCGGTGCGGTGTGGCATGTTCTTTGAGTGGAAGCCTCTCTGCTGCTGCCCCTGTTGCTGGTGTTGCTGGTGCTGCTGGTGGTGTTTCTGCCGCACACAACAGCACGTTGGTTGAGTGCCACACACAGCCTGTGTGGGAGTTGCCTGTGCCTGCCTGTGACTTGCTGTGCCTTCCTTTCCCCCCCATCCCCCAGGCATGGCTGTGCGTCTCTTGCCAGCTGCAGTTCTCCACTCCCCTCCCTGCACACAGGCATGGCAGCCCCCCGCAAGAGCCGGTGGGATGACCCCGCAAGAGCCGGTGGGATGTGGTGGTGGAGGACATGGAAAGTGATGGCCACGTGTTTGAAGACGTGATGGCCATCACTACTTCAAAACACTACTTCAAAACGCTACTTCAAAACACTACTTCAAAACACTACTTCAAAACGCTACTTCAAAACACTACTTCAAAACACAACTTCAAAACGCTACTTCAAAACGCTACTTCAAAACACTAATTCAAAACACTACTTCAAAACGCTACTTCAAAACACTACTTCAAAACGCTACTTCAAAGCACTACTTCAAAACACTACTTCAAAACGCTACTTCAAAACGCTACTTCAAAACGCTACTTCAAAACACTACTTCAGAACGCTACTTCAAAACGCTACTTCAAAACGCTACTTCAAAATGCTACTTCAAAACGCTACTTCAAAACGCTACTTCAAAACACTACTTCAAAACACTACTTCACAACACTACTTCAGAACGCTACTTCAAAACGCTACTTCAAAACGCTACTTCAAAACACTACTTCAAAACACTACTTCAAAACACTACTTCAAAACACTACTTCGAAACACTACTTCAAAACACTACTTCAAAACACTACTTCAAAACACTACTTCAAAACACTACTTCAAAACACTACTTCAAAGATGTGGTGGTGGAGGACACGGACAGTGATAGTCCCTCCACAGGCCTGCCTGGCGTTGGGCACTGGGTCGCATCGCATGGTGTCGTGCTTCTCTGCTAACTGCATTCCTCCGCTCCCTCCGCCCCTACGCTCCCGTCACCTTTGAGAATACTCAAAAGTTATTTAAATATAGCCGCCCCTACGCTCCCGTCACCACCCTCCGCCCCTACGCTCCCGTCACCACCCTCCGCCCCTACACTCCCGTCACCACCCTCCGTCCCTACGCTCCCGTCACCACCCTCCGCCCCTACGCTCCCGTCACCACCCTCCACCCCTACGCTCCCGTCACCACCCTCCGCCCCTACGCTCCCGTCACCACCCTCCGCCCCTACGCTCCCGTCACCACCCTCCGCCCCTACGCTCCCGTCACCACCCTCCGCCCCTACGCTCCCGTCACCACCCTCCGTCCCTACGCTCCCGTCACCACCCTCCGCCCCTACGCTCGCGTCACCACCCTCCGCCCCTACGCTCCCGTCACCACCCTCCGTCTCTACGCTCCCATCACCACCCTCCGCCCCTACGCTCCCGTTACCACCCTCCGCCCCTACGCTCCCGTCACCACCCTCCGCCCCTACGCTCCCGTCACCACCCTCCGCCCCTACGCTCCCGTCACCACCCTCCGCCCCTACGCTCCCGTCACCACCCTCCGCCCCTACACTCCCGTCACCACCCTCCGTCCCTACGCTCCCGTCACCACCCTCCGCCCCTACGCTCCCGTCACCACCCTCCGCCCCTACGCTCCCGTCACCACCCTCCGCCCCTACGCTCCCGTCACCTCCCTCCGCCCCTACGCTCCCGTCACCACCCCAGGCATGACAGTAACCTCTCAACGCAAGAGCCGGTGGGATGTGGTGGTGGTCGATTTGGACACTGACGGTCCCTCCACAGGCCTAGCTTTGGGCCGCATGGTGCTGCAGCTGAGGGACCTGGAGGCACAGGGGGATCCACTCCTCTCCTTACTGCACCTCCCCTTGTTCTTCCCCTCCTCCACTCCCCCTCTTCTCACACATTATGCTGCACACGCACACACACAGGCATGACAGTAACCTCTCAACGCAAGAGCCGGTGGGATGTGGTGGTGGTCGATTTGGACAGCGATGGGCCTTCCACAGGCCTAGCTCTAGGCCGCATGGTGCTGCAGCTGAGGGACCTGGAGGCACAGCATCGCGCCACCGACCCCGTTGCCATCACACAATCTTTTGCCTCCCTTGGGTGGGAGCAGCACTCCAACTTGCCTCTACTCGTGCTCGTGGCCAAGGTGAGACACAGCGCATGCTGCTGAATCGCCCTACGCACCCCTGCGCCCTACAGCAGTAGCAATCCATTTTCACCCGACAGCCGTGCGCCACTGACCCCGTCGCCATCACCCAGACACTAGAAGGGTCGCTTCTGTGGCTGGAAGCTGGGGTTTGCGGGCATCGTACCCCCTACCTGTCCCCTCTCTCCCCTTCACGCCTATCTCTTCCTCTACCCCACCACATCCCCCGCCCCGCAGAACTCCAACGAGGCTGTGAGGGAGGAGGCGCAGAAGCTGGGGTTTGCAGGCATCATGGTGAAACCACTGAGGGTGGTTGTTGCGAACACTCCCACCCACTGCTTCCTTCCTCTCCACCCTGCTCACCAAAACAACCCCTTACCTTCTCCCCCTCCTCCCCTCTCTCTCACAGGACTCCAACGAGGCACTGAGAGAGGAAGCACAGAAGCTGGGCTTTGCAGGCATCATGGTGAAACCGCTGAGGGCTGCTGATATGGCCACCACACTGCTTGAAGTAAGTTCCTTATATATATATTGCATTGATGCTTCCTTATATATATATTGCATTGATGCCCTGTCCTGTTGACAAGGAGGGAGAACCATGGCACTGTTTTTGCTACTCGCCTCCATCCCTTCTCATCTTGTTCGCCGACCCTAAGCCTTCTCCTGCTACCTCTGATTCTATCTCCTTTCCTCCCACCATCCCTTCTCTCATCTCGTCCCGCCAGGCTCTCTCCTTCAACCCGCGGGACACCAGCGCCACGGCAGCAAGACGGCGCCAGATTCTCCTGCGACTGTGCCTCAAGGGCAAGCACGTGATGGTGGGTGCAGGATGTGGTGTGATGTGCTGGTGGTGGGTGTGATGTGCTGGTGGTGGGTGTGATGTGCTGGTGGTGGGTGTGATGTGCTGGTGGTGGGTGTGATGTGCTGGTGGTGGGTGTGATGTGTGACTTATGCATGCTAATGTGTGTGTGTGTACCTGATTCTGCTGTGCCAGCGCCTCCAGGGCAGACATGTGATGGTGAGTGTAGGATGTGGTGAGATGTGCTGGTGGGTGAGATGTGCTGGTGGGTGTGATGTGCTGGTGGGTGTGATGTGCTGGTGGGTGAGATGTGCTGGTGGGTGTGATGTGCTGGTGGGTGAGATGTGCTGGTGGGTGTGATGTGCTGGTGGGTGAGATGTGCTGGTGGGTGAGATGTGCTGGTGGGTGTGATGTGCTGGTGGGTATGATGTGCTGGTGGGTGAGATGTGCTGGTGGGTGTGATGTGCTGGTGGGTGTGATGTGCTGGTGGGTGTGATGTGCTGGTGGGTGTGATGTGCTGGTGGGTGTGATGTGCTGGTGGGTGAGATGTGCTGGTGGGTGAGATGTGCTGGTGGGTGAGATGTGCTGGTGCTGGTGGGTGAGATGTGCTGGTGGGTGAGATGTGCTGGTGGGTGAGATGTGCTGGTGGGTGAGATGTGCTGGTGGGTGTGATGTGCTGGTGGGTGTGATGTGCTGGTGGGTGTGATGTGCTGGTGGGTGTGATGTGCTGGTGGGTGAGATGTGCTGGTGGGTGTGATGTGCTGGTGGGTGAGATGTGCTGGTGGGTGAGATGTGCTGGTGGGTGTGATGTGCTGGTGGGTGAGATGTGCTGGTGGGTGTGATGTGCTGGTGGGTGAGATGTGCTGGTGGGTGAGATGTGCTGGTGGGTGAGATGTGCTGGTGGGTGTGATGTGCTGGTGGGTGAGATGTGCTGGTGGGTGTGATGTGCTGGTGGGTGAGATGTGCTGGTGGGTGTGATGTGCTGGTGGGTGAGATGTGCTGGTGGGTGTGATGTGCTGGTGGGTGTGATGTGCTGGTGGGTGTGATGTGCTGGTGGGTGAGATGTGCTGGTGGGTGTGATGTGCTGGTGGGTGTGATGTGCTGGTGGGTGTGATGTGCTGGTGGGTGTGATGTGCTGGTGGGTGTGATGTGCTGGTGGGTGTGATGTGCTGGTGGGTGTGATGTGCTGGTGGGTGAGATGTGCTGGTGGGTGTGATGTGCTGGTGGGTGTGATGTGCTGGTGGGTGTGATGTGCTGGTGGGTGAGATGTGCTGGTGGGTGAGATGTGCTGGTGGGTGTGATGTGCTGGTGGGTGTGATGTGCTGGTGGGTGAGATGTGCTGGTGGGTGTGATGTGCTGGTGGGTGAGATGTGCTGGTGGGTGAGATGTGCTGGTGGGTGTGATGTGCTGGTGGGTGAGATGTGCTGGTGGGTGAGATGTGCTGGTGGGTGAGATGTGCTGGTGGGTGAGATGTGCTGGTGGGTGAGATGTGCTGGTGGGTGTGATGTGCTGGTGGGTGTGATGTGCTGGTGGGTGAGATGTGCTGGTGGGTGAGATGTGCTGGTGGGTGTGATGTGCTGGTGGGTGTGATGTGCTGGTGGGTGTGATGTGCTGGTGGGTGTGATGTGCTGGTGGGTGAGATGTGCTGGTGGGTGTGATGTGCTGGTGGGTGAGATGTGCTGGTGGGTGAGATGTGCTGGTGGGTGTGATGTGCTGGTGGGTGTGATGTGCTGGTGGGTGAGATGTGCTGGTGGGTGTGATGTGCTGGTGGGTGAGATGTGCTGGTGGGTGTGATGTGCTGGTGGGTGTGATGTGCTGGTGGGTGTGATGTGCTGGTGGGTGAGATGTGCTGGTGGGTGAGATGTGCTGGTGGGTGAGATGTGCTGGTGGGTGTGATGTGCTGGTGGGTGTGATGTGCTGGTGGGTGAGATGTGCTGGTGGGTGTGATGTGCTGGTGGGTGAGATGTGCTGGTGGGTGTGATGTGCTGGTGGGTGAGATGTGCTGGTGGGTGAGATGTGCTGGTGGGTGAGATGTGCTGGTGGGTGAGATGTGCTGGTGGGTGAGATGTGCTGGTGGGTGTGATGTGCTGGTGGGTCTGATGTGCTGGTGGGTGTGATGTGCTGGTGGGTGTGATGTGCTGGTGGGTGAGATGTGCTGGTGGGTGTGATGTGCTGGTGGGTGAGATGTGCTGGTGGGTGTGATGTGCTGGTGGGTGTGATGTGCTGGTGGGTGTGATGTGCTGGTGGGTGAGATGTGCTGGTGGGTGTGATGTGCTGGTGGGTGTGATGTGCTGGTGGGTGTGATGTGCTGGTGGGTGTGATGTGCTGGTGGGTGAGATGTGCTGGTGGGTGTGATGTGCTGGTGGGTGAGATGTGCTGGTGGGTGAGATGTGCTGGTGGGTGTGATGTGCTGGTGGGTGTGATGTGCTGGTGGGTGAGATGTGCTGGTGGGTGTGATGTGCTGGTGGGTGTGATGTGCTGGTGGGTGTGATGTGCTGGTGGGTGTGATGTGCTGGTGGGTGTGATGTGCTGGTGGGTGAGATGTGCTGGTGGGTGTGATGTGCTGGTGGGTGTGATGTGCTGGTGGGTGTGATGTGCTGGTGGGTGTGATGTGCTGGTGGGTGAGATGTGCTGGTGGGTGAGATGTGCTGGTGGGTGTGATGTGCTGGTGGGTGTGATGTGCTGGTGGGTGTGATGTGCTGGTGGGTGTGATGTGCTGGTGGGTGAGATGTGCTGGTGGGTGTGATGTGCTGGTGGGTGAGATGTGCTGGTGGGTGAGATGTGCTGGTGGGTGTGATGTGCTGGTGGGTGTGATGTGCTGGTGGGTGAGATGTGCTGGTGGGTGTGATGTGCTGGTGGGTGAGATGTGCTGGTGGGTGTGATGTGCTGGTGGGTGTGATGTGCTGGTGGGTGTGATGTGCTGGTGGGTGAGATGTGCTGGTGGGTGAGATGTGCTGGTGGGTGAGATGTGCTGGTGGGTGTGATGTGCTGGTGGGTGTGATGTGCTGGTGGGTGAGATGTGCTGGTGGGTGTGATGTGCTGGTGGGTGAGATGTGCTGGTGGGTGAGATGTGCTGGTGGGTGTGATGTGCTGGTGGGTGAGATGTGCTGGTGGGTGAGATGTGCTGGTGGGTGAGATGTGCTGGTGGGTGAGATGTGCTGGTGGGTGAGATGTGCTGGTGGGTGTGATGTGCTGGTGGGTCTGATGTGCTGGTGGGTGTGATGTGCTGGTGGGTGTGATGTGCTGGTGGGTGAGATGTGCTGGTGGGTGTGATGTGCTGGTGGGTGAGATGTGCTGGTGGGTGTGATGTGCTGGTGGGTGTGATGTGCTGGTGGGTGTGATGTGCTGGTGGGTGAGATGTGCTGGTGGGTGTGATGTGCTGGTGGGTGTGATGTGCTGGTGGGTGTGATGTGCTGGTGGGTGTGATGTGCTGGTGGGTGAGATGTGCTGGTGGGTGTGATGTGCTGGTGGGTGAGATGTGCTGGTGGGTGAGATGTGCTGGTGGGTGTGATGTGCTGGTGGGTGTGATGTGCTGGTGGGTGAGATGTGCTGGTGGGTGTGATGTGCTGGTGGGTGTGATGTGCTGGTGGGTGTGATGTGCTGGTGGGTGTGATGTGCTGGTGGGTGTGATGTGCTGGTGGGTGAGATGTGCTGGTGGGTGTGATGTGCTGGTGGGTGTGATGTGCTGGTGGGTGTGATGTGCTGGTGGGTGAGATGTGCTGGTGGGTGAGATGTGCTGGTGGGTGAGATGTGCTGGTGGGTGTGATGTGCTGGTGGGTGTGATGTGCTGGTGGGTGAGATGTGCTGGTGGGTGTGATGTGCTGGTGGGTGAGATGTGCTGGTGGGTGAGATGTGCTGGTGGGTGTGATGTGCTGGTGGGTGAGATGTGCTGGTGGGTGAGATGTGCTGGTGGGTGAGATGTGCTGGTGGGTGAGATGTGCTGGTGGGTGAGATGTGCTGGTGGGTGTGATGTGCTGGTGGGTCTGATGTGCTGGTGGGTGTGATGTGCTGGTGGGTGTGATGTGCTGGTGGGTGAGATGTGCTGGTGGGTGTGATGTGCTGGTGGGTGAGATGTGCTGGTGGGTGTGATGTGCTGGTGGGTGTGATGTGCTGGTGGGTGTGATGTGCTGGTGGGTGAGATGTGCTGGTGGGTGTGATGTGCTGGTGGGTGTGATGTGCTGGTGGGTGTGATGTGCTGGTGGGTGAGATGTGCTGGTGGGTGTGATGTGCTGGTGGGTGAGATGTGCTGGTGGGTGAGATGTGCTGGTGGGTGTGATGTGCTGGTGGGTGAGATGTGCTGGTGGGTGTGATGTGCTGGTGGGTGAGATGTGCTGGTGGGTGAGATGTGCTGGTGGGTGAGATGTGCTGGTGGGTGAGATGTGCTGGTGGGTGAGATGTGCTGGTGGGTGTGATGTGCTGGTGGGTGTGATGTGCTGGTGGGTGTGATGTGCTGGTGGGTGTGATGTGCTGGTGGGTGTGATGTGCTGGTGGGTGAGATGTGCTGGTGGGTGTGATGTGCTGGTGGGTGTGATGTGCTGGTGGGTGTGATGTGCTGGTGGGTGTGATGTGCTGGTGGGTGAGATGTGCTGGTGGGTGTGATGTGCTGGTGGGTGAGATGTGCTGGTGGGTGAGATGTGCTGGTGGGTGTGATGTGCTGGTGGGTCTGATGTGCTGGTGGGTGAGATGTGCTGGTGGGTGAGATGTGCTGGTGGGTGAGATGTGCTGGTGGGTGAGATGTGCTGGTGGGTGTGATGTGCTGGTGGGTGTGATGTGCTGGTGGGTGTGATGTGCTGGTGGGTGTGATGTGCTGGTGGGTGTGATGTGCTGGTGGGTGAGATGTGCTGGTGGGTGAGATGTGCTGGTGGGTGAGATGTGCTGGTGGGTGTGATGTGCTGGTGGGTGTGATGTGCTGGTGGGTGTGATGTGCTGGTGGGTGTGATGTGCTGGTGGGTGTGATGTGCTGGTGGGTGAGATGTGCTGGTGGGTGTGATGTGCTGGTGGGTGTGATGTGCTGGTGGGTGTGATGTGCTGGTGGGTGTGATGTGCTGGTGGGTGAGATGTGCTGGTGGGTGTGATGTGCTGGTGGGTGAGATGTGCTGGTGGGTGAGATGTGCTGGTGGGTGTGATGTGCTGGTGGGTCTGATGTGCTGGTGGGTGAGATGTGCTGGTGGGTGAGATGTGCTGGTGGGTGAGATGTGCTGGTGGGTGAGATGTGCTGGTGGGTGTGATGTGCTGGTGGGTGTGATGTGCTGGTGGGTGTGATGTGCTGGTGGGTGTGATGTGCTGGTGGGTGTGATGTGCTGGTGGGTGAGATGTGCTGGTGGGTGTGATGTGCTGGTGGGTGTGATGTGCTGGTGGGTGTGATGTGCTGGTGGGTGTGATGTGCTGGTGGGTGAGATGTGCTGGTGGGTGTGATGTGCTGGTGGGTGAGATGTGCTGGTGGGTGAGATGTGCTGGTGGGTGTGATGTGCTGGTGGGTGTGATGTGCTGGTGGGTGAGATGTGCTGGTGGGTGTGATGTGCTGGTGGGTGTGATGTGCTGGTGGGTGTGATGTGCTGGTGGGTGAGATGTGCTGGTGGGTGTGATGTGCTGGTGGGTGTGATGTGCTGGTGGGTGTGATGTGCTGGTGGGTGAGATGTGCTGGTGGGTGTGATGTGCTGGTGGGTGTGATGTGCTGGTGGGTGTGATGTGCTGGTGGGTGTGATGTGCTGGTGGGTGAGATGTGCTGGTGGGTGTGATGTGCTGGTGGGTGAGATGTGCTGGTGGGTGAGATGTGCTGGTGGGTGTGATGTGCTGGTGGGTGTGATGTGCTGGTGGGTGAGATGTGCTGGTGGGTGTGATGTGCTGGTGGGTGAGATGTGCTGGTGGGTGAGATGTGCTGGTGGGTGTGATGTGCTGGTGGGTCTGATGTGCTGGTGGGTGTGATGTGCTGGTGGGTGAGATGTGCTGGTGGGTGTGATGAGCTGGTGGGTGTGATGTGCTGGTGGGTGTGATGTGCTGGTGGGTGTGATGTGCTGGTGGGTGTGATGTGCTGGTGGGTGTGATGTGCTGGTGGGTGTGATGTGCTGGTGGGTGAGATGTGCTGGTGGGTGTGATGTGCTGGTGGGTGTGATGTGCTGGTGGGTGTGATGTGCTGGTGGGTGAGATGTGCTGGTGGGTGAGATGTGCTGGTGGGTGAGATGTGCTGGTGGGTGTGATGTGCTGGTGGGTGTGATGTGCTGGTGGGTGAGATGTGCTGGTGGGTGTGATGTGCTGGTGGGTGAGATGTGCTGGTGGGTGAGATGTGCTGGTGGGTGTGATGTGCTGGTGGGTGAGATGTGCTGGTGGGTGAGATGTGCTGGTGGGTGAGATGTGCTGGTGGGTGAGATGTGCTGGTGGGTGAGATGTGCTGGTGGGTGTGATGTGCTGGTGGGTCTGATGTGCTGGTGGGTGTGATGTGCTGGTGGGTGTGATGTGCTGGTGGGTGAGATGTGCTGGTGGGTGTGATGTGCTGGTGGGTGAGATGTGCTGGTGGGTGTGATGTGCTGGTGGGTGTGATGTGCTGGTGGGTGTGATGTGCTGGTGGGTGAGATGTGCTGGTGGGTGTGATGTGCTGGTGGGTGTGATGTGCTGGTGGGTGTGATGTGCTGGTGGGTGAGATGTGCTGGTGGGTGTGATGTGCTGGTGGGTGAGATGTGCTGGTGGGTGAGATGTGCTGGTGGGTGTGATGTGCTGGTGGGTGAGATGTGCTGGTGGGTGTGATGTGCTGGTGGGTGAGATGTGCTGGTGGGTGAGATGTGCTGGTGGGTGAGATGTGCTGGTGGGTGAGATGTGCTGGTGGGTGAGATGTGCTGGTGGGTGTGATGTGCTGGTGGGTGTGATGTGCTGGTGGGTGTGATGTGCTGGTGGGTGTGATGTGCTGGTGGGTGTGATGTGCTGGTGGGTGAGATGTGCTGGTGGGTGTGATGTGCTGGTGGGTGAGATGTGCTGGTGGGTGAGATGTGCTGGTGGGTGTGATGTGCTGGTGGGTCTGATGTGCTGGTGGGTGAGATGTGCTGGTGGGTGAGATGTGCTGGTGGGTGAGATGTGCTGGTGGGTGAGATGTGCTGGTGGGTGTGATGTGCTGGTGGGTGTGATGTGCTGGTGGGTGTGATGTGCTGGTGGGTGAGATGTGCTGGTGGGTGTGATGTGCTGGTGGGTGAGATGTGCTGGTGGGTGAGATGTGCTGGTGGGTGAGATGTGCTGGTGGGTGAGATGTGCTGGTGGGTCTGATGTGCTGGTGGGTGTGATGTGCTGGTGGGTGAGATGTGCTGGTGGGTGTGATGTGCTGGTGGGTGTGATGTGCTGGTGGGTGTGATGTGCTGGTGGGTGAGATGTGCTGGTGGGTGTGATGTGCTGGTGGGTGTGATGTGCTGGTGGGTGTGATGTGCTGGTGGGTGAGATGTGCTGGTGGGTGAGATGTGCTGGTGGGTGTGATGTGCTGGTGGGTGAGATGTGCTGGTGGGTGTGATGTGCTGGTGGGTGAGATGTGCTGGTGGGTGTGATGTGCTGGTGGGTGAGATGTGCTGGTGGGTGAGATGTGCTGGTGGGTGAGATGTGCTGGTGGGTGAGATGTGCTGGTGGGTGTGATGTGCTGGTGGGTGAGATGTGCTGGTGGGTGTGATGTGCTGGTGGGTGAGATGTGCTGGTGGGTGTGATGTGCTGGTGGGTGTGATGTGCTGGTGGGTGTGATGTGCTGGTGGGTGAGATGTGCTGGTGGGTGTGATGTGCTGGTGGGTGAGATGTGCTGGTGGGTGAGATGTGCTGGTGGGTGTGATGTGCTGGTGGGTGAGATGTGCTGGTGGGTGTGATGTGCTGGTGGGTGTGATGTGCTGGTGGGTGAGATGTGCTGGTGGGTGAGATGTGCTGGTGGGTGAGATGTGCTGGTGGGTGAGATGTGCTGGTGGGTGAGATGTGCTGGTGGGTGTGATGTGCTGGTGGGTGTGATGTGCTGGTGGGTGTGATGTGCTGGTGGGTGTGATGTGCTGGTGGGTGTGATGTGCTGGTGGGTGAGATGTGCTGGTGGGTGTGATGTGCTGGTGGGTGTGATGTGCTGGTGGGTGTGATGTGCTGGTGGGTGTGATGTGCTGGTGGGTGAGATGTGCTGGTGGGTGTGATGTGCTGGTGGGTGAGATGTGCTGGTGGGTGAGATGTGCTGGTGGGTGTGATGTGCTGGTGGGTCTGATGTGCTGGTGGGTGAGATGTGCTGGTGGGTGAGATGTGCTGGTGGGTGTGATGTGCTGGTGGGTGTGATGTGCTGGTGGGTGAGATGTGCTGGTGGGTGTGATGTGCTGGTGGGTGTGATGTGCTGGTGGGTGTGATGTGCTGGTGGGTGTGATGTGCTGGTGGGTGTGATGTGCTGGTGGGTGAGATGTGCTGGTGGGTGTGATGTGCTGGTGGGTGTGATGTGCTGGTGGGTGTGATGTGCTGGTGGGTGTGATGTGCTGGTGGGTGAGATGTGCTGGTGGGTGAGATGTGCTGGTGGGTGTGATGTGCTGGTGGGTGTGATGTGCTGGTGGGTGAGATGTGCTGGTGGGTGTGATGTGCTGGTGGGTGAGATGTGCTGGTGGGTGAGATGTGCTGGTGGGTGAGATGTGCTGGTGGGTGAGATGTGCTGGTGGGTGAGATGTGCTGGTGGGTGAGATGTGCTGGTGGGTGTGATGTGCTGGTGGGTCTGATGTGCTGGTGGGTGTGATGTGCTGGTGGGTGTGATGTGCTGGTGGGTGAGATGTGCTGGTGGGTGTGATGTGCTGGTGGGTGAGATGTGCTGGTGGGTGTGATGTGCTGGTGGGTGAGATGTGCTGGTGGGTGAGATGTGCTGGTGGGTGAGATGTGCTGGTGGGTGTGATGTGCTGGTGGGTGAGATGTGCTGGTGGGTGAGATGTGCTGGTGGGTGAGATGTGCTGGTGGGTGAGATGTGCTGGTGGGTGAGATGTGCTGGTGGGTGAGATGTGCTGGTGGGTGAGATGTGCTGGTGGGTGTGATGTGCTGGTGGGTCTGATGTGCTGGTGGGTGTGATGTGCTGGTGGGTGTGATGTGCTGGTGGGTGAGATGTGCTGGTGGGTGAGATGTGCTGGTGGGTGTGATGTGCTGGTGGGTGTGATGTGCTGGTGGGTGTGATGTGCTGGTGGGTGTGATGTGCTGGTGGGTGTGATGTGCTGGTGGGTGAGATGTGCTGGTGGGTGTGATGTGCTGGTGGGTGTGATGTGCTGGTGGGTGAGATGTGCTGGTGGGTGAGATGTGCTGGTGGGTGTGATGTGCTGGTGGGTGAGATGTGCTGGTGGGTGTGATGTGCTGGTGGGTGTGATGAGCTGGTGGGTGAGATGTGCTGGTGGGTGTGATGTGCTGGTGGGTGTGATGTGCTGGTGGGTGTGATGTGCTGGTGGGTGTGATGTGCTGGTGGGTGAGATGTGCTGGTGGGTGTGATGTGCTGGTGGGTGAGATGTGCTGGTGGGTGAGATGTGCTGGTGGGTGAGATGTGCTGGTGGGTGTAATGTGCTGGTGGGTGTGATGTGCTGGTGGGTGTGATGTGCTGGTGGGTGTGATGTGCTGGTGGGTGAGATGTGCTGGTGGGTGTGATGTGCTGGTGGGTGTGATGTGCTGGTGGGTGTGATGTGCTGGTGGGTGAGATGTGCTGGTGGGTGAGATGTGCTGGTGGGTGTGATGTGCTGGTGGGTATGATGTGCTGGTGGGTGAGATGTGCTGGTGGGTGTGATGTGCTGGTGGGTGAGATGTGCTGGTGGGTGAGATGTGCTGGTGGGTGAGATGTGCTGGTGGGTGTGATGTGCTGGTGGGTGAGATGTGCTGGTGGGTGTGATGTGCTGGTGGGTGAGATGTGCTGGTGGGTGTGATGTGCTGGTGGGTGAGATGTGCTGGTGGGTGTGATGTGCTGGTGGGTGTGATGTGCTGGTGGGTGAGATGTGCTGGTGGGTGAGATGTGCTGGTGGGTGTGATGTGCTGGTGGGTGTGATGTGCTGGTGGGTGTGATGTGCTGGTGGGTGTGATGTGCTGGTGGGTGAGATGTGCTGGTGGGTGTGATGTGCTGGTGGGTGTGATGTGCTGGTGGGTGTGATGTGCTGGTGGGTGAGATGTGCTGGTGGGTGTGATGTGCTGGTGGGTGTGATGTGCTGGTGGGTGTGATGTGCTGGTGGGTGAGATGTGCTGGTGGGTGAGATGTGCTGGTGGGTGTGATGTGCTGGTGGGTGTGATGTGCTGGTGGGTGTGATGTGCTGGTGGGTGAGATGTGCTGGTGGGTGTGATGTGCTGGTGGGTGTGATGTGCTGGTGGGTGTGATGTGCTGGTGGGTGAGATGTGCTGGTGGGTGAGATGTGCTGGTGGGTGAGATGTGCTGGTGGGTGAGATGTGCTGGTGGGTGTGGTGTGCTGGTGGGTGAGATGTGCTGGTGGGTGTGATGTGCTGGTGGGTGAGATGTGCTGGTGGGTGTGATGTGCTGGTGGGTGTGATGTGCTGGTGGGTGTGATGTGCTGGTGGGTGTGATGTGCTGGTGGGTGTGATGTGCTGGTGGGTGAGATGTGCTGGTGGGTGTGATGTGCTGGTGGGTGTGATGTGCTGGTGGGTGTGATGTGCTGGTGGGTGAGATGTGCTGGTGGGTGAGATGTGCTGGTGGGTGAGATGTGCTGGTGGGTGAGATGTGCTGGTGGGTGAGATGTGCTGGTGGGTGTGGTGTGCTGGTGGGTGTGATGTGCTGGTGGGTGAGATGTGCTGGTGGGTGAGATGTGCTGGTGGGTGTGATGTGCTGGTGGGTGTGATGTGCTGGTGGGTGTGATGTGCTGGTGGGTGTGATGTGCTGGTGGGTGTGATGTGCTGGTGGGTGTGATGTGCTGGTGGGTGAGATGTGCTGGTGGGTGTGATGTGCTGGTGGGTGTGATGTGCTGGTGGGTGAGATGTGCTGGTGGGTGAGATGTGCTGGTGGGTGTGATGTGCTGGTGGGTGTGATGTGCTGGTGGGTGTGATGTGCTGGTGGGTGAGATGTGCTGGTGGGTGTGATGTGCTGGTGGGTGTGATGTGCTGGTGGGTGTGATGTGCTGGTGGGTGAGATGTGCTGGTGGGTGAGATGTGCTGGTGGGTGAGATGTGCTGGTGGGTGAGATGTGCTGGTGGGTGAGATGTGCTGGTGGGTGTGGTGTGCTGGTGGGTGAGATGTGCTGGTGGGTGTGATGTGCTGGTGGGTGAGATGTGCTGGTGGGTGTGATGTGCTGGTGGGTGTGATGTGCTGGTGGGTGTGATGTGCTGGTGGGTGTGATGTGCTGGTGGGTGTGATGTGCTGGTGGGTGAGATGTGCTGGTGGGTGTGATGTGCTGGTGGGTGTGATGTGCTGGTGGGTGTGATGTGCTGGTGGGTGAGATGTGCTGGTGGGTGAGATGTGCTGGTGGGTGAGATGTGCTGGTGGGTGAGATGTGCTGGTGGGTGTGATGTGCTGGTGGGTGAGATGTGCTGGTGGGTGTGATGTGCTGGTGGGTGTGATGTGCTGGTGGGTGTGGTGTGCTGGTGGGTGTGATGTGCTGGTGGGTGAGATGTGCTGGTGGGTGAGATGTGCTGGTGGGTGTGATGTGCTGGTGGGTGTGATGTGCTGGTGGGTGTGATGTGCTGGTGGGTGTGATGTGCTGGTGGGTGTGATGTGCTGGTGGGTGAGATGTGCTGGTGGGTGTGATGTGCTGGTGGGTGTGATGTGCTGGTGGGTGTGATGTGCTGGTGGGTGTGATGTGCTGGTGGGTGTGATGTGCTGGTGGGTGTGATGTGCTGGTGGGTGTGATGTGCTGGTGGGTGAGATGTGCTGGTGGGTGAGATGTGCTGGTGGGTGAGATGTGCTGGTGGGTGTGATGTGCTGGTGGGTGTGATGTGCTGGTGGGTGTGATGTGCTGGTGGGTGAGATGTGCTGGTGGGTGAGATGTGCTGGTGGGTGTGATGTGCTGGTGGGTGAGATGTGCTGGTGGGTGTGATGTGCTGGTGGGTGTGATGTGCTGGTGGGTGAGATGTGCTGGTGGGTGTGACGTGCTGGTGGGTGTGATGTGCTGGTGGGTGTGATGTGCTGGTGGGTGTGATGTGCTGGTGGGTGAGATGTGCTGGTGGGTGAGATGTGCTGGTGGGTGTGATGTGCTGGTGGGTGAGATGTGCTGGTGGGTGAGATGTGCTGGTGGGTGAGATGTGCTGGTGGGTGAGATGTGCTGGTGGGTGAGATGTGCTGGTGGGTGTGGTGTGCTGGTGGGTGTGATGTGCTGGTGGGTGAGATGTGCTGGTGGGTGAGATGTGCTGGGGTGTGATGTGCTGTGGTGTGATGTGCTGGTGGGTGTGATGTGCTGGTGGGTGTGATGTGCTGGTGGGTGTGATGTGCTGGTGGGTGTGATGTGCTGGTGGGTGAGATGTGCTGGTGGGTGTGATGTGCTGGTGGGTGTGATGTGCTGGTGGGTGAGATGTGCTGGTGGGTGAGATGTGCTGGTGGGTGTGATGTGCTGGTGGGTGTGATGTGCTGGTGGGTGTGATGTGCTGGTGGGTGAGATGTGCTGGTGGGTGTGATGTGCTGGTGGGTGTGATGTGCTGGTGGGTGTGATGTGCTGGTGGGTGAGATGTGCTGGTGGGTGAGATGTGCTGGTGGGTGAGATGTGCTGGTGGGTGAGATGTGCTGGTGGGTGAGATGTGCTGGTGGGTGTGGTGTGCTGGTGGGTGAGATGTGCTGGTGGGTGTGATGTGCTGGTGGGTGAGATGTGCTGGTGGGTGTGATGTGCTGGTGGGTGTGATGTGCTGGTGGGTGTGATGTGCTGGTGGGTGTGATGTGCTGGTGGGTGTGATGTGCTGGTGGGTGAGATGTGCTGGTGGGTGTGATGTGCTGGTGGGTGTGATGTGCTGGTGGGTGTGATGTGCTGGTGGGTGAGATGTGCTGGTGGGTGAGATGTGCTGGTGGGTGAGATGTGCTGGTGGGTGAGATGTGCTGGTGGGTGTGATGTGCTGGTGGGTGAGATGTGCTGGTGGGTGTGATGTGCTGGTGGGTGTGATGTGCTGGTGGGTGTGGTGTGCTGGTGGGTGTGATGTGCTGGTGGGTGAGATGTGCTGGTGGGTGAGATGTGCTGGTGGGTGTGATGTGCTGGTGGGTGTGATGTGCTGGTGGGTGTGATGTGCTGGTGGGTGTGATGTGCTGGTGGGTGTGATGTGCTGGTGGGTGAGATGTGCTGGTGGGTGTGATGTGCTGGTGGGTGTGATGTGCTGGTGGGTGTGATGTGCTGGTGGGTGAGATGTGCTGGTGGGTGTGATGTGCTGGTGGGTGTGATGTGCTGGTGGGTGTGATGTGCTGGTGGGTGTGATGTGCTGGTTGGGTGAGATGTGCTGGTGGGTGAGATGTGCTGGTGGGTGAGATGTGCTGGTGGGTGTGATGTGCTGGTGGGTGTGATGTGCTGGTGGGTGTGATGTGCTGGTGGGTGAGATGTGCTGGTGGGTGTGACGTGCTGGTGGGTGAGATGTGCTGGTGGGTGTGATGTGCTGGTGGGTGTGATGTGCTGGTGGGTGTGATGTGCTGGTGGGTGAGATGTGCTGGTGGGTGTGATGTGCTGGTGGGTGAGATGTGCTGGTGGGTGTGATGTGCTGGTGGGTGTGATGTGCTGGTGGGTGAGATGTGCTGGTGGGTGTGACGTGCTGGTGGGTGTGATGTGCTGGTGGGTGTGATGTGCTGGTGGGTGTGATGTGCTGGTGGGTGAGATGTGCTGGTGGGTGTGACGTGCTGGTGGGTGTGATGTGCTGGTGGGTGTGATGTGCTGGTGGGTGTGATGTGCTGGTGGGTGAGATGTGCTGGTGGGTGAGATGTGCTGGTGGGTGAGATGTGCTGGTGGGTGTGATGTGCTGGTGGGTGTGATGTGCTGGTGGGTGTGATGTGCTGGTGGGTGTGATGTGCTGGTGGGTGAGATGTGCTGGTGGGTGAGATGTGCTGGTGGGTGTGATGTGCTGGTGGGTGTGATGTGCTGGTGGGTGTGATGTGCTGGTGGGTGTGATGTGATGGTGGGTGAGATGTGCTGGTGGGTGTGATGTGCTGGTGGGTGTGATGTGCTGGTGGGTGTGATGTGCTGGTGGGTGTGATGTGCTGGTGGGTGTGATGTGCTGGTGGGTGTGATGTGCTGGTGGGTGAGATGTGCTGGTGGGTGTGATGTGCTGGTGGGTGAGATGTGCTGGTGGGTGTGATGTGCTGGTGGGTGTGATGTGCTGGTGGGTGAGATGTGCTGGTGGGTGTGATGTGCTGGTGGGTGTGATGTGATGGTGGGTGTGATGTGCTGGTGGGTGTGATGTGCTGGTGGGTGTGATGTGCTGGTGGGTGAGATGTGCTGGTGGGTGTGATGTGCTGGTGGGTGTGATGTGCTGGTGGGTGAGATGTGCTGGTGGGTGAGATGTGCTGGTGGGTGTGATGTGCTGGTGGGTGAGATGTGCTGGTGGGTGAGATGTGCTGGTGGGTGTGATGTGCTGGTGGGTGAGATGTGCTGGTGGGTGAGATGTGCTGGTGGGTGTGATGTGCTGGTGGGTGTGATGTGCTGGTGGGTGTGATGTGCTGGTGGGTGAGATGTGCTGGTGGGTGTGATGTGCTGGTGGGTGTGATGTGCTGGTGGGTGAGATGTGCTGGTGGGTGTGATGTGCTGGTGGGTGTGATGTGCTGGTGGGTGTGATGTGCTGGTGGGTGTGATGTGCTGGTGGGTGAGATGTGCTGGTGGGTGAGATGTGCTGGTGGGTGTGATGTGCTGGTGGGTGAGATGTGCTGGTGGGTGAGATGTGCTGGTGGGTGTGATGTGCTGGTGGGTGAGATGTGCTGGTGGGTGAGATGTGCTGGTGGGTGTGATGTGCTGGTGGGTGAGATGTGCTGGTGGGTGTGATGTGCTGGTGGGTGTGATGTGCTGGTGGGTGAGATGTGCTGGTGGGTGTGATGTGCTGGTGGGTGTGATGTGCTGGTGGGTGTGATGTGCTGGTGGGTGTGATGTGCTGGTGGGTGTGATGTGCTGGTGGGTGTGATGTGCTGGTGGGTGAGATGTGCTGGTGGGTGTGATGTGCTGGTGGGTGTGATGTGCTGGTGGGTGTGATGTGCTGGTGGGTGTGATGTGCTGGTGGGTGTGATGTGCTGGTGGGTGTGATGTGCTGGTGGGTGTGATGTGCTGGTGGGTGAGATGTGCTGGTGGGTGTGATGTGCTGGTGGGTGAGATGTGCTGGTGGGTGTGATGTGCTGGTGGGTGTGATGTGCTGGTGGGTGAGATGTGCTGGTGGGTGTGATGTGCTGGTGGGTGTGATGTGATGGTGGGTGTGATGTGCTGGTGGGTGTGATGTGCTGGTGGGTGTGATGTGCTGGTGGGTGAGATGTGCTGGTGGGTGTGATGTGCTGGTGGGTGTGATGTGCTGGTGGGTGAGATGTGCTGGTGGGTGAGATGTGCTGGTGGGTGTGATGTGCTGGTGGGTGAGATGTGCTGGTGGGTGAGATGTGCTGGTGGGTGTGATGTGCTGGTGGGTGAGATGTGCTGGTGGGTGAGATGTGCTGGTGGGTGTGATGTGCTGGTGGGTGAGATGTGCTGGTGGGTGTGATGTGCTGGTGGGTGTGATGTGCTGGTGGGTGAGATGTGCTGGTGGGTGTGATGTGCTGGTGGGTGTGATGTGCTGGTGGGTGTGATGTGCTGGTGGGTGTGATGTGCTGGTGGGTGTGATGTGCTGGTGGGTGTGATGTGCTGGTGGGTGAGATGTGCTGGTGGGTGTGATGTGCTGGTGGGTGTGATGTGCTGGTGGGTGAGATGTGCTGGTGGGTGTGATGTGCTGGTGGGTGTGATGTGCTGGTGGGTGAGATGTGCTGGTGGGTGTGATGTGCTGGTGGGTGTGATGTGCTGGTGGGTGAGATGTGCTGGTGGGTGTGACGTGCTGGTGGGTGTGATGTGCTGGTGGGTGTGATGTGCTGGTGGGTGTGATGTGCTGGTGGGTGAGATGTGCTGGTGGGTGTGACGTGCTGGTGGGTGTGACGTGCTGGTGGGTGTGATGTGCTGGTGGGTGTGATGTGCTGGTGGGTGAGATGTGCTGGTGGGTGTGATGTGCTGGTGGGTGAGATGTGCTGGTGGGTGTGATGTGCTGGTGGGTGAGATGTGCTGGTGGGTGTGATGTGCTGGTGGGTGAGATGTGCTGGTGGGTGTGATGTGCTGGTGGGTGTGATGTGCTGGTGGGTGTGATGTGCTGGTGGGTGTGATGTGCTGGTGGGTGAGATGTGCTGGTGGGTGTGATGTGCTGGTGGGTGTGATGTGCTGGTGGGTGAGATGTGCTGGTGGGTGGATGTGCTGGTGGGTGTGATGTGCTGGTGGGTGTGATGTGCTGGTGGGTGAGATGTGCTGGTGGGTGAGATGTGCTGGTGGGTGTGATGTGCTGGTGGGTGAGATGTGCTGGTGGGTGTGATGTGCTGGTGGGTGTGATGTGCTGGTGGGTGTGATGTGCTGGTGGGTGAGATGTGCTGGTGGGTGAGATGTGCTGGTGGGTGTGATGTGCTGGTGGGTGAGATGTGCTGGTGGGTGTGATGTGCTGGTGGGTGTGATGTGCTGGTGGGTGAGATGTGCTGGTGGGTGAGATGTGCTGGTGGGTGAGATGTGCTGGTGGGTGTGGTGTGCTGGTGGGTGAGATATGCTGGTGGGTGTGATGTGCTGGTGGGTGAGATGTGCTGGTGGGTGTGATGTGCTGGTGGGTGTGATGTGCTGGTGGGTGAGATGTGCTGGTGGGTGTGATGTGCTGGTGGGTGTGATGTGCTGGTGGGTGAGATGTGCTGGTGGGTGAGATGTGCTGGTGGGTGAGATGTGCTGGTGGGTGTGATGTGCTGGTGGGTGAGATGTGCTGGTGGGTGTGATGTGCTGGTGGGTGTGATGTGCTGGTGGGTGAGATGTGCTGGTGGGTGAGATGTGCTGGTGGGTGAGATGTGCTGGTGGGTGTGATGTGCTGGTGGGTGAGATGTGCTGGTGGGTGTGATGTGCTGGTGGGTGAGATGTGCTGGTGGGTGAGATGTGCTGGTGGGTGTGATGTGCTGGTGGGTGTGATGTGCTGGTGGGTGAGATGTGCTGGTGGGTGTGATGTGCTGGTGGGTGTGATGTGATGGTGGGTGTGATGTGCTGGTGGGTGTGATGTGCTGGTGGGTGTGATGTGATGGTGGGTGTGATGTGCTGGTGGGTGTGATGTGCTGGTGGGTGTGATGTGCTGGTGGGTGAGATGTGCTGGTGGGTGTGATGTGCTGGTGGGTGTGATGTGCTGGTGGGTGAGATGTGCTGGTGGGTGAGATGTGCTGGTGGGTGTGATGTGCTGGTGGGTGAGATGTGCTGGTGGGTGAGATGTGCTGGTGGGTGTGATGTGCTGGTGGGTGAGATGTGCTGGTGGGTGAGATGTGCTGGTGGGTGTGATGTGCTGGTGGGTGAGATGTGCTGGTGGGTGTGATGTGCTGGTGGGTGTGATGTGCTGGTGGGTGAGATGTGCTGGTGGGTGTGATGTGCTGGTGGGTGTGATGTGCTGGTGGTGCTGGTGGGTGTGATGTGCTGGTGGGTGTGATGTGCTGGTGGGTGAGATGTGCTGGTGGGTGTGATGTGCTGGTGGGTGTGATGTGCTGGTGGGTGAGATGTGCTGGTGGGTGTGATGTGCTGGTGGGTGTGATGTGCTGGTGGGTGAGATGTGCTGGTGGGTGTGATGTGCTGGTGGGTGTGATGTGCTGGTGGGTGAGATGTGCTGGTGGGTGTGACGTGCTGGTGGGTGTGATGTGCTGGTGGGTGTGATGTGCTGGTGGGTGTGATGTGCTGGTGGGTGAGATGTGCTGGTGGGTGTGACGTGCTGGTGGGTGTGATGTGCTGGTGGGTGTGATGTGCTGGTGGGTGTGATGTGCTGGTGGGTGAGATGTGCTGGTGGGTGTGATGTGCTGGTGGGTGAGATGTGCTGGTGGGTGTGATGTGCTGGTGGGTGAGATGTGCTGGTGGGTGTGATGTGCTGGTGGGTGAGATGTGCTGGTGGGTGAGATGTGCTGGTGGGTGAGATGTGCTGGTGGGTGAGATGTGCTGGTGGGTGTGACGTGCTGGTGGGTGTGATGTGCTGGTGGGTGTGATGTGCTGGTGGGTGTGATCTGCTGGTGGGTGAGATGTGCTGGTGGGTGTGATGTGCTGGTGGGTGAGATGTGCTGGTGGGTGTGATGTGCTGGTGGGTGAGATGTGCTGGTGGGTGTGATGTGCTGGTGGGTGAGATGTGCTGGTGGGTGTGATGTGCTGGTGGGTGTGATGTGCTGGTGGGTGTGATGTGCTGGTGGGTGAGATGTGCTGGTGGGTGTGATGTGCTGGTGGGTGTGATGTGCTGGTGGGTGAGATGTGCTGGTGGGTGTGATGTGCTGGTGGGTGTGATGTGCTGGTGGGTGAGATGTGCTGGTGGGTGAGATGTGCTGGTGGGTGTGATGTGCTGGTGGGTGAGATGTGCTGGTGGGTGTGATGTGCTGGTGGGTGTGATGTGCTGGTGGGTGTGATGTGCTGGTGGGTGAGATGTGCTGGTGGGTGAGATGTGCTGGTGGGTGAGATGTGCTGGTGGGTGTGATGTGCTGGTGGGTGAGATGTGCTGGTGGGTGTGATGTGCTGGTGGGTGAGATGTGCTGGTGGGTGAGATGTGCTGGTGGGTGTGATGTGCTGGTGGGTGAGATGTGCTGGTGGGTGAGATGTGCTGGTGGGTGTGATGTGCTGGTGGGTGTGATGTGCTGGTGGGTGAGATGTGCTGGTGGGTGTGATGTGCTGGTGGGTGTGATGTGCTGGTGGGTGAGATGTGCTGGTGGGTGTGATGTGCTGGTGGGTGTGATGTGCTGGTGGGTGTGATGTGCTGGTGGGTGTGATGTGCTGGTGGGTGTGATGTGCTGGTGGGTGTGATGTGCTGGTGGGTGTGATGTGCTGGTGGGTGAGATGTGCTGGTGGGTGTGATGTGCTGGTGGGTGTGATGTGCTGGTGGGTGAGATGTGCTGGTGGGTGTGATGTGCTGGTGGGTGTGATGTGCTGGTGGGTGTGATGTGCCGGGTGTGCGATATGGTGTGATGTGCTGGTGGGTGAGATGTGCCGGGTGTGCGATATGGTGTGATGTGCTGGTGGGTGAGATGTGCCGGGTATTAGCCACCGTTTCCAGTGGTTGTCCCCCGCCAAGGTGTGCGATATGGTGCGATATGGTGTGATGTGCTGGTGGGTGAGATGTGCTGGTGGGTGAGATGT
Organism: Closterium sp. Naga37s-1; assembly: GCA_947471745.1. Classification (NCBI taxonomy): domain Eukaryota; kingdom Viridiplantae; phylum Streptophyta; class Zygnematophyceae; order Desmidiales; family Closteriaceae; genus Closterium; species Closterium sp. Naga37s-1. The sequence continues at coordinate 2,777,452 of CANJKZ010000774.1, read as the reverse complement.
GCCGGGTGTGTGATATGGTGTGATGTTGTGTGTGTCGTGTTGCACACAACAACCCCCAACAAAGACCCCCCTCCCCCCTCCCCCCTCCCCCCTCCTCCCGCCCAGATAGGGGAGCACAGCTTCACGTGCAAGGCTGTAGCCGTGATTTGAGACGTCTCAAAACATGCCATGCATCTGCATCACATGCCATGCATCTGCATCACATGCCGAGTTTTGAGATGTCTCAAAACTCCTCCTGCCCAGATAGGGGATCACAACTTCTTCACCCACAAGGCCGTAACCGTGATGCCCTCGTGCTTTGTTCTTCCCACAACCCCCACCAAAGACCACCCCCCCTTCTCCCACCCCCGTGCCCTTGCAGTCATGCTCTCCCGCTCTGCCGATGTGGCGCTGGCACTCCACTCCGCTGCAGACGCCAGGGGCAAGGGCACGGGCAGGAGCAGAGGCACGGGCAGGGGCAGAGACAGGGCCATTGGCTGTGGCACTCATGCTTTCCCCCCTCGCATCCTTTTCCACCATTCTCTCCATCCCAGATAGTGGATCACAACTTCATAAGCCGCAAGGCCGTGGCAGTCATGCTCTCCCGCTTTGCCGATGTGGCGCTGGCTCTCGGCTCCGCTAGCGACGCCCTCGCCCGCCTGCATGCTGCCCCCTCTCTTGCACTCTCCCAGGGGCAAGGGCAGGGGGAGGGGCAGGGGGAAGGGCAGGGGCAGGCACTGCGGCAGATTCGTGGCGCGGAGTTTCACCTGGTGCTTGTCAACCTGCGCCTTGCTGACATGTCCGGGTACGATTGGCTTGCTGATGTGTCAGGGTGCGATTGGCTTGCTGACATGCCAGGCTACGATTTGGTTGCTGCTTCACTACAGCAACAATTTTGCTGTTCGGTCCTGCTTTACCAGCATTTTCCATCTGCCCGTTTGCCACAGATTTTCGCTTAGCTTCCACGTTCCGACCCCCTCAGTCACCCAGATATGTAGCTTCTCTCTTTGGAAAACATGCGATTAGAGGAGCAGCACTATAACGAGGATGGGATGCACATGAGCAGTGCCCCTCAGCAATTCCACATCCCCGTTCTAACTTCGCCCCTGTCGCATACTGGTCTATCTACAGCTTCGCATTCACACAAGCTGTGAGGCGCATGGAGGAGCAGCGCTATAACGAGGATGTGGTGCGCATGGGCAGTGCGGCTCAGCACTCGCACATCCCCATAGTGGGACTGGTCAACGACGCCCTGCCTGAACTGGTGGCCAAGTGAGTGAGATCAGGGAAAAGCGGGGGGGGAGGGAGAGAGAGGGGTTGTGAGTGAGTGGGAGTGATGAAAGGGGTTGAGCCGGGGCAAGGAAGAGTTTTTTGGGGACGCAAAGGACTTATTTTTGGAGTGAAGCTCGTGTGGCATTCCGCAAAACATTTTGATAATTTTATGTGCATGTGCATGAATGTCTGCAGGTGGAAAGATGCAGGTATGGACGGAATGCTCTCAAACCCCATCGACGAGGCTCAACTGCTTACGGTGGTTACAAAGCTATTTAAGCCTGCTGATTTGCATGCATAAGCATGGACCAGCGTGTTACTATATTGTACAACCAGCTGTCTTATTGCTCAGATCTCACATTATCATTATTATTTGGCTAAATGTAATGCCCAACAGATAGTCTCTGTTACAATTCGCTAAAATGTCCACTCGTCTTTTCATAATTTTGAAATTTCAACACGATTCTGCCATAAGAAGGCCCAGCCATCCCACGATTCCGATGTTTGTTTCTGATTGGTGGCACGGAAGCGTCAGCCCGACGAGCTCAAGGCTCCATCATCCCCAGGTTCCAAGTTTTCAAGGCTAGGTAATCTGACGGTGGAGATACAAGGTTCAGAGATCCAACGAATGGAGCTAATGAACCACCACACACCAAACCAGGCTTGCTCTCGATTGTTTCCTCATTTTCTTTCTCCCGCCATTCCGAAACTTGCAACCCGAAAAGGGAGGGGAGTCCCTGCAAGCATTTCCAACAACTGAGCCAAATCATATTGCTGCACTCTTGTCCCTCGTTCACAATCGCTTAGCTTGCTGATCTACTATCGCTGTTCTTATTGCTGCGTGATTACGCGCGGCGACGTCCGTTGTTTGGCGGTGGAAGGAGTAGCGGAGCAATGGACGTGGAGGAGGTGATAGAAGTCAAGGAAGTTGTGTCTAAAGTGAAGGGCAAGCAGTCGAAGGCGACGAATGGCCGCTCAGCGACTGGAACGAACGAAACTCGAACGCGACAGGCGAAGGCGATGAATCGATGCAGTGTGACTAAATCGAAGGGAGAAAGCAAGAATGTGAAGGAAGATATTGTGACTGAACCGAAGGGCCGCGGCAGCAGGCGCGCCAAGGCTGAGGATGATGCCGTCGAAGACAAGGGCGGCGTAAAACGCGCGAAGGAAAATGGTGTGGTGGGAGAAAAGGGTGGCGGCAAACGCTCAAAAGAGAGCACCGCGGTCGAAGAAAACGGCGTCGTGAAGCGCGTAACGGAAAACGGCGTGGTAGGAGAAAAGGGCGGGGGCAAACGTTCGAAGGAGTCCACCGCGGTGGAAGAGAAAACAGGGACGAAGCGCGCCAAGGTGAACAACGGCCGCAGCGTCAGCCGTGTGGAGGCTCCACGTCAGCCCAAGGCAGAGAAAGGGGGTAAGGGAAAACCTCCACGTCAGCCCAAGGAAGAAAAAGGGGCGAACGGGAAGGCTTCAGGTCAGCTCAAAGGAGCGGAAAAAGAGGCGAAGAAGGCGCCTGGGAAGGCGAGGAAGCGCGGCAAGGCTCCAGCGATCGACGACGACATGATTCAAGTGAAGCAGGCTCCGCTCGCCGACTCAGGTGCGATGCAGACTCTGCTCGTGAATTCAGGTGCGACGTAGACTTCGCTGATCGACAGACGTACGCCTTGCACGCTCTGAATCTCGCTGGCGAACCGTATCAACACACACGCATTAGCTTATTAAGTCATCACTTGTATCGCCACTCTAACCTCCCTCCCTTCCGCAAACTGCCTCTGTCCTCCTTCCGATCTGCGCAGAGGAAGCTGCGATCGTGCTCACGCACCCGTCGGATCCAGCAGCCGCAGCCGCGGCGGCGGCGGCGGCGGAGAAGAAGGCGCCGGTGCGGCAGCTGCTGGACTTCGTGTTTCACGACGCGGACGGCGCGCTCATGCCGCTCGACAGCTTCGATGCGCTGGCGGCGCGCGGGGAAGGTCTCTTCGCGACGGGCGTCATTCTCCCCGAGACCGCCGCGCTGCGCCATATGGAGGTGAGGCGAGCGTCCGCCGCCCTGCGCTGTATCGAGGGAAGATGGGCGCCCGCACCCTGCGCTGTGGAGGTGGCCAGTCTCGCGGCGTACCTTTTGTTTTTATTTTCTCCCCGTGGCCCTCACTCTGTGCCATATAGATGAAGATAAGTGTAAGCCACCCTGCTCTGTACCTTCATAAGTGTCGCGTATGAGACACATGTTGACCTGGTGTTGCTGTTCGTTGCCCCGTGCTCTGTTACTCGGTAACCAGGGTTACAGGTGCGAGGCGTTCGGGCCCATTGACGGGTGGTACATCGACGGTTACGAGAAGGCGAACACGGCGGCGCGCATCATGATCACCACGGACGCTGCCACGTACGTCTGCTGCCGCCCCGCCGCCCAGCAGAAGAAAGACTTCACTCCGCTGCAGGTAAACGATTGACTCAGCTCTAGGTACTGTGCGACTTTTGAGACGTCTCAAAAGTCGCCAAGCAGAAGAAAGACTTCACCCCGCTTTAGGTGAACGCTTCACTGAAGTCCAGGTACTGTGCGTGGATGGGGAACGTGAGTGTGGTCTGGGGGCCATTTAAGAGACGCCATTAAAAACTTATTCTCAAAACATGTTATTTCTTAAATTGTTATCCTCGTCACGATCCAGGAGACGCTCACACGTTCCTCTACTTCAGACGCTCCTCCCATTCCTGGACGTTCCTCGTTCCTTTCACCTTCCCCGCCCCTCTTCTCTGAACAGGACAAGGCCAATCTGAGCCTGGAGGTATTCAGGGCATTTTCCAAGCTGGACCGGGGCGAGCCCACTCTCTCCCTGCCAAAGGTGGTGGCGCGTGCTTCAAGCTCTTACCCCGTTTCTCCCCATTCCCGTTTCCCTCCCCCTTCCAAACAGGACAAGGCCAATCTGTGCGTGGAGGTTTTCAGAGCCCTTTCCAAGCCGGACGGGGGCGACCCTACCATTTCCCTGCCAGAGGTGGTGGCTCGCGTGTCAAGGGCGCTGGGGCGGCCGTGCAGGGACGACCTGGTGGCGGCGCATGCATTTGTGGTGCAGCAGCTATGCGGGCTGGACGAGGACGCGGATGAAGACGACCAGCTGTTCTCAGGGCTGCCTGCGCTAGAGTGAGTCCGTGTGCCTGCGTGTGTGCCCCGCTTCTGAGGCGCCTCAAAAGTCGTGTGTGCCCCGCTTCTTGAGGTAATTACTTGATTTCGGGTGGGTCAATACAACACAGCTACTGCCAGCGCATGTGCTTGTGGTGCAGCAGCTGTGCGGGCTGGACGAGGACGCGGATGAAGGTGACCAGCTGTTCTCAGGGCTGCTTGCGCTCGAGTGAGTCTGTGTGTGCGTGTGTGATCGAGTGTATGTGTTCCACTTCCTGTGGTGAAATGCTCAATTGACTTCCCAGCAGCTGTGCGGGCTGGACGAGGACGCGGATGAGGACGACCAGCTGTTCTCATTGCTGCCTGCACTCGAGTGCGTTTGTCCTTGGGTGCGTGTCTGCCAGTGTGAGTCGCTTCACTTGCTGATTCAATTCATTGGGTCAATTTATGACAGCAGTTGGTGGAGGCCCATGTGTTTGTGGCACAGAAGTTGTGTGGGCTGAAATAGAAGGTGGTGAGACAGGCAGCCCTCCGGAGCATAGTGGCAGCAAGGCAGCTCACACCTTTCCCTGAATCTTCTATTCCCACTGTCTCTTCCATCACCCCCGAAAGGTCTCTGAAGGAAGAGGAAGTCAAACAAGCAGCTGTCCGAGCATAGTGGCAGGCAGGTAGCTCATCTTCTTCCCCTTGCCTTCTTGTCTCCCATTTCCTCCCCTTCTCCGATCCCCCTAAAGGTCTCTGAAAGAGGAGGGAGCCAAGCACGCAGCTGTCCGGAGCATTGTGGAAGCCAGGCAAGCCAGCGCCAAGGAACACACGGGCAAGAAACCAGCTGCTACAAACGGAGCCCTCGTTATAAGAGACACCGCTGGCGGTAGCAGCAGCAGCAGCAAGGCCGGCGTGGGAGCAAGTGCGGGTGTTGACGACGACGAGTTGGCTAGGCTGGTAGCGGAAGAGGAAGAGAAGGAAGCAGAGGCGAAGAGAGGGGGTGGGCGGAGGAAGGGGGCTGGGGGCGGCCGTGGGCAGGAGCGGTATTTGAAGATCAACGAGAAGGAGCTGGCAGATGACTACCCGCCTCCCAGATACTACAAGGTAGGCTGAGCGATGAGTGGGGAAGGAATTGATTCGGCCCAGAGATACCACCGAGTACCATGGACGCCGAGTGAAGAGTTATAAGGAAGGGATGGAGGCCGTAGCGGGCAGGAGAGTTATTTGAAGATCAACGGGGAGCTGGCGGATGGCTACTCGCCCTTGAAATATTACCAGGTAGGCTGGGCAAGAAATGAAGGGACATACCTGTCTCCAAGATACTACAAGGTAGGCTCTGACAGCCTGTCTCTTCCCCCTCTTCCCCGCTCCACTCCCTCCCTTGCCTCTCTTCCCTCCAGGTTCCTTCATTCCACCCTCCCACATAGCGTGGACGAGGAGACAGACGAGTTCCTCCTTTTCACCAACGCCACTGCTGACCCCTGGCTGTCTCGTCCCCTTTCCCCCGTCCACTCCCTCTGATCCCCCTTGTTTCCTCTGTCAACCCTAGAGCGTGGACGAGGAGACAGACGAGTTCTTCCTATTAGACGATGCTGCTGCTCCACTGCACCCCGACGACCTCCCGCGCCGGCGCCTGGACGACTGGGCTCTCTACGACGACCAGCTGCGCTTCGTGCCTCTCGAGCTGCTGCCCATGCTGCCCCCTGCTCTGTCTACCCCCTCCTCACCGCTGTGCCCTCCTGTTCTCCCGCCCTATACCCCTTTCCCCCACTCCCGGCCCCCTTCCCCTTTACTTCTGCCTTCATACCACCCACCCCAGAGCGTGGACGAGGAGACAGACGAGTTCCTGCTATTCGATGACGCTGCTGCTCCACTTTACCCTCACGACCTGCCTCGTCGTCGCCTGGACGACTGGGCTCTCTATGACGACCAGCTGCGTTTCGTGCCTCTAGAGCTGCTGCCCATGCTGCCCCCTGTATTGCTCACTGCTAACCCCTGTCGACTCTTTCCTTTCTTCCCCCGTGCACTCCGTCTGCTGCACTTGTTGCGCCCACCCTAGAGTGTGGACGAGGAAACGGACGAGTTCCTCCTGTTCGACGATGCCGCTGCTCCATTGCACCCCGACGACCTGCCTCGGCGTCGCCTGGACGACTGGGCTCTCTACGACGACCAGCTGCGCTTCGTGCCTCTCGAGCTGCTGCCCATGCTTCCGGGAGTTGCCGCCGACTCCCTCGTGTTTGGGTCTGGCGTTATGATGGAGGACGATGGCAGTGGGTTCAGCCTGGACGACCCTACTGTTGAATCCGCTGGCACTACTCGGGGTGACGGTGCTAGTGGTTCTTCAGGTGGCGCTTCAGGTGGTTCTTCAGGTGGTTCAGGTGCTTCAGGGAGCGGATCCGGGTCAGGATCTGATCCTGCAGCAGCGGATGGTGGTGATGGTAGTGGTGGTGGTATTCGGGTGTATCTGAGCGCAATCAAGGAGTGGATGATTGAATTCGGGGCGGGGATGCTTTTCGTGACCATTCGAACCGATGGGGCATGGTACAGGCTCGGCCGCCCCTGTGCCGCCTATGTCCCCTGGTACCGCCCGGTTCTGCGCACGGCCAGGCTGGCAATCCGAGTCATCGAGATGCTGAGTGGCGAGTCCCGGGCGGCGCGCTTGTCTTTTCTGGACGTGGTGACGAAGCTGGCGCAGGAGCGGGTGGCGGAGAAGCAACAGAAGAGCGGCAAGGCGCCGGCGCGCGGGGACTTAGCTAAGTGTTTTGCTGAAATGGAGCGGTTTTTAGTGGTGCATGGGAATATTATCCTGCAGCAGTTTAGAGAGTACCCGGTAGAGACGATCCGCCGGAGCCCCTTTATAAGCACGCTGCGAGAAAAGATGGAGATGCGGTCGCATACAGAGCTAAAGGTGAATAAGAAAAAGGCTGCTATGATTGTCGCAAGCAGAGGTAGCAATGGGCGTGGTGGGGATGACGGTGGGAGTGCGAGAAACGCCAATCCTGCTGCGGCTTTAAGGCCGGATGCTAGTAAGAGGAAGCCCATGCGTGCGACCACGACTCAGCTGGTCCACAGGATCTGGAAGGAGTATTACGAACGGTTCGGATTGAAGCGGGATGAGGTGGGGGCGGGGAAAGGGGGGAGTGAGGGAGAGGAGAATGGGAAGGTGGAGGGTGAGGAGGTGGAGGATGAGGAGGAAGGAGGTGAGTTGAAGGATGGGGATAGTGAGGATGAGGAGGAGGTTGAGGAGGTAGTGGGTGCGAGCCAAGCAAAGGGGAGTAAAGCGAAGGGGATTCAAACGAAGAGCGCCGAAGCAGATAAGGAGACCGGTGCGACCGATAAGGATAAGGAAAAAGCAGCTGCTGCTGGTGGTGGGGCTGAGAAGGGGAAGGAGACTGCTGCTGGTGGAACCAAGGCGAGAGCAGTTAAGGATTCCACTCAGGGCGTGACATGGGTGGGCACAAGCACAGGCCGCACAGAGGAAGACCATCCTGCCTACGCGGCAGCCTCAGTGTGGGGGTTAGAAGTCAAGGCAGGGATCGTGGTGCTTGCAGCTGTGGCAGAGGGTGACGATGAGGGGGACGAGGGGCGGTGGAGGGAGGAGGAGGAGAGGTTGGTTCTGGTGGAGTATATGTGGGATGAGGGGGGCGTGGGGGGTGGTGCGGGCAGGAGGAGGGGCGAGGGGATGAAGGCGCATGGGCGGGTGATGGTGAGGGGGAGTGAGACGGTGCTGGGGAATGCGGCGGACGAGTGGGAGCTGTTTGTGTCGGAGCACTGCGTTGACTTCCCCCTCACTGCCATCCGGTAAGTTGCCTGGAAGTGGGTCAAGTTGCCAGCAAATGCGGTAAGCTGCAGGTATTGAGTATCGAGTATCAAAGGTGGTGGACGAGTGGGAGCTGTGTGTTTCGGAGCACTGCGTTGACTTCCCCCTCACTGCCATCCGGTAAGCTCTCCCCTCACTTCGCCCCCAAATTGAGGCCTTAGTATGTTGTTCTTCACTCCCTCAAAGTCCACCTGTTTCGTGTCTTCATGCGCGCGAGTATATTGGCATTTGCAGAGTCGATTCAAAAATCGCCTCATTGGCATTTGCAGAGTCGATTCAAAAATCGCCTCATTGGCATTTGCAGAGTCGATTCAAAAATCGCCTCATTGGCATTTGCAGAGTCGATTCAAAAATCGCCTCATTGGCATTTGCAGAGTCGATTCAAAAATCGCCTCATTGGCATTTGCAGAGTCGATTCAAAAATCGCCTCATTGGCATTTGCAGAGTCGATTCAAAAATCGCCTCATTGGCATTTGCAGAGTCGATTCAAAAATCGCCTCATTGGCATTTGCAGAGTCGATTCAAAAATCGCCTCATTGGCATTTGCAGAGTAGATTCAAAAATCGCCTCATTGGCATTTGCAGAGTCGATTCAAAAATCGCCTCATTGGCATTTGCAGAGTCGATTCAAAAATCGCCTCATTGGCATTTGCAGAGTCGATTCAAAAATCGCCTCATTGGCATTGGCAGAGTGGTTCTCAGTTATTTCATTAGCAGACCCATCCACATGCTCTTTCTGTGCACATCTGTTATGTTCCCAGTGAGCTCGCAGCAGTGACGCATTTTGACTCAACTCAAAACTCGACCCATTTACATGTTCTTCCTGTGCTCGACCATGGGGAGCATGTAAATGGCCATGCACCGACCCATGGCAAGCTGTTCCTCAGTGAGCTGGCAGCAGTGACGCATCGGAAGCAGCCATGGGGGGCGGAGCACAGGCTGAGGAACATGGAGGAGCACGAGAGGGAGAGGGAGCGAATGGAGAAGCTGTTTAAGGAGACTGCATTCACGTGCTCTTCCTTTGCAATTCTGTTTCTTTTCACAATCTCTCAGGGAGCTGGCAGCAGTGACGCATCGCAAGCTGCCATGGGGGGCGGAGCACAGGCTGAGGAACATGGAGGAGCACGAGAGGGAGAGGGAGCGAATGGAGAAGATTTTCAAGGAGACCGGGCAGCGCTCCTTCTTCTACCGCCTCCTCTACAACCCCTCCCGTGGCGGCTTTTTCGACCTGCCCAAGAGCCTGGGCAGCGGAACGGGCAGATGTTGCTCGTGTGACGAGGACACGGAGAGGGATAGGATGATGGAAGTGCGGAGGCTGGGGGATGGGGAGGAGGGATTTGCTTACTTAGGGAAGGAGTTTCGGGTTCATGACTTTGCGTTCTTGCATCCGGCAGCAGTGGGGGAAGAGAGCGAGGGGAAGAAGGTCAAGATAGCGAAAGGAGGGCGAAACATTGGACTGCGGGCCTGGCCTATAGGGCAGATTGAAAAGTTTGTAGCTCCGACCGGTGGGGCAAAGGAGGTGCCTGAAAAGATGGTGGTGAGGAGGTTTTTCCGCCCTGAAGATGTGCCAAATGAGGGTGATGAGATCGCGTATAACGCACACATCCGAGAGGTGAGTGCTTCTCACCGACATGCAGTGTTTCTCACTTTGCTGTAAGTCAAGACACTTCAAAAGTCAGACTTTTGAGGCGCCTCAAAAGTCTTCTCACCGACATGTAGTGTTTCTCACTTTGCTGTAAGTCAAGACACTTCAAAAGTCAGATGTGCCGAATGAGGGTGATGGGATCGCGTATACGGCACACATCCGAGAGGTGAGTGAGTACCGCTTCCATATCCACTAGTCGACGGTGATGTATACAATTTCCCTTCCCCTTTGTTTTCTAATACTGTCACATGGTCCGTCATTGTGATAACATGCAATACAACGAATGGCAGCAAGTTTTCTCTTGTTCCTCATTTTTTTGCCTACATGCAACGCAACCTAATGTTTTTTCAATCACTGCACTCCACGACAGGTGTACTACAGTGAAACGCTAATCACTGTAGATGTCACGGACGTGATCGGCAAGTGCCGCGTGCAGCGGGGCAAACCCACAGCAGCAGCAGCAGCGGCAGCGGCAGGGACAGAGGCGGATCACTCGGGCTTTAACATCGGGGGGTGTCTGGAGGAGGAGCTGATGGGCGGCGACTTTGTCTTCTTCTGCGACCGCCTTCTCAAAGATGGCTCTGTCCGGATGGTACAGTGCAGCCTCCCCTCTGCTATCAGCCGTACTTCTATTGTACTCCTCTGTTATCCCTTGGTGTTGGGTATTCCCAGAAGCTGAGTGTGCTTCGACCTCTGCTCTGCTAGAGCATTTGTCCTCTATCTAGCCTTTCCCCTGTAGCTTCATGTGTGTCTGCTCTTGAGGGAAACAATCGCCATTGAAAGCATCAGACGATCCCAAGAGGGCAACACGTGCCTCTTGATGGTTGTTTGTTTCTCTCTGCCCGACTGGCTCTTCTGCCTCCCTTGCTTCCTTTCCCACTTCCTTTCCCAACACTCCTGCAGTTGCCCCCTGGGATTCGCTTCGGCCCTTCTTCAGCAGCAGCAGCAGCAGCAGCAGCAGCAGCATCACCAACCAAGGACAAGGGCAAGGGCAAGGGCAAGGGCAAGAGCGTTGCTGCCGATGACGACGCCGACGCGGAAGCTGCAGCAATAGAGGCAGCAGCAGTGGCTAGAGCCCGGGCGAAGGGCAAGGGGAAAGCAGCTGCAGAGGAGCCAGACGAACCCACCAGCAAGACTGCAGCTGGGGCGACGCAGCAGCAGGGAAAGCAGGAGAAGCAGGAGGAGAAGGAGAATCAGGGGAAGCAGGAGGGGCAGCAAGGGGCAGCAAACGGCAGCAAGGGCGGTGCTGGTGTGCTGCGGACGTTGGATATATTCGCGGGGTGTGGCGGGCTGTCGGAGGGGCTGCAGCGGTCGGGGGCGTGTGAGACGCGGTGGGCCATCGAGTACGAGCACCCTGCTGCCGAGGCGTTTCAGAAGAACCACCCCGAGGCCGCTGTCATCTGCGCCAACTGCAACGTCGTTCTCAGGTGAGCTGGGTTACTTGGTGCTTCGGTAAGCGTGAGCGTGGGCAGCCGATGGTTGGCCGGCCCAGTGCTGGTGGGGGGTGATGCTGCATGGACGGAATGTGATTGCGTGGGGGTGTGGGGTGGAGGGGTTGGTGGAGTTCATGACCTGCATGTATGCACCTGTATCGGAGGGGCTGCAGCGGTCGGGGGCGTGTGAGACGCGGTGGGCCATCGAGTACGAGCACCCTGCTGCCGAGGCGTTTCAGAAGAACCACCCCGAGGCTGCTGTCATCTGCGCCAACTGCAACGTTGTGCTTAGGTAAGTGGTGCTTGAGTAAGCGGGTGGGGTTATGTGGTAGTTTGTGGTGGTAAGATGTTCTGTGGTATGGTGCTTAGGTAAGCAGGTGGGGTTATGTGGTAGTTAATGGTGGTAACATGTTATGTGCTGCGGTGCTTAGGTAAGCGGGCAGGGTTACATGTTTTCTAAGTGAAGGGGATATGGAGATGCCATCGAGGGACAGTAGTAGAAACACGGTGCCCCTGTCTCCACTCCTTTCTCTTTCCCCTCCTTATTCGTTCCCCTCGTTATTCGTTCCCCTCCTTATTCTTTCCCCTCCTTATTCTTTCCCCTCCTTATTCTTTCCCCTCCTTATTCTTTCCCCTACCTCTCTCGCTAATTGTCTTGCCTACTTCCTTTGCCCCAGACAGTGGCAACCTCTCGCTCCCATTTCCCCCTTCCCCCTAATATACATGTATACATATTAATATATATAAATATTAATATGTATATATACATATTTCCCCCTTTTCCCCCTCTCCCATGTCCTCTCCTCCCCAGGTCTATGATGGAGCAAGCAGGGCAGCTGGGCGACTGTGTGTCAACGCCAGAGGCGGATGAAGCAGCAGCAAAGATGGCCGAGGCGGAGAAGGGCAAGTTGCCTCTGCCCGGCCAAGTTGACTTCGTGAATGGGGGCCCGCCCTGCCAGGTGAGTGGGGCTCGCAGAGGCCCGCCCTGCCAGGTACGCGGGTTTCAGGTGGCACTTGCTCAGGTGTGGTGAGTGGTAGGAGTATGGCCGAGGCAGAGAGGGGCAAGCTGCCGAGTTGACTTTTGAGTCGACTCAAAAGTCAACTCTGCCTGGCCAAGTGGACTTCGTGAATGGGGGCCCGCCCTGCCAGGTACGCGGGTTTCAGGTGGCACTTGCTCAGGTGTGGTGAGTGGTAGGAGTATGGCCGAGGCAGAGAGGGGCAAGCTGCCGAGTTGACTTTTGAGTCGACTCAAAAGTCAACTCTGCCTGGCCAAGTGGACTTCGTGAATGGGGGCCCGCCCTGCCAGGTACGCGGGTTTCAGGTAGCACTTGCTCAGGTGTGGTGAGTGGTAGGAGTATGGCCGAGGCAGAGAGGGGCAAGGTGCCTCTGCCCGGCCAAGTGGACTTCGTCAATGGGGGCCCGCCCTGCCAGGTGAGTGGGGCTCGCAGAGGCACTTATTCAGGTGCGGACTGTGCGGTGAGCGGTAGCAGGGAAGTTTTGAGACGTCTCAAAACTGTGTGGTGAGCGGTAGCAGGGAAGATTGTCGAGGCAGAGAGGGGCAAGGTGCCTCTGCCCGGCCAAGTGGACATCGTCAATGGGGGCCCGCCCTGCCAGGTACGCACTTATTTATGTGAGCAAACTGCCAAGTTACACGTGTGGTGAGTGGGAGGAGGAGGATGGTCAAGGCAGAGGGGCTGCTGTGCCGCTCTGCGTGGCCATGCGGGCTTCGCCAACGAAGGCCACATGTGGGCTTCATGTGGCCTGCCCTGCCAGATAGATGGGCTTTGGTGGCATCTTTTCAGGTGCGCTGACTGGTAGGAGGATTTTTTAGTCGACTAAAAAATTGGCCCGCCCTGCCAGATGGATGGGCTTTGGTGGCACCTTTTCAAGTGCGCTGACTGGTAGGAGGGTTGGCCGAGGCAAAGAGGGGCAAGCTGCCCCTGCCTGGCCAAGTGGACTTCGTGAATGGGTGCCCGCCCTGCCAGGTACGCGGGATAAACCGCTTCAACCAGAACCTTTTGACCTCCTTTCCTTCCTTGCTCCATTGAAATGGTTGAAGGAGCAGTGATTGAAGGAGCAGTGGTTGAAGGAGCAGTGATTGAAGGAGCAGTGGTTGAAGGAGCAGTGATTGAAGGAGCAGTGGTTGAAGGAGCAGTGATTGAAGGAGCAGTGGTTGGAGGAGCAGTGATTGAAGGAGCAGTGGTTGAAGGAGCAGTGATTGAAGGAGCAGTGGTTGGAGGAGCAGTGATTGAAGGAGCAGTGGTTGGAGGAGCAGTGATTGAAGGAGCAGTGGTTGAAGGAGCAGTGATTGAAGGAGCAGTGGTTGAAGGAGCAGTGGTTGAAGGAGCAGTGGTTGAAGGAGCAGTGGTTGAAGGAGCAGTGGTTGAAGGAGCAGTGGTTGAAGGAGCAGTGGTTGAAGGAGCAGTGGTTGAAGGAGCAGTGGTTGAAGGAGCAGTGGTTGAAGGAGCAGTGGTTGAAGGAGCAGTGGTTGAAGGAGCAGTGTGAGATGATCCTCCTTCCTTCATCCACTTATCCCTTCTACTTATCTCCGCCCCTTTTTCCTGACTCCTCCCTCCTTTCCTTACCTCAGGGCTACTCCGGCATGAACCGCTTCAACCAGAACGCATGGAGCAAGGTGCAGTGTGAGATGTTCCTCACCGTCTCAGCCCCCATCCCTTTGACTGATTTCGTTTCCTCTACCCTTTTCGCCTCATCCACTCCACTCTCAGGGTTTCTCCGGAATGAACCGCTTCAACCAGAACCCATGGAGCAAGGTGCAGTGCGAAATGATCCTCGCATTCCTCTCCTTCGCCGACTTCCTCCGCCCCAACTACTTCCTCCTCGAAAACGTGCGCAACTTTGTCTCCTTCAATGGGGCTCGGACTTTCCGCCTGGCTCTGAGGACACTGCTCGCCATGGGCTACCAGGTAGGCAGTATGTGCAATGCAAGCAAAGCACTAGTAATGTTCCCTTCTCCTCTGCAAGCACTAGTAATGTTCCCTTCTCCTCTGCAAGCACTTGTAATGTTCCCTTCTCCTCTGCAAGCACTAGTAATGTTCCCTTCTCCTCTGCAAGCACTTGTAATGTTCCCTTCTCCTCTGCAAGCACTAGTAATGTTCCCTTCTCCTCTGCAAGCACTAGTAATGTTCCCTTCTCCTCTGCACGCACATGTAATGTTCCCTTCTCCTCTGCAAGCACTAGTAATGTTCCCTTCTCCTCTGCAAGCACTAGTAATGTTCCCTTCTCCTCTGCAAGCACTTGTAATGTTCCCTTCTCCTCTGCAAGCACTAGTAATGTTCCCTTCTCCTCTGCAAGCACTTGTAATGTTCCCTTCTCCTCTGCACGCACTAGTAATGTTCCCTTCTCCTCTGCAAGCACTTGTAATGTTCCCTTCTCCTCTGCAAGCGCTAGTAATGTTCCCTTCTCCTCTGCAAGCACTTGTGATGTTCCCTTCTCCTCTGCAAGCACTAGTAATGTTCCCTTCTCCTCTGCAAGCACTTGTAATGTCCCCTTCTCCTCTGCAAGCACTTGTAATGTCCCCTTCTCCTCTGCAAGCACTAGTAATGTTCCCTTCTCCTCTGCAAGCACTTGTAATGTTCCCTTCTCCTCTGCACGCACTTGTAATGTTCCCTTCTCCTCTGCACGCACTTGTAATGTTCCCTTCTCCTCTGTGGATTGTAAGCACGCCCTCCTTTGTGGATTTCCTCCGCCCCAACTACTTCCTCCTCGAGAACGTGCGCAACTTCGTCTCCTTCAATGGCGCCCGCACCTTCCACCTCGCCCTTCGGACGCTACTCGCCATGGGCTGTCAGGTAGGCTCAAGCACTTGTAATGTTCCCTACTCATCCGCACACACTGCCTTCCCTTTGCCGACTTCCTCTCCGCCCCAACTACTTCCTCCTCGAGAACGTGCGCAACTTTGTCTCCTTCAATGGCACCCGGACCTTCCGCCTCGCCCTTCGGGCCCCACTTGCCCTGGGCTATCAGGTACGCCATTCATCACACCCTTCAGGTGCTAACATCACAACACCATCACAACACCATCACACCACCATCACACCACCATCACACCACCATCACACCACCATCATCTGGGCAGCAGCTCCCGCCGTGTTATTGAGAATCTCAAAATCTCCCAACCCTCTCTCCAGGTCCGCTTCGGTGTGCTACAGGCAGGCAACTTCGGCATATCTCAGTCGCGCACGAGAGCCTTCATCTGGGCAGCAGCGCCAGGCCACGTGCTCCCCGAGTGGCCGCAGCCTCTGCACGTCTTTGCCTCCTCCCAGCTCTCCGTCCCCCTCGCCACCTCCACTGCTGGCGGTGCCTCTGCTGCTAATGGTGCTGCTGGTGGCGCTGCTGGTATTGGTCAGTTCAGCACAGCTAGCTCGCTGGCCAATGAGGCATGTCCACGTGGCCCTGCAGTGGGGGCGCCGCTGCGGTCGATCACGGTGCGGGATGCAATGGGGGATCTGCCAAGCATTGAGAACGGGGCAGAAGAGGAGGAGATGGAGGTGAGTCACAGGGTGGGAGTGGTGAGTGGCGAATGGGGGTTGGGGGTTGTGCGCTGCTGGAAACATGCAGTGCGGAATGCGGTCTGGAGTCTGGGATTCGGCAGGGGATGGGATGCCGGATGCGATGGGGCGGATTGAGAATGGGGCAGAAGAGGAGGAGATGGAGGTGAGCTGCGGGGTGCTGGTGGTCTGTAGGTTTTAGAGAAACCTCTAAGCTACACTTAGTTCTCTCACAACGCACGCCATCCTGATAACTTGCATGTGCAGGATCACAACCTCATGGCTGGCAGCACGTGTAGAAAGAAGTGTTTTGAGACGTCTCAAAACAACGCACGCCATCCTGATAACTTGCATGTGCAGGATCACAACCTCATGGCTGGCAGCACGTGTAGAAAGAAGTGTTTTGAGACGTCTCAAAACAACGCACGCCATCCTGATAACTTGCATGTGCAGGATCACAACCTCATGGCTGACAGCAAGTGTAGAAAGAAGTGTTTTGAGACGTCTCAAAACAACGCACGCCATCCTGATAACTTGCATGTGCAGGATCACAACCTCATGGCTGACAGCACGTGTAGAAAGAAGTGTTTTGAGACGTCTCAAGACAACGCACGCCATCCTGATAACTTGCATGTGCAGGATCACAACCTCATGGCTGACAGCTCACCCTCCTTCCCCCCCTTACCCCCCACTTCCTTAGCATACTCGTTTCTGGTTTCAAGAAGCCTCAAAACTCAAGCGCTTGCCAACACTCTCCCTCCCTCCCCACTTCCCCATTCAATTCCACAGTACTCCTCCAACCCCTCCTCCTGGTACCAGAGGAGCATTCGATCACAGCAAGCCAGGCTCCTAGACCACACATGCAAAGGCATGAACGAACTCAACCTCAAACGCTTCCAATGCTCTCCCTTCCCTCCCCCTCTCTCCTTCCCACCCTCCCCACTCCTCCCCTCTGCAGTATTCGTCAGAGCCCTCATCCTGGTTCCAGCGGAGCATCAGATCACAGCAATTGAAGCTCCTAGACCACATTAGCAAGCGGATGAACGAACTCAACTTGAAGCGCTGCCAGCACATCCCCAAACGCCCAGGGGCTGACTGGCGGGACCTGCCAGATATCAAGGTACGAGCTTATATAACCTACCCTTGCTGCCATGCGGATTCTCGGTGTGCATGTATGTATCAGTGGGGCTGCTAGCCCTCATGTGTATGCACACTCAACTCAAACTCAAAGCTGCCAGCACATCATCCCCAGACGCCCAGGGGCGGACTGGCGGGACCTGCCAGATATCAAGGTACAATTATGAAGCACTGTACGCACACAGGCGATCGGTCGGTTCCTGTGGCCCCTCACAACCCAGCTGCTAGTCCGCACGTGCATGGACTCTCAGCCCAACCTCCCTCAAACGCAGCCAGCACTGCACATCCCCAGGCGCCCAGGGGCGGACTGGCGGGACCTGCCCGATATCAATACACAAACCTGCCCGATATGAATACACAACCCTGCCCGATATGAATACACAAACCTGCCCGATATCAATGTAAGATAAGAAAGGACTCGCACAAACCTGTCCCGTTTCATTTCTCTCTCCTCGACTCTCTTGGTTCCTGGATCGTCCCTCCTTGTCATAAGCACTGACAATAGAACTGGAGGAATCCCTCTGGGGACCGCTTTGTAGCATTGTCAGGGATCCTTTACCCTCAACTTCCCTTCCCTTTTGTTCCTTTCCCTCTCTACCACAGGTGCGGCTGTCGGATGGGCGCGAGGGGACCTGGTGCCGTGGTGCCTGCCCAACACCATGGAGCGCCACAACAACTGGAAGGGGCTGTTTGGGGCAGGCAGCTCGATTGGAACTTCCTTTCTTACCCTTTAACCCACCTTCCCCGTGCCATCCCTACCACTGGTCCGGCTGTCTGATGGCCGTGAAGCAGACCTGGTGCCGTGGTGCCTACCCAACACCATGGAACGCCACAACAACTGGAAGGGGCTGTTTGGGCCAACTTTACAACACTGCAGTCTCGTTTCGTTCCTTGAACTCCTATTCCCTCTTCTTTCTTCTTTCACACCACAGGTGCGGCTGTCGGATGGGCGTGAAGCAGACCTGGTGCCCTGGTGCCTACCCAACACCATGGAGCGCCACAACAACTGGAAGGGGCTGTTTGGGCGGCTGGACTGGGCGGGCAACTTCCCCACTTCCGTGACAGACCCCCAGCCCATGGGGAAAGTGGGCATGTGCTTTCACCCCGAGCAGGACCGCATCGTCAGCGTGCGCGAGTGCGCGCGATCGCAGGTAAGGGAGGGGGCGTGTGACAAGGGTTCTGGTGTTCTGGGATGTCCCAAACTTCTAAGATTGTTCTGGGGGATTGGTGTGGGTGGGTGAGAGCCTGATGAAGCAAGTTTTGAGGCGCCTCAAAAGGCGTGTGACAAGGGATCTGGTGTTCTGGGATGTCCCAAACGTCTAAGATTGTAGTGGGGGGGATTGATGTGGGCGAGAGCCTGATGAAGCAAGGGGTGACTGGGCGGGCAACTTCCCCACGTCAGTGACAGACCCTCAACCCATGGGGAAAGTGGGCATGTGCTTTCATTCCGGTTGGTGGAGAGCTCTTTCTTCTTTTGAGGCGCCTCAAAAGTCTTCACAGGGTGAAGATTTTCCTTCTCACCAATCAGCTATTTCTTGCTTTGATTTCCCTGTTCCTACTTTTACCCCGTGTTCTCACAACTACCCCCCCCCCCCCCCCCCCCCCCCCCAAATCCCGTTTAGCTTGCGCTCACAACGCCTCCAAACCCTTGGTGCTGCTTCGCTGGCAACATCCAGGCCAAGCACGATCATCTCAACTAACACTTTCCCATGCTTTGTGTTCCCAATGTCCCAAAAATCGTTTAGGGCTTCCCCGACTGGTATCGCTTCGCTGGCAACAATCAGGCCAAGCATCGCCAGATCGGCAACGCTGTTCCCCTGCCTTGACGTGCCCAATCCCCACAATCCCAATTACCTTTGTGTTCCCCATGCCCCCAACCTTTCAGGGCTTTCCCGACTGGTACCGCTTCGCTGGCAACATCCAGGCCAAGCATCGTCAGATCCGCTCTCCCTCCCATTTGTGTTCCCAAATACCCCCCAACCCCCAACCTTTCAGGGCTTCCCGGACTGGTACCGCTTTGCTGGCAACATCCAGGCCAAGCACCGCCAGATCGGCAACGCTGTTCCCCCGCCTCTCGCCCTGGCTCTGGGCTTGCAGCTGAGAAAGGCTCTCCTGGAGACGAGGAAGATCGATGGAGCAGAGGAAGACGGGAAGAGTAACGATGAGGCCAAGTAATGGGATGTGAAGGATACGTAATGCATCTCGCCCTGGGTTTGGGCTTGCAGCTGAGGAAAGCTCTCTCAAGAGTGTTTGATGCACTTGCGTCTGTCAAGGCGTCTTTAGACAGAGTCACCTCTGCAGCATGGGGGGAGTATTATAAGGGGAAGAGGAGAGGCTCGTGCTCAAGTGTGTTTGATACGATATGCTTGTGGGACGAGTTCAGATTGGATTGGATTCTATTGGATTAGGCCATGGACCATGGTTCTGAAGCTGGAGCTGATGAATAAGGACCATGCTCCACAGTAAACGAGTTTTACGGTACCCCTTACAGTAAACGAGTTTCATATTGTTACGGATCCAACTTGCAAGAACCAGGTATTGGGTGGCAGGCAGATGGACAAATGACTACCGTATTCCATTATAAACAGCACGCTCCTGTCAGATTTCTCAACAATCTACTGTAGCTGCAGAGCCGTGACATGACAACCTGGGGAAATACGGTACCTGGAGCTAGAGCTACAGGGACTTGCACATGCTGCCTGCCTGCCAGCCCTGCCCACACCATACTCCATCTCTTCACAATTTTTACCAGATTTCTGCCGCAGTATTCCATCATCAGCAGATGTCATCTCAACAAATACTGCAGCCATGGAAATGACACCCGCTGCAGTCTGCACGGCACGACACACACCACCTCCCTCTTTCCTTTCGCCCTCCCACCACCACCAACACAGCTCCCTAACTTCGCCTCACCTTCAGCACTAGCCTTCGCACAAGTCTGCAACACCCCATTCTCTGTACACACTCATGCCTCGGTACCGTGTATGCTTGTCCATCTGTGAAGCTTTTCCACCTCGGCAAAGCCACATGCACCTCTAACTGTAAAACCTCACCGTCTCTGCAAACCACCATAAATCTACGAAGCTTAACGCCTCCGCAATTGCTTCCTGTCCTCCTCAGGAATTACCAACCAATTCGACGAAAGCACCGCAAAGTTTTCCAAAAATTTCACGCCTCTGTCAAGCTCTTCCTCTCTTCCTCAGAAATTACCAACCAATTCGGCGACGGCACAGCACGCAGCCAACTAAAATCGTCCACGTGGGCCCACAGCCCGCCATCCACCGCCAGGTCAGCATCTTTCAAATCCGCCTCCAACCCGTCATACTCCCTACTATAAGGCGCGAATTTGACACCCTTAGAGTGCTCTATAAGCGGCCTGCTGCGCGTGCGAACATAGAAACCGGCGCGCTCTGTCTGGTGTATCCTCAACTGATGACTCGCAACTGCTACAGTGCTGCCAGACGCGTCCTCCACGTGGCAGGCTCCTGACACCGGGCAGAGGCTGACGTGGCAGTCGCGCACGTGGCGGAGGAAAACCGCGGAGAGGACACCGCGGACGGACACGTGGCAGTGGGAGAGGTGCTGGAGCGTGAGCTCGCCGCGTCTGTGTTGCTCCGGTGAGATCTGAATGTGCTCGTGGGAGCGGTGGGAGATGGAGAGAGAAGGGTGCGCGAGGCTGATTGGTGGGATGGCAGATGGGAACTTCGCGGACGAGAACTCGGCGGATGCTCCGGATTCTCCTGCTGCTCCTGCTGCTCCGGATGCTCCGCCTGCTGCGGATGCTGCTGTTTCTGCCGCCGCTTCTCCTCGCGCTGCTGCTGCTGCGGACGCCGCGTCTCCTCCTGATGCCGCTGTTGGCTCAACGCCGGAGGACGATGGCACCATTCCCGCTCTCCTCGGATCGCCCTCCTGCTCCACCTGAAAACCATCCACTGGCTGTAGCAACGAGAGAGATTTAGGCTGCTCGAGAGACTTCTGAGAAGACGAGGCGCCTTTACCTTCAGAAGAAGCTTTCTTTTGCCCTCTTGAGGAAAAGGCGAATCGTTTTTTCGGCTTCGAGGCGGATCGAGCTGTTTCTAGGTTGGCGCGAAGTGCTGCCACGCGTGACGTCATCTGCTCCACGTCACGCCGCGGGACCGACGGCGCGAAATGCGCTACTAGATCTTCCACCGCGCGCAGCCCTGCCACCGCCGCTTGATCCGCGTTCAATCCGGACCGTTGATTGCTTCCTGCATCGCCAACTTGCTGACTACTTTCCCCGCCGTTGATCCTCGACTGTGCAAATTCAGCAACGGAATCGGAATTTCCGGAACTCAAAGCTCGAATCGCGGCTTCCAGCGCGTCGCATTTCTCTCGAAAGGCTAGGAAGACGGACAGCTGGCCTTGCTCCTCGTCCATGTACGCGTGAGTGACGTGGCGGACACGAGGCTAGAACTATTCCGTCGAATGTAAAAGCAGGAAAATCTTAGACGAGGCTGAGGTGCGGAAGCCCCTGTGGTAATGGTGCGGAGCGGATGACGAAACAGATCGAGCAACAGTCATGAAAACCAAGACCTTTCAGGAGGAGATCCGTTAGAGAAGATCTGATGCAAGAGCGGTCTAAAGCGGTGAAGTAGTGAACCCGCTTTCCTCACCCGAGGTCGAGTTGTCGAAAATCCCCGACATGATAGCCATTGCAGCATCCACTATACTTTTAACAAGCTTCATGGATGGCACATGACATTCTACTATATCACTATAAAAAATGACCCACATCTGTAGCCGGGTTTCATTTTTTATTTAGGCGTAAATCTATAGATTTTATTATCTTTAGATTTTTGCGTTCCAATTAAGCAAGGGTAAAGAAAAGTATTTATCTGGCGGGTAGCCATGGAACACCACAAGTTCATTTGCTGTGTATTGAATAAGTGTTTCTAATGTGAGAACAAGTGTTAATGCATTCTCTACCACTCATGCAAAGCAAAGCATGCGCAAAGGATGCACAATTTAGCGTTTTCCAAGCTATTACAAGTTTGCAAAGCAGGATCTAGAACTCACTGCACCATTTTGCACCTTCTGGCTTTGAAACGGGGAATTGTTGCGTGCATTTGTACCGTGTACAGGGATGAATCGTCTTGGTTGTGGTCATCAACTCGGATTGAAAGTGCTTGGAAAGCTTGTTAGTGAACAAATATTTGAAGGGCATTATCTCTCACGATCCAGATACGCCTATCAACTTCCAAAACCAGAAAGGTGCCATGATCAACCACGCAGGCCCTTGAGCCAGGAAATGAAGCCTTTTTTAGGAGCTGCAGCAGCAAAGGAGAAAGGAAAAAACGTTGCAACAATTAGTGGGGGGCAAGCAGAATGTGACGAAATGACGTGGGAGAGTCAAAAAGATGTTGATGTCATGGTCACTAATGTGACGAAATGATGCGGGAAAGTGAAACAGATTTTGTCGTGGACACTAACGTGAATGTGATGGTCTATGAATGCCAAGGAAAGGAACGGACCTTATGATGCAGAGGAACAATCTTAAATGAAAAGGACCAAGCAGAATCGATGATGTGAGTGGGTTATGATGATGTGAAGTTAAAAATCTGACTTAATGTGATGACATGATGCATGCCACGCGAAGTCATCAATATATTTAACCATTATGGTCACGTGGGCCGCAGGGTACGTACGATCGGGTCGTTGGCAATCGTTGAGATAGAAGTCGATCCTGGCGTTGCATTGTTCCAGCGTCTCGTTTTCAGGCGAATTGCAATACCCGTTGCTTCTCATATTCTTCACCTCATCACACGTATAAAACCCTGCAGCCCATTCGAAAGGAAGAAAGGAGCAGGGGAGTGTGTGGGTAATTATTAAATCAGCACAAATATATACCCCAGCTACCTTAAAAAAAACAGTAACCTCTAGTTGCTGGTACTTGGCGATTTGGTGACCCACTCAAAGTGTTCGGCATGAATGCAGTTAGGGAAGGGTATATGATGACAGTATCTGATAATGGGAAGGAAAGAGACCTTACCATCCGAAGTCTTCTTGGGCTCGGCCTTCTTGGCAACAACGGCAGTGGAAGAATACGGTGAGAGAATGAGCGCGACAACTAGCACGAGAGAGATAACCGTGATCCCGCTGAGGCGCGCCATTATGATAGCTATTATCAGTCGTGGTGGTTCTAGTGGTGTTGCAAATCAAGACCTTGGAGAGACGAAGATTCAATCGCACTAAATAACAACGAGCGGAAACCACCAGAGGATTAGTATTAAATACAGAACTACGCCTTTGGGCAGTTTCTGACGAATCGGAGGGATGGTTGCGCCAAGGCTTGAGGGATTGCCATTGGCCGTGGATCGCGATGACTTCTCCCAAGACGAATGAACGAGTAGGTTCCGCGGTCTGCTATGGAGTTCTGAGCTAGAAACGCGATGCTGAGGGCTTTGTGAGGTCAAGCGACACGCTGGTTTCCAGCAGCCCTTTCATCCCAGGCAACACGCAGGCGTTTTTCGAGCACTTCTGGGGACGGAGATTGTAACCCAGTAACAGGCCCGCCTCAAGAGCAAGCCCGAAAACAGAGTCGTATCTGGAAATGGCGCATTATCGTCGAGCTTAGTGCGAAGGCAAAATAAGACAGAGTTTCAGCTAGAGTTGTGTTTCAGCTAAGTCTCGAAAAATCTGGGTAGGGGTTTGTAACTGTGTTCTGAAGATGCTCGCAATGGATTTCGTTGGCGAGCATTGGTGTGGACTGCTTGGGGTCACTAGTCTATCAGGTGTAGTCGGGCCACCAAGAAGGCTGCGAGACTTGCGACAATAAACGAATTTACATTTCTGAGCCCTGACGAGTCAGCGAAACTCGTCAACCTTTTTGGATCGCGGTCCCCGCCAGATGCGGCGGCCGAATTGAACGCGTCAGAATAACTCATTATAAAAAGCACGCGTACTGAACGAGGACCGATGAATAGTGTTCACAAAGCGTGGTAGGAAATAGGGTGAGCATTCTGAGCGAAACGGTTATGAAGTCCTTATGCTTAGGAGGTCTCAACATCCAGTGGTACAGATATTACAACATCCAGTGGTACAGATATTACAACATCCAGGGTTGGTTATTATGCCTCATGAGTCTCTTAATACATTAACCAAGCATCTATCATTTGACGTATTGCTAATATTCAGTTACAATGCTCACATTCGGCAAAACCATCCTCTTTGGGTTAGTCATGTTATGACATCCCCATACGCTTCATGGATGCCACTTGCACCACCTCAACGACGAAAAGGGGAAATTTTAAGAAAGGCCTTTGGCAACGGCGGTGAGTGAGGGCGAGATGCAGGGAGAGCACCAAAGGATGGTCTCGGAGGGCAAATGTGATGGCAGCAGTGACACTCGTTTGAGTCAACTCAACGGAGACTTCTAAGGAAGGCCTTTGGCAACGGCGGTGAGGGCGATGTGGAGGGAGAACGGCACAGGATGGTCTCGGAGGACAGATGTGATGGCAGCAGTGGCCGCAGAGAAGCCGCGAAGGGAGTATACATGGCCTTGGTGGGGTGGTGGGATGAGATGTTGAAATAGGGAGATGGTGGGATGGTGTGATGGGGACATGGTGAGAAAGTGAGAAGGTGAGCGCAGGGAGGGAGGGAGGGAGAGATTATGAAGAGGAATAGAGTGGAGTTGATAGGGAAGTCTAAGATTCATGGGAGTGTGAGAAAGGCCGCTGTCAAACATATGTTTAAATGTTATAGTTTAGGTAGGCTTTAGTGGGGTACTCACTGTGGGTTACAACCCCTTAGGTTTTCCTTTTGTACCAAAACTCTCGATAGTCCAGCCTCACCTTGCCTAAGATTCTAACATGGCATCTAGAGCATAGGTCCTTAGGACCTAGGATTAGGGCCCACCGTTCACTATTTCACCTCACTAAAACGTACCTGCCTTGCCTAGTGCCCGCGCGCGCCTCGGCTGCACACGCGTGGCCCTCCTTTTTTTTTCCGCGCGCGCCTCTTTAGCAGCCCGCGCGACTCGTTTAGGCCTCGCCCGCGCAGCCCGTCTCGGCCCCGCCCGTGCGCCCCTTACGCCTCCCGCGCGCAGCCTGGTTAGGCCACACCCGCGCAGCCCGTCGCCGCACGCAGCACGCAGCCGCGCGCACTGCCAGTCGCCACGCGCAGCCAGGAGCCGCGCGCAGCCCGTCGCCACGCGCAGCCAGGACCCGCGCGCAGCACGTCGCCGCGCGCAGCCAGCAGCCGCGCGCAGCCCTCAGCCGCACGCAGCCAGCAGCCGCGCGTGCTCTGCTCGTGTGCCTGCATGTGCGGCTCGCTGCTGCCGAGCCCGCTGCCTTAGAATTGCACGGCCTGCTACTGTCTAGAGCGCCACCTTAGGAGCTCGAGTGCGGCAAGCTACTGCCCGGCACGTTGCCTGTGTTGCCTGCTGCCTCCTGTCTACTGCCTGCTGTCTCTGTCTTTGCCTGCAGCCTACTGTCTACTGCCCCCTGTCTGCTGCCTGCTTCCGGCTGCCTTTGCCTGCTGCCGTTATGACGACGCCTAATGTTCTCGCGTTCGAGCCAGACGGTCGCC
This sequence comes from Closterium sp. Naga37s-1, assembly GCA_947471745.1. Taxonomy (NCBI): domain Eukaryota; kingdom Viridiplantae; phylum Streptophyta; class Zygnematophyceae; order Desmidiales; family Closteriaceae; genus Closterium; species Closterium sp. Naga37s-1. Next base: position 2,752,015 of record CANJKZ010000774.1, on the reverse strand, counting down.
CCATAGAGTTCGCTGTGTGGCTCGACGACCTGCAACTGTTCCTTCTGACTGATGCCAAAGAGGGTGTCTCACTGTTCGATTACGTGTCTGGCTCTGCCGTTGCCCCTGCTGCCGATGCTCCTGCTCTCGAACGCTCACAGTGGCAGACTCGCGATGCTGCAGCACGCCTAGCTATTAGGAACCATCTGCCGATTCCTGAGCGTGCTCATTTCAGCCAGCACAAAACTGCTAAGACACTGTACGACGCTGTAGTTGCGCGCTACTCCTCCCCGGCCACTGCAGCCATAGGTCGGCTCATGCTACCCTACCTGTTCCCCGACCTTTCCTCGTTCACCACTGCTGAGGACCTCATTTCTCACCTGCGCACTCGCTTTCGTGCCGCCCTTTCAGCCGAGTTCTGCGCCGCAAATCCCCCCCCGATGTAATTCACTCTCTATTTCCTTGTCACCCGCCTCCCTGACACTCTTAGCTCTGTCAGAGAACACTTCCTAGCACTAGACCCCACCACTCTCACTGTCGACGACTTCGAGAAGCACCTCCTCGCAGCTGAGAAGAACATCCTCGCTGTAGGTGCTGCTCGTGGCACTCCTCGCTCTCCCCTCTTTGAGGGGTGCTCCCCCTCCCCTCTCACCCCCTCCTACGCCTCCGCAGCTGCTGCTCACGACTACCTTGGTGCTGAGGAGGTCGGAGCTGCTTCCGCTCCTAGTGGGAAGCGTCGCAGCGGCAGGGGCGGCAGGGGTGGCAGGGGCGGTGGGGGTGGCGGTGGAGGTGGCGGTGGTGCAGGCGGCGGGGGAGGTGGAGGTGGTGGGGGTGGTCGTGGGGGTGGAGGCGGTGGAGGTGGTGGTGGGGGCGGCGGAGGCACTGGGAGCAGTGGAGGGGGCAGCAGCGGCGGTAGGGGAGGAGGGAGCGGTGGTGGCAGTGGTGGTCAGGGCCAGCAGCAGCCGCAGCAGCAGCAGCAGCAGCAGTAGCAGCAGCATCAGCGTCAGCGCCAGACCCCCACTTCCCAGCAGCTTCTTGACTGGTATGCCGGGCGTGGGGCTTCTGGGGGTCCTAGTCGCTACCCCTATATCATCCGCACAGGTCCCCGCGCTGGTCGCCAGTGCACAGGTTTTCACACTGAGCAGCGCTGCTTTGCTCGGCTTAGCGACGCCTGGCGCGCCAAGTTTCCTGATGCTCCAGAGTTCCCCAACTGGGCAGACTTGCTTAGGCGTGATGTACCTATCTTTGATCTTGACTATGAGGCAATTCTTGCTACTATGTATGAATTGTCTGTTAGTGCTGAGGGTGACTGCTACTTGTGTGTGCCGCCGGATCCTGGTATAGCCCCTGGTATAGCCCCTGCAGCACTAGGTGCTTGTGAGTCTGCTCCCCTTGGTACTGCGCCTGCACAGGCCTTGCACACCTTTACACTTGACTCTGGTGCTTCCCGCTGTTTCTTTCGCGACAGTACCACAGTCACTCCCCTCCCTGCACCTGTTCCTGTCTCACTGGTTGACCCCTCTAGGGGCCCAGTGCTTGCACGGTCTTCCACTTGTGAGAATGAACAGCAGGAATGATCAACTAGGAAAGTGTGAGATACAAATATAAAACTTGTACCCCTTAGTGTCTACCCCACTACAGCCTACATAGGCTAAGGCATATGCATCTGACACACCCCCATAGGCAAAGTGGGGGAGAACTAGGGGTCACAAGACCAGTCAAGCAAAGCAAAGCAAAGCGAGCTCAGGGTGGATCACAACGTCACCACACAGTCTGAGCACCGGTTCAAAGGCCACAAGGCCAGTTCACATGCAAGTTCATATATAAATGTAAACAAGCAAGTGCAGGTATATATAGACCACAGTACAAGCAAAGTCAAGAGGTAAGCAAGTGAGGCCAAGTAGGCACAAGACCTAGTAGAGTACAGAAGCGCTGATGATCACAAGGCTGAAGTGCCTTGGTAAAGATATCAGCGTGTTGGCCTGAGAGACCACGTAAGCAAGGCGCAGCTGACCACGCTGCTGCAGCTCACGAGCAAGGAAGTAGCGAAGAGCAATGTGCTTCGTTCTGTGCTCCAGTCTGTGCTCCCGACACAAGGCCAGCATAGCCTTGTTGTCTACGTACAGAACTGGAGGAGAACGAGGCGGCTCTCCCAGGTCAGTCAGTAAGTAGGTGAGCCAGCGTAACTCCTGTGCAGCCATGGCCCCTGCGTAGATCTCAGCCTCACAGCTGGAGCTGAGAACAGAAGACGAGCGAGTGGACCGCCACGAAACAGAGCCGGAACCAAGGCTGAAGGTGTAACCCTGTGACGACCGCTGAGTAGCCAGGTCGTCAACCCAAGACGCGTCTGCGTGACCAGTGAGGACCACTGGACTCCGCCCTCCAAGCACTAGCCCCAAGCCCGAAGTACTGCACAAGTAGCGCAACACCCTCTTCGCTGCAGCCATGTGCTCTGGTCGGTGTCTCCCAGGAGCAACATAGCGTGCCAAGATGCTCAGAGGGTATGCTAGGTCAGGTCGAGTGCAGGTCATCAGGTACATGAGGCAACCAACAAGCTCTGGGTACGGGCCACTCGGCTCTACGGACTCATCCGAAGGCAGAGCTGAGAGCGAGTGGCGAGTAGACAGAGGAGTGGCCTGAGGCGAGGAGTACGTGAAGTCGAAGCGCTGAAGGACCTGCTGCACCATGTGTGACTGAGTCAGGGTAATGGTGCGCCGTGCTCTGTCCCGGGTGATCTGCAAGCCAAGATAGCTGCGCAGTTCACCCAGGTCAGTGCACGTGTGTCTCTTCTGCAGCTCGGACTTCACGTGGGCGAGTCCAGCAGTGTCAGCTGTAGCAAACACCAAGTCGTCGACGTACACGAGGATGTAGAACGGCGGCAGCAAAGTGTCGGTGCGAAGAAACAGCGACGGGTCAGCAGTGGAAGGAGCAAACCCAAGAGCCGCAAGCGTAGTCCTCAGTGTGTCGTGCCACTCACGTGGCGCCTGGCGGAGACCGTAGACTGGCCGCCGGAGGCTCCGCTGGGTACTAGGAGGAAACGACCCAGTGAAGCCAGGTGGGCGGCGCAGCCAGATCTCCTCGTGCAGACTGCCCTGTAGGAAAGCAGTGCTGAAGTCAAGGGAGTGAAGCTCGTAGTCACGCTGAGCAGCAACGTGCAGCAGAACCCGAAGAGTGGTCATCTTCGGGGTCGGGGAGAAGGTCTGAAAGTAGTCAACTCCCTGCCGCTGACTGAAGCCTCGAGCCACGTAACGCGCCTTGAAGACAGGCGGAGAACCCGGCGGCCGCTTCACCCTGAAAATCCACATGCCACTGACGATGTTCGCCCCAGGTGGGGGAACCTCGTCGACGTAGGTGCCTGTGGACTTCCAGGAAGCCATCTCTGCGTCCATGGCTGCCTGCCACTGAGAGGAGTAAGGACCCTCTATCGCCCCTGCGTAAGAGCGCGGGGTCGGGATGTCTGGTGCATCCGGGTCTCCCTCAGGGGCAAGCAGCGTGGACACGAGATGAGGTAAAGCAGCAGCAAAACACTGGAACTCCTCCTGTCGGTCCTCAAGGACGTCCGTGCTAAGAGCACACTCACCCCCGACGGACGGAGGACAGACAGACTCAGACTCAGCAACAAGACTAGCGGCGTAGTCTAGACGACAGTGAGCAGCGAAGTCGACAAGCTCGGCAACTAAGGCAGACGCAGCAGTGGACTCAAAGGAAGGGTCAGTGACAACAGTGGCTAGGACACGCGTGACAGTAGGACTGGCAGCACGAAGGGAGTCAGACTCCGGGTCAGCAAGAGCAGGAAGAGAGGACGTTGGAGGAGACGGCAAAGGGACACGCTGTGACGCAGTGGAAGGACTCAGTGCCATCTGATGCGTGCCCGGGACCGCAGGAGGACGCTGATGGGGAACACGACGACTAGTGCGAGCAGTACGAACAGGCGACGCTGGACGCGACTCAGGCTCACGACTCTCAGCAAGACCTCCAGTAGGACCAGCGTAGGGAGAAGGAGCAGGCAGAGGGGAGACCAGCTGTAACTGTGACTCGGACTGGACAGGCGGAGGACACTCTAAGGAAGGAGCAGGACAAGGAGAAGGCGGAAGACCAAGAACCTGCTCAAGGAGCGGAACGAAGTACGGCCGCGGCCGCGCAGCACCTCCAGAACCAGTAGGGACAACACCAGTACCCCCAGCGTCAGCTCCAACTCCAGCAGCACCACCAGCTCCAGTACCTCTAGCAGCTCCAGCTCCAGCAGAACCACCAGCAGACACAGCCGCTCCGGCTCCAGCACCTCCAGTAGCACCCACTCCAGCAGCACCACCAGCTCCAGCTCCACAAGTAGCTCCAGCACCAGGAGCACCACCAGGCCCAGCAGCTCTAGTACCTCCAGTACGAGCACCTCCGGGACCCGTGGCTCCAGCACCCCCAGCAGAAGCAGAACCTCCAGTACCGGCTCCAGCAGCACCTCCAGCTCCAGAACCTCCAGCAGCAGCAGAACCTCCAGCACCGGCAGCACCTCCAGCTCCAGCAGCATGGCTCCAGCGGCGAGCAAACCACTCGCGCAGCTCCTGTGGAGAGGGAAGCTCCCGCCGGGACAAAGCACCCGAAGGACCGCCAGGTCCAGCACCGACAGGCTCCACACCCCCACTCCCAGCAACCCCAGGCTCAGCACCCCCAGAAGCAGCACCCCTAGGCCCCGCACGCTCAGGCTCAGCACCCCCAGACCCAGTACCCCCAGGCTCCGCACGCTCAGGCTCAGCACCCCCAGACCCAGCACCCCCAGGCTCCGCACGCTCAGGCTCAGCACCCCCAAACCCAGCACCCCCAGGCTCCGCACGCTCAGGCTCAGCACCCCCAGACGCACCAGAGTCAGCAGCTACCTCGACAGGCTCGACTGCATCTACCTGGGACACACCTGAGGGGGCAGGACCCTGAGGGGGGAGGGGGTCTACCGGGGGGGGACCGGGAGCGAGGAAGAGCGGCGGGGGGGGGAGGGGGGCAGTGCGGTAGGGGAAGAGACGGTAGTACAGAACCGACTCGTCAAACGTGACGTCCTGGGAGGACAGAACACGACGCGAGGTGGGGTGGTAAAACTGCCAACCAGGCGCGTCAGGGGGAAAGCCGAGGAAGACGCAAGGAACAGCACGGGAGGACAGCTTGTCCGCAGACAAGTCTCGGACGAAAGCTCGAGATCCCCAGACACGGAACGCAGACGCATCACCAACCTTCCCCGTCCACCGCAGAGTAGGGGAGGTCTCCGGCAGGGAGACCCGGGGCTGAAGGTTGATCTGATGCGCCGCGTACTGAACCGCGAACGGCCACAGAAAATGGGGAGCAGCCGCATGGATCATGGACGTACGAGCGACGTCCATGACCATGCCAATGCGGCGCTCATCAATCCCATTTTGCTGTGGAGAGGCCGGAAGCGTGAACGTCTGGCGGATGCCCTTCGCACGACAGAAGGCTCGCAGAAGGTCGGAGGAAAGCTCTCCGCCTCTGTCGGAGTGCAGACACAGAACAGGAAAGTCCGAGCCGAAACGCTCTCTGAGCTGGAGACGAGCAACGCGGATCCAGTCGATCAACACCTCAGTGACCTCACCCTTGCTGCGCAAGGGGAAGACAGTGGTGTAACGCGAGTAGTCGTCAACCACCAGCAGGAAGTAGCGCTCGTGACCCTGTCCACGGACGCGGGCTGGGCCCCACACGTCCATGTGAAGAGTCTGCAGCGGAGCCTCTGTCGGGGGAAACTCGGAGGAGTGAGGAGCGGCGCGCTGCCGCCCCTCGACGCAGGGAACGCAGGTAGGGGCAGGCCCCGGGGGAAGGGGAGGGAGGGACCGGGGGAGACCAGAGACAAGGACACGGGAGGCCATGCCTCGGAGACGAGGCAAGGAGGGGTGACCAAGGCGGTGGTGCCAGAGGAGGGTCTGGTGGGACAGGAGGCGACACGAGCAGGGGGCAGACTCAGGACCTGACCGAGACGCTGCAGCAAACATCTGACTCGACTCAGCTACCTGACCAGACGCAGCACCCGGGGCCGACTCTGTGGTCAGTGTGTACAGGCTCGACCCCGGTCGACGGGTAAACGTGGCCAAGTGGCGGCCTGTCTGAGCACACGTGTAGTGGGTCACTCGCTGACTCGCAGGAGTGAACTGGTCAACCCCGGCATCCTGAAGGTCAGCACCACTCACCAAGTTCGTGGAGAACGAGGGAAGGTAGAGACCAGACAGGGAGCCGGACGGGGCCGCCGGACACGGGAGGACAGTGGAGTAGCGAGCAAGAACAAGACCCCCAGAGGGGTCTGCAAGGGAGACCGCAACCGGCCGACTGAGCGGCGTAAGGGTGGTGCGGTCTCGAAAGAAGGAGCGGGAAGCACCCGAGTCGAGGGTGAAGGTGTGCAAGACCTGCGCCGACGCGGTACCTGAGAGAGCAGACTCACCAGCACCTAGAGTAGCAGACTCACGAGTACCTGGAGCAGCAGACTCACTAGCACCTAGAGCAGCAACCTCAATACCAGGGTCAGGCGGAACACACACGTAACAGTCACCCTCAGCACTAATAGACACAGCATACATGGCAGCAAGAATAGCATCAAAGTCAAGATCAAAGATAGCTACCCCCGACCTGAGCAGATCTCCCCAACGAGGGATCTCAGTGGCGTCCGGGAACTGGGCACGCCAGGCGTCCGTCAGGCGACCGAAGCAGCGCTGGGTGGCGTGCAGGCCGCCACACTGCTCTCCAGGGCGGTCACCGGTGCGCAGGACGTAAGTACAGGGACCAGCACCCCCAGACCCCTGGCGCCCCGCGTACCACTCACGAAGCTGCTGGGGCGAAGGGGTCTCACGAGAGCGCTGCTGCTGCTGGGGTCCCCGCTGCACAGCTCCGCCTCTGCCAGCTCCACCGCCGCCGCCGCCGCCTCCGCCTCCTCCACCCCTCCCGCCACCGCCACCGCCGCCTCCACCTCCACCGCCGCCACCGAAGCCCCCACCTCTGCCACCACCCCCAACCCCACCCCCTCCTCCGCCTCCGCCTCCACCGCCACTACCGCCGCCCCCACTACCTCCTCCAGCTCCCTTGCCCCGCTTGCCCTTGCTGAAGCGGCGCCTCTCACTAGGAGCAGATGCAGCGCTGACCGACTCGGTGCCAACAAGGTCGACAGCAGCAGCAGAGGCAACAGAGGGCAAAAGAGGAACGGGGGAGCACCCCTCAAAGAAAGGGGTACGGGGGTCACCACGAGAGGCGCCTACAGCGGTGATACTAGTCTCTGCTGCAAGGAGGCGCTCCTCGAGGAGGTCGACAGTGAGGGTGGTAGGGCAAAGAGAGAGGAAGTGGTCCCTGACCGAGCGGAGAGTGTCAGGGAGTCGAGTGACTAGGTAGTAGAGGGTGATGTACATGGGGGGGGGGTTCTGGGCGCAGAACTCAGCAGGAAGCGCAGCGCGGTAGCGAGTGTCACTAGTGCGGAGGTGCGTAATGAGGTCAGTGACTGTGGCAAAAGCAGCGAGGTCAGGGAACAGGTACGGTAGCATGAGGCGACTAAGCGCAGCAGTGGCAGGGGAGGAGTAGCGTGCAACTACTGCGTCGTACAGAGTCTTAGCACTCTTGTACTGACTAAAGTGCACGCGCTCAGTAGACGGTAGGTGACTACGCACAGCAAGGCGGGCAGCAGCATCGCGCGTGAGCCACTGCGAGCGAACGGTACTGTCAGCATCAGCAGCAGGGGCAGTAGAGGCACCCGATGTAAGATCAAACAGGGAGAGACCATCCTTGCTATCACACTGAAGGAAAAGCTGCAGATCATCTAGCCAGACATCAAAGTCAACCGCTCGACCCTCAGCATCAAAGGTGAGAAGACTAGGACTAGCCATGCTAGGAGCAGCAGCAGACTAGCAGCAGCAGCAGTGCAACTGAGCGAGGCAGGACAGTGCGACTCGGCAGGGCAATTAGCAAGGCAGTGCGGCTCGGCCGCGAGGCTCGGCCCGGCTAGGCTCTTACCAGGGGCGGAACGACAGGTCCGGGACTGGGTCGGGGCCGTGACAGGGCCGGGACAGGGTCGGGGCCGAGCAGGGTCCTGGACGGGGCAGAAACGGGGCCGGGACAGGGTCGGGGCCGGGGCAGGTCCGGGACAGGGTTGGGGCCGAGCAGGGTCCGGGACAGGGCAGCAACGGGGCCGGGACAGGGTCGGGGCCGGGGCAGGTCCGGGACGGGGTCGGGGCCGGGGCAGGTCCGGGACGGGGCCGAGGTAGGGCTGGGACAGGGTCGGGGCCGGGGCCAAGGCAGGTCCGGGACGGAGGCGAGGCCGGGACGGGACCGGGACGGGGCCCTTTAGGGGCGGCGTAGGGGCCGCGTAGGGGCGGCGGAGGGGCCGCGTAGGGGCCGCGTTAGGGACGGGGCCGGGCCGGGCCGCGTAGGGGCCGCGTCAGGGGCGGCGTAGGGGCCGCGTCAGGGGCCGCGTAGGGGCCGCGTCAGGGGCCGCGTAGGGGCCGTGTCAGGGGCCGCGTAGGGGCCGCGTAGGGGCCGCGTCAGGGGCCGCGTCAGGGGCCGCGTAGGGGCCGCGTAGGGGCCGCGTCAGGGGCCGCGTAGGGGCCGCGTCAGGGGCAGCGGAGAGGCCGCGTCAGGGACGGGGCTGGGTCGGGCCGCGGCAGGGGTGGCGTAGGGGCCGCGTAGGGGCCGCGTCAGGGGCCGCGTAGGGGACGCGTCAGGGGCCGCGTAAGGGCCGCGTCAGGGGCTGCGTAGGGGCCGCGGCAGGGGCCGCGTAGGGGCCGCGTCAGGGGCCGCGTAGGGGCCGCGTCAGGGGCCGCGTAGGGGCCGCGTCAGGGACGGGTAGGGGGGGCGCGCTAGGGGTCGTGTAAGGGCCGCGTAAGGGCCGCGTAGGGGCCGGGTAGGGGCGCGCTAGGGGCCGTGTAGGGGCCGCGTAGGGGCGCGCTAGGCGACAAAGGGGCCACGTAGGGGCCGCAAAAAACATTTTTTAGGGCAGGGCGTCGGGCAGCTAAAGAATTATGGTGGGCCCTTAGGAAGGAACGGTCCCATGTGGGAACCCGCTCTATACCATGTGAGAATGAACAGCAGGAATGGATGAACTAGGAATGTGTGAGATACAAATATAAAACCTGTACCCCTTAGTGTCTACCCCACTACAGCCTACATAGGCTAAGGCATATGCATCTGACACCACTGTGCTTCCGTGTCCGGCGGTCCGGTCTGGTGAGCTGTCTGGTCTCCACCTCCCCTCGTTCTCTACGAACTTGGTGAGTAACGCTGTCCTCCAGGATGCGGGGGTTGACACCTTCACCCCTGGCCGGCAGCGTGTGGCGATTTGCACGTGCTCCCAGACTGGCCGCCACCTGGCCACGTTCACTCGTGCGCCAGGGTCCAGTCTGTACACCCTCACCACTGCGTCGCGCTCCGCCCCTTTGTCTCCCCAGTTACACGCGTCTGCTCAGGTAGCTACACAGTGTGAGTGTCGCCGGCTGTCGCACGACACTCTCCTGTGGCACCACCGCCTTGGTCACCCCTCCCTGCCTCGCCTTCGTAGCATGCACTCTCGCTTCCTGGTCTCTGGTCTTCCCAGGTCTCTGCCTGCCCTCCCTCCCTCACCTGCGCCGCCCTGCATTCCTTGCGTCGAGGGGCGGCAGCGCGCCGCTCCTCACTCCTCCTCATTCCCTCCCACAGAGGCTCCACTGCAGACTCTCCACCGTGTGGGGCCCAGCCCGCGTCAGTGGACAGGGCCACGAGCGGTACTTCCTGCTGGTTGTCGACGACTACACGCGTTACACCACGGTCTTCCCCTTGCAGCGCAAGGGGGATGTCCCTGCTGTTCTCATCCCCTGGATCCGCGCTGCTCGTCTCCAGCTCTGCGAGCGGTTCCAGTCGGACTTTCCTGTCCTGCGTCTGCACTCTGACCGAGGTGGTGAGTTCTCGTCAGACCTCTTGGCAGCCTTCTGTGCGGAGCACGGCATCCGCCAGACATTCACGCTTCCGACCTCTCCGCAGCAGAATGGGGTTGCTGCGCGCCGCATTGGCTTAGTCATGGAGGTCGCTCGTACCTCCATGATCTATGCGGCTGCCCCCCATTTTCTGTGGCCGTTTGCAGTCCGGTACGCCGCGCATCAGCTCAACCTTTGGCCCCGTGTCTCCTTGCCGGAGACCTCGCCCACACTGCTGTGGACGGGGAAGGTTGGCGACGCGTCGCGTTTCCGGGTCAGGGGTGCTCGTGCCTTTGTCCGCGATACCACCGCGGACAAGCTCTCCCCTCGCGCCATTCCTTGCGTCTTCCTTGGCTTTGTCCCTGACGCGCCTGGCTGGCAGTTTTACGACCCGCCTCGCGCCGTGTCTTTGCGTCTCAGGACGTCACCTTTGACGAGTCGGTCCCCTTTTACCGCCTCTTCCCCTACCGCACTGCTCCTCGCCCCCCCCCGCCGCTCTTTCTCGCCCCAAGTCCTCCCGAGGTAGACCCCCTCCCCGCGCCAGGTCCTGCTCCTTCAGGTGTCTCTCAGGTGGATCCCCCCGCGCCTGCACCTGTTGAGGTCACTGGTGACTCCGGTCCTGCTGGGAGTGGTGCTGTCCATGGGGGTGCGGAGCTTGGGGGTGCTGAGTCTGGGGGCGCTGAGCGTGTGGAGCCTGGAGGTGCTAAGCCTGCGCGTGAGGAGCGTGGAGGTGCTACGTCTGGGGGTGCTGCGTCTGGAGGTGCTGCGTCTTGGGGTGCTGAGCCTGCGTGTGCGGAGCCTGGGGGTGCTGAGTCTGGGGGTGAGTCGCCTGAGGGTTCTGAGACTGCTTTTACGCGGTCTCCTTGGAGTAGCCGTCTTCGTCCGCGTGTGCCCCTCACCTCCCAGCAGCTGCACGACTGGTACGGTCGCCGTCAGCGTCGCGCTTCTGCACCTCAGGGCTCTACTGCTGGGGGTTCTTCTGCTGGTGTCGCTGGTCCCGGAGGTGCTCGTACTGAGGGTACTGGAGCTGCTGGGGCTGGCGGTGTTGTGACTGAGGGTACTGGAGCTGCAGAGGGTGCTGGAGCTGCTGGAGGTACTGGAGCTGCTAGAGGTGCTGGCGGTGCTGGAGCTGCTCAGGGTACTGGGGCTGCTGGAGGTACTGGACCTGCTGAGGGTCCTGGAGCTACTGGCGGTGCTGGAGCTGCTGAGGGTACTGGAGCTGCTGGAGGTGCTGGAGCTGCTGGTGCTGGTGGCACTGCTCAGCCGCGCCTGTTCTTCGCTCCGCCGTCTCCGTCGTCTCAGCCACCACCTGACTATGCACTTCGCCAGGTTCTCAGTCTTCCCTCGTCTACTGGTCTTCCGTTACAGCCTGGCTCACCGCTGCCTACTCCTTCTCCGTACACAGAGCAGACTGGGGGCCTTGCTGAGCGTCGTGAGCCTGCGTCGCGTCCTGTCTCACCTGTCCGTTCTGGTCATTCCGGTCGTCGTGTTCCTCGTCAGTGGCAGCCGGCTGTCTCCGGCCCTCACCTTGTAGTTCGTCGTCCTTCCTCTCCTCCGCTGCGTGTTCCTCTGCCGTCTCCCCCCGCGTCCTCTCTGCCTGTCGTTGCTGACCCTGCGTCTGACCAGTTTCGTGCTGAGCACTCTGCTGCCGCCATTCTACATCCTCGTGTACGTCGACGACTTGGTCTTTGCCACTGCTGACACTGAGGCTCTCGCCCTGGTGAAGTCGGAGCTGCAGAAGAGACACATGTGCACAGACCTGGGTGAACTGCGCAGCTATCTAGGCTTGCAGATCACCCGAGACAGAGCACGTCGCACCATCACACTGACTCAGTCACACATGGTGCAGCAGGTCCTTCAGCGCTTCGGCATCACCTGGTCCTCAGCACAGGCCACTCCTCTGGCTACAGGTCACTCGCTCTCAGCTCCACCTTTGGACGAGTCCGTAGAGCCGAGTGGTCCTTACCCAGAGCTAGTGGGCTGCCTCATGTACCTGATGACCTGCACTCGTCCTGACCTTGCGTACCCTCTTGGCCTTCTGGCTCGCTACGTGGCTCCTGGTCGGCACCGAAAGGTGCACATGGATGCTGCTAAGAGGGTACTACGCTACTTGTGCAGTACATCGGGCATGGGGCTCGTGCTTGGAGGACGGGGTGACGTTGTCCTCACTGGTCACTCGGACGCCTCTTGGGTTGACGACCAGGCTACGCAGCGGTCGTCACAGGGTTACACCTTCAGCCTTGGTTCTGGTTCAGTTTCCTGGCGTTCTACACGTTCCTCTTCAGTTCTCGGCTCCAGCTGTGAGGCCGAGATCTACGCCATGGCCATGGCTGCACAGGAGCTACGCTGGCTCACCTACCTGCTGACCGACTTGGGAGAGCGGCCTCGTTCTCCTCCAGTTCTGTACGTCGACAACAAGGCTGCCATTGCCTTGTGCCAGGAGCACAGACTGGAGCACAGAACGAAGCACATCGCTCTACGTTACTTCCTTGCTCGAGAGCTGCAGCAGTGTGGCCAGCTTCGTCTTGCTTACGTGGCCACTCGGGCCAACACTGCTGATATATTCACCAAGGCGCTTCCGCCTGGTCATCATTAGCGTTTCTGCACTTTGTTAGGCCTTGTTCCCACGCTTCCTCACTTGCTGTAGGTTTTGTTTGTACTGTGATCTATATGTATACCTGCATGCTTGCTCTTGTAGGTAGATATCACTGTGCTGTTGTTGTTACATATATATCTCTGCATGTGAACTGGCCTTGTGGCCTTTTGCATGTGCTCAGACTTCGTGGTGACGTTGTGATCCACCCTGAGCTTGTTTTGCACTTGCTGTCTGGCCTTGTGACCCTCTGTTCTCCCCCACTTTGCCTATGGGGGTGTGTCAAACATATGTTTAAATGTTATAGTTTAGGTAGGCTTTAGTGGGGTACTCACTGTGGGGTACAACCCCTTGGGTTTTCCTTTTGTACCAAAACTCTCGATAGTCCAACCTCACCTTGCCTAAGATTCTAACAGCTGCAGCATCTCGCGATACTATTACACCATCGTCCCTCACCACACACCACATTTGTCACCCACTCCCACCCCCTCCCTCTCAGTTCTCTCTCATAACCACACTTCATGAAGGTTAGGTAGACGATGAGATGCTTGCCCTTCCTCCGATCAGTCGACTCGTCGAGCTGAATCTCGAGAAAGGGCGACTCTTGGATGTATCGCATCTGACGGGCCTTCAGGTGCTGCACCATGGCTTCGGTCATCTCCCGAAACCCATATCTGCCATAATGAAAAGCACGACAATAAGTCAATGATGATGAGTACCTAAACATCACATCACGTTGCATTACTCACTCTGTCTGGTAGGTGCCGATGGCCTTGTCGGGAATGTTGGGGGTCTTCAGAACGTGTAGCAGGTGCACAAGGCCAACAAAGAGCGCAATAGGTGCATCCGACTTGCATATGAAAAGCACCACTAATAGAAGTTGTTTCAAACGCTCAATCTCCCCCACCCCGTCAATCCCCCCCTTCAATTCCCCCCTACCCCTTCCGCCCCATTCCCCACCTCCTCAACTAGCTGTCAAAATAAGTGCAGGAATGATTGAATTAGCAAGAGTTGGGGTACAAGTACTAACCCTAGCAGTGTTGTACCCCATAAGGAGTGCCCCAATATAGCCTACAGGTAAGATTGTACTTTGACACACCCCCATAGGCTAAGTGGGGGACAACAAAACAGTCACAAGACCAGGCAAGCAAGACAACAGAGCAAAGCAAAGCAAAGCTCAGGGTGGATCTCAAGGACACCACACAATCCGAGCACAAGCAAGCGGCCACAAGGACAGTCCACATGCAGAGCTATACTAGCAAGGCAGTACACTGATCACAACCTAGCAAGAGTAAACAAGCAGGTATAAAGATATATATCAGTGTACAACAAGAGCAAGTCAGGCAACTAGCAGGTGAGGCAGAGTGGGCACAAGCCCAACAACAGTGCAGAAACGCTGATGATTACCAAACCCAAGGGCCTTGGTGAACACATCAGCAGTGTTGGCCCGCGAGGCCACGTAGGAAAGGCGGAGCTGATGACGCTGCTGCAGCTCACGCGCAAGGAAGTAGCGTAGAGCAATGTGCTTCGTTCTGTGCTCCAGTCTCTGATCGTGACAAAAGGAGCGAGGAGACGAGTGACAGTAGGACTGGTAGCACGAGCAAGGTCGGACTCAGGGTCAGGAACGTGTGGAAGAGAGGACGCGGGAGGCTCACGCAGGACAACACAATGTGGAACAGAGGAAGGATGAAGTGTCATACCGTGAGTGCCTGGGACAGCAGGAGGACGAGGACGGGCTACACGACAAGCACGAACAGGTGTGGAAGCACGAGTCTCAGGCTCACGACGCTCAGTCAGGGACTCAGTCATCTTAGTGGGAGGAGCAGGCGCAGGCAGCGGGGAGCCAGGTAGTAGCTATGGCTGAGACTGGTCTGTCGGTGGACACAGGAGGGGTAGAGGGAGGCTAGTGGAAGACGGGAGACTAAGAACCTGGCGAAGGACCGAGTCAAGCGGCGGCAGGGACGACTGCGGCTGCGGGTAGAAAAACGGTCGGCGCAGGGTAGTACCAGCAGCTCCAACTCCTCCAGCACCAGCAGCACCAGTAGTACCTCCAGCACCTCCAATGCCAGTAGCTCCAGTAGCCCCTCCAGCATCAGCAGCACCACCTGCTCCGGAACCCCCAGCACCTCTAGTACGAGCACCTCCAGGACCAGCACCTCCAGCACCTCAAGTACCTCCAGTACCTCCAGCTCCAGCTCCTCCAGCACCAGCAGTACCTCCAGCACCTCCTGTGCCAGTAGCTCCAGTAGCACCTCCAGCACCTCCAGCACCAGCAGTACCACCTGCTCCAGCAGCTCCAGCACCTCCACACCAGCAGTACCTCCAGCACCTCCACTGCCAGCAACTCTAGTAGCACCTCCAGCACGAACAGCACCACTAGCTCCGGCAGCTCCCGCACCTCCAGTACAAGGACCTCCAGGACCAGCAGCTCCAGCACCTCCAGTAACTCTAGCTCCAGCGCCTCCAGCACCAGCAGCACCTCTAGCACCTCCAACACCAGCTGTACCTCCAGGACTAGTAGGTCTAGTACCTCTAGCACCAGTAGCACCTCTAGGACTAGTAGCTCCGGCACCTCCAGCACCAGCAGCACCTCTAGTACCTCCAGCACCAACAGCACCTCCAGCACCTCCAGCAGTACCTCCAGTACCTCAAGCACCAGCAGTACCTCCAGGACTAGCAGCTCCAGCACCAGCAGGACCGTACCCTCCACCACCAGGACTGCCTCGCCGAACGATCCACGCACGAATCGCCTGCGGCCAGAGCGTCTCAAGTAGGTCAGGCTGCGGTGGGTGTCCAGCTCCAGGACCTCCAGCAGGGTCACCCAGAACTCCACCGCCACTAGGACTCGCAGGATCCCCAGAGTCAGCACCCCCAGTCGCAGCACCCCAAGTACCAGCACCCCCTGTCGCAGCACCCCCAGAAACCTCACCCTCTGTACTAGCACCCACAGGCTCAGCACCAGCAGTCTCAGCTCCAGAGTCCACAGCAGCAGGCTGCGGAGGCGGCGAAGATGGCCGAGGCGGAAAACCAGGGGGGGTCTCCAAGCGTGGAGAGCGGCAAATGGCCGCCGTGTCGTCAGCGGCGGGGTCACCCCCCTCAGTTGGGCCAGAGGAGACAGAAGCGATCTCCAAAGGCTCAACCAAGGGGGGTGAGTCTACCTGAGACACACCTGAGGGAGCAGGACCCTATGGGGGGAGGGGGTCTACCGTGGGGGGGGACTGGTACCAAGAAAAGAGGTGCTAGGGGGACCGGGTGGGACGCGTGCGGGTGTAGTCTGTAGTAATAGACAGACTCGTCACAGGTGACGTCCTACGAGGAGAAGACTCGACACGAGCGCGGGTGGTAAAACTGCCACGGCGGGGCGTCGGTGGGGAAGCCAAAGAAGACGCAGCGGAGAGTGCGAGAGGAGAGCTTGCTCGCTTTGGCATCGCGAACAAGGGAGAGCGCGCCCCAGACCCGAAACACCAACGCATCGCCAACCTTCCCTGTCCACCGGAGTGTGGGCGAGGTCTCTGGCTCAGAGACACGGGGCCAGAGGTTGAGCTGATGCGCAGCGTATCGGACCACAAACAGCCACAAAAAACGGGGAGCAGCCGCATGGATCATGGAGGTACGAGCGACCTCCATGATCAAGCCAATGCGATGCTCAGCAATCCCATTTTGCTCAGGAGAGACCGGAAGCGTGAACGACTGGACGATGCCCTCGTGTTAGAATATGGACCGAATGAATGAAACAGAGAAGGGGGATTCACTAGCAAACATTGGGATACATATAGCAAACCCTAACAGGGCTGTACTCACTATAGAGTACCCCAGTACAGACTAGAGAAACATAACATTCTGACACACCCCCATAGTCAAAGTGGGGTATGATCAGCACAACAAGTAGCAGTTTATAGTTCACAAATATAAGCAAAGCTAGAGGCAGTCACAGACGGTAAGTGAGGAGGAGGAGGGACTGTGAGAGGAGCGGAGATAGGAGACGACGGGTGAAGCTCCAGAAACACGGGCAACAGGAGCGGCGCGCACTGTGGCTACCGGAGATTGTAGCCTCCGGACTACTGGAGTAACTGGCTCCGTGGCTAACTCTGAGCGGCAGGAGCAACTGACCCACGGGCGACTGGCGCAGCAGGCTCGCTGGGCTACCGGAGATTGTAGCCTCCGGACTACTGGCGCTGCTGGCGACACGACGGCTGCCTCCGCCCAACCTCCCTCTAACTGTCTCACCCCCCTTTCACACACCCCCTGCTGCACCTCTAACACTGCTCACACGCCACCCCCTTAGTACTACTCCGACAGCTCCCACACATCCACCCCCCTCAGCGGCAGCTGCAGCAGTGGGAGACGGAGGAGGAGGAGGAGCAGGGGAGGCCGCACACACCAGTCACCCCCATACTCGCCACCCCCAAACCCTAACATAGGCAGCACGGGACGGGAGCGGGACACAGGGGCGGCACGGGGGCTGCAGGGGCGGCTCGCGGGCTGCAGGAGGGGCAGCGTGCGGGCCCCCCGAGGGCGCCACGACGGGCGTCAGGAGGGGGCCGCGCGTGGGCCTCCGAGGGCGCCAAGATGGGCGACGGGGGAAGGGTTGCGCACGGGCCCCCGAGGGCGCCACGACAGGCGTCAGGAGGGGGGCGCGTGCGGGCCCCCGAGGTCGCCTCAACGGACGACGGGAGGGGGCCGCGCACGGGCCCCCTAGGGCGCCACGACGGGCGACGGGAGGGGGCCGCACGCGGGCCCCCGAGGGCGCCACGACAGGCGACGGGAGGGGGGCGACACGCGAGGGCCCCCGGGGCGCCGCGACGGACGACGAAACCGCCGCACGCCCCGGGGCGCTCGACGGGCAGGGCACCGTCGCGCGCCACGGGGCACACGACGGGCAGGAAAGGGAGTCGCGCGGCCTGCAGGGCGGCTCGACGGGTAGATAACCGCCGCGCAACTCGAGCGCGCGGCGGGAAGAAAAATTGCCGCGCGCCATGAGTGCGCGGCAGGCAAGAAAACGGTGCGCGCCCGAGGCGCGCGATAGGCAGGACAACAGCGGAAGCAACGGGTGGGCCCATCCACAGGATCGACCCGGGAGGGTCGACCTGCTCTGATAGCATGTTAGAATATGGACCGAATGAATGAAACAGAGAAGGGGGATTCACTAGCAAACATTGGGATACATATAGCAAACCCTAACAAGGCTGTACTCACTATAGAGTACCCCACTGCAGACTAGAGAAACATAACATTCTGACACCTCGTCTTGACAGAACTCCGCAAGGAGGCCAGAAGAGAACCCACCGCCCCTGTTAGAGTGCAGACGCAGGACTGGGAAGTCCTGACTGAACCGCTCACTCAGCTGGCGACGAGTAGCACGGATCCAGGGGATCAAAACACCGCTGACGTCCACCTTGCGCCGCAAGGGGAAGACAGTGGTGTTACGTGTGTAGTCGTCAACAACCAGCAGGAACTAGCACTCGTGGTCCGTTCCACCGACAAGGGCTGGGCCCCAAACGTCCATGTGGAGAGTCTGTAGGGGAGCAGTGGTCGGAGGAAACTCGGATGAATGAGGAGCGGCACGCTGCCGGCCCTCGACGCAGGGAAGGCACGGCGGGGCAGGCGAGCGCGGGAGGGAGGGCAGGGACCTGGGAAGGCTAGAGACAAAGAGACGGGAGTGCATACCGCGGAGACGCGGTAGGGAGGGGTGACCGAGGTGGTGGTGCCAGCGGAGAGTCCGGTGGGAGAGTACCCGACACGAGCAAGACGCTGCAAGCTGACCAGACACAGACACCTGACTCGACGCAGCCACCTGACCTGCCTTAGCCACCTGTGCAGACGCGGTGGTCAATGTGTACAGACTAGACCCATGCCGTCGAGTGAACGTAGCAAGGTGACGGCCAGTCTGGGAGCACGTACAGATCGCCACACGCTGCCCTCCAGGAATAAAGGTATCAACCCAGACATCCTGAATGGCAGCGTTGCTCACCAAGTTCGTCGAGAACGTGGGGATGTGGAGACACGACAGAGAACCGGAGGGGGCTCCTGGACACGGGAGGACAGTGGAGGCTCGTGCGACTACTGGGCCCCCAGTGGGGTCAGCCAGTGAGGTCGGTACCGGTGTAGCAAGTGGTGTGAGTGTGGTGCAGTCACGAAAGAAGCAACGTGACGCGCCTGAGTCAAGTGTGAAAGTGTGCAAGGTCTCAGCTGAGGAAGGACCTGTGGCAGGAGATGCACGAGCACCTAAATCTGCAGCAGACTCACTAGCACCTAGTGCTGCAGTAGACTCACTAGCACCTAGTGTGGCAGCAGACTCACTAGCACCTAGTGCAACAGCCTCGACAGAACCAGTGACACATTGCCGAGGAAACAACTCACTTAGCACCTGAGGGGAGAAGGTCTCCTGCTGACTCTGCTGCCGCCTCTGTGCAGTACGTAGAAAACAAAAGCCTCCACCACCTGGACGGGCTTGCTGAAGAACCCACTCGCAAAGCTGCTGAGGGGTGGGGTCGTCCGGGAGAGGCAGTGACCACCGCTGTCCACCCCTAGCCACTGCAACTGCCGTGATAATGGCCATGACAGGCAGTGACGGTCAATAGTAGGTCCAGCACCTCCGGCACCAGCAGCACCTCCAGTACTCCCACTCGCACATCTAGCACCCCCAGCACCAGCAGCACTCCCAGCACTCCCAGCAGCACCTCCACCAGCAGCAGCAGTAGCACGAAAAGCAGCAGCAGCAGTAGTGGCAGCAGGGCGGCTCGGTGGGGCTGGTGATTAAGGTACGGCGGCGCGGCCCGGGTTGGGCAGGGCGGCTCGGGCTGGGCGGCGCGGCTCGACCGGGCAGGGCGTTCCGCGGGCTGCAAGGCAGGGCGCGCGATGTGCAGGGCAGCAGGGCGCGACGTGTGGGGCAGCAGAGCGCGACGCGCTGGCTGCAGTAGGGCATGACGCGCTGGCTGCAGCAGGGCGCGACGCATGGGGCAGCAGAGCGCGATGCGCTGGCTGCAGTAGGGTGCGACGCGCTGGCTGCAGCTGGGGGCGACGCGCAGGGCAGCAGAGCGCGATGCGCTGGCTGCAGTAGTGTGCTTAGTGAGTTGATTCCTCCGCTAAATCTGATTCGCTCTCAGACTCGTCTGCTCGAGCTCATCTCCCCAAGCCCGTGAGCTCAACCTCATTCGCTCTCAGACTCGTGTGCTCGAGCCCATCTCCCCAAGCCTGTCAGCTCAACCTGATTCGCTCTCAGACTCGTGTGCTCGAGCCCATCTCCCCAAGCCCGTCAGCCCAACCTGATTCGCTCTCAGACTCGTGTCTTCGAGCCCATCTCCCCAAGCCCGTCAGCTGAACCTGATTCGCTCTCGGACTCGTGTGCTCGAGACCATCTCCCCAAGCCCGTCAGCTCAACCTCATTCGCTCTCAGACTCGCGTGCTCGAGCCCATCTCCCCAAGCCCGTCAACTCAACCTGATTCGCTCTCAGACTCGTGTGAGCGAGCCCATCTCCCCGAGCCCGTCAGCTCAACCTGATTCGCTCTCAGACTCGTGTGCTCGAGCCCATCTCCCCAAGCCCGTCAGCTCAACCTGATTCGCTCTCAGACTCGTGTGCTCGAGCCCATCTCCCCAAGCCCGTCAGCTCAACCTCATTCCCTCTCAGACTCGTGTGCTCGAGCCCATCTCCCCAAGCCCATCAGCTAAACCTCATTCGCTCTCAGACTCGTGTGCTTGAGCCCATCTCCCCAAGCCCATCAGCTCAACCTGATTCGCTCTCAGACTCGTGTGCTCGAGCACATCTCCCCGAGCCCGTCAGCATAACCAGATTTGCTCTCAGACTCGTGTGCTCGAGCCCATCTCCTCAAGCCCGTCAGCTCAACCTCATTCGCTCTCAGACTCGTGTGCTCGAGCCCATCTCCCCAAGCCCGTCAGCTCAACCTCATTCGCTCTCAGACTCGCGTGCTCGAGCCCACCTCCCCAAGCCCGTCAGCTCAACCTCATTCGCTCTCAGACTCGTGTGCTCGAGCCCATCTCCCCAAGCCCGTCAGCTCAACCTCATTTGCTCTCAGACTCGTGTGCTCGAGCCCATCTCCCCAAGCCCGTCAGCTCAACCTCATTCGCTCTCAGACTCGTGTGCTCGAGCCCATCTCCCCAAGCCCGTCAGCTCAACCTCATTCGCTCTCAGACTCGTGTGCTCGAGCCCATCTCCCCAAGCCCGTCAGCTCAACCTCATTCGCTCTCAGACTCGTGTGCTCGAGCCCATCTCCCCAAGCCCGTCAGCTCAACCTGATTCGCTCTCAGACTCGTGTGCTCGAGCCCATCTCCCCAAGCCCGTCAGCTCAACCTCATTCGCTCTCAGACTCGTGTGCTCGAGCCCATCTCCCAAAGCCCGTCACCTCAACCTCATTTGCTGTCAGACTCGTGTGCTCGAGCCCATCTCCCCAAGCCCGTCACCTCAACCTCATTCGCTCTCAGACTCGTGTGCTCAAGCCCATCTCCCCAAGCCCGTCAGCTCAACCTCATTCGCTCTCAGACTCGTGTGCTCGAGCCCATCTCCCCAAGCCCGTCAGCTCAACCTCATTCGCTCTCAGACTCGTGTGCTCGAGCCCATCTCCCCAAGCCCGTCAGCTCAACCTCATTCGCTCTCAGACTCGTGTGCTCGAGCCCATCTCCCCAAGCCCGTCAGCTCAACCTCATTCGCTCTCAGACTTGTGTGCTCGAGCCCATCTCCCCAATCCCGTCAGCTCCACCTGATTCGCTCTCAGACTCGTGTGCTCGAGCCCATCTCCCCAAGCCCGTCAGCTCAACCTGATTCGCTCTCAGACTCGCGTGCTCGAGCCCATCTCCCCAATCCCGTCAGCTCAACCTCATTCGCTCTCAGACTATGTGCTCGAGCCCATCTCCCCAAGCCCGTCAGCTCAACCTGATTCGCTCTCAGACTCGTGTGCTCGAGCCCATCTCCCCAAGCCCGTCAGCTCAACCTCATTCGCTCTCAGACTCGTGTGCTCGAGCCCATCTCCCCAAGCTCGTCAGCTCAACCTGATTCGCTCTCAGACTCGTGTGCTCGAGCCCATCTCCCCAAGCCCGTCAGCTCAACCTGATTCGCTCTCAGACTCGTGTGCTCGAGCCCATCTCCCCAAGCCCGTCAGCTCAACCTCATTCGCTCTCAGACTCGTGTGCTCGAGCCCATCTCCCCAAGCCCGTCAGCTCAACCTCATTCGCTCTCAGACTTGTGTGCTCGAGCCCATCTCCCCAATCCCGTCAGCTCCACCTGATTCGCTCTCAGACTCGTGTGCTCGAGCCCATCTCCCCAATCCCGTCAGCTCCACCTGATTCGCTCTCAGACTCGTGTGCTCGAGCCCATCTCCCCAAGCCTGTCAGCTCAACCTGATTCACTCTCAGACTTGTGTGCATGAGCCCATCTCCCCAATCCCGTCAGCTCCACCTGATTCGCTCTCAGACTCGTGTGCTCGAGCCCATCTCCCCAAGCCCGTCAGCTCAACCTCATTCGCTCTCAGACTCGTGTGCTCGAGCCCATCTCCCCAAGCCCGTCAGCTCAACCTGATTCGCTCTCAGACTCGTGTGCTCGAGCCCATCTCCCCAAGCCCGTCAGCTCAACCTCATTCGCTCTCAGACTCGCGTGCTCGAGCCCACCTCCCCAAGCCCGTCAGCTCAACCTCATTCGCTCTCAGACTCGTGTGCTCGAGCCCATCTCCCCAAGCCCGTCAGCTCAACCTCATTCGCTCTCAGACTCGTGTGCTCGAGCCCATCTCCCCAAGCCCGTCAGCTCAACCTCATTCGCTCTCAGACTCGTGTGCTCGAGCCCATCTCCCCAAGCCCGTCAGCTCAACCTCATTCGCTCTCAGACTCGTGTGCTCGAGCCCATCTCCCCAAGCCCGTCAGCTCAACCTCATTCGCTCTCAGACTCGTGTGCTCGAGCCCATCTCCCCAAGCCCGTCAGCTCAACCTCATTCGCTCTCAGACTCGTGTGCTCGAGCCCATCTCCCCAAGCTCGTCAGCTCAACCTGATTCGCTCTCAGACTCGTGTGCTCGAGCCCATCTCCCCAAGCCCGTCAGCTCAACCTGATTCGCTCTCAGACTCGTGTGCTCGAGCCCATCTCCCCAAGCCCGTCAGCTCAACCTCATTCGCTCTCAGACTCGTGTGCTCGAGCCCATCTCCCCAAGCCCGTCAGCTCAACCTCATTCGCTCTCAGACTTGTGTGCTCGAGCCCATCTCCCCAATCCCGTCAGCTCCACCTGATTCGCTCTCAGACTCGTGTGCTCGAGCCCATCTCCCCAAGCCCGTCAGCTCAACCTGATTCGCTCTCAGACTCGTGTGCTCGAGCCCATCTCCCCAAGCCCGTCAGCTCAACCTCATTCGCTCTCAGACTCGTGTGCTCGAGCCCATCTCCCCAAGCCCGTCAGCTCAACCTCATTCGCTCTCAGACTTGTGTGCTCGAGCCCATCTCCCCAATCCCGTCAGCTCCACCTGATTCGCTCTCAGACTCGTGTGCTCGAGCCCATCTCCCCAATCCCGTCAGCTCCACCTGATTCGCTCTCAGACTCGTGTGCTCGAGCCCATCTCCCCAAGCCTGTCAGCTCAACCTGATTCACTCTCAGACTTGTGTGCATGAGCCCATCTCCCCAATCCCGTCAGCTCCACCTGATTCGCTCTCAGACTCGTGTGCTCGAGCCCATCTCCCCAAGCCCGTCAGCTCAACCTCATTCGCTCTCAGACTCGTGTGCTCGAGCCCATCTCCCCAAGCCCGTCAGCTCAACCTGATTCGCTCTCAGACTCGTGTTCTCGAGCCCATCTCCCCAAGCCCGTCAGCTCAACCTCATTCGCTCTCAGACTCGCGTGCTCGAGCCCACCTCCCCAAGCCCGTCAGCTCAACCTCATTCGCTCTCAGACTCGTGTGCTCGAGCCCATCTCCCCAAGCCCGTCAGCTCAACCTCATTCGCTCTCAGACTCGTGTGCTCGAGCCCATCTCCCCAAGCCCGTCAGCTCAACCTCATTCGCTCTCAGACTCGTGTGCTCGAGCCCATCTCCCCAAGCCCGTCAGCTCAACCTCATTCGCTCTTAGACTCGTGTGCTCGAGCCCATCTCCCCAAGCCCGTCAGCTCAACCTCATTCGCTCTCAGACTCGTGTTCTCGAGCCCATCTCCCCAAGCCCGTCAGCTCAACCTCATTCGCTCTCAGACTCGTGTGCTCGAGCCCATCTCCCCAAGCCCGTCAGCTCAACCTGATTCGCTCTCAGACTCGTGTGCTCAAGCCCATCTCCCCAAGCCCGTCAGCTCAACCTCATTCGCTCTCAGACTCGTGTGCTCGAGCCCATCTCCCCAAGCCCTTCAGCTCAACCTCATTCGCTCTCAGACTTGTGTGCTCGAGCCCATCTCCCCAATCCCGTCAGCTCCACCTGATTCGCTCTCAGACTCGTGTGCTCGAGCCCATCTCCCCAAGCCCGTCAGCTCAACCTGATTCGCTCTCAGACTCGCGTGCTCGAGCCCATCTCCCCAAGCCCGTCAGCTCAACCTCATTCGCTCTCAGACTCATGTGCTCGAGCCCATCTCCCCAAGCCCGTCAGCTCAACCTGATTCGCTCTCAGACTCGTGTGCTCGAGCCCATCTCCCCAAGCCCGTCAGCTCAACCTCATTCGCTCTCAGACTCGTGTGCTCGAGCCCATCTCCCCAAGCCCGTCAGCTCAACCTGATTCGCTCTCAGACTCGTGTGCTCGAGCCCATCTCCCCAAGCCCGTCAGCTCAACCTCATTCGCTCTCAGACTCGCGTGCTCGAGCCCACCTCCCCAAGCCCGTCAGCTCAACCTCATTCGCTCTCAGACTCGTGTGCTCGAGCCCATCTCCCCAAGCCCGTCAGCTCAACCTCATTCGCTCTCAGACTCGTGTGCTCGAGCCCATCTCCCCAAGCCCGTCAGCTCAACCTCATTCGCTCTCAGACTCGTGTGCTCGAGCCCATCTCCCCAAGCCCGTCAGCTCAACCTCATTCGCTCTCAGACTCGTGTGCTCGAGCCCATCTCCCCAAGCCCGTCAGCTCAACCTCATTCGCTCTCAGACTCGTGTGCTCGAGCCCATCTCCCCAAGCCCGTCAGCTCAACCTCATTCGCTCTCAGACTCGTGTGCTCGAGCCCATCTCCCCAAGCTCGTCAGCTCAACCTGCTTCGCTCTCAGACTCGTGTGCTCGAGCCCATCTCCCCAAGCCCGTCAGCTCAACCTGATTCGCTCTCAGACTCGTGTGCTCGAGCCCATCTCCCCAAGCCCGTCAGCTCAACCTCATTCGCTCTCAGACTCGTGTGCTCGAGCCCATCTCCCCAAGCCCGTCAGCTCAACCTCATTCGCTCTCAGACTTGTGTGCTCGAGCCCATCTCCCCAATCCCGTCAGCTTCACCTGATTCGCTCTCAGACTCGTGTGCTCGAGCCCATCTCCCCAATCCCGTCAGCTCCACCTGATTCGCTCTCAGACTCGTGTGCTCGAGCCCATCTCCCCAAGCCTGTCAGCTCAACCTGATTCACTCTCAGACTTGTGTGCATGAGCCCATCTCCCCAATCCCGTCAGCTCCACCTGATTCGCTCTCAGACTCGTGTGCTCGAGCCCATCTCCCCAAGCCCGTCAGCTCAACCTCATTCGCTCTCAGACTCGTGTGCTCGAGCCCATCTCCCCAAGCCCGTCAGCTCAACCTGATTCGCTCTCAGACTCGTGTTCTCGAGCCCATCTCCCCAAGCCCGTCAGCTCAACCTCATTCGCTCTCAGACTCGCGTGCTCGAGCCCACCTCCCCAAGCCCGTCAGCTCAACCTCATTCGCTCTCAGACTCGTGTGCTCGAGCCCATCTCCCCAAGCCCGTCAGCTCAACCTCATTCGCTCTCAGACTCGTGTGCTCGAGCCCATCTCCCCAAGCCCGTCAGCTCAACCTCATTCGCTCTCAGACTCGTGTGCTCGAGCCCATCTCCCCAAGCCCGTCAGCTCAACCTCATTCGCTCTTAGACTCGTGTGCTCGAGCCCATCTCCCCAAGCCCGTCAGCTCAACCTCATTCGCTCTCAGACTCGTGTTCTCGAGCCCATCTCCCCAAGCCCGTCAGCTCAACCTCATTCGCTCTCAGACTCGTGTGCTCGAGCCCATCTCCCCAAGCCCGTCAGCTCAACCTGATTCGCTCTCAGACTCGTGTGCTCAAGCCCATCTCCCCAAGCCCGTCAGCTCAACCTCATTCGCTCTCAGACTCGTGTGCTCGAGCCCATCTCCCCAAGCCCTTCAGCTCAACCTCATTCGCTCTCAGACTTGTGTGCTCGAGCCCATCTCCCCAATCCCGTCAGCTCCACCTGATTCGCTCTCAGACTCGTGTGCTCGAGCCCATCTCCCCAAGCCCGTCAGCTCAACCTGATTCGCTCTCAGACTCGCGTGCTCGAGCCCATCTCCCCAAGCCCGTCAGCTCAACCTCATTCGCTCTCAGACTCATGTGCTCGAGCCCATCTCCCCAAGCCCGTCAGCTCAACCTGATTCGCTCTCAGACTCGTGTGCTCGAGCCCATCTCCCCAAGCCCGTCAGCTCAACCTCATTCGCTCTCAGACTCGTGTGCTCGAGCCCATCTCCCCAAGCCCGTCAGCTCAACCTGATTCGCTCTCAGACTCGTGTGCTCGAGCCCATCTCCCCAAGCCCGTCAGCTCAACCTGATTCGCTCTCAGACTCGTGTGCTCGAGCCCATCTCCCCAAGCCCGTCAGCTCAACCTCATTCGCTCTCAGACTCGTGTGCTCGAGCCCATCTCCCCAAGCCCGTCAGCTCAACCTCATTCGCTCTCAGACTTGTGTGCTCGAGCCCATCTCCCCAATCCCGTCACCTCCACCTGATTCGCTCTCAGACTCGTGTGCTCGAGCCCATCTCCCCAAGCCTGTCAGCTCAACCTGATTCACTCTCAGACTTGTGTGCATGAGCCCATCTCCCCAATCCCGTCAGCTCCACCTGATTCGCTCTCAGACTCGTGTGCTCGAGCCCATCTCCCCAAGCCCGTCAGCTCAACCTCATTCGCTCTCAGACTCGTGTGCTCGAGCCCATCTCCCCAAGCCCGTCAGCTCAACCTCATTCGCTCTCAGACTCGCGTGCTCGAGCCCATCTCCCCAAGCCCGTCAGCTCAACCTCATTCGCTTTCATACTTGCATGCTCGAGCCCATCTACCCAAGCCCGTCAGCTCAACCTCATTCGCTCTCAGACTCGTGTGCTCGAGCCCATCTCCCCAAGCCCGTCAGCTCAACCTGATTTGCTCTCAGACTCGTGTGCTCGAGCCCATCTCCCCAAGCCCGTCAGCTCAACCTCATTCGCTCTCAGACTCGTGTGCTCGAGCCCATCTCCCCAAGCCCGTCAGCTCAACCTCATTCGCTCTCAGACTCGTGTGCTCGAGGCCATCTCCCCAAGCCTGTCAGCTCAACCTCATTCCCTCTCAGACTCGTGTGCTCGAGCCCATCTCCCCAAGCCCGTCAGCTCAACCTCATTCACTCTCAGACTCATGTGCTCGAGCCCATCTCCCCAAGCCCGTCAGCTCAACCTCATTCGCTCTCAGACTCGTGTGCTCGAGCCCATCTCCCCAAGCCCGACAGCTCAACCTGATTCGCTCTCAGACTTGTGTGCTCGAGCCCATCTCCCCAAGCCCATCAGCTCAACCTCATTCGCTCTCAGACTCGTGTGCTCGAGCCCATCTCCCCAAGCCCGTCAGCTCAACCTGATTCCCTCTCAGACTCGTGTGCTTGAGCCCATCTCCCCAAGCCCGTCAGGTCAACCTCATTCGCTCTCAGACTCGTGTGCTCGAGCCCATCTCCCCAAGCCCGTCAGCTCAACCTCATTCGCTCTCAGACTCGTGTGCTCGAGCCCATCTCCCCAAGCCCGTCAGCTCAACCTGATTCGCTCTCAGACTCGTGTGCTCGAGCACATCTCCCCAATCCCGTCAGTTCAACCTGATTCGCTCTCAGACTCGTGTGCTCGAGCCCATCTCCCCAAGCCCGTCAGCTCAACCTGCTTCGCTCTCAGACTCGTGTGCTCGAGCCCATCTCCCCAAGCCCGTGAGCTCAACCTGATTTGCTCTCAGACTCGTGTGCTCGAGCCCATCTCCCCAAGCCTGTCAGCTCCACCTGATTCGCTCTCAGTCTCGTGTGCTCGAACCCATCTCCCCAAGCCCGTCAGCTCAACCTGATTCGCTCTCAGACTCGTGTGCTCGAGCCCATCTCCCCAAGCCCGTCAGCTCAACCTGATTCGCTCTCAGACTCGTGTGCTCGAGCCCATCTTCTCAATCCTGTCAGCTCAACCTGATTCGCTCTCAGACTCGTGTGCAGGAGCCCATCTCCTCAAGCCCGTCAGCTCAACCTCATTCGCTCTCAGACTCGTGTGCTCGAGCCCATCTCCCCAAGCCCGTCAACTCAACCTCATTCGCTCTCAGACTTGTGTGCTCGAGCTCATCTCCCCAAGCCCGTCAGCTCAACCTGATTCGCTCTCAGACTCGTGTGCTCGAGCCCATCTCCCCAAGCCCGTCAGCTCAACCTGATTCGCTCTCAGACTCGTGTGCTCGAGCCCATCTCCCCAAGCCCGTCAGCACAACCTGATTTGCTCTCAGACTCGTGTGCTCGAGCCCATCTCCCCAAGCCCGTCAGCTCAACCTCATTCGCTCTCAGACTCGTGTGCTCGAGCCCATCTCCCCAAGCCCGTCAGCTCAACCTCATTCGCTCTCAGACTCGTGTGCTCGAGCCCATCTCCCCAAGCCCATCAGCTCAACCTCATTCGCTCTCAGACTCGTGTGCTCGAGCCCATCTCCCCAAGCCCGTCAGCTCAACCTGATTCCCTCTCAGACTCGTGTGCTTGAGCCCATCTCCCCAAGCCCGTCAGGTCAACCTCATTCGCTCTCAGACTCGTGTGCTCGAGCCCATCTCCCCAAGCCCGTCAGCTCAACCTCATTCGCTCTCAGACTCGTGTGCTCGAGCCCATCTCCCCAAGCCCGTCAGCTCAACCTGATTCGCTCTCAGACTCGTGTGCTCGAGCCCATCTCCCCAATCCCGTCAGTTCAACCTGATTCGCTCTCAGACTCGTGTGCTCGAGCCCATCTCCCCAAGCCCGTCAGCTCAACCTGCTTCGCTCTCAGACTCGTGTGCTCGAGCCCATCTCCCCAAGCCCGTGAGCTCAACCTGATTTGCTCTCAGACTCGTGTGCTCGAGCCCATCTCCCCAAGCCTGTCAGCTCCACCTGATTCGCTCTCAGTCTCGTGTGCTCGAACCCATCTCCCCAAGCCCGTCAGCTCAACCTGATTCGCTCTCAGACTCGTTTGCTCGAGCCCATCTCCCCAAGCCCGTCAGCTCAACCTGATTCGCTCTCAGACTCGTGTGCTCGAGCCCATCTTCTCAATCCTGTCAGCTCAACCTGATTCGCTCTCAGACTCGTGTGCAGGAGCCCATCTCCTCAAGCCCGTCAGCTCAACCTCATTCGCTCTCAGACTCGTGTGCTCGAGCCCATCTCCCCAAGCCCGTCAACTCAACCTCATTCGCTCTCAGACTTGTGTGCTCGAGCTCATCTCCCCAAGCCCGTCAGCTCAACCTGATTCGCTCTCAGACTCGTGTGCTCGAGCCCATCTCCCCAAGCCCGTCAGCTCAACCTGATTTGCTCTCAGACTCGTGTGCTCGAGCCCATCTCCCCAAGCCTGTCAGCACAACCTGATTTGCTCTCAGACTCGTGTGCTCGAGCCCATCTCCCCAAGCCCGTCAGCTCAATCTGATTTCCTCTCAGACTCGTGTGCTCGAACCCATCTCCCCAAGCCCGTCAGCTCAACCTGATTTGCTCTCAGACTCGTGTGCTCGAGCCCATCTCCTCAAGCCTGTCAGCTAAACCTGATTCGCTTTCAGACTCGTGTGCTCGAGCCCATCTCCCCAAGCCCGTCAGCTCAACCTCATTCGCTCTCAGACTCGTGTGTTCGAGCCCATCTCCCCAAGCCCGTCAGCTCAACCTGATTCGCTCTCAGACTCGTGTGCTCAAGCCCATCTCCCCAAGCCCGTCAGCTCAACCTGATTCGCTCTCAAACTCGTGTGCTCGAGCCCATCTCCCCAAGCCCGTCAGCTCAACCTCATTCGCTCTCAGACTCATGTGCTCGAGCCCATCTCCCCAAGCCCGTCAGCTCAACCTCATTCGCTCTCAGACTCGTGTGCTCGAGCCCATCTCCCCAAGCCCGTCAGCTCAACCTGATTTGCTCTCAGACTCGTGTGCTCGAGCCCATCTCCCCAAGCCCGTCAGCTCCAACTGATTCGCTCTCAGACTCATGTGCTCGAACCCATCTCCCCAAGCCCGTCAGCTCAACCTGATTCGCTCTCAGACTCGTGTGCTCGAGCCCATCTCCCCAAGCTCGTCGGCTCAACCTGATTCGCTCTCAGACTCGTGTGCTCGAGCCCATCTCCCCAAGCCCGTCAGCTCAACCTCATTCGTTCTCAGACTCGTGTGCTCGAGCCCATCTCCCCAAGCCCGTCAGCTCAACCTCATTCTCTCTCAGACTCGTGTGCTCGAGCCCATCTCCCCAAGCCCGTGAGCTCAACCTGATTCGCTCTCAGACTCGTGTGCTTGAGCCCATCTCCTCAAGCCCATCAGCTCAACCTGATTTGCTCTCAGACTTGTGTGTTCAGCTCTACTCCTGTCACTGACTACTACCGCATGTATGGACCTGTTCTCTCTCGTGTTCTTGTCTCTCTTGTTACGGACCCTCGTGCCTCTTTGTCCTCTGTGTCCGCCCTTACTGCCGTCGTCACTGAGTTCGCCACTACTCGCCGCCTTGACTACGCCACTTGTCTCGTGGCTGCTCCTCCTACCAGTCCTCTGGCCATCGGGGGTGAGTCTGCCCTTGGTTGTGACGCCCTAGAGGAAAGGCAGTTTGAGCTGGAGTTCCTGGCAGCCGCTTCCCCTCATCTCTGTGCCATGCTGCTCACCCCTGAGGGAGTCCCCGACGCCCTTGACATACCTACTCCTCGCACTTACGCTGAGGCAGTGTCAGGGCCTTGGGCCTCTTAGTGGAGAGCTACCATGGACTTAGTGATGGCCTTCTACAGATCCACAGGCACCTACGTCGACGAGGTTCCCCCCCTTGGGGTGAACATAGTCGATGGCACGTGGATCTTCAGGGTGAAGCGGCCACCGGGATCTCCTCCGGTCTTCAAGGCGCGCTATGTGGCTAGAGGTTTCAGTCAGCGCGAGGGAGTTGACTTCGTTCAGACATTCGCGCCTACCCCGAAGATGACCACTCTTCGGGTGTTACTGTACGTTGCAGCACAGAGAGACTAGGAGCTACACTCTCTCGACTTCTCCACTGTCTTCTTTGAGGGTATCCTACACGAGGAGGTCTGGTTGTGCCGTCCCTCTGCCTTCACTGGCACTTTCCCTCCTAGGACCCAGTGGAGGCTGAGGCGACCGGTCTACGGTCTCCGTCAGGTTCCTCGTGAGTGGCACGACACCCTTCGTTCTACGCTGCCTGATCTCGGTTTCCAGCCGTCTTCTGCCGACCTGACGCTGTTTGTTCGTCGTGGCTCCACACCGTTCTTTGTACTGGTGTACGTCGACGACCTGGTTTTTGCCACTGCTGACAGGGTTGCTTTGGCTGACGTGAAGCGCGAACTGCAGAAGAGACACACGTGCACTGACCTTGGTGAGCTGCGCCACTACCTTGGCTTGCAGATCACCAGGGACAGAGCCACTCGCACCATTACACTCTCACAGTCACACATGGTGCAGCAGGTCCTTCAGCGGTTCGAGATTCAGCACTCCACAGTACAGCGCACACCTCTTGCTGTTGACCACAGACTCACTGGACCCTTTCCTGACGAGCCGTTTGAGCCTAGTGGTCCCTACACAGAGCTTGTGGGCTGCCTCATGTACCTGATGACTTGTACTCGCCCGGACCTCGCCTTCCTTCTCAGCATCATTGCTCGCTTTGTTGCGCAAGGGAGACACCGTCCAGTTCACTAGACAGCTGCTGTGAGGGTGGCGAAGTACCTAGCGACGACATCAGGCGTGGGGCTGGTTCTTGGAGGGAGACAGTCTGTTGTACTTACTGGACATTGTGACTCTTCTTACGCTGACGAAGCCGAGACTCACAGGTCTAGTCAGGGGTACTGCTTCAGCGTGGGCTCTGGAGCTGCTTCCTGGAGGTCCACGCGTTCCTCCTTGGTCTCGACCTCTACCGCTGAGGCTGAGATCTACGCTGGAGCCATGGCTGCACAGGAGCTGCGTTGGTTGACTTTCCTGCTAACCGACCTTGGTGAGCGGCCGAGCTCTGCACCGACCTTTTTCACTGACAACAAGGCTTCGATTATCCTCTGTCGAGAGCCGCGACTGGAGAGTAGAGTGAAGCACATCAATGTCAGGTACTTTCTTCTGCGAGAGTTGCAGAGGCGTGGACAGGCTCGCTTCGACTTTGTGGAGTCCGAGGCCAACACTGCATACATCTTCACCAAGACCCTTCCGCCTTGTGACCACCAGATGTGTTGTGTGCAGTTAGGTCTCGTTGACACAGGTTCTCGCCTTGCGTAGTCTTGAGTTCTCTGCTTTCTTTGTTTGTACGCTTTATATATACCTCTGTGAACTGTTGAACTGGCCTTGTGGCTCTTTTGCTTGTGCTCAGAGTGTGTGGTGACATTGTGATGCACCTTGAGTTTTGTTACTTTGTGACTGGTCTTGTGACCGTACGTTGTTGGTTTTGCTTGACACCCCTCACTTAGGATATGGGGGTGTGTCAGATGTTATAGTCTTAGTGATGTGTGTCATATGGGGTACAACACTTACGGTTAGGTTTATGTACCCCAACCAACCTTAGTGACATCATTCAGTTCTTGACACATCTCTCCAAGCCCGTCAGCTCAACCTGATTCGATCTTAGACCATTTTGGGGACAGGTTTGGGACATTAACATTTTGGTGATGATGAAACTTACCGTATCATTGAAACTTACCTTAGCTTCCCTTTTTCCCCCTTTCCGTTACCACATCTTGCCCCTTCATCCCTGTTGCTGTTACCTAAACCAACTCACCATTCCTATCTGAAACTGCACACACCTCATGTGCCTCCATCCTCCTCTTCTTCACTGCCTCCGTTGCCACTCTCCCTCCCCTTCCCTTCTCTTTGTCGCGCCCCACCCCCAACCTATCAGGGTTTTTCTGAAATCAAACACAGGCCCTGTTCGTTAGTCATCGAGAGTCACTGCTCCATTCCCCCCTCGTTTTTCTCTCCTGTACCCTTACCTCCTTGCCACCTTCTCTGCCCTGCCCCACCCCCACCCGCCAGGATCTTTTCACCAACCTCCTCCCAACCTCTCAAGTCAAATCCAACCCGTATTACGGTGGTGCGGACCCTCCTGCCCCCGTCCCTGCTGTCACCACTTCAAGGACCCGCGCTATCACCTTTTTGCTTCCCTTTGACAAATGCCGACAGTATCCGGGTGTGAACGTACCCTTCAGAGGGTCCTGAAGTATGCTGACTATATTGCTATCCTTTTAGGGCGCATTCTGTGTTTTGTTTTTTCCCTTTTTATTTCAGTTACTAGGTAGCCAATATGACACACAAATGTCGGGGTTGGAATAGAGAAGACATGGTACAACTTCCCTTCAGTTCAGGCTCTCCTCGGATGTATCCAACGCCAACCCTAACTCTCTGTCTTGCCACATACAGGTGCACAGGATGTTGACGGGTATCCATACTCAACTATGCACAAGCAAAAGAAACCCATACTAAATCTGGAACGATTCTAACACCGACAACTATATCTAAATCACGTACGGTACCGTACTGTGTGTTTCGGTGGCATCATTGGCCAATACTAGACCAGCACTACATCCTATACCATGGATGGACCCACGTGCTTGCTCCAACCCTGTCATTGCCGCAGCACAAAATCGTGCGGCTAATCCAGTGCACATAATCAATTTTCTTCTTCTCAACGGACGGATGGAGAGAAGTGGGGATGCAGATGCATGTCGTGGGCCGTAAGTCCTGGGTGTGATGTGGTGATAACTCTGCAGAAGGGGGGGAGTGGATATGGGCCGTGAGTCCATACATGAGACGAACGAGGGATGGGCGGTTTGGAGAAAAGCGGGATTGGGTGTAACGGGCCAAGGATAGCGATCGCAAGAATGGAGGGAATGGGATGAGAACGGCAACGAGGTATGCAACAGAGCGGCATAGAGGGACACCGAGGAGAGTTGTAGACAGTCTAGGGGTGGCAGGGGCAGAGATGGAAGAGTGAGCAGCTCACAGTGCGAGCAAATGACAGAAACAGCAAAGGACAACGTGAGCAAGAGGACAGGGTGAGCAAGATGACAGAGCGAGCAAAGGACATGGGCGAAGGGGGGGAGGGGGGGCGAACAAGGGGGGAAACGGAGCGAAGGAGAATGGGTTATGGGAGCCAATGAGCGACAGGAGAGAGAGTGGGACGGGTGTGAGAGAGGGAAGGGTGTGAGAGAGGGACGGGCGTGAGAGAGGGACGGGCGTGAGAGAGGGACGGGCGTGAGAGAGGGACGGGCGTGAGAGAGGGACGGGCGTGAGAGAGGGACGGGCGTGAGAGAGGGACGAGCTCTGGTGCGGGCTGGCCTGCTGTGTGTGCCGCCACGACGCGTCAACGCTCCACCTGACTCGCCATCTTCCCCACACCCACCCGGGCAGTCACGCGGAGAGATGGGCAGAACGATGGGGGACAGAGGGTGGCTGGGAATGGGGAGGTGGTGGGGAGGCGCACGACTGAGGAGGTGCCAACGGACAGGGCCGACGAAAGGCAGAGGGGAAACGCGGATTGAGGCACATAGTAAGGCACATGGGGAGGCACTAGGGGAAGCACATGGCTGGTGAAGAAGAGGCAGGTGCAGTGCAGGGGGGAGTAGCTAGCAGCACAGTAGGTGGGAAACACACACACGTGGGCTTGGCACCTGCAAGTGTCACACATGCTCGCATGACACGGGACTAACTAGTTGAGGGACTAAGTAGTGGGAAATCGGAGGGAAGGACACGGGAGAAAGGGAGGGAGGTACCAGGCGCGAAATGGAGGGGAGGACAAGGGTGAAGGGAGGGAGAGACAAGGGGGGAAACGGAGGGAAAGACAGGGGGGAAAGGGAGGGAGGGAGTGCATGAGGTGAGGTGCGTGGCAGGAGGTTGGGGTGGAATGGGGGGGTGCAGAGAGGCGGGAAGGCAGAAAGGCCCTTGCTGCGGAAAACCCTTACATGCACACCTGGGACCGCCCATCCCACCTGGGAGTGCCCACCCCACGCCGCCCATCTCACCCCCTGGCCCATACCTGAGGAGGCGTGGGAGAGGGCGTGGAAGTAGCAGTCGACAGAGGGCAGACTGCCCTCCGACCTCACACCCTATGCTGCTCTGCTGCTGCCCCCCACTTCCACCGCCACGCCACCACGCTGATGGCGCTCCACCATTGTCTTCCACTCCCCCCATATCCTACCCCCCCATTCCCATTCCAATTCCCCACCTACTTCCTCCCCCCATCCCCTCCCCTTTCTCCCCCCCCATTTCCCTCCCATTCCCCCCCTTCATGCTCTCCCCCGGGCGAATGAGCAGGGTGCCAATCAATGTGTCAGTGAGGCACTGCTCCTGCCAGCTGGCATGTGTGCCGCCCGGCTGGCTGTGCTCCTGGAGGGCGGCGGTGAGGGTGCGGGCGCGGCCGGGTTCCCCATGGCAGCTAGGCACACACACACCGGGGTTCCCAGTGGGGAGGGGGGGAAGGGGAGGGGAGAGGGGGTAGGTGGGAGGGGGAAGGGGCAAAGGAGTTGCAGGGGGATGCAAAATCATTGCATCTCACAGATGTGGACTTGCCCAAGGCATGATTGGATCTGTGGGAGGATGGTTGGTGCACATGCTTGCCTTGTGTCGGAATGGAGTGCGACGGGCCGGAGAAGGGAGCGCGACGCACAGGAGAAGGGAGCGCGACGAGCAGGGGAGCGCGACGAACAGGAGAAGGGAGCGCGACGAACAGGAGAAGGGAGCGCGACGAGCAGGGGAGGGCGACGAACAGGAGAAGGGAGCGATGCGAACAGGAGAAGGAAGCGCGACGGGCAGGGGAAGGGAGCGCGACGGGCAGGAGAAGGGAGCGCGACGGGCAAGGGAAGCGAGGGCGCGGGGCAGAGTAAGGGAGCGCGACGGGCAGGAGAAGGAAGCGCGGCGGGCAGGGGAAGCGAGGGAGCGGGGCAGGGTGCGCGACGGGCAGGAGACGGGAGCGCGACGGGCAGGGGAAGCGAGCGCGAAGGTAAGGGGAAGGGAGGGCGACGAATAGGCGTCGATGGGAGGGGAGGCAAGGGCAACGGTACCGCCTCGACGATGGGAACGGCATTGGGAACGGAAGTGACATTGACCGCGACAGGTTGGTTGGGAGTGCCCCTTCCGCCTACGGTCGGAATGGTCGTTGACTCCGCTCACAAGAGCTCATTGTCAAGGCCCCTTGTGTGTTACGGCGGGAGTCTTGAGTAGGAAGGTGACTCGATTGTGTGACTTTGTGAGAGGATGGGAGTGACGGGTCTGACGGGGGACACAAGACGAACGGGAGAGACGGGACGGACGGGCGGGAGTGAGTAAGCTATGGAGGCACCTAGTTATCGAGTCTACTATGGTAAGCTCGACGTTCAAGTTTGCAGATGTATGAACAGTGGCATGCTGGGTTGGCTTTTGTGGCGAGAGGGTTGATAATTTTGCCTGTGTTGATCTCAGCTAATCAGAATCCCCCAACCAAAAACAGTTTCCCGTGGTCGCGAGTGCCTCGCAGTTCCAAAGTGGGTTACCCTGTTTTTTGCGATTTCAGCTTCAAGAATCTTGAACTTGAACCATTGCCATTCAAGACTCGGGCTTTAATGCTAGCTTGTTTTATTCCAGATAACTTCCACCAATTATAATGTAATAATGGTTTACACAACAGCTATGTGAACAAAGCATGATGGGTATACGCATTTGCGCGTCGACCGCTCACGACTCACCATACAAACTACTTTCACAAGCAACGCAGGCCGTCTCGTCTCAACCCGAAACCCTAGATCTAAACGATGTGATGAACACCGCCGCTGCCCCCTCATGTGATGAGCTGGAGCCTTTCAAGGTTTCAGCTGATAGTAGAACCTTTTAAACCAAAAACCGAGGGTACTTCCACCTGAGAAGGGCATAAACGTCGGGGGCCAGTCAGGATGTGACGGAAAAGGCGAGGGTTAGTAACCAGATTGGCAAGTGAGAAGATGTGATAGCATGAGGTATTGAATTGTGACAGTTTGTGACAAAAGAATAAACTAGATTGCATTTTGAGACATTGGCATGATGTGACAACATGATGTGGTAACATGATGCAGGGCAAGTAGGATGTACTAGTCGTCATCATGCCATTATTAAGCCATCATTAGTGTCCCGTGGGTAGCAGCGTACTTACTATCAGGGGCTCGTTTGCAATCATCATTATAGTATTTGTACGTCGACGAGTCGCAAGAGGAGAATGTGCTCTTGCAATACTGGGATAGAAACGTATCTTGGCCCTTCCTCACATCAGCACATGAATATTTATCTGCAGCCCACTCGAAAGGACGACAAAATTCGGGGATTGGGGGTAGTTTTTGAGTCAGCAGCAACAACACACAGCCTTGCAGATAAACGAAATCTCCCAGCTGTGACTAATGGGCAGGCATAGCGAACGCCGAAGAATTCAGGATACATCATTAGATGAGGGAAAAGGAGGAGGGGGAACTTACTATCCGAAGTTCGCTCCACCTGCTGGGCAACCGCTTTCGAAGCATACGTTGAGAGAACGAGGGCAACGGCTAGCAGGAGAGAGAGAGCCGCAATTCCGCTTAGACGCGCCATTCTCAGGAAAAGAGGTACTATTAGTAGTCGTGGTAGCTCTAGTGATCTAGTTGAATCAGACTTGGAGAGGCGAAGATAGAAGGCGTGCTTACCATCAACGAATAGGACTATTAAATACAAAACTGAAGTGCGAGGGTAGTACATGGCGGATAACCGGGGCCAAATCGGAGGGACGGTTGCGCCACGGCTTTAGGGAATCTGATTGGTTGTGGATCGCGATAGGCATCGTAGGACCAATGAACAAGTAGGTTCCGCGGTGCATGGCGGATAAACTGGGGCCGAATCGGATGGGCGTTTGTGCCACGGCTTGAGAGAATGCCATTGGTCGTGGATCGCGATGACTAAGAGTAAGACGAATGAACAAGTAGATTTCGCGATGACTAAGAGTAAGACGAACGAACAAGTAGATTTCGCGATGACTAATAGTCGGACGAATGAACAAGTAGTTTCAGCGGTCCCTATGGAGCTTTGTGGCAGAAACGAGATCCAGAGGGCCTTGCGAGGTCAATCAGTTTGAATTCAAGCTGAGTTCGTGTTCACAGTCCCAATCCAGCAGCCGGTCCAGTTCAGTAACTTGCAAGCAATTTTCGCCAAGTTTAGCGCGCTACCAGCGAGGGTTTCGTGCTCCTGTAACGAAGGGCAGCTCTGCACGGGAGCAAAGGTCGAAGTAGAAAACGATCGAAGCAGGATGTTCGGCATTGTAGCAAACAATGCCTCAGCAGCGTCCTGTGCCTCAGCAGCGCTGTTGTGCTCGACCCCAACAAAATATGGGCGATTTCATTAAACACATAGTTAGGGTCAGCCTAAAATGTGATGGTTGCGAAATTTGCGACAATGAACGAAAACCGAGTTCGGTTGTTCTGCTGAATGCTAAAGACGTCCCAGCTCTGAACGCGTCACACTCATTGAAAATCATGTTCCCCGTGAGATGCGGCGAGTGAACTGAAGAACCATTACTGATCTGTTATAAAGATTGCACTACCAGCTCCATATATAAAACAAGATACAGAGAACCTGATCCAGATTCCAAAATACATGCAAAACAAGTGCTTGAGAACAAGGAAAAACATTCTGAGCAGAGTCGTCATGAAACGCTGATGCATGGATGGTTTGAGAATTAGTGAT
Organism: Closterium sp. Naga37s-1; assembly: GCA_947471745.1. NCBI lineage: Eukaryota > Viridiplantae > Streptophyta > Zygnematophyceae > Desmidiales > Closteriaceae > Closterium > Closterium sp. Naga37s-1. The sequence continues at coordinate 2,713,592 of CANJKZ010000774.1, read as the reverse complement.
ACAAATATAAACATCTTTGACTGTGGGTACATTCCAGACGTGACATGTCCAGAATGTACGTGTCGAGCTTCTGTACGAAGACACATACACATGAACTGTTGGGCTGAGAAAAGCCCTTAGGATATTTTCAAGGCTAAGATCTGTGGTTGAAGTAGAGATGTTGTAGTTGCGGAAGCGTTTTAATAAGAGTTGCTGAACCACCTTGTACCGTATTACCCCGGATAGAAGCGCAGGTGCGCTTATAATAAAGCAGTGTTTTTTAGGGGGGTGCGCTTCTAATCGAGTCATTTCTATAAGCGCATGCGCTTGTAATAGGAAAAAAAAAAATTCACTTTTAAACATACCAAATTGAAGCCCGCAATAAGGCGAATTCAACCGACCATGCAACACGTGGGATCGTGCATGGTTTTCAGACAAAAACAACAGCGGTTCGGTTTCCCACCGCACAGTTTTGTCTAGAACCATCGATCGTGACAGCAGTGACGGGGATGTTGCCGTGCGGCCCAATCACAGTCGCATGCATTGCGTGGCATCTGCATTTCCCCCGAACCCTCTCGAAGGGTGGCGAATATTCCCTGCCAGCGCAGCGATTATGCTGCCACGCAGGGTCCTCTACGGGGGTAGGCGGGGGTTTCCCCGCCTGTCATTGACGAGGACCCCGAGGCGCCAACCTTACGAGGTCCCCTTCGTTGCCCATTTGTTCACCGTCTCTTTCATTTTTTTCATTCAAGATTCTTGTGTAGGCCGCCTGGCTGGCGAAGCCATGGCGGAATTCAGCGGGACATACTGTCAGATTTATATGACATAGCTACTGTAGGCTATAGTGGGGTAGCACATATGGGGTACAGTTTTCTAGGGTTTACATTTGTACCCAACTTTTCCTTAGTCATTCATTCCTCGTTTCTTCTCATGGTATCGAGCAGGTTCCCTAATGGGAACGATTCCTAGGGCCCACCACCACGAATTCTTTTTTTCCTGCCCGGAGCGCGTTTTGCGCCGGCCCGAGTCGCGCCGCCTTTCGGCCCGTCGCGCCCGTCGCGCCCGTCGCGCCCGTCGCGCCCATCACCACCTACCTCCGCGGCCCCGCCACCTACCTCCGCGGCCCCGCCACCTACCTGTGCGGCCCCGCCACCTACCTGTGTGGCCCCGCCACCTACCTTCGCGGCCCCGCCACCTCACTGTGCGGCCCCGCCACCTACCTCCGCGGCCCCGCCACCTACCTGTGCGGCCCCGCCACCTACCTTCGCGGCCCCGCCACCTCACTGTGCGGCCCCGCCACCTACCTCCGCGGCCCCGCCACCTACCTGTGCGGCCCCGCCACCTACCTTCGCGGCCCCGCCACCTCACTGTGCGGCCCCGCCACCTACCTCCGCGGCCCCGCCACCTACCTGTGCGGCCCCGCCACCTACCTTCGCGGCCCCGCCACCTACCTTCGCGGCCCCGCCACCTACCTCCGCGGCCCCGCCACTTACCTTTGCGGCCCCGCCGCCTCCTCCCAGTGGTCCCGGACGCCGCCCTCTCAGCGGCCCCGCCGAGCCGCCCAGCAGCCAAGCCGCCCAGCAGCCGAGCCGCCCAGCAGCCGAGCCGCCCAGCAGCCGAGCCGCCGAGCCGCCCAGCCGCCGAGCCGCCCTGTCCGCAGCCGAGCCGCCCAGCAGCCGAGCCGCCCCGCCGCCGAGCCGCCCAGCCGCCGAGCCGCCGAGCCGCCGAGCCGCCCTGCAGCCGAGCCGCCCGAACCGCCCTGTCCGGTAAGAGCAGCGCCTCTCTCACAGCACTGCCCTCGCCCTACTGTTTGCACTGCTAGTCTACTGCTGTCATGGCTACCCCTAGTGTCCTCGCTTTTGACGCTGAGGGTCGAGCCATTGACTTTGACGTCTGGATAGATGACCTGCAGCTTTTCTTACAGTGCGACAGAGCAGACGGCCTCTCCCTCTTTGACCTCACTTCTGGTGCCTCTCCTGCCCCCGCTGCTGATGCTGACGCCACCGTTCGCTCACAGTGGGCCACGCGCGATGCTGCTGCACGTCTTGCTGTGCGTCGCCACCTCCCTACCTCTGAGCGTGCGCACTTTAGCCAGTACAAGAGTGCTCAGACCTTGTACGACGCTGTAGTTGCACGCTACTCCTCCCCTGCCACTGCTGCACTGAGCCGCCTCATGCTACCGTACCTCTTCCCTGACCTTGCTACCTTTCCCACAGTCGCTGACCTCATTACGCACCTCCGCTCTAGTGACACTCGCTACCGCGCTGCGCTTCCTGCTGAGTTCTGCGCCAAGAACCCCCCCCCCATGTACATCACCCTCTACTACATAGTCACCCGTCTCCCTGACTCCCTTCGCGTAGTCAGGGACCACTTCCTCTCGGTTTGTCCCACCACTCTCACCGTTGACCTCCTCGAGAAGGCCCTCCTAGCAGCAGAAAAGAGCATCGTCGCTGTAGGAGCCTCTCGTGGTGACCCTCGCACCCCCATCTTTGAGGGGTGTTCCCCCTCCCCTCTTTTGCCCTCTGTTGCCTCTGCTGCTGCGGCCGACCTCGCTGGTTTGGAGTCGGTTGGGGCAGCGTCTACCCCTAGCGGGAGACGCCGCCCTGGCAGGGGCAAGGGGGGCAGGGGCGCTGGAGGAGCTAGCGGGGGCGGTGGAGGCGGCGGTGGAGGTAGTGGAGGAGGTGGGGGTGGCGGTGGGAGTGGTGGCGGGGGTGGAGGTGTAGGTGGCGGCAGTGGAGGCGCAGGAGGCAGCGGCGGTGGCGGAGGGAGCGGAGGTGGCGGCGGTGGAGGAGGAGGCGGCGGAGGAGGTGGAGCTGGTCGGGGTGGCGCTGCGCAGAGGGTCAGCTCCGGTGGTGGTCAGCGCCAGCAGCAGCAGCAGCAGCAGCAGCAGCAGCGCACTCGTGACGTCCCCTCCCCTCAGCAGCTCCGTGAGTGGTACACTGCACGCCAGAGGGGTGGGGGTGCTGGTCCGTGCACCTACGTCCTGCGCACCGGCGACCGCGCGGGTGAGCAGTGCGGGGGTGCGCACTCCACCCAGCGCTGCTTTGGCCGCCTCACGGACGCTTGGCGTCACCAGTTCCCTGAGGCCACTGAGATCCCCCGCTGGGGTGAGCTGTCTAGGGCGGGTGTAGCTGTCTTTGACCTTGACTTTGATGCTATTCTTGCTGCCGTGTATACTGTGACTATTAGTGATGAGGGTGACTGTTACCGGTGTTTTCCACCCGACCCGGGCATTGAGAATGCTGCTCTAGGTACTGGTGAGGCTGCTGCTCTAGGTGCTAGCGAGGCTGCTGCTCTAGGTGCGTCTGCTCCCTCAGGTGCTGGTGAGTCTGCTCTCTCAGGTTCTGCGTCGGCTTCGGCCTCCCACACCTTCACACTTGACTCGGGGGCTTCTCGCTCCTTCTTTCGAGACCGCACCACACTCACGCCGCTTGGCCGGCCAGTTGCGGTCTCCCTGGCAGACCCCTCTGGGGGTCCTGTCCTTGCTCACTTCTCCACTGTCCTCCCGTGTCCGGCGGCCCCCTCTGGCACCCTGTCTGGTCTCTACCTCCCCTCGTTCTCTACGAACTTGGTGAGTGGTGCTGACCTACAGGATGCGGGGGTTCACCAGTTCACTCCTGCGAGTCAGCGGGTGACCCACTGCACGGACGCTCGGACAGGCCGCCACCTGGCCACGTTTACACGTCGGCCAGGGTCGAGCCTGTACACACTGACCACTGCGTCTCCTCCAGTCCCTGCGTCTGGTCAGGTAGCTGCGTCGGGTCAGGTGTTTGCTGCAGCGTCCAGGTCTGGTCCTGAGTCTGCCCCCTGCTCGTGTCGCCTCCTGTCTCACGAGACTCTCCTCTGGCACCACCGCCTTGGCCACCCCTCCCTGCTTCGTCTCCGGAGCATGGCCTCCCGTGTCCTTGTCTCTGGTCTTCCCCGGTCCCTCCCTCCCCTTCCTCCGGGGCCAGGCCCTACCTGCGTCCCCTGTGTCGAGGGACGGCAGCGGGCTACCCCTCACTCCTCCCAGTTTCCTCCGACAGAGGCCCCGCTGCAGACGCTTCACATGGATGTGTGGGGCCCGGCCCGCGTCCGTGGACAGGGTCACGAGCGCTACTTCCTGCTGGTGGTTGACGACTACTCGCGTTACACCACAGTCTTCCCCTTGCGCAGCAAGGGTGATGTCACTGAGGTGTTGATCGACTGGATCCGCGCAGCTCGTCTCCAGCTCAGGCGGAGCTTTGGCTCGGACTTTCCTGTTCTGCGTCTGCACTCTGACAGAGGCGGAGAGTTCTCCTCTGGCCTTCTGCGAGCCTACTGTCGTGCACGAGGCATCCGCCAGACCTTCACGCTTCCGGACTCTCCACAGCAAAATGGGATTGCTGAGCGCCGCATTGGCATGGTCATGGACGTCGCCCGTACGTCCATGATGCATGCGGCTGCCCCCCATTTTCTGTGGCCGTTTGCGGTTCGGTACGCGGCGCATCAGATCAACCTTCACCCCAGGGTCTCCATGCCGGAGACCTCCCCAGCTTTGCTGTGGACGGGGAAGGTTGGTGATGCGTCTGCGTTCCGTGTCTGGGGATCTCGGGCGTTTGTCCGCGACTTGTCTGCGGACAAGCTGTCCCCTCGTGCTGCTCCTTGCGTCTTCCTGGGTTTCCCCCCTGACGCCCCAGGGTGGCAGTTCTACCACCCCACCTCTCGCCGTGTTCTGTCCTCCCAGGACGTCACGTTCGACGAGTCGGTCCCCTACTACCGCCTCTTCCCCTACCGCACTCCGTCCCTCCCCCCGCCACCGCTCTTCCTTGTACCAGGTCCCCCCCCGGTAGACCCCCTCCCCCCTCAGGGTCCTGCCCCTTCAGGTGTGTCCCAGGTAGACGCTGTTGAGCCTGTCGAGGTCGCTGGTGACTCTGGTGCTGCTGAGGGTGCTGAGCCTGGGGGTGCTGACTCTGGGGGTGCTGAGCGTGTGGGTGCTGAGCCTGGGGGTGCTGAGCCTGGGGGTGCTGAGTCTGGGGGTACTACGACTGGGGGTGCTGAGCCTGGGGGTACTACGCCTGGAGGTGCTGAGCCTGGGGGTGCTGCGTCTGGGGGTGCTGAGCGTGGGGGTACTACGCCTGGAGGTGCTGAGCCTGGGGGTGCTACGCCTGGTGGTGCTGTGCCTGGCGGTTCACCGGGTGCTCCCTCTCGCCGAGAGCCACTCTCTCCCCAGGAGCTACGTGAGTGGTTTGCCCGGCGCTGGAGGCGAGCTGCTGGAGCTGCTGGAGCTGGAGGTGCTGCGGGTACTGGAGGTTCTGTTGCTTCTGAGGGAGCTGGTGCCACGGGTCCCGGAGGTGCTCGTACTGGGAGTACTGGAGCTGCTGGACCTGCGGGTACTTCTGGAGCTGGAGTTGCTGCGGGTGTTGGCGCGGAGGCTACTGCTGTCGGTCCTGGAGGCGGTCCTGCTGGGGGTACTACTGGTGCTGCTGGGGGTTCTGGAGCTGGAGCTGCTACTGGTGCTGGTGCTGCCCCTGCGGGTGCTGGTGCTGTCCCTCCTGTGTCTGGAGTCGCCGCGCGGCCTCGGCCGTACTTCGTTCCGCTCCTTCAGCAGGTTCTTGGTCTCCCGCCTTCTACTGGTCCTCCTCCTCCCTTAGAGTGTCCACAGCCTGTCCCGTCGCAGTTACAGTTACAGCCGGCCTCCCCACTGCCTGCTCCGTCTCCCTACACTGGTCCTACTAGAGGTCTTGCTGAGCGTCGTGAGCCTGCGTCTCGCCCTGCGTCGCCTGTCCGTGCTGCTCGCACTAGTGGTCGCGGTTCGTGTCAGCGTCCTCCTCCTGTCCCTGGCACGCACCGGATGTCTCTGCGTCTGTCCACTGCTCCTCTACGTGCCCCTTTACCTTCTCCTCCTGAGTCTTCTCTTCCTACTCTTGCCGACCCGGAGTCGGACTCTCTTCGCGCTGCCAGTCCTACTGTCACGCGTCTCCTTGCTACGGTTGTCACTGACCCTTCCTTTGAGTCCACTGCTGCGTCTGCTCTAGTTGCTGAGCTCGCTGTCGCCTAGACTACGTCGCCAGTCTTGTTGCTGAGTCTGAGTCTGTCTGTCCTCCGTCCGTCGGGGGTGAGTGTGCCCTTGGCACGGACGTCCTTGAGGACAGGCAGGAGGAGTTCCAGTGCTTGGCCGCTGCTTCACCTCATCTCGTGTCCGTACTGCTTACCCCTGAGGGAGACCCGGATGCACTTGACATCCCGACTCCGCGCTCTTACGCGGAGGCGATAGAGGGTCCCTACTCCTCTCAGTGGCAGGCAGCTATGGACGCAGAGATGGCTTCCTGGAAGTCCACAGGCACCTACGTTGACGCTGTTCCCCCTCCTGGGGCGAACATCGTCAGTGGCATGTGGATTTTCAGGGTGAAGCGACCGCCGGGTTCTCCGCCTGTCTTCAAGGCGCGTTACGTGGCTCGTGGCTTCAGTCAGCGGCAGGGAGTTGACTACTTTCAGACCTTCTCTCCCACCCCGAAGATGACCACTCTTCGGGTACTGCTGCACGTAGCTGCTCACCGTGACTACGAGCTACACTCTCTTGACTTCAGCACTGCTTTCTTGCAGGGCAGCCTGCACGAGGAGATCTGGCTGCGTCGCCCACCTGGCTTCACTGGGTCTTTTCCTCCTGGCACCCAGTGGAGCCTACGGCGGCCAGTCTACGGTCTCCGCCAGGCACCGCGTGAGTGGCACGACACACTGAGGACTACACTTGCAGCTCTTGGGTTTGCTCCCTCTACTGCCGACCCGTCGCTGTTTCTGCGCACCGACACTTCTTTGCCGCCGTTCTACATCCTCGTGTACGTCGACGACTTGGTCTTTGCCACAGCTGACACTGCTGGACTAGCCCACGTGAAGTCCGAGCTGCAGAAGAGACACACGTGCACTGACCTGGGTGAACTGCGCAGCTACCTTGGCTTGCAGATCACTCGGGACAGAGCACGCCGCACCATTACCCTGACTCAGTCACACATGGTGCAGCAGGTCCTTCAGCGCTTCGGCTTCACGTACTCCTCGCCTCAGGCCACTCCTCTGCCTACTCGCCACTCGCTCTCAGCTCTGCCTTCGGATGAGTCCGTAGAGTCGAGTGGCCCGTACCCAGAGCTTGTTGGCTGCCTCATGTACCTGATGACCTGCACACGACCTGACCTTGCATACCCTCTTAGCATTCTTGCACGCTATGTTGCTCCTGGGAGACACAGACCGGAGCACATGGCTGCAGCGAAGAGGGTGTTGCGCTACTTGTGCAGTACGTCGGGCATGGGGCTTGTGCTTGGAGGGCAGAGTCCAGTGGTCCTTACTGGGCACGCAGACGCTTCTTGGGCTGACGACCAGGCTACGCAGCGGTCGTCACAGGGTTACACCTTCAGCCTTGGTTCCGGCTCTGTTTCGTGGCGGGCTACTCGCTCGTCTTCTGTTCTCGGCTCCAGTTGCGAGGCTGAGATCTACGCAGGAGCCATGGCTGCACAGGAGCTTCGCTGGCTCAGCTACCTGCTGACTGACCTCGGAGAGTTGCCTCGTTCTCCTCCAGTGCTGTACGTAGACAACAAGGCCATGCTGGCCTTGTGTCGGGAGCAGCGACTGGAGCACAGAACGAAGCACATTGCTCTCCGCTACTTTCTTGCTCGTGAGCTGCAGCAGCGTGGTCAGCTGCGTCTTGCGTACGTGGCATCTGAGGCCAACACTGCTGATATCTTCACCAAGGCACTTGCGCCTTGTGATCATCAGCGCTTCTGTACTCAGCTGGGTCTTGTGCCTACCTTGCCTCACTTGCTCACCCCTTGACCTTGTTTGTACTGTTGCATATATATATACACCTGCTCTTGCTTGTCTAGCCTTATATATATATGTAATCCTGCATGTGAACTGGCCTTGTGGCCTTGAACTTGTGCTCGGAATGTGTGGTGACTTTGTGATCCACCCTGAGCTTGCTTTGCTTTGCTTGACTGGTCTTGTGACCCCTTGTTCTCCCCCACTTTGCCTATGGGGGTGTGTCAGATTTATATGACATAGCTACTGTAGGCTATAGTGGGGTAGCACATATGGGGTACAGTTTTCTAGGGTTTACATTTGTACCCAACTTTTCCTTAGTCATTCATTCCTCGTTTCTTCTCACATACTTCCTATTCAAAAACAAGAGAGCTCGCCCATGGCGACTTACCGACGACGGGTGGTATACCCGTGAGCCCGCAGCGCCTCCAGTGCCACCTGAACCCCCAGCGCCCCCTGCTCCTCCTGCTCCTCCTGCTCCTCCTGCACCTCCTGCTCCTCCTGCTCCTCCCGCACCTCCCGCTCCTCCAAATCCGCCTGATATCTGTGCCAGTGCTCACCAATGGCCCGTGCTCTAGCTGTATTTACCAGCCACTTTCGACGAGTGGCTGTCTGAACCGGACACACCCAAGGCCCCTGATGTGTTCATCCAGGCTCCGCCGCCTGCACCACGGTGGGGACAGCCCGAAGCCTGCACGTGGGACGAGTCGGCTGTGGGCGCCGACGACAACGTGGCCGCCGATAAACAATACAGCGGCGACGGCGACGGTGTCGGCGACGGTGAAGCGGGCGCCGAGGAGGACGTGTTCCCAGATCGTGGTGCAACTGCCGAGGACGACGACGGTGTGGAGTCATGGTGGCGCGACGCACCACGCGAGAAGATGCCGATACCGACGTATCCGCCGATAACAAAAAAAGACCCCACCCCTCCTCCCAGAACCGAGATGCCCGCCCCCCCTCTCCCAGGCACAAGCCGTCTCAACATAAACGGCAGGCCTACACCTCCCAGGAGAAACTCAGGTGGCTCGTGCGGCTGGAGCTGGCGGCATCGGTAAGCGAGGTCGCGCGGGAGTCCGGCATACACCGCAAATGCCTGACGGAGTGGAAAAGCCAAGCAGAGGAGCTCAAGGCTTCACATGTCGCACGGTGTCGACTTCATGGTCGCGGGAGGTCTTCGTGGTACAGACCCATGGAGTTAAAGGTGTACGCTCAACTCCTCGATTGGCGACGCCGCGGTGTTGCAGTGTCAGTTGGCCGGCTCCAAGAATGGTCACGCGAAGTGATGAAGGTGCTGTTCCCGGAAGTCAAGTGGAAAGGGAGTCAGCGGTGGTCGGAGCGGTTCCGCAAGCGGTGGAACCTCAGCGTGCGCATGAAAACTAAGGTGGCGCAGAAAACGCAGGAGCGTAAGTGCCTTGTTTCCCGCTTACCGTTAGCGAATTCGCATGGTTTATGAGTTGTACTAATCCTTCTTCCTATCTGTCCTTCCCTCCCCGTGCGCAGACGTGGCGACGCAGTGCAAAGAATTTTGGCAGTTCGTCCGCGACGCACGCAACGAGTACGCGATCGACAATCGATACATAATCAACGCCGACCAAACGCCTCTTTGGTTGGAGATGCCGGCCACTACCACCGTGGAGCAGACGGGCGTGAAGTCGGTGCCCATCCGCAGCGCTGGTTACCAGAAAGAAAGAGTCACCGTGATGCTGGCGTGCACGGCGACGGGCAAGAAGTTGAAGCCGTGGGTGTTTTTCAAGCGCAAGACACTCCCTAAGGGTGACTTCCCGAACGGTAAGCACATGTTCTTGTGCGTGTTCTGGACGTTATAAAAAAAAGGACTTACCACCGCTTGGTTGTGTGTAGATGTCGTGGTCGGCTGCCAAGCGAACGGGTGGATGGAAGCCACGGGCGTCATCCAGTGGCTCGATGAGGGTGTGGTGCCGTTCCTGAAACCCAAATTCGGCGTGCAGAGTCGGAGCGCCATGCTAGTACTCGACTCCTACCGTGGTCACCTTACCAAGGAAGTCAAGGCGAGATTCGCGGCGCTCAACATCGTGCCGGCGGTCATCCCGGCGGGATGCACGGCAGACGTGCAGCCGCTCGATGTGTCGGTGAACAAGAGCTTCAAAGCAAGTGTTCGCCAGCAGTACCAGTCCTGGTTTGAGGCCGACGGCATGAACACCCTAACACCTGCAGGTGAGCGAGGACATGTCCTCCCGTCTCCCCTTCGTGTGCTTGTCTGCCTGCTTGTGTTCTAATGTCCCCACTCCCTTTCATGTGGTGCAGGGAACATCAAGAAACCACCCCCGGAGGTGGTGCTCAAGTGGATTTCACGGGCGTGGAAGGCCGTGCCCGCCGACCTGATTAAAAAATCATTCCTCACGTGCGGCATCAGCAATGCCCTCGACGGGAGCGAGGACCATTTGGTGATGGCGCACCGGAGAAGCCAGCTGAGCCACGAGGTAGAGGTAGACGACGACATTCAAGCAGACGGGTTCTGGGGCAACAACTCCACGGAGCCTGAATCGGACGTGGAGGAAGTGGAGGCCTAAGGCTAGACTAGGCAAGATGTTGTTTAGGCTAGGACAATAATCACCCTATTGTATGTGCAAAACTTTTAGGTAGTGCGAAATTTAATATAACTGTATTTTTTAGTCTAGTCTTGCTTTAGGTCTAAAGATTATGATATATGCAAAGTGTATTTTTTTTATTACAAGGGTGCGCTTATAATAAGTAACGAATTTATAAGGGGTGCGCTTCTAATTGAGGATCGGCCATAAGCGCATTGCTCCAGATACAAGCGCATGCGCTTATAATAGGCCTGCGGTTATATCCGGGGCGATACGGTACTGGTGTGTGAGAACAAGATAAGTTGATAATAACAAAGACATACAAAGCTTTTATATGAGGACAGTGCCGACTCGATACAGTGCCAACTCGGGTAACTGCTCAGTATTGAGTCAGTTATGTGTCCTTGTTGTCGCACTGTACTTTTCGTCAAGTCAAAGGTCAGCGACCCTTGACCTTCGCGTAACCTCCAGCGGTTGCTTTTGTTGACTCGTGTGTTTCTTCACTGTATTCTGCTTCGTTTCGTGCCGATACTTCGATACTTCAAAAGCGTTTAAGTTACTTGTTTCCAACACTCCCCTTCTCTTCTGGAGTATCGCTGCTGATGACGTGTCCTTGTCCAGTCAGCAGCATGCAGTACTCGAACTTCTGTTTTCCGAGTTTCTTGGTCAAGTAATCAGCTGCCATCTCGGATGTGGGACAGTAGGATAGCTCGAGTCTTCCCTTCTCGATTTCATCTTTTACGAAGAAGTACCGGAGGGCGATGTGCTTCGTTCGATTCGCGAACCCATTCTTGTTCGCTATGCGAATGGCCGATTGGTTGTCGTAGAAGAGGGAGAAGCTGGGTAACTGAGCCAACTTTGCTTCCTCCAGTAGTTCGCGAAGATATAGCCCTTCCTTGGTGGCTGAGCAGAGTGCGATACATTCTGCTTCTGCCGAGGAGAGAGCGATTAGCTCTTGCTTGTTCGACTGCCATGAGATAGGGCCGATAGGTTCGAGTCTGTAGATGTAGCCAGTTCGAGAACGTCTGTTGTCGGAATCTCCAGCGTGATCGGCGTCGACGTAGTCGATTAACTTAGGTGTCGTAGTTCCGGTTTTGTGGTAAGTTAGTCCAATCGTCGGAGTGCTGACGAGTTAGTGAAGTGCTCGGTCGAGTTCAAGCATGTGCTCTGCTTCAGGCTTCTTGAGGTAGGTAGCGAGTTGACTAGCTGAGTAGGATAGATCTGGTCGGCAGGTAACGGCTGCGAAGAGTAGACAGCCTTGCTTTCGTTGGTAGTCCCGAATGCCGACGGGTTTGAGTAGGGCGGAGAATTTGCGGTTTCCGTCGGTGTAGCGGTATGGCGTGGAGATGACGGTTGGAGTGAGTCTGAATCGTTTAGCGATAGTGTCCGTGTACTTTTCGGCGCTGAGGTAGATTGCGTTGTCGCTGTCTTGAATGTTCAGTCCCAGGTACTGTGTCACGGTAGTCGCGACGGTGAGTGTGAGATCCCGCTGTAGCTCCCCTTCAAACCAGGTCGTTATGTCGTCGGTGGAGCCTATGTAGAGGAGGTCGTCTACGTAGGCGATGAGTAGGATATAGTTAGTACCCTTCGTAAGTCGGTACATCCCTTGGTCGTGCGGTAGTTGGAGGAATCCGATGCGGATTAGGCGGGCGTGAAGATGCTGCTGCCACATTCTAGGGGCTTGTTTGATCCCGTACAACGATTTTTCCAGCTAACAGACTTGGTTGGGGTCTGCGTTAGACCCGTGCGGGAGTTCGACGAAGATCTCAGCATCGACGGGGGCGTAGAGAAATGCGTTGGCGACATCGATTTGCCGAAGCTTCTTCCGGTTCATGGCGGCTATCGCGAGGAGAATCCGCAGTGAGGTATGTCGGCTCACTCGTGCAAATGTTTCCGTGAAGTCTCGTCCTTGCTCTTGGTCGAAGCCACGCACGACCCAACGTGCCTTGAATCTGTCGATTGTTCCGTCGGCTTTTGTTTTCACGCGGAAAACCCATTTTCCCGTGAGAATGATCTTGTTGCGTGCCGCTCCAATAGGCACGACTTTCCAAGTGTTGCGTTCTTGTAGTGCCTTAACTCTCTGTCAATGGCTTATCGCCATTTTTCCTTGTGTTCCCCCCCTAGAGCCTGCTAGATGTTGGCAGGCTCCTTAGGTGGTGCTGCTCCGTGGACAGCGGTGACGAGTCCCAGTATCTGCAGTCCACTCTGTGTGTAGCGGGGGAGATTTGTGTCCTCGGGATAAGCTGCTTCATCTCCCGCTTCTGGATCTGGTAACAAATTTGGTCCTATGCGCTTGGAGATGTTGGTGTCGACCGGTTGGGGTGTAACGTAACCGGTGTCGGCGAAGTCGAAGTAGGTTTCGGCGTTGACGCTTTCGCGAGGGTTGTCATCGTCCATGGGGATGTTCACAGAGCAGTACGGAAGAGGTCTGGCTTCTTCCGAGGCTCCGTCCACGTTTTGCTCGTCCTAGTCAGCTTCGTCTGCGGCTGAAGCGAAAGCTCGGTTGCCACGGAAACCGCCCGTGAGATCTCGATTTGCTGCCAGGTTGTCCAGGTACGTTTGAAGTGTGAGTCGCTCGTAGAAAATGGCATCACGTGCTGCTACTGTTTCCTTCGAGTGGATGTCGAAAATCTTCCATGCGTTGTAATGCTTTTCGATGCCCAGGTGTAGCCCCCACTGTGCGCGTTGAGAAAATCTTCCGGCTCTCGCAGTGTGCGGTCGGTACTGTACCATGCACCCGAAAACTCGTAACATTTTTGTGTTGCCTAATTTTCCTGTCCACAGCAGGTGCGGTGATGCGTTGTTTGGGAGCGATGATGACGATAGCAAGTTGTGCAGCCTGACAGCGTGGTCCATCGCCTCGGGCCACTGGTGGCTGGGAAGTCGCATGCCACGCAACAGCTTGCGCATGGTGTTCTGGAGAGTTCTGTTCATCCGTTCTGCCACGCCTTGCTGTTGATGGGCGTAGGGAAGCGAGATGAGTCTCTTGATGCCTCGTTCGGCGAGGTACTGCCTGAACCTTTGTGACTGATATTCCCCTCCTCCGTCTGACTCGAAGCTTTTCAGCTTTGCTCCTGATTCTCGTTCTGCCACAGGTACCTTGGCGACGAAGGCTTCGAAGGCCATGTCGTGACTTGGAAGGTTGAGGTGCCAGACGTAACGGGTGGCGGCGTCGATGAAAGTAATCACGTAGTTATATGCTCCTTGTCCTTGTTCGCGAGTATACATGATGTCGCTGTATACCTTCTCGAGTGGTGCGTAGGCTGGTGCGCTTGGATTGTGGTGAGAGACAAATGGTTGATGAGGTAGGTCAGCTTCAGGGCACGTAAAGCATGTGCCTCGAACTCGTTGGAGTTCTCTGCCGTTGGGTAGAAGGAGTGAGTCTTTGTCGAGTACAGCCGCCTTGATTGTGTTGTTTAACGTGGTGTTGCTTGGATGACCTAATCGTTCGTGCCACAGTGATTCGCTTGCACGATGTCCGGGTGAGCGCCTGTACAGGTCGGAGTTGGAGTAAAATCCCGTGGTGAAGTTGGCGCTTCTATGAACTTCGCGTGGAGTGGGAGCTAACTGCTGCGCAGGAGTCGGTGGAGTGTTGTCGGTGAGAACTGATGCCGTTGAAGAGCCCGTGATTGGTGTTGTAAGTGTTGCTGCTGCTGCCGATGTTGTTTCCGCTGCTGTTGATGTTGTTTCCTCTTGCCGGATTGTTGCTAATGCCCGTGTTCTTTCTGGTTCAGGTATGGTATGTGAATACCAAAATCCTCCAGGACTGAAGTCGGGATCGAGGTCGGGTGGATGTGTCCAAGAAGTGAAGTTGACGATGGCGTCACTGTCGGCGGTGCCTTGGTCTGGAACGAAGTCAAGAACGAAGACGTTGTTCTTCAAAACTGCCTTGCCGATATAGAGTCCGCCCTTTCCGTGGAATAACTTGAACTCCTGAGTGGTGCTGTCTGCTTCAAGATGAATGCCTTTTGCCATCAGTTGACTGACGCTAAGTAGGTTGTAGCCGAGTCCTTCTGCAATCAAAACTTTAGACATTTGTAAAATGACGTTAGTTTCTCGAGACTGAAGTTGCACGATCCCTTATCGTCGTGTGTGCAGGTTCTGGTTGTTGCCGACGGTGATTACAACTTCGCGCTGAAGTTGATGTTCTTGTTGAACGAAGCGACCCGAGGAGCACATGTGTTGTCCGCAGCAACTGTCCCGGAAACCAAGTATCTTTCCCGGACGGCTCGCTCTGGGCGATGGCTGCATACGTCCGGTTGGGCTCCAGTGATTCGCAGCGAGGAGTGCGTTCGTCAAGTTGTTCTTCTGGTGAGTAGAACGGTGGTGATCCGGTGATGCAGGAATCTGTCGTTCTTGTCATGCAGCTTACAATGTTTCTTGTGCCTTGCACAGGTGTTGTCGTTGATGATGTTGAAGGCTGTACTTGATTGGGATGCGCTTGCGTAGAAGCTACTTGACTGCTTGAAGGCCGAAGTTGACGTTGCGGTGTTGTCGACTGCTGCTGATTCGGGCAGTGTGTGCGAGGATGTCCAGACGTCTTGCAGAGGTGACAAAACGGTGGGACGTATTGTTGAGTGTGAAACGCGAATTCTGGTGCTGACGCTTTCTTCTTGTGTCTTTCCTCGTGCAGATCCATATCCTGCTGTTCAGCGTGAATTTCGGTGCAAAGTGCTGCTTCGGAGATTTTCCCGTGAGCTCGAAGGAGTGCTCGAGTGGAGCGCCAATGAGGACCGAGGCCGGCGATGATGACTGTTACGAAGGCTTCTTCGGATATTGCTCCTCCGCATCGAAGGAGTCTGTCGCGCAGTCCACGACATCGACTGATATACGCCATTCCCTTTTCGCCGGGTTTCATTTCCACTGTTGTCAGCTGTGCCATGAGACGGCTTTGATTAACACAGTCTGTTGCTTGATATAGGCTCTTCAGGTGGTCGTACGCCAGCTCGGCGGAGTTGCCGTATCCTCGATAAGATCGGATGTTCTGCTGCTCGTTTGGAGATAAGTTTCGCAGTAGTATCGTATATGCCATCAGCGACTGATATGTGTACTGTTGCTTGTTGTACTGTGTCCCATGTGCTGGATATGGCAGGGACCCATCGAAGAATCCGAGAATTTGCGCGCCCTCCATCATCAGCTCGAATTGGAATGACCAGGTATAGAAGTCCTTTCCGTCGAAAATCGTTGACGTTTGCAGTTTTAGAACATGTGCGAATTGCGATTGCACTTGAAGCGCGTCCAGTGTCTTCTCTTGTCCAGGTGAAGATTGTTGGTGTGGCGCAAAGCTGATGGAGCCACGTTGAGGCTCGTACGGAGCGAAGGTGGGTTGCTGCTGATTTCCCCGCGCATAGGAGGAACCGTCAAGGCTCA
Source organism: Closterium sp. Naga37s-1 (assembly GCA_947471745.1). Classification (NCBI taxonomy): domain Eukaryota; kingdom Viridiplantae; phylum Streptophyta; class Zygnematophyceae; order Desmidiales; family Closteriaceae; genus Closterium; species Closterium sp. Naga37s-1. The sequence goes on along the minus strand of CANJKZ010000774.1, from coordinate 2,697,909 downwards.
TCGGTGTTGCTCTGTTGTTGTTGTCGCTGTTGTTTGATTGTGCAGGAGCTGCTTGCTGGTGTTGCTCGTAGAAGGACATGAAGGAGAAGAATTTCTCCATCATGCTTGGGTCGAAGCTTGCTGCTTGATTCCCGGGAGTTTCGGTCGACTCCGCAGCTGGTCTTGTTGCTGTGCCTTCCTCTGTCTGTAGGCCAGAGGCTGGAGGTGGAGTAGGAGTAGTGCCGAGAGATCCGTTGGAGGAGCTCCTCTCTTTCTGTGTTGCCATGTCTTGCGTTGTCGTAGGTATTTTTGAAAACGATCTTGCCTTGTTTGCTCTCATACCATGTTGGGCTGAGAAAAGCCCTTAGGATCTTTTCAAGGCTTAGATCTGTGGTTGAAGTAGAGATGTTGTAGTTGCGGAAGCGTTTTAATAAGAGTTGCTGAACCACCTTGTACTGGTGTGTGAGAACAAGATAAGTTGATAATAACAAAGAGATACAAAGCTTTTATATGATTACAAAGGAATACGAAAAGTTCTACTTTAACTGTTTTCTGCTGTTGCGATTCGATACAGTGCCGACTCGGGTAACTGCTCAGTATTGAGTCAGTTATGTGTCCTTGCTGTCGCACTGTACTTTTCGTCAAGTCAAAGGTCAGCGACCTTTGACCTTCGCGTAACCTCCAGCGGTTGCTTTTGTTGACTCGTGTGTTTCTTCACTGTAGTCTGCTTCGTTTCGTGCCGATACTTCGATACTTCAGAAGCGTTTAAGTTACTTGTTTCCAACATGAACATCTAGGATGGGTACAAATTATGATTCGTGAGGCGCTTCATGTACTAGTTGAAACCCATATTATGGTGTATTGCAATAAGGGCTCTCGTTATCAGGGTAAAACACCCTGATTTTCCTAACTGGCGGACACTTTTTTTTCAGTTACCCTTTCGCAGCAAGGGTACTGGGATTTTTACACTAGGCTAGAAAGTGTATTTTTTTTTCCCCTTAGGAAAACAGTATGGTTGAATTTTTTTTCCCTCAGTGTACAGGGTACTTTTTCATTTACACTGAAACTGAATTCTCGAAAGTGAGGATTTCAAAATTTACACAAGTGGCGAATTGGACACCAGGACCAACACACCTGGAATACGACAGCAACCACATGTGTAGTCCCGGCGAAATTCCCACGTCGAGCCGCGTAACCACCCCATTGGCGGTGTTGGCAGCCAATTTGACAGCGCAGTACGGAAACAAAGCCTGAGAAGCAATTGACAGCTGCCAGGCTTGTCTAGTAGTGCGCCGACAACACAGCGGGGCAGGGAGGCTGGCTTCGTGCTGTCCAGGGCAGCACAAAGCAGCCAAATGGTACCACATTGAGCCATGCAAGGAACGCGCTCCGGGGTCGTCCAAGCCTTCACGAGTTTTGGCGGGGGTTGTGCTTCCAAGGTCACCCCATCTTGTTCATCCTCCTCATACTCTTCGTGTGGGGAACAGCAACGAGGGGGTTTCATAGTCTCAATCATGCCTGCCGAGCAGGCACCAGAATCGCCTGGTGGACTGCGTAATGGCCTTAATGCGCTGGGTGTTCTTCCCCGCCTTGCGGATAACTTTAGCGTACCGATAGCATCAGCGTCACGTCCCGCCTCTCCAGTGCGCAGTGTGGAAACTGTGTACCCGTTCGAGCCTCTATCCACAGCGGCTGACTAGGAGCCGCACACTTCAATCGTGCTTGTGCCACGCGGTGGTGAAGGGTCGTCCAAGGCCCCCGCGGAGTCACCGTCTATTGTGAACAACACGCCGGGAAAACGCCCACAGGATAGAGCCAAGTACAAGCAGCAGTGGCTCTGGGGAGCTTCATCACCTCGAAAGGATGCCTCACCGCCGCGTCGTGCCACTCCTGTCGATGAGGCTCCTCCTAAAACAACTGGTGACCTTATGTACGATGCCATTAAGCATCGTTTTGAGACTGAGTGGCGTGGGCAGTTCAAATGGTTGCGTCAGGTTGTATAACGGAATCACAAAATTGAAGTGTGACATCTGCGTGCAGCATGGCGACCCCTCTGCGCACACTAGCTACGGTGTGAAAGGAGAGGGTGGGCGCGATCTACAGATTGGAAGCGTCCGGGCCCATTCTGCCACGAGAGCCCACAAGAACGCAGTCAAGAACCAAGCGGATGGTGAAGCTCACAAGGCGAAACAAGCGAAACTGACCCGCTGGCACGCGACGGATGCGTCGACGCGACACATCATACGAGTTCTGCACATCGCCCTTTTCGTCTGCAAGGAGGATGCCCCAATCACGATGTTTATCCCGCTTTGCTGGTTCTTGGCTAAGGAGGGGCTTACCGACCTACCCAACGGTGGCGGCTACGTCGCATACTACATAGAGTAAGCGCTTGTATGTTTTCGGGTTATGGATTGAATGTTATGGCGAGCCGGTATTGACAACCGTCAGTTGTTGTTGTGGTGTGCAGATACGGCTTCAGAGAGAACCTACGCGCCATCTCAACGTACCTGCAAGAAGTGCAGCGCTTTCATTTGCTGGAGTCACCATGGATTGGCTTTTCCCTCGACGAGAGCACAGACCGACTCCACGGGAAACACCTCATACTCTACGCTACCTTCTTCCGTGGCACCGCTGTGGGGAATGAGTTTCTCACACTCATAACTGTTGACCGTGCTGATGCCGCCTCTCTGACGTCTGCTATAGTGCACTACTTGACAGGGATTGGAATGGATATACACAAGATCTCTGCAATTTCAACAGACGGTGCGAATGTGATGGTGGGGAAGAACAACGGTGTCGTCGCCCGTCTGCGCATGCGGGTCCCACACCTCGCCTCAACGCACTGTGTCGCACACTGGTAAGATTCAACCCGTTTATCCGCCGCTAAACCGTGTTACGGAAGTGAGGATTCTTACTCTTGCCTTATTTTATTCTCCATGTCATGGAAGCTCTAGCCGCCAAAGATGCGACGGAGGCCGTCCCCGAGCTTTTCATGGTTGATGCTGTCATTCGAGGCTTCGCAAATCTCATCGCGCGTTCCAACGTGAAGTACGACAAGTTCCACAACATTCAACAGGTCTTTTGTAAGACTAACCAGGAGGCTCAAGGTATTCATGAAGTTCGTTGGCTGTCACGTGGTGAGGCCATTCAACGCCTTCTCGAAATTCTACCTGCGGTAATCGTGGTGCTGAAAGAGTACAAGTCTGCGTTGTACGAGATTGCAACCTCGTTCAAATTCCATCGGCTGCTTCGTCACCTGGCTGATGTACTGTGGGAGTTGAATCATCTCAACCAACGGTTCCAGCAACGGCAGGTAAGCATAGACGATTCTTGTATTCCTTCGTGTAGCGGTTTTAAGTCTTGCTAACCATTTGATTTGTATTTCCTCTTCAGATTGACGTGACACTAGTGGCGCACATCGTACAGCAGACATGGCTGTGTTTGAAGAACCGCTATTTCAATGGTTCCCCCGAGCATCACTTTGGCAGCGGGGAGAAGATGACGCCGAACGACTTCATTACGCGTCATCAGAAGATGGACAAGCGGGAGGTCAAAGCTGAGGGCGTGGACAGTGATGGGGAACCAGTGTCCTTCAGCTACACACTTCACGAGAGGCCAATCGAAGGGTAATAGACGGGCGGAGACGTTACGGGGTGCTTCGAACTTTCGTTGAAATTCGTGCGTGCAGTCGACAATGAGCTTGAGTGGCGCATGAGGGACCTGGAGCAAATGGAGGGGACGAAGCTGTTCCGCTCTGCCTCATACGTAGCAGACGATGCTAAATGGGCAGAGAATTTCAAGAAGTGGCTCGCTAAACTGCACAAGATGTACAAGAACCAGCTTCCAGGTAAGCATCTGGTCGAGTTCAATATCTGGTTATGCGTATTGTTATCCCCTTACCATATCATCTGGAGCTGTGTATCTACTCGCTCATGCGCTTGTGTCTGACGTTGGCTGTTTGGTTTAACAACCCCCTTTCCTCCCACTTGCTGCGAGTATAGCCCCTTCTTTACCCACTCCCATACCTCACGTTTCGACTACACCACAGCACAGAGCGAGCTATGGATGTTCACGTCGGCAATGGTTTCTCAACACAATAACGAGGACTTCCACCAGGCACTGGGGAACATGCTACGTGATGATGCTTGGCAGCACTCGTTCCCGAACTTGAAGATGTGGCAAGCAGTTGCTGTGCTCCCTCTGAGCACTGTTGAGTGCGAGAGGGGGTTCAGTAAACAGAATTTGATCAAGACGTGGGGTCGTAACTGCCTCTCCGACGCCTCCCTAGAGCATCTGATGCGTTGTTCACTGCTCCAGTACGAGGTGGACTGGTTCGAGGTGGTGTCTATCTTGCGGGGAGAGAAGCTGAGGCGGTCCACCAAGAACTTCTCTGGCACAATCCCGGGCGATTTCAGCTAAGATTTTCGTAAATAGCCCTGACACAGTGTCAGCGCCGTAAATTTCTGGTTACAGATTCGCTGAGAAATTCCGAAGATGCTCGGAGGAATTTGTTGGCGTGTGTTGACCCGATGCTACGAAGTTGCATCACACTGCACCATACATATTCTGTTGGTGCAACCCTACGGTTTGCATTCGGCTTGTTGTCCGTGTGCGTGCATGCGTGTGTGCATGGAATGGTATGAGGGCATGAAATAATATATATTTCATGTTTACAATAGTGTGTGTATGATGAAGCATGATTTTGAATGTGTGCGTCGAGTCAATAGCGAGTTATCGCTAGTCGCGTGTCACGTCGTTGTTTGCGTGTCGTGTGCGGTTTTCTATTTTGTCGTGTGTGGAACGTTCGGCGTGTCGCAGGTGTGCGCAGCAGACTTCCAAGAACTCAAGGAAGAATTTACCTTGAAGAACCAGAGCCTTGGTTTCAAGATTCAAGTTATTTCGAAGCTCTCCAAAAGGGTAAACTTTAAGATAGTGAGAATAGTTGCATTACTTTGTGTAGTGTAACATTTCTCTTGGTGTAGGCCCTTGTGGAGGGTAGTTTCGAGACACTTCGTGGTTGGGGACAGTGTGGCACTGTTCCACATCACTGTACCTCGGCTCTTGGGGTTTGTAGGAGCTGGGAGTCATTCCCAACTCGTAACTCTTCCTATCTTGTGTTCTAAGACTATAGTGGCTGCCATAGTACCGTTCGTTCAAACCGACGCTGTGTCGTCAATCTTTATGAAATCGTGCAATCTAAATTGCTTATTGTAGGCGACGTCAAGACGCTCCAGATCCAATTTGAATCAAGTCATTTGCAGCTGTGAGCAGAACGCTATCAACGTTTGAAGCCGCTGTGCAGAAATCCGTCTGTGCACTCTATCTTTCGTTTTAGGCACATTCAAGGCTATTGTGACTATAACAAGTGGTATCAGAGCCCCTTGGAGCAGTTTCGACAATGGATGGACCTGAAGAAAGGGGTGGCAGAGTTGCTGGTGGCAGTGGAGAAGCCCAAGCTCAAGGCCAACCCCGTGATTCAGCCATGGCGCCCATGCAACCAAGTCTTGGCCCACCTAGGGATGAGCCTAGGGTGTTTGGGCTTGACAAGTTCAACGGTGACAACTTTGCTGAATGGTCCTTCAAGATGGAGAACATCTTTGACCACTATGACCTGCTGGAGGTGATGGAAGGAACGGAGAAGCGCCCCGAGAACGACCTGGAGAAGAGCCCGTGGGTGCGGAAGAGCGCACAAGGCTATCTCCTACTTGGGCAAGCGTTGGGGAGCAGCCAGATCCGTCACATCAAACCATTCCAGCGTGAACCAGAGAAGGGACCAAAGGCATGGGCTGCTCTCAAGGGTGTACATGCTCCTGCAACAGCGGCGGTAGCGGTGGTGTTGGAACGGCAAATGGCGGCACTACGAATTGAAGAAGACGAAGCGGTTGAAGAAGGGGTGCAGAAATTCTTCGACTTGTTGACGCGGCTTGAGGGAGCTGATTTGAACTACAGTGAGCTCCAAAAGAAGACCAAGTTGCTGGCCTTACTCCCAGAGTCATGGTCCTCTCTCATCATCAACCTCAATCGTGACTTGCCCCACCTCTCGCTCGAAGACGTGAAGCGAGCGATCCTTCAAGAGGATTTCCGTCGCCGTGAGTTGGCGAGTGCGGATGGCGCCGGGGCAGCAAGCATCGGCCGTGGATATGGCCGTGGAAAGGGCAGAGGACGAGGAGGAGGAAGGTTTGGAGGCAGCAACTTCAACGGAGGCCGCGGGAGTAGCGGATACGGCAATGACAACAAGAACAACGGACGCGGTCGCGGACGGTTCGACGGCGAGTGTCATTTTTGCCACAAGAGCGGATACATGTGGCGCGATTGCTACAAACTCCCTGATGGATGGACTCCTGCTCAAGGCCAAGAGGGTAGAGGAGCAGGAGGAGGGAGAGGAAGAGGCCGTGGAGGCCGTGGCGGTCGCGGAGGTGGTGCTGCAAGTATGAAGAGTGCCGGCAACGAGAGCGAGTCGAGGGACGATCGCTTCCCGGGTCAATTCTTCTTCGTGTCCACGCAAGCACCGGCTGGTCCAGAGAATGATGAAAGCTTTGAGGAGCCAGCAGCTGTGGGGAAGGTCACCCTACACTCCCTGGACTACTGGGTGATCGATAGCGGCGCTACCTATAGCATGACACCTCGTGCGGACTTGCTCACCGAACTTGAGCCGTCACCGGTGAAGCATGTGACATCGGCTTTGGGGCAGCGAGCAGAGGTGAAAGGCATGGGCAAGGCCATGTTCAAGGGTGCTGATGGGAAGATGGTGGGCCTCAAGAACGTGCTTTGGGTGCCCAACCTTGCTGCCAACCTGATTTCCGTGCGGCGGTTGCAAAAGGCCGGCATGGACACGAGCTCGAAAGGAGCTAAGACCTACACCGCGAGGCTTGGCGAGCAGATTCTTTGGGACCTTCACGAGGATAGGGATGTCTACAACGAGATGTGGCAAATCCCTGTGGTCCCCATGCCTAAGGAGAGGCAAGTGGCAGCAAGCATCAGCACCAAGGGTGAAGCGGTTGGTAGCGGCGATGGCGCGAACGGTCGCGCTAAGGAGATAAAGTCCAAGAAGTGCAATCTTGGAGGGACCAGCAAGCTCGGTGAACATGAGGAGAGTGGTGCAGCAGCTCAGAAGCAGCACAAGGGTGAGGAGAACCCCAAGGCAGCAGCGGAGGAGGAGTACAGAGAGAACATGTGGGGCACTATTGCGAGTGCGGCATTCTCCAATCCGACTTCGGCTACGGGGGAGTGTGATTGGCTCACCTTGCATCGGCGAATGGGGCATGTGGCCCTGCCCATCTTGCAGCAGCTAGTGAAGAATGAGATGGTTGCTGGCATACGTGTGAAGGGGGAGCCCGATGAGGTACTTGGCTGCCCGACGTGCATGCAAGCCAAGTTCACCCGTTTCCCGTTCTCTAGTTCGGAGGCAACGGCTAAGGCACCACTTGATGAGGTGGTGATGGACGTGGTGGGCCCCCTGAAGCTTGGAGCTGCTGGAGCTGAGTACTTTCTCACCATTGTGGACGTCTACACTCGCATGACTTGGGTGTACGTGCTGTCCAAGAAGAGTGACGTGGCTGAAACGGTGAAGACCGATTGGTTGCCGATGGTGGAGCGGCAACAAGACCGGCTAGTGAAGGCAATCCGCACCGATCGAGGGGGAGAGTTCTTGAGCAAGGAGTTTGGATTGTGGCTGAAGAAGAATGGCATAAGGCACTCCCTTACCATGCCATACTCCCCTGCAATGAACGGCATTGCCGAGCGAGCGAACCGGACAATCACGGAGACGGCGCGCGGGTTGCTCATTGAAGCCGGGCTACCCGAATATTTCTGGCCTGATGCGGTGCGGAGTGCATGTGTGGCCAAGAACAGAGCTTTGACTCATGTGGGAGCAGACAAATGGGTGCCCTATGTGGAGTGGATTGGAAGGAAGCCAAAGGTGGATATGCTTCGGGTGTTCGGGTGCATGTGCATGGCGCTCGTGCCTAAGCATCTTCGGCACAACAAGCTCGGTGCCAAGGCGATATGGGCTGTGCACTTGGGCATGGCTCAAAACAGCAAGGGGTGGCTTCTTTGGGACCCATTCACCAAGAAATTCTTGGTGAGCAGGGACTGCAAATTCATGGAGAATCTGATGTACAAGGATTGGAAGGCGGAGAATGAGGCGAAGATAGGCGTGCGGTTGGGGGACGTGAAGAGTTCCGGTTTGGAGCATGTGGAGCTGCCCTTGGAGCTGAGCAGCGGCAGCACCACCACAAGGCAATCTTCCCTTGTGAATGGGGGAGAGGAGGCCAAGGATGCAGAGGAAGAAGAGGAGGAGGTTCAGCAAGTGAGCGAGCGTGCACCGACACTTCCTTCTCGCACTACGAGTGCTCCACGGATCCGAGTCACCCCGCAGCAACGCCAAGGCCTTCATGTCCCTGCAGCTGAGGAAGAAGGAAGGGGCAAAAGGAGAATCCAAGCCCCAAATAGGCTGACCTATGAGGCACTCGGAAAGCCAGCCAAGTCAGCCTTGGCCGGAGCGGCACTTATAGTTGGAGAAGACGAGGAGAGTGACTACGAGGAGTGTGCCTTCGCGTTCTTCTCTCCGGTGGAGATGCCGGGGGAACCAGCAACTCTCAAGGAGGCCTTGGAGAGTAGTGATGCTGAGGAGTGGAAGAAGGCAATGGAGAGTGAGCTGAAGAGCATTGAGGAGAACGGCACATGGGAATTGGTGGAGCTACCGGAGGGGCGTAAGGCGATTACGTCCAAGTGGCTCTTCAAGATCAAGTCCGACGCCGACGGCAAGATCGAGCGCTACAAGTCTAGGCTTGTGGCGAAGGGGTACCAGCAGAAGGAGAAGGTGGACTATAAGGAGTTGTTTGCTCCTGTGGTGAAGCCGACGACGCTGCGAACCCTACTCGCGGGAGCTGCCATCAAAGGATGGGTGGCGAAACAAATGGATGTCACAACGGCATTCCTCAATGGCGTCCTTGAGGAAGAGATTTTCATGGCGCAGCCAGAGGGGTTTGATGATGGTAGTGGCAGAGTTTTGAGGCTGAAGAAGGCCCTTTATGGACTGAAGCAGGCCCCTAGGCAGTGGTACTTGAAGCTGCGAGGAGTTTTGGAGGAGATCGGCTTCACTCCCTCAACGGCCGATCACTCATTGTTCATGCTTGGCGAGGGGGAGCAGAGGAGCTTCATGGTGGTGTACGTGGATGACATCCTCATCTTTTCACCCTCATCTGTCCTTGTGAAGGAGGTGATGCTGAAGCTTCAGGACAAGTTTAAGTGTAAGGCCCTTGGTGACGTCAACTTCTACCTTGGGCTTCACATTGAACGTGATGTGGAGAAGCGGTGCATGCGGGTGCATCAACGGAAGTACCTGGAGGCATTGGCTGCCAACTTTGGGCAGAGTGAAGGCCATGTGGCTACACCCTTTCCCTCTGGTTTCAAGTGTGTGAAGGGACCAGAGGAGGAGAGCGTTGGTGAAGAGGAGAGGCGCCGTTTTCACTCGTTGGTGGGCAGCCTCATGTACGCGGCGGTAAACACCCGACCGGACGTCGCGTTTGCTACCGGACAGTTGGCTAGGGTTGTTCAATGCCCTAATGAGGAGCAGGTAGCAGCTGGAATGAGAGTGGCCAAGTATCTTGGCCAAACACCGACCGTTGGGCTGCAATATTCGGCGGCGGCGCAAAGGCGCCAAAAGGGCGCGGATGGTGTTGAACCCGGGCGTTTGTTCCTCACCGCATTCTCGGATGCTTCTTTTGCATCAGAACCAGAGGACATGACAAGTGTTGGAGGGTTCATTTGCTGTGTTGGTGGAGGCCCAACTGCTTGGGAGAGCAAGAAGCAGGTGGATCAAGCATTGAGCTCGGTGGAGTCCGAGTATATGGCACTCTTCCGTGCCGTACGGGAGATTGTGTGGCAGCGGCGTTTGTTGGCTGAATTGGGGGAGGAGCAGCAAGGACCTACCCCACTCTACTGTGACAGCCAGGGTGCCATTGCTCTTGCTAAGAACCCTGTGTTGCATGGCCTCACCAAGCACATGAGGGTGAAGTGGCATTGGACGAGGAGCATGGTGGCCGCGGGTGAAGTTGAGTTGCACTATGTGAAGACGACAAGGCAGCCAGCTGACATGATGACCAAGAGGCTGGTGGAGCAGCAGCATTGGAAGTGTTGCAAGCTGGCTGGGATGGCTCTGAACTGAGAGAGCAAGATCCTAAGGCCAACAATCCGAGGGGGAGTTTGTTGGTGCAACCCTACGGTTTGCATTCGGCTTGTTGTCCGTGTGCGTGCATGCGTGTGTGCATGGAATGGTATGAGGGCATGAAATAATATATATTTCATGTTTACAATAGTGTGTGTATGATGAAGCATGATTTTGAATGTGTGCGTCGAGTCAATAGCGAGTTATCGCTAGTCGCGTGTCACGTCGTCGTTTGCGTGTCGTGTGCGGTTTTCTATTTTGTCGTGTGTGGAACGTTCGGCGTGTCGCAGGTGTGCGCAGCAGACTTCCAAGAACTCAAGGAAGAATTTACCTTGAAGAACCAGAGCCTTGGTTTCAAGATTCAAGTTATTTCGAAGCTCTCCAAAAGGGTAAACTTTAAGATAGTGAGAATAGTTGCATTACTTTGTGTAGTGTAACATTTCTCTTGGTGTAGGCCCTTGTGGAGGGTAGTTTCGAGACCCTTCGTGGTTGGGGACAGTGTGGCACTGTTCCACATCACTGTACCTCGGCTCTTGGGGTTTGTAGGAGCTGGGAGTCATTCCCAACTCGTAACTCTTCCTATCTTGTGTTCTAAGACTATAGTGGCTGCCATAGTACCGTTCGTTCAAACCGACGCTGTGTCGTCAATCTTTATGAAATCGTGCAATCTAAATTGCTTATTGTAGGCGACGTCAAGACGCTCCAGATCCAATTTGAATCAAGTCATTTGCAGCTGTGAGCAGAACGCTATCAACGTTTGAAGCCGCTGTGCAGAAATCCGTCTGTGCACTCTATCTTTCGTTTTAGGCACATTCAAGGCTATTGTGACTATAACATATTCTACATTAACAAATAGTTTGGGTCAGCCTGAAATGTGATGGTTACAATATTCGCCACAATGAACCAGAACCAAGATCAGCTGTGTTGCTGAATCCTGAATACATCCCAGCTTGAACGCGTTAAACATTGAAAATCACGTTCCCCGTCAGATGCGGCGACTGAACTGAAATTGACCTGCCATTAAGCTTGCACGGCGAGCTCCTTCAAGGAACTTCACAGCTTCCAAGGTTAAAAAACAAAAATAAATGAGAACCTGATCCAGAATCCAAAATACAGGTAAAACAAGTGATTGAGAACAGAATTAACATTCTAAGCAGATTGGTCATGATAACCTGATGAATGGATGGTCCGGGATCTAGTGATACATATGTAAACACCTTTCACTGAAATATGGGCCTGTTCACGAAGATAGACACACGAAAATATAGGATTCAGTCTAATTGTGAGAGCCAATTCACAAGCATTGCTTAACATCCATAGTTTGGTGTATTTCCATTATTCTGGTACAGAATCCCATGCAGGGAGACTATACTCTGGTTAGTAATGCTTCATACTGCCATAATGAAAAAAGGGAAAATCTCGAGGAAAGGTAGACCTTTGGAAACGGCGGTGAGGGCGAGGTGCAGAGAGAGCAGCATAGGGTGGCCTCGGAGGGCAGATGCGAAGGCAGTTGTGGCGGTCCGGAGAGAGGCCGTGAACGCAGTGTGCATGGCGCTGGTGGGATGGTGGAATGGGGAGAGCAGGGAGAGAGAGAGAGCGAGAGAGACAGGTGGAGATATATAAGATATTGGGAAAACAAAATGTAACCGGGAGATGGTGAGGCGCTGGTATGGAGAAGGACAAGATGGCGAGATGGTGAGATGGAGAGAATATGAGAGGAGGGAGAGAGACAAGATGGTGAGGAGTGGGGTGGAGTTGGTAAGATTATAGTAAGTGTGAGAAAAGCGAGCAGCACCTCGTGATATTATTGTACTGTCGTCCCTCACCACATACCACAACTGTCACCCACTCTCACCCTCCCCTCTAATTGCCCTCATCACAATTGGGACTTTATCTAAAAAATCCCCGGCTACCCTTTCCCCCCTCCCTCCCCACCCCTCTGACAAACCTTGCCTCTTCCAAACCCCACTGTACCTCCTCCGATGCCAACAGTCGACGGAATGCCGCCGGGTTGCCCGTCCCTTGGCAACAAAATCACGGTGTAAGGAGAAGGACACTATACACCTATAGGTGGAGGCGAAAAGTGTGTGCAAACTGTTGAATCGACGCTTATGCTCAATGTGTTCTCATGTGCTCAAGCCTATCAACTCAACCTTATTTGCTCTCAATCTCACGTTCTCAAGCCATCTCCTCAAGCCCATCAACTCAACCTTGTTTGCTCTCATTTGGATGGTGTGTGCTAGGTGCTGTTGGGTGGTGGGAGCTGGATGGTGTGTGCTAGGTGTTGTTGGGTGGTGGGAGCTGGATGGGAAACGACCATCTTGAGTGCGCAGGGGCATATGCCTAGTGCGCAGTGCCTAGTGACAGGTCGGCCTGACAAAAGGAATACGCTGCTAATTCTCCGAATAACAGGCAAGCGGAATCTACTCACCACACAAGGCTGGAAGGAACCAATAATGGTAGCAGGCACGCAGGCGGGCAGGCGCACGGGCAAGCGGGTGGGCAGGCAGACGGGCGGGCAGGCAGGCAGGCAGGCAGGCAGGCAGGAAGGCAGGCAGGCAGGTAGGTACGCAGGCAGGAAGGCAGGAAGGCAGGCAGGAAGGCATGCAGGAAGGTAGGCAGGCAGGCAGGCAGGCAGGCGGGCAAGCAGGCAGGCAGGCAACCAGGCAGGCAGGCACGCAGGCAGGAAGGCAGGCAGGCAGGCAGGCAGGCAAGCAGGCAAGCGAGCAGGCAGGGAGGGAGGTAGGCAGGCAGGGAGGAAGGTAGGCAGGCAGGGAGGAAGGTAGGCAGGCAGGGAGGGAGACGGGGCACACCTCTGTAATGTGTGGGCAGAACCTTAACAACTAGAATTCCAACAGCTTCTACAGGTGAAAAGTGTCATCAAAATATTGGTGCTCCAGCACAAGCTGCATATGGGCAGAGGTTGAGGGGAATTGCAGAGGCACAAGAGATTTGCAAATGAGCTGGAAAAGCAAACGTAGTTTTGTACAACGAGCAAGGGATAGTTGTGAAAGGGCACAGAGTATGGAAATGCCGATGCAAGCGTGCAAGTGAGGAGTAAAGCCCTATGTCACTTCCCTTTTGATGAATACTGTCAGCTTTGATTTGAGTGCATTAAGTCAAGTAGTAAGACGGATGAGTTGCATGAATAGAATGAGCGGATTGATTCAAATGAGAATGAGACGACTGAGTCTAATGAGTGGAAGAAGGGGAATAAATCAAATGCGTGGAACATGGGGAATGCGTCAAATGAGGGGAATGAGGATGATGAGGTGAATGAAGATGATGAGGGGAATGAGGATGACGAGGGGAATGAGGATGATGAGCTGATTGATTCAAATGAGAATGAGACGAGTGAGTCTAATGAGTGGAAGGAGGGGAATGAATCAAATGCGTGGAACGAGGGGAATGCGTCAAATGAGGCAAATGAGGATGATGAGGGCAAGGTGGATGATGAGGCGAATGGGAGGGGAATGAGGATGATGAGGGGAATGAGGATGACGAGGCGAATGCGGATGATGAGGGAAATGAGGATGATGAGGTGAATAGAGATGATGAGGCGAATGAGGATGATGAGGCGAATGAGGATGATGAGGCGAATGAGGACGATGAGGGGAATGAGGATGATGAAGCGAATGGGGATGATGAGGCGAATGGGGATGATGAGGCGAATGGGGATGATGAGGCGAATGGGGATGATGAGGCTAATAGGGATGATGACGCGAATGAGGATGATGAGGGGAATGAGGATGACGAGGAGAATGAGGATGATGAGCTGATTGATTCAAATGAGAATGAGACGAGTGAGTCTAATGAGTGGAAGGAGGGGAATGAATCAAATGCGTGGAACGAGGGGAATGCGTCAAATGAGGCAAATGAGGATGATGAGGGCAAGGTGGATGATGAGGCAAATGGGAGGGGAATGAGGATGATGAGGGGAATGAGGATGACGAGGCGAATGCGGATGATGAGGGAAATGAGGATGATGAGGTGAATAGAGATGATGAGGCGAATGAGGATGATGAGGCGAATGAGGATGATGAGGCGAATGAGGACGATGAGGGGAATGAGGATGATGAAGCGAATGGGGATGATGAGGCAAATGGGGATGATGAGGCGAATGGGGATGATGAGGCGAATGGGGATGATGAGGCTAATAGGGATGATGACGCGAATGAGGATGATGAGGGGAATGGGGATGATGAAGGGAATGAGGATGATGAGGCGAATGAGGATGATGAGGGGAATGAGGATGATGAGGCGAATGAGGATGACGAGGCGAATGAGGATGATGAGGGGAATGGGGATGACGAGGGGAATGAGGATGCCGAGGGGAATGAGGATGATGAGGGGAATGAGGATGATGAGGGGAATGAGGACGATGGGGGGAATGGGGATGATGGGGGGAATGGGGATGATGTGGCAAATGGGGATGACGAGGCGAATGGGGATGACGAGGGGAATGGGGATGACGAGGCGAATGGGGATGATAGGGGAATGAGGATGATGAGGGGAATGGGGATCATGAGGGGAATGAGGATGATGAGGGGAATGAGGATGATGAGGGGAATGGTGATGATGGGGGGAATGAGGATGATGAGGGGAATGAGGATGATGGGGGGAATGGGGATGATGGGGGGAATGGGGATGATGAGGCGAATAAGGATGATGAGGGGAATGAGGATAATGAGTGGATTGATTCAAATGAGAATGAGACGAGTGAGTCTAATGAGTGGAAGGAGGGGAATGAATCAAATGCATGGAACGAGGGGAATGCGTCAAATGAGGTAAATGAGGATGATGAGGGCAAGGTGGATGATGACGCGAATGGGGATGATGAGGGGAATGAGGATGATGAGGGGAATGAGGATGACGAGGCGAATGCGGATGATGAGGGAAATGAGGATGATAAGGTGAATAGAGATGATGAGGCGAATGAGGATGATGAGGCGAATGAGGATGATGAGGCGAATGAGGACGATGAGGGGAATGAGGATGATGAAGCGAATGGGGATGATGAGGTGAATGGGAATGATGAGGCAAATGGGGATGATGAGGCGAATGGGGATGATGAGGCTAATAGGGATGATGACGCGAATGAGGATGATGAGGGGAATGGGGATGATGAAGGGAATGAGGATGATGAGGCGAATGTGGATGATGAGGGGAATGAGGATGATGAGGCGAATGAGGATGACGAGGCGAATGAGGATGATGAGGGGAATGGGGATGACGAGGGGAATGAGGATGATGAAGCGAATGGGGATGATGAGGCGAATGGGGATGATGAGGCGAATGGGGATGATGAGGCGAATGGGGATGATGAGGCTAATAGGGATGATGACGCGAATGAGGATGATGAGGGGAATGGGGATGATGAAGGGAATGAGGATGATGCGGCGAATGAGGATGATGAGGGGAATGAGGATGATGAGGCGAATGAGGATGACGAGGCGAATGAGGATGATGAGGGGAATGGGGATGACGAGGGGAATGAGGATGCCGAGGGGAATGAGGATGACGAGGGGAATGAGGATGATGAGGGGAATGAGGACGATGGGGGGAATGGGGATGATGGGGGGAATGGGGATGATGTGGCAAATGGGGATGACGAGGCGAATGGAAATGACGAGGGGAATGGGGATGACGAGGCGAATGGGGATGATGAGGGGAATTAGGATGATGAGGGGAATGGGGATGATGAGGGGAATGAGGATGACGAGGGGAATGAGGATGATGAGGGGAATGGTGATGATGGGGGGAATGAGGATGATGAGGGGAATGAGGATGATGAGGGGAATGAGGATGATGGGGGGAATGGGGATGATGGGGGGAATGGGGATGATGAGGCGAATGGGGATGATGAGGCGAATCGGAATGACGAGGGGAATGAGGATGATGAGGGGAATGAGAATGATGAGGCAAATGAGGATGATGAGGCGAATGAGGATGATGAGGCGAATGAGGATGATGAGGGGAATGAGGATGATGAGGCGAATGAGGATGATGAGGGGAATGAGGATGATGAGGCGAATGAGGATGATGAGGGGAATGAGGATGATGAGGGGAATGAGGATGATGAGGCGAATGAGGATGATGAGGCGAATGAGGATGATGGGGAGGAAAAGGACACTGAGGCGAATGGGGATAATGAGGCGAATGGGGATGATGAGGCTAATGGGGATGATGAGGCGAATGGGGATGATGAGGCTAATGGGGATGATGAGGCGAATGGGGATGATGAGGCAAATGGGGATGATGAGGCTAATGGGGATGATGAGGTGAATGAGGATGATGAGGGGAGTGAGGATGATGAGGTGAATGAGGATGATGAGGGGAATGAGGATGATGAGGCGGGAATGAGGATGATGAGGCGAATAAGGATGATGAGGGGAATGAGGATGATGAGGCGAATGAGGATGACGAGGGGAATGAGGATGATGGGGGGAATGAGGATGATGGGGGGGAACTGGACAATGAGGCGAATGGGGATAATGAGGCGAATGGGGATGATGAGGCTAATGGGGATGATGAGGCGAATGGGGATGATGAGGCTAATGGGGATGATGAGGCGAATGGGGATGATGAGGCGAATGGGGATGATGAGGCTAATGGGGATGATGCGGCGAATGAGGAAGATGAGGGGAATGAGGATGATGAGGCGAATGAGGATGCTCAGGGGAATGAGGATGATGAGGCGGGAATGAGGATGATGAGGCGAATAGGGATGATGAGGGGAATGAGGATGATGAGGCGAATGAGGATGATGCGGGGAATGAGGATGATGAGGGGAATGAGGATGATGAGGCGAATGAGGATGATGAGGGGAATGTGTTAGACAGCAAGGGCCCTCGCGATATGTTTGACTTGGCAGGTCGGCGCCTGGCGACCTAGTGTACTCTGCTCTGACGCATGAGTTCGGTGGTGGTTGGGTGTGACTACGTATGACTATGTGCAGCTGCGCAGGAGTCCGCGTGAAGAAGCACGAGTCCGTGGGAGTTGTTGGTGCTTCCTTGAGAGTCACACCACTCCTTGCTGTGTTGGTGGAGTGGTGTGCACGGAAGCGGGATGCCGCTGCTGAGTTGGGTTGGGAATTGTGCGAGGCGCGTTCATCCACTCGCACACCACTTTCGTGGGGTTGGGTTACACCGAAGCGCCACGCAACATCTGTGCAACTCTTGCTTGCCTATATTTGCATGCGTGTTTGATTTTGTATTTTTGGAACATATTACATTTCTAGTGAAGTCCAATTGCTACTCGAATTCTCACCAAGTCCTTGGAGACGAACGCTACTGAAACGCTACCGAGTTGCTGCCGCAAAACCGTTCTCATAGCAGAAACTCTCTCGCTATCGCTACGCTCTCCATTATATTCCTTCATGGTGCGGTGAGCGTGGAAAGAACACGCATAGATTTCCGTCGTCGTTTATATTCGCGTTCGTATACTCGCCTTTGCGTGCGGCGTTTTGTAAAGGGCGCTCATTAATTTAAGCTGAACCTCTCATAATTTCCCTCGAGTTACGTTCTCGGACCCAAGGATAGGGCGTTTGGTAATTTATTACCACTCGTCTGAGGACCCTTGTAAGGTGACCCCGAGACGAGGGATTTAAAGAAGGGACAATTTATTTTTATTTGTGGTACCTTATAGAGACGTCGTAGAGGATGAGTACGGAGGAGGCGAACGTGGAGGCCGGTAATTTGCGCGCCCTAGAAGAGGATCTCTGTCAAAATGTTATATTGTTTACTTTGTGTAGGCTATAGTGGGCTAGCCCATAAGGGGTACAACCCAATTGTTCGTAGATGCTATCATTTGCATTCACGTCTGTCTGCCTCCCATCATATGTTCGTGTGTTGCATGCGTGGTGTGAGCGTGTGCAAGAATCTGTGTTTGGCATGGTTTGGATTTGCTGAGTGTGTGTGAATGTTATTTGGCTTGAGCAGATATCTGAAGTGACTCCTCTGCTCAAGAGCTTCCTGACGAACCGAGAATCGCCTTGATTGGAGCAAGAACGAGAAAGATATGATCGTTCGAAGTTTTGATTGAGATGCGGCGACTATGGGGTACAGACTTTTGGGGGTTGGGAAATTCGTCACCATCACTGTAGATGATGCCAAGTGGTTGGGAGAAGCCAAACCAGGTTGGCAAGTGTGGCCAAGTTGGGTAAGGTGGATGGCATGAGTTGGGAAAGTGACAAATGACAAAGTTGGGGTGCCTATAGAGAGGGGCATTGTGTGGTATGGGGTTTCCTTGGTTGGGGACTCCCTTGGGACCTTCCCTCTCGTCCTCCTCATCCCCTCCTACCTGGTTCAATTGCTACTCCAACTTTCTTGTGTGAACTTGTGAGAAAAATTGTGATTCAGTTACGTTTTCTATGGCAGCATACCCCCTAGTGCGCCGAAGTTTATAACTCCAGTTATACTCCATATTTTGATACTATTCAAATTGGAAAAGATAGCCACGGTCAAGGGCTACAACATACTCGATTTTGAGAGAATTCTAATAGTGCGTTAATCGTCGACGACGTTTCTTGTGACGACGACGTTTCTGTCCAGAATTGTAGTTGACGATTTTGAGATATTTCAGCCCCTAATCTTCATAGACTCCGTCCTTAGTCTCTAACAAGTGGTATCAGAGCTGATTAAGGACTTTGTGGAGAGTCTACTGAAGTGTGAAGACCCTCCTAGACCCACCATGGCCTGTGGGCGTGCCTAAGTGGAGTTCTGGAGGTTGCATGTGACTTCCGCTAAGGGGAAACTCTGCCGAAATTTCGTTGGCGCCGACACTTGTGGAAATTGAGTGGGACTTCGGTGTTGACAGCAAAGGGGGAGCTGGAACTTGTGTTTGGGAGCAGAGGAAATGAGTCAAGGGAGTGGAGATGCAGCCGAGAAGAGAAATGAGCCGCCACCATCCAAGATCGAGGCATTGGATACTATGAGGAATGGAGCGGGCGGATGCAGAGTGCATTCAAGCGCTACAAGCTGCTGAAACTTGCGATGGGTGAAGAGAAGATGCCGGATGAAGGAGATGCCCGCGATCGGTGGATTGAGAAAAGCGCGGTGCTGTACGACCTAATCCTTCAATCGGTCAACAACGACATGTTCCAACACATCAAGGATTTGGTGGAGTTGGATGATTCCGAACCAAAGGCATGGAAGCTACTGCGCGACGTGATTCAGCCCAACACGCTGCCGATGGTGATTGTGTTGGAGAAGGAGCTGGCTGCCCTCTCCATGCGACCGGGCGATGATGTGAAGCCGGTCCTTGACAAGATCAAGGACACCTATGCGAGGATGGCAGCGGCGGGCAGCAATGTGTCGTAGATGCAGCAGTGCACCAAGATCATCTCGGTGCTCGACAACTTGTGGGACAACCTCATCCCCACCCTCAACACTCAGCAGGACCAGTGGACACCTGAGTGGCTACGGCAGCAGATTCTGCAGGAGGACTTCCGCAGGCGCCACACGGGTGGTGGTGCTGCCAACAAAACTGCTGACGGGTATGGAGCTGCAGGAGGCAGCAGGGGAAGAGGGGGAGGGAGAGGCCGAGGCCGTGGGAGAGGCTTTGGCAGAGGGAGAGGCCGAGGTGAATACAATGAGGGGCACGGGAGCTCTGGTGGCGGGGGGAGCACCCAAATGGAGGGTGCGTGTTGGTACTGCAAGAAGGATGGACACCCGTGGTTCAAGTGTTTCAGCGGACCTGAGGGATGGGCGCCTCCAGGCATGAAGCCGCCAAGTGGTGAACGTGCACGAGGTGGCGCTGTGCAAGGTTCAGGTGCACAAGGTGATTGTGCACACGGTAAAGCCAACCCTGGAATGTTCCTCATGGTTGAGGATGTGAAAGGGAGTGAGGGTGATGTGGGCACAGTTGGGAAGGTTGTGATGCACCCCCTCACTCACTGGGTGATCGATTCAGGTTGCACAAGTCACATGACCCCACGGGCAGATTTGCTTGATGAGGTAAAGCCCCCTGGGAAGATTAAGTTTGTGGCTGCCGCTTCAGGTGCTTTGCTCCCTGTGATTGGTGTTGGGAATGCCAAGGTGATGGGAGCCAATGGGGGGCCTGTGGGGCTGGGGAATGTGTTGTTGGTTGAAGGCTTGTCTGCTAACCTTCTTTCTGTGCGCCGGCTGCAGAAGAGCAAGGCCAAAGTGACCTTTGACCCAACCAGCTGCCGTGCAAAGCTTGGGAAGCTGCTGCTATGGAACCTGGAGGAGAAGAGCAGCTGTATCAAGGACCTGTGGAGGCTGCCCATCATCCCTTGGAACGGGAAACTTCCAGCAACGGCAGCGGCTGCAGCAACGGCAAAGGCAACTGCAGGAGGAGAGGAGATTGCACCAACTGATGGGGCTCTGGATGCAGTCAAGAAGGTGCAGCAGCCACAGCAGCCACATGGTGAGGTGCTTGCTGGTGTGGATGCAACAGCTGCATGGGCAAAGGCTTCATCTGGGAGTGGTGAGGCTGATTGGGAGACGTGGCACGAGAGGCTGTGTCATGTGAATTTTTCTATGCTGCAGAAGTTAGTGAAGGATGGGAGCTTGAAGGGGTTGGAGGTGAAGGGGGCAGCAAAGGAGGTTGGGAGCTGCCCTACATGCCTTGAGACCAAGTTCATGTTGTGTGATGCAATCATATGCATTCACGTCTGTCTGCCTCCCATCATGTGTTCGTGCGTTGCATGCGTGGTGTGAGCGTATGCAAAAATTTGTGTTTTGTGCGGTTTGGTTTTTCTGAGTGTGTGTGAATGTTATTTGGCTTGAGCAGATATCTGAAGTGACTCCTCTGCTCAAGAGCTTTCCGACGAACCAACTATCGCTTCAATCGGAGCACGAACAAGAAAGTTACGAACGTTGGAAGTTCGTAAGCTTTTGATATGTGGTTGTGGTGACTATGGGAAGTTGTGGTGTTGACTCCATAAGGAGTACAGACTCTTGGGGGTTGGGAAATTCGTCAACATCACTGTAGATGCTGCCAAGTGGTTGGGAGGTGCCAAACCAGGTTGGCGAGTGTGGCCAAGTTGGGTGAGGTGGATGGCATGAGTTGGGAAAGTGACAAATGTCAAAGTTGGGGTGCCTATAGAGAGGGGAATTGTGTGGTATGGGGTGTCCTTGGTTGGGGAGTCCCTTGGGACCTTCCCTCTCGTCCTCCTCATCCCCTCCTACCTGGTTCTATTGCTACTCTAACTTTCTTGTGTGAACTTGTGAGATAATTTCGATTGAGTTACGTTTTCTATGGCAGCATACCCCCTAGTGCGCCGAAGTTCATAACTCGAGTTATAATCCATATTTTGATACTATTCAAATTGGAAAAGATAGCCACGGTCAAGGGCTACACCATACTTGAGTTTGAAAGAATTCTAACGGTGGATCTTTCGTCGACGACGTTTCTTGTGACGACGACTTCTCTGTCCAGAATTGTAGTTGACGATTTTGAGATATTTCAGCCCCTAATCTTCATAGACTCCGTCCTTAGTCTCTAACAAGTGGTATCAGAGCTGATTAAGGAATTTGTGGAGAGTCTACTGAAGTGTGAAGACCCTCCTAGACCCACCATGGCCTGTGGGCGTGCCTAAGTGGAGTTATGGAGGTTGCATGTGACTTCCGCTAAGGGGAAACTCTGCCGAAATTTCGTTGGCGCCGACACTTGTGGAAATTGAGTGGGACTTCGGTGTGGACAGCAAGGGGGGAGCTGGAACCTGTGCTTGGGAGCAGAGGAAATGAGTCAAGGGAGTGGAGATGCAGCTGAGAAGAGGAATGAGCCGCCACCATCCAAGATCGAGGCATTGGATGGCTCCAACTATGAGGAATGGAGCGGGCGGATGCGGAGTGCATTCAAGCGCTACAAGCTGCTGAAACTTGCGATGGGAGAAGAGAAGATGCCGGAGGAAGGCGACGCCCGCGATCGGTGGATTGAGAAAAGCGCGGTGCTGTACGACCTAATCCTTCAATTGGTCAACAACGACATGTTCCAACACATCAAGGATTTGGTGGAGTTGGATGATTCCGGACCAAAGGCGTGGAAGCTACTGCGCGACGTGATTCAGCCCAACACGCTGCCGATGGTGATTGTGTTGGAGAAGGAGCTGGCTGCCCTCTCCATGCGACCGGGCGATGATGTGAAGCCGGTCCTTGACAAGATCGAGGACACCTATGCAAGGATGGCAGCGGCGGGCAGCAATGTGTCGCAGATGCAGCAGTGCACCAAGATTATCTCGGTGCTCGACAACTCATGGGACAACCTCATCCCCACCCTCAACACTCAGCAGGACCAGTGGACACCTGAGTGGCTACGGCAGCAGATTTTGCAGGAGGACTTCCGCAGGCGCCACACGGGTGGTGGTGCTGCCAACAAAACTGCTGAGGGGTATGGAGCTGCAGGAGGCAGCAGAGGAAGAGGGGGAGGGAGAGGCCGAGGCCGTGGGAGAGGCTTTGGCAGAGGGAGAGGCCGAGGTGACTACAATGAGGGGCATGGGAGCTCTGGTGGCAGGGGGAGCACCCGAATGGAGGGTGCGTGCTGGTACTGCAAGAAGGCTGGACACCCTTGGTTCAAGTGTTTCAGCCGGCCTGAGGGATGGGCGCCCCCAGGCATGAAACCGCCAAGTGGTGAACGTGCACGAGGTGGCGCTGTGCAAGGTTCAGGTGCACAAGGTGATGGTGCACAAGGTAAAGCCAACCCTGGGATGTTCCTCATGGTTGAGGATGTGAAAGGGAGTGAGGGTGATGTGGGCTCAGTTGGGAAGGTTGTGATGCACCCCCTCACTCACTGGGTGATCGATTCAGGTTGCACAAGTCACATGACCCCACGGGCAGATTTGCTTGACGAGGTAAAACCCCCTGGGAAGATCAAGTTTGTGGCTGCCGCTTCAGGTGCTTTGCTCCCTGTGATTGGTGTTGGGAATGCCAAGGTAATGGGAGCCAATGGGAGCCTTGTGGGGCTGGGGAATGTACTGCTGGTTGAAGGTTTGTCCGCTAACCTCCTCTCTGTGCGCCGGCTGCAGAAAAGCAAGGCCAAAGTGACCTTCGGCCCAACCAGCTGCCGTGCAAAGCTTGGGAAATTGCTGCTGTGGGATTTGGAGGAGAAGAGCAGCTGCATCAAGGACCTATGGCAGCTGCCCATCATCCCTTGGAATGGGAAACCACCAGCAACGGCAGCGGCAGCAGCAACGGCTAAAACAACTGCGGGAGGAGAGGAGACTGCACCAACCGATGGGGCCCTAGATGCAGTCAAGAAGGTGCAGCAGTCACAGCAGCCACATGGTGAGGTGCTTGCTGGTGTGGATGCAACCGCTGCATGGGCAAAGGCTTCATCTGGGAATGGTGATGCCGATTGGGAGACGTGGCACGAGAGGTTGTGTCACATCAACATTCCTATGCTGCAGAAGTTAGTGAAGGATGAGAGCTTGAAGGGGTTGGAGGTGAAGGGGGCAGCAAAGGAGATTGGGAGCTGTCCTACATGCCTTGAGACCAAGTTCACAAAGTTTCCGTTCAGCAGCGGCACGGGACCAGCTAAGGCCCCCGCTCGCACTTGTGCACATGGATGTGGTGGGCCCTACGAGGGCCCCTTCTCTCTCGGGCAGCCGCTACTTCTTAACCATTGTGGACGACCACACGCGTGCCGTGTGGGTGTACCCTCTCAAGGGGGAAGTGGCAGCGGCTGTTCTTAAGGAGTGGATGCCGAGAGCTCAAAGGGAGAGCGGACACAAGGTGAAGGTGATCCGCACTGACAACGGGGGAGAATTCATTGGCGCTGATTTTGAGGCGGTGCTGAAGAAGAAGGGGATCCAGCATCAGCTCACAGTGCCCTACAACCAGGGCTGACGTTTCATTTTAAGCTTCCCTGATTCCGGGGAAAATTTTCCCCCTCTATTATGGGTGCACATTTTCCAGAAAAGCAGTACCCTGATTGCTCAGGGTTGTAAAGTAGTTAACACTGATTGTTCAGGGTCGAGAACTGAACATTAGAGTAGTAACGCGCGCTTTGTTACCGGGGAAAATATCCCCACTCTCCATAAAGTCTCGAAGTTTCGATCAGAATGAAGTTTCGAAGAAACTTCGTCTCGATAAAGCGGGAAGGGGGGGGATTACGCACATGTGGGGGGATCACAGCGATCAATCCAAGGCGGGGTCATCGGAAGGAAACTTCCGAGAAACTTCCTCTCGATAAGTCGGAGAAAATATCCCCACTCTCCATAAAGTCTCGAAGTTTCGATCAGAACGAAGTTTTGAAGAAACTTCGTCTCGATAAAGCGGGAAGGGGGGGATTACGCACATATGGGGGGATCACTGCGATCAATCCAAGGCGGGGTCATCGGAAGGAAACTTCCGAGAAACTTCCTCTCGATAAGTCAGGGTCCACACACTCGATACTCTGTTAAGTCAGGGTCCACTAACAGCCTAGTCTGTTACACTGTACTCAAAATCAGGGATAGCTAAACTATTACTCTGATTGGATCAGGGCTGGAAATTCAATAACTCTGAAATTTCAGTCTCCACGAAGTGGGAAGCCTGAAATCACCCTGAAATCAGGGTAATTACCCTGATAAAATCAGCCCTGCCTACAACCCTCAGCAGAACGGCGTGGCTGAGCGGTTCAACCGGACCCTGCAAGAAGGTGCTCGCACTCTCCTTGGGCGTGCAGGGCTGCCGGATCCGTTTTGGGTGACTGCACTGCGGCAGGTCGCCCTTGTGAAGAACAAGGTGTTGGCGACTGTGGGGGACAAGCAGTGAGTCCCCTACACCAAGTGGTATGGGAGTGCACCAGCAGTTAACATGCTGAGAGCCTACGGCTGCATGGTGGTGTTTCATGTGCCTAAGGAGAAGAGGGGAAAGTTGGAGGCTAGTGGGAGATGGGGAGTACACTTGGGGCTTGCAAAGGATCATAAGGGCTGGTTGATATGGGACTTGACCAGCCAGCAGCTGACTGTGTCAAGGGATGTGAAGTTCCTTGAGTCCTTGTACTACAAGGAGTGGAAGCAGCAGCAGCAGAAGCTTCCTACTACACCGCTGATCATTGAGGCCGATGAGGTGCAGCAGCCTTCGAGGCAAGTGCAGGTCACTGTCTCAGAGGAGGAGATTTCTGGGGTGACTGAGGATGGGGGAGAACCTGAGGTGGAGGAGCAGCAGCAGCAACAGCAGCAGTAGCAAGATGCTCCACAAGGTGCCGCACGTCCGGCTGACCGTCCTAGGAGGGATGTGCGCCCTCCTAACCGGCTGACCTATCCGAGCTTTGGCAAGCCAAAGGTGGTACGGGCTGGGAGTGTGGCTGAGCAGTGTGATGAGGAAGAGATAGCACACTGCTACTGGGCAGCCGTCCCTGAGCCCAAGACGCTAGCTGAGGCCTTGAGTGGGCCCGATGCTGATAAGTGGAAGCAGAGTGTGAAGGAGGAGTATGACTCTCTGCTGGAGAATGAAACATGGGAGCTGTGTGAGCTGCCTCCTGGGAAGAAGGCCATTTCTTTCAAGCTGATCTTCAGGCACAAGTACGGACCTGATGGGGAGCTGACCCGCTACAAGTCAAGGCTTGTGGCAAAGGGGTTTCAGCAGACAAAGGGGAAGGACTTTGATGAGATCTTTGCTCCTGTGGGGAAAGGGACTACACTAAGGGTGATGTTGGGAATGGCTGCAAACCGTGGATGGAGGATCAAGCAGATGGACATCACAACTGCTTTCCTCAATGGGATCATCCTAGAGGAGCTGTACATGCTGCAGCCTGAGGGGTTGGATGATGGGAGCGGCAGGGTGTGCAGGCTCAAGAAGGCCATCTATGGCCTTAAGCAGGCTCCTCGCGCAGGGTACCACAAGTTGGAGGAGACACTGCTGGCTGGGGGTTTCAAGAAGAGTGAGTGTGATCACAGCTTGTTCCTGCTGCAAGAGAAGGAGCAGTTTCTCATGCTCCTGGTGTATGTGAACGACATCCTGCTCTTCTCTAAGTCGTCTGCAATGATTGAGCGTGTGGAGGAGATGCTGGAGATGCAGTTTAAGTGCTCCAAGATGGGAGATGTGAAGTACTATTTGGGCATGCATGTGGAGAGGGACCTTGACAAGGGAGTGTTGAGGTTGCACCAGAGAAAGTATTGTGAGGGGCTGGCTGAGAAGTATGGGCTGCAAGATGGAGGAAAGCCAGCCACCCCACTGCCTTCGGGGTTCACTGTGGAGCCCTGTGCTGATGAGGAGGTGGTGGGTGAGAGTGACAGGAAGCTGTTTCATTCCATGGTGGGGGCACTCAATTATGCGGCTAACCACACGCGGCCTGACATTGCCTTTGCTACATCCAGGCTTGCAAGTGTGGTTTCACGCCCCAGTCATGAGCAGCTGGAAGCGGCCAAGAGGTTGGTCCGCTATGTGAGCGCTACGGCATCAGTGGGCTTGGAGTACAGTGCTGCGCGACAGAGGCTGCAGAGGGGTGCAGCTGATTTGGGCAAGGGGGAGATGCTCCTGACCTGCTACACCGACGCTAGCTTCAACTCTGTGAAGGCGGATGGCACCAGCATTGGAGGCTATGTGTGCCTGTTTGGAGGTGGTGCAGTGAGCTGGCGCAGCAAGAAGCAGAACGAGGTGGGGCAGTCCTCGTGTGAGACAGAGTACATGGCTCTGCATCATGGGGCAAAGGAGGTGGTGTGGCTGAGGCGTTTGTTGGAGGAGATCGGAGTGTGCCAGAAGGAGCCAACTGTGATTTTCTGTGACAACGAGTCGGCTGTGAAGCTTGCTAAGAACGCTTGCCTTCATGGGCTGACGAAGCACATCAGGCCTAAGTGGCATTGGGTGAGGAGGCTCCTGGACAAGGAGGTGCGGCTGGAGATTATGAAGACCCATCAGCAGGCGGCTGACATTCTCACCAAGCGCCAGGCTGAATCTGAGCATTGGAAGGGCATGAAGCTTGCTGGGATGAGTGTGCATTGAGGGTGCATGCTTGAGCTATGACATGTGGGATGATGGTTGGCAGCCAGAGGGTGAGTTTGTTGTGTGATGCAATCATATGCATTCACGTCTGTCTGCCTCCCATCATGTGTTCGTGCGTTGCATGCGTGGTGTGAGCGTATGCAAGAATTTGTGTTTTGTGCGGTCTGGTTTTTCTGAGTGTGTGTGAATGTTATTTGGCTTGAGCAGATATCTGAAGTGACTCCTCTGCTCAAGAGCTTTCCGACGAACCAAGTATCGCTTCAATCGGAGCACGAACAAGAAAGTTACGAACGTTGGAAGTTCGTATGCTTTTGATATTTGGTTGTGGTGACTATGGGAAGTTGTGGTGTTGACTCCATAAGGAGTACAGACTCTTGGGGGTTGGGAAATTCGTCAACATCACTGTAGATGCTGCCAAGTGGTTGGGAGGTGCCAAACCAGGTTGGCAAGTGTGGCCAAGTTGGGTGAGGTGGATGGCATGAGTTGGGAAAGTGACAAATGTCAAAGTTGGGGTGCCTATAGAGAGGGGAATTGTGTGGTATGGGGTGTCCTTGGTTGGGGACTCCCTTGGGACCTTCCCTCTCGTCGTCCTCATCCCCTCCTACCTGGTTCTATTGCTACTCTAACTTTCTTGTGTGAACTTGTGAGATAATTGTGATTGAGTTACGTTTTCTATGGCAGCATAACCCCTAGTGCGCCGAAGTTCATAACTCGAGTTATACTCCATATTTTGATACTATTCAAATTGGAAAAGATAGCCACGGTCAAGGGCTACAACATAATCGAGTTTGAAAGAATTCTAACAGTGGACCTTTCGTCGACGACGTTTCTTGTGACGACGACTTTTCTGTCCAGAATTGTAGTTGACGATTTTGAGATATTTCAGCCCCTAATCTTCATAGACTCCGTCCTTAGTCTCTAACAGTTCACGAAGTTTCCCTTCAGCAGCGGCACGGGACCAGCCAAGGCCCCGCTCGCACTTGTGCACATGGATGTGGTGGGCCCTACGAGGGCCCCTTCTCTCTCGGGCAGCCGCTACTTCTTAACCATTGTGGACGACCACACGCGTGCCATGTGGGTGTACCCTCTCCAGACTAAGGGGGAGGTGGCAGTGGCTGTTCTTAAGGAGTGGATGCCGAGAGCTCAAAGGGAGAGCGGACACAAGGTGAAGGTGATCCGCACTGACAATGGGGGAGAATTCATTGGCGCTGATTTTGAGGCGGTGCTGAAGAAGAAGGGCATTCAGCATCAGCTCACAGTGCCCTACAACCCTCAGCAGAACGGCGTGGCTGAGCGCTTCAACCGGACCCTGCAGGAAGGTGCTCGCACTCTCCTTGGGCGTGCAGGGCTGCCGGATCCGTTTTGGGTGACTGCACTGCGGCAGGTCGCCCTTGTGAAGAACAGGGTGTTGGCGACTGTGGGGGACAAGCAGTGGGTCCCCTACACCAAGTGGTATGGGAGTGCACCAGCAGTCAACATGCTGAGAGCCTACGGCTGCATGGTGGTGTTTCATGTGCCTAAGGAGAAGAGGGGAAAGTTGGAGGTTTCTGGGAGATGGGGAGTACACTTGGGGCTTGCTAAGGATCACAAGGGCTGGTTGATATGGGACTTGACCAGCCAGCAGCTGACTGTGTCAAGGGATGTGAAGTTCCTCGAGTCTTTGTACTACAAGGAGTGGAAGCAGCAGCAGCAGCAGCAGAAGCTTCCTACTACACCGCTGATCATTGAGGCCGATGAGGTGCAGCGGCCTTCGAGGCAAGTGCAGGTCACTGTCTCAGATGAGGAGATCTCTGGGGTGACTGAGGATGGGGGAGAACCTGAGGTGGAGGAGCAACAGCAGCAGCAGCAGGAGCAGCAAGATGCTCCACCACGTGCCCAACGTTCGCTTGATCGTCCTAGGAGGGATGTGCGCCCTCCTAACAGGCTGACCTATCCTAGTTTTGGAAAGCCAAAGGTGGTACGGGCTGGGAGTGTGGCTGAGCAGTGTGATGAGGATGAGATAGCACACTGCTATTGGGCAGCCGTCCTTGAGCCCAAGACGCTAGCTGAGGCCTTGAGTGGGCCCGATGCTGAAAAATGGAAGCAGAGTGTGAAGGAGGAGTATGACTCTCTGCTGGAGAATGAAACGTGGGAGCTGTGTGAGCTGCCTCCTGGGAAGAAGACCATTTCTTCCAAGTTGATCTTCAGGCAAAAGTACGGACCTGATGGGGAGCTGACCCGCTACAAGTCAAGGCTTGTGGCTAAGGGGTTCCAGCAGACAAAGGGGAAGAACTTTGACGAAATCTTTGCTCCTGTGGGGAAAGGGACTACACTAAGGGTGATGTTGGGAATGGCTGCAAACCGTGGATGGAGGATCAAGCAGATGGACATCACAACTGCTTTCCTCAATGGGATCATCCTAGAGGAGCTGTACATGCTGCAGCCTGAGGGGTTGGATGATGAGAGCGGCAGGGTGTGCAGGCGCAAGAAGGCCATCTATGGCCTGAAGCAGGCTCCTCGCGCATGGTTACACAAGCTGGAGGAGACACTGCTGGCTGGGGGTTTCAAGAAGAGCGAGTGTGATCACAGCTTGTTCTTGCTGGAAGAGAAGGAGCAGTTCCTCATGCTCCTCGTGTATGTAGATGACATCCTTCTCTTCTCTGAGTCGTCTGCAATGATTGAGCGTGTGGAGGAGATGCTGGAGATGCAGTTCAAGTGCTCGAAGATGGGAGATGTCAAGTATTACCTTGGGATGCATGTGGAGAGAGACCTTGACAAGGAAGTGTTGAGGTTGCACCAGAGGAAGTACTGTGAGGGGCTGGCTGAGAAGTATGGGCTGCAAGATGGAGGAAAGCCAGCCACCCCACTACCTTCGGGTTTCACTGTGGAGCCCTGTGCTGATGAGGAGGTGGTGAGTGAGAGTGACAGGAAGCTGTTTCATTCCATGGTGGGGGCACTCAACTATGCGGCAAACCACACGCGGCCTGACATTGCCTTTGCTACATCCAGGCTTGCTAGTGTGGTCTCACGCCCCAGTCATGAGCAGCTAGAAGCGGCCAAGAGGTTGGTCCGCTATGTGAGTGATACGGCATCTGTGGGTTTGGAGTATAGTGCTGTGCGTCAGAGGTTGCAGAGGGGTGTAGCTGATTTGAGCAAGGGGGAGATGCTCTTGACTTGCTACACCGACGCTAGCTTCAACTCTGTAAAGGCGGATGACACCAGCATTGGAGGCTATGTGTGCCTGTTTGGAGGTGGTGCAGTGAGCTGGCGCAGCAAGAAGCAGAACGAGGTGGGGCTGTCCTCGTGTGAAACTGAGTACATGGCCCTTCATCATGGGGTGAAGGAGGTGGTGTGGCTGAGGCGTTTGTTGGAGGAGATCGGAGTGTGCCAGAGGGAGTCGACAGTAATGTGACAATGAGTCGGCTGTGAAGCTTGCAAAGAATGCATGTATTCATGGCCTGACAAAGCACATCAGGCCAAAGTGGCACTGGGTGAGGAGGCTCCTAGACAAGGAAGTGCGGTTGGAGACAGTGAAGACCCAGCAGCAGGCGGCAGACATTCTCACCAAGCGCCTGGCTGAAAATGAGCATTGGAAGGGGATGAAGCTTGCTGGAATGAGTGTGCATTGAGGGTGCATGCTTGAGCTATAGCATGTGGGATGATGGTAGGTAGCCAGAGGGGGAGTTTGTTATGTAATGCTATCATTTGCATTCACGTCTGTCTGCCTCCCATCATATGTTCGTGTGTTGCATGCGTGGTGTGAGCGTGTGCAAGAATCTGTGTTTGGCATGGTTTGGATTTTTTTGAGTGTGTGTGAATGTTTTTTTGCTTGAGCAGATATCTGAAGTGACTCCTCTGCTCAAGAGCTTCCCGACGAACCGAGAATCGCCTTGATTGGAGCAAGAACGAGAAAGATATGATCGTTCGAAGTTTTGATTGAGATGCGGCGACTATGGGAATTTGCGGGTTGACTCAATATGGGGTACAGACTTTTGGGGGTTGGGAAATTCGTCACCATCACTGTAGATGATGCCAAGTGGTTGAGAGAAGCCAAACCAGGCTGGCAAGTGTGGCCAAGTTGGGTAAGGTGGATGGCATGAGTTGGGAAAGTGACAAATGTCAAAGTTGGGGTGCCTATAGAGAGGGGAATTGTGTGGTATGGGGTTTCCTTGGTTGGGGACTCCCTTGGGACCTTCCCTCTCGTCCTCCTCATCCCCTCCTACCTGGTTCAATTGCTACTCCAACTTTCTTGTGTGAACTTGTGAGAAAAATTGTGATTCAGTTACGTTTTCTATGGCCCAATACCCCCTAGTGCGCCGAAGTTCATAACTCGAGTTATACTCCATATTTTGATACTATTCAAATTGGGAAAGATAGCCACGGTCAAGGGCTACAACGTACTCGATTTTGAGAGAAGTCTAACAGTGCGTTAATCGTCGACGACGTTTCTTGTGACGACGACGTTTCTGTCCAGAATTGTAGTTGACGATTTTGAGATATTTCAGCCCCTAATCTTCATAGACTCCGTCCTTAGTCTCTAACACCAATTAGGGTTAGTACTTGTACCCAACTCTTTCATAGTTCATTCATTCTCATTCATTATTTTGACATGGTTTCAGAGCAGGTCCTTCCCTAGGACCGTTTTTTTTTTAGGGCCCACCACAGCGCTGCCCCACTAGCTGCCCTGTCGCTCTGCCCTACCTGGCGCACCGCCCTTAGCTGCCCGTCGCGCCGCCCTTTGCAGCCCGTGCGCCGCCGTTAGCAGCCCGCGAGCCGCCCCTGCAGCCTGCGCGCCGCCTTTAGTAGCCCGCGCGCCGCCCCTGCAGCCAGCGCGCCGCCCCTGCAGCCGCGCGCCGCCCCTGCAGCCCCGCGCGCCACCCTTGCAGCCCCGCACGCTGCCTCTGCAGCCCCATGCGCCGCCCCTGCAGCCAGCGCGCCGCCCGCTTGCGGCCCGCCCGCCGCCCCTGCAGCCCGCGCGCCGCAAGCTTGCGGCCCGCCCGCCGCCCCTGCAACCCGCGCGCCGCCCGCTTGCGGCCCACCCGCCGCCCCTGCAGCCCGCGTGCCGCCCACTAGCGGCCCGCCCGCCGCCCCTCCAGCCCGCTCGCCGCCTGCCTGCGGCCAGCTCGCCGCCCTTGCAGCTCGCTCGCCGCCCCCCCTGCGGCCCACCTGCCGCCCCTTGCAGCCCGCTCGCCGCCCCTCTTGCAGCCTGCGCGCCGCCACTTGCAGCCCGCTCGCCGCCCCTTGCGGCCCGCTTGCCAACCCCCCCTGCCGCTTGCACCGCCCGGCTCCTGCCCGCCCTGCTGCTGGCCACCCTAGCCGTGCGCCGCTCTACTCTGCCTGTGTGCTGCTCTGCTGGTAGCGCGCCACCCTGCTCTGCCCGCTATGGCTTCTTTCCGTGTCCTCACGTTCGATCATGAGGGCCGTCCGATCCAGTTCGACACGTGGCTCGACGACTTACAGCTGTACCTACTGAGCGACTCTAGAGTCAGTGTTTTGCTGTTTGACCACATGTCTGGAGCCTCTCTTGCCCCTCCCGCCACAGCTGACAGTGCAACTCGCTCACAGTGGCTTACCCATGACGCTGCTGCTCGCTTAGCCATTCGCAACCACCTGCCGTTATCCGAATGCGCTCACTTCGATCAGCACAAGACTGCTAAAGCACAGAACGATGCTGTAGTCGCTCGATACTCCTCCCCTGCCACTGCTGCTCTAGGCCGTCTTCTACTGCCCTACATGTTTCCCGAGCTGTCCGCCTTTGCCACGGTAGAGGACCTCGTTACCCACCTTTGTACTAGCGACGCTCGCTACCGCTCTGCCCTCCCAGCAGAGTTCCTTGACAGGAACCCACCCCCGATGTACATCACTCTCTACTTCATAGTCACCCGCCTTCCTGACTCTCTTTGCGCAGTCAGGGACCACTTTCTCGCACTTGACCCCACAGACCTCACTGTTGACCTGCTCGAGCAGCACCTCCTTGCAGCTGAGACTAGTATAGTCGCTGTAGGTGCCGCTCGTGGCACTCCCCGCACGCCCTTCTTTGAGGGGTGCTCCCCCTCCCCCCTTGCCTTCTCCTACGCCTCTGCTGCTGCTGTTGACGTCCTTGGTGCTGAAGATGTCGGGGCTGCTTTTGCTAGTGGGAAGCGCCGCAGCAGCAAGGGCAGGGGTGGCAGGAGTGGTGGAGGTGGTAGTGGGAATGGTGGTGGGGGAGGCAGTGGAGGTAGTGGAGGTGGTGGCAGCAGTGGGAGTGGTGGCAGGAGTGGGGGCTTTGGTGGCGGCGGTGGTGGCAGTGGTGGGAGTGGCGGTAGTGGCGGCAGTGGGAGTGGTGGCAGTCGGAGTGGAGCTGTTCAGCGGCAGCAGCAGTAGTGTCGGAGCGAGACCCCTTCGCCCCAGCAGCTTCGTGAGTGGTTTGCTCAGCGTGGGGCGTCTGGGGTTAGTGTTAGCTGCCCGTATGTCATTCGCACGAGTGACCGTGCTGGTCAGACATGCGGGAAGCCTCACACTCAGCACCGCTGCATCTCCCGCCTAGACGACGCTTGGCACGCAGAGTTTGGTGATGAGGCCGAGCGCCCCCGCTGGGCAGAGCTGCTTAGGTCTGGAGTTGCTATCTTCGATCTTGACTATGATGCTATCCTTGCTGCTATGTATGCCTTATCTGTTAGTGCTGAGGGTGACTGTTACCTGTGTGTGCCGCCCAACCCAGGTATAGAGGCTGCTGCTCTAGGTGCTAGTGAGTCTGCTCTCCCTGGTACTGCGCCTGCTGAGGCCTTGCACACCTTTACGCTCGACTCAGGTGCTTCCCGCTGTTTCTTTCGCGACAGTACCACCCTCACTCCTCTCTCTGCACCTGTACCGGTCAGATTTGCTGACCCCTCAGGGGGCCCAATTCTTGCCCGTTCCTCCACTGTTCTCCCGTGTCCGGCGGTTCCGTCCGGCTCACTGTCAGGTCTTCACCTCCCCTCGTTCTCTACAAACTTGGTGAGTACCGCTGCCCTCAAGGATGCGATGGTCACCACCACCACTCCTGGGGGTCAGCGTGTGTCGATCTGCACGTGTACACGGACGGGCCGTCACCTGGCCACGTTCACCCGTCGGCCTAGGTTGAGTCTGTACACCCTGGCTACCGAGCCTCCTCAGGTAGCTGCGTCTGCCCAGGTGTCCGCGTCAGGTCCGGTAGCACCCCCCTGCTCGTGTCGCCTCCTGTCGCTCCAGAGTCTCCTGTGGCACCACCGCCTTGGTCACCCCTCCCTGCCATGCCTTCGTGGCATGCATTCCTGCCTCCTTGTCTCTGGTCTTCCCAGGTCTCTGCCTCCCCTCCCGCCCTCGCCGGCCCCGCCCTGCCTTCCTTGCGTCGAGGGGCGGCAGCGCGCCGCTCCTCACTCCTCGTTTCCCCCGATGACTGCTCCCCTGCAGACTCTCCACATGGACGTGTGGGGCCCAGCCCGCGTTAGTGGACAGGGCTGCGAGCGCTACTTTCTGCTGGTTGTTGACGACTACACGCGTTACAGCACGGTCTTCCCCTTGCGCAGCAAGGGTGAGGTCCCTGATGTCTTGATCCCTTGGATCCGTGCAGTCCGTCTCCAGCTCCGCGAGCGGTTTGGCCAGGACCTTCCTGTTCTGCGTCTGCACTCTAACAGAGGTGGTGAGTTCTCCTCCAACCTCTTGCAGGACTTTTGTCGTGGGGAGGGCATTCTCCAATCTTTCACGCTTCCGGCCTCCCCGCAGACTCATGGGATTGCTGAGCGCCGCATTGGCTTCGTCATGGAGGTCGCTCGTACCTCCATGATCCATGCGGCTGCTCCCCATTTTCTGTGGCCGTTTGCGGTCCAGTACGCTGCGCATCAGCTCAATCTCTGGCCCCGTGTCTCCTTGCCGGAGACCTCGCCTACACTGCGTTGGATGGGGAAGGTTGGCGATGCGTCGGTGTTCCGGGTCTGGAGTTCTCGTGCCTTTGTTCGCGATACGTCCGCGGACAAGCTATCCGCCCGCGCTATTCCTTGCGCCTTCCTTGGCTTTCCCCCTGACGCGTCTGGCTGGCAGTTTTACCACCCCACCTCGCGCCATGTCCTTCCCTCTCAGGACGTCACGTTTGACGAGTCGGTTCCCTTTTACCGTCTCTTCCCCTTCCGCTCTGCCCCTCTCCCGCCCCTGCCGCTCTTCCTTGCTCCAGGTCCCCCTCCGGTAGACCCCCTCCCCCCTCAGGGTCCTGCTCTATCAGGTGTGTCTCAGGTAGACCCACTCCCTGGTACTGTGCCTGTTGAGGTCGCTGTAGACTCAGGTGCTGCTAGAGGTCCTGCGTCTGGGGATGCTGCGTCTAGGGGTGCTGAGCCTGCCGGTGCAGGGTCTGGGGGTGCTGAGCCTGGGGGTGCGGAGCCTGGGGTTGCGGAGTCTGGGGGTGCTGAGCTTGCGGGTGCGGAGCCTGGGGGTGCTGAGCCTAAGGGTGCGGAGCCTGGGGGTGCTAAGTTTGAGGGTGCGGAGTCTGGGGGTGCTGAGCCTAGGGGTACTACTTCTTCTGGAGGTCCTGCGGGTGCCTTGCCACGATTGTCTCACCGGTCGGAGCCTCTCTCCCCGCAGTAGCTGCGCGAGTGGTTTGATCGGCGCACACGCCTTCGGAGTGGAGCTGCCGGAGCTGGAGACTCTGCCACTGGAGGCGCTGGAGTTGGCGGTGCTGGAGCTACTAGTCTTGGAGGTGCTGGAGTTCCTGCTGGAGCTAGAGGTCCCGGAGGTGCTGGAGGTGCTGGTCCTGGAGGTGCTCGTACTTTAGGTACTGGAGCTTCCGGAGCTGGTGGAGCTAGAGGAGCTGGAGCTGGAGGCCCTGGAGGTACTGGAGCTGCTGGAGCTGGAGGTGCTGAAGGAGGTGGAGCTGGAGGCGTTGGAGTTGGAGCTGCTCGAGGTACTGGAGCTGCTGGTCCCGGAGGTGCTCGTACTGGAGGTACAGGAGTTGCTTGAGCTGGATGGGACATAAGTCATGTCCTCCAAGTCGGAGGGTGCTGAGCCTCGGGGTGCTGCTTCGTCTGGAAGTCCTGCTGGTGCTTCGCCGCGACTGTCTCCGCAGCAGCTGCGTGAGTGGCTTGTTCGGCGGGCACGCCTTCTGAGTGGAGCTACCGGAGCTGGAGGCACTGGAGTCGCTGGAGCTGGAGGAGCTGGAGCTGTTGACCCTGGAAGCATTGTGCGGCCGCGACCGTACTTCGTTCCCCTGCTTCAGCAAGTTCTTGGTGTCCCGTCTTCTACTAGCCTTACTCCTCCCCTCTTGTGTCCACTGCCTGACCAGTCGCAGCTGCAGTTACAGCCAGCCTCCCCACTGCCTGCTCCTTCTCCTTACATTGAGCAATCCGGCGGTCTTACCTAGCGTCGTGAGCCTGCGTCTCGTCCTGTCTCGCCTGTTGGCACTGCTCGTCGCGTTCCTTGTTCGCGTCCTCCTCCTGTCCCCGTCACGCACGCTATGGCACTTCGTCCTTCCTCTGTTCCACTGCGTGTTCCTCTGCCTGCTCCTCCTGCGTCCTCTCTTCCTGAGGTCCCTGACCTTGAGTCTGACCACGCTCGTGCTGCCAATCCCACTGTCTCTCGTCTCCTCGCTAGTGCTGTCACTGACCCTCTTTTGAGTCTGCTGCTGCGTCTGCCCTCGTTGCTGAGTTGCTTGACTTTGCTTCTGCTTGTCGTCTAGACTACGCCACTGCTCTTGTTGCTGAGTCTGAGTCTGCCAGTCCTCCGTCCGTCGGGGGTGAGTGTGCTGTTGGCACGGACGTCCTTGAGGACAGGCAGGAGGACTTTAAGTGTCTTGTAGCTGCTGTACCTCGTTTCGCTTCCATGCTGCTTGCCCCTAAGGGAGAACCGGATGCACTAGACATCCCGACCCCGCGCTCTTACGAAGAGGCGATTACGGGTCCCTACTCCTTTCAGTGGCAGGCAGCCATGGATGCCGAGATGGCATCCTGGAAGTCCACAGGAACCTACGTCGACGAGGTTCCCCCACCTGGGGCGAACATAGTCGATGGCATGTGGATTTTCAGGGTGAAGCGGCCGCCGGGTTCTCCGCCTGCCTTCAAGGCGCGTTACGTTGCTCGAGGCTTCAGTCAGCAACAGGGGGTCAACTACTTTCAGACCTTCTCTCCCACCCCGAAGATGACTACTCTTCGGGTGTTGCTGCACGTCGCTACTCAGCGTGACTAGAAGTTGCACTCGCTTGAATTCAGCACAGCTTTCCTGCAGAGCAGCCTGCACGAGGAGATCTTGCTGCGCCACCCACCTGGCTTCACTTGGTCGTTTCCTGCAGGTACCCAGTGGAGCCTCAGGCGGCCAGTCTACGGTCTTCGCCAGGTGCCTCGCGAGTGGCACAACACACTGAGGACTACACTTGCGGCTCTTGGGTTTGCTCCTTGTACTGCTGACCCGTCGCTGTTTCTACGCACCGACACCTCGCTGTCGCCGTTCTACGTCTTCGTCTACGTCTACGATTTTGTCTTTGCCACTGCTGACACTGAGGCATTGACCCTTGTGAAGTCCGAGCTGCAGAAGAGACACACCTGCACTGACCTGGGTGAACTGCGCAGCTATCTTGGCTTGCAGATCACCGGAGACCGAGCACGGCGCACCATCACACTGACTCACTCACACATGGTGCACCAGGTCCTTCAGCGCTTCGGCTTCCAGTTCTCCTCGCCACAGCCCACTCCTCTGTCTACCGGCCACTTGCTCTCAGCTCCACCTTCGGACGAGTCCGTAGAGCCGAGTGGTTCGTACCCAGAGCTTGTGGGTTGCCTCATGTACCTGATGACGTGCACTCGACCTGACCTCGCGTACCCTCTCAGCCTCCTGGCTCGCTACGTGGCTCCCGGTAGGCCCCGAAAGGTACAGTGGGATATTGCGAAGAGGGTAATGCGTTACTTGTGCAGTACGCCGGGCAGCAAGAATTGCCTCATAGTCAAGATCAACGATAGGTACATCACGCCTAAGCAAGTCTGCCAAGTTGGGGAACTCAGGAGCATCAGGAAACTTGGCGCGCCAGGCGTCGCTAAGCCGAGCGAAGCAGCGCTGCTCAGTGTGAAAACCTGTGCACTGGCGACCAGCGCGGGGACCTGTGCTGATGATATAGGGGTAGCGACTAGGACCCCCAGAAGCCCCACGCCCGGCATACCAGTCAAGAAGCTGCTGGGAAGTGGGGGTCTGGCGCTGACGCTGATGCTGCTGCTGCTGCTGCTGCTGCTGCGGCTGCTGCTGGCCCTGACCACCACTGCCACCACCGCTCCCTCCTCCCCTACCGCCGCTGCTGCCCCCTCCACCGCTCCAAGTGCCTCCGCCGCCCCCACCACCACCTCCACCGCCTCCACCCCCACGACCACCCCCACCACCTCCACCTCCCCCGCCGCCTGCACCACCGCCACCTCCACCGCCACCCCCACCGCCCCTGCCGCCCCTGCCGCTGCGACGCTTCCCACTAGGAGCGGAAGCAGCTCCGACCTCCTCAGCACCAAGGTAGTCGTGAGCAGCAGCTGCGGAGGCGTAGGAGGGGGTGAGAGGGGAGGGGGAGCACCCCTCAAAGAGGGGAGAGCGAGGAGTGCCACGAGCAGCACCTACAGCGAGGATGTTCTTCTCTGCTGCGAGGAGGTGCTTCTCGAAGTCGTCGACAGTGGGAGTGGTGGGGTCTAGCGCTAGGAAGTGGTCCTTGACAGAGCTAAGAGTGTCAGGGAGGCGGGTGACGAGGAAATAGAGAGTGAATTACATCGGGGGGGGATTTGCGGCGCAGAACTCGGCTGAAAGGGCGGCACAAAAGCGAGAGTCAGTTGCGCGCAGGTGAGAAACTAGGTCCTCAGCAGTGGTGAACGAGGAAAGATCGGGGAACAGGTATGGTAGCATGAGTCGACCTATGGCTGCAGTGGCCGGGGAGGAGTAGCGCGCAACTACACCGTCGTACAGTGTCTTAGCAGTTCTGTGCTGGCTGAAATGCGATCGCTCAGTAATCGGCAGGTGGTTCCTAATAGCTAGGCGTGCAGCAGCATCACGAGTCTGCCACTGGGAGCGTTCTAGAGCAGGATCATCTGCAGCAGGCGTAACGGCAGTGCCAGAGACGTAATCAAACAGGGAAACGCCCTCTTTGGCATGAGTCAGAAGGAACAGCTGGAGATCGTCTAACCACACAGCGAACTCGATGGGACGACCGTCAGGCTCGAACGCTAGAACGTTAGGCGTCGCCATATTGGCTTAAGGCAGGAGGCAGGAGGCAGCAGGCAGCAGGCAGCAAGCAGAGGCAGCAGGCAGCAGACAGGAGGCAGTAGGCACCAGGTAGGAGGCAGGCAGCAGAGGCAGGAGGCAGGAGGCAGGAGGCAGAAGGCAGGGGCAGCAAGCAGCAGGCAGGCTGCAGCAAGCAGCAGGCAGCAGGCAGGCAGCAGGCAGGCGGCAGGCAGGCGGCAGCAGGTAGCAAGCAGGCAGGCAGGCAGCAGGCAGGCAGCAGGCAGGCGGTAGCAGGCAGCAGGCAGGTAGGTAGGCAGCAGGCAAGCGGCAGGCAGGCGGCAGCAGGCAGCAAGCAGGCAGGCAGGCAGCAGGCAGGCGGCAGGCAGGCGGCAGCAGGCAGCAGGCAGGCGGCAGCAGGCAGCAAGCAGCAGGCAGGCGGCAGCAGGCAGTAGGCAGGTAGGCAGGCAGCAGGCAGGCAGCAGGTAGTAAGCAGTAGGCAGGAGCGGCATGAGGGCGGCTGCTGGCTGCGTGTGGCGGCTTGCTGCGCGAAGCTGCAGGCTGCGCGTGGCTACGGGCAGCGCGCACGGCCGCAGGCTGCGTGCGGCGACGGGCTGCGCGGGCTGCGGGCTGCGCTGGGCGACGGGCCGCACGTGCGCGGCTGCGGGCTGGTCGCTAAGCTGCGGGCTGCGCTGGGCGACGGGCCGCGCTGGCGTGGCCTAACCAGGTTGCGCGCGGGCGGCTTAAGGGGCGCACAGGCGGGGCCGAAACGGGCTGCGCGGGCTGCTGAAGCGGCGCATGTGGGAAAAAAAAAAGGACCGCCCGAGGCACGCGCGGGCAGCCGAGGCGCGCGCGGGCACTAGACAAGACAGGCAGGTACGGTGGGCCCTAATCCTAGGTCCTAAGGACCTATGCTCTAGATGCCATGTTAGAATCCTAGGCAAAGTTGGTATTGGATGTCGAGAGTGTTGGTACAAAAAATTAAACCTAAGGGGTTGTACCCCACAGTGAGTACCCCACTAAAGCCTATCTAAACTACAACATATAAACATATGTTTGACAGAGCAGGCACCAGAATCGCCTGGTGGACTGCGTAATGGCCTTAATGCGCTGGGTGTTCTTCCCCGCCTTGCGGTCAACTTTAGCGTACCGATAGCATTAGCGCCACATCCCGCCTCTCCAGTGCGCAGTGTGGAAACTGTGTACCCGTTCGAGCCTCCATCCACAGCGGCTGACTAGGAGCCGCACACTTCAATCGTGCTTGTGCCAGGCGGTGGTGAAGGGTCGTCCAAGGCCCCCGCGGAGTCACCGTCTATTGTGAACAACACGCCGGGGAAACGCCCACGGGTCGGAGCCAAGTACAAGCAGCAATGGCTCTGGGGAGCTTCATCACCTCGAAAGGATGCCTCACCGCCGCGTCCTGCCGCTCCTGTCGATGAGGCTCCTCCTAAAACAACTAGTGACCTTATGTACGATGGCGTGGGCAGTTCAAATGGTTGCGTCTTGTTAGGTTGTCTAACGGAACCACAAAATTGAAGTGTGACATCTGCGTGCAGCATGGCGACCCCTCTGCGCACACTAGCTACGCTGTGAAAGGAGAGGGTGGGCGCGATCTACAGATTGGAAGCGTCCAGGCCCATTCTGCCACGAGAGCCCACGAGAACGCAGTCAAGAACCAAGCGGATGCTGAAGCTGACAAGGCGAAACAAGCGAAACTCACCCGCTGGCAGGCGACGGACGCGTCGACGCGACACATCATATGAGTTCTGCACATCGCCCTTTTCGTCTGCAAGGAGGATGCACCAATCACGATGTTTATCCCGCTTTACTGGTTCTTGGCTAAGGAGGGGCTTACCGACCTACCCAACGGTGGCGGCTACGGCGCATACTACATAGAGTAAGCGCTTGTATGTTTTCGTGTGTGGATTGAATGTTATGGTGAGCCGGTATTGACAACCGTCAGTTGTTGTTGTGGTGTGTAGATACGGCTTCAGAGAGAACCTATGCGCCATCTCAACGTACCTGTAAGAAGTGCAGCGCTTTCATTTGCTGGAGTCACCATGGATTGGCTTGTCCCTCGACGAGAGCACAGACCGAGTCCACGGGAAACACCTCATACTCTACGCTACCTTCTTCCTTGGCACCGCTGTGGTGAATGAGTTTCTCACTCATAACTGTTGACCGTGCTGATGCCGCCTCTCTGATATCTGCTGTAGTGCAGTACTTGACAGGGATTGGAATGGATCTACACAAGATCTCTGCAATTTCAACAGACGGTGCGAATGTGATGGTGGGGAAGAATAACGGTGTCGTCGCCCGTCTGCGCATGCGGGTCCCACACCTCGCCTCAACGCACTGTGTCGCACAACGGTAAGATTTGACCCATTTATCCGCCGCTAAACCGTGTTACGGAAGTGAGGATTCTTACTCTTGTCTTATTCTGTTCTCCATGTCATGGAAGCTCTAGCCGCCAAAGATGCGGCGGAGGCCGTCCCCGAGCTTTTCTTGGTTGATGCTGTCATTCGAGGCTTCGCAAATCTCATCGGGCGTTCCAACGTGAAGTACGACAAGTTCCACAACACTCAACAGGTCTTCTGTAAGACTAACCAGGATGCTCAAGGTATTCATGAAGTTCGTTGGCTGTCACGTGGTGAGGCCATTCAACGCCTTCTCGAAATTCTACCTGCGGTAATCGTGGTGCTGAAAGAGTACAAGTCTGCCTTGTACGAGATTGCAACCTCGTTCAAATTCCATCGGCTGCTTCGTCACCTGGCTGATGTACTGTGGGAGTTGAATCATCTCAACCAACGGTTCCAGCAACGGCAGGTAAGCATAGATGATTCTTGTATTCCTTCGTGTAGCGGTTTTAAGTATTGCTAACCATTTGATTTGTATTTCCTCTTCAGATTGACGTGACACTAGTGGCACAAATCGTACAGCAGACACGGCTGTGTTTGAAGAACCGCTACTTCAATGGTTCCCCCGAGCATCACTTTGGCAGCGGGGAGAAGATGACGCCGAACGACTTCATTACGCGTCATCAGAAGATGGACAAGCGGGAGGTCAAAGCTGAGGGCGTGGACAGTGATGGGGAACCAGTGTCCTTCAGCTACACACTTCACGAGAGGCCAATCGAAGGGTAATAGACCGGCGGAGACGTTACGGCGTGCTTCGAACTTTCATTGAAGTTCGTGCGTGCAGTCGACAATGAGCTTGAGTGGCGCATGAGGGACCTGGAGCATCTGGAGGGGACGAATCAGTTCCGCTCTGCCTCATACATAGCAGACGATGCTAAATGGGCGGAGAATTTCAAGAAGTGGCTCGCTAAACTGCACAAGATGTACAAGAACCAGCTTCCAGGTAAGCATCTGGTCGAGTTCAATATCTGGTTATGCGTATTGTTATCCTCTTACCATATCATCTGGAGCTGTGTATCTACTCGCTCATGCGCTTGTGTCTGACGTTGGCTGTTTGGTTTAACAACCCCCTTTCCTCCCGCTTGCTGCGAGTATGGCCCCTTCTTTACCCACTCCCGTACCTCACGTTTCGACTACACCAGAGCACAGAGCGAGCTGTGGATGTTCACGTCGGCAATGGTTTCTCAACACAATAACAAGGACTTCCACCAGGCACTGGGGAACATGCTATGTGATGATGCCTGGCAGCACTCGTTCCCGAACTTGATGAAGATGTGGCAAGCAGTTGCTGTGCTCCCTCTGAGCACTGTCGAGTGCGAGAGGGGGTTCAGTGAACAGAATTTGATCAAGAAGTGGGGTCGTAATTGCCACTCCGAAGCCTCCCTAGAGCATCTGATGCGTTGTTCACTGCTCCAGTACGATGTGGACTGGTTCGAGGTGTTGTCTATCTTGCGGGGAGAGAAGTTGAGGCGGTCCACCAAGAACTTCTCTGGCACAATCCTGGGCGAAGGACAATTTGCAGAAGCCGTTGTAGAGTCTTCTGTCCCTGGTAGTGGAGATTGAGAAGTAGTGAAGGGTGCAGGAGTGTCTGCAAGGCCTTGTGTTGTTGCTAAACTTTGCTAAATTGTATTTTTCCCGCACATTAGTCAGTGTATCAGTTCTTTTAAGCTGAGAAATTCAGTGTATGGGAAATTTTAGTCTGACACATTCAGTCCTTCAAAATTTCTACCCTGTATTTGTCAGGCTAACCAAACATATACCCTAAGCATCAGGGTTGTCCATACTTGATCAGGGTCGTCGCTAGCAGAAATTTTCTGTCTGTTAGTCCGATATTCAGAGAGATTTTTACCAGCTCATCTGATTTTCCAGAAATGAAGTTTTGAAATTTCTGATTGATAAAAACTGTTTGTTGAATTCATATGATCAGTCAGGAACCTGTTCTGGTTTTGTCTGATACCGAGCTCCAATGTAGAAGGGTGTTTCGTGTGTGAATGGAGTTTGGCCGGTTATCTGGAGCGTTACCACCCTATAACTGTATACAGAAGTAGCCTAGTTAGTTGCGGATTGGCTTCACAATGGTGAGCATGTCAGAAAGAACGAACGAGAATGGATGAACTAGCAAAGACTTGGGTACAAATACTAACCCTAATTGGGTTGTACCCCTTATGGGCTACCCCACTACAGTCTACATAATGTAAGCTATATATAAGTTTGACACACCCCTATAGGCAAAGTGGGGGAGAACAAGTGCCCGCAAGACCAGTCAAGAAAAGCAAAGCAAGCTCAGGGTGGATCACAAAGTCACCACACAGTCCGAGCACAAGAAAAGGGCCACAAGGCCGGTTCACATGCAGAGTTATGTAAAAGAGAACTAACAATACATTGATCATACCCTAGCAAGTGCAAGCATGCAGGTATATATATAGATCACAGTACAAGCAGAGTCAAGCAGTAAGCAAGTGAGGCAAAGTAGGCACAAGGCCTAACACAGTAGAGAAGCGCTGATGATCACCAGGCGGAAGTGCCTTGGTGAATACATCAGCAGTGTTGGCCCTAGTGGCCACGTATGCAAGACGAAGCTGGCCACGCTGCTGCAACTCTCGAGCTAGAAAGTATCACAGAGCGATGTGCTTCGTTCTGTGCTCCAGTCTGTGCTCCTGACACAAGGCAATCATGGCCTTGTTGTCTACGTATAGAACTGGAGGCAAACGAGGCTGCTCTCCCAAGTGAGTCAGCAGGTAGATCTCAGCCATGGCCCCTGCGTAGATCTCAGCCTCACAACTGGAGCTGAGAACCGAAGACGAGCGGGTAGACCGCCAGGAAACAAATCCGGAACCGAGGCTGAAGGTGTAACCCTGTCACGACCGTTGCGTAGCTGAGTCCTCAGCCCAGGAAGCGTCTGCGTGACCAGTGAGGACAACTGGACCCCATCCTCCAAGCACGAGCCCCATGCCCGACGTACTACACAAGTAACGCAGTACCCTCTTCGCAGCATCCCAGTGCACCTTTCGGTGCCTACCGGGAGCCACGTAGCAAGCCAAGAGGCTAAGAGGGTACGCGAGGTCAGGTCGAGTGGACGTCATCAGGTACATGAGGCAACCCACAAGCTCTAGGTACGGACCACTCGGCTCTACGGACTCGTCCGATTTTGGAGCTGAGAGCGAGTGGCTGGTAGACAGAGGAGTGGGCTGTGGCAAGGAGAACTGGAAGCCGAAGCACTGACGGACCTGGT
Organism: Closterium sp. Naga37s-1; assembly: GCA_947471745.1. Classification (NCBI taxonomy): domain Eukaryota; kingdom Viridiplantae; phylum Streptophyta; class Zygnematophyceae; order Desmidiales; family Closteriaceae; genus Closterium; species Closterium sp. Naga37s-1. The sequence continues at coordinate 2,653,083 of CANJKZ010000774.1, read as the reverse complement.
GCACCATGTGTGACTGAGTCAGGGTGATGGTGCGCCGTGCTCTGTCCCGAATGATCTGCAAGCCAAGATTGCTGCGCAGTTCACCCAGGTCAGTGCAGGTGTGTCTCTTCTGCAACTCCGACTTCACAAGGGTCAGTGCCTCAGTGTCAGAAGTGGCAAAGACGAGGTCGTCGACGTACACGAGGACGTAGAACGGCGGCAGCGACGTGTCGGTGCGTAGAAACAGCGACGGGTCAGCAGTAGAAGGAGCAAACCCAAGAGCCGCAAGTGTAGTCCTCAGTGTGTCGTGCCACTCGCGAGGCGCCTGGCGGAGACCGTAGACTGGCCGCCGGAGGCTCCACTGGGTACCTGCAGGAAACGACCCAGTGAAGCCAGCTGGGCGGCGCAGCCAGATCTCCTCGTGTAGGCTGCCCTGCAAGAAAGCTGTACTGAAGTCCAGAGAGTGCAGCTCGTAGTCACGCTGAGCAGCGACGTGCAGGAACACCCGAAGAGTAGTCATCTTCAGGGTGGGGGAAAAGGTCTGAAAGTAGTCGACTCCCTGGCGCTGACTGAAGCCTCGAGCAACGTAACGCGCCTCGAGACCCCGGCGGCCGCTTCACCCTGAAAATCCACATGCCATCGACTATGTTCTCCCCAAGTGGGGGAACCTTGTCGACGTAAGTGCCTGTGGACTTCCAGGATGCCATCTCAGCATCCATGGCTGCCTGCCATTGAGATGAGTAAGGACCCGTAATCGCCACTGCGTAAGAGCGCGGGGTCGGGTTGTCTGGTGCATCCGGGTCTCCCTTAGGGGCAAGTAGCATGGAAGCGAAACGAAGTACAGCAGCTGCAAGACACTCAAAGTCCTCCTGCCTATCCTCAAGGACGTCCGTGCCAAGAGCACACTCACCCCCGATGGACGGAGGACTTGCAGACTCAGACTCAGCAACAAGAGAAGTGGCGTAGTCTAGACGACAGGCAGCAGAAAATTCAAGCAGCTCAGCAACGAGAGCAGACGCAGCAGCAGACTCAAAGGAAGGGTCAGTGACAGCAATGGCGAGGAGACGAGCGACAGTGGGACTGGCAGCACAAGCGCGGTCAAACGCAGGGTCAGGGACCTCAGGAAGAGAGGACTCAAGAGGAGCAGACAGAGGAACACATAGTGGAACAATGGAAGGACGGAGTGCCATAGCGTACGTGCCGGGGACAGGAGGAGGACGCGAACAAGGAACGCGACAAGTAGTGAGAACAGGCGAGAGAGGACGAGACGCATGCGCACGACGCACGGTAAGACCACCGGACTGCTCAGTGTAAGGAGAGGGAGCAGGCAGTGGACACAGGAGGGGAGGAGTAAGGCTAGTAGAAGACGGGACACCAAGAACCTGCTGAAGCAAGGGAACGAAGTACGGTCGCGGCCGCACAGTGCCTCTGGCACCTCCAGCTCCTGGGTCAACAGCTCCAGCTCTAGCAGCTCCAGCGCCTCCTGCGCCAGTGTCTCCAACTCCAGCTCCTCCAGCTCCAGCAGCTCCATGCTCCGTAGGGTCTCCAGCTCCAGGGTCCCCAACACCACCAGTCCCGGCAGCTCCAGTACCCCCGGTACGAGCACCTCCAGGACTGGCAGCCACAACACCTCCAGTACCACCAGCTCCAGCAGGAACACCAGCACCTCCAGCTCTAGTGTCTCTAGTGCCTCCAGCTCCGGTAGCACCAGTCCGCGGGCGTGCGCGCCGAACAAGCCACTCACGCAACTGCTGCGGAGACAGTCTCGGCGAAGCACCAGCAGGACCTCCAGACGAAGCAGCACCCCCAGGCTCAGCACCCCCAGACTCCGCACCCTCTGACTCAGCACCCCCAAGCACAACACCCTCAGGCTCAGCACCCCCAGGCTCAACACCCGTAGGCTCAGCACCCCCAGGCTCCTCACCCCCAAGCTCAGCACCCCCAGACCCAGCACCCTCACACTCTGCACCCCCCGGCTCCGCACCCCCAGACGCAGCACCCCCAGACGCAGCACCTCGAGCAGCACCTGAGCCGACAGCTACCTCGACAAGCGCAGTACCAGGGAGAGGGTCTACCTGAGACACACCTGAGGGAGCAGGACCCTGGGGCGAGAGGGGGTCTACCACCGGGAAAAAGGAAGAGCGGCGGGGGCAGGGGAGGGGCAGAGCGGTAGGGGAAGAGACGGTAAAGGGGAACCGACTCGTCAAACGTGACGTCCTGAGAAGGGAAGACACGGCGCGAGGTAGGGTGGTAAAACTGCCAGCCAGGCGCGTCAGGGACAAAGCCAAGGAAGACGCAGGGGATAGCACGGGCGGAGAGCTTGTCCGCGGACGTATCGCGAACAAAGGCACGAGAACCCCAGACCCGGAACACCGACGCATCGCCAACCTCCCCCGTCCAACGCAGTATGGGCGAGGTCTCCGGCAAGGAGACACGGGGCCAGAGGTTGAGCTGATGCGCAGCGTACCGGACCGCAAACGGCCACAAAAAATGGGGAGCGGCCGCATGGATCATGGAGGTACGAGCGACCTCCATGACTAAGCCAATGCGGCGCTCAGCAATCCCATTTTGCTGAGGGGAGGCCGGAAGCGTGAACGACTAGAGAATGCCCTCCCCACGACAAAAGTCCCGTAAGAGGTCGGAGGAGAACTCACCACCTCTGTCAGAGTGCAGACGCTGGACAGGAAGGTCCTGGCGGAACCGCTCGCGGAGTTGGAGACGGACTGTGCGGATCCAAGGGATCAAGACATCAACGAACTCACCCTTGCTGCGCAAGGGGAAGACCGTGGTGTACCGAGTGTAGTCGTCAAGAACCAGCAGAAAGTAGAGCTCGCGGCCCTGTCCACTGACGCGGGCTGGGCCACACACGTCCATCTGGAGAGTCTGCAGGGGAGCCATCGTCGGGGGAAACGAGGAGGAGTGAGGAGCGGCGCGCTGCCGCCCCTCGACGCAAGGAAGGAAGGGCGGGGCGGGCGAGGGCGGAAGGGGAGGCAGAGACCTGGGTAGACCAGAGACAAGAAGACGGGAGTGCATGCCACGAAGGCGTGGCAGGGAGGGGTGACCCAGGCGGTGGTGCCACAGAAGAGTCTGGTGCGACAAGAGGCGACACGAGGAAGAGGCGGCTACCTTACCTGACGCGGACACCTGAGCAGATGCCGCTATCTGAGGAGGCTCGGTAGCCAGTGTGTACAGAGTGGACCTTGGCCGACGAGCGAACGTGGCCAGGTGACGGCCCGTCCGTGTACACGTGCTGATCGACACACGCTGACCCCCAGGAGCGGTGGTAGTGACGATTGCGGTCTAACAGACAAAGCATACATAGCAGAAAGGATAACATCAAAGTCTAGGTCAAAGATAGCAACTCCAGACCTAAGCTGGTCTGCCCAGCGAGGGCGCTCGACGTTGTCACCAAACTCAGCACGCCAAGCGTCGTCTAGCCGGGAGAAGCAGCGGTGCTAAGTGTGACCAGCACAGTCACCCGCATGTCTGACCAGCATGGTCACTCGTGCGAATGACGTACGGGCAGCTATCACTACCCCCAGACGTCCCACGCTGAAACAACCACTCACGAAGCTGCTGGGGCGACTGTTTCTCGCTCCGACGCTGCTGCTGCTGCCGCTGGCCACCGCCAGTGCCTCGACGCCGAGGTCCACCCCTACCGCCACCAGTCCCACCGCCGCCACTGCCGCCACCCCCACCGCTGCCTCCACCGCCGCCACCAGAGCCCCCACTCCCGCCACCAGTCCCACCGCCACCACCACCTCCACTGCCTCCACCACCTCCACTGCTGCCCCCACCACCACTCCCGCTGCTACCTCCACCACCACCGCTGCCACCTCCTCCACCCCTGCCACCCTTGCCCTTGCTGCTGCGGCGCTTCGCACTAGCAGAAGCAGCCCCGACGTCCTCAGCAATAGGGACGTCTGCAGCAGCAGCAGAGGCGTAGGAGGGGGCAAGGGGGGAGGGGGAGCACCCCTCAAAGAAGGGCGGGCGCGGAGTGCCACGAGCAGCACCTACAGCAACTGCACTAGTCTCAGCTGCAAGGAGATGCTGCTCGAGTAGGTCAACAGTGAGGGAGGTGGGGTCAAGGGAGAGAAAGTGGTCCCTGACAGAGCGAAGAGAGTCAGGGAGGCGAGTGACTATGAAGTAGAGGGTGATGAACATCGGGGGCTGTTTCCTGTCAAGGAACTCAGCAGGGGCGGTAGCGCGGTAGCGAGCGTCGCTAGTGCGCAGGTGGGAAAACAGGTCCTCTACTATGGCAAAAGCTGATAGCTCGGGGATCAGGTAGGGCATTAGCGGACGGCATAGAGCAGCAGTGACAGGCGAGGAGTAACGAGCAACTACAGCGTCGTACAGGGCCTGTGCTGTCCGAAGTGAGCGCATTCGGCTAACGGCAGGTGCTTGCAAATGGCTAAGCGGGCAGCAGCATCGCGAGACTCGTGTGCTCGAGCCCATCTCCCCAAGCCCGTCAGCTCAACCTGATTCGCTCTCAGACTCGTGTGCTCGAGCCCATCTCCCCAAGCCCGTCAGCTCAACCTGATTCGCTCTCAGACTCGTGTGCTCGAGCCCATCTCCCCAAGCCCGTCAGCTCAACCTCATTCGCTCTCAGACTCGTGTGCTCGAGCCCATCTCCCCAAGCCCGTCAGCTCAACCTCATTCGCTCTCAGACTCGTGTGCTCGAGCCCATCTCCCCAAGCCCGTCAGTTCAACCTGATTCGCTCTCAGACTCGTGTGCTCGAGCCCATCTCCCCAAGCCCGTCAGCTCAACCTCATTCGCTCTCAGACTCGTGTGCTCGAGCCCATCTCCCCAAGTCCGACAGCTCAACCTCATTCGCTCTCAGACTCTTGTGCTTGAGCCCATCTCCCCAAGCCCGTTAGCTTAACCTGATTCGCTCTCAGACTCGTGCGCTCGAGCCCATCTCCCCAAGCCCGTCAGCTCAACCTCATTCGCTCTCAGACTCGTGTGCTCGAGCCCATCTCCCCAAGCCCGTCAGCTCAACCTGATTCGCTCTCAGACTCGTGTGCTCGAGCCCATCTCCCCAAGCTCGTCAGCTCAACCTCATTCGCTCTCAGACTCGTGTGCTCGAGCCCATCTCCCCAAGCCCGTCAGCTCAACCTCATTCGCTCTCAGACTCGTGTGCTCGAGCCCATCTCCCCAAGCCCGTCAGCTCAACCTCATTCGCTCTCAGACTCGTGTGCTCGAGCCCATCTCACCAAGCCCGTCAGCTCAACCTCATTCGCTCTCAGACTCGTGTGCTCGAGCCCATCTCCCCAAGCCCGTCAGCTCAACCTCATTCGCTCTCAGACTCGTGTGCTCGAGCCCATCTCCCCAAGCCCGTCAGCTCAACCTCATTCGCTCTCAGACTCGTGTGCTCGAGCCCATCTCCCCAAGCCCGTCAGCTCAACCTCATTCGCTCTCAGACTCGTGTGCTCGAGCCCATCTCCCCAAGCCCGTCAGCTCAACCTCATTCGCTCTCAGACTCGTGTGCTCGAGCCCATCTCCCCAAGCCCGTCAGCTCAACCTCATTCGCTCTCAGACTCGTGTGCTCGAGCCCATCTCCCCAAGCCCGTCAGCTCAACCTCATTCGCTCTCAGACTCGTGTGCTCGAGCCCATCTCCCCAAGCCCGTCAGCTCAACCTCATTCGCTCTCAGACTCGTGTGCTCGAGCCCATCTCCCCAAGCCCGTCAGCTCAACCTCATTCGCTCTCAGACTCGTGTGCTCGAGCCCATCTCCCCAAGCCCGTCAGTTCAACCTCATTCGCTCTCAGACTCGTGTGCTCGAGCCCATCTCCCCAAGCCCGTCAGCTCAACCTCATTCGCTCTCAGACTCGTGTGCTCGAGCCCATCTCCCCAAGCCCGTCAGCTCAACCTCATTCGCTCTCAGACTCGTGTGCTCGAGCCCATCTCCCCAAGCCCGTCAGCTCAACCTCATTCGCTCTCAGACTCGTGTGCTCGAGCCCATCTCCCCAAGCCCGTCAGCTCAACCTCATTCGCTCTCAGACTCGTGTGCTCGAGCCCATCTCCCCAAGCCCGTCAGCTCAACCTCATTCGCTCTCAGACTCGTTTGCTCGAGCCCATCTCCCCAAGCCCGTCAGCTCAACCTCATTCGCTCTCAGACTCGTGTGCTCGAGCCCATCTCCCCAAGCCCGTCAGCTCAACCTCATTCGCTCTCAGACTCGTGTGCTCGAGCCCATCTCCCTAAGCCCGTCAGCTCAACCTGATTCGCTCTCAGACTCGTGTGCTCGAGCCCATCTCCCCAAGCCCGTCAGCTCAACCTCATTCGCTCTCAGACTTGTGTGCTCGAGCCCATCTCCCCAAGCCCGTCAGCTCAAACTCATTCGCTCTCAGACTCGTGTTCTCAGCTCTACTCCTGTCACTGACTACTACCGCACGTACCGACCTATTCTCTCTCGTGTCCTGGCCTCTCTATTTACGGACCCTCGTGCCTTTCCGTCCTCTGTCTCCGCCCTTTCTGCCGCCGTCACTGAGTTCGCCACTACTTGCCGCCTTGACTACGCCACTTTTCTCGTGGCTGCTCCTCCTACCTGTGCTCTGGCTGTCGGTGGTGAGTCTGCCCTTGGCTGTGACGCCCTAGAGGACAGGCAGTTTGAGCTGGAGTTCCTGGCAGCCGCTTCCCCTCATCTCCGTGCCATGTTGCTTGCCCCTGAGGGAAACCCCAAGGCCCTTGACATACCTACTCCTCGCACTGACGCTGTGGCAATGTCAGGGCCTTGGGCCTCTCAGTGGAGAGCTGCCATGGACTTAGAGATGGCCTCCTTCAGATCCACAAGCACCTACGTTGACGAGGTTCCCCCCCCTAGGGCGAACGTAGTCGATGGCATGTGGATCTTCAAGGTGAAGCGGCCACCAGGGTGTCCTCCAGTCTTCAAGGCACGCTATGTGGCAGTCAGCGCGAGGGAGTTAACTTCTTTCAGACCTTCGCGCCTACCCCGAAGATGACCAGTCTTCGGGTGTTACTGCACGTAGCAGTACAGAGAGACTACGAGCTACATTCTCTCGATTTCTCCATTTCCTTCCTTCAGAGTAGCCTACACGAGGAGGTCTGGTTGCGTCGTCCCTCTGCCTTCACTAGCACTTTCCCTCCTGGGACCCAGTAGAGGCTGAGGTGACCGGTCTACGGTCTCCATCAGGCTCCTCATGAGTGGCTCGATACCCTTCATTCTACCCTGTCTGATTTCGGTTTCCAGCCGTCTTCTGCCGACCTGTAGCTGTTTGTTCGTCGTGGCTCCACACCGTTCATTGTAATGGTCTACGTCGACAACCCGGTTTTCGCCACTGCTGACAGGGTTGCTTTGGCTGATGTGAAGCGCGAACTGCAGAAGAGACACACGTGCACTGGCCTTGGTGAGCTGCGCCACTACCTTGGCCTGCAGATCACCAGGGACAGAGCCGCTCGCACCATTACACTCTTGCAGGCACACATGGTGCAGCAGATCCTTCAGCGGTTCGAGCTTCAGCACTCCACAGTACAGCGCACACCTCTTGCTGTTGACCACAGACTCACTGGACCCTTTCTTGACAAGCCGTTTGAGCCTAGTGGTCCTATGCAGAGCTTGTGGGCTGCCTCATGTACCTGATGACTTGTACTCGCCCGGACCTCACCTTCCCTCTCAGCATCCTTGCTCACTTTGTTGCGCCAGGGAGACACCGTCCAGTTCACTAGACAGCTGCTGTGAGGGTGGTGAAGTACCTAGCGATGACATCAGGCGTGGGGCTGGTTCTTGGAGGGAGACAGTCTGTCGTACTTACTGGACATTGTGACTCTTCTTACGCTCATGACGCCGAGACTCACGGGTCTACTCAGGGGTACTGCTTCAGCCTGGGCTCTGGAGCTATTTCTTAGAGGTCCACGCATTCCTCCTCGGTCTTGACCTCTACCGCTGAGGCTGAGATCTACGCTGGAGCCATGGCTGCAAAGGAGCTGCGTTGGTTGACTTTCTTGCTCACCGACCTTGGTGAGCGACCGAGCTCTGCACCGACCTTGTTCACTGACAACAAGGCATCGATTATCCTATGTCGAGAGCCGCGAATGGAGAGCAGAGTGAAGCACATCAATGTCAGGTACTTTCTTCTGCGAGAGTTGCAGAGGCGTGGACAGGCTCACTTCGACTTTGTGGAGTCCGAGGCCAACACTGCAGACATCTTCACCAAGGCCCACCTGCCTTGTGACCACCGGATGTGTTGTGTGCAGTTAGGTCTCGTTGACACAGGTTCTTGTCAGAATCCCAACCACTAGACCATTGGGATAAAAGGGCTTGTTAAGTAGCGGGTCAGTGCGCCCATAACCCCCCAGGGACAACGAGCCTGTAACCCTTCCCTAGGATCAATCGGGGATCACCAGTGGACCTCCGACACCCCCCCGCACTGGGATGCCCGAAGTGCACACACTGGGATTCGAACCCGAAACCTTCGCTCTGATACCATGTCAGAATCCCAACCACTAGACCATTGGGATAAAAGGGCTTGTTAAGTAGCGGGTCAGTGCGCCCATAACCCCCCAGGACAACGAGCCTGTAACCCTTCCCTAGGATCAATCGGAGATCCCCAGTGGACCTCCGACACCCCTCCGCACTGGGATGCCCGAAGTGCACACACTGGGATTCGAACCCGAAACCTTCGCTCTGATAACATGTCAGAATCCCAACCACTAGACCATTGGGATAGAAGGGCTTGTTAAGTAGCGGGTCAGTGCGCCCATAACCCCCCAGGCCAACATGCCTGTAACCCTTCCCTAGGATCAATCGGGGATCACCAGTGGACCTCTGACACCCCCCCGCACTAGGATGCCCGAAGTGCACACACTGGGATTCGAACCCGAAACCTTCGCTCTGATACCATGTCAGAATCCCAACCACTAGACCATTGGGATAAAAGGGCTTGTTAAGTAGCGGGTCAGTGCGCCCATAACCCCCCAGGACAACGAGCCTGTAACCCTTCCCTAGGATCAATCGGGGATCACCAGTGGACCTCCGACACCCCCCCGCACTGGGATGCCCGAAGTGCACACACTGGGATTCGAACCCGAAACCTTCTCTCTGATAACATGTCAGAATCCCAACCACTAGACCATTGGGATAGAAGGGCTTGTTAAGTAGCGGGTCAGTGCGCCCATAACCCCCCAGACCAACGAGCCTGTAACCCTTCCCTAGGATCAATCGGGGATCACCAGTGGACCTCCGACAGTTCTCGCCTTGCGTAGTCTTGATTTCTCTGCTTTCTTTGTTTGTACGCTTTATATATACCTCTGTGAACTATTGAATTGGCCTTGTGGCACTTTTGCTTGTGGTCAGAGTGTGTGGTGACATTGTGATCCACCCTGAGCTTTGTTGCTTTGTGACTGGTCTTGTGACCGTACGTTGTTGGTTTTGCTTGACACCCCTCACTTAGGCTATGGGGGTGTGTCAGATGTTATGGTCTTAGTGATGTGTGTCATATGGGGTACAACACTTAGGGTTAGGTTTATGTACCCCAACCAACCTTAGTGACATCATTCAGTTCTTGACACATCTCTCCAAGCCCGTCAGCTCAACCTGATTCGCTCTCAGACAATTTTTGGGACAGGTTTGGGACATTAACATTTTGGTGATGATGAAACTTACATTAGCTTCCCCTTTTCCCCCTTTCCATTACCACATATTGCCCCTTCATCCCTGTTGATGTTACCTAAACCAACTCACCATTCCTATCTGAAACTGCACACACCTCATGCGCCTCCATCCTCCTCTTCTTCACTGCCTCCGTTGCCACTCTCCCTCCCCTTCCCTTCTCTCTGTCGCGCCCCATCCCCAACCTATCAGGGTTTTTCTCAAATCAAACACAGGCCCTGTTCGTTAGTCATCGAGAGTCACTGCTCCATTTCCCCCTCGTTTTTCTCTCCTGTACCCTTACCTCCTTGCCACCTTCTCTGCCCTGCCCCAGCCCCACCCGCCAGGATCTTTTCACCAACCTCTCAAGTCAAATCCAACCCGTATTACGGTGGTGCGGACCCTCCTGCACACTGGTAAGATTCAACCCGTTTATCCGCCGCTAAACCGTGTTACGGAAGTGAGGATTCTTACTCTTGCCTTATTCTGTTCTCCATGTCATGGAAGCTCTAGCCGACAAAGATGCGGCGGAGGCCGTCCCCGAGCTTTTCATGGTTGATGCTGTCATTCGAGGCTTCGCAAATCTCATCGGGCGTTCCAACGTGAAGTATGACAAGTTCCACAACATTCAACAGGTCTTCTGTAAGACTAACCTGGAGGCTCAAGGTATTCATGAAGTTCGTTGGCTGTCACGTGGTGAGGCCATTCAACGCCTTCTCGAAATTCCACCTGCGGTAATCGTGGTGCTGAAAGAGTACAAGTCTGCCTTGTACAAGATTGCAACCTCGTTCAAATTCCATCGGCTGCTTCGTCACCTGGCTGATGTACTGTGGGAGTTGAATCATCTCAACCAACGGTTCCAGCAACGGCAGGTAAGCATAGATGATTCTTGTATTCCTTCGTGTAGCGGTTTTAAGTCTTGCTAACCATTTGATTTGTATTTCCTCTTCAGATTGATGTGACACTAGTGGCGCACATCGTATAGCAGACACGGCTGTGTTTGAAGAACCGCTACTTCAATGGTTCCCCCGAGCATCACTTTGGCAGCGGGGAGAAGATGACGCCGAACGACTTCATTACGCGTCATCAGAAGATGGACAAGCAGGAGGTCAAAGCTGAGGGCGTGGACAGTGATGGGGAACCAGTGTCCTTCAGCTACACACTTCACGAGAGGCCAATCGAAGGGTAATAGACGGGCGGAGACGTTACGGCGTGCTTCGAATTTTCGTTGAAGTTCGTGCGTGCAGTCGACAATGAGCTTGAGTGGTGCATGAGGGACCTGGAGCATCTGGAGGGGACGAAGCAGTTCCGCTGTGCCTCATACGTAGCAGACGATGCTAAATGGGCGGAGAATTTCAAGAAGTGGCTCGCTAAACTGCACAAGATGTACAAGAACCAGCTTCCAGGTAAGCATCTGGTCGAGTTCAATATCTGGTTATGCGTATTGTTATCCTCTTACCATATCATCTGGAGCTGTGTATCTACTCGCTCATGCGCTTGTGTCTGACGTTGGCTGTTTGGTTTAACAACCCCCTTTCCTCCCGCTTGCTGCGAGTATAGCCCCTTCTTTACCCACTCCCGTACCTCACGTTTCGACTACACCAGAGCACAGAGCGAGCTGTGGATGTTCACGTCGGCAATGGTTTCTCAACACAATAACAAGGACTTCCACCAGGCACTGGGGAACATGCTATGTGATGATGCCTGGCAGCACTCGTTCCCGAACTTGATGAAGATGTGGCAAGCAGTTGCTGTGCTCCCTCTGAGCACTGTCGAGTGCGAGAGGGGGTTCAGTGAACAGAATTTGATCAAGAAGCAGGGTCGTAATTGCCACTCCGAAGCCTCCCTAGAGCATCTGATGCGTTGTTCACTGCTCCAGTACGAGGTGGACTGGTTCGAGGTGGTGTCTATCTTGCGGGGAGAGAAGTTGAGGCGGTCCACCAAGAACTTCTCTGGCACAATCCTGGGCGAAGGACAATTTGCAGAAGCCGTTGTAGAGTCTTCTGTCCCTGGTAGTGGAGATTGAGAAGTAGTGAAGGGTGCAGGAGTGTCTGCAAGGCCTTGTGTTGTTGCTAAACTTTGCTAAATTGTATTTTTCCCGCACATTAGTCAGTGTATCAGTTCTTTTAAGCTGAGAAATTCAGTGTATGGGAAATTTTAGTCTGACACATTCAGTCCTTCAAAATTTCTACCCTGTATTTGTCAGGCTAACCAAACATATATCCTAAGCATCAGGGTTGTCCATACTTGATCAGGGTCATCGCTAGCAGAAATTTTCTGTCTGTTAGTCCGATATTCAGACAGATTTTTACCAGCTCATCTGATTTTCCAGAAATGAATTTTTGAAATTTCTGATTGATAAAAAATGTTTGTTGAATTCATATGATCAATCAGGAACCTGTTCTGGTTTTGTCTGATACCGAGCTCCAATGTAGAAGGGTGTTTCGTGTGTGAATGGAGTTTGGCCGGTTATCTGGAGCGTTACCACCCTATAACTGTATACAGAAGTAGCCTAGTTAGTTGCGGATTGGCTTCACAATGGTGAGCATGTCAGAAAGAACGAACGAGAATGAATGAACTAGCAAAGACTTGGGTACAAATACTAACCCTAATTGGGTTGTACCCCTTATGGGCTACCCCACTACAGCCTACATAATGTAAGCTATATATAAGTTTGACACACCCCTATAGGCAAAGTGGGGGAGAACAAGTGCCCGCAAGACCAGTCAAGAAAAGCAAAGCAAGCTCAGGGTGGATCACAAAGTCACCACACAGTCCGAGCACAAGAAAAGGGCCACAAGGCCAGTTCACATGCAGAGTTATATGAAAGAAAACTAACAATACATTGATCATACCCTAGCAAGTGCAAGCATGCAGGTATATATATAGATCACAGTACAAGCAGAGTCAAGCAGTAAGCAAGTGAGGCAAAGTAGGCACAAGGCCTAACACAGTAGAGAAGCGCTGATGATCACCAGGCGGAAGTGCCTTGGTGAATACATCAGCAGTGTTGGCCCTAGTGGCCACGTATGCAAGACGAAGCTGGCCACGCTGCTGCAACTCTCGAGCTAGAAAGTATCACAGAGCGATGTGCTTCGTTCTGTGCTCCAGTCTGTGCTCCTGACACAAGGCAATCACGGCCTTGTTGTCTACGTATAGAACTGGAGGCAAACAAGGCTGCTCTCCCAAGTGAGTCAGCAGGTAGATCTCAGCCATGGCCCCTGCGTAGATCTCAGCCTCACAACTGGAGCTGAGAACTGAAGACGAGCGGGTAGACCGCCAGGAAACAAATCCGGAACCGAGGCTGAAGGTGTAACCCTGTCACGACCGTTGCGTAGCTGAGTCCTCAGCCCAGGAAGCGTCTGCGTGACCAGTGAGGACAACTGGACCCCATCCTCCAAGCACGAGCCCCATGCCCGACGTACTACACAAGTAACGCAGTACCCTCTTCGCAGCATCCCAGTGCACCTTTCGGTGCCTACCGGGAGCCACGTAGCAAGCCAAGAGGCTAAGAGGGTACGCGAGGTCAGGTCGAGTGCACGTCATCAGGTACATGAGGCAACCCACAAGCTCTAGGTACGGACCACTCGGCTCTACGGACTCGTCCGATTTTGGAGCTGAGAGCGAGTGGCTGGTAGACGGAGGAGTGGGCTGTGTCAAGGAGAACTGGAAGCCGAAGCGCTGACGGACCTGGTGCACCATGTGTGACTGAGTCAGGGTGATGGTGCGCCGTGCTCTGTCCCGAATGATCTGCAAGCCAAGATTGCTGCGCAGTTCACCAGGTGTGACTTTACAAGGGTCAGTGCCTCTGTGTCAGCAGTGGCAAAGACGAGGTCGTCGACGTACACGAGGACGTAGAACGGCGGCAGCGACGTGTCGGTGCGTAGAAACAGCGACGGGTCAGCAGTAGAAGGAGCAAACCCAAGAGCCGCAAGTGTAGTCCTCAGTGTGTCGTGCCACTCGCGAGGCGCTTGGCGGAGACCGTAGACTGGCCGCCGGAGGCTCCACTGGGTACCTGCAGGAAACGACCCAGTGAAGCCAGCTGGGCGGCGCAGCCAGATCTCCTCGTGTAGGCTGCCCTGCAAGAAAGCTGTACTGAAGTCCAGAGAGTGCAGCTCGTAGTCACGCTGAGCAGCGACGTGCAGCAACACCCGAAGAGTAGTCATCTTCAGGGTGGGGGAAAAGGTCTGAAAGTAGTCGACTCCCTGGCACTGACTGAAGCCTCGAGCAACGTAACGCGCCTCGAGACCCCGGCGGCCGCTTCACCCTGAAAATCCACATGCCATCGACTATGTTCTCCCCAAGTGGGGGAACCTTGTCGACGTAAGTGCCTGTGGACTTCCAGGATGCCATCTCAGCATCCATGGCTGCCTGCCATTGAGATGAGTAAGGACCCGTAATCGCCACTGCGTAAGAGCGCGGGGTCGGGTTGTCTGGTGCATCCGGGTCTCCCTTAGGGGCAAGTAGCATGGAAGCGAAACGAAGTACAGCAGCTGCAAGACACTCAAAGTCCTCCTGCCTATCCTCAAGGACGTCCGTGCCAAGAGCACACTCACCCCCGATGGACGGAGGACTTGCAGACTCAGACTCAGCAACAAGAGAAGTGGCGTAGTCTAGACGACAGGCAGCAGAAAATTCAAGCAGCTCAGCAACGAGAGCAGACGCAGCAGCAGACTCAAAGGAAGGGTCAGTGACATCAATGGCAAGGAGACGAGCGACAGTGGGACTGGCAGCACAAGCGCGGTCAGACGCAGGGTCAGGGACCTCAGGAAGAGAGGACTCAAGAGGAGCAGACAGAGGAACACATAGTGGAACAATGGAAGGACGGAGTGCCATAGCGTACGTGCCGGGGACAGGAGGAGGACGCGAACAAGGAATGCGACAAGTAGTGAGAACAGGCGAGAGAGGACGAGACGCATGCTCACGATGCACTGTAAGACCACCGGACTGCTCAGTGTAAGGAGAGGGAGCAGGCAGTGGACACAGGAGGGGAGGAGTAAGGCTAGTAGAAGACAGGACACCAAGAACCTGCTGAAGCAAGGGAACAAAGTACGGTCGCGGCCGCACAGTGCCTCTGGCACCTCCAGCTCCTGGGTCAACAGCTCCAGCTCTAGCAGCTCCAGCGCCTCCCGCGCCAGTGTCTCCAACTCCAGCTCCTCCAGCTCCAGCAGCTCCATGCTCCGTAGGGTCTCCAGCTCTAGGGTCCCCAACACCACCAGTCCCGGCAGCTCCAGTACCCCCGGTACGAGCACCTCCAGGACTGGCAGCCACAACACCTCCAGTACCACCAGCTCCAGCAGGAACACCAGCACCTCCAGCTCTAGTGTCTCCAGCGCCTCCAGCTCCGGTAGCTCCAGTCCGCAGGCGTGCGCGCCAAACAAGCCACTCACGCAACTGCTGCGGAGACAGTCTCGGCGAAGCACCAGCAGGACCTCCAGACGAAGCAGCACCCCCAGGCTCAGCACCCCCAGACTCCGCACCCTTCGACTCAGCACCCCCAAGCACAACACCCTCAGGCTCAGCACCCCTAGGCTCAACACCCGTAGGCTCAGCACCCCCAGGCTCCTCACCCCCAAGCTCAGCACCCCCAGACCCAGCACCCTCACACTCTGCACCCCCCGGCTCCGCACCCCCAGACGCAGCACCCCCAGACGCAGCACCTCGAGCAGCACCTGAGCCGACAGCTACCTCGACAAGCGCAGTACCAGGGAGAGGGTCTACCCGAGACACACCTGAGGGAGCAGGACCCTGGGGCGGGAGGGGGTCTACCACCGGGAGAAAGGAAGAGCGGCGGGGGCAGGGGAGGGGCAGAGCGGTAGGGGAAGAGACGGTAAAGGGGAACCGACTCGTCAAACGTGACGTCCTGAGAAGGGAAGACACGGCGCGAGGTAGGGTGGTAAAACTGCCAGCCAGGCGCGTCAGGGACAAAGCCAAGGAAGACGCAGGGGATAGCACGGGCGGAGAGCTTGTCCGCGGACGTATCGCGAACAAAGGCACGAGAACCCCCGACCCGGAACACCGACGCATCGCCAACCTCCCCCGTCCAACGCAGTATGGGCGAGGTCTCCGGCAAGGAGACACGGGGCCAGAGGTTGAGCTGATGCGCAGCGTACCGGACTGCAAACGGCCACAAAAAATGGGGAGCGGCCGCATGGATCATGGAGGTACGAGCGACCTCCATGACTAAGCCAATGCGGCGCTCAGCAATCCCATTTTGCTGAGGGGAGGCCGGAAGCGTGAACGACTAGAGAATGCCCTCCCCACGACAAAAGTCCCGTAAGAGGTCGGAGGAGAACTCACCACCTCTGTCAGAGTGCAGACGCTGGACAGGAAGGTCCTGGCGGAACCGCTCGCGAAGTTGGAGACCGACTGTGCGGATCCAAGGGATCAAGACATCAACGAACTCACCCTTGCTGCGCAAGGGGAAGACCGTGGTGTACCGAGTGTAGTCGTCAAGAACCAGCAGAAAGTAGAGCTCGCGGCCCTGTCCACTGACGCGGGCTGGGCCACACACGCCCATCTGGAGAGTCTGCAGGGGAGCCATCGTCGGGGGAAACGAGGCCGCCGCCAGTGCCTCGACGCCGAGGTCCACTCCTACCGCCACCAGTCCCACCGCCGCCACTGCCGCCACCCCCACCGCTGCCTCCACCGCCGCCACCAGAGCCCCCACTCCCGCCACCAGTCCCACCGCCGCCACCACCTCCACTGCCTCCACCACCTCCACTGCTGCCCCCACCACCACTCCCGCTGCTACCTCCACCACCACCGCTGCCACCTCCTCCACCCCTGCCACCCTTGCCCTTGCTGCTGCGGCGCTTCGCACTAGCAGAAGCAGCCCCGACGTCCTCAGCAATAGGGACGTCTGCAGCAGAAGCAGAGGCATAGGAGGGGGCAAGGGGGGAGGGGGAGCACCCCTCAAAGAAGGGCGGGCGCGGAGTGCCACGAGCAGCACCTACAGCAACTGCACTAGTCTCAGCTGCAAGGAGATGCTGCTCGAGTAGGTCAACAGTGAGGGAGGTGGGGTCAAGGGAGAGAAAGTGGTCCCTGACAGAGCGAAGAGAGTCAGGGAGACGAGTGACTATGAAGTAGAGGGTGATGAACATCGGGGGCTGGTTCCTGTCAAGGAACTCAGCAGGGGCGGTAGCGCGGTAGCGAGCGTCGCTAGTGCGCAGGTGGGAAAACAGGTCCTCTAATATGGCAAAAGCTGATAGCTCGGGGAACAGGTAGGGCATTAGCAGTCGGCCTAGAGCAGCAGTGGCAGGCGAGGAGTAACGAGCAACTACAGCGTCGTACAGGGCCTGTGCTGTCCGAAGTGAGCGCATTCGGCTAACGGCAGGTGCTTGCAAATGGCTAAGCGGGCAGCAGCATCGCGAGACTCGTGTGCTCGAGCCCATCTCCCCAAGCCCGTCAGCTCAACCTGATTCGCTCTCAGACTCGTGTGCTCGAGCCCATCTCCCCAAGCCCGTCAGCTCAACCTGATTCGCTCTCACACTCGTGTGCTCGAGCCCATCTCCCCAAGCCCGTCAGCTCAACCTGATTCGCTCTCAGACTCGTGTGCTCGAGCCCATCTCCCCAAGCCCGTCAGCTCAACCTCATTCGCTCTCAGACTCGTGTGCTCGAGCCCATCTCCCCAAGCCCGTCAGTTCAACCTGATTCGCTCTCAGACTCGTGTGCTCGAGCCCATCTCCCCAAGCCCGTCAGCTCAACCTCATTCGCTCTCAGACTTGTGTGCTCGAGCCCATCTCCCCAAGCCCGTCAGCTCAACCTCATTCGCTCTCAGACTCGTGTGCTCAAGCCCATCTCCCCAAGCCCGTCAGCTCAACCTGATTCGCTCTCAGACTCGTGCGCTCGAACCCATCTCCCCAAGCCCGTCAGCTCAACCTCATTCGCTCTCAGACTCGTGTGCTCGAGCCCATCTCCCCAAGCCCATCAGCTCAACCTGATTCGCTCTCAGACTCGTGTGCTCGAGTCCATCTCCACAAGCTCGTCACCTCAACCTCATTCGCTCTCAGACTCGTGTGCTCGAGCCCATCTCCCCAAGCCCGTCAGCTCAACCTCATTCGCTCTCAGACTCGTGTGCTCGAGCCCATCTCCCCAAGCCCGTCAGCTCAACCTCATTCGCTCTCAGACTCGTGTGCTCGAGCCCATCTCACCAAGCCCGTCAGCTCAACCTCATTCGCTCCCAGACTCGTGTGCTCGAGCTCATCTCCCCAAGCCCGTTAGCTCAACCTCATTTGCTCTCAGACTCGTGTGCTCGAGCCCATCTCCCCAAGCCCGTCAGCTCAACCTCATTCGCTCTCAGACTCGTGTGCTCGAGCCCATCTCCCCAAGCCCGTCAGCTCAACCTCATTCGCTCTCAGACTCGTGTGCTCAAGCCCATCTCCCAAAGCCCGTCACCTCAACCTCATTTGCTGTCAGACTCGTGTGCTCGAGCCCATCTCCCCAAGCCCGTCACCTCAACCTCATTCGCTCTCAGACTCGTGTGCTTGAGCCCATCTCCCCAAGCCCATCAGCTCAACCTGATTCGCTCTCAGACTTGTGTGCTCGAGCCCATCTCCCCAAGCCCGTCAGCTCAACCTCATTCGCTCTCAGACTCGTGTGCTCGAGCCCATCTCCCCAAGCCCGTCAGCTCAACCTCATTCGCTCTCAGACTCGTGTGCTCGAGCCCATCTCCCCAAGCCCGTCAGCTCAACCTCATTCGCTCTCAGACTCGTGTGCTCGAGCCCATCTCCCCAAGCCTGTCAGCTCATTCTGATTTGTTCTCACACTCGTGTGCTCGAGCCCATCTCCCCAAGCCCGTCAGCTCAACCTCATTCGCTCTCAGACTCGTGTGCTCGAGCCCATCTCCCCAAGTCCGTCAGCTCAACCTCATTCGCTCTCAGACTCGTGTGCTTAAGCCCATCTCCCCAAGCCCATCAGCTCAACCTGATTCGCTCTCAGACTCGTGCGCTCGAACCCATCTCCCCAAGCCCGTCAGCTCAACCTCATTCGCTCTCAGACTCGTGTGCTCGAGCCCATCTCCCCAAGCCCGTCAGCTCAACCTCATTCGCTCTCAGACTCGTGTGCTCGAGTCCATCTCCCCAAGCTCGTCACCTCAACCTCATTCGCTCTCAGACTCGTGTGCTCGAGCCCATCTCCCCAAGCCCGTCAGCTCAACCTCATTCGCTCTCACACTCGTGTGCTCGAGCCCATCTCCCCAAGCCCGTCAGCTCAACCTGATTCGCTCTCAGACTCGTGTGCTCGAGTCCATCTCCCCAAGCTCGTCAGCTCAACCTCATTCGCTCTCAGACTCGTGTGCTCGAGCCCATCTCCCCAAGCCCGTCAGCTCAACCTCATTCGCTCTCAGACTCGTATGCTCGAGCCCATCTTCCCAAGCTCGTCAGCTCAACCTCATTCGCTCTCAGACTCGTGTGCTCGAGCCCATCTCACCAAGCCCGTCAGCTCAACCTCATTCGCTCTCAGACTCGTGTGCTCGAGCTCATCTCCCCAAGCCCGTTAGCTCAACCTCATTTGCTCTCAGACTCGTGTGCTCGAGCCCATCTCCCCAAGCCCGCCAGCTCAACCTCGTTCGCTCTCAGACTCGTGTGCTCGAGCCCATCTCCCCAAGCCCATCAGCTCAACCTCATTCGCTCTCAGACTCGTGTGCTCGAGCCCATCTCCCCAAGCCCGTCAGCTCAACCTCATTCGCTCTCAGACTCGTGTGCTCGAGCCCATCTCCCCAAGCCCGTCACCTCAACCTCATTCGCTCTCAGACTCGTGTGCTCGAGCCCATCTCCCCAAGCCCGTCACCTCAACCTCATTCGCTCTCAGACTCGTGTGCTCGAGCCCATCTCCCCAAGCCCGTCACCTCAACCTCATTCGCTCTCAGACTCGTGTGCTCGAGCCCATCTCCCCAAGCCCGTCACCTCAACCTGATTCGCTCTCAGACTCGTGTGCTCGAGCCCATCTCCCCAAGCCCGTCAGCTCAACCTCATTCGCTCTCAGACTCGTGTGCTCGAGCCCATCTCCCCAAGCCCGTCAGCACAACCTCATTCGCTATCAGACTCGTGTGCTCGAGCCCATCTCCCCAAGCCCGTCAGCTCAACCTCATTCGCTCTCAGACTCGTGTGCTCGAGCCCATCTCCCCAAGCTCGTCAGCTCAACCTCATTCGCTCTCAGACTCGTGTGCTCGAGCCCATCTCCCCAAGCTCGTCACCTCAACCTCATTTGCTGTCAGACTCGTGTGCTCGAGCCCATCTCCCAAAGCCCGTCACCTCAACCTCATTCGCTCTCAGACTCGTGTGCTCGAGCCCATCTCCCCAAGCCTGTCAGCTCAACCTTATTCGCTCTCAGACTCGTGTGCTCGAGCCCATCTCCCCAAGCCCGTCAGCTCAACCTGATTCGCTCTCAGACTCGTGTGCTCGAGCCCATCTCCCCAAGCTCGTCAGCTCAACCTCATTCGCTCTCAGACTCGTGTGCTCGAGCCCATCTCCCCAAGCCCGTCAGCTCAACCTCATTCGCTCTCAGACTCGTGTGCTCGAGCCCATCTCCCCAAGCTCGTCAGCTCAACCTCATTCGCTCTCAGACTCGTTTGCTCGAGCCCATCTCCCCAAGCCCGTCAGCTCAACCTCATTCGCTCTCAGACTCGTGTGCTCGAGCCCATCTCCCCAAGCCCGTCAGCTCAACCTCATTCGCTCTCAGACTCGTGTGCTCGAGCCCATCTCACCAAGCCCGTCAGCTCAACCTCATTCGCTCTCAGACTCGTGTGCTCGAGCTCATCTCCCCAAGCCCGTTAGCTAAACCTCATTTGCTCTCAGACTCGTGTGCTCGAGCCCATCTCCCCAAGCCCGTCAGCTCAACCTCGTTCGCTCTCAGACTCGTGTGCTCGAGCCCATCTCCCCAAGCCCGTCAGCTCAACCTCGTTCGCTCTCAGACTCGTGTGCTCGAGCCCATCTCCCCAAGCCCGTCAGCTCAACCTCATTCGCTCTCAGACTCGTGTGCTCGAGCCCATCTCCCCAAGCCCGTCACCTCAACCTCATTCGCTCTCACACTCGTGTGCTCGAGCCCATCTCCCCAAGCCCGTCACCTCAACCTCATTCGCTCTCAGACTCGTGTGCTCGAGCCCATCTCCCCAAGCCCGTCACCTCAACCTCATTCGCTCTCAGACTCGTGTGCTCGAGCCCATCTCCCCAAGCCCGTCAGCTCCACCTGATTCGCTCTCAGACTCGTGTGCTCGAGCCCATCTCCCCAAGCCCGTCAGCACAACCTGATTCCCTCTCAGACTTGTGTGCTCGAGCCCATCTCCCCAAGCCCGTCAGCTCAACCTCATTCGCTCTCAGACTCGTGTGCTCGAGCCCATCTCCCCAAGCCCGTCAGCTCAACCTCATTCGCTCTCAGACTCGTGTGCTCGAGCCCATCTCCCCAAGCTCGTCAGCTCAACCTCATTTGCTCTCAGACTCATGTGCTCGAGCCCATCTCCCCAAGCCATTCAGCTCAACCTCATTCGCTCTCAGACTCGTGTGCTCGAGCCCATCTCCCCAAGCCCGTCAGCTCAACCTCATTCGCTCTCAGACTCGTGTGCTCGAGCCCATCTCCCCAAGCCCGTCAGCTCAACCTGATTCGCTCTCAGACTCGTGTGCTCGAGCCCATCTCACCAAGCCCGTCAGCTCAACCTCATTCGCTCTCAGACTCGTGTGCTCGAGCTCATCTCCCCAAGCCCGTTCGCTCAACCTCATTCGCTCTCAGACTCGTGTGCTCGAGCCCATCTCCCCAAGCCTGTCAGCTCAACCTCATTCGCACTCAGACTCGTGTGCTCGAGCCCATCTCCCCAAGCCCGTCAGCTCAACCTCATTCGCTCTCAGACTCGTGTGCTCGAGCCCATCTCCCCAAGCCCGTCAGCTCAACCTCATTCGCTCTCAGACTCGTGTGCTCGAGCCCATCTCCCAAAGCCCGTCACCTCAACCTCATTTGCTGTCAGACTCGTGTGCTCGAGCCCATCTCCCCAAGCCCGTCACCTCAACCTCATTCGCTCTCAGACTCGTGTGCTCAAGCCCATCTCCCCAAGCCCGTCAGCTCAACCTCATTCGCTCTCAGACTCGTGTGCTCGAGCCCATCTCTCCAAGCCCGTCAGCTCAACCTCATTCGCTCTCAGACTCGTGTGCTCGAGCCCATCTCCCCAAGCCCGTCAGCTCAACCTCATTCGCTCTCAGACTCGTGTGCTCGAGCCCATCTCCCCAAGCCCGTCAGCACAACCTGATTCGCTCTCAGACTTGTGTGCTCGAGCCCATCTCCCCAAGCCCGTCAGCTCAACCTCATTCGCTCTCAGACTCGTGTGCTCGAGCCTATCTCCCCAAGCCTGTCAGCTTAACCTCATTTGCTCTCAGACTCGTGTGCTCGAGCCCATCTCCCCAAGCCCGTCAGCTCAACCTCATTTGCTCTCAGACTCGTGTGCTCGAGCCCATCTCCCCAAGCCCGTCAGCTCAACCTCATTCGCTCTCAGACTCGTGTTCTCAGCTCTACTCCTGTCACTGACTACTACCGCACGTACCGACCTATTCTCTCTCGTGTCCTGGCCTCTCTATTTACGGACCCTCGTGCCTTTCCGTCCTCTGTCTCCGCCCTTTCTGCCGCCGTCACTGAGTTCGCCACTACTTGCCGCCTTGACTACGCCACTTTTCTCGTGGCTGCTCCTCCTACCTGTGCTCTGGCTGTCGGTGGTGAGTCTGCCCTTGGCTGTGACGCCCTAGAGGACAGGCAGTTTGAGCTGGAGTTCCTGGCAGCCGCTTCCCCTCATCTCCGTGCCATGTCGCTTGCCCCTGAGGGAAACCCCAAGGCCCTTGACATACCTACTCCTCGCACTGACGCTGCGGCAATGTCAGGGCCTTGGGCCTCTCAGTGGAGAGCTGCCATGGACTTAGAGATGGCCTCCTTCAGATCCACAGGCACCTACGTTGACGAGGTTCCCCCCCCTAGGGCGAACGTAGTCGATGGCATGTGGATCTTCAGGGTGAAGCGGCCACCAGGATCTCCTCCAGTCTTCAAGGCACGTTATGTGGCAGTCAGCGCGAGGGAGTTGACTTCTTTCAGACCTTTGCGCCTACCCCGAAGATGACCAGTCTTCGGGTGTTACTGCACGTAGTAGTACAGAGATACTACGAGCTACACTCTCTCGATTTCTCCATTGCCTTCCTTCAGAGTAGCCTACACGAGGAGGTCTGGTTGCGTCGTCCCTCTGCCTTCACTAGCACTTTCCCTCCTGGGACCCAGTAGAGGCTGAGGCGACCGGTCTACGGTCTCCATCAGGCTCCTCGTGAGTGGCACGATACCCTTCGTTCTACCCTGTCTAATTTCGGTTTTCAGCCGTCTTCTGCAGACCTGTAGCTGTTTGTTCGTCGTGGCTCCACACCGTTCACTGTAATGGTCTACGTCGACGACCCGGTTTTCGCCACTCCTGACAGGGTTGCTTTGGCTGATGTGAAGCGCGAACTGCAGAAGAGACACACGTGCACTGACCTTGGTGAGCTGCGCCACTACCTTGGCCTGCAGATCACCAGGGACAGAGCCGCTCGCACCATTACACTCTTGCAGGCACACATGGTGCAGCAGATCCTTCAGCGGTTCGAGCTTCAGCACTCCACAGTACAGCGCACACCTCTTGCTGTTGACCACAGACTCACTGCACCCTTTCCTGACAAGCCGTTTGAGCCTAGTGGTCCTATGCAGAGCTTGTGGGCTGCCTCATGTACCTGATGACTTGTACTCGCCCGGACCTCACCTTCCCTCTCAGCATCCTTGCTCACTTTGTTGCGCCAGGGAGACACCGTCCAGTTCACTAGACAGCTGCTGTGAGGGTGGTGAAGTACCTAGCGATGACATCAGGCGTGGGGCTGGTTCTTGGAGGGAGACAGTCTGTCGTACTTACTGGACATTGTGACTCTTCTTACGCTCATGACGCCGAGACTCACGGGTCTACTCAGGGGTACTGCTTCAGCCTGGGCTCTGGAGCTATTTCTTAGAGGTCCACGCATTCCTCCTCGGTCTTGACCTCTACCGCTGAGGCTGAGATCTACGCTGGAGCCATGGCTGCAAAGGAGCTGCGTTGGTTGACTTTCTTGCTCACCGACCTTGGTGAGCGACCGAGCTCTGCACCGACCTTGTTCACTGACAACAAGGCATCGATTATCCTATGTCGAGAGCCGCGAATGGAGAGCAGAGTGAAGCACATCAATGTCAGGTACTTTCTTCTGCGAGAGTTGCAGAGGCGTGGACAGGCTCACTTCGACTTTGTGGAGTCCGAGGCCAACACTGCAGACATCTTCACCAAGGCCCACCCGCCCTGTGACCACCAGATGTGTTGTGTGCAGTTAGGTCTCGTTGATACAGGTTCTCGCCTTGCGTAGTCTTGATTTCTCTGCTTTCTTTGTTTGTACGCTTTATATATACCTCTGTGAACTATTGAATTGGCCTTGTGGCACTTTTGCTTGTGCTCAGAGTGTGTGGTGACATTGTGATCCACCCAGAGCTTTGTTGCTTTGTGACTGGTCTTGTGACCGTACGTTGTTGGTTTTGCTTGACACCCCTCACTTAGGCTATAGGGGTGTGTCAGATGTTATGGTCTTAGTGATGTGTGTCATATGGGGTACAACACTTAGGGTTAGGTTTATGTACCCCAACCAACCTTAGTGACATCATTCAGTTCTTGACACATCTCTCCAAGCCCGTCAGCTCAACCTGATTCGCTCTCAGACAATTTTTGGGACAGGTTTGGGACATTAACATTTTGGTGATGATGAAACTTACATTAGCTTCCCCTTTTCCCCCTTTCCATTACCACATATTGCCCCTTCATCCCTGTTGATGTTACCTAAACCAACTCATCATTCCTATCTGAAACTGCACACACCTCATGCGCCTCCATCCTCCTCTTCTTCACTGCCTCCGTTGCCACTCTCCCTCCCCTTCCCTTCTCTCTGTCGCGCCCCATCCCCAACCTATCAGGGTTTTTCTCAAATCAAACACAGGCCCTGTTCGTTAGTCATCGAGAGTCACTGCTCCATTTCCCCCTCTTTTTTCTCTCCTGTACCCTTACCTCCTTGCCACCTTCTCTGCCCTGCCCCACCCCCACCCGCCAGGATCTTTTCACCAACCTCCTCCCAACCTCTCAAGTCAAATCCAACCCGTATTACGGTGGTGCGGACCCTCCTGCACACTGGTAAGATTCAACCCGTTTATCCGCCGCTAAACCGTGTTACGGAAGTGAGGATTCTTACTCTTGCCTTATTCTGTTCTCCATGTCATGGAAGCTCTAACCGCCAAAGATGCGGCGGATGCCGTCCCCGAGCTTTTCATGGTTGATGCTGTCATTCGAGGCTTCGCAAATCTCATCGCGCGTTCCAACGTGATGTATGACAAGTTCCACAACATTCAACAGGTCTTCTGTAAGACTAACCAAGAGGCTCAAGGTATTCATGAAGTTCGTTGGCTGTCACGTGGTGAGGCCATTCAACGCCTTCTCGAAATTCTACCTGCGGTAATCGTGGTGCTGAAAGAGTACAAGTCTGCCTTGTACGAGATTGCAACCTCGTTCAAATTCCATCGGCTGCTTCATCACCTGGCTGATGTACTGTGGGAGTTGAATCATCTCAACCAACGGTTCCAGCAACGGCAGGTAAGCATAGATGATTCTTGTATTCCTTCGTGTAGCGGTTTTAAGTCTTGCTAACCATTTGATTTGTATTTCCTCTTCAGATTGATGTGACACTAGTGGCGCACATCGTACAGCAGACACGGCTGTGTTTGAAGAACCGCTACTTCAATGGTTCCCCCGAGCATCACTTCGGCAGCGGGGAGAAGATGACGCCGAACGACTTCATTACGCGTCATCAGAAGATGGACAAGCGGGAGGTCAAAGCTGAGGGCGTGGACAGTGATGGGGAACCAGTGTCCTTCAGCTACGCACTTCACGAGAGGCCAATCGAAGGGTAATAGACGGGCGGAGACGTTACGGCGTGCTTCGAACTTTCATTGAAGTTCGTGCGTGCAGTCGACAATGAGCTTGAGTGGCGCATGAGGGACCTGGAGCATCTGGAGGGGACGAAGCAGTTCCGCTGTGCCTCATACGTAGCAGACGATGCTAAATGGGCGGAGAATTTCAAGAAGTGGCTCGCTAAACTGCACAAGATGTACAAGAACCAGCTTCCAGGTAAGCATCTGGTCGAGTTCAATATCTGGTTATGCGTATTGTTATCCTCTTACCATATCATCTGGAGCTGTGTATCTACTCGCTCATGCGCTTGTGTCTGACGTTGGCTGTTTGGTTTAACAACCCCCTTTCCTCCCGCTTGCTGCGAGTTATAGCCCCTTCTTTACCCACTCCCGTACCTCACGTTTCGACTACACCAGAGCACAGAGCGAGCTGTGGATGTTCACGTCGGCAATGGTTTCTCAACACAATAACAAGGACTTCCACCAGGCACTGGGGAACATGCTATGTGATGATGCCTGGCAGCACTCGTTCCCGAACTTGATGAAGATGTGGCAAGCAGTTGCTGTGCTCCCTCTGAGCACTGTCGAGTGCGAGAGGGGGTTCAGTGAACAGAATTTGATCAAGAAGCGGGGTCGTAATTGCCACTCCGAAGCCTCCCTAGAGCATCTGATGCGTTGTTCACTGCTCCAGTACGAGGTGGACTGGTTCGAGGTGGTGTCTATCTTGCGGGGAGAGAAGTTGAGGCGGTCCACCAAGAACTTCTCTGGCACAATCCTGGGCGAAGGACAATTTGCAGAAGCCGTTGTAGAGTCTTCTGTCCCTGGTAGTGGAGATTGAGAAGTAGTGAAGGGTGCAGGAGTGTCTGCAAGGCCTTGTGTTGTTGCTAAACTTTGCTAAATTGTATTTTTCCCGCACATTAGTCAGTGTATCAGTTCTTTTAAGCTGCGAAATTCAGTGTATGGGAAATTTTAGTCTGACACATTCAGTCCTTCAAAATTTCTACCCTGTATTTGTCAGGCTAACCAAACATATACCCTAAGCATCAGGGTTGTCCATACTTGATCAGGGTCATCGCTAGCAGAAATTTTCTGTCTGTTAGTCCGATATTCAGACAGATTTTTACCAGCTCATCTGATTTTCCAGAAATGGATTTTTGAAATTTCTGATTGATAAAAAATGTTTGTTGAATTCATATGATCAATCAGGAACCTGTTCTGGTTTT
This sequence comes from Closterium sp. Naga37s-1, assembly GCA_947471745.1. NCBI lineage: Eukaryota > Viridiplantae > Streptophyta > Zygnematophyceae > Desmidiales > Closteriaceae > Closterium > Closterium sp. Naga37s-1. Next base: position 2,626,312 of record CANJKZ010000774.1, on the reverse strand, counting down.
GTCTGATACCGAGCTCCAATGTAGAAGGGTGTTTCGTGTGTGAATGGAGTTTGGCCGGTTATCTGGAGCGTTACCACCCTATAACTGTATACAGAAGTACCCTAGTTAGTTGCGGATTGGCTTCACAATGGTGAGCATGTCAGAAAGAACGAACGAGAATGAATGAACTAGCAAAGACTTGGGTACAAATACTAACCCTAATTGGGTTGTACCCCTTATGGGCTACCCCACAACAGCCTACATAATGTAAGCTATATATAAGTTTGACACACCCCTATAGGCAAAGTGGGGGAGAACAAGTGCCCGCAAGACCAGTCAAGAAAAGCAAAGCAAGCTCAGGGTGGATCACAAAGTCACCACACAGTCCGAGCACAAGAAAAGGGCCACAAGGCCAGTTCACATGCAGAGTTATATGAAAGAAAACTAACAATACATTGATCATACCCTAGCAAGTGCAAGCATGCAGGTATATATATAGATCACAGTACAAGCAGAGTCAAGCAGTAAGCAAGTGAGGCAAAGTAGGCACAAGGCCTAACACAGTAGAGAAGCGCTGATGATCACCAGGCGGAAGTGCCTTGGTGAATACATCAGCAGTGTTGGCCCTAGTGGCCACGTATGCAAGACGAAGCTGGCCACGCTGCTGCAACTCTCGAGCTAGAAAGTATCACAGAGCGATGTGCTTCGTTCTGTGCTCCAGTCTGTGCTCCTGACACAAGGCAATCATGGCCTTGTTGTCTACGTATAGAACTGGAGGCAAACGAGGCTGCTCTCCCAAGTGAGTCAGCAGGTAGATCTCAGCCATGGCCCCTGCGTAGATCTCAGCCTCACAACTGGAGCTGAGAACCGAAGACGAGCGGATAGACCGCCAGGAAACAAATCTGGAACCGAGGCTGAAGGTGTAACCCTGTCACGACCGTTGCGTAGCTGAGTCCTCAGCCCAGGAAGCGTCTGCGTGACCAGTGAGGACAACTGGACCCCATCCTCCAAGCACGAGCCCCATGCCCGACGTACTACACAAGTAACGCAGTACCCTCTTCGCAGCATCCCAGTGCACCTTTCGCTGCCTACCGGGAGCCACGTAGCAAGCCAAGAGGCTAAGAGGGTACGCGAGGTCAGGTCGAGTGCACGTCATCAGGTACATGAGGCAACCCACAAGCTCTAGGTACGGACCACTCGGCTCTACGGACTCGTCCGATTTTGGAGCTGAGAGCGAGTGGCTGGTAGACAGAGGAGTGGGCTGTGGCAAGGAGAACTGGAAGCCGAAGCGCTGACGGACCTGGTGCACCATGTGTGACTGAGTCAGGGTGATGGTGCGCCGTGCTCTGTCCCGAATGATCTGCAAGCCAAGATTGCTGCGCAGTTCACCCAGGTCAGTGCAGGTGTGTCTCTTCTGCAACTCCGACTTCACAAGGGTCAGTGCCTCAGTGTCAGAAGTGGCAAAGACGAGGTCGTCGACGTACACGAGGACGTAGAACGGCGGCAGCGACGTGTCGGTGCGTAGAAACAGCGACGGGTCAGCAGTAGAAGGAGCAAACCCAAGAGCCGCAAGTGTAGTCCTCAGTGTGTCGTGCCACTCGCGAGGCGCCTGGCGAAGACCGTAGACTGGCCGCCGGAGGCTCCACTGGGTACCTGCAGGAAACGACCCAGTGAAGCCAGCTGGGCGGCGCAGCCAGATCTCCTCGTGTAGGCTGCCCTGCAAGAAAGCTATACTGAAGTCCAGAGAGTGCAGCTCGTAGTCACGCTGAGCAGCGACGTGCAGCAACACCCGAAGAGTAGTCATCTTCAGGGTGGGGGAAAAGGTCTGAAAGTAGTCGACTCCCTGGCGCTGACTGAAGCCTCGAGCAACGTAACGCGCCTCGAGACCCCGGCGGCCGCTTCACCCTGAAAATCCACATGCCATCGACTATGTTCTCCCCAAGTGGGGGAACCTTGTCGACGTAAGTGCCTGTGGACTTCCAGGATGCCATCTCAGCATCCATGGCTGCCTGCCATTGAGATTAGTAAGGACCCGTAATCGCCACTGCGTAAGAGCGCGGGGTCGGGTTGTCTGGTGCATCCGGGTCTCCCTTAGGGGCAAGTAGCATGGAAGCGAAACGAAGTACAGCAGCTACAAGACACTCAAAGTCCTCCTGCCTATCCTCAAGGACGTCCGTGCCAAGAGCACACTCACCCCCGATGGACAGAGGACTTGCAGACTCAGACTCAGCAACAAGAGCAGTGGCGTAGTCTAGACGACAGGCAGCAGAAAATTCAAGCAGCTCAGCAATGAGAGCAGACGCAGCAGCAGACTCAAAGGAAGGGTCAGTGACAGCAATGGCGAGGAGACGAGCGACAGTGGGACTGGCAGCACAAGCGCGGTCAGACGCAGGGTCAGGGACCTCAGGAAGAGAGGCCTCAAGAGGAGCAGACAGAGGAACACATAGTGGAACAATGGAAGGACGGAGTGCCATAGCGTACGTGCCGGGGACAGGAGGAGGACGCGAACAAGGAACGCGACAAGTAGTGAGAACAGGCGAGAGAGGACGAGACGCATGCTCACGACGCACTGTAAGACCACCGGACTGCTCAGTGTAAGGAGAGGGAGCAGGCAGTGGACACAGGAGGGGAGGAGTAAGGCTAGTAGAAGACGGGACACCAAGAACCTGCTGAAGCAAGGGAACAAAGTACGGTCGCGGCCGCACAGTGCCTCTGGCACCTCCAGCTCCTGGGTCAACAGCTCCAGCTCTAGCAGCTCCAGCGCCTCCCGCGCCAGTGTCTCCAACTCCAGCTCCTCCAGCTCCAGCAGCTCCATGCTCCGTAGGGTCTCCAGCTCCAGGGTCCCCAACACCACCAGTCCCGGCAGCTCCAGTACGAGCACCTCCAGGACTGGCAGCCACAACACCTCCAGTACCACCAGCTCCAGCAGGAACACCAGCACCTCCAGCTCTAGTGTCTCCAGCGCCTCCAGCTCCGGTAGCTCCAGTCCGCAGGCGTGCGCGCCGAACAAGCCACTCACGCAACTGCTGCGGAGACAGTCTCGGCGAAGCACCAGCAGGACCTCCAGACGAAGCAGCACCCCCAGGCTCAGCACCCCCAGACTCCGCACCCTCCGACTCAGCACCCCCAAGCACAACACCCTCAGGCTCAGCACCCCTAGGCTCAACACCCGTAGGCTCAGCACCCCCAGGCTCCTCACCCCCAAGCTCAGCACCCCCAGACCCAGCACCCTCACACTCTGCACCCCCCGGCTCCGCACCCCCAGACGCAGCACCCCCAGACGCAGCACCTCGAGCAGCACCTGAGTCGACAGCTACCTCGACAAGCGCAGTACCAGGGAGAGGGTCTACCTGAGACACACCTGAGGGAGCAGGACTCTGGGGCGGGAGGGGGTCTACCAGAGGGGGACCGGGAGAAAGGAAGAGCGGCGGGGGCAGGGGAGGGGCAGAGCGGTAGGGGAAGAGACGGTAAAGGGGAACCGACTCGTCAAACGTGACGTCCTGAGAAGGGAAGACACGGCGCGAGGTAGGGTGGTAAAACTGCCAGCCAGGCGCGTCAGGGACAAAGCCAAGGAAGACGCAGGGGATAGCACGGGCGGAGAGCTTGTCCGCGGACGTATCGGGAACAAAGGCACGAGAACCCCAGACCCAGAACACCGACGCATCGCCAACCTCCCCCGTCCATCGCAGTATGGGCGAGGTCTCCGGCAAGGAGACACGGGGCCAGAGGTTGAGCTGATGCGCAGCGTACCGGACCGCAAACGGCCACCGAAAATGGGGAGCGGCCGCATGGATCATGGAGGTACGAGCGACCTCCATGACTAAGCCAATGCGGCGCTCAGCAATCCCATTTTGCTGAGGGGAGGCCGGAAGCGTGAACGACTAGAGAATGCCCTCCCCACGACAAAAGTCCCGTAAGAGGTCGGAGGAGAACTCACCACCTCTGTCAGAGTGCAGACGCTGGACAGGAAGGTCCTGGCGGAACCGCTCGCGGAGTTGGAGACGGACTGTGCGGATACAAGGGATCAAGACATCAACGAACTCACCCTTGCTGCGCAAGGGGAAGACCGTGGTGTACCGAGTGTAGTCGTCAAGAACCAGCAGAAAGTAGAGCTTGCGGCCCTGTCCACTGACGCGGGCTGGGCCACACACGTCCATCTGGAGAGTCTGCAGGGGAGCCATCGTCGGGGGAAACGAGGAGGAGTGAGGAGCGGCGCGCTGCCGCCCCTCGACGCAAGGAAGGAAGGGCGGGGCAGGCGAGGGCGGAAGGGGAGGCAGAGACCTGGGTAGACCAGAGACAAGAAGACGGGAGTGCATGCCACGAAGGCGTGGCAGGGAGGGGTGACCCAGGCGGTGGTGCCACAGAAGAGTCTGGTGCGACAAGAGGCGACACGAGGAAGAGGCGGCTACCTTACCTGACGCGGACACCTGAGAAGATGCCGCTATCTGAGGAGGCTGGGTAGCCACTGTGTACAGAGTGGACCTTGGCCGACGAGCGAACGTGGCCAGGTGACGGCCCGTCCATGTACACGTGCTGATCGACACACGCTGACCCCCAGGAGCGGTGGTAGTGACGATTGCGGTCTAACAGACAAAGCATACATAGCAGAAAGGATAACATCAAAGTCTAGGTCAAAGATAGCAACTCCAGACCTAAGCTGATCTGCCCAGCGAGGGCGCTCGACTTTGTCACCAAACTCAGCACGCCAAGCGTCGTCTAGCCGGGAGAAGCAGCGGTGCTAAGTGTGACCAGCACAGTCACCCGCATGTCTGACCAGCACGGTCACCCGTGCGAATGACGTACGGGCAGCTATCACTACCCCCAGACGTCCCACGCTGAAACAACCACTCATGAAGCTGCTGGGGCGACTGTTTCTCGCTCTCAGACTTGTGTGCTCGAGCCCATTTCCCCAAGCCCGTCAGCTCAACCTGATTCGCTCTCAGACTCGTGTGCTCGAGCCCATCTCCCCAAGCCCGTCAGCTCAACCTGATTCGCTCTCAGACTCGTGTGCTCGAGCCCATCTCCCCAAGCCCGTCAGCTCAACCTGATTCGCTCTCAGACTCGTGTGTTCGAGCCCATCTCCCCAAGCCCGTCAGCTCAACCTCATTCGCTCTCAGACTCGTGTGCTCGAGCCCATCTCCCCAAGCCCGTCATTTCAACCTGATTCGCTCTCAGTCTCGTGTGCTCGAGCCCATCTCCCCAAGCCCGTCAGCTCAACCTCATTCGCTCTCAGACTCGTGTGCTCGAGCCCATCTCCCCAAGGCCGTCAGCTCAACCTCATTCGGTCTCAGACTCGTGTGCTCGAGCCCATCTCCCCAAGCCTGTCAGCTAAACCTGATTTGTTCTCACACTCGTGTGCTCGAGCCCATCTCCCCAGTCCGTCAGCTCAACCTCAAACGCTCTCAGACTCGTGTGCTTGAGCCCATCTCCCCAAGCCCGTCAGCTCAACCTGATTCGCTCTCAGACTCGTGTGCTCAAGCCCATCTCCCCAAGCCCGTCAGTTCAACCTGATTCGCTCTCAGACTCGTGCGCTCGAACCCATCTCCTCAAGCCCGTCAGCTCAACCTGATTCGCTCTCAGACTCGTGTGCTCGAGCCCATCTCCCCAAGCCCGTCAGCTCAACCTGATTCGCTCTCAGACTCGTGTGCGCGAGCCCATCTCCCCAAGCTCGTCAGCTCAACCTCATTCGCTCTCAGACTCATGTGCTCGAGCCCATCTCCCCAAGCCCGTCAGCTCAACCTGATTCGCTCTCAGACTCGTGTGCTCGAGTCCATCTCCCCAAGCTCGTCAGCTCAACCTCATTCGCTCTCAGACTCGTGTGCTCGAGCCCATCTCCCCAAGCCCGTCAGCTCAACCTCATTTGCTCTCAGACTCGTGTGCTCGAGCCCATCTCCCCAAGCCCGTCACCTCAACCTCATTCGCTCTCAGACTCGTTTGCTCGAGCCCATCTCCTCAAGCCCGTCAGCTCAACCTCATTCGCTCTCAGAGTCGTGTGCTCGAGCCCATCTCCCCAAGCCCGTCAGCTCAACCTCATTCGCTCTCAGACTCGTGTGCTCGAGCCCATCTCCCCAAGCCCGTCAGCTCAACCTCATTCGCTCTCAGACTCGTGTGCTCGAGCCCATCTCCCCAAGCCCGTCAGCACAACCTGATTCGCTCCCAGACTTGTGTGCTCGAGCCCATCTCCCCAAGCCCGTCAGCTCAACCTGATTCGCTCTCAGACTCGTGTGTTCGAGCCCATCTCCCCAAGCCCGTCAGCTCAACCTCATTCGCTCTCAGACTCGTGTGCTCGAGCCCATCTCCCCAAGCCCGTCATTTCAACCTGATTCGCTCTCAGTCTCGTGTGCTCGAGCCCATCTCCCCAAGCCCGTCAGCTCAACCTCATTCGCTCTCAGACTCGTGTGCTCGAGCCCATCTCCCCAAGGCCGTCAGCTCAACCTCATTCGGTCTCAGACTCGTGTGCTCGAGCCCATCTCCCCAAGCCTGTCAGCTAAACCTGATTTGTTCTCACACTCGTGTGCTCGAGCCCATCTCCCCAGTCCGTCAGCTCAACCTCAAACGCTCTCAGACTCGTGTGCTTGAGCCCATCTCCCCAAGCCCGTCAGCTCAACCTGATTCGCTCTCAGACTCGTGTGCTCAAGCCCATCTCCCCAAGCCCGTCAGTTCAACCTGATTCGCTCTCAGACTCGTGCGCTCGAACCCATCTCCTCAAGCCCGTCAGCTCAACCTGATTCGCTCTCAGACTCGTGTGCTCGAGCCCATCTCCCCAAGCCCGTCAGCTCAACCTGATTCGCTCTCAGACTCGTGTGCGCGAGCCCATCTCCCCAAGCTCGTCAGCTCAACCTCATTCGCTCTCAGACTCATGTGCTCGAGCCCATCTCCCCAAGCCCGTCAGCTCAACCTGATTCGCTCTCAGACTCGTGTGCTCGAGTCCATCTCCCCAAGCTCGTCAGCTCAACCTCATTCGCTCTCAGACTCGTGTGCTCGAGCCCATCTCCCCAAGCCCGTCAGCTCAACCTCATTTGCTCTCAGACTCGTGTGCTCGAGCCCATCTCCCCAAGCCCGTCACCTCAACCTCATTCGCTCTCAGACTCGTTTGCTCGAGCCCATCTCCTCAAGCCCGTCAGCTCAACCTCATTCGCTCTCAGAGTCGTGTGCTCGAGCCCATCTCCCCAAGCCCGTCAGCTCAACCTCATTCGCTCTCAGACTCGTGTGCTCGAGCCCATCTCCCCAAGCCCGTCAGCTCAACCTCATTCGCTCTCAGACTCGTGTGCTCGAGCCCATCTCCCCAAGCCCGTCAGCACAACCTGATTCGCTCCCAGACTTGTGTGCTCGAGCCCATCTCCCCAAGCCCGTCAGCTCAACCTCATTCGCACTCAGACTCGTGTGCTCGAGCCCATCTCCCCAAGCCCGTCAGCTCAACCTCATTCGCTCTCAGACTCGTGTGCTCGAGCCCATCTCCCCAAGCCCGTCAGCTCAACCTCATTTGCTCTCAGACTCGTGTGCTCGAGCCAATCTTCCCAAGCCCGTCAGCTCAACCTCATTCGCTCTCAGACTCGTGTTCTCAGCTCTACTCCTGTCACTGACTACTACCGCACGTACCGACCTATTCTCTCTCGTGTCCTGGCCTCTCTATTTACGGACCCTCGTGCCTTTCCGTCCTCTGTCTCCGCCCTTTCTGCCGCCGTCACTGAGTTCGCCACTACTTGCCGCCTTGACTACGCCACTTTTCTCGTGGCTGCTCCTCCTACCTGTGCTCTGGCTGTCGGTGGTGAGTCTGCCCTTGGCTGTGACGCCCTAGAGGACAGGCAGTTTGAGCTGGAGTTCCTGGCAGCCACTTCCCCTCATCTCCGTGCCATGCTGCTTGCCCTTGAGGGAAACCCCAAGGCCCTTGACATACCTACTCCTCGCACTGACGCTGCGGCAATGTCAGGGCCTTGGGCCTCTCAGTGGAGAGCTGCCATGGACTTAGAGATGGCCTCCTTCAGATCCACAGGCACCTACGTTGATGAGGTTTTCCCTCCTAGGGCGAACGTAGTCGATGGCATGTGGATCTTCAGGGTGAAGCGGCCACCAGGATCTCCTCCAGTCTTCAAGGCACGCTATGTGGCAGTCAGCGCGAGGGAGTTGACTTCTTTCAGACCTTTGCGCCTACCCCGAAGATGACCAGTCTTCGGGTGTTACTGCATGTAGCAGTACAAAGAGACTACGAGCTACACTCTCTCGATTTCTCCATTGCCTTCCTTCAGAGTAGCCTACACGAGGAGGTCTGGTTGCGTCGTCCCTCTGCCTTCACTAGCACTTTCCCTCCTGGGACCCAGTAGAGGCTGAGGCGACCGGTCTACGGTCTCCATCAGGCTCCTCGTGAGTGGCACGATACCCTTCGTTCTACCCTGTCTGATTTCGGTTTCCAGCCGTCTTCTGCCGACCTGTAGCTGTTTGTTCGTCGTGGCTCCACACCGTTCATTGTAATGGTCTACGTCGACGACCCGGTTTTCGCCACTGCTGACAGGGTTGCTTTGGCTGATGTGAAGCGCGAACTGCAGAAGAGATACACGTGCACTGGCCTTGGTGAGCTGCGCCACTACCTTGGCCTGCAGATCACCAGGGACAGAGCCGCTCGCACCATTACACTCTTGCAGGCACACATGGTGCAGCAGATGCTTCAGCGGTTCCAGCTTCAGCACTCCACAGTACAGCGCACACCTCTTGCTGTTGACCACAGACTTGTTAGAGATTAAGGACGGAGTCTATGAAGATTAGGGGCTGAAATATCTCAAAATCGTCAACTACAATTCTGGACAGAAAAGTCGTCGTCACAAGAAACGTCGTCGACGAAAGGTCCACTGTTAGAATTCTTTCAAACTCGAGTATGTTGTAGCCCTTGACCGTGGCTATCTGTCCCAATTTGAATAGTATCAGAATATAGAGTATAACTCGAGTTATGAACTTCGGCGCACTAGGGGGTATGCTGCCATAGAAAACGTAACTCAATCACAATGATCTCACAAGTTCACACAAGAAAGTTAGAGTAGCAATAGAACCAGGTAGGAGGGGATGAGGAGGACGAGAGGGAAGGTCCCAAGAGAGTCCCCAACCAAGGAAACCCCATGCCATATAATTCCCTTCCCCATAGGCAACCCAACTTTGACCTTTGTCACTATCCCAACCTCCACAATCCACCTCAACCCAACTTGGCCACACTTGCCAACCTGGTTTGGTTTCTCCCAACCATTTGGCAGCAACTACAGTAGAAAAGACGAATTTCCCAACCCCCAAAAGTCTGTACCCCATATTGAGTCAACCCCACAACTTCCCATAGTCACCACAACCAAATATCAAAAGCATACGAACTCCAACGTTCGTAACTTTCTAGTTCGTGCTCCGATTGAAGCGATACTTGGTTCCTCGGAAAGCTCTTGAGCAGAGGAGTCACTTCAGATATCTGCTCAAGCCAAATAACATTCACACACACACTCAGAAAAACCAAACCGCACAAAACACAAATTCTTGCACACACTCACAACACGCATGCAACGCACGAACATATGATGGGAGGCAGACAGACGTGAATGCGAATGGTAGCATCACTCAACAAGACTCACTGGACCCTTTCCTGACAAGCCGTTTGAGCCTAGTGGTCCTATGCAGAGCTTGTGGGCTGCCTCATGTACCTGATGACTTGTACTCGCCCGGACCTCACCTTCCCTCTCAGCATCCTTGCTCACTTTGTTGCGCTAGGGAGACACCGTCCAGTTCACTAGACAGCTGCTGTGAGGGTGGTGAAGTACCTAGCGATGACATCAGGCGTGGGGCTGGTTCTTGGAGGGAGACAGTCTGTCGTACTTACTGGACATTGTGACTCTTCTTACGCTCATGACGCCGAGACTCACGGGTCTACTCAGGGGTACTGCTTCAGCCTGGGCTCTGGAGCTGTTTCTTAGAGGTCCACGCATTCCTCCTCGGTCTTGACCTCTACCGCTGAGGCTGAGATCTACGCTGGAGCCATGGCTGCAAAGGAGCTGCGTTGGTTGACTTTCTTGCTCACCGACCTTGGTGAGCGACCGAGCTCTGCACCGACCTTGTTCACTGACAACAAGGCATCGATTATCCTATGTCGAGAGCCGCGAATGGAGAGCAGAGTGAAGCACATCAATGTCAGGTACTTTCTTCTGCGAGAGTTGCAGAGGCGTGGACAGGCTCACTTCGACTTTGTGGAGTCCGAGGCCAACACTGCAGACATCTTCACCAAGGCCCACCCACCCTGTGACCACCGGATGTGTTGTGTGCAGTTAGGTCTCGTTGACACAGGTTCTCGCCTTGCGTAGTCTTGATTTCTCTGCTTTCTTTGTTTGTACGCTTTATATATACCTCTGTGAACTATTGAATTGGCCTTGTGGCACTTTTGCTTGTGCTCAGAGTGTGTGGTGACATTGTGATCCACCCTGAGCTTTGTTGCTTTGTGACTGGTCTTGTGACCGTACGTTGTTGGTTTTGCTTGACACCCCTCACTTAGGCTATGGGGGTGTGTCAGATGTTATGGTCTTAGTGATCTGTGTCATATGGGGTACAACACTTAGGGTTAGGTTTATGTACCCCAACCAACCTTAGTGACATAATTCAGTTCTTGACACATCTCTCCAAGCCCGTCAGCTCAACCTGATTCGCTCTCAGACCATTTTTGGGACAGGTTTGGGACATTAACATTTTGGTGATGATGAAACTTACATTAGCTTCCCCTTTTCCCCCTTTCCATTACCACATATTGCCCCTTCATCCCTGTTGATGTTACCTAAACCAACTCACCATTCCTATCTGAAACTGCACACACCTCATGCGCCTCCATCCTCCTCTTCTTCACTGCCTCCGTTGCCACTCTCCCTCCCCTTCCCTTCTCTCTGTCGTGCCCCATCCCCAACCTATCAGGGTTTTTCTCAAATCAAACACAGGCCCTGTTCGTTAGTCATCGAGAGTCACTGCTCTATTTCCCCCTCGTTTTTCTCTCCTGTACCCTTACCTCCTTGCCTCCTTCTCTGCCCTGCCCCACCCCCACCCGCCAGGATCTTTTCACCAACCTCCTCCCAACCTCTCAAGTCAAATCCAACCCGTATTACGGTGGTGCGGACCCTCCTGCACAATGGTAAGATTCAACCCGTTTATCCGCCGCTAAACCGTGTTACGGAAGTGAGGATTCTTACTCTTGCCTTATTCTGTTCTCCATGTCATGGAAGCTCTAGCCACCAAAGATGCGGCGGAGGCCGTCCCCGAGCTTTTCATGGTTGATGCTGTCATTCGAGGCTTCGCAAATCTCATCGGGCGTTCCAACGTGAAGTATGACAAGTTCCACAACATTTAATAGGTCTTCTGTAAGACTAACCTGGAGGCTCAAGGTATTCATGAAGTTCGTTGGCTGTCACGTGGTGAGGCCATTCAACGCCTTCTCGAAATTCTACCTGTGGTAATCGTGGTGCTGAAAGAGTACAAGTCTGCCTTGTACGAGATTGCAACCTCGTTCAAATTCCATCGGCTGCTTCGTCACCTGGCTGATGTACTGTGGGAGTTGAATCATCTCAACCAACGGTTCCAGCAACGGCAGGTAAGCATAGATGATTCTTGTATTCCTTCGTGTAGCGGTTTTAAGTCTTGCTAACCATTTGATTTGTATTTCCTCTTCAGATTGATGTGACACTAGTGGCGCACATCGTACAGCAGACACGGCTGTGTTTGAAGAACCGCTACTTCAATGGTTCCCCCGAGCATCACTTCGGCAGTGGGGAGAAGATGACGCCGAACGACTTCATTACGCGTCATCAGAAGATGGACAAGCGGGAGGTCAAAGCTGAGGGCGTGGACAGTGATGGGGAACCAGTGTCCTTCAGCTACACACTTCACGAGAGGCCAATTGAAGGGTAATAGACGGGCGGAGACGTTACGGCGTGCTTCGAACTTTCGTTGAAGTTCGTGCGTGTAGTCGACAATGAGCTTGAGTGGCGCATGAGGGACCTAGAGCATCTGGAGGGGACGAAGCTGTTCCACTCTGCCTCATACATAGCAGACGATGCTAAATGGGCAGAGAATTTCAAGAAGTGGCTCGCTAAACTGCACAAGATGTACAAGAACCAGCTTCCAGGTAAGCATCTGGTCGAGTTCAATATCTGGTTATGCGTATTGTTATCCCCTTACCATATCATATGGAGCTGTGTATCTACTCGCTCATGCGCTTGTGTCTGACGTTGGCTGTTTGGTTTAACAACCCCCTTTCCTCCCGCTTGCTGCGAGTATAGCCCCTTCTTTACCCACTCCCGTACCTCACGTTTCGACTACACCAGAGCACAGAGCGAGCTGTGGATGTTCACGTCGGCAATGATTTCTCAACACAATAACGAGGACTTCCACCAGGCACTTGGGAACATGCTACGTGATGATGCCTGGCAGCACTCGTTCCCGAACTTGATGAAGATGTGGCAAGCAGTTGTGCTCCCTCTGAGCACTGTCGAGTGCGAGAGGGGGTTCAGTAAACAGAATTTGATCAAGAAGTGGGGTCGTAACTGCCTCTCTGAAGCCTCCCTAGAGCATCTGATGCGTTGTTCACTGCTCCAGTACGAGGTGGACTGGTTCGAGGTGGTGTCTATCTTCTAGGGAGAGAAGCTGAGGCGGTCCACCAAGAACTTCTCTGGCACAATCCCGGACGAAGGACAATTTGCAGAAGCCGTTGTAGAGTCTTCTGTCCCTGGTAGTGGAAATTGAGAAGTAGTGAAGGGTTCACGAGTGTCTGCAAGGCCTTGTGTTGTTGCTAAACTTTGCTAAATTGTGTTTTTCCCGCACATGAATCAGTGTATCAGTTCTTTTAAGCTGCGAAATTCAGTGTATGGGAAATTTTAGTCTGACACATTCAGTCCTTCGAAATTTCTACCCTGTATTTGTCAGGCTAACCAAACATATACCCTAAGCATCAGGGTTGTCCATACTTGATCAGGGTCGTCGCTAGCAGAAATTATCTGTCTGTTAGTCCGATATTCAGACAGATTTTTACCAGTTCATCTGATTTTCCATAAATGAATTTTTGAAATTTCTGATTGATAAAAATTGTTTGTTGAATTCATATGATCAATCAGGAACCTGTTCTGGTTTTGTCTGATACCGAGCTCCAATGTAGAAGGGTGTTTCGTGTGTGATCTGGAGCGTTATCACCCTATCACTATATACAGAAGTAGCCTAGTTAGTTGCGGATTGGCTTCACAATGGTGAGCATTTCAGAAAGAACGAACGAGAATGAATGAACTAGCAAAGAGTTGGGTACAAATACTATCCCTAATTGGGTTGTACCCCTTATGGGCTACCCCACTACAGCCTACACAATGTAAGCTATATGTAAGTTTGACACACACCCATAGGCAAAGTGGGGGAGAACAAGTGCCCGCAAGACCAGTCAAGAAAAGCAAAGCAAGCTCAGGGTGGATCACAAAGTCACCACACAGTCCGAGCACAAGCAAAGGGCCACAAGGCCAGTTCACATGCAGAGTTATATAAAAGAGAACTAACAATACATTGATCATACCCTAGCAAGTGCAAGCATGCAGGTATACATATAGATCATAGTACAAGCAGAGTCAAGCAGTAAGCAAGTGAGGCAAAGTAGGCACAAGGCCTAACACAGTAGAGAAGCGCCGATGATCACCAGGAAGTGCCTTGGTGAATACATCAGCAGTGTTGGCCCTAGTGGCCAAGTATGCAAGACGAAGCTGGCCACGCTGCTGCAACTCTCGAGCTAAAAAGTATCACTGACCGATGTGCTTCGTTCTGTGCTCTAGTCTGTGCTCCTGACACAAGGCAATCATGGCCTTGTTGTCTATGTACAGAACTGGAGGCGAACGAGGCTGCTCTCCCAAGTCATTCAGCAGGTAGGTGAGCCAGCGTAGCTCCTGTGCAACCATGGCCCCTGCGTAGATCTCAGCCTCACAACTGGAGCTGAGAACCGAAGACGAGCGGGTAGACCGCCAGGAAACAGAGCCGGAACCGAGGCTAAAGGTGTAACCCTGTGACGACCGCTGCGTAGCTGAGTCATCAGCCCAAGAAGCGTCTGCGTGACCAGTGAGAACAACTGGACCCCGTCCTCCAAGCACGAGCCCCATGCCTGACGTACTACACAAGTAACACAGTACCCTCTTTGTAGCATCCCAGTGCACCTTTCGGTGCCTACCGGGAGCCACGTAGTGAGCCAAGAGGCTGAGAGGGTACGCGAGGTAAGGTCGAGTGCACGTCATCAGGTACATGAGGCAACCCACAAGCTATGGGTACGGACCACTCGGCTCTACGGACTCGTCCGAAGATGGAGCTAAGAGCGAGTGGCTGGTAGACAGAGGAGTGGGCTGTGGCAAGGAGAACTGGAAGCCGAAGCGTTGAAGGACCTGGTGCACCATGTGTAACTGAGTCAGGGTGATGGTGCGCCGTGCTCTGTCCCGGGTGATCTGCAAGCCAAGATAGCTGTGCAGTTCACCCAGGTCAGTGCAGGTGTGTCTCTTCTACAGCTCCGACTTCACAAGGGTCAGTGCCTCTGTGTCAGCAGTGGCAAACACCAGGTCGTCGACGTACACGAGGACGTAGAACGGCGGCAGCGAGGTGTCGGTACGTAGAAACAACGACGGGTCAGCAGTAGAAGGAGCAAACCCAAGAGCCGCAAGTGAAGTCCTCAGTGTGTCGTGCCACTCGCAAGGCGCCTGGCGGAGACCGTAGACTGGCCGCCGGAGGCTCCACTGGGTACCTGCAGGAAACGACCCAGTGAAGCCAAGTGGGCGGCGCAGCCAGATCTCCTCGTGAAGGCTGCCCTGCAAGAAAGCTGTACTGAAGTCCAGAGAGTGCAGCTCGTAGTCACGCTGAGCAGCGACGTGCAGCAACACCAGAAGAGTAGTCATCTTTACGGTGGGATAGAAGGTCTGAAATTAGTCGACTCCCTGGCGCTGACTGAAGCCTCGAGCAACGTAACGCGCCTTGAAGGCAGGCGGAGAACCCGGCGGCCGCTTCACCCTGAAAATCCACATGCCATCGACTATGTTCGCCCCAGGTGGGGGAACCTCATCGACGTAAGTGCCTGTGGACTTCCAGGATGCCATCTCGACATCCATGGCTGCCTGCCATTGAGATGAGTAAGGACCCGTAATCGCCACTGCGTAAGAGCGCGGGGTCGGGATGTCTGGTGCATCTGGGTCTCCCTAAGGGGCAAGCAGCATGGAAGCAAAACGAGGTACAACAGCTGCAAGACACTCAAAGTCCTCCTGCTTGTCCTCAAGGACGTCCGTGCCAAGAGCACACTCACCCCCGACGGACGGAGGACTTGCAGAATCAAACTCAGCAACAAGAGCAGTGGCGTTTTCTAAACGACAAGCAGCCCAGCAACGAGAGCAGACGCAGCAGCAGACTCAAAGGAAGGGTCGGTGACAGCAGTGGCAAGGAGACGAGCAACAGTGGGACTACCAGCACGAGTGCGGTCAGACGCAGGGTCAGGGACCTCAGGAAGAGAGTACTCAAGAGGAGCAGGCAGAGGAACACGTAGTGGAAAAGAGGAAGGACGGAGTGCCATAGCGTGCGTGCCGGGGACAGGAGGAGGACGCGAACGAGGAACGCGACAAGTAGTGAGAACAGGCGAGACAAGACGAGACGCATGCTCACGACGCACTGTAAGAGCACCGGACTGCTCAGTGTAAGGAGAGGGAGCAGGCAATGGACACAAGAGGGGAGGAGTAAGGCTAGTAGAAGACGGGACACCAAGAACCTGCTGAAGCAGGGGAACAAAGTACGGTCGCGGCCGCACAGTGCCTCTAGCACCTCCAGCTCCAGGGTCAACAGCTCCAGCTCTTACAGCGCCAGCGCCTCCCGCGCTAGTGTCTCCAACTCCAGCTCCTCCAGCTCCAGCAGCTCCAGGCTCCGTAGGGTCTTTAGATCCAGGGTCCCCAACACCACCAGCCCCGGCAGCTGTAGTACCCCCCGTACGAGCACCTCCAGGACCGGCAGCCACAGCACCTCCAGTACCACCAGCTCCAGCAGGAACACAAGCACTTCCAGCTCCAATGTCTCCAGCGACTCCAGCTCCGGTAGCTCCAGTCCGCAGGCGTGCGCGCCGAACAAGCCACTCATGCAGGTGCTGCGGAGACAGTCTCGGCAAAGCACCAGTAGGACCTCCAGACTAAGCAGCACCCCTAGGCTCAGCACCCCCAGACTTCGCACCCTCCGACTCAGCACCCCCAGGCTCAACACCCTCAGGCTCAGCACCCCCAGGCTCCACACCCGCAGGCTCAGCACCCCCAGGCTCCTCACCCCCAAGCTCAGCACCCCCAGACCCAGCACCCTCACACTCCGCACCCGCCGGCTCCACACCCCTACACACAGCACCCCCAGATGCAGCACCTCGAGCAGCACCTGAGCCGACAGCTACCTCGACAGGTGCAGTACAAGGGAGAGGGTCTACCTGAGACACACTTGAGCTAGCATGACCCTGGGGCGGGAGGGGGTCTACTGGAGGGGGACCGGGAGCAAGGAAGAGCGGCGGGGGCGGGGGAGGGGCAGAGCGGTATGGGAAGAGACGGTAAAAGGGAACTGACTCGTCAAACGTGACGTCATGAGAAGGGAAGACACGGCGCGATGTAGGGTGGTAAAACTGCCAGCCAAGCACGTAAGGGACAAAGCCAAGGAAGACGCAGGGGATAGCACGGGCGGGGAGCTTGTCCGCGGACGTATCGCAAACAAAGGCACGAGAACCCCAGACCCGGAACACCGACGCATCGGCAACCTCCCCCATCCAACGCAGTATGGGCGAGGTCTCCAGCAAGGAGACACGGGGCCAGAGGTTGAGCTGATGCGCAGCATACCGGACCGCAAACGGCCACAGAAATTGGGGAGCAGCCGCATGGATCATGGAGGTACGAGCGACCTCCATGACTAAGCCAATGCGACGCTCAGCAATCCCATTTTGCTGAGGGGAGTCTGGAAGCGTGAACGACTAGAGAATGCCCACCCCACGACAAAAGTCACTCAAGAGGTCGAAGGAGAACTCACCACCTCTGTCAGAGTGCAGACGCAGGACAGGAAGGTCCTGGCGGAACCGCTCGCGGAGCTGGAGACGGATTGTGCGGATCCAAGGGATCAAGACATCAACAACCTCACCCTTGCTGCGCAAGGGGAAGACCGTGGTGTACCGCGTGTAGTCGTCAACAACCAGCAGAAAGTAGTGCTCGCGGCCCTGTCCAGTGACGCGGGCTGGGCCCCACACGTCCATGTGGAGAGTCTACAAGGGAGTAGTCGTCGGGGGAAACGAGGAGTGAGGAGCGGCGCGCTGCCACCCCTCGACGCAAGGAAGGCAGGGCGGGGCAGGCGAGGGCGGAAGGGGAGGCAGAGACCTGGGTAGACCTGAGACAAGAAGACGATAGTGCATGCCACGAAGGCATGGCAAGAAGGGGTGACCCAGGCGGTGGTGCCACAGAAGAGTCTGGTGCGACAGGAGGCGACATGAGCAAGAGGTGGCTACCTGACCTGACGCAGACACCTAAGAAGACGCCGCTACCTAAGGAGGCTTGGTAGCCAGTGTGTACAGACTGGAACCTGGTCGACGAGTGAACGGCCCGTTCGTGTACACGTGCTGATCGACACACGCTGACCCCAAGGAGCGGTGGTGGTGACCATCGCGCACTAACAGACAAAGCATACATAGCAGAAAAGATAACATCAAAGTCTAGGTCAAAGATAGCAACTCTAGACCTAAGCACATCTGCCCAACGAGGGTGCTCGACGTCGTCACCAAACTCAGCACGCCAAGCGTCGTCTAGCCGGGAGAAGCAGCGGTGCTAAGTGTGAAGCCTCCCGCATGTCTGACCAGCACGGTCACCCGTGCGAATGACATACGGGCAGCTATCACTACCCCCAAACGTCCCACGCTGAAACAACCACTCACGAAGCTGCTGGGGCGACTGGGTCTCACTCCGACGCTGCTGCTGCTGCCGCTGGCCACCGCATGTTCCTCCACGCCGAGGTCCACTCCTACCGCCACCAGTCCCACCGCCGCCACTGCCGCTACCCCCACCGCTGCCTCCACCGCCGGCACCAGAGCCCCCACTCCCGCCACCAGTTCCACCGCCACCACCACCTCCACTGCCTCCACCACCTCCACTGCTGCCCCCACCACCACTCCCGCTGCTACCTCCACCACCACCGCTGTCACTTCCTCCACCCCTGCCACCCTCACCCTTGCTGCTGCGGCGCTTTGCACTAGCAGAAGCAGCCCCGACGTCCTCAGCAACTGGGACGTCTGGAGCAGCAGTAGAGGCGTAGGAGGGGGCAAGGGGGGAGGGGGAGCACCCCTCAAAGAAGGGCGGGCGTGGAGTGCCACGAGCAGCACCTACAGCAACTGCACTAGTCTCAGCTGCGAGGAGATGCTGCTCGATTAGGTCAACAGTGAGGGAGGTGGGGTCAAGAGAGAGAAAGTGGTCCCTGACAGAGCGAAGAGAGTCAGGGAGGCGAGAGACTATGAAGTAGAGGGTGATGAACATGGGGGGTTGGTTCGTGCCAAGGAACTCAGCAGGGGCGGTAGCGCGGTAGCGAGCGTCGCTAGTGCGCAGGTGGGAAACCAGGTCCTCTACTGTGGCAAAGGCTGACAGCTCGGGGAACATGTAGGGCAGTAGTAGTCGGCCTAGAGCAGCAGTGGCAGGCGAGGAGTAGCGAGCGACTACAGCGTCGTACAGGGCATGTGCTGTCCTGTGCTGTCCGACGTGAGCGCATTCGGCTAACGGCAGGTGGTTGCGAATGGCTAAGCGGGCAGCAGCGTCACGAGTAAGCCACTGTGAGCGAGTCACACTGTCAGCTGTGGCGGGAGGGGCGGTAGCGGCACCTGACGCGAGGTCAAACAGCGAAACGCTGTCCTTAGAATCGCTCTGGAGGTACAGCTGCAGGTCGTCGAGCCACGTGTCAAACTGAACGGGTCTGCCCTCATGATCGAACGCGAGAACTCGAAGCGAAGGCATAGTGGCGCAGCACGCAAGAGCAGCAGTAGCAGCAGCAGTAGCAGCAGTAGCAGTAGCAGCAGTAGTAGCAGCAGTAGCAGCTGGGGCCGAGGGGTCGGGAACGAAGGGGCCGAGGGGGGGAGGCCGGGGGCCTAGGGACGTCGGGCCGCGGGGCCAGGAACGAAGGGGCCGAGGGGCCAAGGGGCCGGGGGCCTAGGGGCGACGGGCCGTGGGGCCAGGAACGAAGGGGCCGAGGGGCCGGGGGCCTAGGGGCGACGTGCCGTGCGGCCAGGAACGAAGGGGCCGAGGGGCCGGGGGCCTAGGGGCGACGGGCCGCGGGGCTAGGAACTAAGGGGGCCGAGGGGCCAAGGGGCCGGGGGCCTAGGGGCGTCGGGACGCGGGGCCAGGAACGAAGGGGGACCGAGGGGCCGGGGGCCTAGGGGCGTCGGGCCGCGGGGCCAGGAACGAAGTGGGGCCGAGGGGTCGGGGGCCTAGGGGCGACGGGCCGCGGGGCCAGGAACGAAGTGGGCCGAGGGGCCGGGTACGGAGGGGCCGAGGGGCCTTGGTCGACGGGGGGGGGGGGGGGGGGGGGGGGGGGGGCGGGGCGTAGGGACGTGCCTAGGGGAGTGACGGGCGACAGACTGGAACTGGGGCCTAGGGGCGTCGGGCGCGAGCGACGGGGCGATGGGGCTGGGCCTAGGGGAGCGACGGGGGACGGGGCCGACGGGCCTAGGGGCGTCGGGCGCGAGCGACGGGGCGACGGGACCGGGCCTAGGGGAGCGACGGGCTACGGGGCCGGCTGGCCTAGGGGCGTTGCGCGACGGGCAACGGGCCGGAACCTGGGCCTAGGGGCGTCGGGCGCGAGCGACGGGGCCGAGGGGCCTTGGTCGACCGGGGGGGGGGGGCCGCGGGGCGTAGGGCCGTGCCCAGGGGAGCGACGGGCGACGTGGCCGACGGGGCCTAGGGGCGTTGCGCGACGGGCGACGTGGCCGAGCCTAGGGGAGCGACGGGCCGGGGGACCGGAGCCTAAGGGCAACGGGCCTAGGGGCTACGCGCGACGGGCGACGGGCCGGGACCGGGGCCTAGGGGCGTCGGGCGCGAGCAACGGGCGACGGGGCGGGGGCCTAGGGGCGACGGGCGCGAGGCTACGGGCCGGGGCCTAGGGTCGAGAGGAGGGCCACACGAGGGTGGCCAGCAGGGCAGCAGGTGGTGGGCCAAAAAAAAAAAAGCGGTCCTAGGAAGGGACCTGCTCTGAAACCATGTCAGAAAGAACGAACGAGAATGAATGAACTAGCAAAGAGTTGGGTACAAGTACTAACCCTAGTTGGGTTGTACCCCTTATGGGCTACCCCACTACAGCCTACACAATGTAAGCTATGTATAAGATTGACAGAGCATCCGAGTGCGAGTCCCAAAGTCACGCGTTCTTCTTTTGCAATTCCTTCGTAAGGTATAGAACATAGTGAAATGAGGAGGGCTCTAAGAAAACCAATCAGAAATTGAATTTTAACATTTTCTGATTCAGCAGAAATGTTTTGAAGGAAATTCTTATGCATCAAACAGAAAAAACCACACCATCTTATGCATCAGGCAGGCTCAAAACCTAGGGATGACCCTGTACCTGATACCCTGATTCCAAAGGGTGGCCCAAAACCAATCTGAAGCCCTGATTGCAATTATTCCAGTACGGACTCCCATGCATAAAAAAAAAAAAAAAAAAAAAAATCTCTAGGTTGGTCATGCCGTGACTTTCCGATACAATTCAAACTGGTCAGCTCCACTAGCATAATGCAGAAGGGGGATCTTTCAAGGGAGACATCTGGCAACGGCAGAGAGAGCGAGGGGCAGGGAGAGCAGCAGAGGATGGTCTCGGAGGGCAGATGCGATGGCAGCAGTGGAGGCTTGGAGAGAGGCCGCGAAGGCAGTGTGTGTGGCCCTGGCGGGATGGTGGGATGGGGAGATGGGGGAATGAAGAGACATGGTAGTGATGTGGCGAGGTGGGGTGAGGTGATGAGATAGGAAGAACGTGATGTGGTGAGAGATGGTAAAGTGGCGAGATGGTGAAAAGGAGATGTGGCAAGAAGGTAAAGTGGTGAGTTGGTAGGAAAGTCTATAATCGAAGGTAGTGTGGAAAGATGGGCAAAATTATGCAATACTAATACAACATCATCCCTCATCACACAACACAATTGTCACCCACTCTCACCATCTCCCTCTCACTACCCTCATCACCATGTGACTCCATCCAATCACTCCCATTTCCTCCTTTTTTCCTCCCCCACTCTTTCTCTACCCCATCCCACCACTCCTCCCCCCCTTCCCCCCACACACACCTCAAACCCCTGTTCAATTCCCCCCCTTTACTCCCTTCCCACCACCCCCCTCCTTCCCTTCTCCCCACCCCCACTCACCTCATCTCTCTGACAAACCCCTCGTCCTCCAAACCGCGCTGTAGCTCCTCCGCCGCTAACTGACGACGGAATGCCGCCCGTGCCGCCCGTCCCTTGGCATCTGACGTGGCATCGCCGTATGCATGATTGGAGAGCTTGCCTCCACTGGTTCTACCCTCCACCCCATGCTCTCATCTTTATCAACCTCCTCCTCCCCCTCCTCCCACTCCCCCCCCTCCTCCCCTTCCTCCCCTCCCCATCCACCTTACCTCGCCCATCTATGCCTTTCCTTCTTGCTTCTACGTCTGATGAGGATGATGAGGGTGAAGAGGGGAATGAGGATGACGAGGTGAATGAGGATGATGAGGGGAATGAGGATGATGAGGGGAATGAGGATGATCAGGGGAATGAGAAGGATGAGGCGAATGAGGATGACGAGGAGAATGGGGATGATGGGGGGAATGAAGAAGATGAGGGGAATGAGGATGATGAGGCGAATGAGGATGATGAGGGGAATGAGGATGATGAGGGGAATGAGGATGATGAGGGGAATGAGGATAACGAGGATAATGGGGGTGATGAGGCGAATGAGGATGATGGGGCGAATAGGGATGATGAGGGGAACGAGGATGATGAGGCGAATGGGGATGATGAAGGGAATGAGGATGATGATGCGAATGAGGATGATGAGGGGAATGAGGATGATGAGGGGAATGAGAATGATGAGGCGAATGAGGATAATGAGGGGAATGGGGATGATGAGGCGAATGAGGATGATGAGGCGAATGAGGATGATGAGGGGAATGGGGATGATGAGGGGAATGAGGATGATGAGGCGAATGGGGATGATGAGGGGAATGAGGATGATGAGGGGAATGAGGATGATGAGGCGAATGGGGATGATGAGGGGAATGGGGATGATGAGGAGAATGGGGATGATGAGGGGAATGGGGATGATGGGGGGAATGAGGATGATGAGGGGAATGGGGATGACGAGGCGAATGAGGATGATGAGGGGAATGAGGATGATGAGGCGAATGAGGATGATGAGGCGAATGAGGATGATGAGGCAAAACTACTTGGCAATTGTGTGGGCAGGAACGAGACAAAGATTCAATCATACAATTCAGCAACGACTGAAAACCACCTGAGCTCCAGCCCATGTGCCCGTGTGCTCAGGTACATGTGTGAAAGGCAGAGTGTATGAGGTCATACTTGTTCCATGCATGACGTCATACTTGCTCCATGCATGACGTCATACTTGCTCCATGCATGACGTCATACTTGTTCCATGCATGAGGTCATACTTGTTCCATGCATGAGGTCATACTTGTTCCATGCATGAGGTCATACTTGTTCCATGCATGAGGTCATGCTTGTTCCATGCATGAGGTCATGCTTGTTCCATGCATGAGGTCATGCTTGTTCCATGCATGAGGTCATGCTTGTTCCATGCATGAGGTCATGCTTGTTCCATGCATGAGGTCATACTTGTTCCATGCATGAGGTCATGCCTACTATGTAGTAACAATAGTTTACAAGGAGCATTACAACTGCAATGTAAGCAAAGGATGATGGATACACGAATATTTATCATGTCAACCGCTCACAGTCACCACCTACATACGTGCACGAACTACCACAAGCAATGGAAGAGTCACAATCGAAGGGATGTGGGGATCAGCACCCCCCCCAGTAGATACACCTCCAGAGGCCAAGGAATGCACTGCCCACAGAGAAGGGAACAAACATTGCAACGTGGAATAGTGGGGGCCATGCAGGATGTGACGAAATGGCGTGGGTTAGTAAACAGATTGTGATGCGATGGGACGGTCGTAAGAAGAATGTGATGACATGAGGGCCGAAAACGGGAATTCATAATCAACAAATTTTGCTGATTATATCTGACATCATGTCGTCACCCGTGGGTGACAGATTACTTACTTGGTGCGCACTCTTTCTTGTAGGCATTACGCTTCGTAGCGCACTTTCCATTCCAATCTTTCTCGCAATGATCCGAACTCCAACCATTCACATCATTACAGTTGTATTTGTTGGTGCAACCCTACGGTTTGCACTCGGCTTGTTGTCCGTGTGCGTGAATGTGTGTGTGTATGGAATGGTATGAGGGCATGGGATAATATATATTTCATGCTTATAATTGTGTGTGAATGTTGAGTCATGATGTCGAGTGTGTGTGTCGAGTCAATAGCGAGTTATCGCTAGACGCGTGTTACGCGGTCGTTTGTGTCTCGCGCGCGGTTTCTATTTTGTCGTGCGCGGTTTCTATTTTGTCCTGTGTCGAACGTTTGGCGTGTCGCAGGTGTGTGCAGCAGACCCATCAAGAACTCAAGGATGAGTTTGTGATGAAGAGCCCGAGCCTTGGTGTCAAGCCTCAAGTGATTTCGAAGCTCGCCAAAAAGGGTACACCTCAAGATATTGAAGATAGTTACATTACTTTGTGTAGTGTAACATTTCACTTGGTGTAGGCCCTAGTGAAGGGTAGTTTCGAGACCCTTCTTGGTTGGGGACAGTGTGGCACTGTTCCACATCACTGTACCTCGGCTCTTGGGGTTTGTAGGAGCTGGGAGTCATTCCCAACTCGTAACTCTTCCTATCTTGTGTTCTAAGACTATAGTAGCTGCCATAGTAACGTTCGTTCAAACCGACGCTGTGTCGTCAATTCTTTATGAAATCGTGCAATCTAAATTGCTAATTGTAGACGACGTGAAGACGCTCCAGATCCAATTTGAATCAAGTCATTTGCAGCTGTGAGCAGAACGCTATCAACGTTTGAAGCCGCTGTGCAGAAATCCGTCTGTGCTCTCTATCTTTCGTTTTAGGCACATTCAAGCCTATTGTGACTATAACAAGTGGTATCAGAGGCCCTTGGAGCAGTTTCGACAATGTCTGGACCTGAGGAAAGGGGTGGCAGAGGTGCTGGTGGCAGTGGAGAAGCTCAAGCTCAAGGCCAACCCCGTGATTCAGCCATGGCGCCCATGCAACCAAGTCTTGGCCCACCTAGGGATGAGCCTAGGGTGTTTGGGCTTGACAAGTTCAACGGTGACAACTTTGCTGAATGGTCCTTCAAGATGGAGAACATCTTTGACCACTATGACCTGCTGGAGGTGATGGAAGGAACGGAGAAGCGCCCCGAGAACGACCCGGAGAAGAGCCCGTGGGTGCGGAAGAGCGCACAAGGCTATCTCTTACTTGGGCAAGCGTTGGGGAGCAGTCAGATCCGTCACATCAAGCCATTCCAGCGTGAACCAGAGAAAGGACCAAAGGCATGGGCTGCTCTCAAGGGTGTACATGCTCCTGCAACAGCGGCGGTAGCGGTGGTGTTGGAACGGCAAATGGCGGCACTACGAATTGAAGAAGACGAAGCGGTTGAAGAAGGGGTGCAGAAATTCTTCGACTTGTTGACGCGGCTTGAGGGAGCTGATTTGAACTACAGTGAGCTCCAAAAGAAGACCAAGTTGCTGGCCTTACTCCCAGAGTCATGGTCCTCGCTCATCATCAACCTTAATCGCGACTTGCCCCGCCTCTCGCTTGAAGACGTGAAGCGAGCTATCCTTCAAGAGGATTTCCGCCGCCGTGAGTTGGCGAGTGCGGATGGCGCTGGGGCAGCGAGCATCGGCCGTGGATATGGTCGAGGAAGAGGCAGAGGACGAGGGGGAGGAAGGTTTGGTGGCAGCAACTTCGGCGGAGGCCGCAGGAGTGGCGGTTACGGCAGCGACGACAAGAGCTACGGACGCGGTCGCGGCCGATTCGACGGCGAGTGTCACTATTGCCACAAGAGCGGACACATGTGGCGCGACTGCTACAAACTCCCTGATGGTTGGACCCCTGCTCAAGGCCAAGAGGGTAGAGGAGCAGGAGGAGGGAGAGGACGAGGCCGTGGAGGCCGTGGCGGTCGCGGTGGCGGAGCTGCAAACATGAAGAGCGGAGACAACGACAAGGACCCGAGCGACGATCGATACCCGGGTCTATTCTACTTCGTGTCGACGCAAGTACCGGCTGGTCCAGAGAAGGATGAAGGCTTTGAGGAGCCAGCAGCTGTGGGGAAGGTGACCCTACACCCCCTGGACTATTGGGCGATTGATAGTGGCGCTACCTATAGCATGACACCTCGCCCGGACTTGCTCACCGAACTCGAGCCGTCACCGGTGAAGCATGTCACATCGGCTTTGGGGCAGCGAGCAGAGGTGAAAGGCATGGGCAAGGCCATGTTCAAGGGTGCTGGTGGGAAGATGGTGGGCCTCAAGAACGTGCTTTGGGTGCCCAGCCTTGCTGCAAACCTGATTTCCGTGCGGCGGTTGGCAAAGGCCGGCATGGACACGAACTCGAAGGGAGCCAAGACCTACACCGCAAGGCTTGGCGATCGAATTCTTTGGGACCTTCATGAGGACAGGGATGTCTACAACGAGATGTGGCAGATCCCAGTGGTCCCTATGCCTAAGGAGAGGCAAGTGGCAGCAAGCATCAGCACCAAGGATGGAGCGGTCGGTAGCGACGATGGCTGCGAACGGTCGCGCTAAGGAGAATGAGCTCAAGAAGAGCAAACCTGGAGGGACCAGCAAGTTCAGTGAACCTAAGGAGAGTGGTGCAGCAACCAAGGAGCAGCAAAAGGGTGAGGAGAACCCAGAGGCAGCAGCGGAGGAGGACTACGGAGAGAGTATGTGGGGCGCTATTGCGAGCGCGGCATTCTCCAATCCAACTTCGGCTACGGGGGAGTGTGATTGGCTCACCTTGCATCGGCGCATGGGGCATGTGGCCCTGCCCATCTTGCAGCAGCTAGTGAAGAATGAGATGGTTGCTGGCATACGTGTGAAGGGGGAGCCCGATGAGGTGCTTGGCTGCCCGACGTGCATTCAAGCCAAGTTCACCCGGTTTCCGTTCCCTAGTTCGGAGGCAACGGCAAAGGCACCGCTTGATGAGGTGGTGATGGACGTGGTGGGCCCCCTGAAGCTTGGAGCTGCTGGAGCTGAGTATTTTCTCACCATTGTCGACGTCTACACCCGCATGACTTGGGTGTACATGCTGGCCAAGAAGAGCGACGTGGCTGAAACGTTGAAGACGGATTGGTTCCCGATGGTGGAGCGGCAACAAGACCGTCTAGTCAAGTCAATCCGCACCGATCGAGGGGGAGAGTTCCTGAGCAAGGAGTTTGGGTTGTGGCTGAAGAAGAATGGTATTCGGCACTCCCTCACCATGCCATACTCCCCTGCAATGAACGGCATCGCCGAGCGAGTGAACCGCACAATCACGGAGGCGGCACGCGGGTTGCTCATTGAAGCCGGGCTACCCGACTATTTCTGGCCTGATGCGGTGCGGAGCGCGTGTGTGGCCAAGAACAGAGCCTTGACTCATGTGGGAGCAGACAAATGGGTGCCCTATGTGGAGTGGCTAGGAAGGAAGCCAAAGGTGGATATGCTTCGGGTGTTCGGGTGCATGTGCATGGCGCTCGTGCCTAAGCATCTTCGGCACAACAAGCTTGGTGCCAAGGCGGTGTGGGCCGTGCACTTGGGCATGGCTCAAAACAGCAAGGGATGGCTTCTTTGGGACCCATTCACCAAGAAGTTCTTGGTGAGCAGGGACTGCAAGTTCATGGAGAACTTCATGTACAAGGATTGGAAGGCGGAGAATGAGGCGAAGATAGGCATGCGGTTTGGGGAGGTGAAGAGTTCCGGTTTGGAGCATGTGGAGCTGCCTTTGGAGCTGAGCAGCGGCAGCACAACCACAAGGCAATCCTCCCTTGTGAATGGGGGAGAGGAGGCCAATGATACAGAGGAAGAAGAGGAGGAGGTGCAGCAAGTGAGCGAGCGTGCACCGTCACTCCCTTCCCGTACTACGAGTGCTCCACGGATTCGAGCCACACCGCAGCAACGCCAAGGCCTTCAAGTCCCTGCAGCTGAGGAGGAAGGAAGGGGGAAGAGGAGAGTTCAACCCCCTAATAGGCTGACCTATGATGCGCCGGGAAAGCAGGGCAAGACAGCCCTAGCCGGAGCGGCAATGATGGTCGGAGACGACGAGGAGAGTGACTACGAGGAGTGTGCCTTCGCGTTCTTCTCTCCGGTGGAGATGCCGGGAGAACCAGCAACTCTCAAGGAGGCTTTGGAGAGTAGTGATGCTGAGGATTGGAAGAAGGCCATGGAGAGTGAGCTGAAGAGCATTGAGGAGAATGACACGTTTGAATTGGTGGAGCTACCGGAGGGGCGTACGGCGATAACGTCCAAGTGGCTCTTCAAAATCAAGTCGGATGCCGACGGCAAGATCGAGCGCTACAAGTCTAGGCTTGTAGCCAAGGGGTACCAGCAGAAGGAGAAGGTGGACTTCAAGGAGCTGTTTGCCCCTGTGGTGAAGCCGACGACGCTGCGAACCCTATTCGCGGGAGCCGCCATCAAAGGATGGGTAGTAAAGCAAATGGACATCGTAACGGCATTCCTTAATGGCATCCTTGAGGAGGAGATTTTTATGGCGCAGCCAGAGGGGTTTGATGATGGTAGTGGCAGAGTGTGGAAGCTGAAGAAGGCCCTCTATGGGCTGAAGCAGGCCCCTAGGCAATGGTACATGAAGCTGCGCGAAGTGTTGGAGGGGATCGGCTTCACTCCCTCAACGGCCGATCACTCCTTGTTCATGCTTGGCGAGGGGGAGCAGAGGAGTTTCATGGTGGTTTATGTGGATGACATCCTCATTTTCTCACCCTCTTCTGACCTTGTGAAGGAGGTGATGCTGAAGCTTCAAGACAAGTTCAAGTGCAAGGCCCTTGGTGACGTGAGCTTCTACCTTGGGCTCCACATCGAACGAGATGTGGAGAAGCGGTGCATGCGGGTGCATCAACGAAAGTACCTGGAGGCATTGGCTGCCAACTTTGGGCAGAGTGAAGGCCATGTGGCTACACCCTTTCCCTCTGGGTTCAAGTGTGTGAAGGGACCAGAGGAGGAGAGCGTTGGTGAAGAGGAGAGGCGCCGATTTCACTCGTTGGTGGGCAGCCTCATGTATGCGGCGGTAAACACCCGACCGGACGTCGCGTTTGCTACCGGGCAGCTGGCTAGGGTTGTGCAATGCCCTAATGAGGAGCAGGTAGCAGCTGGAATGAGGGTGGCCAAGTATCTTGGCCAAACACCGACCGTTGGGCTGCAATACTCGGCGGCGGCACAAAGGCGCCAAAAGGGCGCGGATGGTGTTGAACCCGGACGTTTGTTCCTCACCGCCTACTCGGATGCTTCATATGCATCAGAACCAGAGGACATGACAAGTGTGGGAGGCTTCATATGCTGTATTGGTGGAGGCCCAACTGCTTGGGAGAGCAAGAAGCAGGTTGACCACGCTTTGAGCTCGGTGGAGTCCGAGTACATGGCACTCTTCCGTGCCGTACGGGAGATTGTGTGGCAGCGGCGTTTGTTGGCTGAATTGGGGGAGGAGCAGCAAGGACCTAACCCATTGTACTGTGACAGCCAGGGTGCCATTGCTCTTGCTAAGAACCCTGTGTTGCATGGACTCACGAAGCACATGAGGGTGAAGTGGCATTGGACGAGGAGCATGGTAACCGCGGGTGAAGTTGAGTTGCGCTACGTGAAGACCACGGGGCAGCCGGCTGACATGATGACCAAGAGGCTGGTGGAGCAGCAGCATTGGAAGTGTTGCAAGCTGGCTGGGATGGCTCTGAACTGAGAGAGCAACATATCCTAAGGCCAACAATCCGAGGGGGAGTTTGTTGGTGCAACCCTACGGTTTGCACTCGGCTTGTTGTCCGTGTGCGTGAATGTGTGTGTGTATGGAATGGTATGAGGGCATGGGATAATATATATTTCATGCTTATAATTGTGTGTGAATGTTGAGTCATGATGTCGAGTGTGTGTGTCGAGTCAATAGCGAGTTATCGCTAGACGCGTGTTACGCGGTCGTTTGTGTCTCGCGCGCGGTTTCTATTTTGTCGTGCGCGGTTTCTATTTTGTCCTGTGTCGAACGTTTGGCGTGTCGCAGGTGTGTGCAGCAGACCCATCAAGAACTCAAGGATGAGTTTGTGATGAAGAGCCCGAGCCTTGGTGTCAAGCCTCAAGTGATTTCGAAGCTCGCCAAAAAAGGGTACACCTCAAGATATTGAAGATAGTTACATTACTTTGTGTAGTGTAACATTTCACTTGGTGTAGGCCCTAGTGAAGGGTAGTTTCGAGACCCTTCATGGTTGGGGACAGTGTGGCACTGTTCCACATCACTGTACCTCGGCTCTTGGGGTTTGTAGGAGCTGGGAGTCATTCCCAACTCGTAACTCTTCCTATCTTGTGTTCTAAGACTATAGTGGCTGCCATAGTACCGTTCGTTCAAACCGACGCTGTGTCGTCAATTCTTTATCAAATCGTGCAATCTAAATTGCTAATTGTAGACGACGTGAAGACGCTCCAGATCCAATTTGAATCAAGTCATTTGCAGCTGTGAGCAGAACGCTATCAACGTTTGAAGCCGCTGTGCAGAAATCCGTCTGTGCTCTCTATCTTTCGTTTTAGGCACATTCAAGCCTATTGTGACTATAACAAGTGGTATCAGAGGCCCTTGGAGCAGTTTCGACAATGTCTGGACCTGAGGAAAGGGGTGGCAGAGGTGCTGGTGGCAGTGGAGAAGCTCAAGCTCAAGGCCAACCCCGTGATTCAGCCATGGCGCCCATGCAACCAAGTCTTGGCCCACCTAGGGATGAGCCTAGGGTGTTTGGGCTTGACAAGTTCAACGGTGACAACTTTGCTGAATGGTCCTTCAAGATGGAGAACATCTTTGACCACTATGACCTGCTGGAGGTGATGGAAGGAACGGAGAAGCGCCCCGAGAACGACCCGGAGAAGAGCCCGTGGGTGCGGAAGAGCGCACAAGGCTATCTCTTACTTGGGCAAGCGTTGGGGAGCAGTCAGATCCGTCACATCAAGCCATTCCAGCGTGAACCAGAGAAAGGACCATAGGCATGGGCTGCTCTCAAGGGTGTACATGCTCCTGCAACAGCGGCGGTAGCGGTGGTGTTGGAACGGCAAATGGCGGCACTACGAATTGAAGAAGACGAAGCGGTTGAAGAAGGGGTGCAGAAATTCTTCGACTTGTTGACGCGGCTTGAGGGAGCTGATTTGAACTATAGTGAGCTCCAAAAGAAGACCAAGTTGTTGGCCTTACTCCCACAGTCATGGTCCTTGCTCATCATCAACCTTAATCGCGACTTGCCCCGCCTCTCGCTTGAAGACGTGAAGCGAGCTATCCTTCAAGAGGATTTCCGCCGCCGTGAGTTGGCGAGTGCGGATGGCGCTGGCGAATCGAGGGACGTTTGTGCCACGGCTTGAGAGAATGCCATTGGTTGTGGATCACGATGACTAAGAGTAGGGCCAATGAACAAGTAGTTTCCGCGATGGGCTAGGGGTATGACCAATGAACTAGTAATTTCCGCGGTCCCTTGAGCTGTGTGGTAGAAAGAAATCCAGCGGGCCTTTGTGAGGTCAATCAAGCATGACGTCAAGCAGACTTCGCGT
Organism: Closterium sp. Naga37s-1; assembly: GCA_947471745.1. NCBI lineage: Eukaryota > Viridiplantae > Streptophyta > Zygnematophyceae > Desmidiales > Closteriaceae > Closterium > Closterium sp. Naga37s-1. Next base: position 2,595,451 of record CANJKZ010000774.1, on the reverse strand, counting down.
TCGCAGTCCCAATCCAGCAGTTCGTCCGTTTCAGGTAACTTCCTAGCAACTCTCGCCAATTTTAGTGCGGTACCAGCGAGGGTTTCGTGCTCCTGTAACAGACCACTCCACCCGCCACAAGGGCAGCTCGAAAATGAGAGCAGAGGTCGAAGCAGAAAACGATCGAAGCAAGATGTTTGGGGGCTGTAGCGAAAGTGAACCCCGCAGCATTCCTGTGGATCTCAGCTGCTCTGTTGTGCTCGACCTCACTGCATAATATGGGGGATTTCAGCTAAGATTTTCGTAAAATCCCTGACAGTGTCAGCGCCGTAAATTTCTGGTTACAGATTCGCTGAGAAATTCTGAAGATGCTCGGAGGAATTTGTTGGCGTGTGTTGACCCGATGCTACGAAGTTGCATCACACTGCACCATACATATTCTACATTAACAAATAGTTTGGGTCAGCCTGAAATGTGATGGTTACAATATTCTCCACAATGAACCAGAACCAAGGTTAGCTGTGTTGCTGAATCCTGAATACATCCCAGCTTGAACGCGTCACACATTGAAAATCGCGTTCCCCGTCAGATGCGGCGACTGAACTGAAATTGACCCGCCATTAAGATTGCACGGCGAGCTCCATCAAGGAACTTCACAGCTTCCTAGGTTAAAAAACAAGAATAACTGAGAACCTGATCCAGAATCCAAAATACAGGTACCGTAAAACAATTGATTGAGAACGGAATTAACATTCTAAGCAGATTGGTCATGATAACCTGATGAATGGATGGTCCGGGATCTAGTGATACATATGTAAACATCTTTCACTGAAATATGGTCCTGTTCACGAAGATAGACACACGAAAATATAGGATTCGGACTAATTGTGAGAGCCAATTCACACGCATTGCTTAACATCCATAGTTTGGTGTATTTCCATTATTCTGGTACAGAATCCCATGCAGGTAGACTATACTCTGGTTAGTAATGCTTCATACTGCCATAATGAAAAAAGGGAAAATCTCGAGGAAAGGTAGACCTTTGGAAACGGTGGTGAGGGTGAGGTGCAGAGAGAGCAGCATAGGATGGCCTCGGAGGGCAGATGCGAAGGCAACAGTGGCTGTCAGAACATTATAGCTTATACATTTGTGTAGGCTGTAGTGGGGTAGCCCATAAGGGGTACAACCCAATTAGGGTTAGTACTTGTACCCAACAGTTTGCTAGTTCATCCATTCTCGTTTGTTACTTTGACATGGTATCAGAGCAGGTTCCTTGGGCCCACCACCTGCTACGCTGCTAGTACCCCCCCCCCTAGGCCCGTCGCTCCTAGCCTACGCGGCCCGTCGACCCTTAGCACGCGGCCCGTCGGCCCCTAGCCCCGTGCCCGGCCCCGTTCCTAGCCCGCGCCCGGCCCCGTACCTAGCCCGCGCCTTGCCCGTACCTAGCCCGCGCCCGGCCCGGTCCCTAGCCCAGCGCCAGGCCCCGTCCCTCGCCAGCGCCCGGCCCGTACCTAGCCCGCGCCCGGCCCGTACCTAGCCCGCGCCCGGCCCGTACCTATCCCGCGACCGGCCCATACCTAGCCCGCGACCGGCCCGTACCTAGCCCACGCCCGGCCCCGTCTCTCGCCCGCGCCTCGCCCCGTACCTAGCCCGCACCTGGCCCGTACCTAGCCCGCGCCCGGCCCGTACCTAGCCCGCGCCCGGCCCTGTCCCTCGCCCAGCGCCCGGCCCCGTCCCTCGCCCAGTGCCCGGCCCCGTACCTAGTCCGCGCCCGGCCCGGTCCCTAGCCCCACCCGGCCCCGTACCTAGCCCGCGCCCGGCCCCGTCTCTCGCCCGCGCCTGGCCCCGTACCTAGCTCGCGCCCGGCCCGTCTCTCGCCCGCGCCCGGCCCCGTACCTAGCCCGCGCCCGGCCCGTACCTAGCCCGTGCCCGGCCCGTACCTAGCCCGCGCCCGGCCCCATACCTCGCCCAGCGCCCGGCCCCGTACCTAGCCCACGCCCGGCCCGATCCCTAGCCCAGTGCCCGGCCCCGTACCTAGCACGCGCCCAGCCCCGTCCCTAGCCCAGCGCCCAGCCCCGTTCCTAGCCCAACGCCCGGCCCGGTCCCTAGCCGCGCCCGGCCTCGTCCCTAGCCCAGCGCCCGGCCCCGTACCTACCTCGCGCCCGGCCCCATACCTAGCCCGCCCCCGGCCCCGTCCCTTGCCCGCGCCCGGCCCCGTACCTAGTCCGTGCCCGGCCCCGTACCTAGCCCCCGCCCGGCCCCGTCGTCCCCTTGCCCCACTGTCACTGCTGCTACTGCTACAGTTGCTAGTGCTCTCGTGCGTGCTGCACAGCTACGGCTTCGCTTCGGGTTCTAGCGTTTGATCATGAGGGCAGACCGGTTCAGTTTGACATGTGGCTAGACGACCTGCAGCTGTACCTACTGAGCGATTCTAAGGACAGTGTCTCGCTGTTTGACCTAGCGTCAGGCACTCCTACTGCCCCTCCCGCCACAGCTGACAGTTCGACTCGCTCACAGTGGCTTACTCGTGATGCTGCTGCTCGCTTAGCCATTCGCAACCACCTGCCGTTAGCTGAATGCGCTCACTTCGGATAGCACAGGACAGCGCAAGCACTGTACGACGCTGTAGTCGCTCGCTACTCCTCCCATGCCACTGCTGCTCTAGGCCGCCTGCTTCTGCCCTACCTGTTCCCCGAGCTGTCCGCCTTTACCACAGTCGAGGACCTGGTTTCCCACCTTCGTGCTAGTGACGCTCGCTACTGCGCTGCCATTCCTGCTGAGTTCCTTGACAGGAACCCGCCCCCGATGTATATCACTCTCTACTTTATAGTCACCCGCCTCCCTGACTCTCTTCGCTCTGTCAGGGACCACTTCGTCTCTCTTGACCCCGCCTCCCTCACTGTTGACCTCCTCGAGCAGCATCTCCTCGCAGCTGAGACTAGTGCAGTTGCTGTAGGTGCTGCTCGTGGCACTCCGCGCTCGCCCTTCTTTGAGGGGTGTTCTCCCTCCCCCCTTGCCCCCTCCTACGCCTCTGCTGCTGCTGCAGACGTCTCTGTTGCTGAGGACGTCGGGGCTGCTTCTGCTAGTGCGAAGCGCCGCAACAGCAAGGGCATGGGTGGTCGGGGTGGTGGAGGTGGCAGCGGCGGTGGTGGAGGTGGCAACGGGAGTGGTGGTGGGGGCAGCAGTGGAGGTGGTGGCGGCGGTGGGACTATTGGCGGGAGTGGGGGTTCTGGTGGCGGTGGTGGAGGCAGGGGTGGGAGTGGCGCCAGTGGAGGCTGTGGGACTGGTAGCAGTGGGACTGGCACTCGGCGTGTCGGTTCTGGGGGTGGCCAGCGTCAGCAGCAGCAGCGTCGGAGCGAGGCCCCATCTCCCCAGCAGCTTCGTGAGTGGTTTCTGCGTGGGGCGTCTGGGGGTAGTTGCCCGTATGTCATTCACACGGGTGACTCTGCCGGTCAGACTTGCGGGCGGCTCCACACTCAGCAAAGCTGCTTCTCCCGCCTCGACGACGCTTGGCGTGCTCAGTTGGGTGACGACGTCGAGCTCCCTTGTTGGGCAGATCTGCTTAAGTCTAGGATTGCTATCTTTGACCTAGACTTTGATGCTATTCTTTCTGCTATGTATGCTTTGTCTGTTAGTGCTGAGGGTGGCTGTAACCGTTGTGTGCCGCCTAACCCAGGTATAGCCGCTGCTGCTCTAGGTACTAGTGAGTCTGGTACTCTCCCTGGTACTGCGCCTGCTGAGGCCTTGCACACTTTCACGTTGGACTCCGGCGCCTCGCGCTGTTTCTTTCGTGACAGCACCACCCTCACTCCTCTTTCTGCACCTGTCCCGGTCAGACTGGCTGACCCCTCCGGGGGACCAGTCGTGGCCCGTTCCTCCACTGTCCTCCCGTGTCCGGCGGTTCCGTCTGGCTCACTATCAATTCTTCACCTCCCCTCGTTCTCTACGAACTTGGTGAGTACCGCTGCCCTCCAGGATGCGATGGTCACTACCACCACTCCTGGGGGTTAGCGTGTGTCAATCTGCACGTGCACACGGACGGGGCGTCACCAGGCCATGTTCACTCGTCGGCCAGGGTCGAGTCTGTACACACTCGCTACCGAGTCTTCTCAGGTAGCTGCGTCTGCTCAGGTGTCCGCGTCAGGTCAGGTAGCCGCCTATTTCTCGTGTCGCCTCCTGTCGCACCAGACTCTTCTGTGGCACCACCGCCTGGGTCACCCCTCCCGGCCTCGCCTTCGTGGCATGCACTCTCGTCTTCTTGTCTCTGGTCTCCCCAGGTCTCTGCTTGCCCTGCCGCCCTCGCCTGCCCCGCCCTGCCTCCCTTGCGTCGAGGGGCGGCAGCGCGCCGCTCCTCACTCCTCCTCGTTTCCCCCGACGACTGCTCCCCTGCAGACTCTCCACATGGACGTGTGGGGCCCAGCCCGCGTCAGTGGACAGAGCCGCGAGCGATACTTTCTGCTGGTCGTTGACGACTACACGCGGTACACAACGGTCTTCCCCTTGCGCAGCAAGGGTCAGGTCGTTGATGTATTGATCCCTTGGATCCGCACAGTCCGTCTCCAGCTGCGCGAGCGGTTCGGCCATGACCTTCCTGTCTTGTGTCTGCACTCTGACAGAGGTGGTGAGTTCTCCTCCAGCCTCTTGCGGGACTTTTGTCGTGGGGAGGGCATACTCCATTTGTTCATGCTTCCGGACTCCCCTCAGCAAAATGGGATTGCTGAGCGCCGCATTGGCTTAGTCATGGAGGTCGCTCGTACCTCCATGATCCATGCGGCTGCTCCCCAATTTCTGTGGCCGTTTGCGGTCCGGTACGCTGCGCATCAGCTCAACCTCTGGCCCCGTGTCTCCTTGCCGGAGACCTCGCCCACACTGCGTTGGATGGGGGAGGTTGGAGATGCGTCGGTGTTCCGGGTCTGGGGTTCTCGTGCCTTTGCTTGCGATACGTCCGCGGACAAGCTCTCCCCCCGTGCTATCCCCTGCGTCTTTCTTGGCTTTGTCCCTGACGCGCCTGGCTGGCAGTTTTACCACCCCACATCGCGCCGTGTCCTCCCGTCTCAGGACGCCACGTTCGACGAGTCGGTTCCCTTCTACCGTCTCTTCCCCTACTGCTCTGCCCCTCCCCCGCCCCCGCCGCTCTTCCTTGCTCCCGGTCCACCTCCGGTAGACCCCCTCCCGCCCCAGGGTATTGCTCCCTCGGGTGTGTCTCAGGTAGACCCTCTCCCTGGTTCTGCGCCTGATCAGGTAGCTGTCGGCTCAGGTGTTGCTCCAGGTGCTGCTTCTGGGGTTACTGCGTCTGGGGATGCGGAGCCTGGGGGTGCGGAGCCTGGGGGTGCGGAGCCTGGGGGTGCAGAGTCTGAGGGTGCTGAGCCTGGGGGTGTTGGGATTGGGGGTGGTGAGCTTGAGGGTGTTGAGCCTGGGGCTGCTGCGTCGGAGGGTGCGGAGTCTGGAGGTGCTGAGCCTCAGGGTGTTGCTTCATCTGGGGGTTCTACTGGTGTGTCGCCGAGACTGTCTCAGCAGCAGCTGCGTGAGAGGTTTGTTCGACGCGCACGCCTTCGGAGTGGAGCTATTGGAGCTGGAGGTGCTGGAGCTACTGGAGCTGGAGGTGCTGGAGGTGCTGCGGCCCCAGGTCCTGGAGGTGCTCGTACCCGAGGTACTGGAGCTGCCGGGACTGGTGGTGTTGAGGGTGCTAGAGCTGGAGACCCTACAGAGCCTGGAGCAGCTGGCGCTGGAGGCGCTGGAGCTGGAGGAGCTGGAGTTGGAGGCACTGGAGCCAGAGGCGCTGGAGCTCGAGGTGCTGGAGCTGTTGACCCTGGCGCTGGAGGTGCTGGAAGCACTGTGCGGCCGCGACCGTACTTCGTTCCCCTGCTTCAGCAGGTTCTTGGTACCCAGCCTTCTACCGACCTTACTCCTCCCCTCCTGTGTCCTCCACCTGACCAGTCGCAGCCGCCGTTACAGCCAGCCTCCCCACTTCCCGCTCCCTCTCCATACACTGAGCAGTCAGGCGGTCTTACAGAGTGTCGTAAGCCTGCGTCTCGTTCTGTCTCGCCTGTTCGCACTGATCATCGCGCTCCTCATTCGCGTCCTCCTCCTGTCCCCGGCACGCACGCTATGGCACTCCGTCCTTCTTCTGTTCCACTGCGTGTTCCTCTGCCTGATCCTCCTGAGTCCTCTCTTCCTGAGGTCCCCGACCCTGCGCCTGACAGCGCTTGTGCTGCCAGTCCCATTGTCTCTCGTCTCCTCACCATTGCTGTCACTGACCCTTCCTTTGAGTCTGCTGCTGCGTCTGCTCTCGTTGCTGAGCTGCTTGACTTTGCTGTTGCCTGCCGTCTCGACTACGCCACTGCTCTTGTTGCTGAGTCTGAGTCTGCCAGTCCTCCGTCCGTCGGGGGTGAGTGTGCTCTTGGCACGGACGTCCTTGAGGACAGGCAGGAGGACTTTGAGTGTCTTGCAGCTGCTGTACCTTGTTTCGCTTCCATGCTGCTTGCCCCTGAGGGAGACCCGGATGCACCAGACATCCCGACCCCGCGCTCTTACGCAGAGGCGATTACGGGTCCTTACTCCTCTCAGTGGCAGGCAGCCATGGCTGCCAAGATGGCATCCTGGAAGTCCACAGGCACCTACGTTGACGAGGTTCCCCCACCTGGGGCGAACATAGTCGATGGCATGTGGATTTTCAGGGTGAAGCGGCCGCCGGGTTCTCCGCCTGCCTTCAAGGCGCGTTACGTTGCTCGGGGCTTCAGTTAGCGACAGTGAGTTGACTACTTCCAGACCTTCTCCCCCACCCCGAAGATGACTACTCTTCGGGTGTTGCTGCACGTTGCTGCTCAGCGTGACTACGAGTTGCACTCTCTCGACTTCAGTACTGCTTTCCTGCAGGGCAGCCTGCACGACGAGATCTGGCTACGCCGACCACCTGGTTTCACAGGGACGTTTCCTGCAGGTACCCAGTGAAGCCTCCGCCGGCCAGTCTACGGTCTTTGCCAGGCGCCTCGCGAGTGGCACGACACACTCAGGACTACACTTGTGGCTCTTGGGTTTGCTCCTTCTACTGTGGACCCATCGCTGTTTCTACGCACCGACACCTCGCTGGCGCCGTTCGACGACCTCGTCTTTGCCACTGCTGACACTGAGGCACTGGCCCTTGTGAAGTCCGAGCTACAGAAGAGACACACCTGCTCTGACCTGGGTGAACTGCGCAGCTATCTTGGCCTGCAGATCACCCGGGACAGATCGCGGCGCACCATCACACTGACTCAGTCACACATGGTGCACCAGGTCCTTCAGCGCTTAGGCTTCCAGTTCTCCTCGCCACAGCCCACTCCTCTGTCTACCAGCCACTCGCTCTTAGCTCCACCTTCGAACGAGTCCGTAGAGTCGAGTGGTCCGTACCCAGAGCTTGTGGGTTGCCTCATGTACCTGATGATGTGCACAGGACCTGACCTAGCGTACCCTCTCAGCCTTCTAGCTCGCTACGTGGCTCCCGGTAGGCACTGAAAGGTGCACTGGGATGCTGCGAAGAGGGTACTGCGTTACCTGTGCAGTACATCGGGCTTGGGCTTGTTCTCACTGGTCACGCAGACGCCTTCTGGGCTAACGACTCAGCTACGCAGCGGTCGTCACAGGGTTACACCTTCAGCCTTGGTTCCGGCTTTGTTTCTTGGCGGTCTACCCACTCGTCTTCGGTTCTCAGCTCCAGTTGTGAGGCTGAGATCTACACCGGGGCCATGGCTGCTCAGGAGCTACGTTGGCTCACCTACCTGCTGACCGACCTGGGAGAGCAGCCTCGTTCGCCTCCAGTTCTGTACGTAGACAACAAGGCCATGCTGGCCTTGTGTCGGGAGCACAGACTGGAGCACAGAACGAAGCACATTGCTCTTCGCTACTTCCTTGCTCGTGAGCTGCAGCAGCGTGGTCAGCTGCGCCTTGCTTACGTGGCCTCTGAGGCCAACACTGCTGATATCTTTACCAAGGCACTTCCGCCTGGTGATCATCAGCGCTTTTGTACGATGCTAGGTCTTGTGCCTACTTGGCCTCACTTGCTCACTTCTTGACCTTGCTTGTACTGTGATCTTTCTATACCTGCACTTGCCTGTTTACCTTTATATATGATCTTGCATGTGAACTGGCCTTTTGGCCTTGCTCTTGTGCTCGGATTGTGTGGTGACGTTGTGATCCACCCTGAGCTTGCTTTGCTTTGCTTGACTGGTCTTGTGACCTCTTGTTCTCCCCCACTTTGCCTATGGGGGTGTGTCAAACTTATCTGCTATAGTCTGTGTAGGCTGTAGTGGGGTAGATTATATGGGGTACAACACTTTTAGGTTTTCCTACTTGTACCCAACTGCTTGCTAGTTCACTCATTCCTCATTCTTCACAATTCTCACCATCTCGCCATCTTGTCCTTCTCCATCCCAGTGCCTCACCATCTCCCGATTACATTTTGTTTTCCCAATATCTTATATATCTCCACCTGTCTCTCTCGCTCTCTCTCTCTCCCTGCTCTCCCCATTCCACCATCCCACCAGCCAGGGCTCTTGCTAGGATTTAGGTCCGTCTGAAAAAAAAAAAAAAAAAAAAAAAAAAAAAAAAAAAGAGGTTTCGTCTGACGTTGCGGTGGGCATTTTTTTTTTTTTTTTTCTGATTTGTCAGACGAATGTTGAGGCCATGTCTGATTTTTCAGACGAATTTATTTTCACTGTCTGATTTAGCCAAATACACAGTACAGTATGAGTTGAATCTGATTCAACGAAGTATAAATACGCCACTTGCAGCGGCGCTGGCAGCACGCTAGCAGACATGTGTGGCAGTTGGGCGGCAAGGGGGGTGCTGCAGGGGTTGGGCTTCGAGGGGCGTGTACAGAGACGGTGGTACGTGTCTTTTGCGAGACGTGCGAGTCCAAGGGGGTGGAGGGAATTGCGGGGAAAGGGGTTGTTGTACTGGTACGAGGGACTGGGCGCGTGGGGTGGGGGGGGGGGGGGGGGGGGGGGGGGTCTTGAGTGGGGGAGGCTGTAATGGTTATGGGCTTGATGGACGGGCTAGCCTGGTTATAGGAGCGAGCGAGGGACTTCGTGGGGGGGGCAGCTTGGATTGGCGTGAGGGGCTTGACGGGGCACGGGCACGGGGGAAGGAGTAGCGGGGGGGGGGGGGGGGGGGGTACTTTGTCAGTATCAGATGAATACATACGCGATGTCTGAAATGTCAGACGAACTAAAACACTTTGACATTTTTTTTCAGACGAAATATAATCCTTCGTCTTATGGATCAGATGAAATACATTTGATGGTTTTGAAAATCAGATGAAATGAAAAAAAATAGGTCTGATTTTTAGACCCTCAGACCAATTTGGTCTGATAACCAGAGCCTTGCCACCAGCGCCATGCACACTGCGTTCACTGCGTCTACGTACAGAACTGGAGGAGAACGAGGCGGCTCTCCTAGGTCAGTCAGCAAGTAGGTGAGCCAGCGTAGCTCCTGTGCAGCCATGGCCCCCGCGTAGATCTCAGCCTCACAGCTGGAGCCGAGAACAGAAGACGAGCGGGTAGACCGCCACGAAACAGAGCCGGAGCCAAGGCTGAAGGTGTAACCCTGTGACGACCGCTGCGTAGCCTGGTCGTCAGCCCAAGAAGCGTCTGCGTGACCTGTGAGGACCACTCGACGTTGCCCTCCAAGCACTAGCCCCATGCCCGACGTACTGCACAAGTAGCGCAACACCCTCTTCGCTGCAGCCATGTGCTCTGGTCGGTGTCTCCCAGGAGCAACATAGCGTGCCAAGATGCTAAGAGGGTATGCAAGGTCAGGTCGTGTGCAGGTCATCAGGTACATGAGGCAGCCAACAAGCTCTGGGTACGGGCCACTCGGCTCTACGGACTCATCCAAAGGCAGAGCTGAGAGCGAGTGGCGAGTAGACAGAGGAGTGGCCTGAGGCGAGGAGTACGTGAAGTCGAAGCACTGAAGGACCTGCTGCACCATGTGTGACAAAGTCAGGGTAATGGTGCGCTGTGCTCTGTCCCGGGTGATCTGCAAGCCAAGGTAGCTGCGCAGTTCACCCAGGTCTGTGCACGTGTGTCTCTTCTGCAGCTCGGACTTCACGTGGGCGAGTCCAGCAGTGTCAGCAGTGGCAAAGACCAAGTCGTCGACGTACACGAGGACGTAGAACGGCGGCAGCAAAGTGTCGGTGCGAAGAAACAGCGACGGGTCAGCAGTGGAAGGAGCAAACCCAAGAGCCGCAAGTGTAGTCCTCAGTGTGTCGTGCCACTCACGGGGCGCCTGGCGGAGACCGTAGACTGGCCGCCGGAGGCTCCACTGGGTACCAGGAGGAAACGACCCAGTGAAGCCAGGTGGGCGGCGCAGCCAGATCTCCTCGTGCAGGCTGCCCTGCAGGAAGGCTGTGCTGAAGTCAAGAGAGTGAAGCTCGTAGTCGCGCTGAGCGGCTATGTGCAGCAGCACCCGAAGAGTGGTCATCTTCGGGGTGGGAGAGAAGGTCTGAAAGTAGTCAACTCCCTGCCGCTGACTGAAGCCTCGAGCCACGTAACGCGCCTTGAAGACAGGCGGAGAACCCGGCGGCCGCTTCACCCTAAAAATCCACATGCCACTGACGATGTTCGCCCCAGGTGGGGGAACCTCGTCGACGTAGGTGCCTGTGGACTTCCATGAAGCCATCTCTGCGTCCATGGCTGACTGCCACTGAGAGGAGTAGGGACCCTCGATCGCCTCAGCGTACGATCGAGGAGTCGGGATGTCTGGTGCATCCGGGTCTCCCTCAGGGGCAATCATCGTGGACACGAGATGAGGCAAAGCAGCAGCAAAATACTGGAACTCCTCCTGTCTGTCCTCAAGGACGTCCGTGCTAAGAGCACACTCACCCCCGACGGACGGAGGACAGACAGACCCAGACTCAGCAACAAGACTAGCAGAGTAGTCGAGACGACAGCGAGCAGCAAAGTCGACAAGCTCAGCAACTAGGGCAGACGCAGCAGCGGACTCAAAGGAAGGGTCAGTGACAACAGTAGCCAGGAGACGCGTGACAGTAGGACTGGCAGCACGAAGAGAGTCAGACTCCGGGTCAGCAAGAACAGGAAGAGAGGACTCTGGAGGAGACGGCAACGGGACACGCAGAGGAGCAGTGGAAGGACGCAGTGCCATCTGGTGTGTGCCTGGGACCGCAGGAGGACGTGGACGTGAAGCACGACCACTAGTGCGAGCAGCACGAACAGGCGACGTAGGACGAGACGCAGGCTCACGACGCTCAGCAAGACCTCCAATAGGACCAGTGTAGGGAGAAGGAGCAGGTAGGGGGGAGGCGGGCTGTAACTGTGACCGCGACTGGACAGGCTGTGGACACTCTAAGGGAGGAGCAGGACCAGTAGAGGGCGGGAGACCAAGAACCTGCTCAAGGAGCGGAACGAAGTACGGCCTCGGCCGCGCAGCGCCTCCAGAACCAGCAGGGACAGCACCAGTACCCCCAGTGGCAGCACCAGCGCCAGCAGCACCTCCAGCTCCAACAGCACCAACTCCAGCACCCGCAGACGCACCAGCGTCAGTAGAACCACCAGCGCCAACACCCCCAGCAGCTCCAGCACCAGCAGCTCCAGAAGCTCCAGCAGCACCAACTCCAGCAGGACCGGCAGCTCCAGTACCGCTAGCAGCTCCAGCACTACCTCCAGCAGGACCAACTCCAGCAGCCCCAGCAGCACCCCCAGTCCCAGCAGCTCCAGTACCGCCAGGACGAGCACCTCCGGGACCAGTAGCAACAGTAGTACCTCCAGCTCCAGCAGCACGGCTCCAGCGCCGGGCAAACCACTCGCGCAGCTCCTGCGGAGAGAGTAGCTCCCGCCTCGACGAAGCACTGCGAGAGGCCACACGAGCAGACCCAGCACCCCCAGGCTCCGCACCCCCAGGCTCAGCACCCCCAGGCTCAGCACCCCCAAACTCAGCACCCCCAGGCTCAGCACCCCCAGACTCAGCACCCCCAGGCTCAGCACCCCCAGGCTCTGCACCCCTGGACTCAGCACCCCCAGGCTCCGCACTCCCAGGCTCAGCACCCCCAGACCCGGCACCCGCAAGCTCAGCACCTCTAGCAGCACCAGAGTCAACAGCTACCTCGACAGGCTCGACTGCGTCTACCTGGGACACACCTGACGGGGCAGGACCCTGAGGGGGGAGGGGGTCTACCGGGGGAGGACCTGTCGCAAGGAAGAGCGGCGGCGGGGGGAGGGGCGCAGTGCGGTAGGGGAAGAGACGGTAGTAAGGCACCGACTCGTCAAAGGTGACGTCCTGGGAGGACAGAACACGGCGCGAGGTGGGGTGGTAAAACTGCCACCCAGGCGCGTCAGGGGGGAAGCCAAGGAAGATGCAGGGAACAGCACGGGGGGACAGCTTGTCCGCAGACAAGTCGCGGACAAACGCCCGAGATCCCCAGACCCGAAACGCAAACGCATCGCCAACCTTCCCGGTCCACCGCAAGGTGGGGGAGGTCTCTGGCAAGGAGACCCGGGGCTGAAGGTTGAGCTGATGCGCTGCGTACTGAACCGCAAACGGCCACAGAAAATGGGGGGCAGCCGCATGGATCATGGATGTACGAGCGACGTCCATGACCATGCCAATGCGGCGCTCAGCAATCCCATTTTGCTGTGGAGAGGCCGGAAGCGTGAAGGTCTGGCGGATGCCCTGTGCACGACAGAAGGCTCCCAGACGGGCAGAGGAAAACTCCCCGCCTCTGTCAGAGTGCAGACGCAGAACAGGAAAGTCCGAGCCGAAACTCTCTCTGAGCTGGAGACGAGCTACGCGGATCCAGTCGATCAACACCTCAGTGACGTCACCCTTGCTGCGCAAGGGGAACACCGTGGTGTAACGCGAGTAGTCGTCAACCACCAACAGGAAGTAACGCTCGTGACCCTGTCCACGGACGCGGGCGGGGCCCCACACGTCCATGTGAAGAGTCTGCAGTGGAGCCTCTGTCGGAGGAAACTCGGAGGAGTGAGGGGCGGCGCGCTGTCGCCCCTCGACGCAGGGGACGCAGGTAGGGGCAGGCCCCGAAGGTAGGGGAGGTAGGGACCGGGGGAGACCAGAGACAAGGACACAGGAGGCCATGCCTCGGAGACGAGGCAGGGAGGGGTGACCAAGGCGGTGGTGCCAGAGGAGAGTCTGGTGGGACAGGAGACGACACGAGCAGGGCGCAGACTCAGGACCAGACCTGGACGCTGCAGCAAACACCTGACTCGACGCAGCTACCTGACCAGACTCAGTAACCGGAGGAGACTCAGTAGTCAGTGTGTACAGGCTCGACCCCGGCCGACGGGTAAACGTGGCCAAGTGTCGGCCCGTCCGAGCACACGTGCAGTGGGTCACCCCCTGACTCGCAGGAGTGAACTGGTCAACCCCCTTATCCTGTAGATCAGCTCCACTCACCAAGTTCGTAGAGAACGAGGGGAGGTAGAGACCTGACAGGGTGCCAGAGGGGGCTGCCGGGCACGGTAAGACAGTGGAGAAGCTAGCAAGGACAGGACCCCCAGAGGGGTCCGCCAGGGAGACCGCAACCGACCGACTAAGCGGCGTAAGCGTGGTGCGGTCTCGAAAGAAGGAGCGGGAAGCACTCGAGTCAAGGGTGAAGGTGTGTAAGGCCTGAGCCGACGTGGTACCTGAGAGAGCAGACTGACCAGCACCTGGAGCAGCAGACGCACCAGCACCTAGAGCAGCAGTCTCACCAGCACCTAGAGCAGCAGCCTCAATGCCCGGGTCAGGCGGAAGACACAGGTAACAGTCACCCTCATCACTAGTAGACACAGCATACATGGCAGCAAGAATAGCATCATAATCAAGATCAAAGATAGCAACCCCCGCCCTAGACAGCTCTCCCCAGCGAGGGATCTCAGTGGCGTCAGGGAACTGGTGACGCCACGCGTCCGTCAGGCGGCCGAAGCAGCGCCGGGTGGAGTGCGGGCCCCCGCACTGCTCACCAGCGCGGTCGCCGGTACGGAGGACGTAGGTGCAGGGACCAGTACTCCCACCTCGCTGACGCCCAGCGTACCACTCACGTAGCTGCTGGGGGGACGGGGTCTCATGACTGCGCTGCTGCTGCTGGCGCTGACCACCACCGGAGCCACTCCTCTGCGCAGAGCCGCGACCAGCTCCACCGCTGCCTCCGCCGCCTCCGCCACCTCCGCCGCCTCCGCCACCTCCGCCGCCTCCGCTCCCTCCGCCACCGCCGCCGCCTCCTCCTCCTCCACTGCTGCTACCGACACCTCCACCCCCGCCACCACTCCCACCACCACCCCCACCCCCTCCACTGCCTCCACCACCACCTCCACCGCCCCCGCCAGCCCCTCCAGCGCCCTTGCCCCCCTTGCCCTTGCCGGTGCGGCGTCTCCCGCTAGGGGCAGACGCAGCGCCGACCGACTCGAAACTAACGAGGTCGGCCGCAGCAGCAGAAGCAACAGAGGGCAAGAGGGGGGAGGGGGAACACCCCTCAAAGACGGGGGTGCGAGGGTCACCACGAGAGGCTCCTACAGCGACTATGCTCTTCTCTGCTGCTAGGAGGCGCTCCTCGAGGAGGTCAACGGTGAGTGTGGTGGGGCAAACTGAGAGGAAGTGGTCCCTGACTAAGCGAAGGGAGTCAGGGAGCCGGGTGACTATGTAGTAGAGGGTGATGTACATGGGGGGGGGGTTCTTGGCACAGAACTCAGCAGGAAGCGCAGCGCGGTAGCGAGTGTCACTAGTGCGAAGGTGCGTAATGAGGTCAGCGACTGTGGGAAAGGCAGCAAGGTCAGGGAACAGGTACGGCAGCATGAGGCGGCTAAGCGCAGCAGTGGCAGGGGAGGAGTAGCGTGCAACTACAGCATCGTACAAGGTCTTAGCACTCTTGTACTGGCTAAAGTGCGCACGCTCAGTGGTCGGTAAGTGGCGACGCACAGCAAGACGGGCAGCAGCATCGCGTGTGGCCCACTGTGAGCGAACAGTGCTGTCAGCAGTAGCAGGCGGGGCAGGAGAGGCACCAGAGGTGAGATCGAACAGGGAGAGTCCGTCAGCCCTATCGCACTGTAGGAACAGCTGGAGGTCATCGACCCAGACCTCAAAGTCAACAGCACGACCCTCAGCATCAAAGGTAAGGACACTGGGGGTAGCCATGACTGCAGTGGCCTAGCAGGGAGGGATCTCACCAGTCCGAGTAAGTAGGGCCGGGGCGCGCCGGTAGGAACAGTAGCGGCTCAGCGGCAGGGCGGCTCGGCGGCTCGGCTGCTGGGCGGCTCGGCGGCTCGGTTGCTGGGCGGCTCGGCGGCTCGGCGGCTCGGCTGCTGGGCGGCTCGGCGGCTCGGCTGTTGGGCGGCTCGGCTGCTGGGCGGCTCGGCAGCTCGGTTGCTGGGCGGCTCGGCGGCTCGGCTGCTGGGCGGCTCGGCTGCTGGGTGGTTCGGTTGCTCAGCTGCTGGGCGGCTCAGCGGTGAAGGGGCCGGTAGAGGCGGCGATGGGGCCGCTAGGGGCGGCAACGGGGCCGCTAAGGGCGGCGAGGTGGCCGCGAAGGGCGGCGACGGGGCCTCCAGGGGAGGCGACGGGGCCGCTGGGGGCGGCGACGGGGCCGCAGAGGGGCCGCAAGGGGCCTAGAGGGGCGGCGACGAGGCCGCGAAGGGGCCGTAAGGGGCCTAGAGGGGGCGGCGACGGGGCCGTAAGTGGCGGCGACGGGGCCGCGAAGGGGCCGCGAGGGGCCTAGAGGGGCGGCGACGGGGCCGCTAGGAGCGGTGACGGGGCCGTGAAGGGGCCGCGAGGGGCCTATAGGGGCGGCGACGGGGCCTAGAGCGGCGGCGACGGGGCCGTGAAGGGGCCGCGAGGGGCCTAGAGCGGCGGCGACGGGGCCTAGAGCGGCGGCGACGGAGCCTAGAGCGGCGGCGACGGGGCCGTGAAGGGGCCGCGAGGGGCCTAGAGGGGCGGCGACGGGGTCGCTAAGGACGGCGACGGGGCCGCTAAGGGTGGCGCGAGGGGCCTCTAGGAGGGCGCGACGTGAGGGCGGCCTACGGGGCACGCCTCGGGCAGAAAAAAAAAGATCGAGTTAGGTGGTGGGCCCTGAGAAGCGTTTCCACGAGGGAACCTGCTCTATACCATGTGAAGAATGAGGAATGAGTGAACTAGCAAGCAGTTGGGTACAAGTAGGAAAACCTAAAAGTGTTGTACCCCATATAGTCTACCCCACTACAGCCTACACAGACTATAGCAGATAAGTTTGACAAGAATATGAGAGGAGGGAGAGAGACAAGATGGTGAGGAGTGGGGTGGAGTTGGTAAGATTATAGTAAGTGTGAGAAAAGCGGGCAGCATCTCGTGATGTTATTGTACCGTCGTCCCTCACCACATACCACAACTGTCACCCACTCTCACCCTCCCCTCTCATTGCCCTCATCTCAATTGGGAATTTATCTAAAAATTCCCCGGCTACCCTTTCCCCCCTCCCTCCCCACCCCTCTGACAAACCTTGCCTCTTCCAAACCCCACTGTACCTCCTCCGATGCCAACAATCGACGGAATGCCGCCGGGTCGCCCGTCCCTTGGCAACAAAATCACGGTGTAAGGAGAAGGACACTATACACCTATAGGTGGAGGCGAAAAGTGTGTGCAAACTGTTGAATTGACACTTATGCTCAATGTGTTCTCATGTGCTCAAGCCTATCAACTCAACCTTATTTGCTCTCAATCTCATGTTCTCAAGCCATCTCCTCAAGCCCATCAACTCAACCTTGTTTGCTCTCATTTGGATGGTGTGTGCTAGGTGCTGTTGGGTGGTGGGAGCTGGATGGTGTGTGCCAGGTGCTGTTGGGTGGTGGGAGCTGGATGGTGTGTGCTAGGTGTTGTTCGGTGGTGGGAGCTGGATGGGAAACGACCATCTTAAGTGCGCAGGGGCATATGCCTAGTGCGCGTTGCCTAGTGACAGTTTGGCCTGACAAAAGGAATACGCTGCTAATTCTCAGAATAACAGGCAAGCGGACTCTACTCACCACAGAAGGCTGGAAGGAACCAATCATGGTAGCAGGCAGGCAGGCGGGCAGGCGCACGGGCAGGCGGGTGGGCAGGCAGACGAGCGAGCAGGCAGGCAGGCAGGCAGGCAGGCAGGCAGGCAGGCAGGCAGGCAGGCAGGCAGGCAGGAAGGCAGGCAGGCAGGTAGGTACGCAGGCAGGAAGGCAGGAAGGCAGGCAGGAAGGCATGCAGGCAGGTAGGCAGGCAGGCAAGCAAGCAGGCAGGCAGGCGGGCAAGCAGGCAGGCAGGCAACCAGGCAGGCAGGCACGCAGGCAGGAAGGCAGGCAGGCAGGCAAGCAGGCAGGCGAGCAGGCAGGGAGGGAGGTGGGCAGGCAGGGAGGAAGGTAGGCAGGCAGGGACGAAGGTAGGCAGGCAGGGAGGGAGATGGGGCACACCTCTGTAATGTGTGGGCAGAACCTTAGCAACTAGAATTCCAACAGCTTCTACAGGTGAAAAGTTTCATCAAAATATTGGTGCTCCAGCACAAGCTGCATACGGGCAGAGGTTGAGGGGAATTGCAGAGGCACAAGTGATTTGCAAATGAGCTGGAAAAGCAGAGGTAGTTTTGTACAACAAGCAAGGGATAGTTGTGAAAGGGCACGGAGTATGGAAATGCCGATGCAAGCGTGCAAGTGAGGAGTAAAGCCCTGTGTCACTTCCCTTTTGATGAATACTGTCAGCTTTGATTTGAGTGCATTCAGTCAAGTAGTAAGATGGATGACTTGCATGAATAGAATGAGCGGATTGATTCAAATGAGAATAAGACGACTGAGTCTAATGAGTGGAAGGAGGGGAATGAATCAATCGGTGGAACGTGGGGAATGCGTCAAATGAGGGGAATGAGGATGATGAGATGAATGAGGATGATAAGGGGAATGAGGATGACGAGGGGAATGAGGATGATGAGCGGATTGATTCAAATGAGAATGAGACAAGTGGGTCTAATGAGTGGAAGGAGGGGAAGGAATCAAATGCGTGGAACGAGGGGAATGCGTCAAATGAGGCGAATGAGGATGATGAGGGCAAGGTGGATGATGAGGTGAATGGGGATGATGAGGGGAATGAGGATGATGAGGGGAATGAGGATGATGAGGCGAATGCGGATGATGAGGGAAGTGAGGATGATGAGGTGAATAGAGATGATGAAGCGAATGAGGATGATGAGGCGAATGACGATGATGAGGCGAATGAGGACGATGAGGGGAATGAGGATGATGAAGCGAATGGGGATGATGAGGCGAATGGGGATGATGAGGCGAATGGGGATGATGAGGCTAATAGGGATGATGACGCGGATGAGGATGATGAGGGGAATGGGGATGATGAAGGGAATGAGGATGATGAGGCGAATGAGGATGATGAGGGGAATGAGGATGATGAGGCAAATGAGGATGACGAGGCGAATGAGGATGATGAGGGGAATGGGGATGACGAGGGGAATGAGGATGCCGAGGGGAATGAGGATGATGAGGGGAATGAGGACGATGGGGGGAATGGGGATGATGGGGGGAATGGGGATGATGTGGCGAATGGGGATGACGAGGCGAATGGGGATGACGAGGGGAATGGGGATGACGAGGCGAATGGGGATGATGAGGGGAATGAGGATGATGAGGGGAATGGGGATGATGAGAGGAATGAGGATGATGAGGGGAATGAGGATGATGAGGGGAATGGTGATGATGGGGGGAATGAGGATGATGAGGGGAATGAGGATGATGAGGGGAATGAGGATGATGGGGGAATGGGGATGATGGGGGGAATGGGGATGATGAGGCGAATGGGGATGATGAGGTGAATCGGGATGACGAGGGGAATGAGGATGATGAGGGGAATGAGAATGATGAGGCGAATGAGGATGATGAGGCGAATGAGGATGATGAGGCGAATGAGGATGATGAGGGGAATGAGGATGATGAGGCGAATGAGGATGATGAGGGGAATGAGGATGATGAGGCGAATGAGGATGATGAGGGGAATGAGGATGATGAGGGGAATGAGGATGATGAGGCGAATGAGGATGACGAGGGGAATGAGGATGATGGGGACGAACAGGACGATGAGGCGAATGGGGATAATGAGGCGAATGGGGATGATGAGGGGAATGGGGATGATGAGGCAAATGGGGATGATGAGGCGAATGGGGATGATGAGGTAAATGAGGATGATGAGGGGAATGAGGATGATGAGGTGAATGAGGCTGATGAGGCGAATGAGGATGATGAGGGGAATGAGGATGATGGGGCGAATGAGGATGATGAGGGTAATGAGGATGATGAGGCGAATGAGGATGATGAGGGGAATGAGGATGATGAGGGGAATGAGGATGATGAGGCGAATGAGGATGACGAGGGGAATGAGGATGATGGGGACGAACAGGACGATGAGGCGAATGGGGATAATGAGGCGAATGGGGATGATGAGGCTAATGGGGATGATGAGGCGAATGGGGATGATGAGGCGAATGGGGATGATGAGGTAAATGAGGATGATGAGGGGAATGAGGATGATGAGGTGAATGAGGCTGATGAGGCAAATGAGGATGATGAGGGGAATGAGGATGATGAGGGGAATGAGGATGATGAGGCAAATGAGGATGACGAGGGGAATGAGGATGATGGGGACGAACAGGACGATGAGGCGAATGGGGATAATGAGGCGAATGGGGATGATGAGGCTAATGGAGATGATGAGGCGAATGGGGATGATGAGGCGAATGGGGATGATGAGGTAAATGAGGATGATGAGGGGAATGAGGATGATGAGGGGAATGAGGATGATGAGGTGGGAATGAGGATGATGAGGCAAATAAGGATGAGGGGAATGAGGATGATGAGGCGAATGAGGATGATGCGGGGAATGAGGATGATGAGGGGAATGAGGATGATGAGGCGAATGCGGATGATGAGGGAAGTGAGGATGATGAGGTGAATAGAGATGATGAGGCGAATGAGGATGATGAGGCGAATGAGGATGATGAGGCGAATGAGGATGATGAGGCGAATGAGGACGATGAGGGGAATGAGGATGATGAAGTGAATGGGGATGACGAGGTGAATGGGGATGATGAGGCGAATGGGGATGATGAGGCAAATAGGGATGATGACGCGAATGAGGATGATGAGGGGAATGGGGATGATGAAGGGAATGAGGATGATGAGGCGAATGAGGATGATGATGGGAATGAGGATGATGAGGCAAATGAGGATGACGAGGCGAATGAGGATGATGAGGGGAATGGGGATGACGAGGGGAATGAGGATGCCGAGGGGAATGAGGATGATGAGGGGAATGAGGACGATGGGGGGAATGGGGATGATGGGGGGAATGGGGATGATGTGGCGAATGGGGATGACAAGGCGAATGGGGATGACGAGGGGAATGGGGATGATGAGGCGAATGGGGATGATGAGGGGAATGAGGATGATGAGGGGAATGGGGATGATGAGGGGAATGAGGATGATGAGAGGAATGAGGATGATGAGGGGAATGGTGATGATGGGGGGAATGAGGATGATGAGGGGAATGAGGATGATGAGGGGAATGAGGATGATGGGGGGAATGGGGATGATGAGGGGAATGGGGATGATGAGGCGAATGGGGATGATGAGGCAAATCGGGATGACGAGGGGAATGAGGATGATGAGGGGAATGAGAATGATGAGGCGAATGAGGATGATGAGGCGAATGAGGATGATGACGCGAATGAGGATGATGAGGGGAATGAGGATGATGAGGCGAATGAGTATGATGAGGGGAATGAGGATGATGAGGCGAATGAGGATGATGAGGGGAATGAGGATGATGAGGGGAATGAGGATGATGAGGCGAATGAGGATGACAAGGGGAATGAGGATGATGGGGACGAACAGGACGATGAGGCGAATGGGGATAATGAGGTGAATGGGGATGATGAGGCTAATGGGGATGATGAGGCGAATGGGGATGATGAGGCGAATGGGGATGATGAGGCGAATGGGGATGATGAGGTAAATGAGGATGATGAGGGGAATGAGGATGATGAGGTCAATGAGGCTGATGAGGCGAATGAGGATGATGAGGGGAATGAGGATGATGAGGGGAATGAGGATGATGAGGCGAATGAGGATGACGAGGGAAATGAGGATGATGGGGACGAACAGGACGATGAGGCAAATGGGGATAATGAGGCGAATGGGGATGATGAGGCTAATGGGGAT
Source organism: Closterium sp. Naga37s-1 (assembly GCA_947471745.1). NCBI lineage: Eukaryota > Viridiplantae > Streptophyta > Zygnematophyceae > Desmidiales > Closteriaceae > Closterium > Closterium sp. Naga37s-1. The sequence goes on along the minus strand of CANJKZ010000774.1, from coordinate 2,574,281 downwards.
GATGAGGCGAATGGGGATGATGAGGCGAATGGGGATGATGAGGCGAATGGGGATGATGAGGTAAATGAGGATGATGAGGGGAATGAGGATGATGAGGGGAATGAGGATGATGAGGCAGGAATGAGGATGATGAGGCGAATAAGGATGAGGGGAATGAGGATGATGAGGCGAATGAGGATGATGCGGGGAATGAGGATGATGAGGGGAATGAGGATGATGAGGCGAATGAGGAGGATGAGTGGAATGTGTTAGAGGGCCCTACGATAGCATGGGCCCTCGCGATATGTTTGACTTGGCAGGTCGGCACCTGGCGACGTAGTCTACTATGCTCCGACGCATGAGTTCGGTGGTGGTCGGGTGTGACTCCGTATGACTATGTGCAGCTGCGCAGGAGTCCGCGTGAAGAAGCACGAGTCCGTGGTAGTTGTTGGTGCTTCCTTGAGAGTCACACCACTCCTTGCTGTGTTGGTGGAGTGGTGTGCACGGAAGCGGGATGCCGCTGCTGAGTTGGGTTGGGAATTGTGCGAGTCGCGTTCACCCACCCGCACACCACTTTCGTGGGGTTGGGTTACACCGAAGCGCCACGCAACATCTGTGCAACTCTTGCTTGCCTATATTTGCATGTGTGTTTGCTTTTGCATTCATGGATCATATTACATTTCTAGTGAAGTCCAATTGCTACTCGAATTCTCACCAAGTCCTTGGAGACGAACGCTACTGAAACGCTACCGAGTTGCTGCCGCAACGCCGTTCTCATTGCAGAAACTCTCTCGCTATCGCTACGCTCTCCATTATATTCCTTCATGGTGCGGTGAGCGTGGAATGAACACGCATAGATTTCCATGGTCGTTTATATTCTCGTTCGTATACTCGGCTTTACGTGCGGCGTTTAGTAAAGGGCGCTCATTAATTTAAGTTGAACCTCTCTTAATTTCCCTCGAGTTACGTTCTCGGACCCAAGGATAGGGCGTTTGGTAATTTATTACCACTCGTCTGGGGACCCTTGTAAGGTGACCCCGAGACGAGGGATTTAGAGAAGGGACACTTTATTTTTATTTATGGTACCTTATAGAGACATCGTAGAGGATGAGTACGGAGGAGGCGAACGTGGAGGCCTGTAATTTGCGCACCCTAGACGAGGATCTCTGTCAAAATGATATATTGTTTACTTTGTGTAGGCTATAGTGGGCTAGCCCATAAGGGGTACAACCCAATTAGGGTTAGTACTTGTACCAAACTCTTTCACAGTTCACTCATTCTCGTTCATTATTTTTACATGGTTCCAGAGCAGGTCCTTCCCTAGGACCGTTTTTTTTCTAGGGCCCACCACAGCGCTGCCCCACTAGCTGCCCTGTTGCCCTGCCCTACCTGGCGCACCGCCCTTAGCTGCCCGTCGCGCCGCCCTTTGCAGCCCGCGTGCCGCCGTTAGCAGCCCGCGAGCCGCCCTTGCTGCGTGCGCGACGCCTTTAGTAGCCCGGGCGCCGCCCCTGCAGCCAGTGCGCCGCCCCTGCAGCTGCGCGCCGCCCCTGCAGCCCCGCGCGCCACCCTTACAGCCCCGCACGCTGCCTATGCAGCCCCATGCGCTGCCCCTGCAGCCCCGAGCACCGCCTCTGCCGCCCGCGAGCCGCTTGTCTGCGGCCCGCTCGCCGCCCTTGCAGCCAGCGCGCCGCCCGCTTGCGGCCCGCCCGCCGCCCCTGCAGCCCGTGCGCCGCCAGCTTGCGGCCCGCCCGCCGCCCCTGCAGCCCGCGCGCCGCCCGCTTGCGGCCTACCCGCCGCCCCTGCAGCCCGTGTGCCGCCCACTAGCAGCCTGCCTGCCGCCCCTGCAGCCCGCTCGCCGCCTGCCTGGGGCCAGCTCGCCGCCCTTGCAGATCGCTCGCCGCCCCCCCTGCCGCCCCTTGCAGCCCGCTTGCCGCCCCTCTTGCAGCCTGCGCGTCGCCACTTGCAGCCCGCTCGCCGCCCCTTGCGGCCCGCTTGCAAACCCCCCCTGCCGCTTGAACCGCCCGGCTCCTGCCCGCCCTGCTGCTGGCCACCCTAGCTGTGCGCCGCTCTACTCTGCCTGCATGCTGCTCTGCTGGTAGCGCGCCACCCTCCTCTGCCCGCTATGGCTTCTCTCCGTGTCCTCATGTTCAATCATGAGGGCCGTCCGATCCAGTTCGACACGTGGCTTGACGACTTACAGCTGTACCTACTAAGCGACTCTAGAGACAGGGTTTTGTTGTTTGACCACATGTCTGGAGCCTCTCTCGCCCCTCCCGCCACAGCTGACAGTGCGACTCGCTCACAGTGGCTTACCCGTGACGCTGCTGCTCGCTTAGCCATTCGCAACCACCTGCCGTTATCCGAATGCACTCACTTCGAACAGCACAAGACTGCTAAAGCACAGTACGCCGCTGTAGTCGCTCGTTACTCCTCCCTGTCAAACTTATATCTACTATAGTCTGTTTAGGCTGTAGTGGGGTAGTCCTTAGAGGGTACAACACTTTTGTGTTTCCTACTTGTACCCTTCTGCTTTCTAGTTCATTCATTCCTTTGTTTCTTCACACTCCCCTGCCACTGCTGCTCTAGGCCGTCTTCTACTGCCCTACATGTTTCCCGAGCTGTCCGCCTTTGCCACGGTAGAGGACCTCGTTACCCACCTTCGCACTAGCGACGCTCGCTACCGCGCTGCCCTCCCAGCACAGTTCCTTAACAGGAACCCACCCCCGATGTACATCACTCTCTACTTCATAGTCACCCGCCTCCCTGACTCTCTTTGCGCAGTCAGGGACCACTTTCTCGCACTTGACCCCACAGACCTCACTGTTGACCTGCTCGAGCAGCACCTCCTTGCAGCTGAGACTAGTATAGTCGCTGTAGGTGCCGCTCGTGGCACTCCTCACACGCCCTTCTTTGAGGGGTGTTCTGTTAGAATAACAAGAATGATGCATTAGCTGAAAAAGGGGGGGGGGTACAAGTAGAGTGTCGAGAGAAATTCTGTACCCCCTGAGGCTAAACCCATCACAACCTAGAGAAATATAAATACATATGTTTGACACACCCCCATAGGCGAAGTGGGGGATAGCAAGAGCAAGCAATGGTCACAAGACCAGTCAAGAGAAGAAGCAAAGCAAAGCAAGCTCAGGGTGGATCACAAAGTCACAATACAGTCCGAGCACAAGCAAAGGGCCACAAGGCCAGTTCACATGCAGAGTTATATAACGAGAACAAACAATACAGTCATCATACCCTAACAAGTGCAAGCATGCAGGTATATATATAGATCACATTACAAGCAGAGTCAGGCAGTAAGCAAGTGAGGCAAAGTAGGCACAAGGCCTAACACAGTAACAAAGCGCTGACGATCACCAGGCCGAAGTGCCTTGGTGAAGACATCAGCAGTGTTGGCCCGAGTGGCCACGTACGCAAGACAAAGCTGGCCACGCTGCTGCAACTCTTGAGCAAGGAAGTATCGCAGAGCGATGTGCTTCGTTCTGTGCTCAAGTCTGTGCTCCTAACACAAGGCAATCATGGCCTTGTTGTCTACATACAGAACTGGTGGCGAACGAGGCTGCTCTCCCAAGTCGGTCAGCAGGTAGGTGAGCCAGCGTAGCTCCTGAGCAGCCATGGCCCCGGCGTAGATCTCAGCCTCACAACTGGGGATGAGAACCGAAGACGAGCGGGTAGACCGCCAAGAAACAGAGACGGAACCGAGGCTGAAGGTGTAACCCTGTGACGACCGCTGCGTAGTTGAGTCATCAACCCAAGAGGCGTCTGCGTGACCGGTGAGGACAACTGGACCCCATCCTCCAAGCACAAGCCCCATGCCTGACGTACTGCACAAGTAACACAGTACCCTCTTCACAGCATCCCAGTGCACCTTTCGGTGCCAGCCGGGAGCCACGTAGCGAGCCAGGAGGCTGAGAGGGTACGCGAGGTCGGGTTGAGTGCACGTCATCAGGTACATGAGGCAACCCACAAGCTCTGGGTACAGACCACTCGGCTCTACAGACTCGTCCGAAGGTGGAGCTGAGAGCGAGTGGCTGGTGGACAGAGGAGTGGGCTGTGGCGAGGAGTACTGGAAGCCGAAGCGCTGAAGGATGTGGTGCACCATGTGTGACTGAGTCAGTGTGATGGTGCGCCGTGCTCTGTCCTGGGTGATCTGCAGGCCAAGATAGCTGCGCAGTTCACCCAGGTCAGTGCAGGTGTGTCTCTTCTGCAGCTCGGACTTCACAAGGGCCAGTGCCTCAGTGTCAGCAGTGGCAAAGACGAGGTCGTCGACGTACACTAGGACGGAGAACGACGGCAGCGAGGTGTCGGTGCGTAGAAACAGCGACGGGTCTGCTGTAGAAGGAGCAAACCTAAGAGCAGCAAGTGTAGTCCTCAGTGTGTCGTGCCACTCGCGAGGCGCTTGGCAAAGACCGTAGACTGGCCGGCGGAGGCTCCACTAAGTACCTGCAGGAAACGTCCCAGTGAAACCAGGTGGTCGGCGCAGCCAGATCTCCTCGTGCAGGCTGCCCTGCAGGAAGGCTGTACTGAAGTCCAGGGAAATCTGCAGGCCAAGGTAGTGCTGCAGCTTACCAAGGTCAGTGCAAGTGTGTATCCTCTGCAGTTCCTCCTTCACGGAGGCCCGTGCGCGTCGGTCGGGAGTGGCGAAGACCAGGTCATCAACGTAGACCAGGACAAAAAACGGGGTTGAGCCACGGCGGACGAATAGTGACGGGTCGGCAGACGACGGAAAGAAGTCAAGCGCTGCAAGGGTCGAGCAAAGTGTGTTGTGCCAGTCACGTGGAGCTTGGCGCACGCCGTAGACTGGTCGACGGAGCTGCCACTGGGTCCCAGGTGGGAAAGAACTAGTAAAGCCAGGCGGTCGACGTAGCCAGATCTGCTCGTGCAGGCTCCCCTAAAGGAACGCAGTCAAAAAGTCCAAGGAGTGCAACTCGTACTCGTGCTGAGCTGCAATATGCAGCAACACCCGAAAAGTAGTCAACTTCGGGGTGGGAGCGAAGGTCTGGAAGAAGTCTACCCCCTCTTGGTGTCTGAAGCCTCTCGCCACACAGCACGCCTTGAACGCCGGTGGTGATCCAGGCAGCCGCTTCACCTTGTAGAGCCATCGGCCACTGACAACGTTCGTCCGAGGTGGTGGGACTGCATCGACGTAGGTGCCTGTGGACCTATAAGATGCCATCTCTGCCTCCTCAGGTGCTACCCAGTACGAAGCCCAGGGTCCCGAGACTGCCTCGGCGTGGGTGCGAGGGATCGGGATGTCAAGGGCGTCTGGATCCCCCTCGGGGGTAAGCAGCAAGGCGCAGAGATGAGGAACAGCGGCCGCAAGGAAACCAAGCTCGAACTACCTGTCCTCAAGGACCTCCAGGGGAAAAAAGGAGCACCCTCAGAGGACGGAGAATGAGCAGGGCCACTCACCAAGTGAGCGGCGTAGTCAAGGCGGTGGGAAGAGGCAAAGCCAGCGACAGTGGTAACAAGCGCTGAGACAGACAACAGAGGTGCAGCCGGGTGAGTGACCAACGCTGACAAAACACGGGAGACGACAGGACGAGAGGCACGGAGGTAGTCGGACAACGGGTCGTGAAACACTGTGAGGGACGACTCTGGAGGATGTGGGAGGACTGTCAGAGGTCCACTGGTGATCCCCGATTGATCCTAGGGAAGGGTTATAGGCATGTTGGCCTTGGGGGTTATGGGCGCACTGACCCGCTACTTAACAAGCCCTTTTATCCCAATGGTCTAGTGGTTGGGATTCTGACATGGTATCAGAGCAAAGGTCTCGAGTTCGAATCCCAGTGTGTGCACTTTGGGCATCCCAGTGCGGGGGGGTGTCAGAGGTCCTCTGGTGATCCCCGATTCATCCTAGGGAAGGGTTACAGGCATGTTGGCCTGGGGGGTTATGGGCGCACTGACCCGCTACTTAACAAGCCCTTTTATCCCAATGGTCTAGTGGTTGGGATTCTGACAAGGACAAGAGGAGGTGGAGTACGTGAGCAGAGAACAAGGTGAAACGGACCGTCTGCACGGTAACAGGACCGACGTGGCTCTGGAGACACAGCACGACTGAGGGGAGAACAACGAGTCCATTGGGACGAGGAAAGAGACTGGACAGGGGGAACAGGAGGGGACGATAGGGGACCACGAACCAAGCGTGCAGGTGCTGGGTTGGGCAGGTCGCGCAGTCGCAGTCGCTGCCGCTCCACCTCCTCTAGCGTCTTTAGCGACGGTACCTGCCCCTGCTGCTGCCCCTATGGCTCGTCCTCTGCCCTCTCCTGCTGCGGCTGTGACTCCTCTACCCTCTCCCGCTGTGTCTATAACTCCACCTGCTGCTGCGGGCTGGAATCCTGCTCTACCCTCTCCTGGTGTGGCCGCAACTCCTCCTCAACTCTCTCCTGCTGTGACTGCAACTGCACCCGCTGCTGCACTCGTGACTCCTCCTCTACTCTCTCCTGCTGCGGCTGCAACTGCACCTGCTGCTGCAGTCGTGACCCCTCCTCTGCTCTCTCCTGCTGCTGCTGTGACTCCTCTACTCTCTCCTGCTGCTGCTGCGGCTACTGCTGCTGCTGCTGCTGCTGTGCCCTCTCAAACTGCGCACGCTCCTCCCTCTCCAACCGGAGGAGACACTGCTCACAGGTCAGGAAACGTACACTGCGCGGTGTAGGCGCCACAGTGCCAGTGCCTCCAGCTCCAGCACCCCCAAAACCAGCACCCCCACCACCGACACCCCCGGGGCCACTAGTACCTCCACCAGGAAAACCCCCAGGCTCCGCAGCAACCGACGCAGAGAAGAACGAGGAGGGAACTGCGGGACGGACAGGAAGCCAAGGGTGGACATGGGGCGAGGCCGCCGGGTCGAGGCTGCCGTGTCCTCCACCCCCCTGCACCCCCAGGGCCGACACCACCAGCTCCAGGAACCCCAGTACCCTCACCCTCTGCAACTGCACCTCCCACACCCCCAGGCACGACAGGGACTGGACACTGCGGGGGGGACGACTGCGGAGTGACGTGCGACACACCTGACGGGGCAGGAGGCGAAGCGGGGAGGGCTACCGGGGCGACTGGGGGGGGCTCAAGGGTGAGAAACAGGGGGGGGGGGGGGGGGAAGGCCGCAGTACCTCGGTGGGGGCGACTCCTGTAGTAACAGACAGACTCGTCGAACGTGATGTCCTGAGAAGAGAAGAACTGGGAGGTGACCGGGTCGTAGAACACCTAGCCGGAGGCGTCCAAAGGGAAGCCAAGAAAGACGCAGGCACGAGTGCACGGAGACAAATTTTTCGCGCCACGGGCGCGAACGTGAGCCAGAGAACCCTAGACACGGAAGTCAGCTGCTACACCCGGAGAACCTATCCAAAGGGAGACCGGCATCACCCGTGGCCGTGCGTCACTGGGCCACAGGTTCAGCTGGTGCGCGGCGTAGCGGACTGCCTGAGGCCACAAGAACTGGGGGGCACCGGCATGGCACATGGAGGTCCGGGCAACCTCTATGACCAGACCGATGCGTCGCTCGGCTACCCCGTTCTGCTGCGGCAAGGCTGGTAGTGTGTAAGACTGGATGTTCCCCCGACCCTGACAGAACGTCTCCAGGCGAGTGGAAGAAAACTCACCACCACGGTCCGAGTGTAGGCGGAGCCCACAAAGGCCCTGGGCACCACCCCTCGCTGGTAGCCACGGCTCGAGGAAAGTAGGCACGTCAGCCTTTGGTCGCAAGGGGAAAACCGTGGTGTAGCGGGAGTAGTCATCCACCACAATTAGGAAGTAGCGCTCCTGATGTGGACCAAGGACCGGGGAGGGGCCCCATACGTCCAAGTGCAAGGTCTGGAAGGGAGCCGTGGTGGGAGGGAACGAGGAGTGAGGGGCAGCGCGCTGCCGACCCTCGACGCAAGGAGTGCACGGTGGCGCAGGTGAGCGGGGAAGCGGTGCAAGCGACTCTGGTAGACCTGAGACCAGACGGTGACGTGCCATCCTACTGAGACGTGGGAACGACGGGTGACCTAGACGGTGGTGTCAGAGGACCGACGGGTGGGTGAGTGATCGACAGTCGCACGACACAGCAGCTACCTGACTTGACCTGACCCAGTGCGGCGGGACCCAGTGTGTAATGAGTAAAGTCCAGAGCCCGGCTCCCTTGGGAAATTAGCCAGAGGGGCCCCAGTGACACCGTCTGTGCAGGAGGCAAAAGGCTCGTCTAAAGGAAAAGTGGTGACTACTCCGAGGTCGTGGAGGTGGCTGACACCCACCAAGTTCCTGGAGAACGAGGGGGTGTAATAACCTGTAAGGACCCCAGAGGAGAGTGGTGGTGCTACGGGCAACCACCGCTTCCACAGAGGGGTCAGCCAAGGCGACAGTGACCGGGGTGCGTAGCGGCGTGAGGTCGGTGTGGTCACGAAAGAAATAGCTGGACGCGCCCGAGTTGAGTGTGAACGAAAGGGACGCAGCCTGGGTGGTCGGACCTGTGCAAGCTACTCTAGCTGGTAAAGCGATAGCAACCTCTATAGCACCTAAGCTAGACAAGAGAGAGTAATAGCCAGAATGATCAACACTAGAGTCATCAGCATACATCACAGAAACGACTCGTACAGCATTATCTAACTCTGTGGCAGACATGTGATACAACTGCGTGCCAACAGTGCGGACCAGTGAGGCCCAGTCTGGGGCAGAGCGGGTGGGGCCAAACTGGGCGCGGTAGCGGTCAGTAAGCTGCACAAAGCACTGACCCGTAGGGTGGGGGCGGCCACAGATGCTGTCTCTGCGCGGCCCAGTCTGCACCCAGTACTGGCAGGGGGGGTGCTGAACCAGTCCACGCGACGTCCAGCTGGGTGGGCCGCTGCTGCTGACAGAGCTCTCTGGTCCAGGCGGCCCCCACTGCTGCTGCTGGGTCTCCTGACGCTGGCCCTGGAACTGCTGCTACCACTGCTGCTGTGGCTGCTGCTGCTGCTGCTGCTGCTGCTGCTGCTGCTGGTGCTGCTGCTGCTGCTGGGGCTGCTGCTGCTGGGACTGCTGTTGCTGGGACTGCTGCTGCTGGGACGCCCCACTACCTCCTCCTCCACTGCCTCCACCTCTACCTCCACCACCACTCCCACCCCCTCCGCCGCCGCCACCACCACTCCCGCTGCCCCCCCCACCACCGCTCCCCTCCACAACCTCCACCACCGCTCCCTCCACCACCTCCACTGCTGCCCCCTCCACCACCCCCACCAATGCCACCACCTCCTCCCTTCTTACCGGGTGGGGGCGGCGAGCTAGCGAGCCCTCGCGCGAGGGTTACTTTCCCTCGCGCGAAGGCAGCCCTCCCGTACCTGCTGCCCGTGACGTCCTAGTGACCCTCGCGACCTGCCCTGACGGGTAGGTGAGGGCCATGCGAAATTCGGATGCTCCCCTCGGGACGCTCGACAATTTCGCGACCCGTTACGGTGACGCCACGTGTTCGCACGCGGGTTCGCATCGGGTGCATGCGAAATTTCGAGCTCGGCAAAATTGGATCGCTCGCATCGCGGTGCAGGGTTTTCGCGATCCGCTGCGAAATCGACACGTGTCGGCCGAAACGTCGCACCGCACGCATGCGAAATTGTGTCACCTCGCCGAGCGAAGCCAGGGGACGCGAAGTCGACGTGCTGGCTCGGCGGCGAAGGAGCACTTGTGCCACTTGTGTATGCAGCCCGCCAAACCCTGCCGAGCCAGGCACCACGAACCCTTGGCGATGCCTCAACCGGCCTCTGGGGCACCGACTCCCTTTTCTTGGTGGAAGGAGGCATCGCTCCTCATTTTCGGCATCTCATTTCTCTTTCAACATTAATCCCGCATTCTCGTCCCTTAGCCTGTAGTCACTTCCCTTCCCCGCCATGGAGGCCAACCTGAAAGCCGGCGAAGCGGCGCCGACTTCGCAAGACTTCCCTTTGTATCTCGACCTCGGTAGTGGACTCACTGCCAAGCTCGAGGAACACGACTACGCCGTCCTCGTAGACCATAGGCTAGAGTTCAACGCCCGTTGCTTGGGATTCGGCCTCAAGTGAGTCTCCGTATGGGGATGTCGGCGTCGACCTCTACATACCTTGCTGGTCGACGCAGCGTCGGTGTTAAGGTTGTCCCACGTCTAGGGCGGCGCTATGAGTTTAGGGTTTAGTTCAGTTCACGTTGACGCCGACTTTAGGATTCAGGGTTATCTACCGTAGGTCGGTGTCGGCACAGGGTTTAGGCCCGCATCGGTCGGCTCCATTGATTACAACATCGCGAGGGTGGTGCACCGTCGTACTATTGCCATCCCCGTCAGTTGGCGGTTCCTAAACCAACGTATCCACCGTCATGTCGTGCACCTCCTCACTCACTTCTAATACCCATGCATGCGTGCAGGCACGCATGGAATTGTGCGGCGCCGGCCAGCATGCGATTGTGGTCGATGGGACTCGGCTGGCTTCGGGCGGCGATGGGTCGGGCGGACCACACATGCTTTGCGATGTTTTTCGGCGCCGACATAGCGGTTATCCCCCTGACTTCGAGGTGAGCTGGTTCGAAGTCGTCATGATTTGTGTTGCATCCTATGTCGGTGCTTTGTTATGAACGACGTAGTCGTGCCTTGCCTGTGCAGCATCGCACCGCTTCCAAGAGCACATTGCAGCATCGTTGTCATCATGTACCCCGGCGACTTGTTCAAGGCCGGGGGGGAGAAGATCAGGACCCTGATCCGACACGTTGACCCGCAGACCGTGAAGCAGTGGCACCACGACGAGGCGATCCGCGTGCTGAAGTGAGCTCGATAGTGTAGTCGACGAAGCATGCAATTTCACCGCGCAGCATAAACCATGCTTACCGACAATCTGTGCCATGTTGCTTCAGGTTTTTCCGGGCGGCGGTACTGGCCGAGCTTGGGCGCGATGGTAGGAAGTGGGAGTGGGCGAAGCCTTCTGATGAAGAGGTGGAGGACAGGCTCGCCGACTTTGATCAACCCGTTCGAGATGTGAGTTCCGAATGATTTACCGTCCTATAGTGTGTCATCCTTGCGCGATGCGATTGCCGAACGCGGTGCTCATCCTTGCGCTCTGAACTGTTGTATGCAGAAAGTGCCTGACGCCGTCCGGGACGGGGACGCGGGCTCCGGCCTGCTAGCAATGAGCGTGTTGTGCTGGGTGGTGAGGAGGATGGATCTCCTGACCGGCGCCCTCCGTCGCAGTGTGACCAGCCTGGACAAGGTCAACGTTTCAGGGTTGAAGGGGCTGCGGAATGGGATGATAACATTCGTCAAGGAGCACGTCGCTCTCAAATGGTCTGGCCATGTCGGAGTTGCTGCCGACGCCTGTGACGACAACGGCGAGGAGGCCCCTTCGTCATCCCAAGCAGTAGGTGTTGCCCACACCGTCGATGATGCGCGTGGGACTTCGATTGGAGAGCCCGGAGGCGGCGTCGACAAGGCAGATGAGGAGGCAGGAAGGGTGGTGACTGGGACCGCAGAGAAGCACCAGGACGAGGACGTCCATCAGGATGATAACAAGGATCAGGAAGAGGAGGACCATGAGGATCGCGAGGAGGAGGAGGAGGAGGAGGAGGGGGGCTCGGCGGAGGGGGAGGAGGAGGAGGAGGAGGAGGAGGAGGAGGAGGAGGTGGTGGTGGTAGAGGAGGCGGAGAAGCAGCAAGAGGGGGAGCAGGAGGACGAGGTCGAGTGGGAGTTGGAGGAAATGGAGGTGGAGTACGTAGAGGGAGCGGCGGAAACGGGTGGGAGGTCGGCGGATGTTGTGAACGAGGGAGGGGAGGATGCCGACGAGGAGAAAGTCGGCGTGGAGGCGGCTCACGAGGGGAGTGAGAAGGTCGTGGTCGGCGATGTGGTTGGCAACGCGAAGGAAGTTTTCGACCTCGAGGCTATTGGAGAAGGGGATAACGACGCGGCCACGAAGCAGACGGGCGTGGAAGGGCCTACCGAGACCACCGCAGGGAAGGCCGGGGGGGAGCGTTCTAGGAAGAAGAAGGCGGCGCGCGGTCATCCCGGTTCCTCCGCATCTGGTCCGCAGGCACCGCTGGACGTCGTCAAGCAGCTGCGACAGGAGAACAGGCGGTTGACGGTAGAAAATGCCCATTTGGAGAAGGCGCACAGAGAGGAAAGGGGTCGGGTGGACAGGTTTGCGTTGGGGATACGTGGACTCCTCGACAAGCTCCAATCGTTGGCCGACCAGATCGCCGTCTCCGACCATAATGCGGCAAAACGGCTGCTAGATGCGACGTCGGTCGTGTCGACAACCATCACGGACAACATCACCAACCACATGGACGAATCGTGGAAGGCGATGAAGTCCTTCGCTGAACAGGCGTCGTAGTGGTTGGCAGAAATCGACGATCCGAAGGGAAGTATGTGAGAGTACGCCGACGTTCGACATATTTCTCATTTCCATATTTTTACTCCATCTTATTCTTCTTATTTTCCTCTTTCATTTGCACTTTATTTCACCTCAATCGGACTACTATTCTATTTTCTAGAGCTTTCCGATTATTTCACTTATTTGGTATTTTCGGCACCGACATTTACATTATACGGCACTGACAGTGTCAGAGGTCCACTGGTGATCCCCGATCGATCCTAGGGAAGGGTTACAGGCTCGTTGTCCTAGGGGGTTATGGGCGCACTGACCCGCTACTTAACAAGCCCTTTTATCCCAGTGGTCTAGTGGCTGGGATTCTGAGATGGTATCAGAGCGAAGGTCTCGGGTTCGAATCTCAGTGTGTGCACTTCGGGCATCCCAGTGCGGGGGGGTGTCAGAGGTCCACTGGTGATCCCCGATCGATCCTAGGGAAGGGTTACAGGCTCGTTGTCCTGGGGGGTTATGGGCGCACTGACCCGCTACTTAACAAGCCCTTTTATCCCAGTGGTCTAGTGGCTGGGATTCTGAGATGGTATTAGAGCGAAGGTCTCGGGTTCGAATCTCAGTGTGTGCACTTCGGGCATCCCAGTGCGGGGGGGTGTCAGAGGTCCACTGGTGATCCCCGATCGATCCTAGGGAAGGGTTACAAGCTCGTTGTCCTGGGGGGTTATGGGCGCACTGACCCGCTACTTAACAAGCCCTTTTATCCCAGTGGTCTAGTGGCTGGGATTCTGAGAGACAGCACCGACAGTGGTGTACAAGGCGTAATCTCGCCATAATCCAAAGTGTCAGATATATATGCCTTAGCACATGTAGGCTGTAGTGGGGTAGACTCTAAGGGGTACAGGTTTCTTATTTGTACCAAACTCATTCATAGTTCATTCATTCCTGTTTTCTTTCTTCACATGGTATAGAGCGGGTTCCTACATGGGACCGTTCCTTCCTAAGGGCCCACCATAACGAAATTTTTTTTTTTAGCTGCCCGATGCGCGCTGCGCCCCTGCCCTTTTTTTTTTGTTTTTTAGTGGCCCCCCTAGCGGCCCCTACGCGACCCCTACGCGGCCCCTACGCGGCCCCTACGTGGCCCCTACCCGGCCCCTACGTCGCCCCTGACGCGGCCCCTACGCGGCCCCTGACGCGGCCCCTACGCGGCCCCTGACGCGGCCCCTACGCCGCCCCTGACGCGGCCCCTGACGCGGCCCCTGACGCGGCCCCTGACGCGGCCCCTGACGCTGCCCCTGACGCGGCCCCTGACGCGGCCCCTCCGCCGCCACTACCGCGGCCCCTACGCCGCCCCTGACGCGGCCCCTGACGCGGCCCCTGACGCGGCCCCTGACGCGGCCCCTAACGCGGCCCCTGCCGCGGCCCCTGACGAGGCCCCTGACGCGGCCCCTGACGTGGCCCCTACGCCGCCCCTGACGCGGCCCCTGACGCGGCCCCTGACGCGGCCCCTGACGCGGCCCCTGACGCGGCCCCTACGCCGCCCCTGTCGCGACCCCTACGCCGCCCCTGACGCGGCCCTCTACTGCACCTGACGCGGCCCCTACGCCGTCCCTTCACGGCCCGGCCCTGTCCCTGACGCGGCCCCTACGCGACCACGCGGCCCCGACCCCGTCCCGGACCTGCCCCGTTCCCGACCCTGTCCCGGCCCCGTTGCTGCTTTGTCCCGGACCTGCCCCGGCCCCGACCCTGTCCCGGCCCCGTTGCTGCCCCGTCCCGGACCCTGCTCGGCCCCGACCATGTCCCGGCCCTGTTCCGGCCCCGACCCCGTCCCGAACTCTCGGCTCTGCCCCTGGTAAGAGCCTAGCCGGGCCGAGCCGCGCGGCCGAGCCGCACTGCGCTGCCGAGTCGCCCTGCCGAGTCGCACTGTCGTGCCTAGCTCAGTTGCGCTGCTGCCGCTGCTAGTCTCCTGCTGCTCCTATCATGGCTAGTCCTACCCTTCTCACCTTTGATGCTGAGGGTCGAGCGGTTGCCTTTGATGTCTGGCTAGATGACTTACAGCTTTTCCTTCAGTGCGATAGCAGAGATGGCCTCTCCCTGTTTGACCTTACGTCGGGCGCCTCTACTGCCCCTGCTGCTGATGCTGACAGTACCGTTCGCTCGCAGTGGCTCACGCGCGATGCTGCTGCCCGCCTTGCTGTGCGCAGTCACCTACCGCCTACTGAGCGCGCGCACTTTAGTCAGTACAAGAGTGCTAAGACTCTGTACGACGCTGTAGTTGCACGCTACTCTTCCCCTGCCACTGCTGCGCTTAGCCGCCTCATGCTACCGTACCTTTTCCCTGACCTCGCTGCCTTTGCCACAGTCACTGACCTCATTACGCACCTCCGCACTAGTGACACTCGCTACCGCGCTGCGCTCCCTACTGAGTTCTGCGCCCAGAACCCCCCCCCCCATGTACATCACCCTTCTACCTAGTCACTCGACTCCCTGACACTCTCCGCTCGGTCAGGGACCACTTCCTCTCTCTTTGCCCTACCACCCTCACCGTCGACCTCCTCGAGGAGCGCCTCCTTGCAGCCGAGACTAGTATTACCGCTGTAGGCACCTCTCGTGGTGACCCCCGTACCCCTTTCTTTGAGGGGTGCTCCCCCGTTCCTCTTTTGCCCTCTGTTGCCTCTGCTCCTGCTGTCGACCTTGTTGGCTCCGAGTCGGTCAGCGCTGCGTCTGCTCCTAGTGAGAGGCGCCGCTTCAGCAAGGGCAAGCGGGGCAAGGGAGCTGGAGGAGGTGGTGGGGGCGGCGGTAGTGGCGGTGGAGGCGGCGGAGGGGGTGGGGGTGGGGGTGGTGGCAGAGGTGGGGGCTTCGGTGGCGGCGGTGGAGGTGGAGGCAGCGGTGGCGGTGGCGGGAGGGGTGGGGGCGGCGGAGGTGGCGGCGGCGGAGGTGGAGCTGGCAGAGGCGGAGCTGTACAGCGGGGACCCCAGCAGCAGCAGCGCTCTCGTGAGACCCCTTCACCCCAGCAGCTTCGTGAGTGGTACGCGGGGCGCCAGGGGTCTGGAGGTACTGGTCCCTGTACCTACGTCCTACGCACCGGAGACCGCACTGGAGAGCAGTGTGGCGGCCTCCACGCCGCCCAGCGCTGCTTCGGTCGCCTGACGGACGCCTGGTGTGCCCAGTTCCCGGACGCCACTGAGATCCCTCGTTGGCATGATCTGCTCAGGTCGGGGGTAGCTATCTTTGATCTTGACTTTGATGCTATTCTTGCTGCCATGTATGCTGTGTCTATTAGTGCTGAGGGTGACTGTTACGTGTGTGTTCCGCCTGATCCTGGTATTGAGGCTGCTGCTCTAGGCGCTAGTGAGTCTGCTGCTCCAGGTACTCGTGAGTTTGCTCCTCTAGGTGCTGGTGAGTCTGCTCTCTCAGGTACCGCGTCGGCTCAGGTCTTTCACACCTTCACCCTCGACTCGGGTGCTTCCCGCTCCTTCTTTCGAGACCGCACCACCCTTACGCCGCTCAGTCGGCCGGTTGCGGTCTCCCTGGCAGACCCCTCTGGGGGTCCTGTCCTTGCTCGCTACTCCACTGTCCTACCGTGTCCGGCGGCCCCGTCAGGCTCTCTGTCTGGTCTCTACCTCCCCTCGTTCTCCACGAACTTGGTGAGTGGTGCTGACCTTCAGGATGCCGGAGTTGACCAGTTCACTCCTGCAGGGCAGCGAGTGACCCACTGCTCGTGTGCTCAGACGGGCCGCCACTTGGCCACGTTTACCCGTCGACCGGGGTCGAGCCTGTACACACTGACCACAGAGTCTCCTCCGGTTGCTGCGTCTGGTCAGGTAGCTGCGTTTAGTCAGGTGTTTACTGCAGCGTCTCGGTCAGGTCCTGAGTCTGCCCCCTGCTCGTGTCGCCTCCTGTCCCACCAGACCCTCCTCTGGCACCACCGCCTTGGTCACCCCTCCTTGCCTCGTCTCCGAGGCATGGCCTCCCGTGTCCTGGTCTCTGGTCTCCCCCGGTCCCTCCCTCCCCTTCCCCCGGGGCCAGCCCCTACCTGCGTTCCCTGCGTCGAGGGGCGGCAGCGCGCCGCTCCTCACTCCTCCGAGTTCCCCCCCACAGAGGCTCCACTTCAGACACTTCACATGGACGTGTGGGGCCCCGCCCGCGTCCGTGGACAGGGTCACGAGCGTTACTTCCTGCTGGTGGTTGACGACTACTCGCGCTACACCACAGTCTTCCCCTTGCGCAGCAAGGGTGAGGTCACTGAGGTGTTGATCGACTGGATCCGCGCTGCTCGTCTCCAGCTCAGAGAGCGTTTCGGCTCGGACTTTCCTGTTCTGCGTCTGCACTCCGACAGAGGCGGAGAGTTTTCCTCCGACCTTCTGCGAGCCTTCTGTCGTGCGGAGGGCATCCGCCAGACGTTCACGCTTCCGGCCTCTCCACAGAAAAATGGGATTGCTGAGCGCCGCATTGGCATGGTCATGGATGTCGCTCGTACGTCCATGATCCATGCGGCTGCTCCCCATTTTCTGTGGCCGTTCGCGGTTCAGTACGCGGCGCATCAGATCAACCTTCAGCCCCGGGTCTCCTTGCCGGAGACCTCCTCTACTCTGCGGTGGACGGTGAAGGTTGGTGATGCGTCTGCGTTCCGTGTCTGGGGATCTCGAGCCTTCGTTCGAGACTTGTCTGCGGACAAGCTGTCCTCCCGTACTGTTCCTTGCGTCTTCCTCGGCTTTCCCCCTGACGCGCCTGGTTGGCAGTTTTACCACCCCACCTCGCGTCGTGTTCTGTCCTCCCAGGACGTCACGTTTGACAAGTCGGTTCCGTACTACCGTCTCTTCCCCTACCGCACTGCCCCTCTTCCCCCCGCGCCGCTCTTCCTCGCGCCCGGTCCCCCCCCGGTAGACCCCCTCCCCCCTCAGGGTCCTGCCCCCTCCGGTGTGTCCCAGGTAGATGCAGTCGAGCCTGTCGAGGTAGCTGCTGACTCTGGTGCGTCTAGGGGTGCTGAGCCTGGGGGTGCTGAGTCTGGGGGTACTGAGCCTGGGGGTGCTGAGTCTGGGGGTACTGAGCCTGGGGGTGCTGAGTCTGGGGGTGCTGAGCCTGGGGGTGCTGAGTCTGGGGGTGCTGAGCCTGGGGGTACGGAGCCTGAGGGTGCTGGGTCTGGGGGTGCTGAGTCTGAGCGTGTGGAGCCTGGGGGTGCTGCTTCTGGGGGTGCTGAGCCTGGGGCTGCTGGGAGTTGGGGTGTGGAGCCTGCCGGTGCTGGACCTGGCGGTCCTTCGGGTGCGTTGTCCCGGCGGGAGCTTCCCTCTCCACAGGAGCTGCGCGAGTGGTTTGCTCGCCGCTAGAGCCGTGCTGCTGGCGCTGGAGGTGCTGCCGCTGCTGGAGGTTCTGCTGCTACTGGGGGTACTGGAGCTGGTGGTGCTACTGGAGCCGGTACTGGAGGTTCTACTTCTGCTGGGGGTGCTGGAGCCACGGGTCCCGGAGGTGCTCGTACTGGAGGCACTGGAGCTGCTGGGCCTACTGGTGCTCCTGGTGCTGGAGCTGGTGGTGCTGCTGGAGTGGGTGCTACTGGAGGTCCTGGAGCCGGAGCGGGTGTGTCTACTGGTGGTCCTGCTGGAGCTGGAGCTGCTGGAGGTACTGGCGCTGGTGGTGCTGCTGGAGCTGGAGCTGACGCTGGGGGTGCTGGTGTTGTCCCTGCTGGTTCTGGAGGTGCTGCGCGGCCGCGGCCGTACTTCGTTCCGCTCCTTGAGCAGGTTCTTGGTCTTCCGCCTTCTTCTGGTCCTGCTCCTTCCTTAGAATGTACACCGCCTGTCCAGTCAGAGTCACAGTTACAGCTGGCCTCCCCTCTACCTGCTCCTTCTCCCTACGCTGGTCCTACTGGAGTTCTTGCTGAGCGTCGTGAGCCTGAGTCGTGTCCTGCGTCGCCTGTTCGCACTGCTCGCACTAGTCGTCGTGTTCCACGTCCGCGTCCTCCTGCTGTCCCAGGCACGCATCAGATGGCACTGCGTCCTTCCACTGCACCACAGCGTGTCCCTTTGCCGTCTCCTCCTGCGTCCTCTCTTCCTGCCCTTGCTGACCCGGCGTCTGACTCCCTTCGTGCTGTCAGTCCTACTGTCACGCGTCTCCTCGCCACTGTTGTCACTGACCCTTCCTTTGAGTCCACTGCTGCGTCTGCCTTAGTTACCGAGCTTGTCGACTTTGCTGCTCACTGTCGTCTCGACTTCGCCACTAGTCTGGTTGCTGAGTCTGCGTCTGTCTGTCCTCCGTCCGTCGGGGGTGAGTGTGCTCTTAGCACGGACGTCCTTGAGGACCGACAGGAGGAGTTCCAGTGTTTTGCTGCTGCTTTACCTCACCTCGTGTCCACGCTGCTTGCCCCTGAGGGAGACCCGGATGCACCAGACATCCCGACCCCGCGCTCTTACGCAGAGGCGATAGAGGGTCCTTACTCCTCTCAGTGGCAGGCAGCCATGGACGCAGAGATGGCTTCCTGGAAGTCCACAGGCACCTACGTCGACGAGGTTCCCCCACCTGGGGCGAACATCGTCAGTGGCATGTGGATTTTCAGGGCGAAGCGGCCGCCGGGTTCTCCGCCTGTCTTCAAGGCGCGTTACGTGGCTCGAGGCTTCAGTCAGCGGCAGGGAGTTGACTACTTTCAGACCTTCTCCCCGACCCCGAAGATGACCACTCTTCGGGTTCTGCTGCACGTCGCTGCCCAGCGTGACTACGAGCTTCACTCCCTTGACTTCAGTACTGCTTTCCTACAGGGCAGTCTGCACGAGGAGATCTGGCTGCGCCGCCCACCTGGCTTCACTGGGTCGTTTCCTCCTGGTACCCAGTGGAGCCTCCGGCGGCCAGTCTACGGTCTCCGCCAGGCGCCACGTGAGTGGCACGACACACTGAGGACTACACTTGCGGCTCTTGGGTTTGCTCCTTCCACTGCTAACCCGTCGCTGTTTCTTCGCACCGACACTTTGCTGCCGCCGTTCTACGTCCTCGTGTACGTCGACGACTTGGTCTTTGCTACGGCTGACACTGCTGGACTCGCCCACGTGAAGTCCGAGCTGCAGAAGAGACACACGTGCACAGATCTGGGTGAACTGCGCAGCTATCTTGGCTTGCAGATCACCCGGGACAGAGCACTGCGCACCATTACCTTGACTCAGTCACACATGGTGCAGCAGGTCCTTCAGCGCTTCGACTTCACGTACTCCTCGCCTCAAGCCACTCCTCTGTCTACTCGCCACTCGCTCTCAGCTCTGCCTTCGGATGAGTCCGTAGAGCTGAGTGGCCCATACCCAGAGCTTGTTGGCTGCCTCATGTACCTGATGACCTGCACTCGACCTGACCTAGCATACCCTCTGAGCATCCTGGCACGCTATGTTGCTCCTGGGAGACACCGACCAGAGCACATGGCTGCAGCTAAGAGGGTGTTGCGCTACTTGTGCAGTACTTCAGGCTTGGGGCTAGTGCTTGGAGGGCGGAGTCCTGTAGTTCTCACTGGTCACGTAGTCTTGGGTTGACGACCTGGCTACGCAGCGGTCGTCACAGGGTTACACCTTCAGCCTTGGTTCCGGCTCTGTTTCGTGGCGTTCTACTCGCTCGTCTTCTGTTCTCAGCTCCAGCTGTGAGGCTGAGATCTACGCAGGGGCCATGGCTGCACAGGAGTTACGCTGGCTCACCTACTTGCTGAGTGACCTCGGAGAGCCGCCTCGTTCTCCTCCAGTTCTGTACGTAGACAACAAGGTTATGCTGGAATGGCTTGATGTGACGGATCTGACTGCTCCCCAACGCTTGCCCAAGTAAGAGATAGCCTTGTGCGCTCTTCCGCACCCACGGGCTCTTCTCCGGGTCGTTCTCGGGGCGCTTCTCCGTTCCTTCCATCACCTCCAGCAGGTCATAGTGGTCAAAGATGTTCTCCATCTTGAAGGACCATTCAGCAAAGTTGTCACCGTTGAACTTGTCAAGCCCAAACACCCTAGGCTCATCCCTAGGTGGGCCAAGACTTGGTTGCATGGGCGCCATGGCTGAATCACGGGGTTGGCCTTGAGCTTGAGCTTCTCCACTGCCACCAGCACCTCTGCCACCCCTTTCCTCAGGTCCATCCATTGTCGAAACTGCTCCAAGGGGCTCTGATACCACTTGTTATAGTCACAATAGGCTTGAATGTGCCCAAAACGAAAGATAGAGAGCACAGACGGATTTCTGCACAGCGGATTCAAACGTTGATAGCGTTCTGCTCACAGCTGCAAATGACTTTATTCAAATTGGATCTGGAGCGTCTTCACGTCGTCTACAATTAGCAATTTAGATTGCACGATTTGATAAAGAATTGACGACACAGCGTCGGTTTGAACGAACGGTACTATGGCAGCCACTATAGTCTTAGAACACAAGATAGGAAGAGTTACGAGTTGGGAATGACTCCCAGCTCCTACAAACCCCAAGAGCCGAGGTACAGTGATGTGGAACAGTGCCACACTGTCCCCAACCACGAAGGGTCTCGAAACTACCCTTCACTAGGGCCTACACCAAGTGAAATGTTACACTACACAAAGTAATGTAACTATCTTCAATATCTTGAGGTGTACCCTTTTCGCGAGCTTCGAAATCACTTGAGGCTTGACACCAAGGCTCGGGCTCTTCATCACAAACTCATCCTTGAGTTCTTGATGGGTCTGCTGCACACACCTGCGACACGCCGAACGTTCGACACAGGACAAAATAGAAACCGCGCACGACAAAATAGAAACCGCGCGCGAGACACAAACGACCGCGTAACACGCGTCTAGCGATAACTCGCTATTGACTCGACACACACACTCGACATCATGACTCAACATTCACACACAATTATAAGCATGAAATATATATTATCCCATGCCCTCATACCATTCCATACACACACACATTCACGCACACGGACAACAAGCCGAGTGCAAACCGTAGGGTTGCACCAACAAACTCCCCCTCGGATTGTTGGCCTTAGGATATGTTGCTCTCTCAGTTCAGAGCCATCCCAGCCAACTTGCAACACTTCCAATGCTGCTGCTCCACCAGCCTCTTGGTCATCATGTCAGCCGGCTGCCCCGTGGTCTTCACGTAGCGCAACTCAACTTCACCCGCGGTTACCATGCTCCTCGTCCAATGCCACTTCACCCTCATGTGCTTCGTGAGTCCATGCAACACAGGGTTCTTAGCAAGAGCAATGGCACCCTGGCTGTCACAGTACAGTGGGGTAGGTCCTTGCTGCTCCTCCCCCAATTCAGCCAACAAACGCCGCTGCCACACAATCTCCCGTACGGCACGGAAGAGTGCCATGTACTCGGACTCCACCGAGCTCAAAGCTTGGTCAACCTGCTTCTTGCTCTCCCAAGCAGTTGGGCCTCCACCAACACAGCATATGAAGCCTTGCACACTTGTCATGTCCTCTGGTTCTGATGCATATGAAGCATCCGAGTAGGCGGTGAGGAACAAACGCCCGGGTTCAACACCATCCGCGCCCTTTTGGCGCCTTTGTGCCGCCGCCGAGTATTGCAGCCCAACGGTCGGTGTTTGGGCAAGATACTTGGCCACCCTCATTCCAGCTGCTACCTGCTCCTCATTAGGGCATTACACAACCCTAGCCAGCTGCCCGGTAGCAAACGCGACGTCCGGTCGGGTGTTTACCGCCGCATACATGAGGCTGCCCACCAACGAGTGAAATCGGCGCCTCTCCTCTTCACCAACGCTCTCCTCCTCTGGTCCCTTCACACACTTGAACCCAGAGGGAAAGGGTGTAGCCACATGGCCTTCACTCTGCCCAAAGTTGGCAGCCAATGCCTCCAGGTACTTTCGTTGATGCACCCGCATGCACCGCTTCTCCACATCTCGTTCGATGTGGAGCCCAAGGTAGAAGCTCACGTCACCAAGGGCCTTGCACTTGAACTTGTCTTGAAGCTTCAGCATCACCTCCTTCACAAGGTCAGAAGAGGGTGAGAAAATGAGGATGTCATCCACATAAACCACCATGAAACTCCTCTGCTCCCCCTCGCCAAGCATGAACAAGGAGTGATCGGCCGTTGAGGGAGTGAAGCCAAACATGTGATTATCTATTCTAGAAGAGCGCGTTCCCGAAGGTTCGGATTATCTGTTGTTTCTATGTATTTCTGAGTATAAATACGCCTTGTACTCACCTTTAGTGCAATATTGTCGAGTGGAAATTCGATCCTGTGACACTTGGTATCAGAGCCGTTTTCACTCGCGGAGTTTCAGCTAAGCAGCGCGCTCAAGAAATTCCTGCTTCGAAAAACCGCCGGGGGCGACGAATTCGGCGCCGACGCTGATAAGCACCAGATTCCGCGTTTTTTGAATAACCCCCCTCGCGCGTTTTTTTAACAGGATCGTGAGTTCGATTGTTGGCGAAAACGTTTGCAATACAGGGACGACAATTGCGAATTGTCGGAACCTATATCGAGCGGTGCAGAAGTAGCGAGACCGACGCGCGACGGATCGAACGACTTCAGGTGAAAGCGCGCGTCATGGCGAAAATTGCGACAGAAGCAGAATCGATCGTGACTTCGCAGCTGTCGCGAAATTTTCCCAAGGCCCAAGAAATTCGAGCCCCCAACACCTTTGATGGGGAAATCGACGCTAGGCGCTGGCCATTGGATGGACAGCACCAGCATTCGACAGAAACAGAATTAATTTTGCAGCAACACTACTGCGCGGACCAGCAATTGAATGGATAAGCAGAAGCGGTTTACCATACGAGTTGGCTGACATGAAGAAGCAGATCGAGTACCTTCTGGACAAAGGACTCATTCGACCATCAACATCACCATACGGTGCACCAGTGCTTTTCACACCAAAACCTGACGGAAGCTTACGCATGTGCATCGACTACCGAGCCCTCAACAAGCAGACGATCAAGAACAAGTATCCGATTCCACGGATCGACGATCTACTTGGCCAGCTTCGTGGAGCCACAGTATTCTCAAAACTCGATTTCAGATCGGGATATTGGCAGATCCAGATGGCGGATAACTCCATCCATAAGACAGCGTTTCGGACACGATACGGATCCTACGAGTACCTCGTCATGCCGTTCGGACTCACCAACGCACCCGCTACATTCCAGGCCGAAATAAACCATATTCTTAGGCCTCTACTCGACGAATGCGTGGTGGTGTACATGGACGACATCCTGATCTACTCGAGGGACATGAAGCAGCACATCGAACACCTACGACGCGTCTTCGAGATACTTCGACGAGAGAAGTTCTACGTTAAGCTATCCAAGAGCGAGTTTGCCTTGAAGAAAGTTCAGTTCCTTGGACACATGGTGAGCGCTCAAGGAGAAAGAAGATCGAAGCCGTACGTACGTGGAAGACACCGGAGAACGTGAAGGAACTTCAGCAATTCCTTGGCTTTGCGAACTACTATAATCGGTTCGTGCCACAGTATGCGAAGATTGCAACACCTCTCACCAATCTACTGAAGAAGAATACACCGTTCAAGTGGGAGGATGTGCACCAGCAAGCCATGGAGCAGTTGAAGACCGCACTCACGTCCGCACCCGTCCTGATCCTGCCAGATCCAGAAAAAGACTACGTCATCGAAGCTGAGGCTAGCGACCAAGCAGTTGGAGCAGTCTTGATGCAAGACCAAGGGAAAGGACTACAACCAATCGCTTACCTCAGCAAGAAATTGCACGGGGCAGAACTCAACTACCCGATTCACGACAAAGAGGCCTTAGCGATCATCACCGCATTCAAGACATGGCGATGCTACCTCGAAGGGAGAAAGACCACGGTCTACACTGACCATTGCAGCCTGAAGTACCTAAAGACGCAGCCGACCCTCTCCAGAAGACAAGTCAGGTGGATTGACTTCCTCGAGACGCACTTCGACTACGACATCGTGTACAAGCCGGGACACAAGAATAAGGCAGACGCACTGAGCCGGCTTGGACACGTCGCCGCCATACAGATTGAGGGGATGAATCCGCTACTCAAGGGACTCTTCACGCACGGGTATACCATCGACCCCGAGATTCCCTTAGCAGAGAAAAAGAAATTGTTGCAGTGGGACCACGACGTCGCACTACGCAAAGTATCAACAAAGATATGGGTACCCAACTACCCGCCTCTTCGGCAGTTGCTTCTCGAAGAATTCCATGACGTGCTCTACGCTGGACACTTTGGGAGTAACAAGACTCTTGCCGGGATTGCGAAAGTCTACTACTGGCCTCACATGGCAAACGACGTGCAAAAGTTTGTCAATTCGTGCGACACGTGCCAGCGGATGAAAAGCAGTAAGCAGAAGAAAGCAGGACTTCTTCAGCCTTTACCCGTCCCGGAACAGCCTTGGCAAGTGGTCAGCTTGGATTTCATCACCGGTTTACCACCTACCAATGCGGGGCATGACGCCATCCTGGTCGTCATCGACAAATTCTCAAAGATGGGACACTTCATTCCGACACATACAACCGCACACACGGAGGAAACGGCACAGCTATTCCTCAAACACATCATCTCACAGCACGGGATCCCAACAACCCTCATATCCGACAGGGACCCCAAGTTTACTAGCAAGTTCTGGAAAGAGCTCATGTCGCTCATGGGGACACGCCTCGCAATGTCATCTGCATATCATCCCCAGACCGATGGGCAGACAGAGCGCTTGAACCAAATTGTGGAACAACTCTTGCGCGCAGCGTGCAAGGACGACATTAACAAGTGGGAGCTAGACTACGGGCTAGGCACGGGGTAGGAGGAATCTCTGCGTTCGTTCTTAGTCGTTCTCTAGCACTTGTGCGTTCACAGCGTAAAACCGCAAGAGTTTCACTAAGAAAAGTTGGCAACAATGGTACAATCAAGTTGGCAAGACAATACTATATCAGAGCTAGCATGCAAGCAGGTCGACTGCCAGCGCATCATGGTCGACCGCGTTCCAGCTCGACTTGGTCGACTGCGCTCTAGCTGTGCAAAGTTGCGGCTTGCCAACACTGCAAGTCGACGGCGTGCCAACGTTGCATCCGCAGAACAGCAGCGCACCTGCTTCGCAGGTGCTCGCAGATGATTGGCGCGCTGTGCCCTGTCACCTGCACAGCACACACACCAAATCAACCTGGCGCTGACGACTGCACTCTGAGCAGCCACGTCGACCTCGGGATACCACACCGAGGTCGGCCTCACCACTAACACCTGGGCGACTGTCGCGTGCCTCCATAGAACTTCGTCGCCCGGGTAACTTGGTCGATCGGGCAACCATCTCGTCGACCAACTTCTCCTTGTGCCCGTCGACCTCCCTAGTCGACGACCACCTTTAGTCGACCACACCAGGTCGATTTCACTCCTGGTCGATGTCCCGAAGTCGGCATCTTTCAACCTGGCGACATGCTGCTCGACGTCCCCCCTGTCGAGGTCGACGTCGGCCCCTCCTCCGTCGACCACCAGGTCGACCACCCCAAAGTCGGCACCCAGAAGTCGGCACTAATGCAGTGGCCCCCGCGCAGGTCGACCACCCTTGTTGACTGGCTCGCCCACTGCTGCAGGTCGGCTGCACTCCCCCGTACACCCGGCCACAAGGTCGGCACCGCCCAAGTGAGGACGAGGCCACACCCAACTCCTGTTGACAAGTCGGATACCCTTCGGCCGAGTGTTGATGACGATGTCGGAGTCACTAATGGTCGCCCGGTTTCATGTGATTGCGTGACAGGTTCGATGATATTCTCGGCAAGTATCGAGCGTACAAGAGCTCAGGCGATGCGCACCACGACGCGCTCTTGCCGGCGATCTGGTTCCCCGTCGATGCCGTCACAAAGGAAGGCAAGGAGAAGTCGGATGCTATGATGTCGGCCATGATAGGCCGCGTGTCCATGTGCGCTGCGTATGGGAAGGTCGCTGTGAGCGCGGCGAGGAAGGAAGGAGACACTGATGAGAAGACGGCGATGGTGGCACAGGCGTTATCGGCCTCCGCTTGCGCCGTGTGGTGCTTAGTCGAGAACGACGACGCCCAGGTGGTCGATGCTGTGGACGAAGGGAAGGCAGCGGCGATGGTGGTCCGTGCGAGCGAGAAGACCGCCGGTGTCTTCAAAGAGGTCATGCAGGCGGTGCTGGAGGCCGAGATCGACAGGGAGCGACCCCTCGGAGAGGTTGCGCACAACGCCACACCGGCGCTGCAGAGTCTCGCTCTGCACCGGGTCTATCCGGGGGTGGATCATGAAGTCGAAGCCGACGTGATCGCTAGAGCGACGGTGGAGACCTTGGCGTTCTGGGGAATGTGCCCCGTTGCCGGGCCGAAACTCGAAGAGATCGGCATCGCAGTGCCGTGTGACGCGCAGATGGAGTACGATATTGAATACAGGGGGAGGAAGGGACAGAGGGGCAAGCAGGGCAAGGACAGCACGGGGAAGAAGGGGAAGAAGGGAAGGAAGGGCAAGGACACCACGGCGGCATAGTTGGCGCGCGGAGGGAGCGCTAGGTGGTGTAATTGCTAGGGTGTATAACAGTTTGGTCTGGCCGGCGCCGATTATGTAGTTCTTTTGTTGGATCCTTTTTTTTTTTAGTGCTTGTAACTTTTTGTTTGTGTTTGCTTATGTGGTAGTGCATGTAACTTTTTGGTAGTGCATGAAACTAGAACCATGGTCGGCGATGTCGACCTGATCGCTACCCTCTGAATTGCACACTCACATGCTACTCGGGGATGAACCTTGTCGGCGTGTATGTCGGAGTCCGACAATACGTCGGCATCGTTTGGTGTCTGTCGACATAGAGGGTTTGGCTGTCTGCAAGTATATTTGGGTTGTTTGTTGGTCGGCGACCGACTGCAGTTACCATTGTTGGATCATCTAGGTTCGCATGGGCCCTGTTCTGTGCCTTAGGTTTGTCTTATTTACCAACTTCCTGAACAATATAAGCATCATGGTTTGGTAAAATCGACCACAATTACTGCATCATCAAACTACGCACACGCATATGCTCCAAAGGTATTCATGCCGCCTTCTTGCACTTCGTCGGAGGACGCAGCACAGGTGCGGTCTGCTTGGCCATGTTGGCCATGGTCTTTGGCATCTGATCCTCCCAGGTGTCTGGAAACAGGATGGCAACCCAAGCGCTCGGCTTCAAGTTGACCGCCACCAGCGCACAGGCGAGACAAAGCTTCGAGACCGACTTGGGGCCCAGCCCCTTCACGCCCATGCTAGGCTCCTTGGACTTCGTCGGTGCGGTTCCCGGTTCGAGCACCGTGAGGGCATCGCAGAAGGTCCCGATGCACGGCGCCACGATCTTGTTCAGGGCAGCGACGACGGCTTCGGTGTCGGCATCGCCGTCGCTCGAGCGAAGAAGGCGCACTGCATCCATGGCCTTCAGCATGTGGCGCACCTTCATGTCGTGTGCACCCTGCATCGCGCTTTTGAGGAGGGTGTGGCGGTCGACGAATCCCGGCTCGGCGACCCTGTCGCAAAGACAACGGGTGTCATCGGCGGTGGCAAAGTTCCAGAGGCGCCAAGCGTTCCTCACGGTCTTTGCCTCCCGCCAAGGTTGCACCACGTTGAGCTTGTAACGAGCCTCGTTGACCGTCTGTGGGGGTTTCGGGGGTTTCTCATCCCGTTTCTTGGCTCCGGCCCCCGTACTGGCCGAATCCGCGGAGCCACTCTCGCTCGGCGCTTGCTTGTTCCCCGACGGCGGCGCCGCCGGCATCCTCCGTGCGTCTGACACACGGAGTGCCTCGGTGAGACGGGTTATCTCGGCGGTCAGCATCGCGATGGTATCGTCGCGCTTCTTGATCTCCTCCTGAAGGTCAATCTTCTCGACTGCGGAGCGCTCCCTCTCGTACTTCAGCGTCTCCTTGAGGGACATGTATATGGTATTCGGTGTCCAAGCGGATGGAGATTTCCTGCGGCACAAGGCGGAAAGGCGAAAATAGTTTGGAATACACCCGTAACAGATCGACGCCGACTTTAGCGAGGGTTTAGCTCTGGCTGAATGAGGGTTGGGTCCCGGCGTTTCTTGATCGTTTCGGTGTCGATCTTCTCGACCCTTTTCGCCCAGTGCTGAAAGAGGGCAATCCGGCAGAGCTTGGAACCTTGGACGTACGAGTGCCAAGGGGTGCGGATGAGCTTCACCACGAGGTCCTCGGCGACGATGCGGCGCATCATCTGGAGGGTACACCAGAAGTGCATGGCGGCTTTGTCGGTGTCGCTCCCTTTGGCAGCACGCGTTTCCGCCTACATGTCGGCAAGTGATGTGGGTTAGTAAGGTGTTGGGCAGCCAACGAAGCTATGGCGACGTAAGGACATTGTCGGCGTCGACTAACATACATCGCGCAGCAAACCATCCACGCCAGGGAAGATGTGCTCGGCGATGATGTCCAAGAGTTTGTCGGAGGGCTCGACCCTGCTGCGACCCAAGAAGTAGTCTTGCTTGCAACCCGAGTAGCCGGCCTTCCTCATCACCACCCCAACGGGAATGGCTGTGATATAAGCACGCGTCATCTTGTCAAGTGCCCAGTGACCCAGCTCGGCGATCTCAGCGCGAGGCGTCCCTTCGATGGCTAGCTCATGCGCACCTCTGGCGCGAGCGGCATGCACGTTCCGCTTGTAGAACACCTTGTTGGTCGTCCACATTTGCTGCGTCCAACGTTGGTGGCAGGCGGCGGAGAGCTCTTTTTGCTCCTTGTTGTGGGCGAAGAAGAGATGCTTCTTGTACCAGCGCTCACGTTCGGTGGTGTCAAGCGGCAGAAGGAAGTCGACGCTGTTGAACTGACCGATCTGGTCGAGGATGAAGTGCAACCACAGGCCGGTCTCGCCGACGGCGCACAACTCCGCTTCCATGTGTCGCGCCGTGTAGCTCTGCTGAAGACGGGCATCCTTGGAAGTCTTCGAGTTCCGCGCGGCGATCACCATGACGACCGGCTGGTTCTCCGGGTTCACTGACGAGGTGCTAGCCAGTCGGTACAAGAAGATGTTGGGGAGCGTGAACTCGCGGATGCTGGCGCCTCGCAGGAGAGTGTGGTGGGAGAGTAGCGTGAGCGCCATGGTGAGCAGAAATCGCCACAGCGTCTGCGAAAGAGCGGTTGCCCACGGGTTCCACGCCGACGCCGCCCATGTCGGCAGCACCTTCATCATGATCTGGCGGAACTGTTCGGCGGTGTAGGTATCGCCGATGGTGCCGCGACGCCGGTCGGCACAATTCCTGTCCACAAAGCCACATATATTTTTAGTTTGACGGCGTCGACAAACTTACTTGACGTCCCTCTCGTTCTTGGTGCGGACCATGAACCGCACCTCCGATCTGACCACCAAGATCTCCCGCATGATGCTCAGCTCCTTCTCCCGGTTGAGCGTCGCCTCCAATCTCGCCGCCATCTTGCATGCCTTTATGCGCTCGAGGAGCGTGTGCACCGTTGTACCTTGCACAGGCTGGGTTCGCAAGGCATTGTTCCCCTCCTCGATCGACTTGGAATCGAGCATACACTCACTTATCATGAACTTCACGTAGGCACGCAGCCGGGTTTCGGTTACCCTAGGGCCGTGCAGCCAGATGTACTCCCGAGGGACCTTGGCCACTTTGTCCCAATTCTTCTTCTTGATGTCCCAGATGTAGTGGCCGATCTCTGTCAGAATGTTCAATTGGTTACTTTGTGTAGGCTATAGTGGGGTAGCCCATAAGGGGTACAATCCAATTAGGGTTAGTACTTGTACCCAACTTTTGCTCAATGCATTCATTCTCGTTCATTCTTCTGGCATGGTTTCAGAGCAGGTCCTTCGTTAGGACCGGTTTTTTTTTAGGGCCCACCACAGCGCTGGCCCACTAGCCGCCCTGCTGG
This sequence comes from Closterium sp. Naga37s-1, assembly GCA_947471745.1. Lineage (NCBI taxonomy): Eukaryota > Viridiplantae > Streptophyta > Zygnematophyceae > Desmidiales > Closteriaceae > Closterium > Closterium sp. Naga37s-1. Next base: position 2,544,225 of record CANJKZ010000774.1, on the reverse strand, counting down.
CTCACGCGCCGCCCTCTGCAGCCCTCGTGCTGCACCTGCTGCCCCGCGCGCCGCCCTTTTGCGGCCCGCCCGTCGACCCTAGGCCTGGCCCGCTCGTCGACCCTAGGCCCCGCCCGTCCGTCGACCCTAGACCCCAGCCCGCCCGTCGCCCCTGCTGCCTTGCGCGCCCGTCGACCCTAGGCCCGGCCCGCCCGTCGACCATAGGCCCCGCCCGCCCGTCGACCCTAAGCCCCGGCCCGCCCGTCGTCCCTGCTGCCCCGCACGCCCGTCGACCCTAGGCCAGGCCCGCCCGTCGACCCTAGGCCGCACCCGCCCGTCGACCCTAGGCCCGGCCCGCCCGTCGACCCTAGGCCCCGGCCCGCCCGTCGCCCCTGCTGCCCCGCGCGGCCATCCACAGGCCCGGCCCGCCCATCGACCCTAAACCCCGCCCGCTCGCGGCCCGCTCGTCGCCCCTGCAGCCAGCGCGCCGCCCACTTGTGGCCCGCCCGCTGCCTTGCATCCCGCGCGCTGCCCGCTTGCGGCCCGCCCACCTCACCTACAGCCTGCGCGCCTGCAGCCCTGCGCCCTGCCCCTGCAGCTCGCGAACCGCCCCTGCAGCCCCGCGCACAGCCCCTGCAGCCCCGCGCCCTGCCCCTGCAGCTCGCGAACCGCCCCTGCAGCCATGCACGCCGCCCCTGCAACCCCTTGCAGCCCGCTCACCGCCCCTTGCGGCCCGCGCGCCGCCCCTTCCGGCCCTCTCGCCGCCCCTGCAGCCCTGCGCGCCGCCCCTTGCAGCCCGCATTTCGCCCCTGCAGCCCGCGAGCCGCCACTGCAGCCCCGCGCGCCACCCCTTGCGGCCCTCTCGCCGCCCCTGCAACCCCGCTTGCTGCCCCTCGCCCCCTAGCCGCCCCTTGCTGCCCGCTCGCCGCTTGCCTGCAGCCAGCTCGCCGCCCTCTTGCGCCCCTGGTACCTGCTAGCCACCCTCCCTTCCCTCCGTGCTGCCCTACTGGATGCGCGCCTCCTAGCTTGCCCGCTATGACTTCTCTTCGTCATAGCGGTGGGAGTGGTGACGGCGGTGGTGGCAGCAGTGGGAGTGGTGGCGGCCGTACTAGTAGTCGCTGTGGAGCTGTTCGGTGGGGATTTTCAGGCGGTGGCCAGCTACAGCTGCAGCGGCGTCAGCGCGAGTCCCTTGCAACCCAGCAGCTACGTGAGTGGTACACTAGTAGGAGCGGTGGCGGAGGCAGTTGTGACAGTCACTGTGCAGCTATTCATGTGAGAATAACAAACGAGAATGGATGAACTAGCAAACAGTTGGGTACAAGTACTAACCCTAATTGGGTTGTACCCCTTATGGGCTACCCCACTACAGCCTACACAAATGTATAAGCTATAATGTTCTCACACACCCCCATAGGCAAAGTGGGGGAGAACAAGTGGTCACAAGACCAGTGAAGAAAAGCAAAGCAAGCTCAGGGTGGATCACAAAGTCACCACACAGTCCGAGCACAAGCAAAGGGCCACAAGGCCAGTTCACATGCAGAGTTATATAAAGAGAACTAACAATACAGTGATCATACCCTAGCAATTGTAAGCATGCAGGTATATATAGAGATCACAGTACAAGCAGGGTCAAGCAGTGAGCAAGTGAGGCAGAGTGGGCACAAGGCCTAACACAGTAGCAAAGCGCTGATGATCACCAGGCGGAAGTGCCTTGGTGAAGACATCAGCTGTGTTGGCCCGAGTGGCCACGTACGCAAGACGAAGCTGGCCACACTGCTGCAACTCTCGAGCAAGGAAGTATCGCAGAGCGATGTGCTTCGTTCTGTGCTCCAGTCTGTGCTCCTGACACAAGGCAATCATGACCTTCTTGTCTACGTACAGGACTGGAGGCAAACGAGGCTGCTCTCCCAAGTCGGTCAGCAAGTAGGTGAGCCAGCGTAGCTCTTGAGCAGCCATGGCTCCGGCGTAGATCTCAGCCTCACAACTGGAGCTGAGAACCGAAGACGAGCGGGTAGACCGCCAAGAAACCGAGCCGGACGCAAGGCTGAAGGTGTAACCCTGTGACGAACGCTGCGTAGCTGAGTCGTCAACCCAGGAGGCGTCTGCGTGACCAGTGAGGACAACTGGACCCCGTCCTCCAAGCACAAGCCCCATGCCCGACGTACTGCACAGGTAACACAGTACCCTCTTCGCAGCATCCCAGTGCACCTTTCGTTGCCTAGCGAGAGCCACGTAGCGAGCCAGAAGGCTGAGAGGGTACGCGAGGTCAGGTCGTGTGCAAGTCATCAGGTACATGAGGCAACCCACAAGCTCTGGGTACGGACCACTCGGCTCTACGGACTCGTCCGAAGGTGGAGCTGAGAGCGAGTGGCTGGTAGACAGAGGAGTGAGCAGTAGCGAGGAGTACTGGAAGCCGAAGCGCTGAAGGACCTGGTGCACCATGTCTGACTGAGTCAGTGTGATGGTGCACCGTGCTCTGTCCCAAGTGATCTGCAAGCCAAGATAGCTGCGCAGTTCACCCAGGTCAGTGCAGGTGTGTCTCTTCTGCAGCTCAGACTTCACAAGGGCCAGTGCCTCAGTGTCAGCCGTGGCAAAGACGAGGTCGTCGACGTACACTAGGACGTAGAACGGCGGCAGTGAGGTGTCGGTGCGTAGAAACAGCGACGAGTCTGCTGTAGAAGGAGTAAACCCAAGAGCCGCAAGTGTAGTCCTCAGTGTGTCGTGCCACTCGTGAGGCGCCTGGCGGAGACCGTAGACTGGCCGCCGAAGACTCCACTGAGTACCTGCAGGAAAAGACTCAGTGAAACCAGGTGGGCAGCGCAACCAGATCTCCTCGTGCAGGCTGCCCTGCAGAAACGCTGTGCTGAAGTCCAGAGAGTGCAACTCGTAGTCACGCTGAGCAACGACGTGCAGCAACACCCGAAGAGTAGTCATCTTCGGGGTGGGGGAGAAGGTCTGGAAGTAGTCAACTCCCTGTCGCTGGCTGAAGCCTCGAGCAACGTAACGTTCCTTGAAGGTAGACGGAGAACCCGGCGGCCGCTTCACCCTGAAAATCCACATGCCATCGACTATGTTCGCCCCAGATGGGGGGACCTCGTCGACGTAGGTGCCTGTGGACTTCCAGGATGCCATCTCGGCATCCATAGATGCCCGCCACTAAGAGGAGTAAGGACCCGTAATCGCCTCTCCGTAAGAGCGCGGGGTCGGGATGTCTGGAGCATCCGGGTCTCCCTCAGGGGCAAGCAACATGGAAGCGAAACGAGGTACAGTAGTTGCAAGACACTCAAATTCCTCCTGCCTGTCCTCAAGGACGTCCGTGCCAAGAGCACACTCACCCCCGACAGACGGAGGACTGGCAGGCACAGACTAAGCAACTAGAGAGGAGGCGTAGTCGAGACGGCAGGCAGCAGCAAAGTCAAGCAGCTCAGCAACGAGGGCAGACGCAGAAGCAAAGTCAAAGGACGGGTCAGTGACAGCAGTGGCAAGGAGACGAGCGATAGTGGGACTGGCAGCACGCGCTCGGTCAAACTCAGGGTCAGGGACCTCAGGAAGAGAGGACTCAGGAGGAGCAGGCAGAGGAACACGCAGTGGAACAGAGGAAGGACGGAGTGCCATAGTGTGCGTGCCGGGGACAGGAGGAGGACGCGAACGAGGAGCGCGACGAGCAGTGCGAATAGGCGAGACAGGACGAGACGCAGGCTCACGACGCTCTGTAAGACCGCCGGGCTGCTCAGTGTAAGGAGAGGGAGCAGGCAGTGGGGAGGCTGGCTGTAACAGCGGCTGCGACTGGTTAGGCGGTGGACATGGGAAGGGAGGAGGAAGACCAGTAGACGGGACACCAAGAACCTGCTGAAGCAGGGGAACAAAGTACGGTCGCGGCCGCACAGTGTCAACAGCTCCAGCACCTCCAGCACAAGTGCCTCCAACTCCAGCTCTTGCAGCTCCAGCGCCTCCTGCACCAGGGCCCCCAACTCCAGCTACTCCAGCTCCAGCGCCTCCAACACCACCAGTCCCGACAGCTCCAGTAGAAACAGCAGCACCTCCAGCACCAGTGTCCCCAGACCCTCCAGCTCCGGGAGCTCCACTCCGACGAACAAGCCACTCACGCAGCTGCTGCGAGGACAGTCGCGGGGAAGCACTGGCAGGACCTCCAGACAAAGCAGCACCCCGAGGCTCAGCACCCCCAGACTCCGCACCCTTTGACTCAGCACCCCCAGGCTCAACACCCTCACGCTCAACACCCTCAGGCTCAGCACCCCCAGATCCAGCACCCTCAGACCCCGCACCCCCCGGCTCCACACCCCTCGACGCAGCACCCCCAGACGCAGCACCTGGAGCAGCACCTGAGACGACAGCTACCTGAACAGGCGTAGTACCTGGGAGAGGGTCTACCTGAGACACTCCCAAGGGAGCAGGACCCTGGGGCGGGAGGGGGTCTACCGGAGGTGGACCGGGAGCAAGGAAGAGTGGCAGGGGCGGGGGAGGGGCAGAGTGGTAGGGGAAGAGACGGTAGAAGGGAACCGACTCGTCGAATGTGACGTCCTGAGATGGGAGGACAGGGTGCGAGGTGGGGTGGTAAAACTGCCAGCCAGGCGCGTCAAGGACAAAGCCAAGGAAGACGCAGGGAATGGCGCGGGCGGAGAGCTTGTCCGCTGACGTATCGCGAACAAAGGCACGAGAGCCCCAGACCCGGAACACCGACGCATCGCCAACCTTCCCCGTCCAACGCAGTGTGGGCGAGGTCTCCGGCAAGGAGACACGGGGCCAAAGGTTGAGCTGATGCGCAGCGTACTGGACCGCAAACGGCCACAGAAAATGGGGAGCGGCTGCATGCATCATGGAGGTACGAGCGACCTCCATGACTAAGCCAATGCGGCGCTCACCAATCCCATTTTGTTGAGGGGAGTCCCGAAGCGTGAACGACTGGGTGATGCCCTCCCCACAACAAAAGTCCCGCAAGAGGTCGGAGGAGAACTCACCACCTCTGTCAGAGTGCAGACGCAAGACAGGAAGGTCCTGGCCGAACCGCTCGCGCAGCTGGAGACGGACTGTGCGGATCCAAGGGATTAAGACAGCAGAGACCTCACCCTTGCTGCGCAAGGGGAAGACTGTGGGGTACCGCGTGTAGTCGTCAACAACCAGCAGAAAGTAGCGCTCGCGGCCCTGTCCACTGACGCGGGCTGGGCCCCACACGTCCATGTGGAGGGACTGCAGGGGAGCAGTCGTCGGGGGAAACGAGGAGGAGTGAGGAGGAGCGCGCTGCCGCCCCTCAACGCAAGGAAGACAGGGCGGGGCAGGCGAGGGCGGTAAGGGAGGCAGAGACCTGGGGAGACCAGAGACAAGGAGACGGGAGTGCATGCCACGAAGGCGTGGCAGGGAGGGGTGACCCAGGCGGTGGTGCCAAAGAAGAGTCTGGTGCGACAAGAGGCGACACGAGCAAGAGGTGGCTACCTGACCTGACGTGGACACCTGAGTAGACGCAGCGACCTGAGGAGGCTCGGTAGCCAGCGTGTACAGACTCGACCCTGGCCGACGAGTGAACGTAGCCAGGTGACGGCCCGTCCGAGTGCACGTGCAGATCAACACACGCTGACCCCCAGGAGTGTTGGTAGTGACCATCGCATCCTGGAGGGCAGCGGTACTCACCAAGTTCGTAGAGAACGAGGGGAGGTGAAGACCTGACAGTGAGCTGGACGGAACCGCCGGACACGGGAGGACAGTTGAGGAACGGGCAACGACCGGGCCCCCAGAGGGGTCAGCCAGTCTGACCGGAACAGGTGCAGGGAGAGGAGTGAGAGTGGTGCTGTCACGAAAGAAATAGCGCGAGGCGCCGGAGTCCAACGTGAAGGTGTGCAAGGCCTCAGCAGGCGCAGTACCAGGGGGAGTACCAGACGCACTAGCACCTAGAGCAGCAGCCGCTATACCTGGGTCAGGTGGCACACACCGGTAACAGTCACCCTCAGCACTAAAAGACAAAGCATACATGGCAGAGATAACAACAGCACTAAAAGTACACTGCGCATCAGCTCAACCTCTGGCCTCGTGTCTCCTTGCCGGAGACCTCGTCGACACTGCGTTGGACGGGGGAGGTTGGCGATGCGTCGGTGTTCCGGTATCGGGGCTCTCGTGCCTTTGTTCACGATACGTCTGCGAACAAGCTCTCCGCCCACGCTATTCCCTGCGTCTTCCTTGGTTTTCCCCCTAACGCGCCTGGTTGGCAGTTTTACCACCACACCTCGCACCGTGTCATCCCCTCTCAGGATGTCACGTTTGACGAGTCGGTTCCCTTTTACCATCTCTTCCCCTACCGCTTTGCCCCTCCCCCACCCCCGCCGCACTTCCTTGCTCCAGGTCCCCCTCCGGTAGACCCCCTCCCCCCCCAGGGTCCTGCTCCCTCACGTGTAACTCAGGTAGACCCTCTCCTTGGTACTGTGCCTGTTGAGGTAGCTGTCAGCTAAGGTGCTGCTCGAGGTGCTGCATCTAAGGGTGCTGCGTCTGGGAGTGCTGAGTCTAAGGGTGCCAGGTCTGGGGGTGCTGAGCCTGGGGGTGCGGAGCCTGGGGATGCTGTGCCTACGGGTGCGGAGCCTGGGGGTGCTGAGCCTGAGGGTGTGGAGCCTGGGGGTGCTGGGTCTGAGGGTGCGGAGTCTGGGGGTGCTGAGCCTCAGGGTACTGCTTCTTCTGGGGATCTTGCGAGTGCTTCGCCACGACAGTCTCCCCGGCCGGAGCCTCTCTCCCCGCAGCAGCTGCGCGAGTGGTTTGCTCAGCGCACCCGCCTTCGGAGTGGAGCTGCCGGAGCTGGAGTCTCTGCCGCTGGTCACACTAGAGCTGGAGGTGTTGAAGTTACTGCTGGAGCTGGTGGTACCGTAGGTGCTGCAGCTACTGGTCTTGGAGGTGCTCGTACCAGGGGTACTGGAGCTGCTGGGACTGGTAGTGTTGGGGGCGCTTTAGCTGGAGGGGCTAGAGTTGGAGACCCTGTAGAGCCTGTAGGCACTAGAGCTGGAGGCACTGGCGCTGGAGCTGTAGGAGCTGGAGCTGGTGACACTGGAGTTGTTGGCGCTGGAGCTGGAGGCACTGGCGCTGGTGGCGCTGGCGTTGGAGGAGCTAGAGCTGGAGACACCGGGACTGTTGACCCTGGAGCTGGAGGTGCTGGAGCTGGGGGTGCTGTGTCTGGCGGTACTGGTGCTGGAGGCACTGTGCGGTCGCGACCGTACTTCATTCCCCTACTTCAGCTGGTTCTTGGTCTCCCGTCTTCTACTGGCCTTACTCCTCCCTTACTGTGTCCACCGTCTGACCAGTCACAGCCGCCGCTACAGCCAGCCTCCCCACTGCCTGCTCCTTCTCCTTACACTGAGCAGACTGGAGGTCTTACAGAGCGTCGTGAACCTGCGTCTCGTCCTGCCTCGCCTGTTCGCGCTGTTCGCACTGGTCGTAGGGTTCCTCGTCCGCGTCCTCCTCCTTTCCCCGGCACCCACGCAATGGCACTTCGTCCTTCCTCTGTTCCACTGCGTGTTCCTCTGCTGCCTCCTCCTAAGTCCTCTCTTCCTACCATCCTTGACCCTGAGTCTGACCTTGCTCGTGCTACCAGTCCCACTGTCTCTCGTCTCCTCGCCACTGTTGTCACTGACCCTTCTTTTAAGTCCACTACTGCGTCTGCCCTCGTTGCTGAGCTAGTTGACTTTGCTGCTGCCTGTCGTCTAGACTACGCCACTGCTCTTGTTGCTGAGTCAGAGTCTGCCAGTCCTCCATCCGTCGGGGGTGAGTGTGCTCTTTGCACGAACGACCTTGAGGACAGGCAGGAGGAGTTTGAGTGTCTTGCAACTGCTGTACCTCGTTTCGCGTCCATGCTGCTTGCCCCTGAGGGAGACCCGGATGCACCACACATCCCGACCCCGCGCTCTTACGCAGAGGTGATTACGAGTCCTTACTCCTCTTAGTGGCAGGCAGCCACGGATGCCGAGATGGCATCCTGGAAGTCCACAGGCACTTACGTTGATGCAATTCCCCCGTCTAGGGCGAACATAGTCGATGGCATGTGGATTTTCAGGGTTAAGCGGCCGCCGGGTTCTCCGCCTGCCTTTGAGGCGCGTTACGTTGCTAGAGGCTTCAGTCAGCGACAGGGGGTCGACTACTTCCAGACCTTCTCCCCCACCCCGAAGATGACCACTCTTCGGGTGTTGCTGCACGTCACTGCTCAGCGTGACTATGAGTTGCACTCTCTGGACTTCAGTATAGCTTTCTTGCAGGGCAGCCTGCACGAGGAGATCTGGCTGCGCCGCCCACCTGGCTTCACTGGGTCGTTTCCTGCAGGTATCCAGTGGAGCCTCTGGCGGCCAGTCTACGGTCTCCGCCAGGCGCCTCGCGAGTGGCACGACACACTGAGGACTACACTTGCGGCTCTGGGGTTTACTCCTTCCAGTGCTGACCCGTCGCTGTTTCTACGCACCGACACGTCGCTGCCGCCGTTCTACGTCCTCGTGTACGTCGACGACCTGGTCTTTGCCACTTCTGACACTGAGACACTGACCCTTGTGAAGTCTGAGCTGCAGAAGAGACACACCTGCACTGACCTGGATGAACTGCGCAGCTATCTTGGCTTGCAGATCACTTGGGACAGAGCACGGCGCACCATCACATTGACTCAGTCACACATGCTGCACCAGGTCCTTCAGCGCTTCGGCTTCTAGTTGAACTCGCCACAGCCCACTCCTCTGTCTACCAGCCACTCGCTCTTAGCTCCACCTTCAGACGAGTCCGTAGAGTCGAGTGGTCCGTACCCAGAGCTTGTGGGTTGCCTCATGTACCTGATGACATGCACACTAACTGACCTCGCGTACCCTCTCAGCCTCCTGGCTCGCTACATGGCTCCCGGCTTGCACCGAAAGGTGCACTGGGATGCTACGAAGAGGGTACTGCATTACTTGTGTAGTACGTCGGGCATGGGGCTCGTGCTTGGAGGACGGGGTCTAGTTGTCCTCACTGGTCACGTAAAGGCTTCTTGGGTTTATGACTTGGCTACGCAGCGGTCGTCACAGGGTTACACCTTCAGCCTCGGTTCCGGCTCTGTTTCCTGGCGGTCTACCCGCTCATCTTCGGTTCTCAGTTCCAATCGTGAGGCTGAGATCTACACCGGGGCCATGGCTGCACAGGAGCTACGATGGCTCACCTACCTGCTGACTGACTTGGTAGAGCAGCCTCGTTCGCGACGAAGCACATCGCTCTGCGATACTTCCTTGCTCGAGAGTTGCAGCAGCGTGGCCAGCTTTGTGTTGCGTACGTGGCCACTAGGGCCAACACTACTGATATATTCACCAAGGCACTTCCGCCTGGTGATCATCAGCGCGTCTGTACTGTTTTAGGCCTTGTGCCTACTTTGCCTCACTTGCTCACTACGTGAATTTGCTTGTACTGTTATCTATATATATACCTGCATGCTTACTCTTGCTAGGCTATGATCACTGTACTGTTTGTGCTCTTTATATAACACTGCATGTGAACTGGCCTTGTGGTCCTTTGCTTGTGCTCGGACTGTGTGTTGACTTTGTGATCCACCCTGAGCTTGCTTTGTTTTTCTTGACTGGTCTTGTGACCACTTGTTCTCCCCCACTTTGCCAATGTGGGTGTGTCAGAATGTTCTATTGCTTACTTTGTGTAGGCTATAGTGGGGTAGCCCATAAGGGGTACAACCCAATTAGGGTTAGTACTTGTACCCAAATTTTGCTCAATGCATTCATTCTCGTTCATTCTTGACAATCTGGTCGACGTGCCTAAGCATGTGCTCCTGGGGAAGCTTGTCGCGTATTTGCTTCAGCATTTTCGCCGCCCACCTCTTGTAGTGGTAGATGAACGAGGTGTACAGCCTCAGCGTGCCATTCTTCTCCATGGTTTGTAGGTGGCGTAGGGTGTCTATGACCAGCACGTCGATGCAGGCGTAAATCATGTCGTCTTCGACGAAGTCTGCCGCTCTCTATTATTCGTGTGGCACCGCCATGTTCTGCTCGTCCTCCTCCTCGTCCTGTTCAAGCAGGTTATCTATGTATTCAAGTTCCTGCCGGATTCGTGCTATGCTAAGGATGCTCATCGTATTCGTCGCCGCTCTCCTCCTCCTCCTCCTCCTCCTCCTCCTCCTCCTCCTCCTCCTCCTCCTCCTCCTCCTCCTCCTCCTCCTCGTCATCAACCTGGTTTTCTGAGCCGGTCGGTACCGACGAAGGTCCAGGCTGCCCATCTTGCATCGGGGTCGACTTACTAGCTAGCTTCATAAACTCCCTTATCGGCAGTGGGGGAATGTCCTTGGTGAACTCCCCTTCTGGAATCTGTGTCAGTGCGTCAAGATCGTAGAGTAACTTGAGCGTCTCTTTGGGGGTAGAGGTCTGATTGTGGTCGGTTGGGGGACCAACGTCGGACATGTCGACGTCGGCCATGCGGCCGCTCGTAGTTTGCTCTACCGTCGACCGTGTTCGAGGTAAAGGATGGACCACCAGAGACGGTACTGAGTCACGGGTGCGGTGTACGCCCGATGAGTTGCTCAAGCATCTTTTTCGAATTCTCTCTCAAGTGCTTCTAACTCAGCGGCGAGCTCGAGGCGTTCCAGCTGCGCTTTGATGTCAGCGTTTACAGAGTCGGTAGGGGGTGGGATGGGTTGCGGCTAGTTAGTTTCTTTCATCCCGTCTTGCTTGGTCGGTAGAGCTATTGATACTCTGCCGAGATGCTGCCCTAAAACATCCGACGTCGACGTCGACGCATTCAAACAGTTCGGTTACCTAAACACCGGCCTGGGTAGTGTATGCCAAGTAGACGCTACCGGTGCCAACGTGATCGATTGGTCGGCGCACGAGTAACCCACACTCGTGAAGATAGCTAGGGTTCAGAAAATTCCAAGTGCAAGAGAGAGCAGGAATGAACGCAGGAACGGAGAAGGGAATGAGCACCAGCGCAAGGTCACGGAGGGGTATGGTTGTGAGCGACTTCGATTCTGCCGCGCTTCACGCAACCCCCTATGGTTGTGCCACTATGCATGTGTTCTCGTGCGGCGGCGCAGTGTCCGACGTGCCATGAGCCATGCATGGCTAATGGGTCGCCGCGCTGCACTCAAGGGGCGTAAGCCTGGGCATGTCCACGGTGGAATGTGCGTGCGTTACGTGGCGTGGGCCCATCATTGGTGCCTCTCTGCAGAAATGCCGGCATGCCGACTTCCATGGCCTAAGGGCCCGGGATTATTGAAGAGCCACGTGGCAAGCCCACCGTGAGCCCCTCGTGGTCGGCGCCGACTTTCCTGCGGCGCACTAGGGTGTGTCTTTAGATTCCTTTAACCTAGACAGTGTTAAGGCACTAACCGATGGTGCCGCGTGGCTCGGATTAGGCCATTGGATCCGTAGTCGACACCGACATGGCGAGCAACACACGATGCCAGACAACTGTAACATTTTTTTACTGACAGATTTTTGCCGCGTAGATCGGCCACCGACAAATTTGGGTGCGCAGTCGAGTTCCCGCGCTGAAATCGCGGCTCAACATGGCGTTCTGTGATTTTTTGTCCGCTGAGATGTCCTTCTCAGGTTTCTCTCAGCGAAACTCGAGGTCGTCAGATTGTCGACAATCCCGAGGGCTCTAGGGGCCCAGAGGTCTGCCATTTCGCCCCAGTTTGCCACTCAGAGTCGTCAGGAGTTCGTCAATCCCAAGGGGGGCCCTTGTCCTATCGAAACCGCGAAATTGGGCGGCGTTTTCTGTCCGCTGAGGTATATCATCCCAAACTGAACCACCCCGCCCGCCACAAGGGCAAGCCCGAAAAGCAAAGTCGTATCAAGACAGAAAAGGAATGAAATAGGTCGTCTCTTCTGGACAATCTCTGGAAATGGCAGCTGGCGCTCTCCTTGAAAATCTCTGCCCTCGCGCAAAGGCAAAACAAGACAGTGTTTCAGCTAAGCGTTGTGTTTCAGCTTAGTTTACTAAGTCTCTGGATAGGGTTTAGTGTTGGAATTGGAAACAAGTAATTTAATGCTTCTGAAGTAATCAAAGTATCGACACGAAACAACACGCGAGTCAACAACCGTAACAGCTAGAGGTTACGCGAAGCTCAAAGGTCGCTGACCTTTGACTCTACGAAAAAATACAGTGCGACAGCAAGGACACATAACTGACTCGATACTGAGCAGTTAACCGAGTCGACACTGTATCGAACCGCAACAGCAAAAACAGTTAAAGTAGACCTTTTCATATTCCCTTGTAATCATACAAAAGGCCTGTATCTCTCTGCTATTATCAACTTATCTTGTTCTTGTTAGAATGTGAACGAATGAATGATTTAACTAGAAAGCATTTGGGTACAAGCAGCAAACCTAGAAGTGTTGTACCCTATAAGAACTACCCCACTACAGCCTAAAGAGACTATAGCATATAAGTTTGACACACCCCCATAGGCAAAGTGGGGGAGAACAAGAGGTCACAAGACTAGTCAAGAAAGGCAAAGCAAGCTCAGGGTGGATCACAAAGTCACCACGCAGTCTGAGCACAAGAAAATGGCCACAAGGCCAGTTCACATGCAGAGTCATATAAACGAGAGCAAACAATACAGTGAACACAACCTAGCAAGTGTATGCATGCAGGTATATGTATAAAGAGTACAGTACAAGCAAAGTCAAGAAGTAAGCAAGTGAGGCACAGTAGGTACAAGACCTAACACAGTACAGAAACGCTGATGATCACAAGGCTGAAGTGCCTTGGTGAAAACATCAGCAGTGTTGGCCTGAGAGGCCACGTAGGCAAGACGAAGCTGACCGCGCTGCTGCAACTCTCGAGCAAGGAAGTCGCGCAGAGTGATGTGCTTCGTTCTGTGCTCCAGTCTGTGCTCCTGACACAAGGCAAGCATGGCCTTGTTGTCGACGTACAGAACTGGAGGAGAACGAGGCGACACTCCCAAGTCGGTCAGCGGGTAGGTGAGCCAGCGTAGCTCCTGTGCAGCCATGGCCCTAGCGTAGATCTCAGCCTCACAACTAGAGCTGAGAACAGAAGAAGAGCAGGTAGACCGCCAAGAGACAGAACCGGAGCCAAGACTGAAGGTGTAACCCTGTGACGACCGCTGCGTAGCCAAGTCGTCAACCCAGGAGGCGTCAGCGTGACCTGTGAGGACAACTCGAGCCCGTCCTCCAAGCACAAGCCCAATGCCCGATGTACTGCACAAGTATCGCAACACCCTCTTCACAGCATCCCAGTGCACCTTTCGGTGCCTGCCGGGAGCCACGTAGCGAGCCAGAAGGCTGAGAGGGTATGCGAGGTCAGGTCGTGTGCAAGTCATCAGGTACATGAGGCAGCCCACAAGCTCTGGATACGGGCCACTCGGCTCTACGGACTCGTCCGAAGGTGGAGCTCAGAGCGAGTGACCGGTAGGCAGAGGAGTGGACTGTGGCGAGGAGTACGTGAAGCCGAAGCGCTGAAGGACCTGCTGCACCATGTGTGACTAATTCAAGGTAATGGTGCGCTGTGCTCTATCCCGGGTGATCCACAAGCCAAGATAGCTTGTCAGCTCACCTAGGTCAGTGCAGGTGTGTCTCTTCTACAGCTCGGATTTCACGTGGGCGAGTGCCTCAGTGTCAGCAGTAGCAAAGACGAGGTCGTCTACGTACACGAGAACGTAGAACGGCGGCAGAGTGATGTCAGTGCGTAAAAACAGAGAAGGGTCAGAAGTGGAAGGAGCAAAACCAAGAGCAGCAAGAGTCGTCCTGAGTGTGTCGTGCCACTCACGGGGTGCCTAGCGGAGACGGTAGACTGGCCGCTGGAGGCTCCACTGGGAACCAGCAGGATACGACCCAGTGAAGCCAGGTGGGCGGCGCAGCCAGATCTCCTCGTGCAGGCTGCCCTGTAGGAAGGCTGTGCTGAAGTCAAGCGAGTGGAGCTCGTAGTCACGCTGAGCAGCAACGTGCAGCAGTACCCGAAGAGTGGTCATCTTCGGGGTAGGGGAGAAGGTCTGAAAGAAGTCAACTCCCTGTCGCTGACTGAAGCCACGTGCAATGTAATGCGCCTGGAAGGCAGGCGGAGAACCCGGCGGTCGCTTCACCCTGAAGATCCACATGCCACTGACGATGTTCGCCCCAGGTGGGGGAACCTCGTCTACGTAGGTGCCTGTGGACTTCCAGGAAGCCATCTCGGCGTCCATGGCTGCCTGCCCCTGAGAGGAGTAGGGACCCTCTATCGCCTCTGCGTAAGAGCGCGGGTTCGGGATGTCTGGTGCATCCGGGTCTCCCTTAGGGGCAAGCAGCATGGACACGAGATGAGGTACAGCAGCGGCAAAGCACTCAAACTCATCCTGTCTGTCCTCAAGAACGTCCGTGCCAAGAGCACACTCACCCCCGACGGACGGAGGACACACAGACGCAGACGCAGACTCAGCAACAAGACTAGTGGCGTAGTCTAGGCGACAGGCTGCAGCAAAGTCAACCAGCTCAGTAACAAGAGCAGACGCAGCAGTGGACTCAAACAGAGGGTCAGTGACAGCAGTGGCTAGAAAGCGCGTGACAGCTGGACTAGCAGCACGTAGGGAGTCAGACGCAGGGTCCGGACCGGCAGGAAGAGAGGACGCAGGAGGAGACGGCAGAGGGACACGCTGTGGAGCAGTGGAAGGACGCAGAGTCATAGAGTGAGTGCCAGGGACAGGAGGAGGACGCGGACGCGAAACACGACCAGCGCGAACAGTACGGACGGGCGACGCAGAACGAGACGCAGGCGACACATGACGCGACTGAGGCTCACGACGCTCCGTAAGACCTCTAGTCGGTCCAGAGTAAGGAGAGGCCGGCTGTAACTGCGACTGGGACTGGACAGGCGGTGGACTAAGGAAGGGAGGAGGAGGACCAGAAGAAGGCGGGGAACCAAGAACCTGCTGTAGGAGTGGAACGTAGTACGGCCGCGGCCGTGCAGCGCCTCCAGAAACAGCAGAGACAGAACCGGTACCCTCAGCCCCAGGGTCTCCAGTCCCAACAGCACCTCCAGTAGCTCCAGCAGCTCCAGCACCAGCAGCACCTCCAGCAGCTCCAGCAACCCCAGCACCAGCAGCACGTCCAGCACCAGCAGCACCGCCAGCAGCTCCAGCAGCACCTCTAGCAGCTCCAGCACCAGCAGCACCTCCAGCAGCTCCAGCAGGAGCAGCACCTCCAGCAGCTCTAGCACCAGCAGCACCTCCAGCAGCACCAGCAGCACCTCCAGCAGCTCCAGTAGCACCAGCAGCATCTCGACAGCGCCGAGAGTACCACTCACGAAGCTGCTGTGGAGAGAGGGGCTCCCGCCGCGACGGGACACCTGGAGCACCTCCAGGCTCAGCACGCGCAGGCTCAGCACCTCCAGACGCAGTACCCGCAGGCTCTACACGCCCAGGCTCAGCACCCCCAGGCTCAGCACGCCCAGACTCAGCACCCCCAGACTCAGCACCCTCAGACTCAGCACTCCCAGTCCCCGCACCCCCAGTCCCCCCACCCGCAGGCTCAGCACCCCTAGCAGCACCTGAGTCGACAGCTACCTCGACCGGCTCAACACGGTCTACCTGGGACACACCTAAGGGGGCAGGACCCTGAGGGGGGAGGGGGTCTACCGAGGAAGTACCTGGTGCTGGGAAGAGCGGCGGGGGGGGGGAGAGAGGCAGTGCGGTAGGGAAAGAGACGGTAGTAAGACACCGACTCGTCAAACGTGACGTCCTGAGAGGACAGAACACGACGCGAGGTGGGGTGGTAGAACTGCCACCCGGGTGCGTCAGGAGGGAAGCCAAGGAAGACACAGGGAACGGCACGGGAGGACAGCTTGTCCGCTGAAGTATCGCGGACAAAATCTCGAGATCCCCAGACACGGAACGCGGACGCATCGCCAACCTTCCCCGTCCACCGCAGAGTAGGTGTGGTCTCCGGCAAGGAGACACGAGGCTGAAGGTTGATCTGATGCGCAGAAAATGGGGAGCAGCCGCATGGATCATGGACGTACGAGCGACGTCCATGACCATGCCAATGCGGCGCTCAGCAATCCCATTTTGCTGTGGGGAGGCTGGAAGCGTGAACGTCTGGCGGATGCCCTCCGCACGACAGAAGGCCCTCAGAAGGTCGGAGGAAAACTCACCACCTCTGTCTGAGTGCACACGCAGAACAGGAAGGTCAAAGCCAAAACTCTGGCGGAGCTAGCGACGAGTACCGCGGATCCAGTCGATCAACACCTCAGGGACCTCACCCTTGCTGCGCAAGGGGAAGACTGTGGTGTAACGCGAGTAGTCGTCAACGACCAGCAGGAAGTAACGCTCGTGACCCTGTCCACGGCCGCGGGCTGGGCCCCACACGTCCATGTGAAGAGTCTGCAGAGGAGCCTCAGTCGGAGGGAACGTGGAGGAGTGAGGAGCGGCGCACTGCCGGCCCTCGACACAGGGAACACAGGTAGGGGCAGGCCCCGGAGGAAGGGGAGGGAGGGACCGGGGTAGACCCGAGACAAGGGTACGGGAGGCCATACCTCGAAGACGAGGCAGGGAGGGGTGACCAAGGCGGTGGTGCCAAAGGAGAGTCTCGTGCGACAGAGGACGACACGAGCAGGGGGCACACGCAGGACTAGACCTGGACGCGGCAGCAAACACCTGACTAGACGCAGCTACCTGACCAGACGCAGAGACTGGAGGAGGCGCAGTAGTCAGTGTGTACACACTCGACCCTGGCCTACGGGTGAACGTGGCCAGGTGGCGGCCCGTCCGAGAGCAAGTGCAGTGGGTCACACGCTGACCTCCAAGGGCGAACTGGTCAACCCCCGCATCCTGGAGGTCAGCTCCACTCACCAAGTTTGTAGAGAACGAGGGGAGGTGGAGTCCCGACAGCAAGCCCGACGGGGCCGCAGGACACGGTAGAACCGTGGAAGAGTGTGCAAGGACTGGGCCCTCAGAGGGGTCAGCAAGGGAGACTGCGACAAGCCGACTGAGCGGCGTGAGTGTGGTGCTGTCTCTAAAGAAAGAGCGCGAAGCACCAGAGTCAAGTGTGAAAGTGTGCAAGGCCTCAGTAGGTGCATTACTAGAGAGAGCAGACTCAACAGCACTTGGAGCAGCAGACTCAACAGCACCTGGAGCAGCAGATGCACTAGCACCTAGAGCAGCAGCCGCAATGCCCAGGTCGGGCGGGACACTCAGGTAACAGTCACCCTCAGCACTATCAGTCAAAGCATACATGGCAGCAAGGATAGCATCGAAATCAAGATCAAAGATAGGCACATTCTGTAGAAGCAGATCATGCCAGCGAGGGAGCTCAACAGCGTCAGGGAACTGGGCACGCCAGGCGTTAGTCAAGCGACCGAAGCAGCGCTGCGTAGTGTGTGGCAGCCCACACGCCTCCCCGCGACGACTGCCAGTGCGAAGAACGTAAATGCAGGGACCAGCACCCCCAGACCTCCCACGCCCAGCGTACCACTCACGAAGCTGCTTGGCCGACGGGGTCTCACGGGAGCGCGGCTGCTGCTGGCGCTGGCTACCACCAAAGCCTCCACGATGCGCGGCTGCACCTCGACCAGCACCACCGCCGCTGCCACCTCCACCACCGCTGCCGCTGCCTCCACCACCTCCGCCGCTGCCTCCACCACCTCCACCGCCGCCACTGAAGCCCCCACTTCCGGTACCACCCCCACAACCACCGCCACCCCCTCCGCCTCCTTCACCTCCTCCACCGCCTCCCCCGCCGCTCCCTCCACCACCCTTGTTCCCCTTGCCCTTGCTGTTGCGGCGTCTCCCACTAGGGGCAGACGCAGCTCCGACCTCCTCAGTGCCAACGAGGTCAACAGCAGCAGCAGAAGCAACAGAGTGGAGAAGGGGGACAGGGGAACACCCCTCAAAGAAAGGGGTGCGATGGTCGCCGCGAGAAGCACCTACTGCTAAGATACTCTTCTCAGCTGCAGCAAGGCGCTCCTCTAGCAGGTCGACAGTGAGCTCGGTGGGGCAAAGGGAGAGAAAGTGGTCCCTGACTGAAGAAAGGGAGTCAGGGAGGCGGGTGACTAAGTAGTAAAGGGTGATGTACATGGGGGGGGGGGGTTCTTGGCACAGAACTCAGTGGGAAGGACAGCGCGGTAGCGGGCGTCACTAGTGCGGAGGTGAGCAACTAGGTCAGCAACTGTGGCAAAGGCAGCAAGGGCAGGGAAAAGGTACGGCAGCATGAGGCGGCTGAGGGCAGCAGTGGCAGGGGAGGAGTAGCGCGCAACTACAACGTCGTACAAAGACTGAGCAGTCTTGTACTGGCCAAAATGCGCACGCTCAGCAGGCGGCAGGTGACTACGAACAACAAGACGAGCAACAGCGTCACGAGTGGTCCACTGCGAGCAAACCGTACTGTCAGTAGTGGCAGCAGGAGCAGTAGAAACACGGGACGTGTGATCGAAAAGGGATACCCCATCCCTAGAATCACACTGAAGAAAAAGCTGCAGGTCGTCAACCCACACGTCAAAGTCAACTGCACGTCCCTCAGCATCAAAGGTGAGAACAGTAGGGCTAGCCATAGCAGCAGTAGGAGCAGTAGTAGCAGCAGTAACAGCAGTAGCAGCAGTTGCAGTAGTAGCAGCAGTAGCAGCAGAGGCAGTAGGGCAGTGTAGGGCAGTGCGGCTCAGTAGGGCGGCGCGGCTTGGCTGGGCGGCGAGGCTCGGCTGGGCGGCACGGCTCAGCTGGGCGGCGCGGCTCGGCTGGGCGGCGCGGCTCGGTTCCTGGCGGCGCGGCGCGGCGCAGTGCTTACCAGGGGCGGGTGCAGGGCAGGGCCGCAGCTGGCGGTGTTAGGTCAGTGCCGCGGCAGGGGGCGGCTGTAGGGCAGGGCCGCGACCGGGGGCGGTTGCAGGACAGGGCCGCAGCAGGCGGCCGTGCCGTGACGGGCGGGCCGGGACTGGCGGTCGACGGGCGGCAAGAGGAGCCGTGACGGGCGGCGAGGGGGCCGACGGGCGGCCTAGGAGCTGTGACGGGCGGATAAGGGGCCAGCGGGCGGCTAAGGGGCCGACGGGCGGCTAAGGGGCCGACGGGTGGCTTAGGGGCCGTGACGGGCGGCGAAGGGGCCGACGGGCGGCTAAGGGGCCGCGACGGGCGGCTAAGGGGGGCCGACGGGCGGCTAAGGGGCCGACGGGCGGCTAACGGGCCGTGACGGGCGGCTAAGGGGCCGACGACGGGCGGCTAAGGGGCCGTGACGGCCGGCGAAAGGGGCCGACGGGCGGCTAAGGGGCCAGCGACGGGCAGCAAAGGGGGGGCCACGATGCGTGGCGACGAGCCAGTGACGGGCGTCTAAGGCAGGGCGCGATGCGCGCTTCGGGCAGGGCGGGAGAAATTTCGTGGTGGGCCCTAAAAAACGTTCCCACTAGGGAACCTACTCAGAATACCATGTTAGAATCAGGAACGGAGTGAATGAACTAGAAAGCAGGTGGGTACAAGTAGGTAACACAAAAGTGTTGTACCCTCTAAGGACTACCCCACTACAGCCTAAACAGACTATAGCATATATGAGTTTGACAGGCCGCGGCCGCGCGGCGCCTCTAGAAACAGCAGAGACAGCACTAGTACCCTCAGCTCCAGGGTCTCCAGTAACAACTCCCGCAGCACCAGCAGCTCCAATACCTGCAGCTCCAACTCCTGCAGCACCACCAGCCCCAGCAGCTCCAGTACCTCCAGTACGAGCACCTCCAGGACCAGAGGCTCCAGCAGCACCTCCAGCAGCTCCAGCACCAGCAGCACCTCCAGCAGCACCAGCACCAGAATCAGCTCCAGTAGCTTCAGCACCAGCAGCACCTCCAGCAGCTCCAGCACCAGCAGCACCTCCAGCAGCACCAGCACCAGAATCAGCTCCAGTAGCTCCAGCACCAGCAGCACCTCCAGCAGCTCCAGCACCAGCAGCACCTCCAGTAGCTCCAGCACCAGCAGCACCTCCAGCAGCTCCAGCACCAGCAGCACCAGCAGCACCTCCAGCAGCTCCAGCACCAGCAGCACCTCCAGTAGCTCCAGCACCACCAGCACCTCCAGCAGCACCAGCACCAGCAGCACCTCCAGTAGCTCCAGCACCAGCAGCACCCCCAGCAGCTCCAGTAGCACGGCGAGAGGGGCTCCCGCCGCAACGGGACACCCGGAGAACCTCCAGACTCAGCAGGCATAGGCTCAGCACCCCCACACGCAGTACCCCCAGGCTCAGCACCCCCAGGCTCCACACGCTCAGGCTCAGCACCCCCAGACTCCACACGCTCAGGCTCAGCAACCCCAGGCTCAGCACCCCCAGACTCCACACGCTCAGGCTCAGCACCTCCAGGCTCCGCACCCCCAGTCCCCGCACCCACAGGCTCAGCACCCCTAGCAGCACCTGAGTCGACAGCTACTTCGACCGGCTCGGCGGGGTCTACCTGAGACACACCTGAGGAGGCAGGACCCTGAGGGGGGAGGGGGTCTACCGGAGGAGTACCTGGTGCTAGGAAGAGTGGCGGGGGGGGGGAGAGAGGCAGTGCGGTAGGGAAAGAGACGGTAGTAAGACACTGACTCGTCAAACGTGACGTCCTGAGAGGACAGAACACAACGCGAGGTGGGGTGGTAGAACTGCCACCCGGGTGCGTCAGGGGGGAAGCCAAGGAAGACGCAGGGAACGGCACGGGAGGACAGCTTGTCCGCGGAAGTATCGCGGACAAAAGCTCGAGATCCCCAGACACGGAACGCGGACGCATTGCCAACCTTCCCAGAGTAGGTGTGGTCTCCGGAAAGGAGACACGAGGCTGAAGGTTGATCTGATGCGCAGCGTACTGAACCGCGAACGGCCACAGAAAATGGGGAGCAGCCACATGGATCATGGACGTACGAGCTACGTCCATGGCCATGCCAATGCGGCGCTCAGCAATCCCATTTTTCCATGTGATTACTTTCATCGACGCCGCCACCCGATACGTCTGGCACCTCAACCTTCCAAGTCGCGACATGGCCTTCGAAGCCTTCGTCGCCAGGCTACATGTGGCAAAACGAGAATCGGGAGCAAAGCTGAAAAGCTTCCAGTCAGACGGGGGAGGAGAATATCAATCACAAAGGTTCAAGCAGTTCCTTGCAGCACGAGGCATCAAGCGACTCATCTCACTTCCCTACGCCCATCAACAGCAAGGCGTGGCAGAACGGATGAACAGAACTCTCCAGAACACCATGCGCAAACGGTTGTGTGGCATGCGACTGCACAACCACCAGTGGCCTTAGGCGATGGACCACGCTGTCATGCTGCACAACTTGCTCTCGTCATCATCGATCCCGAACAACGCATCACCGCACCTGCTGTGGACAGGAAAACTGGGCAACACGAAAATGTTACGAGTTTTTGGGTGCATGGTACAGTACCGACCGCACACTGTAAGAGACAGGAGATTTTCCCAACACGAACAGTGGGGGCTACACCTAGGCATCGAAAAGCATTACAACGCATGGAAGATTTTCGACGTCCACTCGAAGGAAACAGTAGCAGCACGTGATGTCATTTTCTACGAGCGACTCACACTTCAAACGTACCTGGACAACCTGGCATCAAATCGAGACCTCACGGGCGGCTTCCGTGGCAACCGAGCTTTCGCTTCAGCAGCAGACGAAGCTTACTGGGATGAGCAGAACGTGGACGGAGCTTCGGAGGAAGCCGGACCTCTTCCGTATTGCTCAGTGGGCATCCCCAGTGGACATCCCCAGGCCCAACACCCCCAGTCCCCGCACCCGCAGGCTCAGCACCCCTAGCAGCACCTGAGTCGACAGCTACCTCGATAGGCTCGACAGGGTCTACCTGGGACACACCTGAGGGGGCAGGACCCTGAGGGGGGAGGGGGTCTACCGGAGGAGTACCTAGTGCTAGGAAGAGTGGCGGGGGGGGAAGAGAGGCACTGCGGTAGGGAAAGAGACAGTAGTAAGACACCGACTCATCAAACGTGACGTCCTGAGAGGACAGAACACGACGTGAGGTGGGGTGGTTGAACTGCCACCCGGGTGCGTCTTGGGGGAAGCCAAGGAAGACGCAGGGAACGGCACGGGAGGACAGCTTGTCCGCGGAAGCATCGTGGACAAAAGCACGAGATCCCCAGACACGGAACACAGACGCATCGCCAACCTTCCCCGTCCACCGCAGAGTAGGTGTGGTCTCCGGCAAGGAGACACGAGGCTGAAGGTTGATCTGATGCGCAGCGTACTGAACCGTGAACGGCCACAGAAAATGGGGAGCAGCCGCATGAATCATGGACGTACGAGCGACGTCCATGACCATGCCAATGCGGCGCTCAGCAATCCCATTTTGCTGTGGGGAGGCCGGAAGCGTGAACGTCTAGCGGATGCCCTCCGCACGACAGAAAGCCCTCAGGAGGTCGGAGGAAAACTCACCACCTCTGTCCGAGTGCAGGCGCAGAACAGGAAGGTCCGAGCCGAAACGCTCGCTGAGCTGGCAACGAGCACCGCGGATCCAGTCGATCAACACCTCTGGGACCTCACCCTTGCTGTGCAAGGGGAAGACTGTGGTGTAACGCGAGTAGTCGTCAACGACCTGCAGGAAGTAACGCTCGTGACCCTGTCCACGGACGCGGGCTGGGCCCCACACGTCCATGTGAAGAGTCTGCAGAGGAGCCTCTGTCGGAGGGAACGTGGAGGAGTGAGGAGCGGCGCGCTGCCGGCCCTCGACACAAGGAACACAGGTAGGGGCAGGCCCCGGAGGAAGGGGAGGGAGGGACCGGGGTAGTCCCGAGACAAGGGTGCAGGAGGCCATACCTCGAAGACGAGGCAGGGAGGGGTGACCAAGGCGGTGGTGCCAAAGGAGAGTCTCGTGCGACAGAGGACGACACGAGCAGGGGGCAGACGCATGACTAGACCTGGACGCGGCAGCAAACACCTGACTAGACGCGGCTACCTGACCAGACGCAGAGACCGGAGGAGACGCAGTAGTCAGTGTGTACAGACTCGACCCTGGCCGACGGGTGAACGTGGCCAGGTGGCGGCCCGTCCGAGAGCAAGTGCAGTGGGTCACACGCTGACCTCCAGGGGCGAACTGGTCAACCCACGCGTCCTGGAGGTCAGCTCCACTCACCAGGTTCGTAGAGAACGAGGGGAGGTGGAGTCCCGACAGCAAGCCCGACGAGGCCGCAGGACACGGTAGAACCGTGGAAGAGTGCGCAAGGACTGGTCCCCCAGAGAGGACAGCCAGGGAGACTGCGACAGGCCGACTGAGCGGCGTGAGTGTGGTGCTGTCTCTAAAGAAAGAGCGCGAAGCACCAGAGTCAAGTGTGAAAGTGTTCAAGGCCTCAGTAGGTGCACTACCAGAGAGAGGAGACGTACCAGCACCTGGAGCAGCAGACTCACTAGTACCTGGAGCAGCAGACGCACTAGCACCTAGAGCAGCAGCCTCAATGCCCGAGTCGGGCGGGACACTCAGGTAGCAGTCACCCTCAGCACTATCAGTCAAAGCATACATGGCAGCAAGGATAGCATCGAAATCAAGATCAAAGATAGGCACATTCTGCAGAAGCAGATCATGCCAGCGAGGGAGCTCAACAGCGTCAGGAAACTGGGCACGCCAGGCGTCAGTCAAGCGACCGAAGCAGCGTTGCGCAGTGTGTGGCAGCCCGCACGTCTCCCCACGAGGACTGCCAGTGCGAAGAACGCAAGTGCAGGGACCAGCACCCCCAGAAAGCGCGGTAGCAGGCGTCACTAGTGCGGAGGTGAGCAACGAGGTCAGCGACTGTGGCAAAGGCAGCAAGGTCCTGGAAAAGGTACAGCAGCATGAGGCGGCTGAGGGCAGCAGTGGCAGGGGAGGAGTAGCGCGCAACTACAGCGTCGTACAAAGACTGAGCAGTCTTGTACTGGCCAAAATGCGCGCGCTCAGCAGGCCGCAGTTGACTGCGAACAGCAAGACGAGCAACAGCGTCACGAGTGGTCCACTGCAAGCGAACCGTACTGTCAGCAGTGGCAGCAGGAGCAGTAGAGACACCGGACGTGTGATCGAAAAGGGACACCCCATCCCTAGAGTCACACTGAAGAAAGAGCTGCAGGTCGTCAACCCACACGTCAAAGTCAACTGCACGCCCCTCAGCATCAAAGGTGAGAACAGTAGGGCTAGCCATAGCAGCAGTAGCAGCAGTGGCAGGGCAAGCAGAAGGGCAGTGCGGCTCGGCAGTGCGGCGCGGTTCGGCTGGGCGGCGCGGCTCGGCAAAGGCGGCGCGGCTCGGCTGGGCGGCGCGGCTCGGCAGGGCGGCGCGGCTCGGTTCCTGGCAGCGCAGCGCGGCAGCAGGCGGCGCGGCGCGGCAGGACAGCACAGGTCCTTACCGGGGGCGGGTGCAGGGCAAGGCCACGACAGGGGCAGCTGTAGGGCAGGGCCGCGACAGAGGGCGGCTGCAGGGTAGGGGCCGTGACGGGCGGCGAAGGCAGGGCCGCGACAGTGGGCGGCCGCAGGGCAGGTCCGCGACAGGGGCGGCAGCAGAGCAGGGCCGCGATAGGGGCGGCTGCAGGGCAGAGGCCGCGACAGCGGCAAAGGCAGGGCCGCGACAGGGGCGGCAGCAGGGCAGGGCCGCGACAGGGGGCGGCTGCGGGGCAGAGGCCGCGATGGGCGGCTAAGGTAGGGCCGCGACTGGGGCGGCAGCAGGGCAGTGGCCACGACAAGGGGCGGCTGCAGGGCAGAGGCCGCGACGGGCGGCGAAGTGCTGGGCAGGGGCCGCGACAGGGCGGCTGGTGGGAAGAGGCCGCGACGGGCGGCGAACAGGCCGCGACGGGCGGCAAAGGGGGCCGCGACGGGCGACGAACAGGCCGCGACGGGCGGCAAAGGGGCCGCGACTGGCGGGAAAGGGGCCAGCGTCGGGCGTCTAAGGCAGGGCCGCGACGGGCCAGAGTAGGGCAGGGCCCAAGACGCGCTTCGGGCAGGGCGCGATGCGCGCTTCGGGCAGGGCAGGAAAAAAAAAGTTGTGGTGGGCCCTTAAAAAAAAACGTTCCCACTAGGGTGTGGAAATGAGGAACGAGAATGAGTGAACTATGAAATGAAGTGAGTACAAATAGGAAACCCTAATTGGGTTGTACCCCCTATGGGATACCCCACTATAGCCTACACAACAGCATAAGCTATATAATGTTCTGACACACCCCCATAGGCAAAGTGGGGGAGAACAAGGGGTCACAAGACCAGTCAAGCAAAGCAGAGCAAGCTCAGGGTGGATCACAAAGTCACCACACAGTCCGAGCACAACGACAAGGCCACAAGGCCAGTTCACATGCAGGAGTACACATATATATATAGAGCTAGACAAGCAAGAGCAGGTATATATATGTAACAGTACAAGCAAGGTCAAGAAGAGAGCAAGTGAGGCAAGACAGGTACAAGACCCAGCTGGGTGCAGAAGCGCTGATGGTCACAAGGCGCAAGTGCCTTGGTGAACACATCAGCAGTGTTGGCCTCAGAGGCCACGTAAGCAAGTCGCAACTGACCACGCTGCTGCAGCTCACGAGCAAGAAAGTAACGGAGAGCAATGTGCTTCGTTCTGTGCTCCAAGCGCTGCTCTCGACACAAGGCCAGCATGGCCTTGTTGTCTACGTACAGCACTGGAGGAGAACGAGGCGGCTCTCCAAGGTCAGTCAGCAGGTAGGTGAGCCAGCGAAGCTCCTGTGCAGCCATGGCCCCGGCGTAGATCTCAGCCTCACAACTGGAGCTGAGAACAGAGGACGAGCGAGTAGCCCGCCACGAGACAGAGCCGGAACCAAGACTGAAGGTGTAACCCTGCGACGACCGCTGTGTAGCCTGGTCGTCTGCCCAAGAAGCGTCCGCGTGCCCAGTGAGGACCACTGGACTCCGCCCTCCAAGCACTAGCCCCATGCCCGACGTACTGCACAAGTAGCGCAACACCCTCTTCGCTGCAGCCATGTGCTCTGGTCGGTGTCTCCCAGGAGCAACATAGCGTGCAAGAATGCTAAGAGGGTATGCAAGGTCAGGTCGTGTGCAGGTCATCAGGTACATGAGGCAGCCAACAAGCTCTGGGTACGGGCCACTCGACTCTACGGACTCATCCGAAGGCAGAGCTGAGAGCGAGTGGCGAGTAGACAGAGGAGTGGCCTGAGGCGAGGAGTACGTGAAGCCGAAGCGCTGAAGGACCTGCTGCACCATGTGTGACTGAGTCAAGGTAATGGTGCGGCGTGCTCTGTCCCGAGTGATCTGCAAGCCAAGGTAGCTGCGCAGTTCACCCAGGTCTGTGCACGTGTGTCTCTTCTGCAGCTCGGACTTCACGTAGGCTAGTCCAGCAGTGTCAGCTGTGGCAAAGACCAAGTCGTCGACGTACACGAGGACGTAGAACGGCGGCAAAGAAGTGTCGGTGCGCAGAAACAACGACGGGTCAGCAGTAGAGGGAGCAAACCCAAGAGCCGCAAGCGTAGTCCTCAGTGTGTCGTGCCACTCACGCGGTGCCTGGCGGAGACCGTAGACTGGCCGTCGGAGGCTCCACTGGGTGCCAGGAGGAAAAGTCCCAGTGAAGCCAGGTGGACGGCGCAGCCAGATCTCCTCGTGCAGGCTACCCTGCAAGAAAGCAGTACTGAAGTCAAGAGAGTGGAGCTCGTAGTCGCGCTGAGCGGCTATGTGCAGCAGCACCCGAAGAGTGGTCATCTTCGGGGTGGGAGAGAAGGTCTGAAAGTAGTCAACTCCCTGCCGCTGACTGAAGCCACGAGCGACGTACCGCGCCTTGAAGACAGGTGGAGAGCCCGGCGGCCGCTTCACCCTGAAGATCCACATGCCACTGACGATGTTCGCCCCAGGAGGGGGAACCGCGTCAACGTAGGTGCCTGTGGACTTCCAGGACGCCATCTCTGCATCCATAGCTGCCTGCCACTGAGAGGAGTAGGGACCCTCTACGGCCTCCGCGTAAGAGCGCGGAGTCGGGATGTCTAGTGCATCCGGGTCTCCCTCAGGGGCAAGTAGTACGGACGCGAGATGAGGTGAAGCAGCAGCCAGACACCGGAACTCCTCCTGCCTGTCCTCAAGGACGTCCGTGCCAAGAGCACACTCACCCCCGACGGACG
This sequence comes from Closterium sp. Naga37s-1, assembly GCA_947471745.1. Classification (NCBI taxonomy): domain Eukaryota; kingdom Viridiplantae; phylum Streptophyta; class Zygnematophyceae; order Desmidiales; family Closteriaceae; genus Closterium; species Closterium sp. Naga37s-1. The sequence goes on along the minus strand of CANJKZ010000774.1, from coordinate 2,517,254 downwards.
GAGGACAGACAGACGCAGACTCAGCAACAAGACCGGCAGCGTAGTCTAGACGACAGCGAGCAGCAAAGTCGACGAGCTCAGCAACAAGTGCAGACGCAGCAGTGGACTCAAAAGAGGGGTCAGTGACGACAGTAGCAAGGAGACGTGTGACAGCAGGACTGGCAGCACGAAGAGAGTCCGACTCCGGGTCAGGAAGAGCAGGAAGAGAGGACTCAGGAGGAGAAGGCAAAGGGGCACGCAGAGGAGCAGTGGACGGACGCAGAGACATCCGGTGCGTGCCAGGGACAGGAGGAGGACGCTGACGCGAACCACGACCACTAGTGCGAGCAGCACGGACAGGCGACGCAGGACGAGACGCAGGCTCACGACGCTCAGCAAGACCTCCAGTAGGACCAGTGTAGGGAGAAGGAGCGGGCAGTGGGGAGGCCGGCTGTAACTGGAACTGTGACAGGACAGGATGTGGACACTCTAAGGGAGGAGGAGGACCAGTAGAAGGCGGGAGACCAAGAACCTGCTGAAGGAGCGGAACGAAGTACGGTCTAGGCCGCGAGGCGACTCCAGACACAGCAGGGACAGCACCAGTACCCCAAGCGGGAGCACCAGCGCCAGCAGCACCTCCAGCTCCAGGACCTCCAGCAGCACCAGTAGCACCCCCAGCAGGACCGCCTCCAGGACCGACAGCAGTAGCCTCAGCGCCAACACCCTCAGCAGCTCCAGCTCCAGCACCTCCGGGACCCGCGGCACCAGCACCCTCAGTAGCCGAAGAACCTCCAGCTCCAGCAGCACGCCTCCAGCGCCGGGCAAACCACTCACGCAGCTCCTGTGGAGAGAGGGGCTCCCGCCGAGGCGAAGCACCCGGAGAACCGCCAGGTCCCGCACCGCCAGACGCCACAAGGGGAGGTCCAGTGGTCGCAGGCTCCGCAGCTCCAGGCTCAGCACCTCCAGATGCAGCACCCCCTGGCTCAGCACCCCCAGTAGCAGCACCCCACGGCTCAGTACCCCCAGACTCCGCACCCCCAGGCTCAGCACCCCCAGTCGCAGTACCCCCAGGCTCAGCACCCCCAGACTCAGCACCCCCAGGCTCAGCACCCGCAGCAGGACCAGAGTCACCAGCAACCTCGACCGGCTCGACTGCGTCTACCTGGGACACACCTGAAGGGGCAGGACCCTGAGGGGGAAGGGGGTCTACCGGGGGGGGACCTGGCACAAGGAAGTGCGGTGGCGGGGGGAGGGAAGGAGTGCGGTAGGGGAAGAGGCGGTAGAAGGGGACTGACTCGTCGAACGTGACGTCCTGGGAGGACAGAACACGACGAGAGGAGGGGTGGTAGAACTGCCACCCTGGAGCGTCAGGGGGGAAGCCGAGGAAGACACAGGGAGCAGCACGAGGGGACAGCTTGTCCGCAGACAAGTCACGGACAAACGCCCGAGATCCCCAGACACGGAACGCAGACGCATCGCCGACCTTCCCCGTCCACAGCAGAGCTGGAGAGGTCTCCGGCCGGGAGACCCTGGGGTGAAGGTTGATCTGATGCGCCGAGTACCGAACCGCAAACGGCCACAGAAAATGGGGGGCAGCCGCATGCATCATGGACGTACGAGCGACGTCCATGACCATGCCAATGCGGCGCTCAGCAATCCCATTTTGCTGTGGAGAGTCCGGAAGCGTAAAGGTCTGGCGGATGCCTCGTGCACGACAGTAGGCTCGCAGAAGGCCAGAGGAGAACTCTCCACCTCGGTCAGAGTGCAGACGCAGAACAGGAAAGTCCGAGCCGAAGCTCCTCCTGAGCTGGAGACGAGCTGCGCGGATCCAGTCGATCAACACCTCAGTGACATCACCCTTGCTGCGCAAGGGGAAGACTGTGGTGTAACGCGAGTAGTCGTCAACCACCAGCAGGAAGTAGCGCTCGTGACCCTGCCCACGGACGTGGGCGGGGCCCCACACGTCCATGTGAAGCGTCTGCAGAGGAGCCTCTGTCGGGGGAAACTGGGAGGAGTGAGGGGCAGCCCGGAGCCGCCCCTCGACACAGGGGACACAAGAAGGTCCGGGTCCCGAAGGAAGGGGAGGGAGAGACCGGGGAAGACCAGAGACAAGGACACGGGAAGCCATGCCCCGAAGACGAAGCAAGGAGGGGTGGCCAAGACGGTGGTGCCACAGGAGAGTCTCGTGAGACAGGCGGCGACACGAGCAGGGGGCAGACTCAGGACCAGACCTGGACGCAGCAGCAAACACCTGACCCGACGCAGCTACCTGGCCAGACGCAGGGACAGGAGGAGACGCAGTGGTCAGTGTGTAGAGACTCGACCCTGGCCGACGCGAGAACGTGGCCAGGTGTCGGCCTGTGCGGGCATCCGAGCAGTGGGTCACCCGCTGACTCGCAGGAGTAAACTGGTGAACCCCCGCATCCTGCAGGTCAGCACCACTCACCAAGTTCGTCGAGAACGAGGGGAGGTACAGACCAGACAAGGTGCCCGAGGGGGCAGCCGGACACGGGAGGACAGTGGAGAAGTGAGAGAGGACAGGACCCCCAGAGGGGTCAGCCAGGGAGACTGCAACCGGCCGGCCAAGCGGCGTGAGTGTGGTGCGGTCTCGAAAGAAGGAGCGAGAAGCCCCTGAGTCAAGTGTGAAGGTGAGGGAGGCCGAAGCCGACGCAGTACCTGAGAGCGCAGCCTCACCAGTACCTGAGAGTGCAGACGCACTGGCACCTAGAGCAGCAGCCGCAGAAGTACCTGGCGCAGCAGTACCAATGCCCGGGTCGGGCGGGAAACACTGGTAACAGTCACCCTCCTCACTAATAGTCACAGCATACATGGCAGCAAGGATAGCATCAAAGTCAAGATCAAAGACAGCTACGCCAGCCCTAGACAGCTCTCCCCAACTGGGAATCTCACTGGCCTCGGGGAACTGCTGACGCCAAGCGTCCGTCAGGCGGCCAAAGCAGCGCTGAGTGGGGTGCGCACCCCCACACTGCTCACCCGCTCGGTCACCGGAACGAAGGACGTAGGTGCACGGACCAAAACCCCCACCCCGCTGACGCTGCGTGTACCACTCACGGAGCTGCTGGGGCGGGGGGATGTCCCGCGAACGCTGCTGCTGCTGCTGCTGCTGACGCTGGCCACCACCAGGGCCGCTACGCAGCGGGGCACCACCCCGACCAGCTCCACCCCCTCCGCCACCGCTGCCTCCACCTCCACCACCACCGCTGCCTCCGCTCCCACCGCTGCCGCCACCACCGCCTCCTCCTCCGCTGCTGCCACCGCCACCACCGCCCCCGCCACCACTCCCACCGCCACCCCCACTCCCTCCTCCGCCTCCACCGCCTCCTCCACCGCCCCCGCCAGCTCCACCCGCGCCCTTGCCCCCCTTGCCCCTGCCAGGGCGGCGTCTCCCGCTAGGGGCAGACGCCGCGCAGACCGACTCAAGACCAAGCAGGTCGGCAGCAGCAGCAGAGGCAACAGAGGGCAGCAGGGGGGAAGGAGAACACCCCTCAAAGATGGGGGTGCGAGGGTCACCACGAGAGGCTCCTACAGCGACGATGCTCTTCTCCGCCGCCAGGAGGGACTTCTCGAGGAGGTCGACAGTGAGAGTGGTGGGACAGACCGAGAGGTAGTGGTCCCTGACTACGCGAAGGGAGTCAGGGAGGCGTGTGACTATGTAATAGAGAGTGATGTACATGGGGGGGGGGTTCTTGGCGCAGAACTCAGCAGGAAGGGCGGCGCGGTAGCGAGTGTCACTAGTGCGGAGGTGCGTAATGAGGTCAGCGACAGTGGGAAAGGCAGTAAGGTCAGGAAAGAGGTACGGTAGCATGAGGCGGCTCAGGGCAGCAGTGGCAGGGGAAGAGTAGCGCGCAACTACAGCGTCGTACAAGGTCTGAGCACTCTTGTACTGACTAAAGTGCGCGCGCTCAGTGGTAGGCAGGTGGCGACGCACAGCAAGACGTGCAGCAGCATCGCGGGTGGCCCACTGAGAGCGAACAGTGGGGTCAGCATCAGTAGCAGGGGCAGGAGAGGCGCCAGAGGTGAGGTCAAAGAGGGAAAGACCGTCCGCCCTATCGCACTATAAGAACAGCTGCAGGTCGTCGACCCAGACCTCAAAGTCAATGGCTCGACCCTCAGCGTCAAAAGCGAGGACACTAGGGGTAGCCATGACGACGACAGACGAGCAGTGCAAGCAGTAGGGGAAGGGCACGCAGTGACAGTGGGGCTGTGCTCACCGGACAGGGCAGGTCGGGCGGCTCGGCAGTAGGGCGGCTCGGCTGCTCAGCGGCTCGGCGGCAGGGCGGCTCGGCTGCTGGGCGGCTCGGCTGCTCAGCGGCTCGGCGGCAGGGCGGCTCGGCTGCTGGGCGGCTCGGCTGTTGGGCGGCTCGGCGGCAGTGCGGCTCGGCTCCCGGGCGGCTCGGCGGCAGGGCGGCTCGGCTCCCGGGCGGCTCGGCTGCAGGGCGGCTCGGCTCCCGGGCGCAGACTCAGCAACAAGACTAGTGGCGTAGTCTAGGCGACAGGCTGCAGCAAAGTCAACCAGCTCAGTAACAAGAGCAGACGCAGCAGTGGACTCAAACAGAGGGTCAGTGACAGCAGTGGCTAGAAAGCGCGTGACAGCTGGACTAGCAGCACGTAGGGAGTCAGACGCAGGGTCCGGACCGGCAGGAAGAGAGGACGCAGGAGGAGACGGCAGAGGGACACGCTGTGGAGCAGTGGAAGGACGCAGAGTCATAGAGTGAGTGCCAGGGACAGGAGGAGGACGCGGACGCGAAACACGACCAGCGCGAACAGTACGGACGGGCGACGCAGAACGAGACGCAGGCGACACATGACGCGACTGAGGCTCACGACGCTCCGTAAGACCTCTAGTCGGTCCAGAGTAAGGAGAGGCCGGCTGTAACTGCGACTGGGACTGGACAGGCGGTGGACTAAGGAAGGGAGGAGGAGGACCAGAAGAAGGCGGGGAACCAAGAACCTGCTGTAGGAGTGGAACGTAGTACGGCCGCGGCCGTGCAGCGCCTCCAGAAACAGCAGAGACAGAACCGGTACCCTCAGCCCCAGGGTCTCCAGTCCCAACAGCACCTCCAGTAGCTCCAGCAGCTCCAGCACCAGCAGCACCTCCAGCAGCTCCAGCAACCCCAGCACCAGCAGCACGTCCAGCACCAGCAGCACCGCCAGCAGCTCCAGCAGCTCCAGCACCAGCAGCACCTCCAGCAGCTCCAGCAGGAGCAGCACCTCCAGCAGCTCTAGCACCAGCAGCACCTCCAGCAGCACTAGCAGCACCTCCAGCAGCTCCAGTAGCACCAGCAGCATCTCGACAGCGCCGAGAGTACCACTCACGAAGCTGCTGTGGAGAGAGGGGCTCCCGCCGCGACGGGACACCTGGAGCACCTCCAGGCTCAGCACGCGCAGGCTCAGCACCTCCAGACGCAGTACCCGCAGGCTCTACACGCCCAGGCTCAGCACCCCCAGGCTCAGCACGCCCAGACTCAGCACCCCCAGACTCAGCACCCTCAGACTCAGCACTCCCAGTCCCCGCACCCCCAGTCCCCCCACCCGCAGGCTCAGCACCCCTAGCAGCACCTGAGTCGACAGCTACCTCGACCGGCTCGACACGGTCTACCTGGGACACACCTAAGGGGGCAGGACCCTGAGGGGGGAGGGGGTCTACCGAGGAAGTACCTGGTGCTGGGAAGAGCGGCGGGGGGGGGGAGAGAGGCAGTGCGGTAGGGAAAGAGACGGTAGTAAGACACCGACTCGTCAAACGTGACGTCCTGAGAGGACAGAACACGACGCGAGGTGGGGTGGTAGAACTGCCACCCGGGTGCGTCAGGAGGGAAGCCAAGGAAGACACAGGGAACGGCACGGGAGGACAGCTTGTCCGCTGAAGTATCGCGGACAAAATCTCGAGATCCCCAGACACGGAACGCGGACGCATCGCCAACCTTCCCCGTCCACCGCATAGTAGGTGTGGTCTCCGGCAAGGAGACACGAGGCTGAAGGTTGATCTGATGCGCAGAAAATGGGGAGCAGCCGCATGGATCATGGACGTACGAGCGACGTCCATGACCATGCCAATGCGGCGCTCAGCAATCCCATTTTGCTGTGGGGAGGCTGGAAGCGTGAACGTCTGGCGGATGCCCTCCGCACGACAGAAGGCCCTCAGAAGGTCGGAGGAAAACTCACCACCTCTGTCTGAGTGCACACGCAGAACAGGAAGGTCAAAGCCAAAACTCTGGCGGAGCTAGCGACGAGTACCGCGGATCCAGTCGATCAACACCTCAGGGACCTCACCCTTGCTGCGCAAGGGGAAGACTGTGGTGTAACGCGAGTAGTCGTCAACGACCAGCAGGAAGTAACGCTCGTGACCCTGTCCACGGCCGCGGGCTGGGCCCCACACGTCCATGTGAAGAGTCTGCAGAGGAGCCTCAGTCGGAGGGAACGTGGAGGAGTGAGGAGCGGCGCGCTGCCGGCCCTCGACACAGGGAACACAGGTAGGGGCAGGCCCCGGAGGAAGGGGAGGGAGGGACCGGGGTAGACCCGAGACAAGGGTACGGGAGGCCATACCTCGAAGACGAGGCAGGGAGGGGTGACCAAGGCGGTGGTGCCAAAGGAGAGTCTCGTGCGACAGAGGACGACACGAGCAGGGGGCACACGCAGGACTAGACCTGGACGCGGCAGCAAACACCTGACTAGACGCAGCTACCTGACCAGACGCAGAGACTGGAGGAGGCGCAGTAGTCAGTGTGTACACACTCGACCCTGGCCTACGGGTGAACGTGGCCAGGTGGCGGCCCGTCCGAGAGCAAGTGCAGTGGGTCACACGCTGACCTCCAGGGGCGAACTGGTCAACCCCCGCATCCTGGAGGTCAGCTCCACTCACCAAGTTTGTAGAGAACGAGGGGAGGTGGAGTCCCGACAGCAAGCCCGACGGGGCCGCAGGACACGGTAGAACCGTGGAAGAGTGTGCAAGGACTGGGCCCTCAGAGGGGTCAGCAAGGGAGACTGCGACAAGCCGACTGAGCGGCGTGAGTGTGGTGCTGTCTCTAAAGAAAGAGCGCGAAGCACCAGAGTCAAGTGTGAAAGTGTGCAAGGCCTCAGTAGGTGCATTACTAGAGAGAGCAGACTCAACAGCACTTGGAGCAGCAGACTCAACAGCACCTGGAGCAGCAGATGCACTAGCACCTAGAGCAGCAGCCGCAATGCCCAGGTCGGGCGGGACACTCAGGTAACAGTCACCCTCAGCACTATCAGTCAAAGCATACATGGCAGCAAGGATAGCATCGAAATCAAGATCAAAGATAGGCACATTCTGTAGAAGCAGATCATGCCAGCGAGGGAGCTCAACAGCGTCAGGGAACTGGGCACGCCAGGCGTTAGTCAAGCGACCGAAGCAGCGCTGCGTAGTGTGTGGCAGCCCACACGCCTCCCCGCGACGACTGCCAGTGCGAAGAACGTAAATGCAGGGACCAGCACCCCCAGACCTCCCACGCCCAGCGTACCACTCACGAAGCTGCTTGGCCGACGGGGTCTCACGGGAGCGCGGCTGCTGCTGGCGCTGGCTACCACCAAAGCCTCCACGATGCGCGGCTGCACCTCGACCAGCACCACCGCCGCTGCCACCTCCACCACCGCTGCCGCTGCCTCCACCACCTCCGCCGCTGCCTCCACCACCTCCACCGCCGCCACTGAAGCCCCCACTTCCGGTACCACCCCCACAACCACCGCCACCCCCTCCGCCTCCTTCACCTCCTCCACCGCCTCCCCCGCCGCTCCCTCCACCACCCTTGTTCCCCTTGCCCTTGCTGTTGCGGCGTCTCCCACTAGGGGCAGACGCAGCTCCGACCTCCTCAGTGCCAACGAGGTCAACAGCAGCAGCAGAAGCAACAGAGTGGAGAAGGGGGACAGGGGAACACCCCTCAAAGAAAGGGGTGCGATGGTCGCCGCGAGAAGCACCTACTGCTAAGATACTCTTCTCAGCTGCAGCAAGGCGCTCCTCTAGCAGGTCGACAGTGAGCTCGGTGGGGCAAAGGGAGAGAAAGTGGTCCCTGACTGAAGAAAGGGAGTCAGGGAGGCGGGTGACTAAGTAGTAAAGGGTGATGTACATGGGGGGGGGGGGTTCTTGGCACAGAACTCAGTGGGAAGGACAGCGCGGTAGCGGGCGTCACTAGTGCGGAGGTGAGCAACTAGGTCAGCAACTGTGGCAAAGGCAGCAAGGGCAGGGAAAAGGTACGGCAGCATGAGGCGGCTGAGGGCAGCAGTGGCAGGGGAGGAGTAGCGCGCAACTACAACGTCGTACAAAGACTGAGCAGTCTTGTACTGGCCAAAATGCGCACGCTCAGCAGGCGGCAGGTGACTACGAACAACAAGACGAGCAACAGCGTCACGAGTGGTCCACTGCGAGCAAACCGTACTGTCAGTAGTGGCAGCAGGAGCAGTAGAAACACGGGACGTGTGATCGAAAAGGGATACCCCATCCCTAGAATCACACTGAAGAAAAAGCTGCAGGTCGTCAACCCACACGTCAAAGTCAACTGCACGTCCCTCAGCATCAAAGGTGAGAACAGTAGGGCTAGCCATAGCAGCAGTAGGAGCAGTAGTAGCAGCAGTAACAGCAGTAGCAGCAGTTGCAGTAGTAGCAGCAGTAGCAGCAGAGGCAGTAGGGCAGTGTAGGGCAGTGCGGCTCAGTAGGGCGGCGCGGCTTGGCTGGGCGGCGAGGCTCGGCTGGGCGGCACGGCTCAGCTGGGCGGCGCGGCTCGGCTGGGCGGCGCGGCTCGGTTCCTGGCGGCGCGGCGCGGCGCAGTGCTTACCAGGGGCGGGTGCAGGGCAGGGCCGCAGCTGGCGGTGTTAGGTCAGTGCCGCGGCAGGGGGCGGCTGTAGGGCAGGGCCGCGACCGGGGGCGGTTGCAGGACAGGGCCGCAGCAGGCGGCCGTGCCGTGACGGGCGGGCCGGGACTGGCGGTCGACGGGCGGCAAGAGGAGCCGTGACGGGCGGCGAGGGGGCCGACGGGCGGCCTAGGAGCTGTGACGGGCGGATAAGGGGCCAGCGGGCGGCTAAGGGGCCGACGGGCGGCTAAGGGGCCGACGGGTGGCTTAGGGGCCGTGACGGGCGGCGAAGGGGCCGACGGGCGGCTAAGGGGCCGCGACGGGCGGCTAAGGGGGGCCGACGGGCGGCTAAGGGGCCGACGGGCGGCTAACGGGCCGTGACGGGCGGCTAAGGGGCCGACGACGGGCGGCTAAGGGGCCGTGACGGCCGGCGAAAGGGGCCGACGGGCGGCTAAGGGGCCAGCGACGGGCAGCAAAGGGGGGGCCACGATGCGTGGCGACGAGCCAGTGACGGGCGTCTAAGGCAGGGCGCGATGCGCGCTTCGGGCAGGGCGGGAGAAATTTCGTGGTGGGCCCTAAAAAACGTTCCCACTAGGGAACCTACTCAGAATACCATGTTAGAATCAGGAACGGAGTGAATGAACTAGAAAGCAGGTGGGTACAAGTAGGTAACACAAAAGTGTTGTACCCTCTAAGGACTACCCCACTACAGCCTAAACAGACTATAGCATATATGAGTTTGACAGGCCGCGGCCGCGCGGCGCCTCTAGAAACAGCAGAGACAGCACTAGTACCCTCAGCTCCAGGGTCTCCAGTAACAACTCCCGCAGCACCAGCAGCTCCAATACCTGCAGCTCCAACTCCTGCAGCACCACCAGCCCCAGCAGCTCCAGTACCTCCAGTACGAGCACCTCCAGGACCAGAGGCTCCAGCAGCACCTCCAGCAGCTCCAGCACCAGCAGCACCTCCAGCAGCACCAGCACCAGAATCAGCTCCAGTAGCTTCAGCACCAGCAGCACCTCCAGCAGCTCCAGCACCAGCAGCACCTCCAGCAGCACCAGCACCAGAATCAGCTCCAGTAGCTCCAGCACCAGCAGCACCTCCAGCAGCTCCAGCACCAGCAGCACCTCCAGTAGCTCCAGCACCAGCAGCACCTCCAGCAGCTCCAGCACCAGCAGCACCAGCAGCACCTCCAGCAGCTCCAGCACCAGCAGCACCTCCAGTAGCTCCAGCACCACCAGCACCTCCAGCAGCACCAGCACCAGCAGCACCTCCAGTAGCTCCAGCACCAGCAGCACCCCCAGCAGCTCCAGTAGCACGGCGAGAGGGGCTCCCGCCGCAACGGGACACCCGGAGAACCTCCAGACTCAGCAGGCATAGGCTCAGCACCCCCACACGCAGTACCCCCAGGCTCAGCACCCCCAGGCTCCACACGCTCAGGCTCAGCACCCCCAGACTCCACACGCTCAGGCTCAGCAACCCCAGGCTCAGCACCCCCAGACTCCACACGCTCAGGCTCAGCACCTCCAGGCTCCGCACCCCCAGTCCCCGCACCCACAGGCTCAGCACCCCTAGCAGCACCTGAGTCGACAGCTACTTCGACCGGCTCGGCGGGGTCTACCTGAGACACACCTGAGGAGGCAGGACCCTGAGGGGGGAGGGGGTCTACCGGAGGAGTACCTGGTGCTAGGAAGAGTGGCGGGGGGGGGGAGAGAGGCAGTGCGGTAGGGAAAGAGACGGTAGTAAGACACTGACTCGTCAAACGTGACGTCCTGAGAGGACAGAACACAACGCGAGGTGGGGTGGTAGAACTGCCACCCGGGTGCGTCAGGGGGGAAGCCAAGGAAGACGCAGGGAACGGCACGGGAGGACAGCTTGTCCGCGGAAGTATCGCGGACAAAAGCTCGAGATCCCCAGACACGGAACGCGGACGCATTGCCAACCTTCCCAGAGTAGGTGTGGTCTCCGGAAAGGAGACACGAGGCTGAAGGTTGATCTGATGCGCAGCGTACTGAACCGCGAACGGCCACAGAAAATGGGGAGCAGCCACATGGATCATGGACGTACGAGCTACGTCCATGGCCATGCCAATGCGGCGCTCAGCAATCCCATTTTTCCATGTGATTACTTTCATCGACGCCGCCACCCGATACGTCTGGCACCTCAACCTTCCAAGTCGCGACATGGCCTTCGAAGCCTTCGTCGCCAGGCTACATGTGGCAAAACGAGAATCGGGAGCAAAGCTGAAAAGCTTCCAGTCAGACGGGGGAGGAGAATATCAATCACAAAGGTTCAAGCAGTTCCTTGCAGCACGAGGCATCAAGCGACTCATCTCACTTCCCTACGCCCATCAACAGCAAGGCGTGGCAGAACGGATGAACAGAACTCTCCAGAACACCATGCGCAAACGGTTGTGTGGCATGCGACTGCACAACCACCAGTGGCCTTAGGCGATGGACCACGCTGTCATGCTGCACAACTTGCTCTCGTCATCATCGATCCCGAACAACGCATCACCGCACCTGCTGTGGACAGGAAAACTGGGCAACACGAAAATGTTACGAGTTTTTGGGTGCATGGTACAGTACCGACCGCACACTGTAAGAGACAGGAGATTTTCCCAACACGAACAGTGGGGGCTACACCTAGGCATCGAAAAGCATTACAACGCATGGAAGATTTTCGACGTCCACTCGAAGGAAACAGTAGCAGCACGTGATGTCATTTTCTACGAGCGACTCACACTTCAAACGTACCTGGACAACCTGGCATCAAATCGAGACCTCACGGGCGGCTTCCGTGGCAACCGAGCTTTCGCTTCAGCAGCAGACGAAGCTTACTGGGATGAGCAGAACGTGGACGGAGCTTCGGAGGAAGCCGGACCTCTTCCGTATTGCTCAGTGGGCATCCCCAGTGGACATCCCCAGGCCCAACACCCCCAGTCCCCGCACCCGCAGGCTCAGCACCCCTAGCAGCACCTGAGTCGACAGCTACCTCGATAGGCTCGACAGGGTCTACCTGGGACACACCTGAGGGGGCAGGACCCTGAGGGGGGAGGGGGTCTACCGGAGGAGTACCTAGTGCTAGGAAGAGTGGCGGGGGGGGAAGAGAGGCACTGCGGTAGGGAAAGAGACAGTAGTAAGACACCGACTCATCAAACGTGACGTCCTGAGAGGACAGAACACGACGTGAGGTGGGGTGGTTGAACTGCCACCCGGGTGCGTCTTGGGGGAAGCCAAGGAAGACGCAGGGAACGGCACGGGAGGACAGCTTGTCCGCGGAAGCATCGTGGACAAAAGCACGAGATCCCCAGACACGGAACACAGACGCATCGCCAACCTTCCCCGTCCACCGCAGAGTAGGTGTGGTCTCCGGCAAGGAGACACGAGGCTGAAGGTTGATCTGATGCGCAGCGTACTGAACCGTGAACGGCCACAGAAAATGGGGAGCAGCCGCATGAATCATGGACGTACGAGCGACGTCCATGACCATGCCAATGCGGCGCTCAGCAATCCCATTTTGCTGTGGGGAGGCCGGAAGCGTGAACGTCTAGCGGATGCCCTCCGCACGACAGAAAGCCCTCAGGAGGTCGGAGGAAAACTCACCACCTCTGTCCGAGTGCAGGCGCAGAACAGGAAGGTCCGAGCCGAAACGCTCGCTGAGCTGGCAACGAGCACCGCGGATCCAGTCGATCAACACCTCTGGGACCTCACCCTTGCTGTGCAAGGGGAAGACTGTGGTGTAACGCGAGTAGTCGTCAACGACCAGCAGGAAGTAACGCTCGTGACCCTGTCCACGGACGCGGGCTGGGCCCCACACGTCCATGTGAAGAGTCTGCAGAGGAGCCTCTGTCGGAGGGAACGTGGAGGAGTGAGGAGCGGCGCGCTGCCGGCCCTCGACACAAGGAACACAGGTAGGGGCAGGCCCCGGAGGAAGGGGAGGGAGGGACCGGGGTAGTCCCGAGACAAGGGTGCAGGAGGCCATACCTCGAAGACGAGGCAGGGAGGACGACACGAGCAGGGGGCAGACGCATGACTAGACCTGGACGCGGCAGCAAACACCTGACTAGACGCGGCTACCTGACCAGACGCAGAGACCGGAGGAGACGCAGTAGTCAGTGTGTACAGACTCGACCCTGGCCGACGGGTGAACGTGGCCAGGTGGCGGCCCGTCCGAGAGCAAGTGCAATGGGTCACACGCTGACCTCCAGGGGCGAACTGGTCAACCCACGCGTCCTGGAGGTCAGCTCCACTCACCAGGTTCGTAGAGAACGAGGGGAGGTGGAGACCCGACAGCAAGCCCGACGAGGCCGCAGGACACGGTAGAACCGTGGAAGAGTGCGCAAGGACTGGTCCCCCAGAGAGGTCAGCCAGGGAGACTGCGACAGGCCGACTGAGCGGCGTGAGTGTGGTGCTGTCTCTAAAGAAAGAGCGCGAAGCACCAGAGTCAAGTGTGAAAGTGTTCAAGGCCTCAGTAGGTGCACTACCAGAGAGAGGAGACGTACCAGCACCTGGAGCAGCAGACTCACTAGTACCTGGAGCAGCAGACGCACTAGCACCTAGAGCAGCAGCCTCAATGCCCGAGTCGGGCGGGACACTCAGGTAGCAGTCACCCTCAGCACTATCAGTCAAAGCATACATGGCAGCAAGGATAGCATCGAAATCAAGATCAAAGATAGGCACATTCTGCAGAAGCAGATCATGCCAGCGAGGGAGCTCAACAGCGTCAGGAAACTGGGCACGCCAGGCGTCAGTCAAGCGACCGAAGCAGCGTTGCGCAGTGTGTGGCAGCCCGCACGTCTCCCCACGAGGACTGCCAGTGCGAAGAACGCAAGTGCAGGGACCAGCACCCCCAGAAAGCGCGGTAGCAGGCGTCACTAGTGCGGAGGTGAGCAACGAGGTCAGCGACTGTGGCAAAGGCAGCAAGGTCCTGGAAAAGGTACGGCAGCATGAGGCGGCTGAGGGCAGCAGTGGCAGGGGAGGAGTAGCGCGCAACTACAGCGTCGTACAAAGACTGAGCAGTCTTGTACTGGCCAAAATGCGCGCGCTCAGCAGGCGGCAGTTGACTGCGAACAGCAAGACGAGCAACAGCGTCACGAGTGGTCCACTGCAAGCGAACCGTACTGTCAGCAGTGGCAGCAGGAGCAGTAGAGACACCGGACGTGTGATCGAAAAGGGACACCCCATCCCTAGAGTCACACTGAAGAAAGAGCTGCAGGTCGTCAACCCACACGTCAAAGTCAACTGCACGCCCCTCAGCATCAAAGGTGAGAACAGTAGGGCTAGCCATAGCAGCAGTAGCAGCAGTGGCAGGGCAAGCAGAAGGGCAGTGCGGCTCGGCAGTGCGGCGCGGTTCGGCTGGGCGGCGCGGCTCGGCAAAGGCGGCGCGGCTCGGCTGGGCGGCGCGGCTCGGCAGGGCGGCGCGGCTCGGTTCCTGGCAGCGCAGCGCGGCAGCAGGCGGCGCGGCGCGGCAGGACAGCACAGGTCCTTACCGGGGGCGGGTGCAGGGCAAGGCCACGACAGGGGCAGCTGTAGGGCAGGGCCGCGACAGAGGGCGGCTGCAGGGTAGGGGCCGTGACGGGCGGCGAAGGCAGGGCCGCGACAGTGGGCGGCCGCAGGGCAGGTCCGCGACAGGGGCGGCAGCAGAGCAGGGCCGCGATAGGGGCGGCTGCAGGGCAGAGGCCGCGACAGCGGCAAAGGCAGGGCCGCGACAGGGGCGGCAGCAGGGCAGGGCCGCGACAGGGGGCGGCTGCGGGGCAGAGGCCGCGATGGGCGGCTAAGGTAGGGCCGCGACTGGGGCGGCAGCAGGGCAGTGGCCACGACAAGGGGCGGCTGCAGGGCAGAGGCCGCGACGGGCGGCGAAGTGCTGGGCAGGGGCCGCGACAGGGCGGCTGGTGGGAAGAGGCCGCGACGGGCGGCGAACAGGCCGCGACGGGCGGCAAAGGGGGCCGCGACGGGCGGCAAAGGGGCCGCGACGGGCGGCGAACAGGCCGCGACGGGCGGCAAAGGGGCCGCGACTGGCGGGAAAGGGGCCAGCGTCGGGCGTCTAAGGCAGGGCCGCGACGGGCCAGAGTAGGGCAGGGCCCAAGACGCGCTTCGGGCAGGGCGCGATGCGCGCTTCGGGCAGGGCAGGAAAAAAAAAGTTGTGGTGGGCCCTTAAAAAAAAACGTTCCCACTAGGGAACCTGCTCAGAATACCATGTTAGAATGTGAACGAATGAATGATTGAACTAGAAAGCAGTTGGGTACAAGTAGCAAACCTAGAAGTGTTGTACCCTATAAGAACTACCCCACTACAGCCTAAAGAGACTATAGCATATAAGTTTGACAGTTCTCACACACCAGTACAAGGTGGTTCAGCAACTCTGATATTAACGCTCCCGCAAACTACAACATTCCTACTTCAACTAGATCTTAGCCTTGAAAGACCCTAAGGGCTATTTTCTCAGCCCAAGATGGTATGAGAGCAAACAAGGCAAGATCGATTTCCAAAATTTCTACGACAACACAAGACATGGGAACACAGAAGGAGAGGAGCTCCTCTAACGGATCTCTTGGCACTACTCCTACTCCACCTCCAGCCTCTGGCCTACAGACAGAGGGAGGCACAGTAACAAGACCAGCTACGGAGTCGACCGAAACTCCCGGGAATCAAGCAGCAGGCTTCGACCCAAACATGATGGACAAGTTCTTCTCCTTCATGTCCTTTGAGCAACATCAGCAAGCAGCTCCTACGCAATCAAACAACAGTGACAACAACAACAGGGCTACTCCAATGAGCCTTGACGGTTCATCGTATGCGCGCGGAAATCAGCAACAACCCACCTTTGCTCCATACGAACCTCAACGTGGCTCCATCAGCTTCGCGCCACAACCACAGTCTTCACCTGGACAAGAGAAGATATTGGACGCACTTCAAGTTCAATCACAATTCGCACATGTATTAAAACTGCAGACATCAACACCTTTCGACGGAAAGGACTTCTATACCTGGTCATTCGAATTCGAGCTGATGATGGAGGGCGCGCAAATTCTTGGATTCTTCGACGGGTCCCTGCCATATCCAACACATGGGACACAGTACGACAAGCAGCAGTACACATATCAACGCTGATGGCGTATACGATACTACTGCGAACTTTATCTCCAAACGAGCAGCAGAACATCCGGTCTTATCGAGGATACGGCAATTCCGCCGAGCTGGCGTACGACCACCTGAAGAGCCTGTATCAAGCAACAGACAGTGTTAATCAAAGTCGTCTCATGGCTCAGCTGACAACAATGGAAATGAAACCCGGCGAAAAGGGAATGGCGTATATCAGCCGTTGTCGTGGACTCCGCGACAGACTCCTTCGATGCGGAGGAGCAATATCCGAAGAAGCCTTCGTAACAGTCATCATCGCCGGCCTCGGTCCTCATTGGCGCTCCACTCGAGCACTCCTTTGAGCTCATGGGAAAATCTCCAAAGCAGCACTCTGCGCCGAAATTCACGCTGAACAATAGGATATGGACCTGCATGAAGAACGACACAAGAAAAGAGCATCCGCACCAGAATTCGCGTTTCACACTCAACGGCGCTACAACAACAACAACAATCGACAAAACAACTGACAAGTACAACAGTACGTCCCACCGTTTTGTCACCTCTGCAAGACGTCCGGACATCCTCGCACACACTGCCCGAATCAGCAACAGTCGACGTTGCCACAACGTCAACTTCGGCCCTCAAGCAGTCAAGTAACTTCTATGCAGACGCATCCCACCAATCAAGTACAGTCTTCAACGTCATCAACGACAAAACCTGCGCAAGGCACAAAAAACATCGTAAGCTGTATGACAAGAACGACAGACTCCTGCATCACCGGATCACCACCGTTCCACTCACCAGAAGAACAACTCGACGAGCGCACTCCTCACCGCGAATCACTGGAGCCCAACCCGACGTATGCAGCCATCGCCCAGAGCGAGCCGTCCGGGAAAGACACTTGGTTCTTGGACAGTTGCTGCGGACAGCACATGTGCTCCTCGGGTCGCTTCGTTCAACAAGAACATCAGCTTCAGCGCGAAGTTGTAATCGCCGTCGCCAACAACCAGAACCTGCACACACGACGACAAGGGATCGTACAACTTCAGTCTCGAGAAACTAACGTCATTCTACAAATGTCAAAAGTTTTGATTGCAGAAGGACTCGGCTACAACTTACTCAGCGTCAGTCAACTGATGGCGAAGGGCATTCATCTCGAAGCGGACAGCACCACGCAGGAGTTCAAGTTATTCCACGGAAAGGGCGGACTCTACATCGGCAAGGCAGTCTTGAAAAATAACGTCTTTGTTCTTGATTTTGTTCTGGACCAAGGAACCGCCGATAGCGATGCCATCGTCAACTTCACTTCTTGGACACATCCACCCGACCTTGACCTCGACTTCAGTCCTGGAGGATTCTGGTATTCACATACCATACCTGAAGCAAAAAGGACAAGGGCATTAGCAACAATCCGACAAGAAGAAACAACATCGACAGCAGCAGAGACAACATCAGCAACAGCAGCAACACCTATGGCACCAATCGCGGGTTCTTCGATGGCACCAGTTCTCATCAACGACACTCCACCGACTCCTGCGCAGCAATTAACTCCCACTCGACGCGAAGTTCACAGAAGCGCCAACTTCACCTCGGGTTTTTACTCCAACTCCGACCTGTACAGGCACTCACCCGGACATCGTGCAAGCGAATCACTGTGGCACGAACGATTAGGTCATCCAAGCAACACCACGTTAAACAACACGATCAAGGCAGCTGTACTCGAAAAGACTCACTCCTACACGACGGCAGAGAACTCCAACGAGTCCGAGGCACATGCTTTACCTGCCCCGAAGCTGACTTACCTCACCAACCATTTGTCTCTCACCACAATCCAAGCGCGCCAACTTACGCACCCCTGGAGAAAGTATACAGCGACATCCTGTATACTCGCGAACAAGGACAAGGAGCATACAACTATGTGATTACTTTCATCGATGTCGCCACCCGATACGTTTGGCACCTCAACCTCCCAAGTCGCGACATGGCCTTCGAAGCCTTTGTCGCCTGGCTACCTGTGGCAGAACGAGAATCAGGAGCAAAGCTGAAAAGCTTCCTATCAGACGGGGAGGGGAATATCGGTCACAAAGGTTCAGGCAGTACCTCGCAGAACGAGGCATCAAGCGACTCATCTCGCTTCCCTACGCCCATCAACAGCAAGGCGTGGCAGAACGAATGAACAAAACTCTCTAGAACACCATGCGCAAACTGTTGCGTGGCATGCGACTGCCCAGCCACCAGTGGCCTGAAGCAATGGACCACGCTGTCATGCTGCACAACTTGCTCTCATCATCGCTCCCGAACAACGCATCACCGCACCTGCTGTGGACAGGAAAATTGGGCAACACAAAAATGTTACGAGTCTTCGGGTGCATGGTACAGTACCGACCGCACACTGCAAGAGCCGGAAGATTTTCACAACGCGCACAGTGGGGGCTACACTTGGGCATCGAAAAGCATTACAACGCATGGAAGATTTTTTACGTCCACTCGAAGGAGACAGTAGCAGCACGTGATGTCATTTTCTACGAGCGACTCACACTTCAAACGTACCTGGACAACCTGGCAGCACATCGAGACCTCACGGGCGGCTTCTGTGGCAACCGAGCCTTCGCTTCAGCAGCAGACAAGGCTGACTGGGACGAGCAGAACGTGGACGGAGCTTCGAAAGAAGCCGGACCTCTCCCGTATTGCTCTGTGAACATCCCCATGGACGACGGCAACCCTCGCGAAAGTGTCAACGCCGAAACCTACTTCGACTTCACCGACACCGGTTACGTTACACCCCAACCGGTCGACACCAATGTCTCCGAACGCATAGGACCCAATTTCCTACCAGATCCAGAAGCGGGAGATGAAGCAGCTTATCCCGAGGACGCAAATCTCCCCCGCTACACACAGAGTGGATTGCAGATACTGGGACTCGTCACCGCTGTCCACAGAGCAGCACCACCTAAGGAGCCTGCCAACATTCAACAGGCTCTGGGGGGGGAACACAGGGAAAAATGGCGCGAAGCCATGGACAGAGAGTTAAAGGCGGATCTATCCTACTTAGGTCTGTAGATCTTAAAGCCATGGACAGAGAGTTAAAGTCTGTAGATGTAGCCGACCGGATCTATCCTACTCAGCACCTTAAGAAGCCTGAAGCAGAACACATGCTGGAACTCGACCGTGCACTTCACTATCTCGTCAAAACCCCTACGATCAGACTAACCTACCACAAGACCAGAACTACGACACCTAGGTTAATCGGCTACGTCGACGCCGATCACACTGGAGACTCCGACAACAGACGATCTCGAACTGGCTACATCTACAGACTCGAACCTATCGGCCCTATCTCATGGCAGTCGAACAAGCAAGAGCTAATCGCTCTCTCCTCAGAAGAAGCAGAATATATCGCACTCTGCTCAGCCACCAAGGAAGGGCTATATCTTCGCGAATTGCTGGAGGAAGAAAAGTTGGCTCAGTTACCCAGCTTCTCCCTCTTCTGCGACAACCAATCGGCCATTCGCATAGCGAACAAAAATGGGTTCGCGAATCGAACAAAGCACATCGCCCTCCGGTACTTCTTCATAAAAGACAAAATCGAGAAGGGAAGACTCGAGCTATCCTACTGTCCCACATCCGAGATGGCAGCCGATTACTTAACCAAGAAACTTGGAAAACAGAAGTTCGAGTACTGCATGCTGCTGACTGGACAAGGACACGTCATCAGCAGCAACACTCCAGAAGCGAAGGGGAGTGTTGGAATTGGAATAAGTAATTTAACGCTTCTGAAGTAATCAAAGAATCGACATGAAACGGAGCAGATTACAGCGAAACAACACGCGAGTCAACAACCGTAACAGTTGGAGGTTACGCGAAGGTCAAAGGTCGCTGACCTTTGACTCGACGAAAAAATGCAGTGCGACAGCAAGGACACATAACTGACTCGATACTGAGCAGTTACCCGAGTCGACACTGTATCGAACCGCAACAGCAAAAACAGTTAAAGTATACCTTTTCATATTCCCTTGTAATCATATAAAAGGCCTGTATCTCTCAGCTATTATCAACTTATCTTGTTCTCACACACCTGTACAAGGTGGTTCAGCAACTCTGATATTAACGCTTCCGCAAACTACAACATTCCTACTTCAACTAGATCTTAGCCTTGAAAGATCCTAAGGGCTATTTTCTCAGCCCAACATTTAGCAACTGAATTCTGAAGATGATCGCAATGGATTTCGTTGGCTTTGTTGACCGATGGTGTGAAGATGCCCCGACTGCTTGGGGTCACTAGCCTATCAGGTACTATAGTTGGGCCACCAGAAATTCTGAGGGTTGTGAGATTCGCGACAATACACGAAACTGGCGAACAACGTCGCAGCACATTTCCGTCAGATGCGGCGGCTGAATTGAACACGTCAGAACCTACTCATTATAAAAAGCACGAATAGCTCCTTAAGAAAACTGCACGAGGACTGTTGAACAGGGCTAACAAAAGCGTGATAAAAATAGGTTCAACATTCCAAGAGAAGCGGTTATGAAATTCTGATGCTTAGGAGGTCCGATATCCAGCGATACAGATGAGGATTGGTTATTACGACTCATGAGTCTCTTTCTACGTGGATAACCAAGCGGCCATCATTTGGCGTATTGCTAGTTTAGGTACAATACTCCCTACGTACTTACAGCTGCCACATGCACCACCTCAACGACGAAAACGGGAAGTTTCATGGAAGGCCTTTGGCAACGGCGGATAAGGCGAGGTGCAGGGAGAGCAGCACAGGATGGTCTCGGAGGGCAGATGCGATGGCAGCAGCGGCGGCCCGGAGAGAGGCCGCGAAGGCAGTGTGCATGGCCCTGGTGGGATGGCGGGATGGGGAGAGGGTGAGATGGGGAGAGCAGGGAGATGGGGAGATGGTGAGAGCAGGAGACAGGATGGAGAGAAGCAGGGATAAATTAAGTGCAAAGTCAATGTCTCCTCCAAACCCCTCTTCAATACCCCCTTCTCCGCACCCCCCCTTTCACCTCACACACCTCATCTCTTCAACAAACCCCTCCTCCTCCAAACACCGCTGTAGCTCCTCCGCCGCTAACTGCCGACGGAATGCCGCCCGGGCCGCCCGTCCCTTAGCATCTGACGTGGCATCACCGTAGGCGTAGTCAGCCAGCTCGACTCCACTGGTTCTACCCTCCACCCCATAACCCCCCCTTCCTCCTCCTCCCCATCCTGCTGCTGCTGCTGCTGATGATGATGAAGATGACGAATCAAGGCCGGGGAGAGAGGAGGCTGTATGGATGGTGGTGCTGACGGTGTTGGCGAAGCGAAGAGCGATGGAGAGGAGGGCAGAGAGTTTCTGCAGGCAGGTGGGTGAGATGGAAGAAGAAGGGGGGAAGAAAGTCGGGGAAACCACTTGGCAGTTGAGTGAGCAAACTACTTTTCATAAGGAGAAACCACTTGGCAGTTGAGTGAGCAAACTACTTTTCATAAGGAGAAGCCACTTGGCAGTTGAGTGAGCAAACTACTTTTCATAAGGAGAAGCCACTTGGCAGTTGAGTGAGCAAACTACTTTTCATAAGGAGAAGCCACTTGGCAGTTGAGTGAGCAAACTACTTTTCATAAGGAGAAGCCACTTGGCATAAGAACAATGAAGGTTGCTTGCTTGTGGGAATCTCAACAGGAGCAATGGCGGGATGGCGGGAAGGGACGCCATGCGGTGAATGCAGTGCAGCAACATGGCCTAGCAGCAAAATGGCCTAGCAGCAACATGGCCTAGCAGCAACATGGCCTAGCAGCAACATGGCCTAGCAGCAACATGGCCTAGCAGCAACATGGCCTAGCAGCAACATGGCCTAGCAGCAACATGGCCTAGCAGCAGCAACATGGCCTAGCAGCAACATGGCCTAGCAGCAACAGTGTGCCACCGGTAAGAAGGCAGTGATAAGCCCCTAATTACTTAACGAGCCCGAGTGAGAATGGGAAGTGCAGCAACTCACCATGCTGCACTGCATACTATGTTGGTGTTACTTTTGTGTTTTGCGACGTCTCAAAACAGTTTTGCGACGTCTCGAAACACTTCACGAGCCCGAGTGAGAATGGCAAGTGCAGGAATCCGCCACGCTGCAGTCCATAGTGCTCGAGGCAGGCAGGGAGGCACCACACACCTAGTGAGCAGCAAGGCCAGTATGCGCCACGAACCACGCTACTACTCAGCTTTTTAGAGTAGCACACACACCATGCCGGCAGGCGCTACACACCTCTCGAATGTGCGGGCAGGAATCCAGAAGCCCCTCTGAGAGACACGTGTGAAGAAATGATTGGTGCTCCAGCACAATCTGTATGCGGGCATGAAAGACAGTAAAATACAGAAGCGTCTTTGGATATTTCCTCCTGGAGAGACGGAGAATGGTGAATATTTCGAATAGCAAAGAAAAGAAAAGGGACAACAAAAAGCACTTGCAGATTTGGAAGCATAGAAAAACGTATGTAATAGTGCGAGTGAGGATGGGCTATCACAACGATTTGGAGAGATAACCAGCTTCCAACCGATCTTGGCAGGTGAAGCTTTGTCAGCTCAATTAGGGAGGCAGAGACAGAAAGCGTGGAGAGAGATGGGCGCTTTTTCTTGGAAAGGCGCTTTGTTTGTAACTCCCCAAAAACGTTTTTCCGATGTGCTTTGGGAGGCAGAGACGGAAAACACCAGGGCAAACTGTGAAGATGAAGCAATGGAGGAGGGCGCGCATGTGCTCATGTGACGTGGGGTTGAAAGTCCGAGTCGATATGCAGCAGGACGTGGGTTTGTTACAACAAAGTTATCAATTAAGTGATTGGGGGGGGGGGGAGGTGGGGAGGCTGCTTTAAAGTCGTGTTGGATGCCATCAGGAGGAGGTGGAGATTTGCGATGATATGAGGGATGAATCTATCGAGCGGGGGAGGGTGGTGGTGGGCGGGAGAGAGTGAACCACCTGGTGGAAGGAGGTAGCCTTGGTCAATTTTGATGTCATGAAGTCGAAATTGGGGCTTATCACCTGATGGTATCAAGGGAAAGGTATCAAGAGAGGAGGGAAGAGGAACGGAGGGAAAAGAAAGGGAGGGGAAGGGAGAGGGAGGGAAAGGAAAGGGAGGCGAAGGGAAAGGGAGGGAAAGGAAAGGGAGGGAAAAGAAAGGGAAAGGGGAAGGTGTCGTGAGGGAAGGGGGGGGGAAGAGGGATTAAATGAAGGGCTAATCACTTGAAGGTGTTGAGAAGGAGAGCGGGGGAGGGGGGAGAGGGTGGAGTGTTTTGGGGGAAATACATGAGAGCATGGAAATGAATGGGAAAGGGTAAGGAGGTTGAAAGGGAAAGAGCACACAGAAGAGCAGTGAATGAAAGGAATAAAGAGCCTACATGGTGGAACACTTCGTGGGTACGGAAAGAATTCCGGTAATGAAAAAGTGGTTCGAGAGTGCATGTGGGAGAGCATTTGGGAGTTTATTTAAGAGTGCTTTTGAGAGTACAACAAAAATCAAACCAATTAGACAGAGGAACAGACGACAGAAGGCAGAGTAGGTAAATGCAATGTGTCAACCACAGAATGGAAATATGGCGAGATAGGCAGGCACACACGCATGCATGCACACACACTCACTCACGCACCGCATGTGCGACATGGTCGAGGATGGCAGTGACAGCACATGCCATGCGATGCCGCAGCCAGTGCACGCGCTGCAGCATTGTCCCCTCCACCTTCAGTCCCCGCGTCAGCTGGGAGTGTCAGAAGTAATGGGGGGTTGTGGGGGTGGGAGGGTTCTTTTTGTGACTCAAGAGTGCAAACGCTGCAGCAATGACCCCTGCGCCTTCAGTCGCCATGTCAGCTATGTGTGGTGTGGGGGGAAGCAGGAAGGGGGTTCTTCTGTGTCGACTCAAGAGGGTGCACGCACTGCAGCAGTGGCCCTTCCACCTTCAGTCCCCGCGTCAGCTGGGAGTGGGAGTGTGTGTGTGTGTGTGTGTGTGTGTGTGTGTGTGTGTGTGTGTGTGTGTGTGTGTGTGTGTGTGTGTGTGTGTGTGTGTGTGTGTGTGTTTGGGGGGTAGTGGGGTAGTGACTCATGAGTGCAAGCGCTGCAGCAGTGACCTTTCCACCTTCAATCTCCGTGTCAGCTGGGAAGGTGTGGATGTTGCATGTGTATGGGAGGGAGGAGAGGGAAGGAATATTTTGAGTTGACTCAATATTGTACACGTTGCAGCATTGTCTCCTTAATCAGCACTTCAGCTAGGAATGTGAATGCTGTATGTGTGTGAGAGGCGGTGGGGAGGGGGTTCATTTGTGTCGACTCATTAATGCACGCACTACAGCACTGCCCCCTACCTTCAGTCCCCACATCAGCTGCCAGTGCGAGTGGAGCAGAGCGCAGCGGCAGTGCAGCCTGCTAGCAGTGCTGCTGGTGCAACGTAACGATATACTCGTGTGTGGCAGCGGCGGCTGCAGCTAGGACTAACTTGTATGTATGTGCACCTCACCTCTATCCTAAGCTCTCCATTACTGGAAGAAGTCTCCACTGCAGCATGCTGGCTTTTGAGTCGACTCAAATATGCAGCGAGTGTCTTATGATTATCCGTGTCTTTTGAGTCGACTCAAAAGTCACCTAGAAGTCTCCACTGCAGCACGGTGGCTTTTGAGTTGACTCAAAAGAGCAGCAAGTGTCTTATGATTATCCGTGTGCATGCCTGTGTGTGGAGCACACCACTCCACACCACTCTACAGCAAAACAGCCTGTGCCAGCATCCAGCACCCCACATCACGCCCTTCGCCCTGCAGATACCATCACCACCACCACCACCACCACACCACGGCCCTACACATATCATCACCACCATCCCCCACAGCCCTACCTGCAGGGCAGACCATGCGAGGGCGAGGTGCATGTGGGTTCGCCTGGCGGCGAGCAGGAAGCGGAAGAGGTGGTTGTAACCCTGCAGGGCGGATGGGGGCACCACCGCGGATACTGGCCAGGGCGCCTGCAGTAAAGGGGAGTTACAGGTGGGTTGGGAACAGGGGGATGGGATGCGGATGAGGCGAGCAGGAAGCGGAAGAGGTGGTTGTAAGCCTGCAGGGCGGACGGGGGTACCACAGCGGGTTCTGGCCAGGGGGCCTGCAGTGAGTGCGGCAGGGAAGAATGGTGGAGGAGGGGTGGGTTATGGGTGGATGAGGGCATGGGAAGAGGAATGAGGCGCGCAGGAAGAGGAAGGTGCGATTCTCCAGCACCAATAAGAATCGATACTTAAACCTTGAACTAATATTTCACATTAAGAGGTAACGGGAAAAAACAAAAATCGAGTTATGGGCAGAAGAGGCAAACCACCTGGAAGTCGATTGTTTCTTTCCTTTTCTAAAGTTTAACAAGCTGTCTCACTTTGCCTGGGAGCCCACCTGGTAGTCGATATAGATGGCCTCCCATCCGCTCTGCCCTGCAACTCCCCTCCCCTCACCCCCTGCCCCTCCTGCTGCCTGCGCTCCAGCAGGAGTGCCCCGAGAGACAAGCGACCAGGATGACACAGCTGCAGGGCTGACTGGGCGAACAGGGGTGACCTGGGGTAGCAGCGACAAAGAGAACCAAACCCACCTGGTAGTCGATATAGATGGCCTCCCATCCGCTCTGCCCTGCAGCTCCCCTCCCTTCATCCCCTGCCCCCCCCGCTGCCTGCGCTCCAGCAGGAGTGCCCCGAGAGACAAGCGACCAGGATGACACAGCTGCAGGGCTGACTGGGCCAGCAGGGGTGGCCTGGGGTAGCAGCAACAGCGGGTTGCTGTAGAGCTGCCTGTCATCCCCATCAGCACCACCACTGCCACCACCAGCAGCAGCATGAGCAGCAAGAGAGTCATCATCTGCATCATCATGTGAATCATCTCCCAGCAGGTCCTCGTATTGATCGTATGACTGGAGGCTGCTCAGCAGATCTGCACCGTCCATGCTCTCCCTTGACTGCTGCAGATGTGACAGTTGCGAATGTGATTGTACTGGGTCTGGTGCGCGGTGTGAGGGTGGCGATTGTGTGGTTGCACAGGAAGAACACTGGGGGAAGGAGGGGGAGGGATGGGGAAGGAAAGGGCTTCTTTCTCTTCTGTGCATGTACGTGCCCACATGCGAGTATTTATCCATCCATGTGTTTTTTGAGAATTCTAAAAAAAATCCATGCGCTCATACAATACAAGTTTCAGGATGTAACTCTCACATACACTCGCCCTCACATTCTCACCTGCGCACCTGTGTGTGTATCCATCCATCAATACCGATCATTCATCCAACCGTGCTCACCAGGCGTGCAGAGAGGCGGTCACAGTTAGGGTCTGAGGCTGCTGTGGAGGAGCGCAGAGACGCGCCCAGTGACAGCTGGAGAGGGAAGAAGGGGTGGGAAGAGATGAGGAGAATCTGGTTAGGACAATGAAAGGTCACACATGTGCAAAAGGCCGGATCACAATTAGGGTCCGTGGCTGCTGTGGAGGAGCGGAGAGAGGCACCTTTTGAGAGCTGGGGGGAAAGAAGGGGTGGGCCGAGATGAGGAGAATATGGCTTGGATGATGTAAGAAGTCATTCAAGAGTTATACAGGAGTTATACAGGAGTTATACAGGAGTTATACAGGAGTTATACAGGAGTTATTGAAATCGCAGTTGGTGTCTCTTCAGGAGTTATGACATGAGGAGAACCTTGACATTGAATGACAGTGGGATGATGGAACTCCCCTTACATTCTTACATCTTGGGAATCCTCATCATGTATGGCGCAACACGCATCGTGCAACGTGCAGGGTGCATGGGGCAGGGTGCATGGAGCATGGTGCATGCTCACATCAATGCGAGCCTGAGACGCCCTGCTAGCCGGCTTGCAGAGCTCCTCGCCTGCCAGCGCCATGAAGTCCGACAGGAAGTCCGCCTGGACGATGGGGTGGGAGGAAAAAAGGGGGGAGGGGGGGGAGGGACAGAAGGGAGCGCGCAAATACTTGATGAAGCCGCGCCAAGGAAAGACGGGCATACGACAAACATGGCTCGCTTGCAGAGCTCCTCACCTGCCAGCGCCATGAAGTCCCGCAGGAAGTCCGCCTGACAGTGGGAGGGGGTGAGGGAGAGGAGCAGTCAGTGGGGAGATGACACAGATGGCACGGCACACGATGATACGCACGTGCCTTACTGGGTGAATCTCCTCTCCTTTCCTCGCTCCTCGCCTTCCAGTGCCATAAGGTGCATCAGGAAGTCCGCCTGGATGATGGGGGGGAGCGTGAGGGTGAGTGAAGGGGGTCAGGAAACACGTTATGATGCCTGTGCCTGTGCCTGTGCCTGTGCCTGTGCCTGTGCCCGTGCCCGTGCCCGTGCCCGTGCCAAGGAGCTGTCAAAAGAGGACAGGTGGGCTGCGGAGGCCTTACTGCCCGTGCCCGTGCCAAGGACGACATGATAAGCATGGCTGGCCTGCAAAGCTCTGCTCCTGAGGCGCCTCAAAAGTCATGATAAGCATGGCTGGTCTGCAAAGCTCTGCTCCTGAGGCGCCTCAAAAGTCATGATAAGCATGGCTGGGCTGCAAAGCTCTGCTCCTGAGGCGCCTCAAAAGTCATGATAAGCATGGCTGCGCTGCAAAGCTCTGCTCCTGAGGCGCCTCAAAAGTCATGATAAGCATGGCTGGGCTGCAAAGCTCTGCTCCTGAGGCGCCTCAAAAGTCATGATAAGCATGGCTGCGCTGCAAAGCTCTGCTCCTGAGGCGCCTCAAAAGTCATGATAAGCATGGCTGGGCTGCAAAGCTCTGCTCCTGAGGCGCCTCAAAAGTCATGATAAGCATGGCTGGGCTGCAAAGCTCTGCTCCTGAGGCGCCTCAAAAGTCATGATAAGCATGGCTGGGCTGCAAAGCTCTGCTCCTGCGGCGCCTCAAAAGTCATGATAAGCATGGCTGGGCTGCAAAGCTCTGCTCCTGAGGCGCCTCAAAAGTCATGATAAGCATGGCTGGGCTGCAAAGCTCTGCTCCTGAGGCGCCTCAAAAGTCATGATAAGCATGGCTGGGCTGCAAAGCTCTGCTCCTGAGGCGCCTCAAAAGTCATGATAAGCATGGCTGGGCTGCAAAGCTCTGCTCCTGCGGCGCCTCAAAAGTCATGATAAGCATGGCTGGGCTGCAAAGCTCTGCTCCTGAGGCGCCTCAAAAGTCATGATAAGCATGGCTGGGCTGCAAAGCTCTGCTCCTGAGGCGCCTCAAAAGTCATGATAAGCATGGCTGGGCTGCAAAGCTCTGCTCCTGAGGCGCCTCAAAAGTCATGATAAGCATGGCTGGGCTGCAAAGCTCTGCTCCTGAGGCGCCTCAAAAGTCATGATAAGCATGGCTGGGCTGCAAAGCTCTGCTCCTGCGGCGCCTCAAAAGTCATGATAAGCATGGCTGGGCTGCAAAGCTCTGCTCCTGAGGCGCCTCAAAAGTCATGATAAGCATGGCTGGGCTGCAAAGCTCTGCTCCTGAGGCGCCTCAAAAGTCATGATAAGCATGGCTGGGCTGCAAAGCTCTGCTCCTGAGGCGCCTCAAAAGTCATGATAAGCATGGCTGGGCTGCAAAGCTCTGCTCCTGCGGCGCCTCAAAAGTCATGATAAGCATGGCTGGGCTGCAAAGCTCTGCTCCTGAGGCGCCTCAAAAGTCATGATAAGCATGGCTGGGCTGCAAAGCTCTGCTCCTGAGGCGCCTCAAAAGTCATGATAAGCATGGCTGGGCTGCAAAGCTCTGCTCCTGAGGCGCCTCAAAAGTCATGATAAGCATGGCTGGGCTGCAAAGCTCTGCTCCTGAGGCGCCTCAAAAGTCATGATAAGCATGGCTGGGCTGCAAAGCTCTGCTCCTGCGGCGCCTCAAAAGTCATGATAAGCATGGCTGGGCTGCAAAGCTCTGCTCCTGAGGCGCCTCAAAAGTCATGATAAGCATGGCTGGGCTGCAAAGCTCTGCTCCTGAGGCGCCTCAAAAGTCATGATAAGCATGGCTGGGCTGCAAAGCTCTGCTCCTCGTCTGCCAGCGCCATGAAGCTCAACAGGAAGTCCGCCTGGTGGGGGTTGAGTGAGGGTGAGGGCATGACATGACAAGGACGGGCACATGATGCGAGCATGGCTGGCCTGCAGAGCTGAGGGGAGGCAGGGAGACGGACGGACGGACGGACGGACGGATGGACGGAGTTTCAATACGTCTCGAAGCTGGCTGCAATAGATGGGTCAATGGATGAGTGAATGAATCAATGGATTGCCAGTTGGAATGAGAATAAGGTGTACCTGGGAGAGCAGTAGCACTCGTCTGATGGTGAGCAGATGCCCGAGGAGGTGGCTCTGCTTTGCAGAGAGGAAAAACGCATGTGCGTGAGGTTGAGAGGGGGAGGGAGGGGAGACGAAGGATGGCGGATACTCTTATAAGAAGACAGAAGAAACGCAGCAGGGCCAGCCCTTCCCCACCCGCCAACACTCAGAGGCAGATGCATGCACACTTCGTGATGACATGGAAACAGCAGGCTATGCACGTGCAAGCAGGCATGCAAGCATGGAGGCATGGAGGCATGGTGGCATGGAGGCATGGAGGTATCAGTATTCACACCCCATTCCATGAAGCAGCATCTCTCATGTGGCAGGAACTACCCTTTTTACAGAACCCTGCTTGTTGCAGCACTGGTACCCATGGGCCATGGCCTTGCATGGCATGGCAATACGCTACCCTGTTCAACGTGAGCTCCAATAGAGCCCCAATAGAACTCCAATAGAGCCCCAATAGAACTCCAATAGAGCTCCAATAGAGCCCCAATAGAGCCCCAATAGAACTCCAATAGAGCCCCAATAGAACTCCAATAGAGCTCCAATAGAGCCCCAATAGAGCTCCAATAGAGCTCCAATAGAGCCCCAATAGAACTCCAAGAAGGTGCCATGCTGTTTTGGAGAATTCTCAAGAATGACTCCAACGTTGCTGTCAATACGTGGGTGGCAGCAGCTCGTGCCAACACCAGTAGGCTACCTTGTTCAACGTGAGGTCCAGCATTGTCTGCTGCACTGCCTGTGTGCGTGCACCCACGCTCTCCTACCCTGCAACCCACGCTCTCCTACCCTGCAACCCACGCTCTCCTACCCTGCAACCCACGCTCTCCTACCCTGCAAGCAACCTATTCCTTGCAGCAGCATCTCAGCACTACCTTACCTTGTTCAGCGTGAGGTCCAGCATTGTCTGCTGCACTGCCTGTGTGCGTGCACCCACGCTCTCCTACCCTGCAACCCACGCTCTCCTACCCTGCAACCCACGCTCTCCTACCCTGCAAGCAACCTATTCCTTGCAGCAGCATCTCAGCACTACCTTACCTTGTTCAGCGTGAGGTCCAGCATTGTCTGCTGCACTGCCTGTGTGCGTGCACCCACGCTCTCCTCTAGAATGCCGAGCTGCATCTGCGGTTGTTCCGCCTCTCCCTCTGAAGGAATCAGCTGTGGTGTGAGGGAGAAGGAAGTGGAGAATGGAGAGAAAGTCGTCACAAGAGGATATTTTACGAAAGGGGATTGAGAATGTAAGAACCGCGTGAACTGAGACGATTTTTTAGGCGCCTCAAAAATTGTGCTGTGAGGGAGAAGGAAGTGGAGGATGGAGAGAAAGTCGCCACAAGAGGAGATTTTACGAAAGGGGATTGAGAATGTGTAATGTGTTTATTCCAATGCACTGCATGCACCATGCATGCGCGCATGTAACCCACGCACCTGCTTCAAGCAACCATGCTGCCTGAGCGCATGCACCAACTGCCCCGTGGCCAACACGTCATGAGTCTCAGCACACACTCCCCATACACACACTGTTCCCTTCGTCTAGCACACCACCTCACCCCACCACCCACCCACCCACCCACCTGCTTCAAGTACCCATGCTCCCTCAGCGCATGCACCAGCTGCCCCGTGGCCAACACATCATTAGCCACTGACTGGAACAGCACCGGCACCGCATCACACCGCACCAGAAACCGCTGCCCTTCCACCCCTTCCCACCCCTCTGCACTCCGCCACTCCTCTTGCCCCGTGGCCTCTCCCCCTTCGCCCTCCCTTTCCCGCACGCCCCCATGCTGCCTCAACCGCAAGCCATCACTGCCACT
The DNA here is from genome assembly GCA_947471745.1 of Closterium sp. Naga37s-1. Taxonomy (NCBI): domain Eukaryota; kingdom Viridiplantae; phylum Streptophyta; class Zygnematophyceae; order Desmidiales; family Closteriaceae; genus Closterium; species Closterium sp. Naga37s-1. The sequence continues at coordinate 2,486,296 of CANJKZ010000774.1, read as the reverse complement.
GGTGGTGTCCAGAATGGTGCGACCATGAGCAGATGGGGCGGTTTGCACATCAGCAGATGAGTGTGCAGCTGTAGCAACTGTAGCAGCTGTAGTGGCTGTAGCAGCAGTGGTGCATGCAGAAATGAAGAACTCGCTGTGAATGTCGTTGTCCAGCCTGCCTTCCTGCATCCACCTGCGACCATACCAGCAGCAGCAACAGGTCAGGTCTGGTGAGGTCAGTTGAGGTGAGGTGAGGTGAGGTGAGGTGAGGTGAGGTGAGGTGAGGTGAGGTTAGGTGAGGTGAGGTGAGGTGAGGTCAGGAAAGGTCAGGCCAGGTCAGGTCAGGTCAGGACTGAAACGGAAACAGAGGTTCAGGTTCAGGGCAGGGAGAATAGTAGAAGTTTGGAAGAGGCGTTGAAAGTAGTAGCACGCGAATGTGCGAGGCGGTAAGGAGGACACAAGGGCACGGAGCGAGGACATGGGCATGGAGCTAGGCACGGGCAAGGGCATTGAGAGCAGAGAGGGCAGGGAGGGCAGGGAGGGCAGGGAGGGCAGGGAGGGCAGAGAGAGCAGGGAGGGCAGGGAGGGCAGGGAGGGCAGGGAGGGCAGGGAGGGCAGGGAGGGCAGGGAGGGCAGGGAGGGCAGGGAGGGCAGGGAGGGCAGGGAGGGCAGGGAGGGCAGGGAGGGCAGGGAGGGCAGGGAGGGCAGGGAGGGCAGGGAGGGCAGGGAGGGCAGGGAGGGCAGGGAGGGCAGGGACATCAGGGACATACGAGGAGAGGAGATGAAGGTAGGGGGCGCATGTAGCTTTCAGCACAAAACGAATAAGACCCTCCGCCTCCCTCACATCTGGTCGGGTGGACTGGGAAGAAAGGGAGGTGGGTGGAAGGGAAGCGAGTCGGACGGGGGTTAGAGGTGGGATGGGAGGGAACGGGTGGAATGGGAAGGAGAGAACGAGAAGGGAGAGAACGAGAAGGGAGAAAACGAGGGGAATTCTTTACTAAAAGTCTGTGTATCTGTAAAGCACTGTACCACTGCATACCGCTTCATACCACTCTCTTCATCATACCACTGCATGCGTCATGCCAAGTGCATAGCCCTGTAAACCATTGCATACTGCTCCATACCCATGGATACAGCTGTAAATCATCTTATACCGTTCTAAATCATTGCAAACCGCTGTACAGCATTGCATACCACTGCAAACCATTGCATACCGCTGCATGCAGCATGTCAAGAACCTCTGTTGATCCCCATCCTTCATCGTCCACCCCTCTCACGATGGGCTCGAGAACCCTCACTCCGTCCGCTATGGGCTGTGGGGCACGGCACGGCAACACACAGAGGGGAGCATTGGGGGAAATGGTTGCACCGACTGAGCTGCCAGGGATAGAGTGAGAGATCCAAGACCCAGCCGCTCACGATGGGCTCGAGAACCCTCCCTCCGTCCGCTATGGGCTGTGGGGCACGGCACGGCAACACACAGAGGGGAGCATTGGGGGAAATGGTTGCACCGACTGAGCTGCCAGGGATAGAGTGAGAGATCCAAGACCCAGCCGCTCACGATGGGCTCGAGAACCCTCCCTCCGTCCGCTATGGGCTGTGGGGCACGGCACGGCAACACACAGAGGGGAGCATTGGGGGAAATGGTTGCACCGACTGAGCTGCCAGGGATAGAGTGAGAGATCCAAGACCCAGCCGCTCACGATGGGCTCGAGAACCCTCCCTCCGTCCGCTATGGGCTGTGGGGCACGGCACGGCAACACACAGAGGGGAGCATTGGGGGAAATGGTTGCACCGACTGAGCTGCCAGGGATAGAGTGAGAGATCCAAGACCCAGCCGCTCACGATGGGCTCGAGAACCCTCCCTCCGTCCGCTATGGGCTGTGGGGCATGGCACGGCAACACACAGAGGGGAGCATTGGGGGAAATGGTTGCACCGACTGAGCTGCCAGGGATAGAGTGAGAGATCCAAGACCCAGCCGCTCACGATGGGCTCGAGAACCCTCCCTCCGTCCGCTATGGGCTGTGGGGCACGGCACGGCAACACACAGAGGGGAGCATTGGGGGAAATGGTTGCACCGACTGAGCTGCCAGGGATAGAGTGAAAGATCCAAGACCCAGCCGCTCACGATGGGCTCGAGAACCCTCCCTCCGTCCGCTATGGGCTGTGGGGCACGGCACGGCAACACACAGAGGGGAGCATTGGGGGAAATGGTTGCACCGACTGAGCTGCCAGGGATAGAGTGAGAGATCCAAGACCCAGCCGCTCACGATGGGCTCGAGAACCCTCCCTCCGTCCGCTACGGGCTGTGGGGCGCGGCGACACACAGAGGGGAGCATTGGGAGAAGAAATGATGCATGGACCGAGTAAGTGATCGGTCCGACCCAGTCACTCTCACCACGGGTGTGAGCACCCTCACTCTATGCGCTATAAGCTGCACGCAGGGCACGGCAACACACAGGGAGAATTGGGAGAAATGATGCATGGAGTGAGTGAGTAATTGGCACGACCCAGTCACTCTAATGATGGGCGTCAGCACACGCTACATGCAGTCACTCCATCTGCTATGGGTTGCATGACAGCACACAGGGAGTGAAGATTGGGGTGGGGGAGGAGATTGGTCTTTGAGTTGACCCAGAAACCGTCCACCCAAAGGGCGTGAGCACCCTCACTCCGTCTGATATGGGTTGCATGGCACGGCAGCAATGCAGCATACAGAGAGGGAAGCATTGTGGAAAATGGTTGCACAGACTGAGCTGCCATGCACAGAGTGATGTGAGTAATTCAAGACCCAATCACTCCCACGATGTGCATCAGCAGCACCCTCACTCCACCCACTATGGGCGGCACAGAAGCATACAGACGGGAGCACTGGGAGGAAGGATGCATGGGCTGGGCTGAATGAGCACTTGGTACGACCCACTCTCTCTGACAAACGCCGTCCGTCAGCACCCGCACTCCGCCCGCTATGTGTAGCGAGAGAGACAGACTGAGTGGTAAGAGACATGCACACGCACACTTGTTGCACCCCCCTCACTCTGTTGCACACTAAGGGCTGCTCTGCGAAGAAAGGAAGATTTTGAAATTGATACAAGCATGCCGTGGGGCCTTGGGGTGGATACATACATCAGTGAAAAGCGAACACAAATAACTTCTGAGAAAAAACTGCATTTTCTGACTGTGACACTATACTTACACCTAGATGCACCACTTCATACTTAAAAAACCATTTAGTACCTGACTGCACCACTACATAACCAGCAGCACCACCATATACCAACTGCATCATTGTATACCACATGCACCACTCCGTACCTGAATGCACCGCTTGAGCTCCAGCAACCTCATCCCGTGGCTCTCACACTGACTCTCCAGCTTGCATAACAGCATGGCTGTGTTCTGGTAGACACACGGGAGGGGTGGTGTGCAGTGGCATGGAGTGGCACGGGGTAATAGGCGGTGGTATGAGGTGGCATGCGGTGGCATGGGGAGGCATGATGATGGCATAAGGTGTCACAACTGAAAAGCGTAAATGCATGCACTGAAATTGAATGGTTGAATGGCGATTGGTGAAAGTAGGCCGACCTGCTTGCACGCAAGCATGGTCGCATGCCTGCATGGATGCATGGCTACATGGTTGCATGCATAGCCATGGCCTATGGCTGCATGCCTGCATGACCATAGCCATGGATGCTTGGCGGATGTGACAAAGATGCATGGCATGGGATGAAGCCGCATGGCATGTGATGCCCCCGCTAAGCACGGGGGGTAAAGGAACAGTGATCGCAAGAAACAAGCTAGTGAATTCTCGAATAAAAGACAAAGCACAGTGCGCGGCATCTCACACTAGTGCCACGGGCACTAATGCATGCATCTCGAAGCACAAAACATAGGTTGACACATAAGAAGAAAACACGCAAAGAGCTTACACACGGTCACAGGCAATAGGCTCGCACAGACGGTGGGCTCACATCAAGGAACACGCGGACAGCCTGGGCGAGGGCCTGCAGGCACTGGCTCGTGTGCTGCTGCTCTAGTGAGAGACAAGGCAGGCGCCTGTGGCACTATGTGTGCATCCACCCCAAAGATCACGACTCGTATTGCAAACGGTCTTACAGAACTCACATCGAGAAACACGCGGATGGCCTGGGCGAGGGCTTGCAGGCACTGGCTCGTGTGCTGCTGCTCCAAAGGCAGGCCGGACGGCTCTGACAGCGACGTGCAGAGCATGCCGGCAAGGGTGCGGGATGACTCGTGTCGCTCTGTGAAGTGGCGCAGGAGGGCGGTGCTGGCGATGAGCGGCAGCAGTGTAGCTGCTTCCGCCTGAAGGGGAGGGAGAGGGGAAGGAGGCAGAAAGTGGCACTAAGGACTCGTGGCGGTCTGTGAAGTGGTGGAGGAGGGTCGTGCGGGCGATCAAAGGCAGCAGTGTGCTGCCTCCGCTCCTCCTGATGGTGTGTGTGGTGGGGGGAAAGGAGGCAGAGAGTGACAGTCAGTTAGGACTTGTGGCACTCTGTGAAGTGACGGAGGAGGGCGGTGCTGGTGATGAGAGGCAGCAGTGTGGCTGCTTCCGCCTGGTGGTGTGTGGGGTGGGGAGAAGGAGCAGAGAGAAGGGGGGGTGTGAGGGAGTGTTTGTGAAGCACTGCCAACAAGGTGCGGATGTGCGATGACTCGTGACGCTCCGTGAAGTGGCGGAGGAGGGTTGTGTGCTGGTGATGAGAGGCAGCAGTGTGGCGGCTTCTGCCTGGTGGTTTGTGGGGTGGGGGGAGGGGAAGGAGCAGAGAGTGGCACTGAGGACTTGTGGCGGAGGAGGGCTGTGCTGGCAATGAGCGGCAGCAGTGTAGCTGCTTCCGCATGGAGGGCGGCAGGAAGAGGGGGACGGACGGACGGACGGACGGAGGGATGGAGGGAACGAGGGGGAGGGAGGGAGGAGGTGTCGCTGATGATGGGCAGCACCGCGTGCGCTTCCTCCTTCCATGTGGCGGGTGGGTGAAAACGATACACTCGGACAAAACGCATACACGCACTCAAGCACAGCACAAGCGCAAAGCAAGTGCACACACATGAAGGTTGTAGGCCAGCTGGTGAGGCAACTTTGCCACGAGGCTGGCTTTGAGGCGTCTCAAAACACTCTGAAGCGGAGCACAAATGCAAAGCAAATGCATGCAGGCACGCACCTGGATGTTGTAGGGCAGCTGGTGAGGCGGGTCTGCCACAAGGCTGGCACGCGCCCGCCGCACGCCCCTCTCGCTCTCCAGGCGGATTCTCACCAGCGACGACGGAAAACCCCTCAGCGCCACCAGCACCGCCACACATGCTGCTGTCTCCTGAGGGGGTTGGGGGGGAAGGGAGGGGGACGGAAATGGGAGAACAGGGGAAGGGATGCGCGCGGGTGAATGCCCGTCGCACGCCCCTCTCGTTCTCCAGGCGAATCCTCACCAGCGACGAAGGGAATCCCCTCAGCGCCGCCAGCACCGCCACACATGCTGCTGTCTCCTGATGGGGGGTATGGGGGAAGAATATCCGGAGGGTAGAATGGGGGGGAGGAGAATGGGGGGAGGGTAGAATGGGGGGGAAGGGGGGAGAATGGGGGGGAAGGGGGGAGAATGGGGGGAGGGTAGAACGGCGGGGTCTGAGAGTATAGACGAGATGGCCCTAAGCGCATCTAGCAATGCCACGCATGCTGTTGTTTCGTGGGGAAAATGGGGAATTCAGGGGGAAGGGAGGAGCGCGCGAGTGGGATAAGCGGGTTCTGAGCGGAGAGAAAAGAGAAAAGAAGACGGCGGCGATGAGCAGAAGCCTTTTGAGGCGCCTCAAAAGAGGGCGACGACGCGCGGAAGCCCCTCAGCTCTGGTACCGTCAGCAATGCTGCCTCCACCACCGTACTGCTGGCTTGTAGTGAGCGGGGACTTTAACTTGGACGTGTGAGTGGTTGGTTCGCTATTGATCTATAACTAGCTTTCTGTCAATGATTAGGTGGTTCTTCGAGCGAGTACAAGCGACAGGCGTGGGGTCCTCGTTGCAGTCTGTTCTAGTCGTTTTAAGGTTTCACAGGAGAAGACGCGTCACGAACGATATGACGGGAATTACACGTGCGAAATCCGCAGCATTGACCCTGGTGAACGAAACCAGTGAGCGTCAGCGAGCCCGGATTCACCTGCTCCTCGAGCGTCAGCGAGCCGAGTAGAGGAAAGTCGTCGAAAACCTGAGCAGACACAACGACCGCCATGGCCACCGCTATCACAGCGGCAGAGGGTGGATTGTCCCCGCGACACACGGCAAGGAAAGCAATCGACACAACGAGAGAAATATGATCCAACACATGGCTCCAAATTCGCTTTTTGAAGAAGCAAGAGAACCTCCTTTTCCTTTGCTGCGTTTTCCGACATGAGGCTTCACATCAGCTTATCCAGCTTTGTTTGTGATATTCAAATGTTTGTTTCCATTAACTTTTCTTTTGCACACTTCATGGCATCTTTATGCCACATGCATCTAATTTCGAGGAAAATGATATTGCAAATACTAGACGCACACATGTAGATTGTTGTATTAGAAAAAAACTCATGTTTGTTGTTTACCCCATGCCCCTGATTAACTTTCCTCTATTAAAGCGCACCCCCTAAACATACTCAATTTATCATAAGAGCAGGTGCACCTCTATAGGGGGTGTTACGGTTTTTACAACGACATAGGGTGCGCCTTTTCACGAATCACGACCCACAACGATCACCCTCAAGCTTTTCACAATCTACTGAAACAAGGCACACCGACGAAAGAAAAGCTCTCTTTGAAGAAGGCCGCACAGCATGCTGCTTTGCTGCTAGACTCCCACAATGGCCTCCATGGATGATTGCACCCTTGAAGCCGTTCGAGTGCATGATGCCGTTGAAATTACAGTCAAGTAGCTCAAGCTCGAATGCCCATGCCCGCCAAGAAAATCACTCAAAGGATGATGTTGCTTTTGTCTTGTGTTCGTCGAATCTTTACACAAGAGGAACATTCATTTTCGAGGTCAACAGTGCAGTCCAGAATTTGTCACGCAGCCCACACCATCACCGCAGGCCTCACCCTGGCCATCCCGCCAGCATGATTCCTGCTTCCCGTTATAACCCAAAACTCCTCTTCGTTTTTCGCCCTTGCTTCGTAGAGGCGATCCGCGACCCACTCCAATGCTTCATGGACGAGTAATCCGCGCACGTCTATTGTGGCACGCAGTCTGCCGTCATTTTGTTTAGCAAAAATAAGCCTGCTCGCCTCCCGATGACATCGTTTTGAAAGCTCCTTGTAATACTTCCTTTCGTCAAGCAGCTCCTTCGCAAGTGCGTGTTGCCCTTGCCCATAAGTGGCTCGCGATTCCTCTACTAACCCTCGAGCGCGTTCAGCATTGGCCCTTGCTTCTTCCCTCATGCATAACGGAGGTTCTCTGGACGCTGAGTTTCCCATTTGCACAAAGATGAACAATCAAATCAACTTTGTACAAGAAATTTGCCCACAACTTTGGTAGCTTGGGAGCTTACTACTCGCTAATGAGACTCGCTATTTGTTGAGTAAGCTTAAACCGATGGGTAACCCTATCGAAAGCCGTCTGCTGAGAACTCTCTGTGAGCACTGAACATCTCTCGGCAAAAAGTAGGCATTTTATAGCTACTATCTGTGAGAATAACAAACGAGAATGAATGAACTACCAAACAGTTGGGTACAAGTACTAACCCTAGTTGGGTTGTACCCCTTATGGGCTACCCCACTACAGCCTACACAAATGTATAAGCTATAATGTTCTGACACACCCCCATAGGCAAAGTGGGGGAGAACAAGTGGTCACAAGACCAGTCAAGAAAAACAAAGCAAGCTCAGGGTGGATCACAAAGTCACCACACAATCCGAGCACAAGCAAAGGGCCACAAGGCCAGTTCACATGCAGAGTTATATAAAGAGAGCAAACAATACAGTGATCATACCCTAGCAAGTGCAAGCATGCAGGTATATATAGATATCACAGTACAAGCAGGGTCAAGCAGTAAGCAAGTGAGGCAAAGTGGGCACAAGGCCTAACACAGTAGCAAAACGCTGAAGATCACCAGGCGGAAGTGCCTTGGTGAAGACATCAGCAGTGTTGGCCCGAGTGGCCACGTACGTAAGACGAAGCTAGCCACGCTGCTGCAACTCTCGAGCAAGGAAGTATCGCAGAGCGATGTGCTTCGTTCTGTGCTCCAGTCTGTGCTCCTAACACAAGGCAATCATGGCCTTGTTGTCTACGTACAGAACTGGAGGCGAACGAGGCTGCTCTCCCAAGTCGGTCAGCAAGTAGGTGAGCCAGCGTAGCTCCTGAGCAGCCATGGCTCCGGCGTAGATCTCAGCCTCACAACTGGAGCTGAGAACCGAAGACGAGCGGGTAGACCGCCAAGAACCCGAGCTGGACCCAAGGCTAAGGTGTAACCCTGTGACGACCGCTGCGTAACTGAGTCGTCAACCCAGGAGGCGTCTGCGTGACCAATGAGGACAACTGGACCCCGTCCTCCAAGCACAAGCCCCATGCCCGACGTACTGCACAGGTAACGCAGTACCCTCTTTGCAGCATCCCAGTGCACCTTTCGGTGCCTACCGGGAGCCACGTAGCGAGCTAGAAGGCTGAGAGGGTACGCGAGGTCAGGTCGTGTGCAAGTCATCAGGTACATGAGGCAACCCACAAGCTCTGGGTACGGACCACTCGGCTCTACGGACTCGTCCGAAGGTGGAGCTGAGAGCGAGTGGCTGGTAGACAGAGGAGTGAGCTGTGGCGAGGAGTACTGGAAGCCGAAGCGCTGAAGGACCTGGTGCACCATGTGTGACTAAGTCAGTGTGATGGTGCGCCGTGCTCTGTCCCGGGTGATCTGCAGGCCAAGATAGCTGCGCAGTTCACCCAGGTCAGTGCAGGTATGTCTCTTCTGCAGCTCGGACTTCACAAGGGTCAGTGCCTCAGTGTCAGCCGTGGCAAAGACGAGGTCATCGACGTACACTAGGATGTAGAACGGCGGCAGCGAGGTGTCGGTGCGTAGAAACAGCTACGGGTCTGCTGTAGAAGGAGCAAACCCAAGAGCCGCAAGTGTAGTCCTCAGTGTGTCGTGCCACTCGCGAGGCGCCTGGCGGAGACCGTAGACTGGCCGGCGGAGGCTCCACTGAGTACCTGCAGGAAACATCCCAATGAAACCAGGTGGTCGGCGCAGTTAGATCTCCTCGTGCAGGCTGCCCTGCAGGAAGGCTGTACTGAAGTCCAGGGAGTGTAACTCGTAGTCACGCTGAGCAGCGACGTGCAGCAACACCCGAAGAGTAGTCATCTTCGGGGTGGGGGAGAAGGTATGGAAGTAGTCAACTCCCTGTCGCTGACTGAAGCCTCGAGCAACATAACGCGCCTTGAAGGCAGGCGGAGAACCAGGCGGCCGCTTCACCCTGAAAATCCACATGGCATCGACTATGTTCGCCCAAGACGGGGAACTTCATCGACGTAGGTGCCTGTGGACTTCCAGGATGCCATCTCGGCATCCATAGCTGCGTGCCACTGAGAGGAGTAAGGACCCGTAATCGCCTCTGCGTAAGAGCGCGGGGTCGGGATGTCTGGAACATCCGGGTCTCCCCCAGGGGCAAGCAGCATGGAAGCGAAACGAGGTACAGCAGCTGCAAGACACTCAAAGTCCTCCTGCCTGTCCTCAAGGACGTCCGTGCCAAGAGCACACTCACCCCCGACGGACGGAGGACTGGCAGGCACAGACTAAGCAACTAGAGTAGTGGTGTAGTCGAGACGGCATGCAGCAGCAAAGTCAAGCAGCTCAGCAACGAGAGCAGACGCAGCAGCAGACTCAAAGGAAGGGTCAGTGACAACAGTGGCGAGGAGACGAGAGATAGTGGGACTGGCAGCACGAGCGCGGTCAGACGCAGGGTCAGGGACCTCAGGAAGAGAGGACTCAGGAGAAGCAGGCAGAGGAACACGCAGTGGAACAGAGGAAGGACGGAGTGCCATAGTGTGCGTGCTGGGGACCGGATGAGGACGCGAACGAGGAGCGCGACGAGAAGTGCGAACAGGCAAGACAGGACGAGATGCAGGCTCACGACGCTCTGTAAGACCGCCGAATTGCTCAGTGTAAGGAGAGGGAGCACGCAGTGGGGAGGCTGGTTGTAACGGCGGCTGCGACTGGTCAGGCGGTGGACATAGGAAGGGAGGAGGAAGACCAGTAGAAGACGGGAGACCAAGAACCTACTGAAGCAGGGGAACGAAGTAGGGACGCGGCCGCACAGTGCCTCCAGCACCTCCAGCTCTAGGGTCAACAGCTCTAGCTCCTGTAGTCCCAGCGCCTCCGGCGCTAGTGCCTCCAACTCCAGCTTATCCAGCTCCAGCGCCTCCAGCGCCAGCTGCTCCAGGCTCCGTAGGGTCTCCAGCTCCAGCGCCTCCAGCACCAGCTGCTCCAGGCTCCGTAGGGTCTCCAGCTCTAGCGCACCCAACACCACCAATCCCGGCAGCTCCGGCACCACTGGTACGAGCACCTCCAGGACCAGTAGTCGCAGTACCTCCAGTACCGCCAGGTCCAGTAGTAACAGCAGCACCTCCAGCTCTAGTGTCTCCAGTCCCGCCAGCTCCGGGAGCTCCACTCCGGCGGTGTGCGCGCTGAACAAGCCACTCACGCAGCTGCTGCGAGGATAGTCGCGGCGAAGCACCAGTAGGACCTCCAGACAAAACAGCACCCCGAGGCTCAGCACCCTCAGACTCCGCACCCTCCGACTCAGCACCCCCAGGCTCAACACCCTCAGGCTCAGCACCCCTAGGCTCAGCACCCCCAGACCAAGCACCCTCAAACCCTGCACCCCCCGGCTTCGCACCCCCAGACGCAGCACCCCCAGATGCAGCACCTGGAGCAGCACCTGAGACGACAGCTACCTGAACAGGCCCAGTACCAGGGAGAGGGTCTACCTGAGACACACCCGAGGGAGCAGGACCCTGGGGCGGGAGGGGGTCTACCGGAGGTGGACCGGGAGCAAGGAAGAGCGGCGGGGGCGGGGGAGGGGCAGAGCGGTAGGGGAAGAGATGGTAGAAGGGAACCAACTCGTCGAACATGACATTCTGACATTCGAGGTGGGGTGGTAAAACTGCCAGCCAGGCGCGTCAGGGACAAAGCCAAGGAAGACGCAGGGAATGGCGCGGGCGGAGAGCATGTCCTCGGACGTATCGCGAACAAAGGCACGAGAACCCCAGTCCCGGAACACCGACGCATCGCCAACCTTCCCCGTCCAACGCAGTGTGGGCGAGGTCTCCGGCAAGGAGACACGGGGCCAAAGGTTGAGTTGATGCAAAGCGTACCGGACCGCAAACGGCCACAGAAAATGGGGAGCGGCCGCATGGATCATGGAGGTACGAGCGACCTCCATGACTAAGCCAATGCGGCGCTCAGCAATCCCATTTTGCTGAGGGGAGTCCGGAAGCGTGAACGACTGGGTGATGCCCTCCCCACGACAAAAGTCCCGCAAGAGGTCGGAGGAGAACTCACCACCTCTGTCAGAGTGCAGACGCAGGACAGGAAGGGCTTGGCCGAACCGCTCGCGTAGCTGGAGACGGACTGTGCGGATCCAAGGGATCAAGACAGCAGAGACCTCATCCTTGCTGCGCAAGGGGAAGACTGTGGTGTACCGCGTGTAGTCGTCAACAACCAGCAGAAAGTAGCGCTCGCGGCCCTGTCCACTGACGCGGGCTGGGCCCCACACGTCCATGTGGAGGGTCTGGAGGGGAGCAGTCGTCGGGGGAAACGAGGAGGAGTGAGGAGCGGCGCGCTGCCGCCCCTCGACGCGAGGAAGACAGGGCGGGGCAGGCGAGGGCGGTAAGGGAGGCAGAGACCTGGGGAGACCAGAGACAAGGAGACGGGAGTGCATGCCACGAAGGCGTGGCAGGGAGGGGTGACCCAGGCGGTGGTGCCAAAGAAGAGTCTGGTGCGACAGGAGGCGACACGAGCAAGAGGCGGCTACCTGACCTGACGCGGACACCTGAGTAGACGCAGCGACCTGAGGAGGCTCGGTAGCCAGCGTGTACAGACTCGACCCTGGGCGACGAGTGAACGTAGCCAGGTGACGCCCCGTCCGTGTGCACGTGCAGATCGACACACGCTGACCCCCAGGAGTGGTGGTAGTGACCATCGCATCCTGAAGGGCAGCGGTACTCACCAAGTTTGTAGAGAACGAGGGGAGGTGAAGACCTGACAGTGAGCCGGACGGATCCGCCGGACACGGGAGGATAGTGGAGGAACGGGCAACGACCGGGCCCCCAGAGGGGTCAGCCAGTCTGACCGGAACAGGTGCAGGGAGAGGAGTGAGAGTGGTGCTGTCACGAAAGAAATAGCGCGAGGCGCCGGAGTCCAACGTGAAGGTGTGCAAGGCCTCAGCAGGCGCAGTACCAGGGGGAGTACCAGACGCACTAGCACCTAGAGCAGTAGCCGCTATACCTGGGTCAGGTGGCACACACCAGTAACAGTCACCCTTAGCACTAAAAGACAAAGCATACATGGCAGAGATAATAACATCATAGTCTAGGTCAAAGATAGGAACTCCTGACTGAAGCAACTGCGCCCAGCGAGGGCGCTCGACGTCGCCACCAAACTCAGTACGCCAGGCGTCGTCAAGGCGGGCAAAGCAGCGGCGCTCAGTGTGATACTTCCCGCATGTCTGGCCCGCACGGACACCCGTGCGAATGACGTACGGGCAGCTCTCACTACCCCCACCCGTCCCACGCTGAACCAACCACTCACGGAGCTGCTGGGGCAACTGGGTCTCGCTCCGACGCTGCAGGTGCTCGCCCCGACCACCACCACGGCCTGTGCGCCGAGGTCCAGACCTACCACCACCGGTCCCACCGCCTCCACTGCCGCCACTCCCTCCACTGCCGCCACCGCCGCCACCAGAGCCTCCACCGCCGCCACCAGTCCCACCACCGCCACCACCTCCACCGCCTCCACCTCCTCTACCGCCGCCCCCACTACCGCTCCCACTGTCACCTCCACCACCACCGCTGCCTCCTCCACTACCCCGACCACCCTTGCCCTTGCTGTTGCGTCGCTTCGCACTAGTCGAAGCAGCACCGACGTCCTCAGGATCTGAGACGTCTGCAGCAGCAGTAGAGGCGAAGGAGGGGGAAAGGGGGGAGGGGGAGCACCCCTCAAAGAAGGGCGAGCGCGGAGTGCCACGACCAGCACCTACAGCAACTGCACTAGTCTCAGCTGCGAGGAGATGCTGCTCGAGGGGGTCAACAGTGAGGGAGGTGGGGTCGAGGGTGAGGAAGTGGTCCCTGACAGAGCGAAGGGAGTCAGGGAGGCGAGTGACGATGAAGTTGAGGGTGATGAACATGGGGGGCTGGTTCGTGGGAAGGAACTCAGCAGGGACGGTAGCGCGGTAGCGAGCGTCGCTAGTGCGCAAGTGGGTAACCAGGTCCGCTACTGTGGCAAAAGCCGACAGCTTAGGGAACAGGTAGGGCAGTAGCAGCTTGCCAATAGCAGCAGTGGCAGGGGAGGAGTAGCGAGCAACGACAGCGTCGTACAGGGCCTGTGCTCTCCTGTGCTCGCCAAGGTGAGCACATTCGGTCGCGGGCAGGTGGTTGCGAATGGCCAAGCGGGCAGTAGCGTCACGAGACAGCCACTGGGAACGAGTCGAAACGTCAGCTGTGGCGGGAGGGGCTGGAGCGGCACCGGACACGTGGTCAAACAGTGAGACACTGTCCTTACTATCGCTCAGTAGGTACAGTTGCAGATCGTCGTGCCACGTGTCAAATGCTACAGGTCTGCCCTCCGGGTCAAACGGGAGAACTCTAAGCGATGCCATAGTGGCGCAGGACTCAGGAGCAGCAGTAGCAGGAGCTAAGGGGCCAAGGGGCCAAACAAGAGGGCCGAGGGGCCGATGGGCCGAGGGGCCTAGGGGCCCAAGAGGCCTAGGGGGCCGAGGGGCCAAACAAGAGGGCCGAGGGGCCAAACATGAGGGCCGAGGAGGCCGAGCCTAGGGGCCGAGGGGCCGAGAGGCGGGGCCGAGGGGCCAAACAAGGGGCCGGGCGCTGGGCAGTTACGGGGCCTAGGGGGCCGAGGAGGCCGAGCCTAGGGGCCGAGGGGCCAAACAAGGGGCCGGGCGCGGGCTAGGTACGGGGCCGGGCGCTGGGCTCTGAACTGGGGCCGAGGGGCCTAGGGGGGCCGAGGGGCCAAACACGAGGGCCGAGGGGGGGGGCGAGCCTAGGGGCCGAGGGGCCAAACAAGGGGCCGGGCGCTGGGCAAGTACGGGGCCGAGGGGCCTAGGGGGCCGAGGGGCCAAACAAGGGGGGGGGGGGGGGCGAGGAGGCCGAGCCTAGGGGCCGAGGGGCCAAACAAGGGGCCAGCCGCGGGCTAGGTACGGGGCCGGGCGCGGGGCTCTGAACTGGGGCCGAGGGGCCTAGGGGGGGGCGAGGGGCCAAACAAGGGGCCGGGCGCTGGCTAGGTACGGGGCCGGGCGCAGGCTAGGTACGAGGCCGAGCACGGGTGTTGACGGGGCGCGGGCTAGGTACGGGGCCGGGCGCAGGTGTCGATGGGGCGCGGGCTAGGTACGGGGCCGGGCGCGGGTGTCGACGGGGCGCGGGCTAGGTACGGGCCGGGCGCGGGTGTCGACGGGGCGCGGGCTAGGTACGGGCCGGGCACGGGTGTCGACGGGGTGCGGGCTAGGTACGGGCCGGGCACGGGTGTCGACTGAGCTGCCAGGGATAGAGTGAGAGATCCAAGACCCAGCCGCTCACGATGGGCTCGAGAACCCTCCCTCCGTCCGCTATGGGCTGTGGGGCACGGCACGGCAACACACAGAGGGGAGCATTGGGGGAAATGGTTGCACCGACTGAGCTGCCAGGGATAGAGTGAGAGATCCAAGACCCAGCCGCTCACGATGGGCTCGAGAACCCTCCCTCCGTCCGCTATGGGCTGTGGGGCACGGCACGGCAACACACAGAGGGGAGCATTGGGGGAAATGGTTGCACCGACTGAGCTGCCAGGGATAGAGTGAGAGATCCAAGACCCAGCCGCTCACGATGGGCTCGAGAACCCTCCCTCCGTCCGCTATGGGCTGTGGGGCATGGCACGGCAACACACAGAGGGGAGCATTGGGGGAAATGGTTGCACCGACTGAGCTGCCAGGGATAGAGTGAGAGATCCAAGACCCAGCCGCTCACGATGGGCTCGAGAACCCTCCCTCCGTCCGCTATGGGCTGTGGGGCACGGCACGGCAACACACAGAGGGGAGCATTGGGGGAAATGGTTGCACCGACTGAGCTGCCAGGGATAGAGTGAAAGATCCAAGACCCAGCCGCTCACGATGGGCTCGAGAACCCTCCCTCCGTCCGCTATGGGCTGTGGGGCACGGCACGGCAACACACAGAGGGGAGCATTGGGGGAAATGGTTGCACCGACTGAGCTGCCAGGGATAGAGTGAGAGATCCAAGACCCAGCCGCTCACGATGGGCTCGAGAACCCTCCCTCCGTCCGCTACGGGCTGTGGGGCGCGGCGACACACAGAGGGGAGCATTGGGAGAAGAAATGATGCATGGACCGAGTAAGTGATCGGTCCGACCCAGTCACTCTCACCACGGGTGTGAGCACCCTCACTCTATGCGCTATAAGCTGCACGCAGGGCACGGCAACACACAGGGAGAATTGGGAGAAATGATGCATGGAGTGAGTGAGTAATTGGCACGACCCAGTCACTCTAATGATGGGCGTCAGCACACGCTACATGCAGTCACTCCATCTGCTATGGGTTGCATGACAGCACACAGGGAGTGAAGATTGGGGTGGGGGAGGAGATTGGTCTTTGAGTTGACCCAGAAACCGTCCACCCAAAGGGCGTGAGCACCCTCACTCCGTCTGATATGGGTTGCATGGCACGGCAGCAATGCAGCATACAGAGAGGGAAGCATTGTGGAAAATGGTTGCACAGACTGAGCTGCCATGCACAGAGTGATGTGAGTAATTCAAGACCCAATCACTCCCACGATGTGCATCAGCAGCACCCTCACTCCACCCACTATGGGCGGCACAGAAGCATACAGACGGGAGCACTGGGAGGAAGGATGCATGGGCTGGGCTGAATGAGCACTTGGTACGACCCACTCTCTCTGACAAACGCCGTCCGTCAGCACCCGCACTCCGCCCGCTATGTGTAGCGAGAGAGACAGACTGAGTGGTAAGAGACATGCACACGCACACTTGTTGCACCCCCCTCACTCTGTTGCACACTAAGGGCTGCTCTGCGAAGAAAGGAAGATTTTGAAATTGATACAAGCATGCCGTGGGGCCTTGGGGTGGATACATACATCAGTGAAAAGCGAACACAAATAACTTCTGAGAAAAAACTGCATTTTCTGACTGTGACACTATACTTACACCTAGATGCACCACTTCATACTTAAAAAACCATTTAGTACCTGACTGCACCACTACATAACCAGCAGCACCACCATATACCAACTGCATCATTGTATACCACATGCACCACTCCGTACCTGAATGCACCGCTTGAGCTCCAGCAACCTCATCCCGTGGCTCTCACACTGACTCTCCAGCTTGCATAACAGCATGGCTGTGTTCTGGTAGACACACGGGAGGGGTGGTGTGCAGTGGCATGGAGTGGCACGGGGTAATAGGCGGTGGTATGAGGTGGCATGCGGTGGCATGGGGAGGCATGATGATGGCATAAGGTGTCACAACTGAAAAGCGTAAATGCATGCACTGAAATTGAATGGTTGAATGGCGATTGGTGAAAGTAGGCCGACCTGCTTGCACGCAAGCATGGTCGCATGCCTGCATGGATGCATGGCTACATGGTTGCATGCATAGCCATGGCCTATGGCTGCATGCCTGCATGACCATAGCCATGGATGCTTGGCGGATGTGACAAAGATGCATGGCATGGGATGAAGCCGCATGGCATGTGATGCCCCCGCTAAGCACGGGGGGTAAAGGAACAGTGATCGCAAGAAACAAGCTAGTGAATTCTCGAATAAAAGACAAAGCACAGTGCGCGGCATCTCACACTAGTGCCACGGGCACTAATGCATGCATCTCGAAGCACAAAACATAGGTTGACACATAAGAAGAAAACACGCAAAGAGCTTACACACGGTCACAGGCAATAGGCTCGCACAGACGGTGGGCTCACATCAAGGAACACGCGGACAGCCTGGGCGAGGGCCTGCAGGCACTGGCTCGTGTGCTGCTGCTCTAGTGAGAGACAAGGCAGGCGCCTGTGGCACTATGTGTGCATCCACCCCAAAGATCACGACTCGTATTGCAAACGGTCTTACAGAACTCACATCGAGAAACACGCGGATGGCCTGGGCGAGGGCTTGCAGGCACTGGCTCGTGTGCTGCTGCTCCAAAGGCAGGCCGGACGGCTCTGACAGCGACGTGCAGAGCATGCCGGCAAGGGTGCGGGATGACTCGTGTCGCTCTGTGAAGTGGCGCAGGAGGGCGGTGCTGGCGATGAGCGGCAGCAGTGTAGCTGCTTCCGCCTGAAGGGGAGGGAGAGGGGAAGGAGGCAGAAAGTGGCACTAAGGACTCGTGGCGGTCTGTGAAGTGGTGGAGGAGGGTCGTGCGGGCGATCAAAGGCAGCAGTGTGCTGCCTCCGCTCCTCCTGATGGTGTGTGTGGTGGGGGGAAAGGAGGCAGAGAGTGACAGTCAGTTAGGACTTGTGGCACTCTGTGAAGTGACGGAGGAGGGCGGTGCTGGTGATGAGAGGCAGCAGTGTGGCTGCTTCCGCCTGGTGGTGTGTGGGGTGGGGAGAAGGAGCAGAGAGAAGGGGGGGTGTGAGGGAGTGTTTGTGAAGCACTGCCAACAAGGTGCGGATGTGCGATGACTCGTGACGCTCCGTGAAGTGGCGGAGGAGGGTTGTGTGCTGGTGATGAGAGGCAGCAGTGTGGCGGCTTCTGCCTGGTGGTTTGTGGGGTGGGGGGAGGGGAAGGAGCAGAGAGTGGCACTGAGGACTTGTGGCGGAGGAGGGCTGTGCTGGCAATGAGCGGCAGCAGTGTAGCTGCTTCCGCATGGAGGGCGGCAGGAAGAGGGGGACGGACGGACGGACGGACGGAGGGATGGAGGGAACGAGGGGGAGGGAGGGAGGAGGTGTCGCTGATGATGGGCAGCACCGCGTGCGCTTCCTCCTTCCATGTGGCGGGTGGGTGAAAACGATACACTCGGACAAAACGCATACACGCACTCAAGCACAGCACAAGCGCAAAGCAAGTGCACACACATGAAGGTTGTAGGCCAGCTGGTGAGGCAACTTTGCCACGAGGCTGGCTTTGAGGCGTCTCAAAACACTCTGAAGCGGAGCACAAATGCAAAGCAAATGCATGCAGGCACGCACCTGGATGTTGTAGGGCAGCTGGTGAGGCGGGTCTGCCACAAGGCTGGCACGCGCCCGCCGCACGCCCCTCTCGCTCTCCAGGCGGATTCTCACCAGCGACGACGGAAAACCCCTCAGCGCCACCAGCACCGCCACACATGCTGCTGTCTCCTGAGGGGGTTGGGGGGGAAGGGAGGGGGACGGAAATGGGAGAACAGGGGAAGGGATGCGCGCGGGTGAATGCCCGTCGCACGCCCCTCTCGTTCTCCAGGCGAATCCTCACCAGCGACGAAGGGAATCCCCTCAGCGCCGCCAGCACCGCCACACATGCTGCTGTCTCCTGATGGGGGGTATGGGGGAAGAATATCCGGAGGGTAGAATGGGGGGGAGGAGAATGGGGGGAGGGTAGAATGGGGGGGAAGGGGGGAGAATGGGGGGGAAGGGGGGAGAATGGGGGGAGGGTAGAACGGCGGGGTCTGAGAGTATAGACGAGATGGCCCTAAGCGCATCTAGCAATGCCACGCATGCTGTTGTTTCGTGGGGAAAATGGGGAATTCAGGGGGAAGGGAGGAGCGCGCGAGTGGGATAAGCGGGTTCTGAGCGGAGAGAAAAGAGAAAAGAAGACGGCGGCGATGAGCAGAAGCCTTTTGAGGCGCCTCAAAAGAGGGCGACGACGCGCGGAAGCCCCTCAGCTCTGGTACCGTCAGCAATGCTGCCTCCACCACCGTACTGCTGGCTTGTAGTGAGCGGGGACTTTAACTTGGACGTGTGAGTGGTTGGTTCGCTATTGATCTATAACTAGCTTTCTGTCAATGATTAGGTGGTTCTTCGAGCGAGTACAAGCGACAGGCGTGGGGTCCTCGTTGCAGTCTGTTCTAGTCGTTTTAAGGTTTCACAGGAGAAGACGCGTCACGAACGATATGACGGGAATTACACGTGCGAAATCCGCAGCATTGACCCTGGTGAACGAAACCAGTGAGCGTCAGCGAGCCCGGATTCACCTGCTCCTCGAGCGTCAGCGAGCCGAGTAGAGGAAAGTCGTCGAAAACCTGAGCAGACACAACGACCGCCATGGCCACCGCTATCACAGCGGCAGAGGGTGGATTGTCCCCGCGACACACGGCAAGGAAAGCAATCGACACAACGAGAGAAATATGATCCAACACATGGCTCCAAATTCGCTTTTTGAAGAAGCAAGAGAACCTCCTTTTCCTTTGCTGCGTTTTCCGACATGAGGCTTCACATCAGCTTATCCAGCTTTGTTTGTGATATTCAAATGTTTGTTTCCATTAACTTTTCTTTTGCACACTTCATGGCATCTTTATGCCACATGCATCTAATTTCGAGGAAAATGATATTGCAAATACTAGACGCACACATGTAGATTGTTGTATTAGAAAAAAACTCATGTTTGTTGTTTACCCCATGCCCCTGATTAACTTTCCTCTATTAAAGCGCACCCCCTAAACATACTCAATTTATCATAAGAGCAGGTGCACCTCTATAGGGGGTGTTACGGTTTTTACAACGACATAGGGTGCGCCTTTTCACGAATCACGACCCACAACGATCACCCTCAAGCTTTTCACAATCTACTGAAACAAGGCACACCGACGAAAGAAAAGCTCTCTTTGAAGAAGGCCGCACAGCATGCTGCTTTGCTGCTAGACTCCCACAATGGCCTCCATGGATGATTGCACCCTTGAAGCCGTTCGAGTGCATGATGCCGTTGAAATTACAGTCAAGTAGCTCAAGCTCGAATGCCCATGCCCGCCAAGAAAATCACTCAAAGGATGATGTTGCTTTTGTCTTGTGTTCGTCGAATCTTTACACAAGAGGAACATTCATTTTCGAGGTCAACAGTGCAGTCCAGAATTTGTCACGCAGCCCACACCATCACCGCAGGCCTCACCCTGGCCATCCCGCCAGCATGATTCCTGCTTCCCGTTATAACCCAAAACTCCTCTTCGTTTTTCGCCCTTGCTTCGTAGAGGCGATCCGCGACCCACTCCAATGCTTCATGGACGAGTAATCCGCGCACGTCTATTGTGGCACGCAGTCTGCCGTCATTTTGTTTAGCAAAAATAAGCCTGCTCGCCTCCCGATGACATCGTTTTGAAAGCTCCTTGTAATACTTCCTTTCGTCAAGCAGCTCCTTCGCAAGTGCGTGTTGCCCTTGCCCATAAGTGGCTCGCGATTCCTCTACTAACCCTCGAGCGCGTTCAGCATTGGCCCTTGCTTCTTCCCTCATGCATAACGGAGGTTCTCTGGACGCTGAGTTTCCCATTTGCACAAAGATGAACAATCAAATCAACTTTGTACAAGAAATTTGCCCACAACTTTGGTAGCTTGGGAGCTTACTACTCGCTAATGAGACTCGCTATTTGTTGAGTAAGCTTAAACCGATGGGTAACCCTATCGAAAGCCGTCTGCTGAGAACTCTCTGTGAGCACTGAACATCTCTCGGCAAAAAGTAGGCATTTTATAGCTACTATCTGTGAGAATAACAAACGAGAATGAATGAACTACCAAACAGTTGGGTACAAGTACTAACCCTAGTTGGGTTGTACCCCTTATGGGCTACCCCACTACAGCCTACACAAATGTATAAGCTATAATGTTCTGACACACCCCCATAGGCAAAGTGGGGGAGAACAAGTGGTCACAAGACCAGTCAAGAAAAACAAAGCAAGCTCAGGGTGGATCACAAAGTCACCACACAATCCGAGCACAAGCAAAGGGCCACAAGGCCAGTTCACATGCAGAGTTATATAAAGAGAGCAAACAATACAGTGATCATACCCTAGCAAGTGCAAGCATGCAGGTATATATAGATATCACAGTACAAGCAGGGTCAAGCAGTAAGCAAGTGAGGCAAAGTGGGCACAAGGCCTAACACAGTAGCAAAACGCTGAAGATCACCAGGCGGAAGTGCCTTGGTGAAGACATCAGCAGTGTTGGCCCGAGTGGCCACGTACGTAAGACGAAGCTAGCCACGCTGCTGCAACTCTCGAGCAAGGAAGTATCGCAGAGCGATGTGCTTCGTTCTGTGCTCCAGTCTGTGCTCCTAACACAAGGCAATCATGGCCTTGTTGTCTACGTACAGAACTGGAGGCGAACGAGGCTGCTCTCCCAAGTCGGTCAGCAAGTAGGTGAGCCAGCGTAGCTCCTGAGCAGCCATGGCTCCGGCGTAGATCTCAGCCTCACAACTGGAGCTGAGAACCGAAGACGAGCGGGTAGACCGCCAAGAACCCGAACTGGACCCAAGGCTAAGGTGTAACCCTGTGACGACCGCTGCGTAACTGAGTCGTCAACCCAGGAGGCGTCTGCGTGACCAATGAGGACAACTGGACCCCGTCCTCCAAGCACAAGCCCCATGCCCGACGTACTGCACAGGTAACGCAGTACCCTCTTTGCAGCATCCCAGTGCACCTTTCGGTGCCTACCGGGAGCCACGTAGCGAGCTAGAAGGCTGAGAGGGTACGCGAGGTCAGGTCGTGTGCAAGTCATCAGGTACATGAGGCAACCCACAAGCTCTGGGTACGGACCACTCGGCTCTACGGACTCGTCCGAAGGTGGAGCTGAGAGCGAGTGGCTGGTAGACAGAGGAGTGAGCTGTGGCGAGGAGTACTGGAAGCCGAAGCGCTGAAGGACCTGGTGCACCATGTGTGACTAAGTCAGTGTGATGGTGCGCCGTGCTCTGTCCCGGGTGATCTGCAGGCCAAGATAGCTGCGCAGTTCACCCAGGTCAGTGCAGGTATGTCTCTTCTGCAGCTCGGACTTCACAAGGGTCAGTGCCTCAGTGTCAGCCGTGGCAAAGACGAGGTCATCGACGTACACTAGGATGTAGAACGGCGGCAGCGAGGTGTCGGTGCGTAGAAACAGCGACGGGTCTGCTGTAGAAGGAGCAAACCCAAGAGCCGCAAGTGTAGTCCTCAGTGTGTCGTGCCACTCGCGAGGCGCCTGGCGGAGACCGTAGACTGGCCGGCGGAGGCTCCACTGAGTACCTGCAGGAAACATCCCAATGAAACCAGGTGGTCGGCGCAGTTAGATCTCCTCGTGCAGGCTGCCCTGCAGGAAGGCTGTACTGAAGTCCAGGGAGTGTAACTCGTAGTCACGCTGAGCAGCGACGTGCAGCAACACCCGAAGAGTAGTCATCTTCGGGGTGGGGGAGAAGGTATGGAAGTAGTCAACTCCCTGTCGCTGACTGAAGCCTCGAGCAACATAACGCGCCTTGAAGGCAGGCGGAGAACCAGGCGGCCGCTTCACCCTGAAAATCCACATGGCATCGACTATGTTCGCCCAAGACGGGGAACTTCATCGACGTAGGTGCCTGTGGACTTCCAGGATGCCATCTCGGCATCCATAGCTGCGTGCCACTGAGAGGAGTAAGGACCCGTAATCGCCTCTGCGTAAGAGCGCGGGGTCGGGATGTCTGGAACATCCGGGTCTCCCCCAGGGGCAAGCAGCATGGAAGCGAAACGAGGTACAGCAGCTGCAAGACACTCAAAGTCCTCCTGCCTGTCCTCAAGGACGTCCGTGCCAAGAGCACACTCACCCCCGACGGACGGAGGACTGGCAGGCACAGACTAAGCAACTAGAGTAGTGGTGTAGTCGAGACGGCATGCAGCAGCAAAGTCAAGCAGCTCAGCAACGAGAGCAGACGCAGCAGCAGACTCAAAGGAAGGGTCAGTGACAACAGTGGCGAGGAGACGAGAGACAGTGGGACTGGCAGCACGAGCGCGGTCAGACGCAGGGTCAGGGACCTCAGGAAGAGAGGACTCAGGAGAAGCAGGCAGAGGAACACGCAGTGGAACAGAGGAAGGACGGAGTGCCATAGTGTGCGTGCTGGGGACCGGATGAGGACGCGAACGAGGAGCGCGACGAGAAGTGCGAACAGGCAAGACAGGACGAGATGCAGGCTCACGACGCTCTGTAAGACCGCCGAATTGCTCAGTGTAAGGAGAGGGAGCACGCAGTGGGGAGGCTGGTTGTAACGGCGGCTGCGACTGGTCAGGCGGTGGACATAGGAAGGGAGGAGGAAGACCAGTAGAAGACGGGAGACCAAGAACCTACTGAAGCAGGGGAACGAAGTAGGGACGCGGCCGCACAGTGCCTCCAGCACCTCCAGCTCTAGGGTCAACAGCTCTAGCTCCTGTAGTCCCAGCGCCTCCGGTGCTAGTGCCTCCAACTCCAGCTTATCCAGCTCCAGCGCCTCCAGCGCTAGCTGCTCCAGGCTCCGTAGGGTCTCCAGCTCCAGCGCCTCCAGCACCAGCTGCTCCAGGCTCCGTAGGGTCTCCAGCTCTAGCGCACCCAACACCACCAATCCCGGCAGCTCCGGCACCACTGGTACGAGCACCTCCAGGACCAGTAGTCGCAGTACCTCCAGTACCGCCAGGTCCAGTAGTAACAGCAGCACCTCCAGCTCTAGTGTCTCCAGTCCCGCCAGCTCCGGGAGCTCCACTCCGGCGGTGTGCGCGCTGAACAAGCCACTCACGCAGCTGCTGCGAGGATAGTCGCGGCGAAGCACCAGTAGGACCTCCAGACAAAACAGCACCCCGAGGCTCAGCACCCTCAGACTCCGCACCCTCCGACTCAGCACCCCCAGGCTCAACACCCTCAGGCTCAGCACCCCTAGGCTCAGCACCCCCAGACCAAGCACCCTCAAACCCTGCACCCCCCGGCTTCGCACCCCCAGACGCAGCACCCCCAGATGCAGCACCTGGAGCAGCACCTGAGACGACAGCTACCTGAACAGGCCCAGTACCAGGGAGAGGGTCTACCTGAGACACACCCGAGGGAGCAGGACCCTGGGGCGGGAGGGGGTCTACCGGAGGTGGACCGGGAGCAAGGAAGAGCGGCGGGGGCGGGGGAGGGGCAGAGCGGTAGGGGAAGAGATGGTAGAAGGGAACCAACTCGTCGAACATGACATTCTGACATTCGAGGTGGGGTGGTAAAACTGCCAGCCAGGCGCGTCAGGGACAAAGCCAAGGAAGACGCAGGGAATGGCGCGGGCGGAGAGCATGTCCTCGGACGTATCGCGAACAAAGGCACGAGAACCCCAGTCCCGGAACACCGACGCATCGCCAACCTTCCCCGTCCAACGCAGTGTGGGCGAGGTCTCCGGCAAGGAGACACGGGGCCAAAGGTTGAGTTGATGCAAAGCGTACCGGACCGCAAACGGCCACAGAAAATGGGGAGCGGCCGCATGGATCATGGAGGTACGAGCGACCTCCATGACTAAGCCAATGCGGCGCTCAGCAATCCCATTTTGCTGAGGGGAGTCCGGAAGCGTGAACGACTGGGTGATGCCCTCCCCACGACAAAAGTCCCGCAAGAGGTCGGAGGAGAACTCACCACCTCTGTCAGAGTGCAGACGCAGGACAGGAAGGGCTTGGCCGAACCGCTCGCGTAGCTGGAGACGGACTGTGCGGATCCAAGGGATCAAGACAGCAGAGACCTCATCCTTGCTGCGCAAGGGGAAGACTGTGGTGTACCGCGTGTAGTCGTCAACAACCAGCAGAAAGTAGCGCTCGCGGCCCTGTCCACTGACGCGGGCTGGGCCCCACACGTCCATGTGGAGGGTCTGGAGGGGAGCAGTCGTCGGGGGAAACGAGGAGGAGTGAGGAGCGGCGCGCTGCCGCCCCTCGACGCGAGGAAGACAGGGCGGGGCAGGCGAGGGCGGTAAGGGAGGCAGAGACCTGGGGAGACCAGAG
This sequence comes from Closterium sp. Naga37s-1, assembly GCA_947471745.1. Lineage (NCBI taxonomy): Eukaryota > Viridiplantae > Streptophyta > Zygnematophyceae > Desmidiales > Closteriaceae > Closterium > Closterium sp. Naga37s-1. The sequence goes on along the minus strand of CANJKZ010000774.1, from coordinate 2,461,252 downwards.
ACAAGGAGACGGGAGTGCATGCCACGAAGGCGTGGCAGGGAGGGGTGACCCAGGCGGTGGTGCCAAAGAAGAGTCTGGTGCGACAGGAGGCGACACGAGCAAGAGGCGGCTACCTGACCTGACGCGGACACCTGAGTAGACGCAGCGACCTGAGGAGGCTCGGTAGCCAGCGTGTACAGACTCGACCCTGGGCGACGAGTGAACGTAGCCAGGTGACGCCCCGTCCGTGTGCACGTGCAGATCGACACACGCTGACCCCCAGGAGTGGTGGTAGTGACCATCGCATCCTGAAGGGCAGCGGTACTCACCAAGTTTGTAGAGAACGAGGGGAGGTGAAGACCTGACAGTGAGCCGGACGGATCCGCCGGACACGGGAGGATAGTGGAGGAACGGGCAACGACCGGGCCCCCAGAGGGGTCAGCCAGTCTGACCGGAACAGGTGCAGGGAGAGGAGTGAGAGTGGTGCTGTCACGAAAGAAATAGCGCGAGGCGCCGGAGTCCAACGTGAAGGTGTGCAAGGCCTCAGCAGGCGCAGTACCAGGGGGAGTACCAGACGCACTAGCACCTAGAGCAGTAGCCGCTATACCTGGGTCAGGTGGCACACACCAGTAACAGTCACCCTTAGCACTAAAAGACAAAGCATACATGGCAGAGATAATAACATCATAGTCTAGGTCAAAGATAGGAACTCCTGACTGAAGCAACTGCGCCCAGCGAGGGCGCTCGACGTCGCCACCAAACTCAGTACGCCAGGCGTCGTCAAGGCGGGCAAAGCAGCGGCGCTCAGTGTGATACTTCCCGCATGTCTGGCCCGCACGGACACCCGTGCGAATGACGTACGGGCAGCTCTCACTACCCCCACCCGTCCCACGCTGAACCAACCACTCACGGAGCTGCTGGGGCAACTGGGTCTCGCTCCGACGCTGCAGGTGCTCGCCCCGACCACCACCACGGCCTGTGCGCCGAGGTCCAGACCTACCACCACCGGTCCCACCGCCTCCACTGCCGCCACTCCCTCCACTGCCGCCACCGCCGCCACCAGAGCCTCCACCGCCGCCACCAGTCCCACCACCGCCACCACCTCCACCGCCTCCACCTCCTCTACCGCCGCCCCCACTACCGCTCCCACTGTCACCTCCACCACCACCGCTGCCTCCTCCACTACCCCGACCACCCTTGCCCTTGCTGTTGCGTCGCTTCGCACTAGTCGAAGCAGCACCGACGTCCTCAGGATCTGAGACGTCTGCAGCAGCAGTAGAGGCGAAGGAGGGGGAAAGGGGGGAGGGGGAGCACCCCTCAAAGAAGGGCGAGCGCGGAGTGCCACGACCAGCACCTACAGCAACTGCACTAGTCTCAGCTGCGAGGAGATGCTGCTCGAGGGGGTCAACAGTGAGGGAGGTGGGGTCGAGGGTGAGGAAGTGGTCCCTGACAGAGCGAAGGGAGTCAGGGAGGCGAGTGACGATGAAGTTGAGGGTGATGAACATGGGGGGCTGGTTCGTGGGAAGGAACTCAGCAGGGACGGTAGCGCGGTAGCGAGCGTCGCTAGTGCGCAAGTGGGTAACCAGGTCCGCTACTGTGGCAAAAGCCGACAGCTCAGGGAACAGGTAGGGCAGTAGCAGCTTGCCAATAGCAGCAGTGGCAGGGGAGGAGTAGCGAGCAACGACAGCGTCGTACAGGGCCTGTGCTCTCCTGTGCTCGCCAAGGTGAGCACATTCGGTCGCGGGCAGGTGGTTGCGAATGGCCAAGCGGGCAGTAGCGTCACGAGACAGCCACTGGGAACGAGTCGAAACGTCAGCTGTGGCGGGAGGGGCTGGAGCGGCACCGGACACGTGGTCAAACAGTGAGACACTGTCCTTACTATCGCTCAGTAGGTACAGTTGCAGATCGTCGTGCCACGTGTCAAATGCTACAGGTCTGCCCTCCGGGTCAAACGGGAGAACTCTAAGCGATGCCATAGTGGCGCAGGACTCAGGAGCAGCAGTAGCAGGAGCTAAGGGGCCAAGGGGCCAAACAAGAGGGCCGAGGGGCCGATGGGCCGAGGGGCCTAGGGGGCCAAGAGGCCTAGGGGGCCGAGGGGCCAAACAAGAGGGCCGAGGGGCCAAACATGAGGGCCGAGGAGGCCGAGCCTAGGGGCCGAGGGGCCGAGAGGCGGGGCCGAGGGGCCAAACAAGGGGCCGGGCGCTGGGCAGTTACGGGGCCTAGGGGGCCGAGGAGGCCGAGCCTAGGGGCCGAGGGGCCAAACAAGGGGCCGGGCGCGGGCTAGGTACGGGGCCGGGCGCTGGGCTCTGAACTGGGGCCGAGGGGCCTAGGGGGGCCGAGGGGCCAAACACGAGGGCCGAGGGGGGGGGGCGAGCCTAGGGGCCGAGGCTAGGGGCCGAGGGGCCAAACAAGGGGCCGGGCGCTGGGCAAGTACGGGGCCGAGGGGCCTAGGGGGCCGAGGGGCCAAACAAGGGGGGGGGGGGGGGGCGAGGAGGCCGAGCCTAGGGGCCGAGGGGCCAAACAAGGGGCCAGCCGCGGGCTAGGTACGGGGCCGGGCGCGGGGCTCTGAACTGGGGCCGAGGGGCCTAGGGGGGGGCGAGGGGCCAAACAAGGGGCCGGGCGCTGGCTAGGTACGGGGCCGGGCGCAGGCTAGGTACGAGGCCGAGCACGGGTGTTGACGGGGCGCGGGCTAGGTACGGGGCCGGGCGCAGGTGTCGATGGGGCGCGGGCTAGGTACGGGGCCGGGCGCGGGTGTCGACGGGGCGCGGGCTAGGTACGGGCCGGGCGCGGGTGTCGACGGGGCGCGGGCTAGGTACGGGCCGGGCACGGGTGTCGACGGGGTGCGGGCTAGGTACGGGCCGGGCGCGGGTGTCGACGGGGCGCGGGCTAGGTACGGGCCGGGCGCGAGTGTCGACGGGGCGCGGGCTAGGTACGAGCCGGGCACGGGTGTCGACGGGGCGCGAGCTAGGTACGGGCCGGGCGCGGGTGTCTACGGGGCGTGGGCTACGTACGGGCCGGGCGCTGGCGTGAGACGGGGCTGGGTGCGGGCTAGTAACGGGCCGGGCGCGGGCGAGAGACGGGCCGGGCGCGGGGCTAGGTACGGGCTGGGCGCGGGCGAGAGACGGGCCGGGCGCGGGGCTAGGAACGAGGCCGGGCGCGGGACTAGGGGCGCTGGGCCTTGGGAGGTAGTCGCAGTGTTGCAAGTGGTGGGCCCAAGTAACCTACTCTGATTCCATGTGAGAATAAGCAACGAGAATGAATGAACTAGCAAACAGTTGGGTACAAGTACTAACCCTAGTTGGGTTGTACCCCTTATGGGCTACCCCACTACAGCCTACACAAATGTATAAGCTATAATGTTCTGACACTATCATGTGTGTGATGCCACAAATGGGGATTTGACCAAGGGACGTGAGCGTGTATGTTGCCCCACACAAGCTAAGAACATATCAAATGTGATATGGTCCGGTATGTCAGAATCACTGTGCAGGAATGAATGAACTATGAATGAGTTCGGTACATGTACTAACCCTAAAGTATTGTACCACTTGTAGGCTAACCCACTATAGCCTAGAGAGAACACAAACATATAGTTTGACACACCCCCACAGGCTAAGTGGGAGATAGCAAACACAACAGACGGTCACAAGACCAGTCAAGCAAGAGAACAAAGCAAAGCAAACCTCAGGGTGGATCTCAAGGACACCACACAATCTGAGCACAAGCAAGCGACCACAATGCCAGTTCACATGCAGAGTTATAATAGCAAGGACGTGCACTGATCACAACTTAGCAAGAGTAAGCAAGTATGAAGTGTCAGAATGTTATATTGCTTAATTAGGGTTAGTACTTGTACCCAACTCTTTGCTAGTTCATTCATTCTCGTTCATTCTCTTGACGGTACCCCTTATGGGCTACCCCACTATAGCCTACACAAAGTACGCAATATAATGTTCTGACACACCCACATAGGGAAAGTGGGGAAGAAATAGTGGTCACAAGACCAATCAAGAAAAGCAAAGCAAGCTCAGGGTGGATCACAAAGTCACCACACAGTCCGAGCACAAGCAAAGGGCCACAAGGCCAGTTCACATGCAGTGTTATATAAAGAGCACAAACAATACAGTGATCATACCCTAACAAGTATAAGCATGCAGGTATATATAGAGATCACAGTACAAGCAAAGTCAAGAAGTGAGCAAGTGAGGCAAAGTAGGCACAAGGCCTAACACAGTAGAGAAGCGCTGATGATCACCAGGCGGAAGTGCCTTGGTGAATATATCATCACTGTTGGCCCGAGTGGCCACGTACGCAAGACGAAGCTGGCCACGCTGCTGCAACTCACGAGCAAAGAAGTATCGCAGAGAGATGTGATTCGTTCTGTGCTCCAGTTTGTGCTCCTGACACAAGGCAATCATGGCCTTGTTTTCTACGTACGGAACTGCAGGCGAACGAGGCTGCTCTCCCAAGTCAGTCAGCAGGTAGGTGAGCCAGCGTAGCTCATGTGCAGCCATGGCCCCTGCGTAGATCTCAGCCTCACAACCGGAGCTGAGAATCGAAGACGAGCGGGTAGACCGCCAAGAAACGGAGCCGGAACCGAGGCTGAAGGTGTAACCCTGTGACGACCGCTGCGTAGCTGAGTCGTCAACCCAAGAAGCGTCTGCATGACCAGTGAGAGAACTGGACCCCGTCCTCCAAGCACGAGCCCCATGCCCCGACGCAGTACCCTCTTTGCAGCATCCAAGTGCACCTTTCGGTGCCTACCGGGAGCCACGTAGCAAGCCAGAAGGCTGAGAGGGTACGCAAGGTCAGGTCGTGTGCACGTCATCAGGTACATGAGGCAACCCACAAGCTCTGAGTACGGACCACTCGGCTCTACGGACTCGTCCGAAGGTGGAGCTGAGAGCGAGTGGCTGGTAGACAGAGGAGTGGGCTGTGGCGAGGAGAACTGGAAGCCGAAGTGCTGAAGGACCTGCTGCACCATGTGTGACTGAGTCAGTGTGATGGTGCGCCGTGCTCTGTCCCGGGTGATCTGCAAGCCAAGATAGCTGCGCAGTTCACCCAGGTCAATGCAAGTGTGTCTCTTCTGCAGCTCGGAATTCACAAGGGTCATTGCCTCAGTGTCAGCAGTGGTGAAGACGAGGTCGTCGACGTACACGAGGACGTAGAACGGTGGCACTGATGTGTCGGTGTGTAGAAACAGCGACGGGCCAGCAGTGTAGTCCTCAGTGTGACGTGCCACTCACGAAGAGCCTGGCGGAGACCGTAGACTGACCGCCGGAGGCTCCACTGGGTACCTGCAGGAAACGACCCAGTGAAGCCAGGTGGGCGGCACAGCCAGATCTCCTCGTGCAGGCTGCCCTGCAAGAACGCTGTACTGAAGTCCAGAGAGTGTAACTCGTAGTCACGCTGAGCAGAAACGTGCAAAAACACCCGAATAGTAGTCATCTTCGGGGTGGGGGAGAAGGTCTGAAAGTAGTCTACCCCCTATCGCTGACTAAAGCCTCTAGCAACGTAGCGCGCCTTGAAGGCAGGCGGAGAACCCGGCGGCCGCTTCACCCTGAAAATCCACATGCCGCTTCAATATGTTCGCCCGAGACGGGGGAACTTCATCGACGTAGGTGCCTGTGGACTTCCAGGATGCCATCTCGGCATCCATGGCTGCCTGCCACTAAGAGGAGTAAGGACCCGTAATCGCCTCTGCGTAAGAGCGTGGGGTCGGGATGTCTGGTGCATCCGGGTCTCCCTCAAGGGCAAGCAGCATGGAAGCGAAACGAGGTACAGCAGCTGCAAGACACTCAAAGTCTTCCTGCCTGTCCTCAAGGACGTCCGTGCCAAGAGCACACTCACCCCCGATGGAGGGAGGACCGGCAGACTCAGTCTCGGCAACAAGAGCAGTGGCGTAGTCTAGACGACAGGTAGCAGCAAAGTCAACTAGCTTAGCAACAAGGGCAGACGCAGCAGTGGACTCAAAAGAAGGGTCAGTGACAACAGTGGCGAGGAGACGAGAGACAGTGGGACTGGCAGCATGAGCACGGTCAGACTCAGGGTCAGGGACGGCAGGAAGAGAGGACTCAGGAGGAGCAGGAAGAGGAACACGCAGGGGAACAGAGGAAGGACAAGGTGCCATAGCGTGTGTGCCGGGGACAGGAGGAGGATGCGGATGAGGAACGCGACGACTAGTGCGAACAGGCGAGGCAGGACGAGACTCAGGGTCACGACGCTCTCTACGACCGCCAGTCTGCGAAGTGTAGGGAGCAGGAGCAGGCAGCGGGGCGGCTGACTGCAGCAGCGGCTGTGACTGGTCAGGGGGTGGACACAGGAAAGGAGGAGGAAGGCCAGTAGAAGACGGGGGACCAAGAACCTGCTGAAGTTGGGGAACGGAGTACGGTCGCGGTCACCCAGTGTCTCCAGAACCAGCACCAGCACCTCCAGGTCCAGCGCCTCCAGCTCCAACGTCAGTAGTACCACCAGCTCCAGCAGCTCCAGCACCTCCAGGAGCACCAGCACCCGCGCCTTCAGCTCCAACTCCTGCAGCACCTCCAGCTCCAACGCCTGCAGCACCTCCAGCTCCAGTAGCTCCAGCACCAGCACCTCCGGCACCACCAACCTCGGCAGCTCCAATACCTCCAGTACGAGCACCTCCAGGACCAGTAGGACCAGCACCTCCGGGACCTCCAGTTCCAGCAGAAACACCAGCGCACGCAGCACCTCCAGCTCCAGCGTCTCTAGCAGCAGAGTCACCAGCTCCTGCAGCTCCACTCCGAAGGCGGGCGCGACGAGTAAGCCACTTGCGTAGCTGCTGCGGAGAGAGCGGCTCCGGCCGGGGAGACAGCCGGGGCGAGACACCCGCAGGACCCCCAGAAGAGGCAGTACCTCTGGGCTCAGCACCCCCAGACTCAGCACCCCCAGACGCAGTACCTCTAGCACCACATGAGTCTACAGCTACCTCACCAGGCACAGCACCAGGGGGTGGGTCTACCTGAGAGACACCTGAGGGAGCAGGACCCTTAGGAGGGAGGGGGTCTACCGGAGGGGGACCTAAAGCAAGGAAGAGCGGCGGGGGAGGGAGAGGGGCAGAGCGGTAGGGGAAGAGACGGTAAAAGGAAACCGACTCGTCAAACGTGACATCCTGAGAGGGCAGGACATGGCGCGAGGTAGGGTGATAAAGCTGCCAGCCAGGCGCGTCAGGGACAAAGCCAAGGAAGACGTAGGGAATGGCGCGAGCGGAGAGCTTGTCCGTGGACGTATCACGGACAAAGGCACGAGAAACCCAGACCCGGAACACCGACGCATCGCCAACCTTCCCCGTCCAACGCAGTGAGGGCGAGGTCTCCGGCAAGGAGACACGAGGCCAGAGGTTGAGCTGATGCGCAGCATACCGAACCGCAAACGGCCACAGAAAATGGGGAGCAGCCGCATGGATCATGGAGGTACGAGCGACCTCCATGACTAAGACAATGCAGTGCTCTGCAATCCCATTTTGCTGAGGGGAGTCCGGAAGCATGAACGACTGGATAATGCCCTCCTCAAGACAAAAGTCCTGCAAGAGGTCGGAGGAGAACTCACCACCTCTGTCAGAGTGCAGACGCATGACAGGAAGGTCCTGCTGGAACCGCTCGCGGAGCTGGAGACGTACTGCACGGATCCAAGGGATCAAGACATCAACGACCTGACCCTTGCTGCGCAAGGGGAAGACCGTGGTGTACCGCGTGCAGTCGTCAATGACCAGCAGAAAGTAGCGCTCGCTGCCCTGTTTAGTGACGCGGACGGGGCCCCACACGTCCATGTGGAGAGTCTGCAGGGGAGCTGTCGTCGGGGGGAACGAGGAGTGAGGAGCGGCGTGCTGCCGCCCCTCGACGCAAGGAAGGCAGGGCGGAGCAGGCGAGGGTGGGAGGGGAGGCAGAGACCTGGGGAGACCAGAGACAAGGAGGCGAGAGTGCATGCCACGAAGGCGTGGCAGAGAAGGGTGACCAAGTCGGTGGTGCCACAGAAGAGTCTGGTGCGACAGGAGGCGACACGAGCAAGGGGGTGCTACATGAACTGACGCGGACACCTGGGCTGACGCAGCTACGTGAGTAGGCTCAGTAGCCAGTGTGTACAGAGTCGACCCTGGCCGACGAGTGAACGTGGCCAGGTGACGGCCCGTCTGGGCACACGTGCAGATCGACACACACTGACCCCCAGGAGCGGTGGTAGTGACCATCGCATCCTGGAGGGCAGCGGTACTCACCAAGTTCGTAGAGAACGAGGGGAGGTGAGGACCAGACAGGGAGCCGGACGGAACCGCTGGACACGGGAGAACAGTGGAGGCACGGGCAATGACTGGGCCCCCGGAGGGGTCAGCAAGCCAGACCGGTACAGGTGCAGAGAGAGGAGTGAGGGTGGTGCTGTCGCGAAAGAAACAGCGTGAGGCACTTGAGTCAAGTGTGAAGGTGTGCAAGGCCTCAGCAGGCACAGTACCAGGGAGGACAGACTCACTAGCACCTAGAGCAGCAGCCTCTATACCTTTGAATAACATCAAAGTCTAGGTCAAAGATAGCAACTCCAGCCCGAAACAGGTCTGCCCAGCGGGGGCGCCCGACCTCGTCACCAAACTCAGTACGCCAAGCGTCGTCGAGGCGGTAGAAGCAGCGGCGCTGAGTGTGAGGCCTCCCGCATGTCTGATCAGCACGGTCACCCGTGCGAATGACATACGGGCAGCTAACACTACCCCCAGACGCCCCACGCTGAAACAACCACTCACGAAGCTGCTGGGGCGACTGGGTCTCGCTCTGAAGCTGCTGCTGCTGCCTCTGGCCTCCTCCAGAGCCTCCACCCCGAGCTCCAGTCCGACCGCCTCCACGCCCACCACCGCCACTACCGCCACACCCATCGCTGCCTCCACCGCCGCCACCAAAGCCCCCACTCCCGTCACCACTCCCACTGCTGCCACCACCTCCACTGCCTCCACCACCTTCACCACTGCCCCCACTACCACTCCTGCTACCACATCCACCACTCCTGCCCCCCTTGCCCTTGCCGCTGCGGCGCTTCGCACTAGTAGAAGCAGCCCCGACGTCCACAGCACCAGGGACGTCGACAGCAGCCGCAGAGGCATAGGAGGGGGCAAGGGGGGAAGGAAAGCACCCCTCAAAGAAGGGTGTGCGCGGAGTGCCACGAGCAGCACCTACAGCAAATACGCTAGTCTCAGCTGCAAGGAGGTGCTGGTCAAGGAGGTCAATAGTGAGGACTGTGGGGTCGAGGGAGAGAAAGTGGTCCCTGATAGAGCGAAGAGAGTCAGGGAGGCGGGTGACTATAAAGTAGAGAGTGATGAACATCGGGGGCTGGTTCCTGTCAAGGAACTCAGCTGGGGCAACAGCGCAGTAGCGAGCGTCACTACTGCGAAGGTGGGACACCAGGTCCTCTACTGTAGCAAAAGCGGACAGCTCGGAGAACAGGTAGGGCAGTAGCAGGCGGCCTAGAGCGGCAGTGGCAGGCGAGGAGTAACGAGCGACGGCAGCGTCGTATAGTGCCTGTGCTGTCCGAAGTGAGCGCATTCAGCTAACGGCAGGTGGTTGCGAATGGCTAAGCAGGCAGCAGCGTCGCGAGTAAGCCACTATGAGCGAGTCGCACTGTCAGCTGTGGCGGGAGGGGCAGGAGCAGAGCCAGACACTAGGTCAAACAAAGAAACGCTGTCCCGGGAGTCGCTCATGAGGTACAGCTGTAGGTCGTCAAGCCACGTGTCAAACTGGATCGGCCGACCCTCATGGTCGAATGCGAGAACGCGGAGAGAAGCCATAGCAGCGCAGTACGTGGGGCGGGCAGAGGCGACGGGCCATGGGGCTAGGAGAAACGGGCAGGGGGGAGGCCTAGGGGCAATGGGCCGCGGGGCCTAGGGGCAACGGGCCAGAGGCCTAGGGGCTACGGGCCGTGGGGCCGAGGGGCAGCGGGCCCGGGGGCCTAAGGGCAACGGGCCGCGGGGCCGAGAGCGAGGGGCTGGGGGGGCCTAAGGGCAACGGGCCGCGGGGCCGAGAGCGAGGGGCCGGGGGCCTAAGGGCGACTGGCCGGGGCGCGCGGGCTAGGGGCGACTGGGCCGGGGCGCGCGGGCTGGAGTCGACGGGGCCGGGGCTCTAGGGCTCGTCGGGGCCGGGGCGCTCGGGCTAGGGTCGACGGGGCCGGGGCGCTCGGGCTAGGGACGACGGAGCCAGGCGCGAGGGCTAGGGGCGACGAGGCCGGGCGCGCGGGCTAGGGTCGACGGGGCTAGTGCGCGCGGGCTAGGGTCGACGGGGCCGGGGCGCGCGGGCTAGGGGACGAAGGGGCCGGGCGCGAGGGCTAGGGGTCGACGGGGCCGGGCGCGCGGGCTAGGGGTCGATGGGCCGGGGCGCGCGGGCTAGGGGTCGACGAAGCCGGGCGCGCGGGCTAGGGGTCCACGGGCCGGGGTGCGCGGGCTAGGGGCAAGGGGCCGGGACAACGGGCCTAGGGACGCTCTGGCTAGGGCCTACGGGCCGGGCTAGGAGCGACGGGCCTAGGGCCGACGGGCCAAGGGGCGACACGAGGGTCGCTAGGAGCAGTGCAGTGGTGGGCCCAAGGAAAAAAAAAAACGGTCCTAGCGGAGGACCTGCTCTGAAACCATGTCAAGTGAATGAACGAGAATGAATGAACTAGCAAAGAGTTGGGTACAAGTTCTAACCCTAATTGGGTTGTACCCCTTATAGGCTACCCCACTAGAGCCTATACAAAGCAAGCAATATAATGTTCTGACAGGTACAACCCAATTAGGGTTAGTACTTGTACCAAACTCTTTCATAGTTCATTCATTCTCGTTCATTCTTGTGACATGGTTTCATCGCAGGTCCTTCGCTAGGACCGATTTTTTTTTTAGGGCCCACCACAGAGCTGCCCCACTAGCTGCTCTGCCCTACCAGCGTGCCGCCCTACTGGCTCACGCGCCGCCCTCTGCAGCCCTCGTGCCGCACCTGCTGCCCCGCGCGTCGCCCCTTGCGGCCCGCCCGTCGACCCTAGGCCCCGCGCGCCCGCCCCTTGCGGCCCGCCCGTCGACCCCTTGCGGCCCGCCCATCGACCCTAGGCCCCAAGCGCCCGCCCCCTCAGGCCCGCCCGTCAACCCTAGGCCCCGCGCGCCCGCCCTTGAAGGCCCGCCCGTCGACCCCTTACGGCCCGCCCGTCGACCCTAAGCCCCACGTGCCCGCCCCCTCAGGCCCGCCCGTGGACCCTAGGCCCCGCGCGCCCGCCCTTGCAGGCCCGCCCGTCGACCGTAGGCCCCGCGCGTCCACCCTTGCAGGCCCGCCCGTCAACCCTAGGCCCCGCGCGCAGCCCCTATAGGCCCGCTCGTCGCCCCTGCTGCCCCGCGCGCCGCCCCTTGCGGCCCGCCCGTCGACCCCAGGCCCCGCACGCCGCCCCTACAGGCCCGCCCTTCACCTCTGCAGCCCGCGAGCCGCCCTTGCAGCCCCGCGCGCCACCCCTGGTGGCCCTCTCGCCGCCCCTGCTGCCCTGCTAGCCGCACCTTGCGGCCCTCTCGCAGCCCTTGCAGCCCCGAGCGCCGCCCCTTGCCACCCGCCCGCCGCCCCTAGGCCCGCGAGCCGCCCCTCTTGTAGCCTGCGCGCCGCCACTCGCAGCCCGCTTGGCGCCCGTTGCTGCTGCCTGACCTGTTCTTGCGCTGCTGGGCTCCTGCCCGCCCTGCGTGCTGCGCCGCTATGGCTTCTCTCCGCGTACTCGCGTTTGATCATGAGGGCTGACCGATCCAGTTCGACACCTGGCTCGCCTATACCTACTGAGCGACTCTAGAGACAGCGTTTCGTTGTTTGACCACACGTCTGGCGCCTCTCCCGCCCCTCCCGCCACAGCTGACAGTGCGACTCGCTCACCGTGGCTTACTCGTGACGCTGCTGCTCGCTTAGCCATTCGCAACCACCTGCCGTTAGCCGAATGCGCTCACTTTGAACAGCACATGACTGCACAGGCGCTGTACGACGCTGTAGTCGCCCGTTACTCCTCGCCTGCCACTGCTGCTCTAGGCCGTCTTCTAATGCCCTACCTGTTTCCCGAGCTGTCCGCCTTTGCCACAGTGGAGGACCTCGTTACCCACCTTCGCACTAGCGATGCTCGCTACCGCGCAGCCCTCCCAGCAGAGTTCCTTGACAAGAACCCGCCCCTGATGTACATCACTCTCTACTTTATAGTCACCCGCCTCCCTGACTCTCTTCGCGCTGTCAGGGACTACTTTCTCGCACTTGACCCCACAGCCCTCACTGTTGACCTACTCGAGCAGCACCTCCTTGCAGCTGAGACTAGTGTTGTCGCTGTAGGTGCCGCTCGTGGCACTCCTCGCACGCCCTTCTTTGAGGGGTGTTCCCCCTCCCCCCTTGCCCCCTCCTACGCCTCTGCTGCTGCTGCTGACGTCCTTAGTACTGAGGATGTCAGGGCTGCTTCTGCTAGTGGGAAGCGCCGCAGCAGCAAGGGCAAGGGTGGCACGGGTGGTGGCGGTGGCAGCGGGGGTGGTGGTGGGGGCAGCAGTGGAGGTGGTGGAGGCAGTGGAGGTGGTGGCGGTAGTGGGAGTGGTGGCGGGAGAGGGGGCTCTGGTGGCGGCGGTGGTGGCAGCGGTGGGGGTGGTAGTAGTGGCGGCAGTGGGAGTGGTGGCGATAAGGCTGGAGCTACTCTGCGGGGAGGTTCTGGCGGTGGCCAGATGTCGGAATGTTATACTGCTTACTTTGTGTAGGCTATAGTGGGGTAGCCCATATTGGGTACAACCCAATTAGGGTTAGTACTTGTACCCAACTTCTGCTCAATGCATTCATTCTCGTTCGTTAGTTTGACATGGTTTCAGAGCAGGTCCTTCGTTAGGACCGATTTTTTTTTGGGCCCTGGCCCGCCCGTCGACCCTGCTGCCCCGCGCGCCCGCCCGTTGCCCTTAGGCCCAGCCCGCCCGTTGACCCTAGCCCGGCCCGCCCGTCGCCCCTAGGCCCCGGCCCACCCGTCGACCCCAGCCCGCCCCCGCGCCGCCCCTTGCGGCCCGCCCCTCGTCCCTACAGCCCGCGAGCCGCCCTTGCAGCCCCGCGTGCCGCCCCTGGTGGCCCCCTAGCCGGCCCTGCTGCCCTGCTAGCCGCCCCTTGCGGCCCTCTCGCAGCCCCTCCAGCCCCGCGTGCCGCCCCTTGCGACCCGCCCGCCGCCCCTAGGCCCGCCGGCCGCCCCTAGGCCCTCGAGCCGCCCCTCTTGCAGCCTGCGCACTGCCTCTTGCAGCCTGCTACCCGCCCCCTTTCTGCTGCCTGCCCTGTTCCCTGCGCTGCCTGGCCTATGCCCGCCCTGCGTGCTGTACCGCTATGGCTTCTCTCCGCGTTCTCGCATTCAATCATGAGGGCCCCCCGATCCAGTTTGACACGTGGCTCGACGACCTGCAGCTGTACCTACTGAGCGACTCTAGGGACAGCATTTCGTTGTTTGACCACACGTCTGGTGCCGCTCCCGCCCCTCCCGCCACAGCTGACAGTGCGACTCGCTCACAGTGGCTTACTCGTGACGCTGCTGCTCGCTTAGCCATTCGCAACCACCTGCCATTAGCCGAATGCGCTCACTTCGGACAGCACAGGACAGCACAGGCACTCTACGACACTGTAGTCGCCCGTTCCTCCTCGCCTGCCACTGCTGCTCTAGGCCGTCTTCTACTTCCCTACCTGTTTCCTGAGCTGTCCGCCTTTGCCACAGTAGAGGACCTATTTTCCCACCTTCGCACTAGCGATGCTCGCTACCGCGCTGCCGCCCCAGCTGAGTTCCTTGTTAGGAACCAGCCCCCGATGTTCATCACTCTCTACTTTATAGTCACCCGCCTCCCTGACTCTCTTCGCTGTGTCAGGGACCACTTTCTCTCACTTGACCCCACAGTCCTCACTGTTGACCTACTCGAGCAGCACCTCCTTGCAGTTGAGACTAGTGTAGTCGCTGTAGGTGCTGCTCGTGGCACTCCGCGCACGCCCTTCTTCGAGGGGTGCTCCCCCTCCCCCCTTGCCCCCTCCTACGCCTCTGCTGCTACTGTTGACGTCCTTGGTGCTGAGGACGTCGGGGCTGCTTTTGCTTGTGCGAAGTGCCGCAGCAGCAAGGGCAAGGGTGGCACGGGTGGTGGCGTTGGCAGCGGGGGTGGTGGTGGGGGCAGCAGTGGAGGTGGTGGAGGCAGTGGAGGTGGTGGCGGTAGTGGGAGTGGTGGCGGGAGTGGGGGCTTTGGTGGAGGCGGTGGTGGCAGCGGTGGGGGTGGCGGTAGTGGCGACAGTGGGAGTGGTGGCGGTAGGGCTGGAGCTACTCAGCGTGGAGGTTCGGGAGATGGCCAGAGGTAGCAGCAGCAACGTCAGAGTGAGACCCCGTCGCCCCAGCAGCTTCGTGAGTGGTTTTCTCAGCGTGGGGCGTCTGGGGGGAGTGGTAGCTTCCCGTATGTCATTCGCACAGGTACACAGGTATGTCTAGTGAGTGTGCTCTCCTTGGTACTGCGCCTGCTGAGGCCTTGCACACCTTTACACTTGAGTCAGGTGCCTCACGCTGTTTATTTCGCGACAGCACCACCCTCACTCCTCTCTCTTCACCTGTATCGGACAGACTGGCTGACCCTTCCGGGGGCCCAGTCGTTGCCCGTTCCTCCACTGTTCTTCCGTGTCCGGCGGTTCCGTCCAGCTCACTGTCAGGCCTTCACCTCCCCTCGTTCTCTACGAACTTGGTGAGTACCACTTCCCTCCAGGACGCGATGGTCAACGTGTGTCGATCTGCACGTGTACACGAACGGGCCGCCACCTGGCCATGTTCACTCGTCGGCCTAGGTCGAGTCTGTACACATTGGCTACTGAGCCTCCTCAGGTAGCTGCGTCTGCCCAGGTGTCCGCGTCAGATCCGGTAGCACCCCCTTGCTCGTGTCGCCTCCTGTCGCACCAGACTCTCCTGTGGCACCACCGCCTTGGTCACCCCTCCCTGCCACGCCATCGTGGCATGCACTCACGCCTCCTTGTCTCTGCCTCCCCTCCCGCCCTGGCCTGCCCCGCCCTGCCTTCCTTGCGTCGAGGGGCGGCAGCACGCCGCTCCTCACTCCTCCTCGTTTCCCCCGACGAGTGCTCCCCTGCAGACTCTTCACATGGATGTGTGGGGCCCAGCCCGCGTCAGTGGACCGGGCCGCGAGCGCTACTTTCTGCTGGTTGTTGACGACTACACGTGTTACACCACGGTCTTCCCCTTGCGCAGCAAGGGTGAGGTCCCTAATGTCTTGATCTCTTGGACCCGCGCAGTCCGTCTCCAGCTCCGCGAGCGGTTCCACGAGGACCTTCCTGTCCTGCGTCTGCACTCTAGCAGAGGTGGTGAGTTCTCCTCCAACCTCTTGCGGGACTTTTGTCGTGGGGAGGGCATTCTCCAGTCGTTCACGCCTCCGGCCTCTCCTCAGCAAAATGGGATTGCTGAGCGCCGCATAGGCTTAGTCATGGAGGTCGCTCGTACCTCCATGATCCATGTGGCTGCTCCCCATTTTCTGTGACCGTTTGCGGTCCGGTACACTGCACATCAGCTCAACCTCTAGCCTCGTCTCTCCTTGCCAGAGACTTCGCCGACACTGTGTTAGATGGGGGAGGTTGGCGATGTGTCGGTGTTCCGGGTCTGGGGCTATTGTGCCTTTGTTTGCGATACGTCCGCGGACAAGCTCTCCGCCGCGCTATCCCCTGTGTCTTCCTTGGCTTTCCCCCTGATGCGCCTGGCTGGCAGTTTTACCACCCCACATCGTGCCGTGTTTTCCCCTCTCAGGATGTCACGTTTGACGAGTCGGTTCCCTTTTACCATCTCTTCCCCTACCGCTCTGCCCCTCCCCCACCCCCGCCGCTCCTCCTTGCTCCAGGTCCCCCTCCGGTAGACCCCCTCCCCCCCCAGGGTCCTGCTCCCTCAGGTGTGTCTCAGGTAGACCCTCTCCATGGTACTGTGCCTGTTGAGGTAGCTGTGGACTCAGGTGCTGCTCGAGGTGCTGCGTCTGGGGGTGCGGAGCCTGGGGGTGCGGAGCCTGGGGGTGCGGAGCCTGGGGGTGCTGAGTCTGAGGGGGCCGTGTCTGGGGGTGCTGAGCCTGGGGGTGCGGAGCCTGGAGGTGCTGAGCCTACGGGTGTGGAGGCTGGGGGTACTGAGCCTGAGGGTGTGGAGCTTGGGGGTGCTGAGTCTGGGGGTGCTGGGCCTTGGGGTACTGCTTCCTCTAGAGTTCCTGCAGGTGCGTCGCCACGACTGTCTCCCTCGCCGGAGCCTCTCTCCCCGCAGCAGCTGCACGAGTGGTTTACTCAGCGCATACGCCTTCAGAGTGGAGCTGCCAGAACTGGATACTCTGCCACAGGAGACACTGGAGCTGGAGGTGCTGGAGTTTCTGCTGGAGCTGGTGGTACCGGAGGTGCTGCAGCTCCTGGTCCTGGAGGTGCTCGTACCAGGGGTACTGGAGCTGCCGGGACTGGTAGTGATGGGGGCACTGGAGCTGGAGACCCTCTGGAGCTTGGAGCTGGTGGAGCTGGAGGCCTTGGCGCTGGTGGCGCTGGAGCTGGAGGAGATGGATCTGTTGGCGATGGAGCTGGAGGCACAGGCGCGGGAGACCCTGGAGCTGGAGGTGCTGGAGCTAGCGGTGATGTGTCTGGTGGTACTGGTGCTGGGGGCACTGTGCGGCCATGACCGTACTTCATTCCCCTGCTTCAGCAGGTTCTTGTAGTCCCGTCTTCTACAGGCCTTACTCCTCCTTTACTATGTCCACCGCCTGACCAGTCATAGCCACCGTTACAGCCAGCCTCCCCACTGCCTGCTCCTTCTCCTTATGCTGAGGAGACCGACGGTCTTACAGAGCGTCGTGAGCCTGCGTCTCGTCCTGCCTTGCCTGCTCGCATTGGTCGTCGCATTCCTTGTCGCGTCCTCCTCTTGTCCCGGGCACACACGCTATGGCACTTTGTCCTTCCTCTGTTCCACTGCGTGTTCCTCTGCCGCCTCTACCTGAGTCCTCTCTTCCTTCCGTCTCTGACCCTGAGTCTGACCGCGCTCGTGCTGCCAGTCCCACAGTCTCTCGTCTCCTCGCCACTGTTGTCACTGACCCTTCTTTTGAGTCCACTGCTTCGTCTGCCCTCGTTGCTGAGCTGGTTGACTTTGCTGCTGCATGTCGTCTAGACTACACCACTGCTCCTGTTGCTGAGTCTGAGTGTGCCAGTCCTCCGTCCGTCGGGGGTGAGTGTGCTCTTGGCACGGTCGTCCTTGAGGACAGGCAGGAGGACTTTGAGTGTCTTGCAGCTGCTGTACCTCGTTTCGCTTCCATGCTGCTTGATCCTGTGGGATACCCGGATGCACCAGACATCCCGACCCCGCGCTCTTATGCAGAGGCGATTACGGGTCCTTACTCCTCTTAGTGGCAGGCAGCCATGGATGCCGAGATGGCATCGTGGAAGTCCACAGGCACCTACGTCGACGCAGTTCCCGCGTCTCGGGCGAGCATAGTTGACGGCATGTGGATTTTCAGGGTGAAGCGGCCGCCGGGTTCTCCGCCTGCCTTCAAGGCGCGTTACGTTGCTAGAGGCTTCAGTCAGCGACAGGGGGTCGACTACTTCCAGACCTCTCCCCCACCCCGAAGATGACTACTCTTCGGGTGTTGCTGCACGTCGCTGCTGATCGTGACTATGAGTTGCACTCTCTGGACTTCAGTACAGCTTTCTTGCAGGGCAGCCTGCACGAGGAGATCTGGTTGCGCCGCCCACCTGGCTTCACTGGTTTGTTTTCTGCAGGTCAGTCTACGGTCTCCGCCAGGCGCCTCGCGAGTGGCACGACACACTGAGGACTACACTTGCGGCTTTGGGGTTTTCTCCTTCTACTGCTGACCCGTCGCTGTTTCTACGCACCGACATGTCACTGCCGCCGTTCTACGTTCTCGTCTACGTCGACGACCTGTTCTTTGCCACTGTTGACACTGAGGCACTGATCCTTGTGAAGTCAGAGCTGCATAAGAGACACACCTGCACTGACCTGGGTGAACTGCGCAGCTATCTTGGCTTGCAGGTCACTTGGGACAGAGCACGGCGCACCATCACACTGACTCAGTCACACATGGTGCACCAGGTCCGTCAGCGCTTTGGCTTCCAGTTCTTCTCGCCACAGCCCACTCCTCTGTCTACCGGCCACTCGCTCTCAGCTCCACCTTCGGACGAGTCTGTAGAGCCGAGTGGTCCGTACCCAGAGCTTGTGGGTTGCCTCATGTACCTGATGACTTGCACACGACCTGACCTCGCGTACCCTCTCAGCCTCCTGGCTCGCTACGTGGCTCCCGGTAGGCACCGAAAGGTGCACTGGGATGCTGCGAAGAGGGTACTGCGTTACTTGTGCAATATGTCGGGCGCGGGGCTCGTGCTTGGAGGATGGGGTCCAGTTGTCCTCACTGGTCACGCAGACGCTTCTTGGGTTGACGACTCAGCTACGCAGTGGTCATCACAAGGTTACACCTTCAGCCTCGGTTCCGGCTCTGTTTCCTGGCGGTCTACCCGCTCGTCTTCGGTTCTCAGCTCCAGTTGTGAGGCTGAGATCTACACAGAGGCCATGGCTGCACAGGAGCTACGCTGGCTCACCTACCTGCTGACTGACTTGGGAGAGCAGCGTCGTTCGCCTCCAGTTCTGTACGTAGACAACAAGGCCATGATTGCCTTGTGTCAGGAGCATAGACTGGAGCACAGAACGAAGCACATTGCTCTACGATACTTCCTTGCTCGAGAGTTGCAACAGCATGGCCAGCTTTGTCTTGCGTACGTGGCTACTAGGGCCAACACTGATGATATATTCACCAAGGCACTTCCGCCTGGTGATCATCAGCGCTTCTCTACTGTGTTAGGCCTTGTGCCTACTTTGTCTCACTTGCTCACTGCGTGACTTTGCCTGTAATGTGATATACATATATATACCTGCATGCTTACACTTGCTAGGGTATGATCACTGTACTGATTGTTCTCTTTTATATATCCCTGCATGTGAACTGGACTTGTGTCCCTTTGCTTGTGCTCGGGGTGTGTGGTGACTTTGTGATCCACCCTGAGCTTGCTTTGTTTTTCCTGACTAGTCTTATGACCACTTGTTCGTTATTCTGACAGCTGTTGGGAATGCATTGTGAATCTATGCTCAAATTATTTCTCGTACATGTTTCTTGGAGGTTGGGGTTCAATTTGGTTGCAGGAATTACACACAATTTCATCATGTTAGTACGGTGAAATAAACACATCAGACTTAGGAGAGAAATCAAAAGTGCCCATTTCTGTATCAAATATCAAGAGACACCAAACTTACCATCCCGTTCATTCTTGCGAGTAATGAATGATCTCTTACTGTAACAGTGGCAAATCGCCTGTTCTTCCAATTCCACCGCCATCTGCGGTAGCCAATGAAGCTCCTGTGTACGCGGTAAGGAAGAATAATGAAAAATTGAGCTGGCTTTGTGGGTCACAGATCAGATCATTCTCGAAAGGTGAGGATCAAATTTGAGCCCTCGTTCCTCCATCTCCACTTTGAACGCGTCACAAATCTTAACACCGGGCAGCCCGGAAACTGCATTTTCACACTCTTCAGCAGCCCAACGCAGAGTCAACGTGTCACCGGTTCTAACACCAGGCAGCTTGCAAATTGCATTATTGCAAGTTTACTCAGAAATTCCATCATTCACATTCAGCAGCACAACCAGAGTCATTTTGCGGGTACTCTCGCGCATTTCACGGCAGACGCCCCTCGATGTCGTGCTCTTGTTATTCTTGATCCATTCTTATGGACTCATCCCGTCTATAAAAAACTGCCGCTAAATATGCTCTAACCATCAGCCTCAATTCATATTTTCAATCTTAGTTCTCAATCTCTCCCAGCTATTCCATCACGCTACAACGCCATGGCTCGCGCCATTCTCTCCGTCGGCATCGCGATTTTCCTCGCTGCAATTCTGGCGCTCTCTTTCGCGCAAGGTACGGCCCGTATTACTTGCGTGCCATCGCGAAACCTAAGCCGAGGCCCTGTGATCGAATCCCTGGCGCCGCGCTTATGAATAGCGCCCTCACTCCATGTTGCATTACTCTCTCCTCCACTGAAGCCCACGCGCTCCCACATACCACATATACCGTAGTTCATTGCGATTTAACACATCACTCGGTTTGTTTTGTTTGTTTGTTTGTTTGTTTTTTTCCATATGCAAGGCGGTCAAGAGCGGATTTGGTTCTTGCCTGAAACCATCGTGGCACTTGTTCCTATTGCACGACACTGCTCTGCACATGCTTGCAGAAATTGAGCCTCGCTCTGCCTGACTCGTGATTCCTTCCTCCTCACTCTGCCCCTACCAGCAACGAGCGCGGAGGCGACAGGCGGCGTCGTGACAGCAGAAAACGCGGCGAGTACTGCCCTGCTCAACGAAGTGCCGCGCGAGGCGCAGCGCCATCGCAAGCTCATTGAGTCATTCGCCGATGGTAAGATGATGGGAGCCGGTCTACTTGTACCTGGCAGGTCCTCTGCCGGTCCCCCTCTGTGCATTCTTGCCGGCTTTCCAGAGTGCTATTTTTTCTCCAGATGTCCGTGCCTTTTCCACGCGGATTCGCTGCGTGCCGTGACATGGTGTAACGCCTGTGGGGCTTACACGTAAGGGTTGCTTGCCTCCGCTGCGCCTCAAACATAACCCTCGTTTTGACCCAGTGGGTAGCGAGGTGTTACACATGGGATGATAGCGAGGCAGCGGCCATCACTTTCCAGCAGCAACGAGACATTTCATGTCTTGCTGTCGTGTTTCGTCCAGCAAAGGCTGAGAAAATTCCTTACCCAAGCTCCTCAAATCTCCTATCGTTCCTCCTGCCTCACTGGGTGGTCCCCCTTACCACCAGCTCCCTCATGCCAGTCGGAGCGCGCGCGGAAAGTTTGAACGTGCTACTCAATGTACCCGAATAATCCGAGCGTTGCCGCGAATTGCGCTCGCTATGTTTTGCAGATGTATCCCTGTCCTGACGCGTCGCAATCGGTATGTCACACACATGGGGTACGGGCCATGAGCACTGTGGTTGTCATGTGTATATCCCTTTCCTTGTTTCGTTCTGTCGCTCTCACATGCCATGTGATCTTGTGTGCCGCTCACATGCCCGGATACATCCAGTGACCCTGGTTTGCCGCTCTCGGATTGTCCATCACATATGCCAGATCTCCTTCCAGTTCAGGGTAGACCATCTCACCTCTGTGTGCACATTTGCTGGTCTGATCTGCTCCCTTCCTTGCCCTTCTCAGCCTTAGATTCGTGCTCCAGGGCCCACCTGTGATTGAGAAGTTCTATCGAACCTACTCAAGAAGGGATATGTCCTCCTTTGTTATTAGTTGTTTTAGCTAGTGATGATGCTGCTTTGGTTTGGAGCTAGTGTTTTCTTGTATAGGGTGGATGGGTGCTTATAAGAGGGAACACCTGGAGATTATGTGCTTAATTTGAATATGCCTATTTTAAATGTCCAGTACCTCCAGCAGCACCAGCACCCGCGCCTCCAGCTCCAACTCCTGCAGCACCTCCAGCTCCAACGCCTGCAGCACCTCCAGCTCCAGCACCTCCAGCAACACCAACCCCAGCAGCTCCAGTACCTCCAGTACGAGCACCTCTAGGACAAGTAGGACCAACACCTCCGGGACCTCCAGTTCCAGCAGAAACACCAGCATCCGCAGCACCTCCAGCTCCAGCGTCTCCAGCAGCAGAGTCACCAGCTCCTGCAGCTCCACTCCGAAGGCGGGCGCGACGAATAAGCTACTCGCGCAGCTGCTGCGGAGAGAGCGGCTCCGGCCGGGGAGACAGCCGGGGCGAGACACCCGCAGGACCCCCAGAAGAAGCAGTCCCTCTGGGCTCAGCACCCCCAGACTCCGCACCCACAGGCTCCGCACCCCCAGGCTCAGCACCCCCAGACCCCGCACCCTCAGGCTCAGCACCCCCAGGCTCAGCACCCCCAGGCTCAGCACCCCCAGTCTCAGCACCCCTAGGCTCAGCACCCCCAGTCTCAGCAACCCCAGGCTCAGCACCCCCAGTCTCAGCACCCCCAGGCTCTGCACCCCCAGACGCAGTATCTCTAGCAACACCTGAGTCTACAGCTACCTCACCAGGCACAGCACCAGGGGGTGGGTCTACCTGAGAGACACCTGAGGGAGCAGGACCCTGAGGAGGGAGGGGGTCTATCGGAGGGGGACCTGGAGCAAGGGAGAGCGGCGGGGGAGGGAGAGGGGCAGAGCGGTAGGGGAAGAGACGGTAAAAGGAAATCGACTCGTCAAACGAGACGCCCTGAGAGAGCAGGACACGGCGCGAGGTAGGGTGGTAAAACTGCCAGCCAGGCGCGTCAGGGACAAAGCCAAGGAAGACGCAAGGAATGGCGCGGACGGAGAGCTTGTCCGCGGATGTATTGTGGACAAAGGCATGAGAAGCCTAGACCCGGAACACCGACGCATCGCCAACCTTCCCCGTCCAACGCAGTGTGGGCGAGGTCTCCGGCAAGGAGACACGTGGCCAGAGGTTGAGCTGATGCGCAGCATACCGGACCGCAAACGACCACAGAAAATGGGGAGCAGCCGCATGGATCATGGAGGTACGAGCGACCTCCATGACTAAGCCAATGCGGCGCTCAGCAATCCCATTTTGCTGAGGGGAATCCGGAAGCGTGAACGACTGGAGAATGCCCCCCCACGACAAAAGTCCTGCAGGAGGTCGGAGGAGAACTCACCACCTCTGTCAGAGTGCAGACGCATGACAGGAAGGTCCTGCTGGAACCGCTCGCGGAGCTGGAGACGTACTGTACGAATCCTAGGGATCAAGACATGAACGACCTGACCCTTGCTGCGCAAGGGGAAGACCGTGGTGTACCGCGTGTAGTCGTAAACGACCAGCAGAAAGTAGCGCTCGCGGCCATGTCCAGTGACGCGGGCGGGGCCCCACACATCCATGTGGAGAGTCTGCAGGGGAGCAGTCGTCGGGGGGAACGAGGAGGAGTGAGGAGCGGCGAGCTGCCGCCCCTCGACGCAAGGAAGGCAGGGCGGAGCAGGCGAGGGTGGGAGGGGAGGCAGAGACCTGGGGAGACCAGAGACAAGGAGGCGAGAGTGCATGCCACGAAGGCGTGGCAGAGAAGAGTGACCAGGGCGGTGGTGCCACAGAAGAGTCTGGTGCGACAGGAGGCGACACGAGCAAGGGGGTGCTACATGAACTGACGCGGACACCTGGGCTGACGCAGCTACCTGAGTAGGCTCAGTAGCCAGTGCGTACAGAGTCGACCCTGGCCGACGAGTGAACGTGGCCAGGTGACGGCCCGTCCGGGCACATATGCAGATCGACACACGCTGACCCCCAGGAGTGGTGGTAGTGACAATTGCATCCTGGAGGGCAGCTGTACTCACCAAGTTCGTAGCGAACAAGGGGAGGTGAAGACCAGACAGGGAGCTAGATGGAACCGCCGGACACGGGAGAACAGTGGAGGCACGGGCAATGACTGGGCCCCCGGAGGGGTCAGCCAGCCGGACCGGTACAGGTGCAGAGAGATGAGTGAGGGTGGTGCTGTCGCGAAAGAAATAGCGTGAGGCACCTGAGTCAAGTGTGAAGGTGTGCAAGGCCTCAGCAGGCACAGTACCACGGAGGACAGACTCACTAGGACCTAGAGCAGCAGCTTCTATACATTTGAATAACATCAAAGTCTAGGTTAAAGATAGCAACTCCAGTTGGGAATGACTCCCAGCTCCTACAAACCCCAAGAGCCGAGGTACAGTGATGTGGAACAGTGCCACACTGTCCCCAACCACGAAGGGTCTCGAAGTTACCCTCCACAAGGGCCTTCACCAAGAGAAATGTTACACTATACAAAGTAATGCAACTATTCTCACTATCTTAAAGTTTACCATTTTGGAGAGCTTCGAAATCACTTGAATCTTGAAACCAAGGCTCTGGTTCTTCAAGATAAAATCTTCCTTGAGTTCTTGGAATTCTGCTGCGCACACCTGCGACACGCCGAACGTTCCACACATGACAAAATAGAAAACCGCACACGACACGCAAACAACGACGTGACACGCGACTAGCGATAACTCGCTATTGACTCGACACTCACATTCAAAATCATGGCCGACGAGTGAACGTGGCCAGGTGACGGCCCGTCCGGGCACATATGCAGATCGACACACGCTGACCCCCAGGAGTGGTGGTAGTGACAATTGCATCCTGGAGGGCAGCTGTACTCACCAAGTTCGTAGCGAACAAGGGGAGGTGAAGACCAGACAGGGAGCTAGATGGAACCGCCGGACACGGGAGAACAGTGGAGGCACGGGCAATGACTGGGCCCCCGGAGGGGCCAGCCGGACCGGCAGGTGGAGTGAGAGATGAGTTTCGCGAAAGAAATAGCGTGAGGCACCTGAGTCAAGTGTGAAGGTGTGCAAGGCCTCAGCAGCAAACCCCAAGAGCCGAGGTACAGTGAGTGGAACAGTGCCACACTGTCCCCAACCACGAAGGGTCTCGAAGTTACCCTCCACAAGGGCCTTCACCAAGAGAAATGTTACACTATACAAAGTAATGCAACTATTCTCACTATCTTAAAGTTTACCATTTTGGAGAGCTTCGAAATCACTTGAATCTTGAAACCAAGGCTCTGGTTCTTCAAGATAAAATCTTCCTTGAGTTCTTGGAATTCTGCTGCGCACACCTGCGACACGCCGAACGTTCCACACATGACAAAATAGAAAACCGCACACGACACGCAAACAACGACGTGACACTGCGACTAGCGATAACTCGCTATTGACTCGACACTCACATTCAAAATCATGCCTCATCATTCACAAACTATTATAAGCATGAAATATATATTATCTCATGCCCTCATACCATTCCATGCACACACACATGCACGCACACGGACAACATGCCGAATGCAAACCGTAGGGTTGCACCAACAAACTCCCCCTCGGATTGTTGGCCTTAGGAACTTGCTCTATCAATTCAGAGCCATCCCAGCCAGCTTGCAACACTTCCAATGCTGCTGCTCCACCAGCCTCTTGGTCATCATGTCAGCTGGTTGCCCCGTCGTCTTTATACAGCGCAACTCAACTTCACCCGCGGCCACCATGCTCCTCGTCCAATGCCACTTCACCCTCATGTGCTTGGTGAGGCCATGCAACACAGGGTTCTTAGCAAGAGCAATGACACCCTGGCTATCACAGTAGAGTGGGGTAGGTCCTTGCTGCTCCTCCCCCAATTCAGCCAACAAACGCCGCTGCCACACAATCTCCCGTACGGCACGGAAGAGTGCCATGTACTCGGACTCCACCGAGCTCAATGCTTGATCCACCTGCTTCTTGTTCTCCCAAGCAGTTGGGCCTCCACCAACACAGCAAATGAATCCCCCAACACTTGTCATGTCCTCTGGTTCTGATGCATAAAAAGCATCCGAGAGTGCAGTGAGGAACAAACGCCCGGGTTCAACACCATCCGCGCCCTTTTGGCGCCTTTGCGCCGCCGCCGAGTATTGCAGCCCAACCGTCGCTGTTTGGCCAAGATACTTGACCACCCTCATTCCAGCAGCTACCTGCTCCTCATTAGGACATTGAACAACCCTAGCCATTTGTCCGGTTGCAAAGGCGACGTCCGGTCTGGTGTTTATTGCCGCGTACATGAGGCTGCCCACCAACGAGTGAAAACGGCGTCTCTCCTCTTCACCAACGCTCTCCTCCTCTGGTCCCTTCACACACTTGAACCCAGAGGGAAAAGGTATAGCCACATGGCCTTCACTCTGCCCAAAGTTGGCAGCCAATTCCTCCAGGTACTTCCGTTGATGCACCCGCATGTACCGCTTCTCCACATCTCGTGCGATGTGGAGCCCAAGGTAGAAGCTCACGTCACCAAGGGCCTTGCACTTGAACTTGTCTTGAAGCTTCAGCATCACCTCCTTCACAAGATCAAAGGAGGGTGAGAAAATTAGTATGTCATCCACGTACACAACCATGAAGCTCCTCTGCTCCCCCTCGCCAAGCATTAACAATGAGTGATCGGCCGTTGAGGGAGTGAAGCCGATCTCCTCCAAAACTCCTCGCAGCTTCAAGTACCACTGCCTAGGGGCCTGCTTCAGTCCATAAAGGGCCTTCTTCAACCTCAAAACTCTGCCACTACCATCATCAAACCCCTCTGGCTGCGCCATAAAAATCTTTTCCTCAAGGACGCCGTTGAGGAATGCCGTTGTGACATCCATTTGTTTCACCACCCATCCTTTGATGGCAACTCCCGCGAGTAGAGTTCGCAGCGTCGTCGGCTTCACCACAGGAGCAAACAACTCCTTATAGTCCACATTCTCCTTCTGCTGGTACCCCTTTGCCACAAGCCTAGACTTGTAGCGCTCGATTTTGCCATCGGCGTCGGACTTGATCTTGAAGAGCCACTTGGACGTAATCGCCTTACGCCCCTTCGGTAGCTCCACCAATTCCCACGTGCCGTTCTCCTCAATGCTCTTCAACTCACTCTCCATTGCCTTCTTCCATTCCTCAGCATCACTACTCTCCAAGGCCTCCTTGAGAGTTGTTGGTTCCCCCGGCATCTCCACCGGAGAGAAGAACGCGAAGGCACACTTGTCGTAGTCACTCTCCTCGTCATCTCCAACTATAAGTGCCGCTCCGGCCAGAGCTGACTTGGCTGGCTTTCCCAATGCATCATAGGTCAGCCTATTAGGAGCTTGAATTCTCCTCTTGCCCCTTCCTTCCTCCTCAGCTGCAGGGACATGAAGGCCTTGGCGTTGCTGCAGAGTGACTCGGATCCGTGGAGCACTCGTAGTGCGAGAAGGAAGTGTCGGTGCACGCTCGCTCACTTGCTGCACCTCCTCCTCTTCTTCCTCTACATCCTTGGCCTCCTCTCCCCCATTCACAAGGGAAGATTGCCTTGTGGTGGTGCTGCTGCTTCTCAGCTCCAAGGGCAGCTCCACATGCTCCAAACCGGAACTCTTCACCTCCCCAAACCGCACGCCTATCTTTGCCTCATTCTCCGCCTTCCAATCCTTATACATCAGGTTCTCCATGAATTTGCAGTCCCTGCTCACCAAAGTTTTCTTGGTGAATGGGTCCCAAAGAAGCCACCCCTTGTTGTTTTGAGCCATGCCCAAGTGCACAGCCCATATTGCCTTGGCACCAAGCTTATTGTGCTGAAGATGCTTAGGCACGAGCGCCATGCACATGCACCCGAACACCCGAAGCATATCCACCTTTGGCTTCCTTCCAATCCACTCCACATAGGGCACCCATTTGTCTGCTTCCACATGATTCAAAGCTCTGTTCTTGGCCACACACGCACTCCGCACCGCATCAGGCCAGAAATAGTCGGGTAGCTCGGCTTCAATGAGCAACCCGCGCGCTGTCTCCGTGATTGTCCGGTTCGCTCGCTCGGCGATGCCGTTCATTACACGGGAGTATGGCATGGTAAGGGAGTGCCTTATGCCATTCTTATTCAGCCACAATGAGAACTCCTTGCTCAGGAACTCTCCCCCTCAATCGGTGCGAATTGCATTCACTAACCGGTCTTGTTGCCGCTCCACCATCGGCAACCAATCGGTCTTCACCGTTTCAGCCACGTCGCTCTTCTTGGACAGCACTTACACCCAAGTCATGCGAGTGTAGACGTCCACTATGGTGAGAAAGTACTCAGCTCCAGCAGCTCCAAGCTTCAGGGGGCCCACCACGTCCATCACCACCTCATCAAGTGGTGCCTTAGCCGTTGCCTCCGAACTAGAGAACGGGTAACGGGTGAACTTGGCTTGCATGCACGTCGGGCAGCCAAGTACCTCATCGGGCTCCCCCTTCACACGTATGCCAGCAACCATCTCATTCTTCACTAGCTGCTGCAAGATGGGCAGGGCCACATGCCCCATTCGCCGATGCAAGGTGAGCCAATCACACTCCCCGGTAGCCGAAGTCGGATTGGAGAATGCCGCACTCGCAATAGTGCCCCACATGTTCTCTTTGTACTCCTCCTCCGCTGCTGCCTTGGGGTTCTCCTCATCCTTGTGCTGCTTCTTGGATGCTGAACCACTATCCTCATGTTCACCGAGCTTGCTGGTCCCTCCAAGATTGCACTTCTTGGACTTAATCTCCTTAGCGCGACCATTCGCGCCATCGCCGCTACCAACCGCTTCACCCTTGGTGCTGATGCTTGCTGTCACTTGCCTCTCCTTAGGCATGGGGACCACAGGGATCCGCCACATCTCGTTGTAGAGATCCCTATCCTCGTGAAGGTCCCAAAGAATCCATTCGCCAAACCTCGCGGTGTAGGTCTTAGCTCCCTTCGAGCTCGTGTCCATGCCGGCCTTTTGCAACCGCCGCACGGAAATAAGGTTGGCAGCAAGGTTGGGCACCCAAAGCACGTTCTTGAGGCCCACCATCTTCCCATCAGCACCCTTGAACATGGCCTTGCCCATGCCTTTCACCTCTGCTCGCTGCCCCAAAGCCGATGTCACATGCTTCACCGGTGACGGCTCAAGTTCGATGAGCAAGTCCGCACGAGGTGTCATGCTATAGGTAGCGCCGCTATCGATCACCCAATAGTCCAGGGAGTGTAGGGTGACCTTCCCCATAGCTGCTGGCTCCTCAAAGCCTTCATCCTTCTCTGGACCAGCCGGTGCTTGCGTGGCCACGAAGAAGAATTGACCCGGAAAGCGATCGTCCCTCGACTCGCTCTCGTTACCGGCACTCTTCATGTTTGCAGCTCCACCTCCGCGACCGCCACGGCCTCCACGGCCTCTTCCTCTCCCTCCTCCTGCTCCTCTACCCTCTTGGCCTTGAGCAGGAGTCCATCCATCAGGGAGCTTGAAGTAATCGCGCCACATATGTCTTTGGTCCCTTCTCTAGTTCACGCTGGAATGACTTGATGTGACGGATTTGGCTGCTCCCCAACGCTTGCCCAAGTAGAAGATAGCCTTGTGCGCCCTTCCGCACCCACGGGCTCTTCTCCGGGTCGTTCTCGGGGCGCTTCTTCGTTCCTTCCATCACCTCCAGCAGGTCATAGTGGTCAAAGATGTTCTCCATCTTGAAGGACCATTCAGCAAAGTTGTCACCATTGAACTTGTCAAGCCCAAACACCCTAGGCTCATCCCTAGGTGGGCCAAGACTTGGTTGCATGGGCGCCATGGCTGAATCACGGGGTTGGCCTTGAGCTTGGGCTTCTCCACTGCCACCACCACCTCTGCCACCCCTTTTCTCAGGTCCAGCCATTGTCGAAACTGCTCCAAGGGGCTCTGATACCACTTGTTATAGTCACAATAGCCTTGAATGTGCCTAAAACGAAAAATAGAGTGCACAGTCGGATTTCTGTACAGCGGCTTCAAGCGTTGATAGCGTTCTTTTCACAGCTTGAAATGACTTGCTATGAATTAGATCTGGAGCGTCTTTATGTCGCCTACACGAGGCAAGTTGAATCACACGATTTCATCAAGAATTGACGACGCAACGTGGGTTTGAACGAACGGCACTATGGCGGCCACTATAGACTTAGAACACAAAATTAGGAAGAGTTACGAGTTGGGAATGACTCCCAGCTCCTACAAACCCCAAGAGCCGAGGTACAGTGATGTGGAACAGTGCCACACTGTCCCCAACCATGAAGGGTCTCGAAACTACCCTCCACAAGGGCCTACACCAAGAGAAATGTTACACTACACAAAGTAATGCAACTATTCTCACTATCTTAAAGTTTACCCTTTTGGAGAGATTCGAAATCACTTGAATCTTGAAACCAGGGCTCTGGTTCTTCAAGATAAAATATTCCTTGAGTTCTTGGAATTCTGCTGCGCACACGTGCGACACGCCGAACGTTCCACACACGACAAAATAGAAAACCGCACACGACACGCAAACAACGATGTGACACGCGACTAGCGATAACTCGCTATTGACTTGACACACACATTCAAAACCATGCCTCATCATTCACACAATATTATAAGCCTGAAATATATATTATCTCATGCCCTCATACCATTCCATGCACACACGCATGCACGCACATGGACAACAAGCCGAATTCAAACCGTAGGGTTGCACCAACATGCCCAGCGGAGGCGCTCGACCTCGTCACCAAACTCAGTACGCCAAGCGTCGTCAAGGCGGGAGAAGCAGCGGCGCTGAGTGTGAGGCCTCCCGCATGTCTGATCAGCACGGTCACCCGTGCGAATGACATACGGGCAGCTAACACTACCCCCAGACGCCCCACGCTGAAACAACCACTCACGAAGCTGCTGGGGCGACTGGGTCTCGCTCTGAAGCTGCTGCTGCTGCCTCTGGCCTCCTCCAGAGCCTCCACCCCGAGCTCCAGTCCGACCGCCTCCATGCCCACCACCGCCACTACCGCCACTCCCATCGCTGCCTCCACCGCCGCCACCAAAGCCCCCACTCCCGTCACCACTCCCACTGCTGCCACCACCTCCACTGCCTCCACCACCTCCACCACTGCCCCCACTACCACTCCCGCTGCCACCTCCACCACTCCTACCCCCCTTGCCCTTGCCGCTGCGGCGCTTCGCACTCGTTGAAGCAGCCCCGACGTCCACAGCACCAGGGACGTCGACAACAGCAGCAGAAGCGTAGGAGGGGGCAAGGGGGGAAGGGGAGCACCCCTCAAAGAAGGGTGTGCGCGGAGTGCCACGAGCAGCACCTACAGCGACTACACTAGTCTCAGCTGCAAGGAGGTGCTGCTCAAGGAGGTCAATAGTGAGGACTGTGGGGTCGAGGGAGAGAAAGTGGTCCCTGATAGAGCGAAGAGAGTCAGGGAGGCGGGTGACTATAAAGTAGAGAGTGATGAACATCGGGGGCTGGTTCCTGTCAAGGAACTCAGTTGGGGCGGCAGCGTGGTAGCGAGCGTCACTACTGCGAAGGTGGGACACCAGGTCCTCTACTGTAGCAAAAGCGGACAGCTCGGGGAACAGGTAGGGCAGTAGCAGGCGGCCTAGAGCGGCAGTGGCAGGCGAGGAGTAGCGAGCGACGGCAGCGTCGTACAGTGCCTGTGCTGTCCTGTGCTGTTCGAAGTGAGCGCATTCAGCTAACGGCAGGTGGTTGCGAATGGCTAAGCGGGCAGCAGCGTCGCGAGTAAGCCACTATGAGCGAGTCGCACTGTCAGCTGTGGTAGGAGGGGAAGGAGCAGAGCCAGACACTATGTCAAACAAAGAAACGCTGTCCCGGGAGTCGCTCATGAGGTACAGCTGTAGGTCGTCAAGCCACGTGTCAAACTGGATCGGCCGACCCTCATGATCGAATGCGAGAACGCGGAGAGAAGCCATAGCGGCGCAGTATGTAGGGCGGGCAGAGGCGACGGGCCGTGGATATAGGAGAAACGGGCAGGGGGGAGGCCTAGGGGCAATGGGCCGCGGGGCCTAGGGGCAACGGGCCGGAGGCCTAGGGGCTACGGGCCGTGGGGCCGAGGGGCAGCGGGCCCGGGAGCCTAAGGGCAACGGGCCGCGGGGCCGAGAGCGAGGGGCCGGGGGGGCCTAAGGGCAACGGGCCGCGGGGCTGAGAGCGAGGGGCCGGGGGCCTAAGGGCGACTGGCCAGAGCGCGCGGGCTAGGGGCGACTAGGCCCGGGCGCGCGGGCTGGAGTCGATGGGGCCGGGGCGCGGGGGCTAGGGTCGACAGGGCCGGGGCGCACGGGCTAGGGGTCGACGGGGCCGGGGCTCTAGGGCTAGGGGCGTCGGGGCCGGGGCGCTCGGGCTAGGGTTGACGGGGCCGGGGCGCTCGGGCTAGGGTCGACGGGGCCAGGCGCGAGGGCTAGGGGCGACGGGGCCGGGCGCGCGGGCTAGGGTCGACGGGGCTAGGGCGCGGGGGCTAGGGTCGACGGGTCCGGGGCGCGCGGGCTAGGGGTCGACGAGGCCGGGTCGCGCGGGCTAGGGGTCGACGGGGCCGGGCGCGCAGGCTTGGGGTCGATGGGGCCGGGCGCGCGAGCTAGGGGTCGACGGGGCTGGGCGCGCGGGCTAGGGGTCGACGAGGTCGGGCGCGCGGGCTAGGGGTCGACGGGCCGGGGCGCGCGGGCTAGGGGTGGACGGGCCAGGGCGCGCGGGCTTGGGGTCGACGGAGCCGGGCGCGCGGGCTAGGGGTCGACTTGCCGGGGTGCACAGGCTAGGGGCAAGGGGCCGGGACGATGGGCCTAGGGGCGCTCTGGCTAGGGCCTATGGGCCTGGCTAGGAGCGACGGGCCTAGGAGCGACGGGCCAAGGGGCGACACGAGGGTCGCTAGGAGCAGTGCAGTGGTGGGCCCAAGGAAAAAAAAACGGTCCTAGCGGAGGACCTGCTATGAAACCATGTCAAGAGAATGAACGAGAATGAATGAACTAGCAAAGAGTTGGGTACAAGTACTAACCCTAATTGGGTTGTACCCCTTATAGGCTACCCCACTATAGCCTACACAAAGCAAGCAATATAATGTTCAGACAGGTACAACCCATTTAGAGTTAGTACTTGTACCCAACTATTTCATAGTTCATTCATTCTCGTTCATTCTTCTGACATGGTTTCAGAGCAGGTCCTTCGCTAGGACCGAAATTTTTTTTAGGGCCCACCACAGAGCTGCCCCACTAGCTGCCCTGCCCTACCAGCGCGTCGCCCTGCTGGCTCACGCGCCGCCCTCTGCAGCCCTCGTGCCGCACCAGCTACCCCGTGCGTCGCCCCTTGCGGCCCGCCCGTCGACCCTAGGCCCCGCACGCCCCCCCCTTGCGGCCCGCCCGTCGACCCTAGGCCCCACGCGAACGCCCCCTCAGGCCCGCCCGTCGACCCTAGGCCCCGCGCGCCCGCCCTTGCAGGCCCGCCCGTCGACCCCTTGCGGCCCGCCCGTCGATCCTAGGCCCCACGCGCCCGCCCGTCGACCCTAGGCCCCACGCACCCGCCCCCTCAGGCCTGCCCGTCGATCCTAGGCCCCGTGCGCCAGCCCCTGCAGGCCCGCCCGTCGACCCGTTGCGGCCCGCCCGTCCACCGTAGGCCCCACGTGTCCGCACCCTCAGGCCCGCCCGTCGACCCTAGGCCCCGCGCGCCTGCCACTGCAGGCCCGCCCGTCGACCCTAGGGCCCGCCCGCCGCCCCTATAGGCCCGCCCGTCGCCCCTGCTGCCCCGCGCGCCGCCCCTTGCGGCCCGCCCGTCGCCCCTGCTGCCCCTCGCGCCGCCCCTACAGGCCCGCCCTTCGCCTCTGCAGCCCGCGAGCTGCCCTTGCAGCCACGCGCGCCGCCCTTGTGGCCCTCTTGCCGCCCCTACTGCCCTGCTAGCCGCCCCTTGCGGCCCTCTCGCAGCCCCTGCATCCCCGAGCGCCGCCCCTTGCGACCCGCCCGCCGCCCCTAGGCCCACCAGCCGCCCCTAGGCCCGCGAGCCGCCCCTCTTGCAGCCTGCGCGTCGCCACTTGCAGCCCGCTTGCCACCCCTTGCTGCTGCCTGACCTGTTCCTTGCGCTGCCCGGCTCCTGCCCGCCCTGCGTGCTGTGCCGCTATGGTTTTGTCAGAATCCCAACCACTAGACCATTGGGATAAGGGCTTGTTAAGTAGCGGGCCAGTGCGCCCATAACCCCCCAGGACAACGAGCCTGTAACCCTTCCCTAGGATCAATCGGGGATCACCAGTGGACCTCTGATACCCCCCCGCACTGGGATGCCCGAAGTGCACATATTGGGATTCGAACACGAGACCGCTCTGATACCATGTCAGAATCCCAACCACTAGACCTTTGGGATAAAAGGACTTGTTAAGTAGCGGGTCAGTGCGCCCATAACCCCCCAGGACAACGAGCCTGTAACCCTTCCCTAGGATCAATCGGGGATCACCAGTGGACCTCTGACAGGTTTCTCTCCACGTACTCGCATTTGATCATGAGGGCCGACCGATCCAGTTCGACACGTGGCTCGCCTGTACCTACTGAGCGACTCTAGAGATAGCGTTTCATTGTTTGACCACACGTCTGGCGCCTCTCCCGCCCCTCCCTGCCACAGCTGACAGTGCGACTCGCTCACCGTGGCTTACTCGTGACGCTGCTGCTCGCTTAGCCATTCGCAACCACCTTCCGTTAGCCGAATGCGCTTACTTTGAACAGCACAGGACTGCACAGGCACTGTACGACGCTGTAGTCGCCCGTTACTCCTCGCTTGCCACTGCTGCTCTAGGCCGTCTTCTCCTGCCCTACCTGTTTCCCGAGCTGTCCGCCTTTGCCACAGTGGAGGACCTCGTTACCCACCTTCGCACTAGCGATGCTCGCTACCGCGCAGCCCTCCCAGCAGAGTTCCTCTATAGTCACCCGCCTCCCTGACTCTCTTCGCGCTGTCAGGGACTACTTTCTCGCACTTGACCCCACAGCCCTCACTGTTGACCTACTCGAGCAGCACCTCCTTGCAGCTGAGACTAGTGTAGTCGCTGTAGGTGCCGCTCGTGGCACTCGTCGCATGCCCTTCTTTGAGGGGTGTTCCCCCTCCCCCCTTGCCCTCTCCTACGCCTCTGCTGCTGCTGCTGACGTCCTTAGTACTGAGGATGTCGGGGCTGCTTCTGCTAGTGGGAAGCGCTGTAGCAGCAAGGGCAAGGGTGGCACGGGTGGTGGCGGTGGCAGCGGGGGTAGTGGTGGGGGCAGCAGTGGAGGTGGTGGAGGCAGTGGAGGTGGAGGCGGAAGTGGGAGTGGTGGCGGGAGTGGGGGCTCTGGTGGCGGCGGTGGTGGTAGCGGTGGGGGTGGCAGTAGTGGCGGCAGTGGGAGTGGTGGCGATCAGGCTTGAGCTACTCAGCGGGGAGGTTTTGG
This sequence comes from Closterium sp. Naga37s-1, assembly GCA_947471745.1. Lineage (NCBI taxonomy): Eukaryota > Viridiplantae > Streptophyta > Zygnematophyceae > Desmidiales > Closteriaceae > Closterium > Closterium sp. Naga37s-1. Next base: position 2,426,534 of record CANJKZ010000774.1, on the reverse strand, counting down.
CGGTGGTCAGATGTCGGAATGTTATACTGCTTACTTTGTGTAGGCTATAGTGGGGTAGCCCATAAGGGGTACAACCCAATTAGGGTTAGTACTTGTACCCAACTTCTGCTCAATGCATTCATTCTCGTTAGGCAGCAGCAGCAGCGTCAAAGCGAGACCCCGTCGCCCCATCAGCTTCGTGAGTGTTTTGCTTAGCGTGGGGCGTCTGGGGGTAGTGGTAGCTGCCCGTATGTCATTCGCACAGGTGACCATGATGGTCAGACATGCGGGAAGCCTCACACTCAGTACCGCTGCTTCTCCCGCTTCGATGACGCTTGGCGAGCAGAGTTTGGTGACGAGGCCGAGCGCTTCCGCTGGGCAGAGCTGCTTAGGTCTGGAGTTGCTATCTTTGACCTAGACTATGATGCTATCCTTGCTGCTATGTATGCCTTGTCTCTTATTGCTGAGGGTGACTGTTACCTGTGTGTGCCGCCTGACCCAGGTATAGAGGCTGCTGCTCTAGGTGCTAGTGAGTCTGCTCTAGGTGCTAGTGAGTCTGCTCTCCCTGGTACTGCACCTGCAGAGGCCTTGCACACCTTTACACTTGACTCAGGTGCTTCACGCTGTTTCTTTCGCGACAGCACCACCCTCACTCCTCTCTCTGCACCTGTCCCGGTCAGACTGGCTGACCCCTTAGGGGGCCTAGTCATTGCCCGTTCCTCCACTTTTCTCCCGTGTCCGGCGGTTCCGTCCGGCTCGCTGTTAGGTCTTCACCTCTCCTCGTTCTCTACGAAATTGGTGAGTACCGCTGCCCTCCAGGATGCGATTGTCACTACCACCACTCTTGGGGGTCAGCGTGTGTCGATCTGCACGTGTACACGGACGGGCCGTCACGTGGCCACGTTTACTCGTCGGCCTGGATTGAGTCTGTACACACTGGGTACCGAGCCTCCTCAGGTAGCTGCGTCTGCCCAGGTGTCCGCGTCAGGTCCGGTAGCACCCCCTTGCTCGTGTCGCCTCCTGTCGCACCAGAATCTCCTGTGGCAGCACCGCCTTGGTCACCCCTCCATGCCACGCCTCCATTGCATGCACTCCTGCCTCCTTGTCTCTGGTCTTCCCAGGTCTCTGCCTCCCCTCCCGCCCTCGCCTGCCCCGCCCTGCCTTCCTTGCGTCGAGGGGCGGCAGCGCGCCGCTCCTCACTCCTCCTCATTTCCCCCGACGACTGCTCCCCTGCAGACTCTCCACATGGACGTGTGGGGCCCAGCCCGCGTTAGTGGACCGGGCCGCGAGCGCTACTTTCTGCTGGTTGTTGACGACTACAAGCGTTACACCACAGTCTTCCCCGTGCGCAGCAAAGGGTGAGGTCCCTGATGTCTTGATCCCTTGGATCCGCGCAGTCCAACTCTAGCTCTGCGAGCGGTTCCGCCAGGACCTTCCTGTCCTGCGTCTGCACTCTGACAGAGGTGGTGAGTTCTCCTCAAACCTCTTGCAGGACTTTTGTCATGGGGAGGGCATTCTCCAGTCGTTCACGCTTCCGGCCTCTCCTCAGCAAATAGGGATTGGTGAGCCCCACATTGGCTTAGTCATGGAGGTCGCTCGTACCTCCATGATCCATGCGGCTGCTCCCTATTTTCTGTGGCCGTTTGCGGTCCGGTATGCTGCGCATCAGCTCAACCTCTTTCCCCGTGTCTCCTTGCCGGAGACCTCGCCTACACTGTGTAGGACGGGGAGGGTTGGTGATGCGTTGGTGTTCCGGGTCTGGGGTTCTCGTGCCTTTGTTCGCGATACGTTCACGGACAAGTTCTCTGCCCGCGCTATCCCTGCGTCTTCCTTGGCCTTCCCCCTGACGCGCCTGGCTGGCAGTTTTACCTCCCCACCTCGCGCCGTGTTTTCCCCTCTCAGGACGTCACGTTTGATGAGTTGGTTCCCTTTTACCGTCTCTTCCCCTACCGCTCTGCCCCTCCCCTACCCCCGCCGCTCTTCCTTGCTCCAGGTCCCCCTCCGCTAGACCCCCTCCACCCCAGGGTCCTGCTCCCTCAGGTGTGTCTCAGGTAGACCCTCTTCCTGGTACTGTGCCTATTGAGGTAGCTGTAGCCTCAGGTGCTGCGTCTGGGGGTGCTGCGTCTGGGGGTGCTGAGCCTGGGGGTGCGGAGCTTGCGGGTGCTGAGCCTGCGGGTGTGAATCCTAGGGGTGCTGTGCCTGAGGGTGTGGAGCCTGGGGGTGCTGAGTCTGAGGGTGCAGAGTCTAGGGGTGCTGAGCCTCAGGGTACTGCTTCTTCTGGAGGTCCTGCGGGTGCTTCTCCATGACTTTCTCCCCGGCCGGAGCCTCTCTCCCCGCAGCATCAGCGCAATGGTTTGCTCAGCGCACACGCCTTCAAAGTGGAGCTGCCAGAGCTAGAGACCCTGGAGCTGGAGGTGCTGGATTTTTTGCTGGAGCTGGTGGTACCGGAGGTGCTGCAGCTGCTAGTCCTTGAGGTGCTCGTACCAGGGGTACTGGAGCTGCCGGGACTGGTAGTGTTGGGGGCGCTGGAGCTGGAGGTGTTGTGCCAACACATTACAGTGGCACGGTCATCGCACTCCCATTCGGCCTACAAGCCTGCTCAGCTTCTGGAATTTTGTGGGGAGGTTGTTCAACACGTTTTCTTCAAACCCTCAAAGTTTCAGAGTTTTTGAAGCAGTTACCAAGGCATGACAACATTTTATGTTTCAAGACTTATGGCATCCCGGAAGTGTGTGTTACTCCTTTTTGGTAACACCCGAGTTCACCATTTCGGCTGCTGACTCGTCTACAGAGATCTGATTGGTCTGAAATTCGGTCTAGCAGTCCTTTGCCCCGCTGTGCAAGTGGTCACCAAGTTTCAGAACGATCCAACATCTGAGCATTGCGTGACAGCTGCCGAAATTCACTGTTCCGTAGTCATGGTGCACTGTTGGCAGCATTTCCCTTGCCACCCTTTCATTGTTGTCATGCCAATGGTGCAGGGACAGAGAATGAGACAAGAAGTACAGGTGGTCAAGTGGGACTCTATAACCCTCCTTTTGAGAAGTGTGGTCTTCCTGGAAGCAACTTGCAAGAGGGTGCAAGTGGGAAGACAAGCTGACTCATGTTGGCTTGACTCACTATTGGTAGCCTTGAGTACAGCTCTGAACATCCAAGTGTGGTTGGCTTTGCTGACCTAGCTAGGACGTTTCCCATTCTTCTCTAGCCTTTCTCCCCTAGGACTTAACCTTCTCTGAGTTCCCAGGATGACCCAACCCCTTATGAGTCCCCTAGGCAATGTTGTACTCACCTCTTCCTTGCATCAATGAGAATACACGTTTTTTCAGCCGAGCTTACGTTTTCGTTCACTGCGTAGTGCACACACCTCTGATAATAGCAAGTAATATACCGTTGGAAAGCAGACACCTAAGGCTAACCGCTGTCCAAGTTTCAGCCTCGTATGTTCTCGGAGCTGATCGTGACGGCGTTTTGAACAGAGGCGGTTTGAAGACGTCAGATTCTGCTTAGGCGGTTTCATGGGCATCCGCGACCCCTAAGTGGACTGCAGACTATAACAAGTGGTATCAGAGCTGTTCTACTCTGTTCGTGGGTGAAAATGGAGGCTGAAGGTTCTGCTCCAGCTGGTCCCAGTGGCAGTGGTGGCGTGAGAGGCGCTGGGGAAGCGGGAAGAGGCGTTGCAGGCGGATCTGCGCCAATGGCTTCAGTTTCAACATCAGCTAAGGATGATGTGAAGGCATTCAACCTGGAGAAGTTCTCTGGGGATGATTGGGCATCATGGAGCTTCAGGATGGAGCTCCTCTTCAACCATTATGGGCTGCTTGAAGTGATGGATGGAGAATTCAAGAGGCCTACGAGCGAAGGAGCGACCAAAGAATGGGATCGCCGGTCCAAGGATGGATTCTTCCTTCTCTCCCAATGCCTCTCATCCAACCAGCTGCACCACATCAAGCATCTCATCAAGGAAGCTGAGTGTGGTCCTAAGGCATGGAGGATATTGAAGGATGTCCATGCCCCCAGCAGCGAAGCAATGGTGGTGGTGCTCGAGCGACAACTCCATGCGGTGAAGATCAACGAGGGTGATGCCGTACAAGGAGCGTTCGATCAACTCCGGGACCTCTATGTGAAGCTCTCAGCTGCTGGTGTGGACTACCCTGAGAAAATCAAGTGCTACAAGGCTCTCTCCCTGCTGCCGGAGTCGTGGGGGCCCTTGGTGGTCAACCTTAATGGGATGAAGGACTCGTGGTCCCTTGAGTGGATTCGCGCACAAGTTCTTCAAGAGGAGTTTCGGAGGAAGGAGCTGACCGCCGCTGCCGGTGAAGGTGGAGGCTCTGCCTATGGCATGAAGGGCTTCAAGGGGCGTGGCAGCAAGAAAGGGAAGGCCAAGGAAGGCTCTGGAGGGGAGCAGCATTCGGGAGGGAAGCGTGGCAACAAGGGAGGCAAGCGGTGTGGCGGCAAGTGTTGGTATTGCCATGTGGAAGGGCACCCATGGTTCAAGTGCCGCAAGCTACCTGACGGTTGGAGGCCTGGTCAGCCATCAATTGAGGGCTCCAAGGGTGTTCATGGAGCTATGGGAGAAGGCATGGGCAGTGAGGATGGCGAAGGAGGTGCTGGCGGATACGGCGGCATGTTCTACCATGTAGGGGAGGCGTGCCCCGAGGACATGGTTGTGCCGGCCAGCAAGATTGCTCTTCACCGCTCCTCCCATTGGGTCATCGACACGGGAGCCTTCATGACCATGACCAACCGAGAGGATCTACTGGATGAAGTTAGGCCATCAAAGGCAGCCACCGTCGTTTCAGCCACCGGCCAAGTTGTACCCGTGCGTGGCGAGGGGAGAGCCATGTTCATGGGTGCGGATGGGAGGCTTGTGGGGCTGAAGCGTGTTCTCCTTGTTCCTGGATTGTGTGCCAACCTCCTCTCTACCAAGGCCCTAAGTGAGGCAGGGATGAAGATGGAGATGTTGGGCACAAAGGTTTTCAAGGCAACTCTGGATGGGCGCGTATTGTGGGACCTCCGAGGCGGCAAGGACATGCACCGGTCCATGTGGGAGATACCGGTGCTGCCATGGAAGGAGGCGGCTGCGCGCTTGGCTGCTGGAGATGTGAGAGGAGGGCGTGTTAACCACGTGGACAATGGAGGGGGTGGTGATGACAGTGATGGTGGGCTCCTTGGGCATGGAGGGGCTGCGCTTCCAAGTGTAACTCCTAGCACGGGTGAGACGGATTGGCTCACCGCACACCGTCGCTTTGGCCACGTGGCGCTACCTCAGTTGCAGCAGCTGTTTAAGGAGGAAAGAGTCAAGGGGCTGAGGATAAAGGGGGAGCCCAAGGAGGTGGGATCTTGTGAGACTTGCTTGACCAGCAAGTTTTCACGGTTTCCCTTCCATTCGGTGGAGGGGAAGTCGAGTGACCCGGTGGAGCTCGTGCATGTGGATCTCGTGGGACCCATGAAGGTGAAGGGAGATGGTGGGGCCCTGTATTCTATGACCATGGTGGATGACAACACAAGGCTCACCTGGTCCTTTCCACTTGCAAAGAAGAGTGATGCTGCAAGGGTCATCATTGAAGAGTGGCTGCCCATGGTGGAGCGAGAGAGCGGCAAGCGGGTGAAGGCGATACGTAGTGACCGTGGTGGGGAGTTCTTGGGAGCGGAGTTCCGGAGCTGGCTGAAGCGGCATGGCATCAAGCAGCAGCTCACCACGGCCTACACCCCTCAATCCAATGGCGTGGCAGAGAGAGCGAACCGGACCATCTTGGAGGGCGGGAGAACGATGTTGGTAGACTCGGGTCTACCCTTACGGTTCTGGCCCCTCGCTATTCGCCATGCCACCGTCATCAAGAACCGAGTATTGACTCATGTGGGAGGGCAGCATTGGGTCCCTATGGAGAAATGGAGGGGCAAGAAGCCTCTGGTGGATATGCTTCGAGTCTTTGGGTGCATGGGACTCGTGCACGTCCCCAAGGAAAAGCGTGACAAGCTTCAAGCGGCGGCGGTGTGGGCTGTTCATTTGGGACTTGCACAAGGGAGCAAGGGGTGGCTCATGTGGGACCCAATAGCCAACACCATCTTCACCACCAGAGATGCCAAGTTCATGGAGGGGCTCATGTTCAAGGAGTGGTTGGAGCGAGGGAGGAGCAAGGTCACCATTCCGCTCGGAATAGAGGTGGGAACGAATGACCCACTCTTCATTCCCATCGAGTTGTCTTCGTCTTCAGAGGTAACGGAGGTGTCACATGACTTGGGAGGTGCTGAAGGGGAGGCAGTAGAGGTGGAGGGAGTGTTGCAGCAAGAGAAGGCCCCTGTAGCTGAGAGAGGTGATGCCGAGGAGGAGGTGCAGCAGCCTACACCATCCCCTACTCTTCCACCAAGGCGGACAACCCAAGGGAAGCGTGGTGCTGTCCGTGGTGGAGCTAAGGAGAGTGCAGCCAAGGAGAGGCCCAAGAGAGCTGCTCACCCAAGGGATTTCCTCAAGTATGAAAGGCTTGGGGGTCCCAAGGCATTGCTGGTCCAGGAGGAGGAAGATGATGAGGAGAAGGGAGCCGAGGGAGAGATGGAGCAGATTTGTTGCTTCGGTGTCAACTTACCTCATGAACCGGCTTCGATGGAGGAAGCACTTGCTGGAGATGATCGAGAGGCTTGGTTGGCTTCAAGGGAGGATGAGTTTAAGAGCCTCATGGAGAATGGAACGTGGACCCTCACCAATCTGCCCCCGGGAAGAAAGGCATTGGATTGCACGTGGATATTACGTGTGAAGACCGATGCGGAGGGGAAGTTGGAGAGGCGCAAAACAAGACTTGTGATCAAGGGTTTCCAGCAGAGGGAGGGGGTTGACTTTAAGGAGGTGTTTGCTCCTGTTGCCAAGGCTCCTACGCTCCGGGTGTTGCTGGCAGCAGCTGCCGTTTGTGGTTGGAAGGTGGAGCAAATGGATGTGAAGACGGCTTTCCTCTATGGCGTGGTAGATGAGGAGATTTACATGAAGCAGCCAGAGGGGTACGACGATGGGAGCGGACGTGTTTGCAGGCTCAACAAGGCCATCTATGGCCTCAAACAAGCTCCAAGGTGCTGGTATGCAAGGCTGGTGGAGGCGTTGGAGGCTCTTGGCTTCAAAGTTAGTGGGTGCGACGAGAGTCTCTTCATAACCGAGGGGGATGAGGAGAAAGTGTTTCTCCTTGTCTACGTCGATGACATTCTCCTCTTCTCTCCATCCCTGGAGAGGATCAAGGAGGTGCAAGGGAAGCTGAAGGAGACCTTTCAATGCAAGGCCCTTGGACCAGTGGGGTATTACCTTGGTCTTCACGTGGAGCGGGACGAGGTGAAGGGATGGTTGAGGCTTCACCAACACAAGTACCTTGCAGCCATGGGGGAGAGGTATGGGCTGGAGGAAGGGAGGAGTGTAAAGACTCCACTACCCTCAGGATTTCAGCTACACCTTGATGAAGAGGAGGGTGAGGTGTTGGAGCCCGAGTTGCAGCGTCGGTTCCAGTCAATGGTGGGGAGCTTGATGTATGCTTCGGTCAACACTCGCCCCGATATTTCATTCGCGGTTTCGCAGCTGGCTCGTGTGGTGTCTAGGCCCCTTCAAGAGCACCTTGATGCAGCAGAGAGGCTGGTGAGGTACTGCATGGCAACCTCAAGGGTGGGGCTGCAATATTCAGTGCATGGGCAGCTGAAGCAAAAGGGAGTGGAGGAGGTGAGCACGAAGACCGGTGCACCTGCAAGGCGTGGACACTTGTACCTCTCGTGCTTCACCGATGCTACCTGGGCAAGTGACATCAGTGATGCAACATCCCACGGTGGCTATGTATGCTGTGTTGGAGGGAGTCCAGTGAGCTGGAAGTCTAAGAAGCAAGGGGAGATAGCTCACTCATCAACGGAAAGCGAGTACATGGCGTTGTTTCATGGGGTGAAGGAGGTGGTTTGGATGAGGAGGTTGCTTGAGGAGTTGGGGCAGGAGCAAGAGGGTCCTACACCTGTGTTTTGTGACAGCCAAGGAGCAATTGCAATGGCTCGCAATGCTGTGCTCCATGGGCTGAACAAGCACATGCATATCAAATGGCATTGGGTGAGGAAGGAGGTGAAGAAGGGCACGGTCTCCTTGCACTACATCAACACTACCAAGCAACCTGCAGATTTTTTGACGAAGCGGCTTGCAGAGCATCAGCATTGGACCTGCGCCACCTTGTGTGGCATGTCCTTCAACTAGGGGAGGCAGCTTCAGGGAGCAGCTAAGGGATGAATGAGAGCACGATGAGGGGGAGTTTGTTGTGCCAACACATTACAGTGGCACGGTCATCGCACTCCCATTCGGCCTACAAGCCTGCTCAGCTTCTGGAATTTTGTGGGGAGGTTGTTCAACACGTTTTCTTCAAACCCTCAAAGTTTCAGAGTTTTTGAAGCAGTTACCAAGGCATGACAACATTTTATGTTTCAAGACTTATGGCATCCCGGAAGTGTGTGTTACTCCTTTTTGGTAACACCCGAGTTCACCATTTCGGCTGCTGACTCGTCTACAGAGATCTGATTGGTCTGAAATTCGGTCTAGCAGTCCTTTGCCCCGCTGTGCAAGTGGTCACCAAGTTTCAGAACGATCCAACATCTGAGCATTGCGTGACAGCTGCCGAAATTCACTGTTCCGTAGTCATGGTGCACTGTTGGCAGCATTTCCCTTGCCACCCTTTCATTGTTGTCATGCCAATGGTGCAGGGACAGAGAATGAGACAAGAAGTACAGGTGGTCAAGTGGGACTCTATAACCCTCCTTTTGAGAAGTGTGGTCTTCCTGGAAGCAACTTGCAAGAGGGTGCAAGTGGGAAGACAAGCTGACTCATGTTGGCTTGACTCACTATTGGTAGCCTTGAGTACAGCTCTGAACATCCAAGTGTGGTTGGCTTTGCTGACCTAGCTAGGACGTTTCCCATTCTTCTCTAGCCTTTCTCCCCTAGGACTTAACCTTCTCTGAGTTCCCAGGATGACCCAACCCCTTATGAGTCCCCTAGGCAATGTTGTACTCACCTCTTCCTTGCATCAATGAGAATACACGTTTTTTCAGCCGAGCTTACGTTTTCGTTCACTGCGTAGTGCACACACCTCTGATAATAGCAAGTAATATACCGTTGGAAAGCAAACACCTAAGGCTAACCGCTGTCCAAGTTTCAGCCTCGTATGTTCTCGGAGCTGATCGTGACGGCGTTTTGAACAGAGGCGGTTTGAAGACGTCAGATTCTGCTTAGGCGGTTTCATGGGCATCCGCGACCCCTAAGTGGACTGCAGACTATAACAGGAGGAGCTAGAGCTGGAGACCTTGTGGAGCCTGGAGGTGCTGGGGATGGAGACACTGGAGCTGGAGGCACTGGCGCTGGTGGCGTTGGAGCTGGAGGAGCTGGAGTTGGAGACACTGGAGCTGTTGACCCTGGAGCTGGAGGTGCTAGCGCTGGGGGTGCTGTGTCTGGCAGTACTGGTGCTGGAGGCACTGTGCGGCAGCGACCGTTTTTCGTTCCCCTGCTTTGCCAGGTTCTTAGTCTCCCATCTTCTACTGGCCTTCCTCCTAGCTTACTGAGTCCACCGCCTCTCCAGTCGCACCCACTCTTACAGCCAGGCTCCGCACTGCCTGCTCCCTCTCCTTAAGCTTCGAAGACAGACTCTCCTTCAGAGCGTCGTGAGCCTGCGTCTCGTCCTGCCTCGCCTGTTCGCGCTGTTCGCCCTAGTCGTCGGGTTCCTCGTCTGCGTCCTCCTCTTGTCCCCGGCACCCACACTATGGCACTTCGTCCTTCCTCTGTTCCATTGCGTGTTCCTCTGCCTGCTCCTCCTTCCTGCCTTCCCTGACCCTGAGTCTGACCTCGCTCGTGCTGCCAGACCCACTGTCTCTCGTCTCCTCGCCATTGTTGTCACTGACCCTTCTTTTGAGTCCACTGCTGTGTCTGCCCTCGTTGCTGAGCTGGTTGACTTTGCTGCTGCCTGTCGTCTAGACTACGCCACTGCTCTTGTTGCGAAGTCTGAGTCTGCCAGTCCTCCGTCCGTCAGGGGTGAGTGTGCTCTTGGCACAGACGTCCTTGAGGACAGGCACGACGACTTTGAGTGTCTTGCATCTGCTGTACCTCGTTTCGCTTCCATGATGCTTGCCCCCGAGGGAGACCCGGATGCGCCAGACATCCCGACCCCGCACTCTTACGCAGAGGCGATTACGGGTCCTTACTCCTCTCAGTGGCAGACATCCATTTATGCCGGGATGGCATCCTGGAAGTCCACAGGCACCTACGTTGACGCAGTTCCCCTGTCTGGGGCGAACATCGTTGTTAGAATGTTGTGAACGAGATTGAATAAACTATGAAACAGCTGGGTACAAGTACTAACCCTAATTGGGTTGTACCCCTTATGGGCTACCCCACTACAGCCTACACAAATGTATAAGCTTTAATGTTCTGACACACCCCCATAGGCAAAGTGGGGAAGAACAAGTGGTTACAAGACCAGTCAAGAAGAGCAAAACAAGCTCAGGGTGGATCACAAAGTCACCACACAGTCCGAGCACAAGCAAAGGGCCACAAGGCCAGTTCACATGCAGAGTTATATAAAGAGAACAAATAATACAGTGATCATACCCTAGCAAGTGCAAGCATGCAGATATATATATAGATCACAGTACAAGCAGAGTCAAGCAGTAAGCAAGTGAGGCAAAGAAGGCACAAGGCCGAACACAGTAACAAAGCGCTGATGATCACCAGGCGGAAGTGCCTTGGTGAAGACATCAGCAGTGTTGGCCCGAGTGGCCACGTACGCAAGACGAAGCTGGCCACGCTGCTGCAACTCTCGAGCAAGGAAGTATCGCAGAGCGATGTACTTCGTTCTGTGCTCCAGTCTGTGCTCCTGACACAAGGCAATCATGGCCTTGTTGTCTACGTACAGAACTGGTGGCGAACGAGGCTGCTCTCCCAAGTCAGTCAGCAGGTAGGTGAGCCAGCACAGCTCCTGAGCAGCCATGGCCCCGGCGTAGATCTCAGCCTCACAACTGGAGATGAGAACCAAAGACGAGCAGGTAGACCACCAAGAAACAGAGCCGGAACCGAGGCTGAAGGTGTAACCCTGTGACGACCGCTGCGTAACCAAGTCGTCAACCCAGGAGGCGTCTGCGTGACCAGTGAGAACAACTGGACCCCGTCCTCCAAGCACAAGCCCCATGCCCGACGTACTGCACAGGTAACGCAGTACCCTCTTCGCAGCATCCCAGTGCACCTTTCGGTGCCTACCAGGTGCCACGTAGCGAGCTAGAAGGCTGAGAGGGTATGCGAGGTCAGTTCGTGTGCACGTCATCAAGTACATGAGGCAACCCACAAGCTCTGGGTACGGACCACTCGGCTCTACGGACTCGTCCGAAGGTGGAGCTGAGAGCGAGTGGCTGGTAGACAGAGGAGTGGGTTGTGGCGAGGAGAACTGGAAGCCAAAGCGCTGAAGGACCTGGTGCACCATGTGTGACTGAATCAGGGTGATGGTGCGCCGTGCTCTGTCCCGGGTGATCTGCAAGCCAAGATAGCTGCGCAGTTCACCCAGGTCATTGCAGGTGTGTCTCTTCTGCAGCTCGGACTTCACAAGGGTCAGTGCCTCAGTGTCAGCAGTGGCAAAGACGAGGTCGTCGACGTACACGAGGACGTAGAACGGCGGCAGCGACGTGTCGGTGCGTAGAAACAGCGACGGGCCAGCAGTAGAAGGAGCAAAGTGTAGTCCTCAGTGTGTCGTGCCACTCGCGAGGCGCCTAGCGGAGACCATAGACTGGCCGCCGGAGGCTCCACTGGGTACCTGCAGGAAACGACCCAGTGAAGCCATGTGGGCGGCGCAGCCAGATCTCCTCGTGCAGGCTGCCCTGCAGGAAAGCTCTGCTGAAGTCCAGAGAGTGCAACTCATAGTCACTCTTAGCAGCGACGTGCAGCAACACCCGAAGAGTGGTCATCTTCGGGGTGGGGGAGAAGGTCTGGAAGTAGTCGACTGCCTGTTGCTGACTGAAGCCTCTAGCAACGTAACGCGCCTTGAAGGCAAGCAGAGAACCCGGCGGCCGCTTCACCCTTAAATTCCACATGCCATCGACTATGTTCACCCTAGACGGGGGAATTGCATCAACGTAAGTGCCTGTGGACTTCTAGGATGCCTTCTCGGCATCCATGGCTGCCTGCCACTAAGAGGAGTAAGGATCCGTAATCACCTCTGCGTAGGAGCACGGGGTCGGGATGTCTGGTGCATCCGGGTCTCCCTCAGGGGCAAGCAGCATGGACGCGAAACGAGGTACAGCAGCTGCAAGACACTCAAAGTCCTCCTGCCTGTCCTTAAGGACGTCCGTACCAAGAGCACACTCACCCCCGACGGACAGAGGACTGGCAGACACAGACTCAACAACTAGAGCAGTGGCGTAGTCGAGACGGCAGGCAGCAGCAAAGTCAAGCAGCTCAGCAACGAGAGCAGACGCAGCAGCAGACTGAAAGGAAGGGTCAATGACAGCAGTGGCGAGGAGACGAGAGATAGTGGGACTGGCAGCACGAGCGCGGTCAGACGCAGGATCAGGGACCTCAGGAAGAGAGGACTCAGGAGGAGCAGGCAGAGGAACACGCAGTGGAACAGAGGAAGGACGGAGTGCCACAGCGTGCGTGCCGAGGACAGGAGGAGGACGCAAACGAGGAGCGCGACGAGCACTGCGAACAGGCGAGACAGGACGAGACGCAGGCTCACGACGCTCTGTAAGATCGCCAGACTGCTCAATGTAAGGAGAGGGAGCAGGAAGTGGGGAGGCTGGCTGTAACGTCGGCTGTGACTGGTCAGGCGGTGGACACAGGAAGGGAGGAGGAAGACCAGTAGAAGACGGAACAACAAGAACCTGCTGAAGCAGGGGAACGAAGTACGGTCGCGGCCGCACAGTGCCTCCAGCACCTCCAGTGCCAGGGTCAACAGGTCCAGCTCCTGCAGGTCTAGCGCCTCCGGCGCCAGTGCCTCCAACTCCAGCTCCGGCAGCTCCAGCGCCTCCAGCGCCAGGGCCTCCAAATCCAGCTCCTCCAGCTCCAGCACCTCCAGCGCCAGCTGCTCCAGGCTCCGTAGGGTCTCCAGCTCCAGTGCACCCAACACCACCAGCCCCGGCAGCTCCAGCACCACTGGTACGAGCACCTCCAGGACTAGTAGCCGCAGCACCTCCAGTACCGCCAGCTCCAGCAGGAACAGCAGCACCTCCAGCTCCAGTGTCTCCAGCGCCTCCAGCTCTGGGAGCTCCACTCCGACGGTGTGCGCGTCGACCAACCCACTCACACATCTGCTGCGAAGACAGTCGCGGCGAAGCACCAGCAGGACCTCCAGACGAAGCAGCACCCCGAGGCTCAGCACCCCCAGACTCCGCACCCTCCGACTCAGCACCCCTTGGCTCAACACCCTCAGGCTCAGCACCCCCAGGCTCAGCACCCTTAGACCCAGCACCCTCAGACCCCGCACCCTTCAGCTCCGCACCCCCAGACGCAGCACCCCCAGACGCAGCACTTGGAGCAGCACCGGAGCCGGCAGCTATCTGAACAGGCGCAGTACCAGGGAGAGGGTCTAACTGAGACACACCCGAGGGAGCAGGACCCTGGGGCGGGAGGGGGTCTACCGGAGGTGGACCGGGAGCAAGGATGAGCGGTGGGGGTGGGGGAGGGGCAGAGCGGTAGGGGAAGAGACGGTAGAAGGGAACCGACTCGTCGAACGTGACGTCCTGAGACGGGAGGATACGGCGCGAGGTGGGGTGGTAAACTGCCAGCCAGGCGTGTCAGGGACAAAGCCAAGGAAGATGCAGGGAATGGCGCGGGCGGAGAGCTTGTCCGCGGACGTATCGCGAACAAAGGCACGAGAACCCCAGACCCGGAACACCGACGCATCGCCAACCTTCCCTGTCCAACGCAGCGTGGGCGAGGTCTCCGGCAAGGAGACACAGGGCCAGAGGTTGAGCTGATGCGCAGCGTACCGGACCGCAAACAGCCACAGAAAATGGGGAGCGGCCGCATGGATCATGGAGGTACGAGCGACCTCCATGACTAAGCCAATGCGGCGCTCAGCAATCCCATTTTGCTGAGGGGAGTCCGGAAGCGTGAACGACTGGAGAATGCCCTCCCCACGACAAAAGTTTCATAAGAGGTCGGAGGAGAACTCACCACCTCTATCAGAGTGCAGACGTAGGACAGGAAGGTCCGTACTGAAGCGCTCGCGGAGCTGGAGACGAACTGTGCGGATCCAAGGGATCAAGACATTAGGGACCTCACCCTTGCTGCGCAAGGGAAAGACCATGGTGTAACGCGTGTAGTCGTCAACAACCAGCAGAAAGTAGCGCTCGCGGCCCTGTCCACTGACGCGGGCTGGGCCCCACACGTCCATGTGGAGAGTGTGCAGAGGAGCACTCGTCGGGGGAAACGAGGAGTGAGGAGCAGCGCGCTGCCGCCCCTCGACGCAAGGAAGGCAGGGCGGGGCACGCGAGGGCGGGAGGGGAGGCAGAGACGTGGGTAGACCAGAGACGAGAAACTGGGAGTGCATGCCACGAAGGCGTGGCAGGGAGGGGTGACCCAGGCAGTGGTGCCACAGAAGAGTCTGGTGCGACAGGAGGCGACACGAGCAAGAGGCGGCTACCTGACCTGACGCGGACACCTGAGCAGACGCAGCAACCTGAGGAGTCTCGGTAACCAGCGTGTACAGACTCGACCATGGCCGACGAGTGAACGTAGCCAGGTGAAGCCCCGTTCGTGTGCACGTGCAGATCGACACACGCTGACCCCAAGGAGTGGTGGTAGTGACCATCGCATCCTGAAGGGCAGTGGTACTCACCAAGTTCGTAGAGAACGAGGGGAGGTGAAGACCTGACAGTGAGCCGGACGGAACCGCCGGACACGGGAGGACAGTGGAGGAACGGGCAACGACCGGGCCCCCAGAGGGGTCAGCCAGTCTGACCGGGACAGGTGCAGGGAGAGGAGTGAGAGTGGTGCTGTCACGAAAGAAACAGCGCGAGGTGCCGGAGTCCAACGTGAAGGTGTGCAAGGCCTCAGCAAGCGCAGTACCAGGTGGATTACCAGACGCACTAGCACCTAGAGCAGCAGCCGCTATACCTGGGTCAGGTGGCACACACCGGTAACAGACACCCTCAGCACTAAAAGACAAAGCATATATGGCAGAGAGAATAGCATCATAGTCTAGGTCAAAGATAGCAACTCCCGACCTAAGCAAATCCGTCCAGCGAGGGCACTCGACGTCCTCACCAAACTCAGCACGCCAGGTGTCGTCAAGGCGGGAGAAGCAGCGGTGCTCAGTGTGAAACTTCCCGCATGTCTGGCCCGCACGGACACCCGTGCGAATGACATACGGGCAGGTCTCACTACCCCCACCCGTCCCACGCTGAACCAACCACTCACGGAGCTGCTGGGTCTCGCTCCGACGCTGCTGGTGCTGTCGCTGACCACCACCAGGGCCTCCACGCCGAGGTCCAGACCTGCCACCACCAGACCCACCGCCTCCACTGCCACCACTCCCTCCGCTGCCTCCACCGCCGCCACCAGAGCCCCCACTGCCGCCACCAGTCCCACCGCCGCCACCACCTCCACTGCCTCCACCACCTCCACCGCTGCCCCCACCACCGCTCCCACTGCCACCTCCACCACCACCGCTGCCACCTCCACCACCCCGGCCACCCTTGGCCCTTGCTGCTGCGGCGCTTCGTAGGAGTCGAAGCAGCACCGACGTCCTCAGTAACAGAGACGCCTTCAGCAGCAGCAGAGGCAAAGGAGGGGGAAAGGGGGGAAGGGGAGCACCCCTCAAAGAAGGGCGGGCGCGAAGTGCCACGAGCAGCACCTACAGCAACTGCACTAGTCTCAGCTGCGAGGAGATGCTGCTCGAGGAGGTCAACAGTGAGGGAGGTGGGGTCAAGGGAGAGAAAGTGGTCCCTGACAGAGCGAAGAGAGTCAGGGAGGCGAGAGACTATGAAGTAGAGGGTGATGAACATGGGGGGCTGGTTCGTGGCAAGGAACTCAGCAGGGACGGTAGCGCGGTAGCGAGCGTCGCTAGTGCGAAGGTGGGTAACCAGGTCCGCTACGGTGGCAAAAGCCGACAGCTCAGGGAACAGGTAGGGCAGTAGCAGTCTGCCTAGAGCAGCAGTAGCAGGGGAGGAGTAGTGAGCAACGACAACATCGTACAGGGCCTGTGCCGTCCTGTGCTGTCCAAAGTGAGTACATTCGGCCACCGGCAGATGGTTGCGAATGGCTAAGCGGGCAGTAGCGTCACGAGACAGCCACTGGGAACGAGTCGCACCGTTAGCTGTGGCGGGAGGGGCTGGAACGACACCAGACACGTGGTCAAACAGTGAGACACCGTCCTTAATATCGCTCAGTAGGTACAGTTGCAGATCGTCGTGCCACATGTCAAATGCAACCGGTCTGCCCTCATGATCGAACACTAGAACTCTAAGCAAAGCCATATTGGCGCAGTGCTCAGGAGCAGCAGTAGCAGCAGGAGCAGGAGCAGCAGTAGCAGTAGCAGCAGTAGCCAAGGGGCCAAGGGGCGGGGCCGAGGGGCCTAGGGGCCGAGGGGCCAAACACGAGGGTGTCGGGGCCGAGGGGCCGAGGGGCCAAGGTGCCTAGGGGCCGAGAGGCCAAGCACGAGGGTGAGGGCCGAGGGGCCGAACAGGAGGGGCCACAGGGCCGAGGTGCCAAGGGGCTGAGGTGACTGGGGGCCAAGGGGCCAAGAGGCAGAGGCTAGGGGCCGAGGGGCCAAGGGGCCAAGGGTCCTAGGGGCCGAGGGGCCGAGGGGACTAGGGGCCGAGGGGCCAAGGGGCGGGGCCAAGGGGCCGAGGCTAGGGGTCGAGGGGCCGAGGGGCGGGGCCGAGGGGCCACGAAGCCGAGGGGCCGAGGCTAGGGCCCGAGGGGCCGAGGTGCCTGGGGGCCAAGGGGCCGGGCCTATGGGCGTAGGCGTGTCAGGGCCGCGGGGCCAGAAACGTGGGGCCACGGGGCCAGAAAACGTGGGGGCCGCGGGGCCGCGGGGCCTAGGGCCTAGGCGTGTCAGGGCCTCGAAGCTAGGGGCGACCGGGGGGGGGGGCGCGAAGCTAGGGGCGACGGGGGGTCGCGAAGCTAGGGGCGCCGGGGGTCGCGAAGATAGGGGCGACGGGGGGCCGCGAAGCTAGGGGCGACGGGGGGGGGGGGGCGAAGGTAGGGGCGACAGGGGGTCGCGAAGCTAGGGGCGACAGGGTGTCGCTAAGCTCGGGGCGCCGGGGGTCGCGAAGCTAGGGGCGACGGGGGGGGCCGCGAAGCTAGGGGTGACAGGGGGGTCGCGAAGCTAGGGACGACGGGGGGGGGGGGGGGGGGGGGAACGCGAAGCTAGGGGCGACGGGGGGTTGCGAAGCTAGGGGCGCCGGGGGTCGCGAAGCTAGGGGCGACGGGGGGGGGGGGGGCGGGAAGCCAGGGGCGACGGGGGGGGGTCGCGAAGCTAGGGGCGCCGGGGGTCGCGAAGCTAGAGGCGCCGGGGGTCGCGAAGATAGGGGCGACGGGGGGCCGCGAAGCTAGGGGCGACGGGGGGTCGCCGCGAAGCTAGGGGCAACGGGGGGTCGCGAAGCTAGGGGCGACGGGGGCCGAGCTAGGGGTGACGCCAAGGGGCGACTGGCCGGGCTAGGGGTGGCGACGGGCCGGGGCCTAGGGGCAACGGGCGCGGGCCTAGGCTAGAAGGGCAGTAGGTGGTGGGCCAAAAAAAAACCGGTCCTAGGGGACCTGCTCTGAAACCATGTTAGAATTTTGTCAACGAGAATGAATGAACTATGAAATAGTTGGGTACAAGTACTAACCCTAATTGGGTTGTAGCCCTTATGGGCTACCCCACTACAGCCTACACAAATGTATAAGCTATAATGTTCTGACAATAGTCGATGGCATGTGGATCTTCAGGGTGAAGAGGCCGCAGGGTTCCCCGCCTGCCTTCAAGGCGCGTTACGTTGCTAGAGGCTTCAGTCACCGTCAGGGGGTCGACTACTTCCAGACCTTCTCCCCCACCCCGAAGATGACTACTTTTCGGATGTTGCTGCACATTGCTGCTCAGCGTGACTACGAGTTGCACTCGCTGGACTTCAGTACAGCTTTCTTGCAGGGCAGCCTGCACGAGGAGATCTGGCTACGCCGCCCACCTGGCTTCACTGTGACGTTTCCTGCAGGTACCCAGTGGAGCCTCCGGCGGCCAGTCTACGGTCTCTACCAGGCGCCTCGCGAGTGGCACGACACACTGAGGACTACACTTGCGGCTCTAGGCTATGCTCCTTCCTCTGCTGACCCGTCGCTGTTTCTACGCATCGACACATCACTGCCGCCGTTCTATGTCCTCGTCTACGTCCACGACCTGGTCTTTGCCACTGCTGACACTGAGGCACTGACCCTTGTGAAGTCAGAGCTGCAGAAGAGACACACTTGCACTGATCTGGGTGAACTACGCAGCTATCTTGGCTTGCAGATCACCCGAGACAGTGCACGGCGCACCATCACCCAGACTTAGTCACACATGGTGCACCAGGTCCTTCAGCTCTTCGGCTTCCAATTCTCCTCGCCACAGCCCACTCCTCTGTCTACCGGCCACTCGCTCTCAGCTCCACCTTCGGACGAGTCCGTAGAGTTGAGTGGTCCGTACTTAGAGCTTGTGGGTTGCCTCATGTACCTGATGACGTGCATACGACCTGACCTCGCGTACCCTCTCAGCCTCCTGGCTCGCTACGTGGCTCCAGGTAGGCACCGAAAGGTGCACTGGGATGCTGCAAAGCGGGTACTGCGTTACTTGTGCAGTTTGTCAGGCATGGGGCTTGTGCTTGGAGGACGGGGTCCAGCTGTCCTCACTGGTCACGCAGACGCTTCTTGGGCTGACGGCTTGGCTACGCAGCGGTCGTCACAGGGTTACACCTTCAGCCTCGGTTCCGACTCTGTTTCCTGGCCGTGTACCCGCTCGTCTTCGGTTCTCAGTTCTAGTTGTGAGGCTGAGATCTACGCTGGTGCCATGGCTCACCTACCTGCTGACTGACTTAGGAGAGCAGCCTCGTTTGCCTCCAGTTCTGTACGTAGACAATAAGGCCATGATTGCCTTGTGTCAGGAGCACAGACTGGAGCACCGAACAAAGCACATCGCTCTGCGATACTTCCTTGCTCAAGAGTTGCAGCAGCGTGGTCAGCTTCGTCTTGCGTACGTGGCCACTAGGGCCAACACTGATGATATATTCACCAAGGCACTTCAGCCTGGTGATCATCAACGCTTCTCTACTGTTTTAGGCCTTGTGCCTACTTTGCCTCACTTGCTCACTACGTGACTTTGCTTGTCCTGTGATCTTTATATATACCTGCATGCTTACTCTTGCTAGACTATGATCACTGTACTGTTTGTGCTCTTTATATAACACTGCATGTGAACTAGCCTTGTGGCCCTTTGCTTGTGCTCGGACTGTGTGGTGACTTTGTGATCCACCCTGAGCTTGCTTTGCTTTTCTTGACTGGTCTTGTGACCACTTGTTCTCCCCCACTTTGCCTATGGGGGTGTGTCAGAATGTTATATTGCTTACTTTGTGTAGGCTATCGTGGGGTAGCCCATAAGGGGTACAACCCAATTAGGGTTAGTACTTGTACCCAACTCTTTGCTATTTCATTCATTCGCGTTCATTCTTCTGACATTAAGATATATATCAGTGTACAACAAGAGCAAGTCAAGCAACTAGTAGGTGAGGCAGAGTAGGCACAAGCCCAAGTGCAGTGTAGAAATGCTGATGATCACTAGACCCAAGGGCCTTGGTGAAGACATCAGCAGTGTTGGCCCACGAGGCCACGTAGGAAAGGCGGAGCTGACGACGCTGCTGCAGCTCACGCGCAAGGAAGAAGCTGGCGCTGGAGGCACTGGCGCGGGAGACCCTGGAGCTGGAGGTGCTGGAGCTAGCGGTGATGTGTCTGGTGGTACTGGTGCTGGGGGCACTGTGCGGCCATGACCGTACTTCATTCCCCTGCTTCAGCAGGTTCTTGTAGTCCCGTCTTCTACAGGCCTTACTCCTCCTTTACTGTGTCCACCGCCTGACCAGTCATAGCCACCGTTACAGCCAGCCTCCCCACTGCCTGCTCCTTCTCCTTATGCTGAGGAGACCGACGGTCTTACAGAGCGTCGTGAGCCTGCGTCTCGTCCTGCCTTGCCTGCTCGCATTGGTCGTCGCATTCCTTGTCGCGTCCTCCTCTTGTCCCGGGCACACACGCTATGGCACTTTGTCCTTCCTCTATTCCACTGCGTGTTCCTCTGCCGCCTCTACCTGAGTCCTCTCTTCCTTCCGTCTCTGACCCTGAGTCTGACCGCGCTCGTGCTGCCAGTCCCACAGTCTCTCGTCTCCTCGCCACTGTTGTCACTGACCCTTCTTTTGAGTCCACTGCTTCGTCTGCCCTCGTTGCTGAGCTGGTTGACTTTGCTGCTGCATGTCGTCTAGACTACACCACTGCTCCTGTTGCTGAGTCTGAGTGTGCCAGTCCTCCGTCCGTCGGGGGTGAGTGTGCTCTTGGCACGGTCGTCCTTGAGGACAGGCAGGAGGACTTTGAGTGTCTTGCAGCTGCTGTACCTCGTTTCGCTTCCATGCTGCTTGATCCTGTGGGATACCCGGATGCACCAGACATCCCGACCCCGCGCTCTTATGCAGAGGCGATTACGGGTCCTTACTCCTCTTAGTGGCAGGCAGCCATGGATGCCGAGATGGCATCCAGGAAGTCCACAGGCACCTACGTCGACGCAGTTCCCGCGTCTCGGGCGAGCATAGTTGACGGCATGTGGATTTTCAGGGTGAAGCGGCCGCCGGGTTCTCCGCCTGCCTTCAAGGCGCGTTACGTTGCTAGAGGCTTCAGTCAGCGACAGGGGGTCGACTACTTCCAGACCTCTCCCCCACCCCGAAGATGACTACTCTTCGGGTGTTGCTGCACGTCGCTGCTGATCGTGACTATGAGTTGCACTCTCTGGACTTCAGTACAGCTTTCTTGCAGGGCAGCCTGCACGAGGAGATCTGGTTGCGCCGCCCACCTGGCTTCACTGGTTTGTTTTCTGCAGGTCAGTCTACGGTCTCCGCCAGGCGCCTCGCGAGTGGCACGACACACTGAGGACTACACTTGCGGCTCTGGGGTTTTCTCCTTCTACTGCTGACCCGTCGCTGTTTCTACGCACCGACATGTCACTGCCGCCGTTCTACGTTCTCGTCTACGTCGACGACCTGTTCTTTGCCACTGTTGACACTGAGGCACTGATCCTTGTGAAGTCAGAGCTGCATAAGAGACACACCTGCACTGACCTGGGTGAACTGCGCAGCTATCTTGGCTTGCAGGTCACTTGGGACAGAGCACGGCGCACCATCACACTGACTCAGTCACACATGGTGCACCAGGTCCGTCAGCGCTTTGGCTTCCAGTTCTTCTCGCCACAGCCCACTCCTCTGTCTATCGGCCACTCGCTCTCAGCTCCACCTTCGGACGAGTCCGTAGAGCCGAGTGGTCCGTACCCAGAGCTTGTGGGTTGCCTCATGTACCTGATGACTTGCACACGACCTGACCTCGCGTACCCTCTCAGCCTCCTGGCTCGCTACGTGGCTCCCGGTAGGCACCGAAAGGTGCACTGGGATGCTGCGAAGAGGGTACTGCGTTACTTGTGCAATATGTCGGGCGCGGGGCTCGTGCTTGGAGGATGGGGTCCAGTTGTCCTCACTGGTCACGCAGACGCTTCTTGGGTTGACGACTCAGCTACGCAGTGGTCATCACAAGGTTACACCTTCAGCCTCGGTTCCGGCTCTGTTTCCTGGCGGTCTACCCGCTCGTCTTCGGTTCTCAGCTCCAGTTGTGAGGCTGAGATCTACACAGAGGCCATGGCTGCACAGGAGCTACGCTGGCTCACCTACCTGCTGACTGACTTGGGAGAGCAGCGTCGTTCGCCTCCAGTTCTGTACGTAGACAACAAGGCCATGATTGCCTTGTGTCAGGAGCATAGACTGGAGCACAGAACGAAGCACATTGCTCTACGATACTTCCTTGCTCGAGAGTTGCAACAGCATGGCCAGCTTTGTCTTGCGTACGTGGCTACTAGGGCCAACACTGATGATATATTCACCAAGGCACTTCCGCCTGGTGATCATCAGCGCTTCTCTACTGTGTTAGGCCTTGTGCCTACTTTGTCTCACTTGCTCACTGCGTGACTTTGCCTGTAATGTGATATACATATATATACCTGCATGCTTACACTTGCTAGGGTATGATCACTGTACTGATTGTTCTCTTTTATATATCCCTGCATGTGAACTGGACTTGTGTCCCTTTGCTTGTGCTCGGGGTGTGTGGTGACTTTGTGATCCACCCTGAGCTTGCTTTGTTTTTCCTGACTAGTCTTATGACCACTTGTTCGTTATTCTGACAGCTGTTGGGAATGCATTGTGAATCTATGCTCAAATTATTTTTCGTACATGTTTCTTGGAGGTTGGGGTTCAATTTGGTTGCAGGAATTACACACAATTTCATCATGTTAGTACGGTGAAATAAACACATCAGACTTAGGAGAGAAATCAAAAGTGCCCATTTCTGTATCAAATATCAAGAGACACCAAACTTACCATCCCGTTCATTCTTGCGAGTAATGAATGATCTCTTACTGTAACAGTGGCAAATCGCCTGTTCTTCCAATTCCACCGCCATCTGCGGTAGCCAATGAAGCTCCTGTGTACGCGGTAAGGAAGAATAATGAAAAATTGAGCTGGCTTTGTGGGTCACAGATCAGATCATTCTCGAAAGGTGAGGATCAAATTTGAGCCCTCGTTCCTCCATCTCCACTTTGAACGCGTCACAAATCTTAACACCGGGCAGCCCGGAAACTGCATTTTCACACTCTTCAGCAGCCCAACGCAGAGTCAACGTGTCACCGGTTCTAACACCAGGCAGCTTGCAAATTGCATTATTGCAAGTTTACTCAGAAATTCCATCATTCACATTCAGCAGCACAACCAGAGTCATTTTGCGGGTACTCTCGCGCATTTCACGGCAGACGCCCCTCGATGTCGTGCTCTTGTTATTCTTGATCCATTCTTATGGACTCATCCCGTCTATAAAAAACTGCCGCTAAATATGCTCTAACCATCAGCCTCAATTCATATTTTCAATCTTAGTTCTCAATCTCTCCCAGCTATTCCATCACGCTACAACGCCATGGCTCGCGCCATTCTCTCCGTCGGCATCGCGATTTTCCTCGCTGCAATTCTGGCGCTCTCTTTCGCGCAAGGTACGGCCCGTATTACTTGCGTGCCATCGCGAAACCTAAGCCGAGGCCCTGTGATCGAATCCCTGGCGCCGCGCTTATGAATAGCGCCCTCACTCCATGTTGCATTACTCTCTCCTCCACTGAAGCCCACGCGCTCCCACATACCACATATACCGTAGTTCATTGCGATTTAACACATCACTCGGTTTGTTTTGTTTGTTTGTTTGTTTGTTTTTTTCCATATGCAAGGCGGTCAAGAGCGGATTTGGTTCTTGCCTGAAACCATCGTGGCACTTGTTCCTATTGCACGACACTGCTCTGCACATGCTTGCAGAAATTGAGCCTCGCTCTGCCTGACTCGTGATTCCTTCCTCCTCACTCTGCCCCTACCAGCAACGAGCGCGGAGGCGACAGGCGGCGTCGTGACAGCAGAAAACGCGGCGAGTACTGCCCTGCTCAACGAAGTGCCGCGCGAGGCGCAGCGCCATCGCAAGCTCATTGAGTCATTCGCCGATGGTAAGATGATGGGAGCCGGTCTACTTGTACCTGGCAGGTCCTCTGCCGGTCCCCCTCTGTGCATTCTTGCCGGCTTTCCAGAGTGCTATTTTTTCTCCAGATGTCCGTGCCTTTTCCACGCGGATTCGCTGCGTGCCGTGACATGGTGTAACGCCTGTGGGGCTTACACGTAAGGGTTGCTTGCCTCCGCTGCGCCTCAAACATAACCCTCGTTTTGACCCAGTGGGTAGCGAGGTGTTACACATGGGATGATAGCGAGGCAGCGGCCATCACTTTCCAGCAGCAACGAGACATTTCATGTCTTGCTGTCGTGTTTCGTCCAGCAAAGGCTGAGAAAATTCCTTACCCAAGCTCCTCAAATCTCCTATCGTTCCTCCTGCCTCACTGGGTGGTCCCCCTTACCACCAGCTCCCTCATGCCAGTCGGAGCGCGCGCGGAAAGTTTGAACGTGCTACTCAATGTACCCGAATAATCCGAGCGTTGCCGCGAATTGCGCTCGCTATGTTTTGCAGATGTATCCCTGTCCTGACGCGTCGCAATCGGTATGTCACACACATGGGGTACGGGCCATGAGCACTGTGGTTGTCATGTGTATATCCCTTTCCTTGTTTCGTTCTGTCGCTCTCACATGCCATGTGATCTTGTGTGCCGCTCACATGCCCGGATACATCCAGTGACCCTGGTTTGCCGCTCTCGGATTGTCCATCACATATGCCAGATCTCCTTCCAGTTCAGGGTAGACCATCTCACCTCTGTGTGCACATTTGCTGGTCTGATCTGCTCCCTTCCTTGCCCTTCTCAGCCTTAGATTCGTGCTCCAGGGCCCACCTGTGATTGAGAAGTTCTATCGAACCTACTCAAGAAGGGATATGTCCTCCTTTGTTATTAGTTGTTTTAGCTAGTGATGATGCTGCTTTGGTTTGGAGCTAGTGTTTTCTTGTATAGGGTGGATGGGTGCTTATAAGAGGGAACACCTGGAGATTATGTGCTTAATTTGAATATGCCTATTTTAAATGTCCAGTACCTCCAGCAGCACCAGCACCCGCGCCTCCAGCTCCAACTCCTGCAGCACCTCCAGCTCCAACGCCTGCAGCACCTCCAGCTCCAGCACCTCCAGCAACACCAACCCCAGCAGCTCCAGTACCTCCAGTACGAGCACCTCCAGGACAAGTAGGACCAACACCTCCGGGACCTCCAGTTCCAGCAGAAACACCAGCATCCGCAGCACCTCCAGCTCCAGCGTCTCCAGCAGCAGAGTCACCAGCTCCTGCAGCTCCACTCCGAAGGCGGGCGCGACGAATAAGCTACTCGCGCAGCTGCTGCGGAGAGAGCGGCTCCGGCCGGGGAGACAGCCGGGGCGAGACACCCGCAGGACCCCCAGAAGAAGCAGTCCCTCTGGGCTCAGCACCCCCAGACTCCGCACCCACAGGCTCCGCACCCCCAGGCTCAGCACCCCCAGACCCCGCACCCTCAGGCTCAGCACCCCCAGGCTCAGCACCCCCAGGCTCAGCACCCCCAGTCTCAGCACCCCTAGGCTCAGCACCCCCAGTCTCAGCAACCCCAGGCTCAGCACCCCCAGTCTCAGCACCCCCAGGCTCTGCACCCCCAGACGCAGTATCTCTAGCAACACCTGAGTCTACAGCTACCTCACCAGGCACAGCACCAGGGGGTGGGTCTACCTGAGAGACACCTGAGGGAGCAGGACCCTGAGGAGGGAGGGGGTCTATCGGAGGGGGACCTGGAGCAAGGGAGAGCGGCGGGGGAGGGAGAGGGGCAGAGCGGTAGGGGAAGAGACGGTAAAAGGAAATCGACTCGTCAAACGAGACGCCCTGAGAGAGCAGGACACGGCGCGAGGTAGGGTGGTAAAACTGCCAGCCAGGCGCGTCAGGGACAAAGCCAAGGAAGACGCAAGGAATGGCGCGGACGGAGAGCTTGTCCGCGGATGTATTGTGGACAAAGGCATGAGAAGCCTAGACCCGGAACACCGACGCATCGCCAACCTTCCCCGTCCAACGCAGTGTGGGCGAGGTCTCCGGCAAGGAGACACGTGGCCAGAGGTTGAGCTGATGCGCAGCATACCGGACCGCAAACGACCACAGAAAATGGGGAGCAGCCGCATGGATCATGGAGGTACGAGCGACCTCCATGACTAAGCCAATGCGGCGCTCAGCAATCCCATTTTGCTGAGGGGAATCCGGAAGCGTGAACGACTGGAGAATGCCCCCCCACGACAAAAGTCCTGCAGGAGGTCGGAGGAGAACGCACCACCTCTGTCAGAGTGCAGACGCATGACAGGAAGGTCCTGCTGGAACCGCTCGCGGAGCTGGAGACGTACTGTACGAATCCTAGGGATCAAGACATGAACGACCTGACCCTTGCTGCGCAAGGGGAAGACCGTGGTGTACCGCGTGTAGTCGTAAACGACCAGCAGAAAGTAGCGCTCGCGGCCATGTCCAGTGACGCGGGCGGGGCCCCACACATCCATGTGGAGAGTCTGCAGGGGAGCAGTCGTCGGGGGGAACGAGGAGGAGTGAGGAGCGGCGAGCTGCCGCCCCTCGACGCAAGGAAGGCAGGGCGGAGCAGGCGAGGGTGGGAGGGGAGGCAGAGACCTGGGGAGACCAGAGACAAGGAGGCGAGAGTGCATGCCACGAAGGCGTGGCAGAGAAGAGTGACCAGGGCGGTGGTGCCACAGAAGAGTCTGGTGCGACAGGAGGCGACACGAGCAAGGGGGTGCTACATGAACTGACGCGGACACCTGGGCTGACGCAGCTACCTGAGTAGGCTCAGTAGCCAGTGCGTACAGAGTCGACCCTGGCCGACGAGTGAACGTGGCCAGGTGACGGCCCGTCCGGGCACATGTGCAGATCGACACACGCTGACCCCCAGGAGTGGTGGTAGTGACCATTGCATCCTGGAGGGCAGCTGTACTCACCAAGTTCGTAGCGAACAAGGGGAGGTGAAGACCAGACAGGGAGCTAGATGGAACCGCCGGACACGGGAGAACAGTGGAGGCACGGGCAATGACTGGGCCCCCGGAGGGGTCAGCCAGCCGGACCGGTACAGGTGCAGAGAGATGAGTGAGGGTGGTGCTGTCGCGAAAGAAATAGCGTGAGGCACCTGAGTCAAGTGTGAAGGTGTGCAAGGCCTCAGCAGGCACAGTACCACGGAGGACAGACTCACTAGGACCTAGAGCAGCAGCTTCTATACATTTGAATAACATCAAAGTCTAGGTTAAAGATAGCAACTCCAGTTGGGAATGACTCCCAGCTCCTACAAACCCCAAGAGCCGAGGTACAGTGATGTGGAACAGTGCCACACTGTCCCCAACCACGAAGGGTCTCGAAGTTACCCTCCACAAGGGCCTTCACCAAGAGAAATGTTACACTATACAAAGTAATGCAACTATTCTCACTATCTTAAAGTTTACCATTTTGGAGAGCTTCGAAATCACTTGAATCTTGAAACCAAGGCTCTGGTTCTTCAAGATAAAATCTTCCTTGAGTTCTTGGAATTCTGCTGCGCACACCTGCGACACGCCGAACGTTCCACACATGACAAAATAGAAAACCGCACACGACACGCAAACAACGACGTGACACGCGACTAGCGATAACTCGCTATTGACTCGACACTCACATTCAAAATCATGCCTCATCATTCACAAACTATTATAAGCATGAAATATATATTATCTCATGCCCTCATACCATTCCATGCACACACACATGCACGCACACGGACAACATGCCGAATGCAAACCGTAGGGTTGCACCAACAAACTCCCCCTCGGATTGTTGGCCTTAGGAACTTGCTCTATCAATTCAGAGCCATCCCAGCCAGCTTGCAACACTTCCAATGCTGCTGCTCCACCAGCCTCTTGGTCATCATGTCAGCTGGTTGCCCCGTCGTCTTTATACAGCGCAACTCAACTTCACCCGCGGCCACCATGCTCCTCGTCCAATGCCACTTCACCCTCATGTGCTTGGTGAGGCCATGCAACACAGGGTTCTTAGCAAGAGCAATGACACCCTGGCTATCACAGTAGAGTGGGGTAGGTCCTTGCTGCTCCTCCCCCAATTCAGCCAACAAACGCCGCTGCCACACAATCTCCCGTACGGCACGGAAGAGTGCCATGTACTCGGACTCCACCGAGCTCAATGCTTGATCCACCTGCTTCTTGTTCTCCCAAGCAGTTGGGCCTCCACCAACACAGCAAATGAATCCCCCAACACTTGTCATGTCCTCTGGTTCTGATGCATAAAAAGCATCCGAGAGTGCAGTGAGGAACAAACGCCCGGGTTCAACACCATCCGCGCCCTTTTGGCGCCTTTGCGCCGCCGCCGAGTATTGCAGCCCAACCGTCGCTGTTTGGCCAAGATACTTGACCACCCTCATTCCAGCAGCTACCTGCTCCTCATTAGGACATTGAACAACCCTAGCCATTTGTCCGGTTGCAAAGGCGACGTCCGGTCTGGTGTTTATTGCCGCGTACATGAGGCTGCCCACCAACGAGTGAAAACGGCGTCTCTCCTCTTCACCAACGCTCTCCTCCTCTGGTCCCTTCACACACTTGAACCCAGAGGGAAAAGGTATAGCCACATGGCCTTCACTCTGCCCAAAGTTGGCAGCCAATTCCTCCAGGTACTTCCGTTGATGCACCCGCATGTACCGCTTCTCCACATCTCGTGCGATGTGGAGCCCAAGGTAGAAGCTCACGTCACCAAGGGCCTTGCACTTGAACTTGTCTTGAAGCTTCAGCATCACCTCCTTCACAAGATCAAAGGAGGGTGAGAAAATTAGAATGTCATCCACGTACACAACCATGAAGCTCCTCTGCTCCCCCTCGCCAAGCATTAACAATGAGTGATCGGTCGTTGAGGGAGTGAAGCCGATCTCCTCCAAAACTCCTCGCAGCTTCAAGTACCACTGCCTAGGGGCCTGCTTCAGTCCATAAAGGGCCTTCTTCAACCTCAAAACTCTGCCACTACCATCATCAAACCCCTCTGGCTGCGCCATAAAAATCTTTTCCTCAAGGACGCCGTTGAGGAATGCCGTTGTGACATCCATTTGTTTCACCACCCATCCTTTGATGGCAACTCCCGCGAGTAGAGTTCGCAGCGTCGTCGGCTTCACCACAGGAGCAAACAACTCCTTATAGTCCACATTCTCCTTCTGCTGGTACCCCTTTGCCACAAGCCTAGACTTGTAGCGCTCGATTTTGCCATCGGCGTCGGACTTGATCTTGAAGAGCCACTTGGACGTAATCGCCTTACGCCCCTTCGGTAGCTCCACCAATTCCCACGTGCCGTTCTCCTCAATGCTCTTCAACTCACTCTCCATTGCCTTCTTCCATTCCTCAGCATCACTACTCTCCAAGGCCTCCTTGAGAGTTGTTGGTTCCCCCGGCATCTCCACCGGAGAGAAGAACGCGAAGGCACACTCGTCGTAGTCACTCTCCTCGTCATCTCCAACTATAAGTGCCGCTCCGGCCAGAGCTGACTTGGCTGGCTTTCCCAATGCATCATAGGTCAGCCTATTAGGAGCTTGAATTCTCCTCTTGCCCCTTCCTTCCTCCTCAGCTGCAGGGACATGAAGGCCTTGGCGTTGCTGCAGAGTGACTCGGATCCGTGGAGCACTCGTAGTGCGAGAAGGAAGTGTCGGTGCACGCTCGCTCACTTGCTGCACCTCCTCCTCTTCTTCCTCTACATCCTTGGCCTCCTCTCCCCCATTCACAAGGGAAGATTGCCTTGTGGTGGTGCTGCTGCTTCTCAGCTCCAAGGGCAGCTCCACATGTTCCAAACCGGAACTCTTCACCTCCCCAAACCGCACGCCTATCTTTGCCTCATTCTCCGCCTTCCAATCCTTATACATCAGGTTCTCCATGAATTTGCAGTCCCTGCTCACCAAAGATTTCTTGGTGAATGGGTCCCAAAGAAGCCACCCCTTGTTGTTTTGAGCCATGCCCAAGTGCACAGCCCATATTGCCTTGGCACCAAGCTTATTGTGCTGAAGATGCTTAGGCACGAGCGCCATGCACATGCACCCGAACACCCGAAGCATATCCACCTTTGGCTTCCTTCCAATCCACTCCACATAGGGCACCCATTTGTCTGCTTCCACATGATTCAAAGCTCTGTTCTTGGCCACACACGCACTCCGCACCGCATCAGGCCAGAAATAGTCGGGTAGCTCGGCTTCAATGAGCAACCCGCGCGCTGTCTCCGTGATTGTCCGGTTCGCTCGCTCGGCGATGCCGTTCATTACACGGGAGTATGGCATGGTAAGGGAGTGCCTTATGCCATTCTTATTCAGCCACAATGAGAACTCCTTGCTCAGGAACTCTCCCCCTCAATCGGTGCGAATTGCATTCACTAACCGGTCTTGTTGCCGCTCCACCATCGGCAACCAATCGGTCTTCACCGTTTCAGCCACGTCGCTCTTCTTGGACAGCACTTACACCCAAGTCATGCGAGTGTAGACGTCCACTATGGTGAGAAAGTACTCAGCTCCAGCAGCTCCAAGCTTCAGGGGGCCCACCACGTCCATCACCACCTCATCAAGTGGTGCCTTAGCCGTTGCCTCCGAACTAGAGAACGGGTAACGGGTGAACTTGGCTTGCATGCACGTCGGGCAGCCAAGTACCTCATCGGGCTCCCCCTTCACACGTATGCCAGCAACCATCTCATTCTTCACTAGCTGCTGCAAGATGGGCAGGGCCACATGCCCCATTCGCCGATGCAAGGTGAGCCAATCACACTCCCCGGTAGCCAAAGTCGGATTGGAGAATGCCGCACTCGCAATAGTGCCCCACATGTTCTCTTTGTACTCCTCCTCCGCTGCTGCCTTGGGGTTCTCCTCATCCTTGTGCTGCTTCTTGGATGCTGAACCACTATCCTCATGTTCACCGAGCTTGCTGGTCCCTCCAAGATTGCACTTCTTGGACTTAATCTCCTTAGCGCGACCATTCGCGCCATCGCCGCTACCAACCGCTTCACCCTTGGTGCTGATGCTTGCTGTCACTTGCCTCTCCTTAGGCATGGGGACCACAGGGATCCGCCACATCTCGTTGTAGAGATCCCTATCCTCGTGAAGGTCCCAAAGAATCCATTCGCCAAACCTCGCGGTGTAGGTCTTAGCTCCCTTCGAGCTCGTGTCCATGCCGGCCTTTTGCAACCGCCGCACGGAAATAAGGTTGGCAGCAAGGTTGGGCACCCAAAGCACGTTCTTGAGGCCCACCATCTTCCCATCAGCACCCTTGAACATGGCCTTGCCCATGCCTTTCACCTCTGCTCGCTGCCCCAAAGCCGATGTCACATGCTTCACCGGTGACGGCTCAAGTTCGATGAGCAAGTCCGCACGAGGTGTCATGCTATAGGTAGCGCCGCTATCGATCACCCAATAGTCCAGGGAGTGTAGGGTGACCTTCCCCATAGCTGCTGGCTCCTCAAAGCCTTCATCCTTCTCTGGACCAGCCGGTGCTTGCGTGGCCACGAAGAAGAATTGACCCGGAAAGCGATCGTCCCTCGACTCGCTCTCGTTACCGGCACTCTTCATGTTTGCAGCTCCACCTCCGCGACCGCCACGGCCTCCACGGCCTCTTCCTCTCCCTCCTCCTGCTCCTCTACCCTCTTGGCCTTGAGCAGGAGTCCATCCATCAGGGAGCTTGAAGTAATCGCGCCACATATGTCTTTGGTCCCTTCTCTAGTTCACGCTGGAATGACTTGATGTGACGGATTTGGCTGCTCCCCAACGCTTGCCCAAGTAGAAGATAGCCTTGTGCGCCCTTCCGCACCCACGGGCTCTTCTCCGGGTCGTTCTCGGGGCGCTTCTTCGTTCCTTCCATCACCTCCAGCAGGTCATAGTGGTCAAAGATGTTCTCCATCTTGAAGGACCATTCAGCAAAGTTGTCACCATTGAACTTGTCAAGCCCAAACACCCTAGGCTCATCCCTAGGTGGGCCAAGACTTGGTTGCATGGGCGCCATGGCTGAATCACGGGGTTGGCCTTGAGCTTGGGCTTCTCCACTGCCACCACCACCTCTGCCACCCCTTTTCTCAGGTCCAGCCATTGTCGAAACTGCTCCAAGGGGCTCTGATACCACTTGTTATAGTCACAATAGCCTTGAATGTGCCTAAAACGAAAAATAGAGTGCACAGTCGGATTTCTGTACAGCGGCTTCAAGCGTTGATAGCGTTCTTTTCACAGCTTGAAATGACTTGCTATGAATTAGATCTGGAGCGTCTTTATGTCGCCTACACGAGGCAAGTTGAATCACACGATTTCATCAAGAATTGACGACGCAACGTGGGTTTGAACGAACGGCACTATGGCGGCCACTATAGACTTAGAACACAAAATTAGGAAGAGTTACGAGTTGGGAATGACTCCCAGCTCCTACAAACCCCAAGAGCCGAGGTACAGTGATGTGGAACAGTGCCACACTGTCCCCAACCATGAAGGGTCTCGAAACTACCCTCCACAAGGGCCTACACCAAGAGAAATGTTACACTACACAAAGTAATGCAACTATTCTCACTATCTTAAAGTTTACCCTTTTGGAGAGATTCGAAATCACTTGAATCTTGAAACCAGGGCTCTGGTTCTTCAAGATAAAATATTCCTTGAGTTCTTGGAATTCTGCTGCGCACACGTGCGACACGCCGAACGTTCCACACACGACAAAATAGAAAACCGCACACGACACGCAAACAACGATGTGACACGCGACTAGCGATAACTCGCTATTGACTTGACACACACATTCAAAACCATGCCTCATCATTCACACAATATTATAAGCCTGAAATATATATTATCTCATGCCCTCATACCATTCCATGCACACACGCATGCACGCACATGGACAACAAGCCGAATTCAAACCGTAGGGTTGCACCAACATGCCCAGCGGAGGCGCTCGACCTCGTCACCAAACTCAGTACGCCAAGCGTCGTCAAGGCGGGAGAAGCAGCGGCGCTGAGTGTGAGGCCTCCCGCATGTCTGATCAGCACGGTCACCCGTGCGAATGACATACGGGCAGCTAACACTACCCCCAGACGCCCCACGCTGAAACAACCACTCACGAAGCTGCTGGGGCGACTGGGTCTCGCTCTGAAGCTGCTGCTGCTGCCTCTGGCCTCCTCCAGAGCCTCCACCCCGAGCTCCAGTCCGACCGCCTCCATGCCCACCACCGCCACTACCGCCACTCCCATCGCTGCCTCCACCGCCGCCACCAAAGCCCCCACTCCCGTCACCACTCCCACTGCTGCCACCACCTCCACTGCCTCCACCACCTCCACCACTGCCCCCACTACCACTCCCGCTGCCACCTCCACCACTCCTACCCCCCTTGCCCTTGCCGCTGCGGCGCTTCGCACTCGTTGAAGCAGCCCCGACGTCCACAGCACCAGGGACGTCGACAACAGCAGCAGAAGCGTAGGAGGGGGCAAGGGGGGAAGGGGAGCACCCCTCAAAGAAGGGTGTGCGCGGAGTGCCACGAGCAGCACCTACAGCGACTACACTAGTCTCAGCTGCAAGGAGGTGCTGCTCAAGGAGGTCAATAGTGAGGACTGTGGGGTCGAGGGAGAGAAAGTGGTCCCTGATAGAGCGAAGAGAGTCAGGGAGGCGGGTGACTATAAAGTAGAGAGTGATGAACATCGGGGGCTGGTTCCTGTCAAGGAACTCAGTTGGGGCGGCAGCGTGGTAGCGAGCGTCACTACTGCGAAGGTGGGACACCAGGTCCTCTACTGTAGCAAAAGCGGACAGCTCGGGGAACAGGTAGGGCAGTAGCAGGCGGCCTAGAGCGGCAGTGGCAGGCGAGGAGTAGCGAGCGACGGCAGCGTCGTACAGTGCCTGTGCTGTCCTGTGCTGTTCGAAGTGAGCGCATTCAGCTAACGGCAGGTGGTTGCGAATGGCTAAGCGGGCAGCAGCGTCGCGAGTAAGCCACTATGAGCGAGTCGCACTGTCAGCTGTGGTAGGAGGGGAAGGAGCAGAGCCAGACACTATGTCAAACAAGAAACGCTGTCCCGGGAGTCGCTCATGAGGTACAGCTGTAGGTC
Source organism: Closterium sp. Naga37s-1 (assembly GCA_947471745.1). NCBI lineage: Eukaryota > Viridiplantae > Streptophyta > Zygnematophyceae > Desmidiales > Closteriaceae > Closterium > Closterium sp. Naga37s-1. The sequence continues at coordinate 2,392,735 of CANJKZ010000774.1, read as the reverse complement.
GTCAAGCCACGTGTCAAACTGGATCGGCCGACCCTCATGATCGAATGCGAGAACGCGGAGAGAAGCCATAGCGGCGCAGTATGTAGGGCGGGCAGAGGCGACGGGCCGTGGATATAGGAGAAACGGGCAGGGGGGAGGCCTAGGGGCAATGGGCCGCGGGGCCTAGGGGCAACGGGCCGGAGGCCTAGGGGCTACGGGCCGTGGGGCCGAGGGGCAGCGGGCCCGGGGGCCTAAGGGCAACGGGCCGCGGGGCCGAGAGCGAGGGGCCGGGGGGGCCTAAGGGCAACGGGCCGCGGGGCTGAGAGCGAGGGGCCGGGGGCCTAAGGGCGACTGGCCGGAGCGCGCGGGCTAGGGGCGACTAGGCCCGGGCGCGCGGGCTGGAGTCGATGGGGCCGGGGCGCGGGGGCTAGGGTCGACAGGGCCGGGGCGCACGGGCTAGGGGTCGACGGGGCCGGGGCTCTAGGGCTAGGGGCGTCGGGGCCGGGGCGCTCGGGCTAGGGTTGACGGGGCCGGGGCGCTCGGGCTAGGGTCGACGGGGCCAGGCGCGAGGGCTAGGGGCGACGGGGCCGGGCGCGCGGGCTAGGGTCGACGGGGCTAGGGCGCGGGGGCTAGGGTCGACGGGTCCGGGGCGCGCGGGCTAGGGGTCGACGAGGCCGGGTCGCGCGGGCTAGGGGTCGACGGGGCCGGGCGCGCAGGCTTGGGGTCGACGGGGGCCGGGCGCGCGAGCTAGGGGTCGACGGGGCTGGGCGCGCGGGCTAGGGGTCGACGAGGCCGGGCGCGCGGGCTAGGGGTCGACGGGCCGGGCGCGCGGGCTAGGGGTCGACGGGCCGGGGCGTGCGGGCTAGGGGTCGACGGGCCGGGGCGCGCGGGCTAGGGGTGGACGGGCCAGGGCGCGCGGGCTTGGGGTCGACGGAGCCGGGCGCGCGGGCTAGGGGTCGACTTGCCGGGGTGCACAGGCTAGGGGCAAGGGGCCGGGACGACGGGCCTAGGGGCGCTCTGGCTAGGGCCTATGGGCCTGGCTAGGAGCGACGGGCCTAGGAGCGACGGGCCAAGGGGCGACACGAGGGTCGCTAGGAGCAGTGCAGTGGTGGGCCCAAGGAAAAAAAAACGGTCCTAGCGGAGGACCTGCTATGAAACCATGTCAAGAGAATGAACGAGAATGAATGAACTAGCAAAGAGTTGGGTACAAGTACTAACCCTAATTGGGTTGTACCCCTTATAGGCTACCCCACTATAGCCTACACAAAGCAAGCAATATAATGTTCAGACAGGTACAACCCATTTAGAGTTAGTACTTGTACCCAACTATTTCATAGTTCATTCATTCTCGTTCATTCTTCTGACATGGTTTCAGAGCAGGTCCTTCGCTAGGACCGAAATTGTTTTTAGGGCCCACCACAGAGCTGCCCCACTAGCTGCCCTGCCCTACCAGCGCGTCGCCCTGCTGGCTCATGCGCCGCCCTCTGCAGCCCTCGTGCCGCACCAGCTACCCCGTGCGTCGCCCCTTGCGGCCCGCCCATCGACCCTAGGCCCCGCACGCCCCCCCCTTGCGGCCCGCCCGTCGACCCTAGGCCCTACGCGAACGCCCCCTCAGGCCCGCCCGTCGACCCTAGGCCCCGCGCGCCCGCCCTTGCAGGCCCGCCCGTCGACCCCTTGCGGCCCGCCCGTCGATCCTAGGCCCCACGCGCCCGCCCGTCGACCCTAGGCCCCACGCACCCGCCCCCTCAGGCCTGCCCGTCGATCCTAGGCCCCGTGCGCCAGCCCCTGCAGGCCCGCCCGTCGACCCGTTGCGGCCCGCCCGTCCACCGTAGGCCCCACGTGCCCGCACCCTCAGGCCCGCCCGTCGACCCTAGGCCCCGCGCGCCTGCCACTGCAGGCCCGCCCGTCGACCCTAGGGCCCGCCCGCCGCCCCTATAGGCCCGCCCGTCGCCCCTGCTGCCCCGCGCGCCGCCCCTTGCGGCCCGCCCGTCGCCTCTGCTGCCCCTCGCGCCGCCCCTACAGGCCCGCCCTTCGCCTCTGCAGCCCGCGAGCTGCCCTTGCAGCCATGCGCGCCGCCCTTGTGGCCCTCTTGCCGCCCCTACTGCCCTGCTAGCCGCCCCTTGCGGCCCTCTCGCAGCCCCTGCATCCCCGAGCGCCGCCCCTTGCGACCCGCCCGCCGCCCCTAGGCCCACCAGCCGCCCCTAGGCCCGCGAGCCGCCCCTCTTACAGCCTGCGCGTCGCCACTTGCAGCCCGCTTGCCACCCCTTGCTGCTGCCTGACCTGTTCCTTGCGCTGCCCGGCTCCTGCCCGCCCTGCGTGCTGTGCCGCTATGGTTTTGTCAGAATCCCAACCACTAGACCATTGGGATAAGGGCTTGTTAAGTAGCGGGCCAGTGCGCCCATAACCCCCCAGGACAACGAGCCTGTAACCCTTCCCTAGGATCAATCGGGGATCACCAGTGGACCTCTGATACCCCCCCGCACTGGGATGCCCGAAGTGCACACATTGGGATTCGAACCCGAGACCGCTCTGATACCATGTCAGAATCCCAACCACTAGACCATTGGGATAAAAGGACTTGTTAAGTAGCGGGTCAGTGCGCCCATAACCCCCCAGGACAACGAGCCTGTAACCCTTCCCTAGGATCAATCGGGGATCACCAGTGGACCTCTGACAGGTTTCTCTCCACGTACTCGTATTTGATCATGAGGGCCGACCGATCCAGTTCGACACGTGGCTCGCCTGTACCTACTGAGCGACTCTAGAGATAGCGTTTCATTGTTTGACCACACGTCTGGCGCCTCTCCCGCCCCTCCCTGCCACAGCTGACAGTGCGACTCGCTCACCGTGGCTTACTCGTGACGCTGCTGCTCGCTTAGCCATTCGCAACCACCTTCCGTTAGCCGAATGCGCTTACTTTGAACAGCACAGGACTGCACAGGCACTGTACGACGCTGTAGTCGCCCGTTACTCCTCGCTTGCCACTGCTGCTCTAGGCCGTCTTCTCCTGCCCTACCTGTTTCCCGAGCTGTCCGCCTTTGCCACAGTGGAGGACCTCGTTACCCACCTTCGCACTAGCGATGCTCGCTACCGCGCAGCCCTCCCAGCAGAGTTCCTCTATAGTCACCCGCCTCCCTGACTCTCTTCGCGCTGTCAGGGACTACTTTCTCGCACTTGACCCCACAGCCCTCACTGTTGACCTACTCGAGCAGCACCTCCTTGCAGCTGAGACTAGTGTAGTCGCTGTAGGTGCCGCTCGTGGCACTCCTCGCATGCCCTTCTTTGAGGGGTGTTCCCCCTCCCCCCTTGCCCCCTCCTACGCCTCTGCTGCTGCTGCTGACGTCCTTAGTACTGAGGATGTCGGGGCTGCTTCTGCTAGTGGGAAGCGCTGTAGCAGCAAGGGCAAGGGTGGCACGGGTGGTGGCGGTGGCAGCGGGGGTAGTGGTGGGGGCAGCAGTGGAGGTGGTGGAGGCAGTGGAGGTGGAGGCGGAAGTGGGAGTGGTGGCGGGAGTGGGGGCTCTGGTGGCGGCGGTGGTGGTAGCGGTGGGGGTGGCAGTAGTGGCGGCAGTGGGAGTGGTGGCGATCAGGCTTGAGCTACTCAGCGGGGAGGTTTTGGCGGTGGCCAGATGTCGGAATGTTATACTGCTTACTTTGTGTAGGCTATAGTGGGGTAGCCCATAAGGGGTACAACCCAATTAGGGTTAGTACTTGTACCCAACTTCTGCTCAATGCATTCATTCTCGTTAGGCAGCAGCAGCAGCGTCAAAGCGAGACCCCGTCGCCCCATCAGCTTCGTGAGTGTTTTGCTTAGCGTGGGGCGTCTGGGGGTAGTGGTAGCTGCCCGTATGTCATTCGCACAGGTGACCATGATGGTCAGACATGCGGGAAGCCTCACACTCAGTACCGCTGCTTCTCCTGCTTCGATGACGCTTGGCGAGCAGAGTTTGGTGACGAGGCCGAGCGCTTCCGCTGGGCAGAGCTGCTTAGGTCTGGAGTTGCTATCTTTGACCTAGACTATGATGCTATCCTTGCTGCTATGTATGCCTTGTCTCTTATTGCTGAGGGTGACTGTTACCTGTGTGTGCCGCCTGACCTAGGTATAGAGGCTGCTGCTCTAGGTGCTAGTGAGTCTGCTCTAGGTGCTAGTGAGTCTGCTCTCCCTGGTACTGCACCTGCAGAGGCCTTGCACACCTTTACACTTGACTCAGGTGCTTCACGCTGTTTCTTTCGCGACAGCACCACCCTCACTCCTCTCTCTGCACCTGTCCCGGTCAGACTGGCTGACCCCTTAGGGGGCCTAGTCATTGCCCGTTCCTCCACTTTTCTCCCGTGTCCGGCGGTTCCGTCCGGCTCGCTGTTAGGTCTTCACCTCTCCTCGTTCTCTACGAAATTGGTGAGTACCGCTGCCCTCCAGGATGCGATTGTCACTACCACCACTCTTGGGGGTCAGCGTGTGTCGATCTGCACGTGTACACGGACGGGCCGTCACGTGGCCACGTTTACTCGTCGGCCTGGATTGAGTCTGTACACACTGGGTACCGAGCCTCCTCAGGTAGCTGCGTCTGCCCAGGTGTCCGCGTCAGGTCCGGTAGCACCCCCTTGCTCGTGTCGCCTCCTGTCGCACCAGAATCTCCTGTAGCAGCACCGCCTTGGTCACCCCTCCATGCCACGCCTCCATTGCATGCACTCCTGCCTCCTTGTCTCTGGTCTTCCCAGGTCTCTGCCTCCCCTCCCGCCCTCGCCTGCCCCGCCCTGCCTTCCTTGCGTCGAGGGGCGGCAGCGCGCCGCTCCTCACTCCTCCTCATTTCCCCCGACGACTGCTCCCCTGCAGACTCTCCACATGGACGTGTGGGGCCCAGCCCGCGTTAGTGGACCGGGCCGCGAGCGCTACTTTCTGCTGGTTGTTGACGACTACAAGCGTTACACCACAGTCTTCCCCGTGCGCAGCAAAGGGTGAGGTCCCTGATGTCTTGATCCCTTGGATCCGCGCAGTCCAACTCTAGCTCTGCGAGCGGTTCCGCCAGGACCTTCCTGTCCTGCGTCTGCACTCTGACAGAGGTGGTGAGTTCTCCTCAAACCTCTTGCAGGACTTTTGTCATGGGGAGGGCATTCTCCAGTCGTTCACGCTTCCGGCCTCTCCTCAGCAAATAGGGATTGCTGAGCCCCACATTGGCTTAGTCATGGAGGTCGCTCGTACCTCCATGATCCATGCGGCTGCTCCCTATTTTCTGTGGCCGTTTGCGGTCCGGTATGCTGCGCATCAGCTCAACCTCTTTCCCCGTGTCTCCTTGCCGGAGACCTCGCCTACACTGTGTAGGACGGGGAGGGTTGGTGATGCGTTGGTGTTCCGGGTCTGGGGTTCTCGTGCCTTTGTTCGCGATACGTTCACGGACAAGTTCTCTGCCCGCGCTATCCCTGCGTCTTCCTTGGCCTTCCCCCTGACGCGCCTGGCTGGCAGTTTTACCTCCCCACCTCGCGCCGTGTCTTCCCCTCTCAGGACGTCACGTTTGATGAGTTGGTTCCCTTTTACCGTCTCTTCCCCTACCGCTCTGCCCCTCCCCTACCCCCGCCGCTCTTCCTTGCTCCAGGTCCCCCTCCGCTAGACCCCCTCCCCCCCAGGGTCCTGCTCCCTCAGGTGTGTCTCAGGTAGACCCTCTCCCTGGTACTGTGCCTATTGAGGTAGCTGTAGCCTCAGGTGCTGCGTCTGGGGGTGCTGCGTCTGGGGGTGCTGAGCCTGGGGGTGCGGAGCTTGCGGGTGCTGAGCCTGCGGGTGTGAATCCTAGGGGTGCTGTGCCTGAGGGTGTGGAGCCTGGGGGTGCTGAGTCTGAGGGTGCAGAGTCTAGGGGTGCTGAGCCTCAGGGTACTGCTTCTTCTGGAGGTCCTGCGGGTGCTTCTCCATGACTGTCTCCCCGGCCGGAGCCTCTCTCCCCGCAGCATCAGCGCAATGGTTTGCTCAGCGCACACGCCTTCAAAGTGGAGCTGCCAGAGCTAGAGACCCTGGAGCTGGAGGTGCTGGATTTTTTGCTGGAGCTGGTGGTACCGGAGGTGCTGCAGCTGCTAGTCCTTGAGGTGCTCGTACCAGGGGTACTGGAGCTGCCGGGACTGGTAGTGTTGGGGGCGCTGGAGCTGGAGGAGCTAGAGCTGGAGACCTTGTGGAGCCTGGAGGTGCTGGGGATGGAGACACTGGAGCTGGAGGCACTGGCGCTGGTGGCGTTGGAGCTGGAGGAGCTGGAGTTGGAGACACTGGAGCTGTTGACCCTGGAGCTGGAGGTGCTGGCGCTGGGGGTGCTGTGTCTGGCAGTACTGGTGCTGGAGGCACTGTGCGGCAGCGACCGTTTTTTCGTTCCCCTGCTTTGCCAGGTTCTTAGTCTCCCATCTTCTACTGGCCTTCCTCCTAGCTTACTGAGTCCACCGCCTCTCCAGTCGCACCCACTGTTACAGCCAGGCTCCGCACTGCCTGCTCCCTCTCCTTAAGCTTCGAAGACAGACTCTCCTTCAGAGCGTCGTGAGCCTGCGTCTCGTCCTGCCTCGCCTGTTCGCGCTGTTCGCCCTAGTCGTCGGGTTCCTCGTCTGCGTCCTCCTCTTGTCCCCGGCACCCACACTATGGCACTTCGTCCTTCCTCTGTTCCATTGCGTGTTCCTCTGCCTGCTCCTCCTTCCTGCCTTCCCTGACCCTGAGTCTGACCTCGCTCGTGCTACCAGACCCACTGTCTCTCGTCTCCTCGCCATTGTTGTCACTGACCCTTCTTTTGAGTCCACTGCTGTGTCTGCCCTCGTTGCTGAGCTGGTTGACTTTGCTGCTGCCTGTCGTCTAGACTACGCCACTGCTCTTGTTGCGAAGTCTGAGTCTGCCAGTCCTCCGTCCGTCAGGGGTGAGTGTGCTCTTGGCACAGACGTCCTTGAGGACAGGCACGACGACTTTGAGTGTCTTGCATCTGCTGTACCTCGTTTCGCTTCCATGATGCTTGCCCCCGAGGGAGACCCGGATGCGCCAGACATCCCGACCCCGCACTCTTACGCAGAGGCGATTACGGGTCCTTACTCCTCTCAGTGGCAGACATCCATTTATGCCGGGATGGCATCCTGGAAGTCCACAGGCACCTACGTTGACGCAGTTCCCCTGTCTGGGGCGAACATCGTTGTTAGAATGTTGTGAACGAGATTGAATAAACTATGAAACAGCTGGGTACAAGTACTAACCCTAATTGGGTTGTACCCCTTATGGGCTACCCCACTACAGCCTACACAAATGTATAAGCTTTAATGTTCTGACACACCCCCATAGGCAAAGTGGGGGAGAACAAGTGGTTACAAGACCAGTCAAGAAGAGCAAAACAAGCTCAGGGTGGATCACAAAGTCACCACACAGTCCGAGCACAAGCAAAGGGCCACAAGGCCAGTTCACATGCAGAGTTATATAAAGAGAACAAATAATACAGTGATCATACCCTAGCAAGTGCAAGCATGCAGATATATATATAGATCACAGTACAAGCAGAGTCAAGCAGTAAGCAAGTGAGGCAAAGAAGGCACAAGGCCGAACACAGTAACAAAGCGCTGATGATCACCAGGCGGAAGTGCCTTGGTGAAGACATCAGCAGTGTTGGCCCGAGTGGCCACGTACGCAAGACGAAGCTGGCCACGCTGCTGCAACTCTCGAGCAAGGAAGTATCGCAGAGCGATGTACTTCGTTCTGTGCTCCAGTCTGTGCTCCTGACACAAGGCAATCATGGCCTTGTTGTCTACGTACAGAACTGGTGGCGAACGAGGCTGCTCTCCCAAGTCAGTCAGCAGGTAGGTGAGCCAGCACAGCTCCTGAGCAGCCATGGCCCCGGCGTAGATCTCAGCCTCACAACTGGAGATGAGAACCAAAGACGAGCAGGTAGACCACCAAGAAACAGAGCCGGAACCGAGGCTGAAGGTGTAACCCTGTGACGACCGCTGCGTAACCAAGTCGTCAACCCAGGAGGCGTCTGCGTGACCAGTGAGAACAACTGGACCCCGTCCTCCAAGCACAAGCCCCATGCCCGACGTACTGCACAGGTAACGCAGTACCCTCTTCGCAGCATCCCAGTGCACCTTTCGGTGCCTACCAGGTGCCACGTAGCGAGCTAGAAGGCTGAGAGGGTATGCGAGGTCAGTTCGTGTGCACGTCATCAAGTACATGAGGCAACCCACAAGCTCTGGGTACGGACCACTCGGCTCTACGGACTCGTCCGAAGGTGGAGCTGAGAGCGAGTGGCTGGTAGACAGAGGAGTGGGTTGTGGCGAGGAGAACTGGAAGCCAAAGCGCTGAAGGACCTGGTGCACCATGTGTGACTGAGTCAGGGTGATGGTGCGCCGTGCTCTGTCCCGGGTGATCTGCAAGCCAAGATAGCTGCGCAGTTCACCCAGGTCATTGCAGGTGTGTCTCTTCTGCAGCTCGGACTTCACAAGGGTCAGTGCCTCAGTGTCAGCAGTGGCAAAGACGAGGTCGTCGACGTACACGAGGACGTAGAACGGCGGCAGCGACGTGTCGGTGCGTAGAAACAGCGACGGGCCAGCAGTAGAAGGAGCAAAGTGTAGTCCTCAGTGTGTCGTGCCACTCGCGAGGCGCCTGGCGGAGACCATAGACTGGCCGCCGGAGGCTCCACTGGGTACCTGCAGGAAACGACCCAGTGAAGCCATGTGGGCGGCGCAGCCAGATCTCCTCGTGCAGGCTGCCCTGCAGGAAAGCTCTGCTGAAGTCCAGGAGTGCAACTCATAGTCACTCTTAGCAGCGACGTGCAGCAACACCCGAAGAGTGGTCATCTTCGGGGTGGGGGAGAAGGTCTGGAAGTAGTCAACTGCCTGTTGCTGACTGAAGCCTCTAGCAACGTAACGCGCCTTGAAGGCAAGCAGAGAACCCGGCGGCCGCTTCACCCTTAAATTCCACATGCCATCGACTATGTTCGCCCTAGACGGGGGAATTGCATCAACGTAAGTGCCTGTGGACTTCTAGGATGCCTTCTCGGCATCCATGGCTGCCTGCCACTAAGAGGAGTAAGGATCCGTAATCACCTCTGCGTAGGAGCACGGGGTCGGGATGTCTGGTGCATCCGGGTCTCCCTCAGGGGCAAGCAGCATGGACGCGAAACGAGGTACAGCAGCTGCAAGACACTCAAAGTCCTCCTGCCTGTCCTTAAGGACGTCCGTACCAAGAGCACACTCACCCCCGACGGACGGAGGACTGGCAGACACAGACTCAACAACTAGAGCAGTGGCGTAGTCGAGACGGCAGGCAGCAGCAAAGTCAAGCAGCTCAGCAACGAGAGCAGACGCAGCAGCAGACTGAAAGGAAGGGTCAATGACAGCAGTGGCGAGGAGACGAGAGATAGTGGGACTGGCAGCACGAGCGCGGTCAGACGCAGGATCAGGGACCTCAGGAAGAGAGGACTCAGGAGGAGCAGGCAGAGGAACACGCAGTGGAACAGAGGAAGGACGGAGTGCCACAGCGTGCGTGCCGAGGACAGGAGGAGGACGCAAACGAGGAGCGCGACGAGCACTGCGAACAGGCGAGACAGGACGAGACGCAGGCTCACGACGCTCTGTAAGATCGCCAGACTGCTCAATGTAAGGAGAGGGAGCAGGAAGTGGGGAGGCTGGCTGTAACGTCGGCTGTGACTGGTCAGGCGGTGGACACAGGAAGGGAGGAGGAAGACCAGTAGAAGACGGAACACCAAGAACCTGCTGAAGCAGGGGAACGAAGTACGGTCGCGGCCGCACAGTGCCTCCAGCACCTCCAGTGCCAGGGTCAACAGGTCCAGCTCCTGCAGGTCTAGCGCCTCCGGCGCCAGTGCCTCCAACTCCAGCTCCGGCAGCTCCAGCGCCTCCAGCGCCAGGGCCTCCAAATCCAGCTCCTCCAGCTCCAGCACCTCCAGCGCCAGCTGCTCCAGGCTCCGTAGGGTCTCCAGCTCCAGTGCACCCAACACCACCAGCCCCGGCAGCTCCAGCACCACTGGTACGAGCACCTCCAGGACTAGTAGCCGCAGCACCTCCAGTACCGCCAGCTCCAGCAGGAACAGCAGCACCTCCAGCTCCAGTGTCTCCAGCGCCTCCAGCTCTGGGAGCTCCACTCCGACGGTGTGCGCGTCGACCAACCCACTCACACATCTGCTGCGAAGACAGTCGCGGCGAAGCACCAGCAGGACCTCCAGACGAAGCAGCACCCCGAGGCTCAGCACCCCCAGACTCCGCACCCTCCGACTCAGCACCCCTTGGCTCAACACCCTCAGGCTCAGCACCCCCAGGCTCAGCACCCTTAGACCCAGCACCCTCAGACCCCGCACCCTTCAGCTCCGCACCCCCAGACGCAGCACCCCCAGACGCAGCACTTGGAGCAGCACCGGAGCCGGCAGCTATCTGAACAGGCGCAGTACCAGGGAGAGGGTCTAACTGAGACACACCCGAGGGAGCAGGACCCTGGGGCGGGAGGGGGTCTACCGGAGGTGGACCGGGAGCAAGGATGAGCGGTGGGGGTGGGGGAGGGGCAGAGCGGTAGGGGAAGAGACGGTAGAAGGGAACCGACTCGTCGAACGTGACGTCCTGAGACGGGAGGATACGGCGCGAGGTGGGGTGGTAAACTGCCAGCCAGGCGTGTCAGGGACAAAGCCAAGGAAGATGCAGGGAATGGCGCGGGCGGAGAGCTTGTCCGCGGACGTATCGCGAACAAAGGCACGAGAACCCCAGACCCGGAACACCGACGCATCGCCAACCTTCCCTGTCCAACGCAGCGTGGGCGAGGTCTCCGGCAAGGAGACACAGGGCCAGAGGTTGAGCTGATGCGCAGCGTACCGGACCGCAAACAGCCACAGAAAATGGGGAGCGGCCGCATGGATCATGGAGGTACGAGCGACCTCCATGACTAAGCCAATGCGGCGCTCAGCAATCCCATTTTGCTGAGGGGAGTCCGGAAGCGTGAACGACTGGAGAATGCCCTCCCCACGACAAAAGTTTCATAAGAGGTCGGAGGAGAACTCACCACCTCTATCAGAGTGCAGACGTAGGACAGGAAGGTCCGTACTGAAGCGCTCGCGGAGCTGGAGACGAACTGTGCGGATCCAAGGGATCAAGACATTAGGGACCTCACCCTTGCTGCGCAAGGGGAAGACCATGGTGTAACGCGTGTAGTCGTCAACAACCAGCAGAAAGTAGCGCTCGCGGCCCTGTCCACTGACGCGGGCTGGGCCCCACACGTCCATGTGGAGAGTGTGCAGAGGAGCACTCGTCGGGGGAAACGAGGAGTGAGGAGCAGCGCGCTGCCGCCCCTCGACGCAAGGAAGGCAGGGCGGGGCACGCGAGGGCGGGAGGGGAGGCAGAGACGTGGGTAGACCAGAGACGAGAAACTGGGAGTGCATGCCACGAAGGCGTGGCAGGGAGGGGTGACCCAGGCAGTGGTGCCACAGAAGAGTCTGGTGCGACAGGAGGCGACACGAGCAAGAGGCGGCTACCTGACCTGACGCGGACACCTGAGCAGACGCAGCAACCTGAGGAGTCTCGGTAGCCAGCGTGTACAGACTCGACCATGGCCGACGAGTGAACGTAGCCAGGTGAAGCCCCGTTCGTGTGCACGTGCAGATCGACACACGCTGACCCCAAGGAGTGGTGGTAGTGACCATCGCATCCTGAAGGGCAGTGGTACTCACCAAGTTCGTAGAGAACGAGGGGAGGTGAAGACCTGACAGTGAGCCGGACGGAACCGCCGGACACGGGAGGACAGTGGAGGAACGGGCAACGACCGGGCCCCCAGAGGGGTCAGCCAGTCTGACCGGGACAGGTGCAGGGAGAGGAGTGAGAGTGGTGCTGTCACGAAAGAAACAGCGCGAGGTGCCGGAGTCCAACGTGAAGGTGTGCAAGGCCTCAGCAAGCGCAGTACCAGGTGGATTACCAGACGCACTAGCACCTAGAGCAGCAGCCGCTATACCTGGGTCAGGTGGCACACACCGGTAACAGACACCCTCAGCACTAAAAGACAAAGCATATATGGCAGAGAGAATAGCATCATAGTCTAGGTCAAAGATAGCAACTCCCGACCTAAGCAAATCCGTCCAGCGAGGGCACTCGACGTCCTCACCAAACTCAGCACGCCAGGTGTCGTCAAGGCGGGAGAAGCAGCGGTGCTCAGTGTGAAACTTCCCGCATGTCTGGCCCGCACGGACACCCGTGCGAATGACATACGGGCAGGTCTCACTACCCCCACCCGTCCCACGCTGAACCAACCACTCACGGAGCTGCTGGGTCTCGCTCCGACGCTGCTGGTGCTGTCGCTGACCACCACCAGGGCCTCCACGCCGAGGTCCAGACCTGCCACCACCAGACCCACCGCCTCCACTGCCACCACTCCCTCCGCTGCCTCCACCGCCGCCACCAGAGCCCCCACTGCCGCCACCAGTCCCACCGCCGCCACCACCTCCACTGCCTCCACCACCTCCACCGCTGCCCCCACCACCGCTCCCACTGCCACCTCCACCACCACCGCTGCCACCTCCACCACCCCGGCCACCCTTGGCCCTTGCTGGTGCGGTGCTTCGTAGGAGTCGAAGCAGCACCGACGTCCTCAGTAACAGAGACGCCTTCAGCAGCAGCAGAGGCAAAGGAGGGGGAAAGGGGGGAAGGGGAGCACCCCTCAAAGAAGGGCGGGCGCGAAGTGCCACGAGCAGCACCTACAGCAACTGCACTAGTCTCAGCTGCGAGGAGATGCTGCTCGAGGAGGTCAACAGTGAGGGAGGTGGGGTCAAGGGAGAGAAAGTGGTCCCTGACAGAGCTAAGAGAGTCAGGGAGGCGAGAGACTATGAAGTAGAGGGTGATGAACATGGGGGGCTGGTTCGTGGCAAGGAACTCAGCAGGGACGGTAGCGCGGTAGCGAGCGTCGCTAGTGCGAAGGTGGGTAACCAGGTCCGCTACGGTGGCAAAAGCCGACAGCTCAGGGAACAGGTAGGGCAGTAGCAGTCTGCCTAGAGCAGCAGTAGCAGGGGAGGAGTAGTGAGCAACGACAACATCGTACAGGGCCTGTGCCGTCCTGTGCTGTCCAAAGTGAGTACATTCGGCCACCGGCAGATGGTTGCGAATGGCTAAGCGGGCAGTAGCGTCACGAGACAGCCACTGGGAACGAGTCGCACCGTTAGCTGTGGCGGGAGGGGCTGGAACGACACCAGACACGTGGTCAAACAGTGAGACACCGTCCTTAATATCGCTCAGTAGGTACAGTTGCAGATCGTCGTGCCACATGTCAAATGCAACCGGTCTGCCCTCATGATCGAACACTAGAACTCTAAGCAAAGCCATATTGGCGCAGTGCTCAGGAGCAGCAGTAGCAGCAGGAGCAGGAGCAGCAGTAGCAGTAGCAGCAGTAGCCAAGGGGCCAAGGGGCGGGGCCGAGGGGCCTAGGGGCCGAGGGGCCAAACACGAGGGTGTCGGGGCCGAGGGGCCGAGGGGCCAAGGTGCCTAGGGGCCGAGAGGCCAAGCACGAGGGTGAGGGCCGAGGGGCCGAACAGGAGGGGCCACAGGGCCGAGGTGCCAAGGGGCTGAGGTGACTGGGGGCCAAGGGGCCAAGAGGCAGAGGCTAGGGGCCGAGGGGCCAAGGGGCCAAGGGTCCTAGGGGCCGAGGGGCCGAGGGGACTAGGGGCCGAGGGGCCAAGGGGCGGGGTCAAGGGGCCGAGGCTAGGGGTCGAGGGGCCGAGGGGCGGGGCCGAGGGGCCACGAAGCCGAGGGGCCGAGGCTAGGGCCCGAGGGGCCGAGGTGCCTGGGGGCCAAGGGGCCGGGCCTATGGGCGTAGGCGTGTCAGGGCCGCGGGGCCAGAAACGTGGGGCCACGGGGCCAGAAAACGTGGGGGCCGCGGGGCCTAGGGCCTAGGCGTGTCAGGGCCTCGAAGCTAGGGGCGACGGGGGGGGGGGCGCGAAGCTAGGGGCGACGGGGGGTCGCGAAGCTAGGGGCGCCGGGGGTCGCGAAGATAGGGGCGACGGGGGGCCGCGAAGCTAGGGGCGACGGGGGGGGGGGGGGGCGAAGGTAGGGGCGACAGGGGGTCGCGAAGCTAGGGGCGACAGGGTGTCGCTAAGCTCGGGGCGCCGGGGGTCGCGAAGCTAGGGGCGACGGGGGGGGCCGCGAAGCTAGGGGTGACAGGGGGGTCGCGAAGCTAGGGACGACGGGGGGGGGGGGGGGGGGGGGACGCGAAGCTAGGGGCGACGGGGGGTTGCGAAGCTAGGGGCGCCGGGGGTCGCGAAGCTAGGGGCGACGGGGGTCGGGGGGGCGGGAAGCCAGGGGCGACGGGGGGGGTCGCGAAGCTAGGGGCGCCGGGGGTTGCGAAGCTAGAGGCGCCGGGGGTCGCGAAGATAGGGGCGACGGGGGGCCGCGAAGCTAGGGGCGACGGGGGGTCGCCGCGAAGCTAGGGGCGACGGGGGGTCGCGAAGCTAGGGGCGACGGGGGCCGAGCTAGGGGTGACGCCAAGGGGCGACTGGCCGGGCTAGGGGTGGCGACGGGCCGGGGCCTAGGGGCAACGGGCGCGGGCCTAGGCTAGAAGGGCAGTAGGTGGTGGGCCCAAAAAAAACCGGTCCTAGGGGACCTGCTCTGAAACCATGTTAGAATTTTGTCAACGAGAATGAATGAACTATGAAATAGTTGGGTACAAGTACTAACCCTAATTGGGTTGTAGCCCTTATGGGCTACCCCACTACAGCCTACACAAATGTATAAGCTATAATGTTCTGACAATAGTCGATGGCATGTGGATCTTCAGGGTGAAGAGGCCGCAGGGTTCCCCGCCTGCCTTCAAGGCGCGTTACGTTGCTAGAGGCTTCAGTCACCGTCAGGGGGTCGACTACTTCCAGACCTTCTCCCCCACCCCGAAGATGACTACTTTTCGGATGTTGCTGCACATTGCTGCTCAGCGTGACTACGAGTTGCACTCGCTGGACTTCAGTACAGCTTTCTTGCAGGGCAGCCTGCACGAGGAGATCTGGCTACGCCGCCCACCTGGCTTCACTGTGACGTTTCCTGCAGGTACCCAGTGGAGCCTCCGGCGGCCAGTCTACGGTCTCTACCAGGCGCCTCGCGAGTGGCACGACACACTGAGGACTACACTTGCGGCTCTAGGCTATGCTCCTTCCTCTGCTGACCCGTCGCTGTTTCTACGCATCGACACATCACTGCCGCCGTTCTATGTCCTCGTCTACGTCCACGACCTGGTCTTTGCCACTGCTGACACTGAGGCACTGACCCTTGTGAAGTCAGAGCTGCAGAAGAGACACACTTGCACTGATCTGGGTGAACTACGCAGCTATCTTGGCTTGCAGATCACCCGAGACAGTGCACGGCGCACCATCACCCAGACTTAGTCACACATGGTGCACCAGGTCCTTCAGCTCTTCGGCTTCCAATTCTCCTCGCCACAGCCCACTCCTCTGTCTACCGGCCACTCGCTCTCAGCTCCACCTTCGGACGAGTCCGTAGAGTTGAGTGGTCCGTACTTAGAGCTTGTGGGTTGCCTCATGTACCTGATGACGTGCATACGACCTGACCTCGCGTACCCTCTCAGCCTCCTGGCTCGCTACGTGGCTCCAGGTAGGCACCGAAAGGTGCACTGGGATGCTGCAAAGCGGGTACTGCGTTACTTGTGCAGTTTGTCAGGCATGGGGCTTGTGCTTGGAGGACGGGGTCCAGCTGTCCTCACTGGTCACGCAGACGCTTCTTGGGCTGACGGCTTGGCTACGCAGCGGTCGTCACAGGGTTACACCTTCAGCCTCGGTTCCGACTCTGTTTCCTGGCCGTGTACCCGCTCGTCTTCGGTTCTCAGTTCTAGTTGTGAGGCTGAGATCTACGCTGGTGCCATGGCTCACCTACCTGCTGACTGACTTAGGAGAGCAGCCTCGTTTGCCTCCAGTTCTGTACGTAGACAATAAGGCCATGATTGCCTTGTGTCAGGAGCACAGACTGGAGCACCGAACAAAGCACATCGCTCTGCGATACTTCCTTGCTCAAGAGTTGCAGCAGCGTGGTCAGCTTCGTCTTGCGTACGTGGCCACTAGGGCCAACACTGATGATATATTCACCAAGGCACTTCAGCCTGGTGATCATCAACGCTTCTCTACTGTTTTAGGCCTTGTGCCTACTTTGCCTCACTTGCTCACTACGTGACTTTGCTTGTCCTGTGATCTTTATATATACCTGCGTGCTTACTCTTGCTAGACTATGATCACTGTACTGTTTGTGCTCTTTATATAACACTGCATGTGAACTAGCCTTGTGGCCCTTTGCTTGTGCTCGGACTGTGTGGTGACTTTGTGATCCACCCTGAGCTTGCTTTGCTTTTCTTGACTGGTCTTGTGACCACTTGTTCTCCCCCACTTTGCCTATGGGGGTGTGTCAGAATGTTATATTGCTTACTTTGTGTAGGCTATCGTGGGGTAGCCCATAAGGGGTACAACCCAATTAGGGTTAGTACTTGTACCCAACTCTTTGCTAGTTCATTCATTCGCGTTCATTCTTCTGACATTAAGATATATATCAGTGTACAACAAGAGCAAGTCAAGCAACTAGTAGGTGAGGCAGAGTAGGCACAAGCCCAAGTGCAGTGTAGAAATGCTGATGATCACTAGACCCAAGGGCCTTGGTGAAGACATCAGCAGTGTTGGCCCACGAGGCCACGTAGGAAAGGCGGAGCTGACGACGCTGCTGCAGCTCACGCGCAAGGAAGAAGCTGGCGCTGGAGGCACTGGCGCGGGAGACCCTGGAGCTGGAGGTGCTGGAGCTAGCGGTGATGTGTCTGGTGGTACTGGTGCTGGGGGCACTGTGCGGCCATGACCGTACTTCATTCCCCTGCTTCAGCAGGTTCTTGTAGTCCCGTCTTCTACAGGCCTTACTCCTCCTTTACTGTGTCCACCGCCTGACCAGTCATAGCCACCGTTACAGCCAGCCTCCCCACTGCCTGCTCCTTCTCCTTATGCTGAGGAGACCGACGGTCTTACAGAGCGTCGTGAGCCTGCGTCTCGTCCTGCCTTGCCTGCTCGCATTGGTCGTCGCATTCCTTGTCGCGTCCTCCTCTTGTCCCGGGCACACACGCTATGGCACTTTGTCCTTCCTCTATTCCACTGCGTGTTCCTCTGCCGCCTCTACCTGAGTCCTCTCTTCCTTCCGTCTCTGACCCTGAGTCTGACCGCGCTCGTGCTGCCAGTCCCACAGTCTCTCGTCTCCTCGCCACTGTTGTCACTGACCCTTCTTTTGAGTCCACTGCTTCGTCTGCCCTCGTTGCTGAGCTGGTTGACTTTGCTGCTGCATGTCGTCTAGACTACACCACTGCTCCTGTTG
This sequence comes from Closterium sp. Naga37s-1, assembly GCA_947471745.1. Taxonomy (NCBI): domain Eukaryota; kingdom Viridiplantae; phylum Streptophyta; class Zygnematophyceae; order Desmidiales; family Closteriaceae; genus Closterium; species Closterium sp. Naga37s-1. The sequence continues at coordinate 2,375,440 of CANJKZ010000774.1, read as the reverse complement.
CTGAGTCTGAGTGTGCCAGTCCTCCGTCCGTCGGGGGTGAGTGTGCTCTTGGCACGGTCGTCCTTGAGGACAGGCAGGAGGACTTTGAGTGTCTTGCAGCTGCTGTACCTCGTTTCGCTTCCATGCTGCTTGATCCTGTGGGATACCCGGATGCACCAGACATCCCGACCCCGCGCTCTTATGCAGAGGCGATTACGGGTCCTTACTCCTCTTAGTGGCAGGCAGCCATGGATGCCGAGATGGCATCCTGGAAGTCCACAGGCACCTACGTCGACGCAGTTCCCGCGTCTCGGGCGAGCATAGTTGACGGCATGTGGATTTTCAGGGTGAAGCGGCCGCCGGGTTCTCCGCCTGCCTTCAAGGCGCGTTACGTTGCTAGAGGCTTCAGTCAGCGACAGGGGGTCGACTACTTCCAGACCTCTCCCCCACCCCGAAGATGACTACTCTTCGGGTGTTGCTGCACGTCGCTGCTGATCGTGACTATGAGTTGCACTCTCTGGACTTCAGTACAGCTTTCTTGCAGGGCAGCCTGCACGAGGAGATCTGGTTGCGCCGCCCACCTGGCTTCACTGGTTTGTTTTCTGCAGGTCAGTCTACGGTCTCCGCCAGGCGCCTCGCGAGTGGCACGACACACTGAGGACTACACTTGCGGCTCTGGGGTTTTCTCCTTCTACTGCTGACCCGTCGCTGTTTCTACGCACCGACATGTCACTGCCGCCGTTCTACGTTCTCGTCTACGTCGACGACCTGTTCTTTGCCACTGTTGACACTGAGGCACTGATCCTTGTGAAGTCAGAGCTGCATAAGAGACACACCTGCACTGACCTGGGTGAACTGCGCAGCTATCTTGGCTTGCAGGTCACTTGGGACAGAGCACGGCGCACCATCACACTGACTCAGTCACACATGGTGCACCAGGTCCGTCAGCGCTTTGGCTTCCAGTTCTTCTCGCCACAGCCCACTCCTCTGTCTACCGGCCACTCGCTCTCAGCTCCACCTTCGGACGAGTCCGTAGAGCCGAGTGGTCCGTACCCAGAGCTTGTGGGTTGCCTCATGTACCTGATGACTTGCACACGACCTGACCTCGCGTACCCTCTCAGCCTCCTGGCTCGCTACGTGGCTCCCGGTAGGCACCGAAAGGTGCACTGGGATGCTGCGAAGAGGGTACTGCGTTACTTGTGCAATATGTCGGGCGCGGGGCTCGTGCTTGGAGGATGGGGTCCAGTTGTCCTCACTGGTCACGCAGACGCTTCTTGGGTTGACGACTCAGCTACGCAGTGGTCATCACAAGGTTACACCTTCAGCCTCGGTTCCGGCTCTGTTTCCTGGCGGTCTACCCGCTCGTCTTCGGTTCTCAGCTCCAGTTGTGAGGCTGAGATCTACACAGAGGCCATGGCTGCACAGGAGCTACGCTGGCTCACCTACCTGCTGACTGACTTGGGAGAGCAGCGTCGTTCGCCTCCAGTTCTGTACGTAGACAACAAGGCCATGATTGCCTTGTGTCAGGAGCATAGACTGGAGCACAGAACGAAGCACATTGCTCTACGATACTTCCTTGCTCGAGAGTTGCAACAGCATGGCCAGCTTTGTCTTGCGTACGTGGCTACTAGGGCCAACACTGATGATATATTCACCAAGGCACTTCCGCCTGGTGATCATCAGCGCTTCTCTACTGTGTTAGGCCTTGTGCCTACTTTGTCTCACTTGCTCACTGCGTGACTTTGCCTGTAATGTGATATACATATATATACCTGCATGCTTACACTTGCTAGGGTATGATCACTGTACTGATTGTTCTCTTTTATATATCCCTGCATGTGAACTGGACTTGTGTCCCTTTGCTTGTGCTCGGGGTGTGTGGTGACTTTGTGATCCACCCTGAGCTTGCTTTGTTTTTCCTGACTAGTCTTATGACCACTTGTTCGTTATTCTGACAGCTGTTGGGAATGCATTGTGAATCTATGCTCAAATTATTTTTCGTACATGTTTCTTGGAGGTTGGGGTTCAATTTGGTTGCAGGAATTACACACAATTTCATCATGTTAGTACGGTGAAATAAACACATCAGACTTAGGAGAGAAATCAAAAGTGCCCATTTCTGTATCAAATATCAAGAGACACCAAACTTACCATCCCGTTCATTCTTGCGAGTAATGAATGATCTCTTACTGTAACAGTGGCAAATCGCCTGTTCTTCCAATTCCACCGCCATCTGCGGTAGCCAATGAAGCTCCTGTGTACGCGGTAAGGAAGAATAATGAAAAATTGAGCTGGCTTTGTGGGTCACAGATCAGATCATTCTCGAAAGGTGAGGATCAAATTTGAGCCCTCGTTCCTCCATCTCCACTTTGAACGCGTCACAAATCTTAACACCGGGCAGCCCGGAAACTGCATTTTCACACTCTTCAGCAGCCCAACGCAGAGTCAACGTGTCACCGGTTCTAACACCAGGCAGCTTGCAAATTGCATTATTGCAAGTTTACTCAGAAATTCCATCATTCACATTCAGCAGCACAACCAGAGTCATTTTGCGGGTACTCTCGCGCATTTCACGGCAGACGCCCCTCGATGTCGTGCTCTTGTTATTCTTGATCCATTCTTATGGACTCATCCCGTCTATAAAAAACTGCCGCTAAATATGCTCTAACCATCAGCCTCAATTCATATTTTCAATCTTAGTTCTCAATCTCTCCCAGCTATTCCATCACGCTACAACGCCATGGCTCGCGCCATTCTCTCCGTCGGCATCGCGATTTTCCTCGCTGCAATTCTGGCGCTCTCTTTCGCGCAAGGTACGGCCCGTATTACTTGCGTGCCATCGCGAAACCTAAGCCGAGGCCCTGTGATCGAATCCCTGGCGCCGCGCTTATGAATAGCGCCCTCACTCCATGTTGCATTACTCTCTCCTCCACTGAAGCCCACGCGCTCCCACATACCACATATACCGTAGTTCATTGCGATTTAACACATCACTCGGTTTGTTTTGTTTGTTTGTTTGTTTGTTTTTTTCCATATGCAAGGCGGTCAAGAGCGGATTTGGTTCTTGCCTGAAACCATCGTGGCACTTGTTCCTATTGCACGACACTGCTCTGCACATGCTTGCAGAAATTGAGCCTCGCTCTGCCTGACTCGTGATTCCTTCCTCCTCACTCTGCCCCTACCAGCAACGAGCGCGGAGGCGACAGGCGGCGTCGTGACAGCAGAAAACGCGGCGAGTACTGCCCTGCTCAACGAAGTGCCGCGCGAGGCGCAGCGCCATCGCAAGCTCATTGAGTCATTCGCCGATGGTAAGATGATGGGAGCCGGTCTACTTGTACCTGGCAGGTCCTCTGCCGGTCCCCCTCTGTGCATTCTTGCCGGCTTTCCAGAGTGCTATTTTTTCTCCAGATGTCCGTGCCTTTTCCACGCGGATTCGCTGCGTGCCGTGACATGGTGTAACGCCTGTGGGGCTTACACGTAAGGGTTGCTTGCCTCCGCTGCGCCTCAAACATAACCCTCGTTTTGACCCAGTGGGTAGCGAGGTGTTACACATGGGATGATAGCGAGGCAGCGGCCATCACTTTCCAGCAGCAACGAGACATTTCATGTCTTGCTGTCGTGTTTCGTCCAGCAAAGGCTGAGAAAATTCCTTACCCAAGCTCCTCAAATCTCCTATCGTTCCTCCTGCCTCACTGGGTGGTCCCCCTTACCACCAGCTCCCTCATGCCAGTCGGAGCGCGCGCGGAAAGTTTGAACGTGCTACTCAATGTACCCGAATAATCCGAGCGTTGCCGCGAATTGCGCTCGCTATGTTTTGCAGATGTATCCCTGTCCTGACGCGTCGCAATCGGTATGTCACACACATGGGGTACGGGCCATGAGCACTGTGGTTGTCATGTGTATATCCCTTTCCTTGTTTCGTTCTGTCGCTCTCACATGCCATGTGATCTTGTGTGCCGCTCACATGCCCGGATACATCCAGTGACCCTGGTTTGCCGCTCTCGGATTGTCCATCACATATGCCAGATCTCCTTCCAGTTCAGGGTAGACCATCTCACCTCTGTGTGCACATTTGCTGGTCTGATCTGCTCCCTTCCTTGCCCTTCTCAGCCTTAGATTCGTGCTCCAGGGCCCACCTGTGATTGAGAAGTTCTATCGAACCTACTCAAGAAGGGATATGTCCTCCTTTGTTATTAGTTGTTTTAGCTAGTGATGATGCTGCTTTGGTTTGGAGCTAGTGTTTTCTTGTATAGGGTGGATGGGTGCTTATAAGAGGGAACACCTGGAGATTATGTGCTTAATTTGAATATGCCTATTTTAAATGTCCAGTACCTCCAGCAGCACCAGCACCCGCGCCTCCAGCTCCAACTCCTGCAGCACCTCCAGCTCCAACGCCTGCAGCACCTCCAGCTCCAGCACCTCCAGCAACACCAACCCCAGCAGCTCCAGTACCTCCAGTACGAGCACCTCCAGGACAAGTAGGACCAACACCTCCGGGACCTCCAGTTCCAGCAGAAACACCAGCATCCGCAGCACCTCCAGCTCCAGCGTCTCCAGCAGCAGAGTCACCAGCTCCTGCAGCTCCACTCCGAAGGCGGGCGCGACGAATAAGCTACTCGCGCAGCTGCTGCGGAGAGAGCGGCTCCGGCCGGGGAGACAGCCGGGGCGAGACACCCGCAGGACCCCCAGAAGAAGCAGTCCCTCTGGGCTCAGCACCCCCAGACTCCGCACCCACAGGCTCCGCACCCCCAGGCTCAGCACCCCCAGACCCCGCACCCTCAGGCTCAGCACCCCCAGGCTCAGCACCCCCAGGCTCAGCACCCCCAGTCTCAGCACCCCTAGGCTCAGCACCCCCAGTCTCAGCAACCCCAGGCTCAGCACCCCCAGTCTCAGCACCCCCAGGCTCTGCACCCCCAGACGCAGTATCTCTAGCAACACCTGAGTCTACAGCTACCTCACCAGGCACAGCACCAGGGGGTGGGTCTACCTGAGAGACACCTGAGGGAGCAGGACCCTGAGGAGGGAGGGGGTCTATCGGAGGGGGACCTGGAGCAAGGGAGAGCGGCGGGGGAGGGAGAGGGGCAGAGCGGTAGGGGAAGAGACGGTAAAAGGAAATCGACTCGTCAAACGAGACGCCCTGAGAGAGCAGGACACGGCGCGAGGTAGGGTGGTAAAACTGCCAGCCAGGCGCGTCAGGGACAAAGCCAAGGAAGACGCAAGGAATGGCGCGGACGGAGAGCTTGTCCGCGGATGTATTGTGGACAAAGGCATGAGAAGCCTAGACCCGGAACACCGACGCATCGCCAACCTTCCCCGTCCAACGCAGTGTGGGCGAGGTCTCCGGCAAGGAGACACGTGGCCAGAGGTTGAGCTGATGCGCAGCATACCGGACCGCAAACGACCACAGAAAATGGGGAGCAGCCGCATGGATCATGGAGGTACGAGCGACCTCCATGACTAAGCCAATGCGGCGCTCAGCAATCCCATTTTGCTGAGGGGAATCCGGAAGCGTGAACGACTGGAGAATGCCCCCCCACGACAAAAGTCCTGCAGGAGGTCGGAGGAGAACTCACCACCTCTGTCAGAGTGCAGACGCATGACAGGAAGGTCCTGCTGGAACCGCTCGCGGAGCTGGAGACGTACTGTACGAATCCTAGGGATCAAGACATGAACGACCTGACCCTTGCTGCGCAAGGGGAAGACCGTGGTGTACCGCGTGTAGTCGTAAACGACCAGCAGAAAGTAGCGCTCGCGGCCATGTCCAGTGACGCGGGCGGGGCCCCACACATCCATGTGGAGAGTCTGCAGGGGAGCAGTCGTCGGGGGGAACGAGGAGGAGTGAGGAGCGGCGAGCTGCCGCCCCTCGACGCAAGGAAGGCAGGGCGGAGCAGGCGAGGGTGGGAGGGGAGGCAGAGACCTGGGGAGACCAGAGACAAGGAGGCGAGAGTGCATGCCACGAAGGCGTGGCAGAGAAGAGTGACCAGGGCGGTGGTGCCACAGAAGAGTCTGGTGCGACAGGAGGCGACACGAGCAAGGGGGTGCTACATGAACTGACGCGGACACCTGGGCTGACGCAGCTACCTGAGTAGGCTCAGTAGCCAGTGCGTACAGAGTCGACCCTGGCCGACGAGTGAACGTGGCCAGGTGACGGCCCGTCCGGGCACATGTGCAGATCGACACACGCTGACCCCCAGGAGTGGTGGTAGTGACCATTGCATCCTGGAGGGCAGCTGTACTCACCAAGTTCGAGCGAACAAGGGGAGGTGAAGACCAGACAGGGAGCTAGATGGAACCGCCGGACACGGGAGAACAGTGGAGGCACGGGCAATGACTGGGCCCCCGGAGGGGTCAGCCAGCCGGACTGGTACAGGTGCAGAGAGATGAGTGAGGGTGGTGCTGTCGCGAAAGAAATAGCGTGAGGCACCTGAGTCAAGTGTGAAGGTGTGCAAGGCCTCAGCAGGCACAGTACCACGGAGGACAGACTCACTAGGACCTAGAGCAGCAGCTTCTATACATTTGAATAACATCAAAGTCTAGGTTAAAGATAGCAACTCCAGTTGGGAATGACTCCCAGCTCCTACAAACCCCAAGAGCCGAGGTACAGTGATGTGGAACAGTGCCACACTGTCCCCAACCACGAAGGGTCTCGAAGTTACCCTCCACAAGGGCCTTCACCAAGAGAAATGTTACACTATACAAAGTAATGCAACTATTCTCACTATCTTAAAGTTTACCATTTTGGAGAGCTTCGAAATCACTTGAATCTTGAAACCAAGGCTCTGGTTCTTCAAGATAAAATCTTCCTTGAGTTCTTGGAATTCTGCTGCGCACACCTGCGACACGCCGAACGTTCCACACATGACAAAATAGAAAACCGCACACGACACGCAAACAACGACGTGACACGCGACTAGCGATAACTCGCTATTGACTCGACACTCACATTCAAAATCATGCCTCATCATTCACAAACTATTATAAGCATGAAATATATATTATCTCATGCCCTCATACCATTCCATGCACACACACATGCACGCACACGGACAACATGCCGAATGCAAACCGTAGGGTTGCACCAACAAACTCCCCCTCGGATTGTTGGCCTTAGGAACTTGCTCTATCAATTCAGAGCCATCCCAGCCAGCTTGCAACACTTCCAATGCTGCTGCTCCACCAGCCTCTTGGTCATCATGTCAGCTGGTTGCCCCGTCGTCTTTATACAGCGCAACTCAACTTCACCCGCGGCCACCATGCTCCTCGTCCAATGCCACTTCACCCTCATGTGCTTGGTGAGGCCATGCAACACAGGGTTCTTAGCAAGAGCAATGACACCCTGGCTATCACAGTAGAGTGGGGTAGGTCCTTGCTGCTCCTCCCCCAATTCAGCCAACAAACGCCGCTGCCACACAATCTCCCGTACGGCACGGAAGAGTGCCATGTACTCGGACTCCACCGAGCTCAATGCTTGATCCACCTGCTTCTTGTTCTCCCAAGCAGTTGGGCCTCCACCAACACAGCAAATGAATCCCCCAACACTTGTCATGTCCTCTGGTTCTGATGCATAAAAAGCATCCGAGAGTGCAGTGAGGAACAAACGCCCGGGTTCAACACCATCCGCGCCCTTTTGGCGCCTTTGCGCCGCCGCCGAGTATTGCAGCCCAACCGTCGCTGTTTGGCCAAGATACTTGACCACCCTCATTCCAGCAGCTACCTGCTCCTCATTAGGACATTGAACAACCCTAGCCATTTGTCCGGTTGCAAAGGCGACGTCCGGTCTGGTGTTTATTGCCGCGTACATGAGGCTGCCCACCAACGAGTGAAAACGGCGTCTCTCCTCTTCACCAACGCTCTCCTCCTCTGGTCCCTTCACACACTTGAACCCAGAGGGAAAAGGTATAGCCACATGGCCTTCACTCTGCCCAAAGTTGGCAGCCAATTCCTCCAGGTACTTCCGTTGATGCACCCGCATGTACCGCTTCTCCACATCTCGTGCGATGTGGAGCCCAAGGTAGAAGCTCACGTCACCAAGGGCCTTGCACTTGAACTTGTCTTGAAGCTTCAGCATCACCTCCTTCACAAGATCAAAGGAGGGTGAGAAAATTAGAATGTCATCCACGTACACAACCATGAAGCTCCTCTGCTCCCCCTCGCCAAGCATTAACAATGAGTGATCGGCCGTTGAGGGAGTGAAGCCGATCTCCTCCAAAACTCCTCGCAGCTTCAAGTACCACTGCCTAGGGGCCTGCTTCAGTCCATAAAGGGCCTTCTTCAACCTCAAAACTCTGCCACTACCATCATCAAACCCCTCTGGCTGCGCCATAAAAATCTTTTCCTCAAGGACGCCGTTGAGGAATGCCGTTGTGACATCCATTTGTTTCACCACCCATCCTTTGATGGCAACTCCCGCGAGTAGAGTTCGCAGCGTCGTCGGCTTCACCACAGGAGCAAACAACTCCTTATAGTCCACATTCTCCTTCTGCTGGTACCCCTTTGCCACAAGCCTAGACTTGTAGCGCTCGATTTTGCCATCGGCGTCGGACTTGATCTTGAAGAGCCACTTGGACGTAATCGCCTTACGCCCCTTCGGTAGCTCCACCAATTCCCACGTGCCGTTCTCCTCAATGCTCTTCAACTCACTCTCCATTGCCTTCTTCCATTCCTCAGCATCACTACTCTCCAAGGCCTCCTTGAGAGTTGTTGGTTCCCCCGGCATCTCCACCGGAGAGAAGAACGCGAAGGCACACTTGTCGTAGTCACTCTCCTCGTCATCTCCAACTATAAGTGCCGCTCCGGCCAGAGCTGACTTGGCTGGCTTTCCCAATGCATCATAGGTCAGCCTATTAGGAGCTTGAATTCTCCTCTTGCCCCTTCCTTCCTCCTCAGCTGCAGGGACATGAAGGCCTTGGCGTTGCTGCAGAGTGACTCGGATCCGTGGAGCACTCGTAGTGCGAGAAGGAAGTGTCGGTGCACGCTCGCTCACTTGCTGCACCTCCTCCTCTTCTTCCTCTACATCCTTGGCCTCCTCTCCCCCATTCACAAGGGAAGATTGCCTTGTGGTGGTGCTGCTGCTTCTCAGCTCCAAGGGCAGCTCCACATGCTCCAAACCGGAACTCTTCACCTCCCCAAACCGCACGCCTATCTTTGCCTCATTCTCCGCCTTCCAATCCTTATACATCAGGTTCTCCATGAATTTGCAGTCCCTGCTCACCAAAGATTTCTTGGTGAATGGGTCCCAAAGAAGCCACCCCTTGTTGTTTTGAGCCATGCCCAAGTGCACAGCCCATATTGCCTTGGCACCAAGCTTATTGTGCTGAAGATGCTTAGGCACGAGCGCCATGCACATGCACCCGAACACCCGAAGCATATCCACCTTTGGCTTCCTTCCAATCCACTCCACATAGGGCACCCATTTGTCTGCTTCCACATGATTCAAAGCTCTGTTCTTGGCCACACACGCACTCCGCACCGCATCAGGCCAGAAATAGTCGGGTAGCTCGGCTTCAATGAGCAACCCGCGCGCTGTCTCCGTGATTGTCCGGTTCGCTCGCTCGGCGATGCCGTTCATTACACGGGAGTATGGCATGGTAAGGGAGTGCCTTATGCCATTCTTATTCAGCCACAATGAGAACTCCTTGCTCAGGAACTCTCCCCCTCAATCGGTGCGAATTGCATTCACTAACCGGTCTTGTTGCCGCTCCACCATCGGCAACCAATCGGTCTTCACCGTTTCAGCCACGTCGCTCTTCTTGGACAGCACTTACACCCAAGTCATGCGAGTGTAGACGTCCACTATGGTGAGAAAGTACTCAGCTCCAGCAGCTCCAAGCTTCAGGGGGCCCACCACGTCCATCACCACCTCATCAAGTGGTGCCTTAGCCGTTGCCTCCGAACTAGAGAACGGGTAACGGGTGAACTTGGCTTGCATGCACGTCGGGCAGCCAAGTACCTCATCGGGCTCCCCCTTCACACGTATGCCAGCAACCATCTCATTCTTCACTAGCTGCTGCAAGATGGGCAGGGCCACATGCCCCATTCGCCGATGCAAGGTGAGCCAATCACACTCCCCGGTAGCCGAAGTCGGATTGGAGAATGCCGCACTCGCAATAGTGCCCCACATGTTCTCTTTGTACTCCTCCTCCGCTGCTGCCTTGGGGTTCTCCTCATCCTTGTGCTGCTTCTTGGATGCTGAACCACTATCCTCATGTTCACCGAGCTTGCTGGTCCCTCCAAGATTGCACTTCTTGGACTTAATCTCCTTAGCGCGACCATTCGCGCCATCGCCGCTACCAACCGCTTCACCCTTGGTGCTGATGCTTGCTGTCACTTGCCTCTCCTTAGGCATGGGGACCACAGGGATCCGCCACATCTCGTTGTAGAGATCCCTATCCTCGTGAAGGTCCCAAAGAATCCATTCGCCAAACCTCGCGGTGTAGGTCTTAGCTCCCTTCGAGCTCGTGTCCATGCCGGCCTTTTGCAACCGCCGCACGGAAATAAGGTTGGCAGCAAGGTTGGGCACCCAAAGCACGTTCTTGAGGCCCACCATCTTCCCATCAGCACCCTTGAACATGGCCTTGCCCATGCCTTTCACCTCTGCTCGCTGCCCCAAAGCCGATGTCACATGCTTCACCGGTGACGGCTCAAGTTCGATGAGCAAGTCCGCACGAGGTGTCATGCTATAGGTAGCGCCGCTATCGATCACCCAATAGTCCAGGGAGTGTAGGGTGACCTTCCCCATAGCTGCTGGCTCCTCAAAGCCTTCATCCTTCTCTGGACCAGCCGGTGCTTGCGTGGCCACGAAGAAGAATTGACCCGGAAAGCGATCGTCCCTCGACTCGCTCTCGTTACCGGCACTCTTCATGTTTGCAGCTCCACCTCCGCGACCGCCACGGCCTCCACGGCCTCTTCCTCTCCCTCCTCCTGCTCCTCTACCCTCTTGGCCTTGAGCAGGAGTCCATCCATCAGGGAGCTTGAAGTAATCGCGCCACATATGTCTTTGGTCCCTTCTCTAGTTCACGCTGGAATGACTTGATGTGACGGATTTGGCTGCTCCCCAACGCTTGCCCAAGTAGAAGATAGCCTTGTGCGCCCTTCCGCACCCACGGGCTCTTCTCCGGGTCGTTCTCGGGGCGCTTCTTCGTTCCTTCCATCACCTCCAGCAGGTCATAGTGGTCAAAGATGTTCTCCATCTTGAAGGACCATTCAGCAAAGTTGTCACCATTGAACTTGTCAAGCCCAAACACCCTAGGCTCATCCCTAGGTGGGCCAAGACTTGGTTGCATGGGCGCCATGGCTGAATCACGGGGTTGGCCTTGAGCTTGGGCTTCTCCACTGCCACCACCACCTCTGCCACCCCTTTTCTCAGGTCCAGCCATTGTCGAAACTGCTCCAAGGGGCTCTGATACCACTTGTTATAGTCACAATAGCCTTGAATGTGCCTAAAACGAAAAATAGAGTGCACAGTCAGATTTCTGCACAGCGGCTTCAAGCGTTGATAGCGTTCTTTTCACAGCTTGAAATGACTTGCTATGAATTAGATCTGGAGCGTCTTGATGTCGCCTACACGAGGCAAGTTGAATCACACGATTTTATCAAGAATTGACGACGCAACGTGGGTTTGAACGAACGGCACTATGGCGGCCACTATAGACTTAGAACACAAAATTAGGAAGAGTTACGAGTTGGGAATGACTCCCAGCTCCTACAAACCCCAAGAGCCGAGGTACAGTGATGTGGAATAGTGCCACACTGTCCCCAACCATGAAGGGTCTCGAAACTACCCTCCACAAGGGCCTACACCAAGAGAAATGTTACACTACACAAAGTAATGCAACTATTCTCACTATCTTAAAGTTTACCCTTTTGGAGAGATTCGAAATCACTTGAATCTTGAAACCAGGGCTCTGGTTCTTCAAGATAAAATATTCCTTGAGTTCTTGGAATTCTGCTGCGCACACGTGCGACACGCCGAACGTTCCACACACGACAAAATAGAAAACCGCACACGACACGCAAACAACGATGTGACACGCGACTAGCGATAACTCGCTATTGACTTGACACACACATTCAAAACCATGCCTCATCATTCACACAATATTATAAGCCTGAAATATATATTATCTCATGCCCTCATACCATTCCATGCACACACGCATGCACGCACACGGACAACAAGCCGAATTCAAACCGTAGGGTTGCACCAACATGCCCAGCGGAGGCGCTCGACCTCGTCACCAAACTCAGTACGCCAAGCGTCGTCAAGGCGGGAGAAGCAGCGGCGCTGAGTGTGAGGCCTCCCGCATGTCTGATCAGCACGGTCACCCGTGCGAATGACATACGGGCAGCTAACACTACCCCCAGACGCCCCACGCTGAAACAACCACTCACGAAGCTGCTGGGGCGACTGGGTCTCGCTCTGAAGCTGCTGCTGCTGCCTCTGGCCTCCTCCAGAGCCTCCACCCCGAGCTCCAGTCCGACCGCCTCCATGCCCACCACCGCCACTACCGCCACTCCCATCGCTGCCTCCACCGCCGCCACCAAAGCCCCCACTCCCGTCACCACTCCCACTGCTGCCACCACCTCCACTGCCTCCACCACCTCCACCACTGCCCGCACTACCACTCCCGCTGCCACCTCCACCACTCCTACCCCCCTTGCCCTTGCCGCTGCGGCGCTTCGCACTCGTTGAAGCAGCCCCGACGTCCACAGCACCAGGGACGTCGACAACAGCAGCAGAAGCGTAGGAGGGGGCAAGGGGGGAAGGGGAGCACCCCTCAAAGAAGGGTGTGCGCGGAGTGCCACGAGCAGCACCTACAGCGACTACACTAGTCTCAGCTGCAAGGAGGTGCTGCTCAAGGAGGTCAATAGTGAGGACTGTGGGGTCGAGGGAGAGAAAGTGGTCCCTGATAGAGCGAAGAGAGTCAGGGAGGCGGGTGACTATAAAGTAGAGAGTGATGAACATCGGGGGCTGGTTCCTGTCAAGGAACTCAGTTGGGGCGGCAGCGTGGTAGCGAGCGTCACTACTGCGAAGGTGGGACACCAGGTCCTCTACTGTAGCAAAAGCGGACAGCTCGGGGAACAGGTAGGGCAGTAGCAGGCGGCCTAGAGCGGCAGTGGCAGGCGAGGAGTAGCGAGCGACGGCAGCGTCGTACAGTGCCTGTGCTGTCCTGTGCTGTTCGAAGTGAGCGCATTCAGCTAACGGCAGGTGGTTGCGAATGGCTAAGCGGGCAGCAGCGTCGCGAGTAAGCCACTATGAGCGAGTCGCACTGTCAGCTGTGGTAGGAGGGGAAGGAGCAGAGCCAGACACTATGTCAAACAAAGAAACGCTGTCCCGGGAGTCGCTCATGAGGTACAGCTGTAGGTCGTCAAGCCACGTGTCAAACTGGATCGGCCGACCCTCATGATCGAATGCGAGAACGCGGAGAGAAGCCATAGCGGCGCAGTATGTAGGGCGGGCAGAGGCGACGGGCCGTGGATATAGGAGAAACGGGCAGGGGGGAGGCCTAGGGGCAATGGGCCGCGGGGCCTAGGGGCAACGGGCCGGAGGCCTAGGGGCTACGGGCCGTGGGGCCGAGGGGCAGCGGGCCCGGGGGCCTAAGGGCAACGGGCCGCGGGGCCGAGAGCGAGGGGCCGGGGGGGCCTAAGGGCAACGGGCCGCGGGGCTGAGAGCGAGGGGCCGGGGGCCTAAGGGCGACTGGCCGGAGCGCGCGGGCTAGGGGCGACTAGGCCCGGGCGCGCGGGCTGGAGTCGATGGGGCCGGGGCGCGGGGGCTAGGGTCGACAGGGCCGGGGCGCACGGGCTAGGGGTCGACGGGGCCGGGGCTCTAGGGCTAGGGGCGTCGGGGCCGGGGCGCTCGGGCTAGGGTTGACGGGGCCGGGGCGCTCGGGCTAGGGTCGACGGGGCCAGGCGCGAGGGCTAGGGGCGACGGGGCCGGGCGCGCGGGCTAGGGTCGACGGGGCTAGGGCGCGGGGGCTAGGGTCGACGGGTCCGGGGCGCGCGGGCTAGGGGTCGACGAGGCCGGGTCGCGCGGGCTAGGGGTCGACGGGGCCGGGCGCGCAGGCTTGGGGTCGATGGGGCCGGGCGCGCGAGCTAGGGGTCGACGGGGCCGGGCGCGCGGGCTAGGGGTCGACGAGGCCGGGCGCGCGGGCTAGGGGTCGACGGGCCGGGGCGCGCGGGCTAGGGGTCGACGGGCCGGGGCGCGCGGGCTAGGGGTGGACGGGCCAGGGCGCGCGGGCTTGGGGTCGACGGAGCCGGGCGCGCGGGCTAGGGGTCGACTTGCCGGGGTGCACAGGCTAGGGGCAAGGGGCCGGGACGACGGGCCTAGGGGCGCTCTGGCTAGGGCCTATGGGCCTGGCTAGGAGCGACGGGCCTAGGAGCGACGGGCCAAGGGGCGACACGAGGGTCGCTAGGAGCAGTGCAGTGGTGGGCCCAAGGAAAAAAAAACGGTCCTAGCGGAGGACCTGCTATGAAACCATGTCAAGAGAATGAACGAGAATGAATGAACTAGCAAAGAGTTGGGTACAAGTACTAACCCTAATTGGGTTGTACCCCTTATAGGCTACCCCACTATAGCCTACACAAAGCAAGCAATATAATGTTCAGACAGGTACAACCCATTTAGAGTTAGTACTTGTACCCAACTATTTCATAGTTCATTCATTCTCGTTCATTCTTCTGACATGGTTTCAGAGCAGGTCCTTCGCTAGGACCGAAATTGTTTTTAGGGCCCACCACAGAGCTGCCCCACTAGCTGCCCTGCCCTACCAGCGCGTCGCCCTGCTGGCTCATGCGCCGCCCTCTGCAGCCCTCGTGCCGCACCAGCTACCCCGTGCGTCGCCCCTTGCGGCCCGCCCATCGACCCTAGGCCCCGCACGCCCCCCCCTTGCGGCCCGCCCGTCGACCCTAGGCCCTACGCGAACGCCCCCTCAGGCCCGCCCGTCGACCCTAGGCCCCGCGCGCCCGCCCTTGCAGGCCCGCCCGTCGACCCCTTGCGGCCCGCCCGTCGATCCTAGGCCCCACGCGCCCGCCCGTCAACCCTAGGCCCCACGCACCCGCCCCCTCAGGCCTGCCCGTCGATCCTAGGCCCCGTGCGCCAGCCCCTGCAGGCCCGCCCGTCGACCCGTTGCGGCCCGCCCGTCCACCGTAGGCCCCACGTGCCCGCACCCTCAGGCCCGCCCGTCGACCCTAGGCCCCGCGCGCCTGCCACTGCAGGCCCGCCCGTCGACCCTAGGGCCCGCCCGCCGCCCCTATAGGCCCGCCCGTCGCCCCTGCTGCCCCGCGCGCCGCCCCTTGCGGCCCGCCCGTCGCCTCTGCTGCCCCTCGCGCCGCCCCTACAGGCCCGCCCTTCGCCTCTGCAGCCCGCGAGCTGCCCTTGCAGCCACGCGCGCCGCCCTTGTGGCCCTCTTGCCGCCCCTACTGCCCTGCTAGCCGCCCCTTGCGGCCCTCTCGCAGCCCCTGCATCCCCGAGCGCCGCCCCTTGCGACCCGCCCGCCGCCCCTAGGCCCACCAGCCGCCCCTAGGCCCGCGAGCCGCCCCTCTTACAGCCTGCGCGTCGCCACTTGCAGCCCGCTTGCCACCCCTTGCTGCTGCCTGACCTGTTCCTTGCGCTGCCCGGCTCCTGCCCGCCCTGCGTGCTGTGCCGCTATGGTTTTGTCAGAATCCCAACCACTAGACCATTGGGATAAGGGCTTGTTAAGTAGCGGGCCAGTGCGCCCATAACCCCCCAGGACAACGAGCCTGTAACCCTTCCCTAGGATCAATCGGGGATCACCAGTGGACCTCTGATACCCCCCCGCACTGGGATGCCCGAAGTGCACACATTGGGATTCGAACCCGAGACCGCTCTGATACCATGTCAGAATCCCAACCACTAGACCATTGGGATAAAAGGACTTGTTAAGTAGCGGGTCAGTGCGCCCATAACCCCCCAGGACAACGAGCCTGTAACCCTTCCCTAGGATCAATCGGGGATCACCAGTGGACCTCTGACAGGTTTCTCTCCACGTACTCGTATTTGATCATGAGGGCCGACCGATCCAGTTCGACACGTGGCTCGCCTGTACCTACTGAGCGACTCTAGAGATAGCGTTTCATTGTTTGACCACACGTCTGGCGCCTCTCCCGCCCCTCCCTGCCACAGCTGACAGTGCGACTCGCTCACCGTGGCTTACTCGTGACGCTGCTGCTCGCTTAGCCATTCGCAACCACCTTCCGTTAGCCGAATGCGCTTACTTTGAACAGCACAGGACTGCACAGGCACTGTACGACGCTGTAGTCGCCCGTTACTCCTCGCTTGCCACTGCTGCTCTAGGCCGTCTTCTCCTGCCCTACCTGTTTCCCGAGCTGTCCGCCTTTGCCACAGTGGAGGACCTCGTTACCCACCTTCGCACTAGCGATGCTCGCTACCGCGCAGCCCTCCCAGCAGAGTTCCTCTATAGTCACCCGCCTCCCTGACTCTCTTCGCGCTGTCAGGGACTACTTTCTCGCACTTGACCCCACAGCCCTCACTGTTGACCTACTCGAGCAGCACCTCCTTGCAGCTGAGACTAGTGTAGTCGCTGTAGGTGCCGCTCGTGGCACTCGTCGCATGCCCTTCTTTGAGGGGTGTTCCCCCTCCCCCCTTGCCCCCTCCTACGCCTCTGCTGCTGCTGCTGACGTCCTTAGTACTGAGGATGTCGGGGCTGCTTCTGCTAGTGGGAAGCGCTGTAGCAGCAAGGGCAAGGGTGGCACGGGTGGTGGCGGTGGCAGCGGGGGTAGTGGTGGGGGCAGCAGTGGAGGTGGTGGAGGCAGTGGAGGTGGAGGCGGAAGTGGGAGTGGTGGCGGGAGTGGGGGCTCTGGTGGCGGCGGTGGTGGTAGCGGTGGGGGTGGCAGTAGTGGCGGCAGTGGGAGTGGTGGCGATCAGGCTTGAGCTACTCAGCGGGGAGGTTTTGGCGGTGGCCAGATGTCGGAATGTTATACTGCTTACTTTGTGTAGGCTATAGTGGGGTAGCCCATAAGGGGTACAACCCAATTAGGGTTAGTACTTGTACCCAACTTCTGCTCAATGCATTCATTCTCGTTAGGCAGCAGCAGCAGCGTCAAAGCGAGACCCCGTCGCCCCATCAGCTTCGTGAGTGTTTTGCTTAGCGTGGGGCGTCTGGGGGTAGTGGTAGCTGCCCGTATGTCATTCGCACAGGTGACCATGATGGTCAGACATGCGGGAAGCCTCACACTCAGTACCGCTGCTTCTCCTGCTTCGATGACGCTTGGCGAGCAGAGTTTGGTGACGAGGCCGAGCGCTTCCGCTGGGCAGAGCTGCTTAGGTCTGGAGTTGCTATCTTTGACCTAGACTATGATGCTATCCTTGCTGCTATGTATGCCTTGTCTCTTATTGCTGAGGGTGACTGTTACCTGTGTGTGCCGCCTGACCCAGGTATAGAGGCTGCTGCTCTAGGTGCTAGTGAGTCTGCTCTAGGTGCTAGTGAGTCTGCTCTCCCTGGTACTGCACCTGCAGAGGCCTTGCACACCTTTACACTTGACTCAGGTGCTTCTGTTGAGTGATGCTACCATTCGCATTCACGTCTGTCTGCCTCCCATCATATGTTCGTGCGTTGCATGCGTGTTGTGAGTGTGTGCAAGAATTTGTGTTTTGTGCGGTTTGGTTTTTCTGAGTGTGTGTGTGAATGTTATTTGGCTTGAGCAGATATCTGAAGTGACTCCTCTGCTCAAGAGCTTTCCGAGGAACCAAGTATCGCTTCAATCGGAGCACGAACAAGAAAGTTACGAACGTTGGAGTTCGTATGCTTTTGATATTTGGTTGTGGTGACTATGGGAAGTTGTGGGGTTGACTCAATATGGGGTACAGACTTTTGGGGGTTGGGAAATTCGTCTTTTCTACTGTAGTTGCTGCCAAATGGTTGGGAGAAACCAAACCAGGTTGGCAAGTGTGGCCAAGTTGGGTTGAGGTGGATTGTGGAGGTTGGGATAGTGACAAAGGTCAAAGTTGGGTTGCCTATGGGGAAGGGAATTGTGTGGCATGGAGTTTCCTTTGGTTGGGGACTCCTTGGGACGTTCCCTCTCGTCCTCCTCATCCCTTCCACCTGGTTTAGTGCTACTCTAATTCTCTTGTGTGAACTTGTGTGAACTTTGTGATTGAGTTAAGTTCTTATGGCAGCATACCCCCCTGTGCGCCGAAATTGATAAGTCGAGATTTACTTCGCCTATTGATACGTTTCAACTTGTGAATTGTAGCCACAGAGTAGGGCTACAACATATCTGAGTTTGGTGAAGTTTTGACAGTGCACTTTCCGTCGACGGCGTTTCTTGTGAGCGCAACTATTCTGTCCAGAAATAGGGACCAACGATTTTGAGAAATTTAGGCACCTAATCTTCATAGACTCCGTCCTTAGTCTCTAACAAGTGGTATCAGAGGTGATTAAGGACCCTGTGAGGAGTCTACTGAAGTGTGAAGACCCTCCTAGACCCACCATGGCCTGTGGGCGTGCCTAAGTGGAGTTCTGGAGGTTGGATGTGACTTCCGCTAAGGGGAAACTCTGCCCAAATTTCGTTGGCGCCGACACTTGTGAAGATTGTGTGGATCTACATTGTGACCAGCAAAAGGGGGAGCTGAAACCTCTGATTGGGAGCAGAGGAGATGAATCAAGGGAGTGGAGATGCAGCTGAGAAGAGGAGTGAACCGCCACCATCCAAGATCGAAGCTTTGGATGGCTCCAACTATGAGGAATGGAGCGGGCGGATGCGGAGCGCCTTCAAGCGCTACAAGCTACTGAAAATTGCAATGGGAGAGGAGAAGTTGCCGGGGGAAGGAGATGCCCGCGATCGGTGGATTGAGAAGAGCGCGGTGCTGTACGACCTCATCCTCCAATCGGTCAACAACGACATGTTCCAGCACATCAAGGATTTGGTGGAGTTGGATGATTCCGGACCGAAGGCATGGAAGCTGCTACGCGACGTGATTCAGCCCAACACGCTGCCGATGGTGATTGTGTTGGAGAAGGAGTTGGCTGCCCTCTCCATGAAACCGGGAGATGATGTGAAACCGGTCCTTGACAAGATCAAGGACACCTATGCGAGGATGGCAGCGGCGGGCAGCGAAGTGTCGCAGATGCAACAGTGCACCAAGATCATCTCGGTGCTCGACAACTCGTGGGACAACCTCATCCCCACCCTCAACGTTCAGCAGGACAAATGGACGCCTGAGTGGCTACGGCAGCAGATTCTGCAAGAGGACTTCCGCAGGCGCCACACGGGAGGTGGTGCTGCCAACAAAACTGCTGAGGGGTATGGAGCTGCAGGAGGCAGCAGAGGAAGAGGGGGAGGGAGAGGCCGAGGCCGTGGGAGAGGCTTTGGCAGAGGGAGAGGCCGAGGTGACTACAATGAGGGGCATGGGAGCTCTGGTGGCAGGGGGAGCACCCGAATGGAGGGTGCGTGCTGGTACTGCAAGAAGGCTGGACACCCGTGGTTCAAGTGTTTCAGCCTGCCTGAGGGATGGGCCCCTCCAGGCATGAAGCCGCCAAGTGGTGAACGTGCACGCGGTGGCGCTGTGCAAGGATCAGGTGCACAAGGTGATGGTGCACAAGGTAAAGCCGACCCTGGGATGTTCCTCATGGTTGAGGATGTGCAAGGGAGTGGGGGTGATATGGGTTCAGTTGGGAAGGTTGTGATGCACCCCCTCACTCACTGGGTGATCGATTCAGGTTGCACGAGTCATATGACCCCACGGGCAGATTTGCTTGATGAGGTAAAACCTCCTGGGAAGATCAAGTTTGTGGCTGCCGCTTCAGGTGCTTTGCTCCCTGTGATTGGTGTTGGGAATGCTAAGGTGATGGGAGCCAATGGAGAGCTTGTGGGGCTTGGGAATGTGCTGTTGGTTGAAGGTTTGTCCGCTAACCTTCTTTCTGTGCGCCGGCTGCAGAAGAGCAAGGCTGAAGTTACCTTCGGCCCAACCAGCTGCCGTGCAAAGCTTGGGAAGTTGCTGCTGTGGAACTTGGAGGAGAAGAGCAGCTGCATCAAGGACCTGTGGCAGCTGCCCATCATCCCTTGGAAGGGGAAACCACCAGCAACGGCAAAGGCAGCGGCAGCGGCTAAAGCAACTGCGGGAGGAGAGGAGACTGCACCAACTGCTGGGGCCCTGGATGCAGTCAAGAAGGTGCAGCAGCCACAGCAGCCACATGGTGAGGTGCTTGCTGGTGTGGATGCGACAGCTGCATGGGCAAAGGCTTCATCTGGGAGTGGTGAGGCTGATTGGGAGACGTGGCATGAGAGGCTGTGCCATGTGAACATTCCTATGCTGCAGAAGTTGGTAAAGGATGGGTGCTTGAAGGGGCTGGAGGTGAAGGGGGGAGCAAAGGAGATTGGGAGCTGCCCTACCTGCCTTGAGACCAAATTCACGAAGTTTCCCTTCAGCAGCAGCACAGGACCAGCCAAGGCACCACTTGCACTAGTGCACATGGATGTGGTGGGCCCCACGAGGGCCCTTTCTCTCTCGGGCAGCCGCTACTTCTTGACGATTGTGGACGACCACACGCGTGCGGTGTGGGTGTACCCTCTCAAGACTAAGGGGGAGGTGGCAGCGGCTGTTCTTAAGGAGTGGATGCCGAGAGCACAAAGGGAAAGCGGACACAAGGTGAAGGTGATCCGCACTGACAACGGAGGAGAGTTCATCGGCGCTGATTTTGAGAAGGAGCTGAAGCGGAAGGGGATCCAGCATCAGCTCACAGTGCCTTACAACCCTCAGCAGAATGGCGTGGCTGAGCGGTTCAACCGGACCCTGCAGGAAGGTGCTCGCACTCTCCTTGGGCGTGCAGGGCTGCCGGATCCGTTTTGGGTGACAGCACTGCGGCAGGTCGTTGTTGTGAAGAACCGGGTGCTGGCGACTGTGGGGGACAAGCAATGGGTCCCCTACACCAAGTGGTATGGGAGTGCGCCTGCAGTCAACATGCTGAGAACTTATGGCTGCATGGTGGTGTTTCATGTACCGAAGGAGAAGAGGGGAAAGTTGGAAGCTTCTGGGAGATGGGGTGTGCACTTGGGGCTTGCCAAGGACCACAAGGGCTGGTTGATATGGGACTTGACGAGCCAGCAACTGACTGTGTCAAGGGATGTTAAGTTCCTTGAGTCCTTGTTCTACAAGGAGTGGAAGCAGCAGCAGCAGAAGCTTCCTACAACACCACTGATCATTGAGGCCGATGAGGTGCAGCGGCCTTCGAGGCAGGTGGAGGTTTCTGTCTCCAAGGAGGAGATCTCTGGGGTGACTGATGATGGGGGAGAACCTGAGGTGGAGCAGCAGCAGCAGCAGCAGCAGCAGCAGGAGGAGGAGGAGCAAGGTGCTCCACAAGGTGCCGGACGTACGGCTGACCGTCCTAGGAGGGATGTGCGCCCTCCTAACAGGCTGACCTATGCAAGCCGTGGCAAGCCAAAGGTGGTAAGGGCTGGGAGTGTGGCTGAGCAGTGTGATGAGGATGAGATAGCACACTGCTACTGGGCAGCCGTCCCTGAGCCCAAGACGCTAGCTGAGGCATTGAGCGGGCCCGATGCTGAAAAGTGGAAGCAGAGTGTGAAGGAGGAGTATGATTCTCTGCTAGAGAATGAGACGTGGGAGCTGTGTGAGCTGCCACCTGGGAAGAAGGCCATTTCTTCCAAGCTGATTTTCAGGCACAAGTACGGACCTGATGGGGCGCTGACCCGCTACAAGTCAAGGCTTGTGGCTAAGGGGTTTCAGCAGACAAAGGGAAAGGACTTCAACGAGCTCTATGCTCCTGTGGGGAAAGGCACAACACTTCGGGTGTCATTGGCAATGGCAGCAAACCGTGGATGGCGGGTGAAGCAGATGGACATCACCACCGCCTTCCTCAATGGGATCATTCTGGAGGAGCTGTACATGTTACAGCCTGAGGGTTTAAATGATGGGAGCGGCAGGGTGTGCAGGCTGAAGAAGGCCATCTATGGCCTGAAGCAGGCTCCTTGTGCATGGTACCACAAGTTAGAGGAGACTCTGCTGGCTGGGGGTTTCAAGAAGAGTGAGTGTGATCACAGCTTGTTCCTGCTGCAGGAGAAGGAGCAGTTTCTCATGCTCCTGGTGTATGTGGATGACATCCTGCTCTTCTCTGAGTCGTCTGCAATGATTGAGCATGTGGAGGAGATGCTGGAGATGCAGTTTAAGTGCTCCAAGATGGGAGATGTGAAGCACTATTTAGGGATGCATGTGGAGAGGGACCTTGACAAGGGAGTGTTGAGGTTGCACCAGAGAAAGTATTGTGAGGGGCTGGCTGAGAAGTATGGGCTGCAAGATGGAGGAAAGCCAGCCACCCCACTGCCTTCGGGGTTCACTGTGGAGCCCTGTGCTGATGAGGAGGTGGTGGGTGAGAGTGACAGGAAACTTTTTCATTCCATGGTTGGGGCACTCAACTATGCGGCTAACCACACACGGCCTGACATTGCCTTTGCAAC
This sequence comes from Closterium sp. Naga37s-1, assembly GCA_947471745.1. NCBI lineage: Eukaryota > Viridiplantae > Streptophyta > Zygnematophyceae > Desmidiales > Closteriaceae > Closterium > Closterium sp. Naga37s-1. The sequence goes on along the minus strand of CANJKZ010000774.1, from coordinate 2,353,012 downwards.
ATCCAGGCTTGCCAGTGTGGTTTCACGCCCCAGTCATGAGCAGCTGGAAGCGGCCAAGAGGTTGGTCCGCTATGTGAGTGCAACGGCATCAGTGGGTTTGGAGTACAGTGCTGTGAGGCAGAGGCTGCAGAGGAGTGCAGCTGATTTGAGCAAGGGGGAGATGCTCCTGACCTGCTACACTGACGCTAGCTTCAACTCGGTGAAAGCGGATGGCACCAGCATTGGAGGCTATGTGTGCCTGTTCGGAGGTGGTGCAGTGAGCTGGCGCAGTAAGAAGCAGAATGAGGTGGGGCAGTCCTCGTGTGAGACAGAGTACATGGCCCTGCATCATGGGGCAAAGGAGGTGGTGTGGCTGAGGCGTTTGTTGGAGGAGATCGGAGTGTGCCAAAAGGAGCCAACTGTGATTTTCTGTGACAACGAGTCGGCTGTGAAGCTTGCTAAGAATGCTTGCCTTCATGGGCTGACGAAGCACATCAGGCCTAAGTGGCATTGGGTGAGGAGGCTCCTGGACAAGGAGGTGCGGCTGGAGATTGTGAAGACCCATCAGCAGGCGGCTGACATTCTCACCAAGCGCCTGGCTGAATCTGAGCATTGGAAGGGCATGAAGCTTGCTGGAATGAGTGTGCATTGAGGATGCATGCTTGAGCTATGGCATGTGGGATGATGGTTGGCAGCCAGAGGGGGAGTTTGTTGAGTGATGCTACCATTCGCATTCACGTCTGTCTGCCTCCCATCATATGTTCGTGCGTTGCATGCGTGTTGTGAGTGTGTGCAAGAATTTGTGTTTTGTGCGGTTTGGTTTTTCTGAGTGTGTGTGTGAATGTTATTTGGCTTGAGCAGATATCTGAAGTGACTCCTCTGCTCAAGAGCTTTCCGAGGAACCAAGTATCGCTTCAATCGGAGCACGAACAAGAAAGTTACGAACGTTGGAGTTCGTATGCTTTTGATATTTGGTTGTGGTGACTATGGGAAGTTGTGGGGTTGACTCAATATGGGGTACAGACTTTTGGGGGTTGGGAAATTCGTCTTTTCTACTGTAGTTGCTGCCAAATGGTTGGGAGAAACCAAACCAGGTTGGCAAGTGTGGCCAAGTTGGGTTGAGGTGGATTGTGGAGGTTGGGATAGTGACAAAGGTCAAAGTTGGGTTGCCTATGGGGAAGGGAATTGTGTGGCATGGAGTTTCCTTTGGTTGGGGACTCCTTGGGACGTTCCCTCTCGTCCTCCTCATCCCTTCCACCTGGTTTAGTGCTACTCTAATTCTCTTGTGTGAACTTGTGTGAACTTTGTGATTGAGTTAAGTTCTTATGGCAGCATACCCCCCTGTGCGCCGAAATTGATAAGTCGAGATTTACTTCGCCTCTTGATACGTTTCAACTTGTTAATTGTAGCCACAGAGTAGGGCTACAACATATCTGAGTTTGGTGAAGTTTTGACAGTGCACTTTCCGTCGACGGCGTTTCTTGTGAGCGCAACTATTCTGTCCAGAAATAGGGACCAACGATTTTGAGAAATTTAGGCACCTAATCTTCATAGACTCCGTCCTTAGTCTCTAACAGCTTCACGCTGTTTCTTTCGCGACAGCACCACCCTCACTCCTCTCTCTGCACCTGTCCCGGTCAGACTGGCTGACCCCTTAGGGGGCCTAGTCATTGCCCGTTCCTCCACTTTTCTCCCGTGTCCGGCGGTTCCGTCCGGCTCGCTGTTAGGTCTTCACCTCTCCTCGTTCTCTACGAAATTGGTGAGTACCGCTGCCCTCCAGGATGCGATTGTCACTACCACCACTCTTGGGGGTCAGCGTGTGTCGATCTGCACGTGTACACGGACGGGCCGTCACGTGGCCACGTTTACTCGTCGGCCTGGATTGAGTCTGTACACACTGGGTACCGAGCCTCCTCAGGTAGCTGCGTCTGCCCAGGTGTCCGCGTCAGGTCCGGTAGCACCCCCTTGCTCGTGTCGCCTCCTGTCGCACCAGAATCTCCTGTGGCAGCACCGCCTTGGTCACCCCTCCATGCCACGCCTCCATTGCATGCACTCCTGCCTCCTTGTCTCTGGTCTTCCCAGGTCTCTGCCTCCCCTCCCGCCCTCGCCTGCCCCGCCTTGCCTTCCTTGCGTCGAGGGGCGGCAGCGCGCCGCTCCTCACTCCTCCTCATTTCCCCCGACGACTGCTCCCCTGCAGACTCTCCACATGGACGTGTGGGGCCCAGCCCGCGTTAGTGGACCGGGCCGCGAGCGCTACTTTCTGCTGGTTGTTGACGACTACAAGCGTTACACCACAGTCTTCCCCGTGCGCAGCAAAGGGTGAGGTCCCTGATGTCTTGATCCCTTGGATCCGCGCAGTCCAACTCTAGCTCTGCGAGCGGTTCCGCCAGGACCTTCCTGTCCTGCGTCTGCACTCTGACAGAGGTGGTGAGTTCTCCTCAAACCTCTTGCAGGACTTTTGTCATGGGGAGGGCATTCTCCAGTCGTTCACGCTTCCGGCCTCTCCTCAGCAAATAGGGATTGCTGAGCCCCACATTGGCTTAGTCATGGAGGTCGCTCGTACCTCCATGATCCATGCGGCTGCTCCCTATTTTCTGTGGCCGTTTGCGGTCCGGTATGCTGCGCATCAGCTCAACCTCTTTCCCCGTGTCTCCTTGCCGGAGACCTCGCCTACACTGTGTAGGACGGGGAGGGTTGGTGATGCGTTGGTGTTCCGGGTCTGGGGTTCTCGTGCCTTTGTTCGCGATACGTTCACGGACAAGTTCTCTGCCCGCGCTATCCCTGCGTCTTCCTTGGCCTTCCCCCTGACGCGCCTGGCTGGCAGTTTTACCTCCCCACCTCGCGCCGTGTCTTCCCCTCTCAGGACGTCACGTTTGATGAGTTGGTTCCCTTTTACCGTCTCTTCCCCTACCGCTCTGCCCCTCCCCTACCCCCGCCGCTCTTCCTTGCTCCAGGTCCCCCTCCGCTAGACCCCCTCCCCCCCAGGGTCCTGCTCCCTCAGGTGTGTCTCAGGTAGACCCTCTCCCTGGTACTGTGACTATTGAGGTAGCTGTAGCCTCAGGTGCTGCGTCTGGGGGTGCTGCGTCTGGGGGTGCTGAGCCTGGGGGTGCGGAGCTTGCGGGTGCTGAGCCTGCGGGTGTGAATCCTAGGGGTGCTGTGCCTGAGGGTGTGGAGCCTGGGGGTGCTGAGTCTGAGGGTGCAGAGTCTAGGGGTGCTGAGCCTCAGGGTACTGCTTCTTCTGGAGGTCCTGCGGGTGCTTCTCCATGACTGTCTCCCCGGCCGGAGCCTCTCTCCCCGCAGCATCAGCGCAATGGTTTGCTCAGCGCACACGCCTTCAAAGTGGAGCTGCCAGAGCTAGAGACCCTGGAGCTGGAGGTGCTGGATTTTTTGCTGGAGCTGGTGGTACCGGAGGTGCTGCAGCTGCTAGTCCTTGAGGTGCTCGTACCAGGGGTACTGGAGCTGCCGGGACTGGTAGTGTTGGGGGCGCTGGAGCTGGAGGAGCTAGAGCTGGAGACCTTGTGGAGCCTGGAGGTGCTGGGGATGGAGACACTGGAGCTGGAGGCACTGGCGCTGGTGGCGTTGGAGCTGGAGGAGCTGGAGTTGGAGACACTGGAGCTGTTGACCCTGGAGCTGGAGGTGCTGGCGCTGGGGGTGCTGTGTCTGGCAGTACTGGTGCTGGAGGCACTGTGCGGCAGCGACCGTTTTTCGTTCCCCTGCTTTGCCAGGTTCTTAGTCTCCCATCTTCTACTGGCCTTCCTCCTAGCTTACTGAGTCCACCGCCTCTCCAGTCGCACCCACTGTTACAGCCAGGCTCCGCACTGCCTGCTCCCTCTCCTTAAGCTTCGAAGACAGACTCTCCTTCAGAGCGTCGTGAGCCTGCGTCTCGTCCTGCCTCGCCTGTTCGCGCTGTTCGCCCTAGTCGTCGGGTTCCTCGTCTGCGTCCTCCTCTTGTCCCCGGCACCCACACTATGGCACTTCGTCCTTCCTCTGTTCCATTGCGTGTTCCTCTGCCTGCTCCTCCTTCCTGCCTTCCCTGACCCTGAGTCTGACCTCGCTCGTGCTACCAGACCCACTGTCTCTCGTCTCCTCGCCATTGTTGTCACTGACCCTTCTTTTGAGTCCACTGCTGTGTCTGCCCTCGTTGCTGAGCTGGTTGACTTTGCTGCTGCCTGTCGTCTAGACTACGCCACTGCTCTTGTTGCGAAGTCTGAGTCTGCCAGTCCTCCGTCCGTCAGGGGTGAGTGTGCTCTTGGCACAGACGTCCTTGAGGACAGGCACGACGACTTTGAGTGTCTTGCATCTGCTGTACCTCGTTTCGCTTCCATGATGCTTGCCCCCGAGGGAGACCCGGATGCGCCAGACATCCCGACCCCGCACTCTTACGCAGAGGCGATTACGGGTCCTTACTCCTCTCAGTGGCAGACATCCATTTATGCCGGGATGGCATCCTGGAAGTCCACAGGCACCTACGTTGACGCAGTTCCCCTGTCTGGGGCGAACATCGTTGTTAGAATGTTGTGAACGAGATTGAATAAACTATGAAACAGCTGGGTACAAGTACTAACCCTAATTGGGTTGTACCCCTTATGGGCTACCCCACTACAGCCTACACAAATGTATAAGCTTTAATGTTCTGACACACCCCCATAGGCAAAGTGGGGGAGAACAAGTGGTTACAAGACCAGTCAAGAAGAGCAAAACAAGCTCAGGGTGGATCACAAAGTCACCACACAGTCCGAGCACAAGCAAAGGGCCACAAGGCCAGTTCACATGCAGAGTTATATAAAGAGAACAAATAATACAGTGATCATACCCTAGCAAGTGCAAGCATGCAGATATATATATAGATCACAGTACAAGCAGAGTCAAGCAGTAAGCAAGTAAGGCAAAGAAGGCACAAGGCCGAACACAGTAACAAAGCGCTGATGATCACCAGGCGGAAGTGCCTTGGTGAAGACATCAGCAGTGTTGGCCCGAGTGGCCACGTACGCAAGACGAAGCTGGCCACGCTGCTGCAACTCTCGAGCAAGGAAGTATCGCAGAGCGATGTACTTCGTTCTGTGCTCCAGTCTGTGCTCCTGACACAAGGCAATCATGGCCTTGTTGTCTACGTACAGAACTGGTGGCGAACGAGGCTGCTCTCCCAAGTCGGTCAGCAGGTAGGTGAGCCAGCACAGCTCCTGAGCAGCCATGGCCCCGGCGTAGATCTCAGCCTCACAACTGGAGATGAGAACCAAAGACGAGCAGGTAGACCACCAAGAAACAGAGCCGGAACCGAGGCTGAAGGTGTAACCCTGTGACGACCGCTGCGTAACCAAGTCGTCAACCCAGGAGGCGTCTGCGTGACCAGTGAGAACAACTGGACCCCGTCCTCCAAGCACAAGCCCCATGCCCGACGTACTGCACAGGTAACGCAGTACCCTCTTCGCAGCATCCCAGTGCACCTTTCGGTGCCTACCAGGTGCCACGTAGCGAGCTAGAAGGCTGAGAGGGTATGCGAGGTCAGTTCGTGTGCACGTCATCAAGTACATGAGGCAACCCACAAGCTCTGGGTACGGACCACTCGGCTCTACGGACTCGTCCGAAGGTGGAGCTGAGAGCGAGTGGCTGGTAGACAGAGGAGTGGGTTGTGGCGAGGAGAACTGGAAGCCAAAGCGCTGAAGGACCTGGTGCACCATGTGTGACTGAGTCAGGGTGATGGTGCGCCGTGCTCTGTCCCGGGTGATCTGCAAGCCAAGATAGCTGCGCAGTTCACCCAGGTCATTGCAGGTGTGTCTCTTCTGCAGCTCGGACTTCACAAGGGTCAGTGCCTCAGTGTCAGCAGTGGCAAAGACGAGGTCGTCGACGTACACGAGGACGTAGAACGGCGGCAGCGACGTGTCGGTGCGTAGAAACAGCGACGGGCCAGCAGTAGAAGGAGCAAAGTGTAGTCCTCAGTGTGTCGTGCCACTCGCGAGGCGCCGAGCGGAGACCATAGACTGGCCGCCGGAGGCTCCACTGGGTACCTGCAGGAAACGACCCAGTGAAGCCATGTGGGCGGCGCAGCCAGATCTCCTCGTGCAGGCTGCCCTGCAGGAAAGCTCTGCTGAAGTCCAGGAGTGCAACTCATAGTCACTCTTAGCAGCGACGTGCAGCAACACCCGAAGAGTGGTCATCTTCGGGGTGGGGGAGAAGGTCTGGAAGTAGTCAACTGCCTGTTGCTGACTGAAGCCTCTAGCAACGTAACGCGCCTTGAAGGCAAGCAAAGAACCCGGCGGCCGCTTCACCCTTAAATTCCACATGCCATCGACTATGTTCGCCCTAGACGGGGGAATTGCATCAACGTAAGTGCCTGTGGACTTCTAGGATGCCTTCTCGGCATCCATGGCTGCCTGCCACTAAGAGGAGTAAGGATCCGTAATCACCTCTGCGTAGGAGCACGGGGTCGGGATGTCTGGTGCATCCGGGTCTCCCTCAGGGGCAAGCAGCATGGACGCGAAACGAGGTACAGCAGCTGCAAGACACTCAAAGTCCTCCTGCCTGTCCTTAAGGACGTCCGTACCAAGAGCACACTCACCCCCGACGGACGGAGGACTGGCAGACACAGACTCAACAACTAGAGCAGTGGCGTAGTCGAGACGGCAGGCAGCAGCAAAGTCAAGCAGCTCAGCAACGAGAGCAGACGCAGCAGCAGACTGAAAGGAAGGGTCAATGACAGCAGTGGCGAGGAGACGAGAGATAGTGGGACTGGCAGCACGAGCGCGGTCAGACGCAGGATCAGGGACCTCAGGAAGAGAGGACTCAGGAGGAGCAGGCAGAGGAACACGCAGTGGAACAGAGGAAGGACGGAGTGCCACAGCGTGCGTGCCGAGGACAGGAGGAGGACGCAAACGAGGAGCGCGACGAGCACTGCGAATAGGCGAGACAGGACGAGACGCAGGCTCACGACGCTCTGTAAGATCGCCAGACTGCTCAATGTAAGGAGAGGGAGCAGGAAGTGGGGAGGCTGGCTGTAACGTCGGCTGTGACTCGTCAGGCGGTGGACACAGGAAGGGAGGAGGAAGACCAGTAGAAGACGGAACACCAAGAACCTGCTGAAGCAGGGGAACGAAGTACGGTCGCGGCCGCACAGTGCCTCCAGCACCTCCAGTGCCAGGGTCAACAGGTCCAGCTCCTGCAGGTCTAGCGCCTCCGGCGCCAGTGCCTCCAACTCCAGCTCCGGCAGCTCCAGCGCCTCCAGCGCCAGGGCCTCCAAATCCAGCTCCTCCAGCTCCAGCACCTCCAGCGCCAGCTGCTCCAGGCTCAGCTGCAGCAGGACCTCCAGACGAAGCAGCACCCCGAGGCTCAGCACCCCTAGACTCCGCACCCTCCGACTCAGCACCCCTTGGCTCAACACCCTCAGGCTTAGCACCCCCAGGCTCAGCACCCTTAGACCCAGCACCCTCAGACCCCGCACCCTTCAGCTCCGCACCCCCAGACGCAGCACTTGGAGCAGCACCGGAGCCGGCAGCTATCTGAACAGGCGCAGTACCAGGGAGAGGGTCTAACTGAGACACACCCGAGGGAGCAGGACCCTGGGGCGGGAGGGGGTCTACCGGAGGTGGACCGGGAGCAAGGATGAGCGGTGGGGGTGGGGGAGGGGCAGAGCGGTAGGGGAAGAGACGGTAGAAGGGAACCGACTCGTCGAACGTGACGTCCTGAGACGGGAGGATACGGCGCGAGGTGGGGTGGTAAACTGCCAGCCAGGCGTGTCAGGGACAAAGCCAAGGAAGATGCAGGGAATGGCGCGGGCGGAGAGCTTGTCCGCGGACGTATCGCGAACAAAGGCACGAGAACCCCAGACCCGGAACACCGACGCATCGCCAACCTTCCCTGTCCAACGCAGCGTGGGCGAGGTCTCCGGCAAGGAGACACAGGGCCAGAGGTTGAGCTGATGCGCAGCGTACCGGACCGCAAACAGCCACAGAAAATGGGGAGCGGCCGCATGGATCATGGAGGTACGAGCGACCTCCATGACTAAGCCAATGCGGCGCTCAGCAATCCCATTTTGCTGAGGGGAGTCCGGAAGCGTGAACGACTGGAGAATGCCCTCCCCACGACAAAAGTTTCATAAGAGGTCGGAGGAGAACTCACCACCTCTATCAGAGTGCAGACGTAGGACAGGAAGGTCCGTACTGAAGCGCTCGCGGAGCTGGAGACGAACTGTGCGGATCCAAGGGATCAAGACATTAGGGACCTCACCCTTGCTGCGCAAGGGGAAGACCATGGTGTAACGCGTGTAGTCGTCAACAACCAGCAGAAAGTAGCGCTCGCGGCCCTGTCCACTGACGCGGGCTGGGCCCCACACGTCCATGTGGAGAGTGTGCAGAGGAGCACTCGTCGGGGGAAACGAGGAGTGAGGAGCAGCGCGCTGCCGCCCCTCGACGCAAGGAAGGCAGGGCGGGGCACGCGAGGGCGGGAGGGGAGGCAGAGACGTGGGTAGACCAGAGACGAGAAACTGGGAGTGCATGCCACGAAGGCGTGGCAGGGAGGGGTGACCCAGGCAGTGGTGCCACAGAAGAGTCTGGTGCGACAGGAGGCGACACGAGCAAGAGGCGGCTACCTGACCTGACGCGGACACCTGAGCAGACGCAGCAACCTGAGGAGTCTCGGTAGCCAGCGTGTACAGACTCGACCATGGCCGACGAGTGAACGTAGCCAGGTGAAGCCCCGTTCGTGTGCACGTGCAGATCGACACACGCTGACCCCAAGGAGTGGTGGTAGTGACCATCGCATCCTGAAGGGCAGTGGTACTCACCAAGTTCGTAGAGAATGAGGGGAGGTGAAGACCTGACAGTGAGCCGGACGGAACCGCCGGACACGGGAGGACAGTGGAGGAACGGGCAACGACCGGGCCCCCAGAGGGGTCAGCCAGTCTGACCGGGACAGGTGCAGGGAGAGGAGTGAGAGTGGTGCTGTCACGAAAGAAACAGCGCGAGGTGCCGGAGTCCAACGTGAAGGTGTGCAAGGCCTCAGCAAGCGCAGTACCAGGTGGATTACCAGACGCACTAGCACCTAGAGCAGCAGCCGCTATACCTGGGTCAGGTGGCACACACCGGTAACAGACACCCTCAGCACTAAAAGACAAAGCATATATGGCAGAGAGAATAGCATCATAGTCTAGGTCAAAGATAGCAACTCCCGACCTAAGCAAATCCGTCCAGCGAGGGCACTCGACGTCCTCACCAAACTCAGCACGCCAGGTGTCGTCAAGGCGGGAGAAGCAGCGGTGCTCAGTGTGAAACTTCCCGCATGTCTGGCCCGCACGGACACCCGTGCGAATGACATACGGGCAGGTCTCACTACCCCCACCCGTCCCACGCTGAACCAACCACTCACGGAGCTGCTGGGTCTCGCTCCGACGCTGCTGGTGCTGTCGCTGACCACCACCAGGGCCTCCACGCCGAGGTCCAGACCTGCCACCACCAGACCCACCGCCTCCACTGCCACCACTCCCTCCGCTGCCTCCACCGCCGCCACCAGAGCCCCCACTGCCGCCACCAGTCCCACCGCCGCCACCACCTCCACTGCCTCCACCACCTCCACCGCTGCCCCCACCACCGCTCCCACTGCCACCTCCACCACCACCGCTGCCACCTCCACCACCCCGGCCACCCTTGGCCCTTGCTGCTGCGGCGCTTCGTAGGAGTCGAAGCAGCACCGACGTCCTCAGTAACAGAGACGCCTTCAGCAGCAGCAGAGGCAAAGGAGGGGGAAAGGGGGGAAGGGGAGCACCCCTCAAAGAAGGGCGGGCGCGAAGTGCCACGAGCAGCACCTACAGCAACTGCACTAGTCTCAGCTGCGAGGAGATGCTGCTCGAGGAGGTCAACAGTGAGGGAGGTGGGGTCAAGGGAGAGAAAGTGGTCCCTGACAGAGCGAAGAGAGTCAGGGAGGCGAGAGACTATGAAGTAGAGGGTGATGAACATGGGGGGCTGGTTCGTGGCAAGGAACTCAGCAGGGACGGTAGCGCGGTAGCGAGCGTCGCTAGTGCGAAGGTGGGTAACCAGGTCCGCTACGGTGGCAAAAGCCGACAGCTCAGGGAACAGGTAGGGCAGTAGCAGTCTGCCTAGAGCAGCAGTAGCAGGGGAGGAGTAGTGAGCAACGACAACATCGTACAGGGCCTGTGCCGTCCTGTGCTGTCCAAAGTGAGTACATTCGGCCACCGGCAGATGGTTGCGAATGGCTAAGCGGGCAGTAGCGTCACGAGACAGCCACTGGGAACGAGTCGCACCGTTAGCTGTGGCGGGAGGGGCTGGAACGACACCAGACACGTGGTCAAACAGTGAGACACCGTCCTTAATATCGCTCAGTAGGTACAGTTGCAGATCGTCGTGCCACATGTCAAATGCAACCGGTCTGCCCTCATGATCGAACACTAGAACTCTAAGCAAAGCCATATTGGCGCAGTGCTCAGGAGCAGCAGTAGCAGCAGGAGCAGGAGCAGCACTAGCAGTAGCAGCAGTAGCCAAGGGGCCAAGGGGCGGGGCCGAGGGGCCTAGGGGCCGAGGGGCCAAACACGAGGGTGTCGGGGCCGAGGGGCCGAGGGGCCAAGGTGCCTAGGGGCCGAGAGGCCAAGCACGAGGGTGAGGGCCGAGGGGCCGAACAGGAGGGGCCACAGGGCCGAGGTGCCAAGGGGCTGAGGTGACTGGGGGCCAAGGGGCCAAGAGGCAGAGGCTAGGGGCCGAGGGGCCAAGGGGCCAAGGGTCCTAGGGGCCGAGGGGCCGAGGGGACTAGGGGCCGAGGGGCCAAGGGGCGGGGCCAAGGGGCCGAGGCTAGGGGTCGAGGGGCCGAGGGGCGGGGCCGAGGGGCCACGAAGCCGAGGGGCCGAGGTGCCTGGGGGCCAAGGGGCCGGGCCTATGGGCGTAGGCGTGTCAGGGCCGCGGGGCCAGAAACGTGGGGCCACGGGGCCAGAAAACGTGGGGGCCGCGGGGCCTAGGGCCTAGGCGTGTCAGGGCCTCGAAGCTAGGGGCGACGGGGGGGGGGGGCGCGAAGCTAGGGGCGACGGGGGGTCGCGAAGCTAGGGGCGCCGGGGGTCGCGAAGATAGGGGCGACGGGGGGCCGCGAAGCTAGGGGCGACGGGGGGGGGGGGGGGCGAAGGTAGGGGCGACAGGGGGTCGCGAAGCTAGGGGCGACAGGGTGTCGCTAAGCTCGGGGCGCCGGGGGTCGCGAAGCTAGGGGCGACGGGGGGGGCCGCGAAGCTAGGGGTGACAGGGGGGTCGCGAAGCTAGGGACGACGGGGGGGGGGGGGGGGGGGACGCGAAGCTAGGGGCGACGGGGGGTTGCGAAGCTAGGGGCGCCGGGGGTCGCGAAGCTAGGGGCGACGGGGGGGGGGGGGGCGGGAAGCCAGGGGCGACGGGGGGGGGTCGCGAAGCTAGGGGCGCCGGGGGTCGCGAAGCTAGAGGCGCCGGGGGTCGCGAAGATAGGGGCGACGGGGGGCCGCGAAGCTAGGGGCGACGGGGGGTCGCCGCGAAGCTAGGGGCGACGGGGGGTCGCGAAGCTAGGGGCGACGGGGGCCGAGCTAGGGGTGACGCCAAGGGGCGACTGGCCGGGCTAGGGGTGGCGACGGGCCGGGGCCTAGGGGCAACGGGCGCGGGCCTAGGCTAGAAGGGCAGTAGGTGGTGGGCCCAAAAAAAACCGGTCCTAGGGGACCTGCTCTGAAACCATGTTAGAATTTTGTGAACGAGAATGAATGAACTATGAAATAGTTGGGTACAAGTACTAACCCTAATTGGGTTGTAGCCCTTATGGGCTACCCCACTACAGCCTACACAAATGTATAAGCTATAATGTTCTGACAATAGTCGATGGCATGTGGATCTTCAGGGTGAAGAGGCCGCAGGGTTCCCCGCCTGCCTTCAAGGCGCGTTACGTTGCTAGAGGCTTCAGTCACCGTCAGGGGGTCGACTACTTCCAGACCTTCTCCCCCACCCCGAAGATGACTACTTTTCGGATGTTGCTGCACATTGCTGCTCAGCGTGACTACGAGTTGCACTCGCTGGACTTCAGTACAGCTTTCTTGCAGGGCAGCCTGCACGAGGAGATCTGGCTACGCCGCCCACCTGGCTTCACTGTGACGTTTCCTGCAGGTACCCAGTGGAGCCTCCGGCGGCCAGTCTACGGTCTCTACCAGGCGCCTCGCGAGTGGCACGACACACTGAGGACTACACTTGCGGCTCTAGGCTATGCTCCTTCCTCTGCTGACCCGTCGCTGTTTCTACGCATCGACACATCACTGCCGCCGTTCTATGTCCTCGTCTACGTCCACGACCTGGTCTTTGCCACTGCTGACACTGAGGCACTGACCCTTGTGAAGTCAGAGCTGCAGAAGAGACACACTTGCACTGATCTGGGTGAACTACGCAGCTATCTTGGCTTGCAGATCACCCGAGACAGTGCACGGCGCACCATCACCCAGACTTAGTCACACATGGTGCACCAGGTCCTTCAGCTCTTCGGCTTCCAATTCTCCTCGCCACAGCCCACTCCTCTGTCTACCGGCCACTCGCTCTCAGCTCCACCTTCGGACGAGTCCGTAGAGTTGAGTGGTCCGTACTTAGAGCTTGTGGGTTGCCTCATGTACCTGATGACGTGCATACGACCTGACCTCGCGTACCCTCTCAGCCTCCTGGCTCGCTACGTGGCTCCAGGTAGGCACCGAAAGGTGCACTGGGATGCTGCAAAGCGGGTACTGCGTTACTTGTGCAGTTTGTCAGGCATGGGGCTTGTGCTTGGAGGACGGGGTCCAGCTGTCCTCACTGGTCACGCAGACGCTTCTTGGGCTGACGGCTTGGCTACGCAGCGGTCGTCACAGGGTTACACCTTCAGCCTCGGTTCCGACTCTGTTTCCTGGCCGTGTACCCGCTCGTCTTCGGTTCTCAGTTCTAGTTGTGAGGCTGAGATCTACGCTGGTGCCATGGCTCACCTACCTGCTGACTGACTTAGGAGAGCAGCCTCGTTTGCCTCCAGTTCTGTACGTAGACAATAAGGCCATGATTGCCTTGTGTCAGGAGCACAGACTGGAGCACCGAACAAAGCACATCGCTCTGCGATACTTCCTTGCTCAAGAGTTGCAGCAGCGTGGTCAGCTTCGTCTTGCGTACGTGGCCACTAGGGCCAACACTGATGATATATTCACCAAGGCACTTCAGCCTGGTGATCATCAACGCTTCTCTACTGTTTTAGGCCTTGTGCCTACTTTGCCTCACTTGCTCACTACGTGACTTTGCTTGTCCTGTGATCTTTATATATACCTGCGTGCTTACTCTTGCTAGACTATGATCACTGTACTGTTTGTGCTCTTTATATAACACTGCATGTGAACTAGCCTTGTGGCCCTTTGCTTGTGCTCGGACTGTGTGGTGACTTTGTGATCCACCCTGAGCTTGCTTTGCTTTTCTTGACTGGTCTTGTGACCACTTGTTCTCCCCCACTTTGCCTATGGGGGTGTGTCAGAATGTTATATTGCTTACTTTGTGTAGGCTATCGTGGGGTAGCCCATAAGGGGTACAACCCAATTAGGGTTAGTACTTGTACCCAACTCTTTGCTAGTTCATTCATTCGCGTTCATTCTTCTGACATTAAGATATATATCAGTGTACAACAAGAGCAAGTCAAGCAACTAGTAGGTGAGGCAGAGTAGGCACAAGCCCAAGTGCAGTGTAGAAATGCTGATGATCACTAGACCCAAGGGCCTTGGTGAAGACATCAGCAGTGTTGGCCCACGAGGCCACGTAGGAAAGGCGGAGCTGACGACGCTGCTGCAGCTCACGCGCAAGGAAGAAGCGAAGAGCAATGTGCTTCGTTCTGTGCTCCAGCCTCTGCTCGTGACACAAGGCAAGCATTGCCTTGTTGTTGACGTACAGAACTGGAGGAGAACGAGGCCGCTCCACCAAGTCAGTCAGCAGTTAGGTTAGTCAGCGTAGCTCCTGTGCAGCCATGGCCCCAGCGCAGATCTCAGCCTCACAGCTAGAACCAAGCACAGAAGAAGAACGATTGGACCCCCACGAGACAGAACCAGAGCCAAGACTTAAGGTGTAACCCCGTGACGAACTTTGAGTCGTCTGGTCGTTGGCACAAGAAGCGTCGGAGTGTCCTGTGAGTACCACTGAACCCTGTCCTCCAAGCACGAGCCCCATGCCCGTAGATTGACCGCCGGAGGCTGCACTGGGTACCCGCAGAAAACGACCCAGTGAAGCCAGGTGGGCGGCGCAGCCAGATCTCCTTGTGAAGGCTGCCCTGCAAGAAAGCTGTGGAGAAGTCGAGGGAGTGCAGCTCGTAGTCACGCTGTGCTGCAACGTGCAGCAGCAGCTGAAGAGTAGTCATCTTCGGGGTAGGGGAGAAGGTCTGGAAGATTTCGGCCCCCTGTCGCTGACTGAAGCCCCGAGCAACATAACGCGCTTTGAAGGCAGGTGGAGAACCCGGCAGCCGCTTCACTATGAAAATCCACATGCCATTGACTATGTTTGCCCCAAGAGGAGGAACCTCATTGACGTAGGTGCCTGTGGACTCCCAAGAAGCCATCTCGGCGTCCATGGCTGTCTGCCACTGAGAGGAGTACTCACCCGCGATCGCCTCAGCGTAAGAGCGCGGGGTAGGGATGTCAAGTGCATCCAGGTCTCCCTCAGGGCAAAGCAGCATGGATGCGAAACGAGGTAAAGCAGCCGCAAGACACTCAAGCTCAAACTGCCTGTCCTCAAGGACGTTACTGCTAAGGGCAGGCTCACCCCCGATGGACGGAGGACAGACGGACTCAAACTCAGTAACAAGACTCGCGACGTAGTCGAGACGACTCCTAGCTGCAAAGTCGACTAGCTCAGTGACTAGGACAAACGAAGCAGTAGACTCAAAGTCAGGGTCAGTGACGACAATAGCAAGGAGACGAGTGACAGTAGGACTGGCAGCACGAGCAAGGTCGGACTCAGGATCAAGAATGTGCGGAAGAGAGGACATGGGAGGCTCAGGCAGGACAACACGCTGTGGAACAGAGGAAGGACGAAGTGCCGTACCGTGAGTGACTGGGAGAGCAGGAGGACGAGGACGGGCGACACAACGAGCACGAACAGGTGTGGAAGCACGATTCTCAGGCTCATGATGCTCAGTCAGGGACTCAGTCACCTCAGTGTGAGGAGCAGGAGCAGGCAGCGAGGAGCCAGGCAGTAGCTGTGGCGGAGACTGGTCTGTCTGTGAACTCAGGAGAGGTGGAGTGAGGCCAGTGGAAGACGGGAGAGTAAGAACCCGGCGAAGGACCGAGTCAGGCGGTGGCAGGGACGACTGCGGCAGCGGGTAGAAAAACAGTCGGCGCGGGGCAGAATTAGCAGCTCCAGCTCCGCCATCACCAGTAGCTCCAGTTGCACCTCTAGCACCTCCAGCACCTCCACCACCAGCAGCACCACCTGCTTTGGCAGCTCCATCACCTCTAGTACGAGCACCTCCAAGATCAGCCCCAGCAGTCTCAGCTTCAGAGTCTACAGCAGCAGGCTGCGGAGGCGGCGAAGACGAACGAGGCAGAAAACCAGGGGGGGTCTCCAAGCGTGGAGAGCGGCGAGTGGCCGCCGTGTCGTCAGCGGCGGGGTCACCCCCCTCAGCTGGGCCAGAGGAGTTAGAAGAGATCTCCAAAGGCTCAACCAAGGGGGGTGGGTCTACCTGAGAGAAAGAGGCGCTAGGGGGATCGGATGGGACGCATGCGGGTGTAGTCTGTAGAAACAGACAGACTCGTCAAAGGTGACGTCCTGGGAGGAGAAGACTCCACGCTCGCGCGGGTGGTAGAACTGCCACGGCGGGGCGTCGGTGGGGAAGCCAGGGAAGACACAGCGGAGAGTGCGAGAGGAGAGCTTGCTCACTTTGGCATCGCGAACAAGGGAGAGGGCGCCCCAGACTCGAAACGCCGACGCATCGCCAACCTTCCCCGTCCACCGGAGTGTGGGCGAGGTCTCTGGCTCAGAGACACGGGGCCAGAGGTTGAGCTGATGCGCTGCGTATCGAACCACAAACAGCCACAGAAAATGAGGAGCAGCCGCATGGATCATGGAGGTACGAGCAACCTCCATGATCAAGCCAATGCGACGCTCAGCAATCCCATTTTGATGACGAGAGGCCGGAAGCGTGAATGACTGGTGGATGCTCTCGTCTCGACAGAACTCCGCAAGGAGGTCAGAAGAGAACTCACCGCCCCTGTCAGAGTGCAGACGCAGGACTGGGAAGTCCCAACTGAACCGCTCGCGTAGCTGGCGACGAGTAGCACGAATCCAGGGGATCAAAACACCGCTGATGTCCGCCTTGCGCCGCAAGGGGAAGACAGTGGTGTACCGTATGTAGTCGTCAACAACCGGCAGGAAGTAGCACTCCTGGTCTATTCCACCGACGGGGGCCGGGCCCCAAACGTCCATGTGGAGAGTGTGCAGAGGAGCAGCGGTCGGGGGAAACTCGGAGGAGTGAGGAGCGCCGCGCTGCCGCCCCTCGACGTAGGGAAGGCACGGCGGGGCAGGCGAGCGCGGGAGGGAGGGCAGGGACCTAGGAAGGCCAGAGACAAGGAGACGGGAGTGCATGCTGCAGAGACACGGCAGCGAGGGGTGACCGAGGCGGTGGTGCCAGAGGAGAGTCTGGTGGGAGAGTACCTGACACGAGCAAGACGCTGCAAGCTGACCAGGCGTAGACACCAGACTCGACGCAGCCACCTGACCTGCCTCAGCCACCTGTGCAGACGCAGTGGTTAGTGTGTATTGACTAGACCTAGGCCGTCGAGTGAATGTAGCAAGGTGACGGCCAGTCCGGGAGCACGTACAGATCGCCACACGCTGCCCTCCAGGAATAAAGGTATCAACCCAGACATCCTGAATGGCAGCGTTGCTCACCAAGTTCGTCAAGAATGTGAGGAGGTGGAGACCTGACATGGAACCGGAGGGGACTGCTGGATACGGGAGGACAGCGGAGGCTCATGCGACTACTGGGCCCCCAGTGGGGTCAGCCAGTGAGACTTGTACCGGTGCAGCAAGTGGTGTGAGTGTGGTGCAGTCACAAAAGAAGCAACGTGATGCGCCTGAGTCAAGTATGAAAGTGTGCAAGGCCTCAGCTAAGGAAGGACCTGTGGCGGGAGACTCACTAGCATCTGGAGCGACAGCAGACTCACTATCACCTAGTGCGGCAATAGACTCACTAGCACCTAGTGCGGCAGTAGACTCACTAGCACCTAGTGCAGCAGTAGACACACTAGCACCTAGTGCAGCAGCCTCGAGAGTACCAGTGACACATCGTTGAGGAACCAACTCACTAAGCACCTGCGGGGAGAAGGTCTCCTGCTGACTCTGCTGCCGCCTCTCTGCAGTACACAGAAAACCAAAGCCTCCACCACCTGGACGGGCTCGCTGAAGAACCCGCTCGCGAAGCTGCTGAGGGGTGGGGTCGTTCGGGAGAGGTAGTGACTGCCGTTGTCCACCCCTAGCCGTTGCAACTGCCGTGATAGTGGCCATGACATGCAGTGATGGTCAGTAGTAGGTCCAGCACCTCCAGCACCAACGGCACCTCCAGCACTCCCAGTCACACCTCCAGCACCAGCGCGCCGCGGGCTGCAGGGCAGGGCGCGTGGTGGACAGGGCAGCAGGGCGCAACGCGCGGGCTGCAGTAGGGCGCGACGCGCGGGCTGCGGCAGGGTGCGACGCGCAGGGCAGCAGGGCGTGACGCGCGGGCTGCGGCAGGGCGTGACGCGCGGAGCAACAGAGCGCAACTCGCGGGCTGCAGCAGGGCGCGACGCGCAGGGCAGTAGGGCACGACGCGCGGGCTGCAGCAGGGCGCGACGTGCAGAACAGTGGGGCAGCATGGCGCGGCGCGCTGGGCTGCAGGGCAGGGCGGCGCGCGGGCCTAAGGGCACAGCAGCGCGATGCATGGGTTGCAGGGCAGCTGGGCACGGGCTGCAGGGCAGGGCGGCGCGTGCTGGGCAGGGCAGCAGGGCGCGACTTGCAGGCTGCAGCAGGGCGCGACGTGCGAGGGCAGGCAGTGCGAGTAGCTGCAGGGCAGCGCGACACTGTGTAGGCTGTAGTGGGGTAGCCCATAAGGGGTACAACCCAATTAGGGTTAGTACTTGTAGCCAACTCTTTGCTTGTTCATTCATTCTCGTTCATTCTTATGACATGGTTTCAGAGCAAGTCCTTCGCTAGGACCGTTTTTTTTAGGGCCCACCACAGAGCGGCCCCACGAACTGCCCCTAGCAGCTAGTCGTACAGCCTCTAGCAGCCCATGACCCGCCCCTACCGCTAGCGTGCTGCCCTGGCAGCCCGCCCGCCTCCTCGTCACGGCCCTCGCGCTGCCCCTGCAGCCTGCGCGTCGCCCGCTTGCGACCCGCCCGCCGCCCCTAGCAGCCCTCGCACCGCCCCTGCGGCCCAGCGCGCTGCCCCTGCTGCCCTCGTGCCGCCCCTGCAGCCCCGCGCGCCGCCCCTACAGGCCCGCCCGTCGCCTCTGCTGCCCCGCGCGCTGCCCCTTGCGGCCAGCCTGCCGCCCGTAGGCCCCGCGCGCCGCCCCTGCTGCCCTCCTCGCAGCCCCTGCAGCCTTGCGCGCCGCCCCTTGTGGCCCGCCCGTCGCCCCTAGGCCCCACAAGCCGCCCCTGCTGCCCTGCTCGCCGCCCCTGCAGCCCCGCGCGCCGCCCCTAGCAGCCCGCCCTTCGCCCCTGCAGCCCGCGGCCCGCTCCTGCAGCCCTGCTCGCCGCCCCTGCAGCCCCGCGCGCCACCCCTAGCAGACCGCCCTTCGCCCCTGCAGCCCGCGGCCCGCCCCTGCAGACCCGCGCGCCGCCCTTTGCGCCACCCTGCTGCCCCTTGCGCCGCCCCTTGCAGCCCGCCTGTCGCCCCTAGGCCCCGCGCGCCGCCCCTGCTGCACTGCTCACTGCCCCTGCAGCCCCGCGCGCCGCCCCTTGCGGCACTCTCGCTGCCCTTGCAGCCCTGCGCGCCGCCCCTTGCGGCCCGCCCGCCGCTCCTAGACCCTGCGCGCCGCCCCTTGCGTTCTGCGCTGCTATGGCTTCTCTCAGCGTACTCGCGTTCGATCATGAGGGCCGTCCGATCCAGTTTGACACGTGGCTCGACGACTTACAGTTGTACCTACTGAGTGACTCTAGAGACAGCGTGTCGTTGTTTGACCACACGTCTGGAGCCGCTCCCGCCCCTCCCGCCACAGCCGACAGTGCGACTCGCTCACAGTGGCTTACTCGTGACACTGCTGCTCGCTTAGCCATTCGCAACCACTTGCCGTTAGCCGAATGCGCTCACTTCGGATAGCACAGGACAGCACAGGCACTATACGACGCTGTAGTTGCTCGTTACTCCTCGCCTGCCACTGTTGCACTAGGCCGTCTTCTACTGCCCTACCTGTTTACCGAGCTGTCCACCTTCGCACTAGCAACGCTCGCTACCGCGCTGCCCTCCCAGCAGAGTTCCTTGATAGGAACCCACCCCCGATGTACATCACTCTCTACTTTATAGTCACCCGCCTCCCTGACTCTCTTCGCGCTGTCAGGGACCAATTTCTCGCACTTGAACCCACAGCCCTCACTGTTGACCTACTCGAGCACACATCCTTGCAGCTGAGACTAGTGTAGTCGCTGTAGTTGCAGCCTCACACTCAGCACCGCTGCTTCTCCCGCCTCGATGACGCTTGGCGAGCAGAGTTTGGTGACGAGGCCGAGCGCCCCCGCTGGGCAGAGCTGCTTAGGTCTGGAGTTGCTATCTTTGACCTAGACTATGATGCTATCCTTTCTGCTATGTATGCTTTGTCTGTTAGTGCTGAGGGTGACTGTTACCTGTGTGTGCTGCCTGACCCAGGTATAGAGGCTGTTGCTCTAGATGCTAGTGAGTCTGCTCTCCCTGGTACTGCGCTTGCTGAGGCTTTGCACACCTTTATGCTTGACTCAGGTGCTTCACACTGTTTCTTTCGTGACAGCACCACCCTCACTCCTCTTAATGCACCTGTACGGGTCAGACTGGCTGACCCCTCAGGGGGCCCAGTCGTTGCCCGTTCCTCCACTGTTCTCCCGTGTCCGGCAGTTCCATCCGGCTCACTCTCAGGTCTTCACCTCCCCTCGTTCTCTACGAACCTGGTGAGTACCGCTGCCCTTCAGGATGATGGTCACAACCACCACTCCTGGGGGTCAGCGTGTGTCGATCTGCACGTGTACACGGACGGGCCGTCACCTGGCCACGGCCACTCGTCGGCCTGGGTCGAGTCTGTACACACTGGCTACTGAGCCTACTCAGGTAGCTGCGTCAGCCCAGGTGTCCGCGTCAGGTCAGGTAGCACCCCCTTGCTCGTGTCGCCTCCTGTCGCACCAGACTCTTCTGTGGCACCACCGCCTGGGTCACCCCTCCCTGCCACGCCTTTGTGGCATGCACTCCCGCCTCCTTGTCTCTGGTCTTCCCAGGTCTCTGCCTGCCCTCCTGCCCTTGCCTGCCCTGCCTTGCCTTCTTTGTGTCGAGGGGCGGCAGTGCGCCGCTCCTCACTCCTCGTTTCCCCAGACGACTGCTCCCCTGCAGACTCTCCACATGGACGTGTGGGGCCCAGCCCGCGTCAGTGGACAGGGCCGCGAGCGCTAATTTCTGCTGGTTGTTGATGACTACACGCGTTACATCACTGTCTTCCCCTTGCGCAGCAAGGGTGAGGTCCCTAATGTCTTGATCCCTTGGATCCGCGCAGTCCGTCTCCAGCTACGCGAGCGGTTCCGCCAGTACCTTCCTGTCCTGCGTCTGCACTCTGACAGAGGTGGTGAGTTCTCCTCCAACCTCTTGCGGGACTTTTGTCGTGGAGAGGGCATCCTCCAGTCGTTCACGCTTCCGGCCTCACCGCAACAAAATGGGATTGCTGAGCGTTGCATTGGCAAAGTCATGGAGGTCGCTCATACCTCCATGATCCATGCGGCTGCTCCCCATTTTCTGTGGCCGTTTGCGGTCCGGTACGCTACGCATCAGCTCAACCTCTGGCCCCGTGTCTCCTTGCCAGAGACCCCGCCCACACTGCGTTGGACGGAAAAGGTTGGCGATGCGTCGGTGTTCCGGGTCAGGGGTTTTCGTGCCTTTGTCCGCGATACGTCCGCGGACAATCTCTTCGCCCGCGCTATTCCCTGCGTCTTCCTTGGCTTTCCCCCTGACGCGCCTGGCTGGCAGTTTTACCACCCCACCTCGCGCCGTGTCCTCCCCTCTCAGGATGTCACGTTTGACGAGTCGGTTCCCTTTTACTGTCTCTTCCCCTACCGCTCTGCCCCTCCCCCACCCCCGCCGCTCTTCTTTGCTCCAGGTCCCCCTCCGATAGACCCCCTCCCCCCCCAGGGTCGTGCTCCCTCAGGTGTGTCTCAGGCAGACCCTCTCCCTGTTACTGTGCCTATTGAGGTAGCTGTCGACTCAGGTGCTGCTCGAGGTGCTGCGTCTGGGGGTGCTGCGTCTTTGGGTGCCGAGCCTGGGGGTGCTGAGTCTGAGGGTACCGGGTCTGGGGGTGCTGAGCCTGGGGGTGCGGAGCCTGCCGGTGCTGAGCCTGCGGGTGTGGAGCCTGGGGGTGCTGAGCCTGAGGGTGTGGAGCCTGGGGGTGCTAAGCCTCGGGGTACTGCTTCTTCTGGAGGTCCTGCGGGTGCTTTGCCACGACTGTCTCCCCGGCCGGAGCCTCTCTCCCCGCAGCAGCTGCGCGAGTGGTTTGCTTAGCGCACACGCCTTCGTAGTGGAGCTGCCAGAGCTGGAGACTCTGCCGCTGGAGACACTGGAGCTGGTGGTGTTGGAGCTACTCGTCTTGGAGGTGCTGGAGTTACTGCTTGAGCTGGTGGTACCGGAGGTGCTGCAGCTGCCGGTCTTGAAGGTGCTCGTACCAGAGGTACTGGAGCTGCCGGGTCTGGTCGTGCTAGGGGCGCTGGAGCTGGAGTCCCTGCGAAGTCAGGAGGTGCTGGGGCTGGAGGCAGTGGCGCTGGTGGCGCTGGAGCTGGAGGAGCTGGAGCTGGAGGCACTGGCGCTGGTGGAGCTGGAGCTAGAGGAGCTGGTGCTGTTGACCCTGGAGCTGGAGGTGCTAGAGCTGGGGGTGCTGTGTCTGGCGGTACTGGTGCTGGAGGCATTGTGCGGCCGTGACCATAATTCGTTCCCCTGCTTCAGCAGGTTCTTGGTGTCCCCTCTTCTACTGCCCTTACTCCTCCCCTACTGTGTAAACTGCGTGACCAGTCGCAGCCGCCGTTACAGCCAGCCTCCCCACTGCCTGCTCCTTCTCCTTACTCTGAGCAGACTGGTGGCACTACAGAGCGTCGTGAGCCTGCGTCTCGTTTTGCTTCCTGGTCGTCGCGTTCCTCGTCCGCGTCCTCCTCCTGTCCCCGGCACCCACGCTATGGCACTCCGTCCTTCCTCTGTTCCACTACGTGTTCCTCTGCCGCCTCCTCCTGAGTCCTCTTTTCCTGCTGTTCCTGACCCTGAGTCTGACCTCGCCCGTGCTGCCAGTCCAACTGTCTCTCGTCTCCTCGCTGCTGTTGTCACTGACCCGTCTTTTGAGTCCATTGCTGCGTCTGCCCTCGTTGCTGAGCTGGTTGACTTTGCTGCTACCTGTCGTCTAGACTACGCCACTGCTCTTGTTGTTGAGACTGATTCTGCCAGTCCTCCGTCCGTCGGGGGTGAGTGTGCTCTTGGCACGGACGTCCTTCAGGACAGGTAGGAGGACTTTGAGTGTCTTGCAGCTGCTGTACCTTGTTTCGCTTCCATGTTGCTTGCACCTGAGGGAGACCCGGATGCACCAGACATCTCGACCCCGCGCTCTTACGCAGAGGCGATTACGGGTCCTTACTCCTCTCAGTGGCAGACAGCCATGGATGCTGAGATGGCATCCTGGAAGTCCACAGGCACCTACGTCGACGCAGTTCCCCCGTCTCGGGCGAACATAGTCGATGGCATGTGGATTTTCAGGGTGAAGCGGCCGCCGGGTTCTCCGCTTGCCTTCAAGGCGCGTTACGTTGTTAGAGGCTTCAGTCAGCGAAAGGGGGTCGACTACTTCCAGACCTTCTCCCCCACCCCGAAGATGACTATTCTTCGTGTGTTGCAGCACGTCGCTGCTCAGCGTGACTACGAGTTGCACTCTCTGGACTTCAGCACAGCTTTCTTGCAGGGCAGTCTGCACGAGGAGATTTGGCTGCGCCGCCCACCTGGCTTCACAGGGTCATTTCCTGCTGGTACCCAGTGGAGCCTCCGGCGGACAGTCTACGGTCTCCGCCAGGTGCCTTGCGAGTGGCACGACACACTGAAGACTACACTTGCGGCTCTGGGGTTTACTCCTTCGACTGCTGACCCGTCGCTGTTTCTACGCACCGACACATCGTTGCCGCCGTTCTACGTCCTCGTGTACGTCGACGACCTCATCTTTGCCACGGCTGACACTGAGGCACTCACCCTTGTGAATTCGGAGCTGCAGAAGAGACACACCTGCACTGACCTGGGTGAGCTGCGCAGCTATCTTGGCTTGCAGATCACTCGGGACAGAGCACGGTGCACCATCACCCTTACTCAGTCACACATGGTGCACCAGATCCTTCAGCGCTTCGGCTTCCAGTTCTTCTCGTCGCAGCCCACTCCTCTGTCTACCGGCCAGTCGCTCTCAGCTCCACCTTTGGACGAGTCCGTAGAGCCGAGTGATCCGTACCCAGAGCTTGTGGGTTGCCTCATGTACCTGATGATGTGCACATGACCTCACCTCGCGTACCCTCTCAACCTCCTGGCTCGTTACGTGGCTCCCGGCAGGCACCGAAAGGTGTACTGGGATGCTGCGAAGAGGGTACTGCGTTACTTGTGCAGTACATCAGGCATGGGGCTCGTGCTTGGAGGACGGGGTCCAGTTGTCCTCACTGGTCACACAGACGCTTCTTGGGTTGACGACTTGGTTACGTAGCGGTCGTCACAGGGTTACACCTTCAGCCTCGGTTCCGGCTCTGTTTTCTAACGGTCTACCCGCTTGTCTTCTGTTCTCAGTTCAAGTTGTGAGGCTGATATCTACGCAGGGGCCATGGCTGCACAGGAGTTACGCTGGCTCACCTACCTGCTGACCGACTTGGGAGAGCAGCCTCATTCGCCTCCAGTTCTGTACGTAGACAACAAGGCCATGATTGCCTTGTGTCAAGAGCACAGAATGGAGCACCGAACGAAGCACATTGCTCTGCGATACTTCCTTGCTCGAGAGTTGCAGCAGCATGGTCAGCTTCGTCTTACGTACGTGGCCACTAGGGCCAACACTGCTGATATATTCACCAAGGCACTTCAGCCTGGTGATCATCAGCGTTTCTCTACTGTTCTAGGCCTTGTGCCTACTTTGCCTCACTTGCTCACTGCTTTACTTGCTTGTACTGTGGTATATATACATATATGCCTGCATGCTTACACTTGCTAGGGTATGCTCATTGTTCTGTTTGTTCTCTTTTATATAACTCTGCATGTGAACTGGCCTTGTGGCCTTTGCTTGTGCTCGGACTGTGTAGTGACTTTGTGATCCACCCTGAGCTTGCTTTGCTTTTCTTGACTAGTCTTATGACCACTTGTTCTCCCCCACTCTGCCTATGGGGTTGTGTCAAACTTATATCTAGCTTATATTGTGTAGGTTGTAGTGGGGTAGCCCATAAGGGGTACAACCCAATAAGGGTTAGTACTTGTACCCAACTCTTTGCTAGTTCATTCATTCTCGTTCATTTCTTATGACAGGATAACGCAAGGGTGTTTTGGGCAGGAACGAGCGGAACTATCGGTGGGCCCTAAAAACATAACAGGCTTCCTGCTTTGAATACCATGTTAGAATCGCTGTGCAGGAATGAATAAACTATGAATGAGTTGGGTTCAAGTACTAACCCTAAAGTGTTGTACCCTTTGTAGGCTAACCCACTATAGCCTAGAGAGAACACAAACATATAGTTTGACACTGTACAAATGTGTCAACGCCTTGGTCCGACATGTTGGTCCGACGGACCCAATTTACGGACCAGCAGTGAACTAGGCAGGGCTTCTCTGCACGATTGTGTCGCGTTTCAGATGGTACTGTCCTTGCGGACTCGATAAAATCGAGTTACCCCTTAAATATTTTGGGCCCATTGATTTTGCGACAGTCGTTTTCGGATTGTCAAACTTATCATGTGCGACAGTCAAGAGGGGGTTTCATTAGCTATTCCTATCATGTTGCGAACACGAGATCGAGTCACATGATTTGCGGACCTTCTGTTCTATCATGTGCAAAAATCAAGAGAGGGTTTCGCTAACCATTACTGTAATGGTTAGCGAAACCATGTCAGTGGCACCGGTTTTTGAGTCATTCGAATGCTGTAACACGGTTTGAAGTACCCATTCTTGTCCCGTCCACAACTGGTTTGCACGCATTTGAGACAGGTCCTTGTGGGTCCGACACGGACCTCGCGGCCCAGCTCAAGAACCACCACGGACGAAGTGGCAGACGGGAGCAAGATGCGGGACTTGTAACTGTCAAACTTATATGCTATAGTCTGTCTAGACTGTAGTGGGGTAGTTCATATAGCGTACAACACTTTTAGGTTTCCTACTTGTACCCACCTGCTTGCTAGTTCAGTCATTCCTTCCTTCACTATTCTGACATGGTATTCTGAGCAGGTTCCCTCGTGGGAACGTTTTTTTTAGGGCCCACCACGATAACATTATTTTTTTCCTGCCCTGCCCGAAGCGCGCCTCACGCCTGCTTCACCTGCGCCGTCGCGCGCCCTGCCCTAGTGCCGCCCGTCGCGGCCCTGCCTTCTCGGCCCGTCGTGGCCCTGCCCTAACGGCCCGTCGCGGCCCCCTGCTTTCTCAGCCCGTCGCGGCCTTGCCCTCTCGCCGCCTCGTCGCGGCCCCGACCTAGCCGCCTAGTCGCGGCCCTGCACTGCCGCCACCCGCAGCCCTGCCTTGCCGCCCGTCGCTGTCAAACATATATTTACTAAAGTCTGTTTATGCTGTAGTGGGGTAGTCCTTAGAGGGTACAACACTTATGTGTTTCCTACTTGTACCCTTCTCATTTCCTAATTCTATCATTCTTTCGTCAAATCCTTCTCACATGGTATAGAGCTAGTTTCGAGAATTTTTTTTTAAAGGAACCACCACTGAAATTCGTCACTGCCTACTCGACGCGCGCTTCGCCCCTTCCCCTTCGAGGCCCGTCACGGCCCCTGCGCCCGTCCTTCGAGCCTACGCCCGCCCCGTAAGGCCCCTTAAGGCCTCGTTAGGCCCCGTAAGGCCCCTTTCGGCCCCGTTTAGGGCGCGGATTAAGGCCCCGTAAGGCCTCGTTATGCCCCGTAAGGCCCCGTAAGGCCCCGTCAGGCCCCGTTCGGCCCCGTTTAAGGCCCCGTCAGGCCCCGTTCGGCCCCGTTTCAGGCCCCGTTAGGCCCCGACAGGCCCAGCTAGAGGCCCCGTACGGCCCCGTCAGGCCCCGTTAGAGGCCCAGTACGGCCCCGTCAGGCCCCATTTGGCCCCGTTTAAGGCGCCTTGGTCACCCCTCCCTGCCTCGTCTTCGAGGTATGGCCTCCCGTGCTCTTGTCTCTGGACTCCCCAGGTCCCTCCCTCCCCTTCCTCCGGGGCCTGCCCCCACCTGTGTTCCTTGTGTCGAGGGCCGGCAGCGCGCCGCTCCTCACTCCTCCTCGTTTCCTCCGACTGAGGCCCCACTGCAGACTCTTCACATGGACGTGTGGGGCCCAGCCCGCGTTCGTGGACAGGGTCACGAGCGTTACTTCCTGCTGGTCGTTGACGACTACTCGCGTTACACCACAGTCTTCCCCTTGCGCAGCAATGGTGAGGTCACTGAGGTGTTGATCGACTGGATCCGCGGTGCTCGTCGCCAGCTTAGTGAGAGTTTCGGCTCCGACCTTCCTGTTTTGCGTCTGCACTCAGACAGAGGCGGGGAGTTTTCTTCCGACCTTCTGAGAGCCTTCTGTCGTTTGGAGGGCATCCGCCAGACGTTCACGCTTCCGGCCTCCCCGCAGCAAAATGGGATTGCTGAGCGCCGCATTGACATGGTCATGGATGTCGCTCGTACGTCCATGATCCATGCGGCTGCTCCCCATTTTCTGTGGCCGTTCGCGGTTCAGTACGCTGCGCATCAGATCAACCTTCAGCCTCGTGTCTCCTTACCGAAGACCACACCTACTCTGCGGTGGACGGGGAAGGTTGGCGATGCGTCCGCGTTCCGTGTCTGGGGATCTCGAGCTTTTGTCCGCGATACTACAGCGGACAAGCTGTCCTCCCGTGCCGTTCCCTGTGTCTTCCTTGGCTTCCCTCCTGACGCACCCGGGTGGCAGTTCTACCACCCCAGCTCGCGTCGTGTTCTGTCCTCGCAGGACGTCACGTTTGACGAGTCGGTGTCGTACTACCGTCTCTTTCCCTACCGCACTGCCTCTCCCCCTCCCCCGCCGCTCTTCCTTGCCCCAGGTACTCCTCCGGTAGTCCCCCTTCCCCCCCAGGGTCCTGCCCCCTCAGGTGTGTCCCAGGTAGACCCTGCCGAGCCGGTCGAGGTAGCTGTCGACTCAGGTGCAGCTAGGGGTGCTGACCCTGCGGGTGCTGAGACTGGGGGTGCTGAGTCTGACGGTGCTGAGACTGGGCGTGCTGAGCCTAGGGGTGTGGCGCCTGAGGGTACTGTGTCTGGAGGTCCTGAGCCTGCGCGTGTTGAGTCTGGAGGTGCTCTGGGTGTCCCTTCGCGGCGGGAGCCCCTCTCTCCACAACGGCTTCGTGAGTGGTACTCTCGGCGCTGTCGGGTTGCTGCTGGAGGTGCTGCTGGTGCGGGTGCTGCTGGAGGTGCTGGAGCTGCTGGAGGTGCTGCTGGTGCTGGAGCTGCTGGAGGTGCTGCTGGTGCTGGAGGTGCTACTGGAGCTACTGGAGGTGCTGACACTGCTGGAGGTGGTGCTGGTGCTGGAGGTGCTGGTGCTGCTGGAGGTGGTGCTGGTGCTGGAGCTGCTGGAGGTGCTGCTGGTGCTGGAGCTGCTGGAGGTGCTGCTAGGACTGGAGACCCTGAGGTTGAGGGTACCGGTTCTGTCTCTGCTGTTTCTCGAGGCGCTGCGCGGCCGCGGCCGTACTACGTTCCGCTTCTTCAGCAGGTTCTTGGCTCCCCCACCTTCTCCTGGTCCTCCTCCTCCTTCCCTGAGTCCACCGCCTGTCCCGTCTCAGTCGCAGTTACAGCCGGCCTCTCCGCTGCCTGGTCCTTCTCCTTTCTCTGGTCCGACTAGAGGTCTTACGGAGCGTCGTGAGCCTGAGTCGCGTCCTGTGTCGCCTGCGTCTCGTTCTACGTCGCCTGTCCGTTCTGTTCGCGCTGGTCGTGTTTCGCGTCCGCGTCTTCCTCCTGTCCCTGGCACTCACTCTATGACTCTGCGTCCTTCCACTGCTTCACAGCGTGTCCCTCTGCCCTCTCCTCCTGCGTCCTCTCTTCCTGACGGTCCGGACCCGGAGTCTGACTCCCTTCGTGCTGCTAGTCCTACTGTCACGCGCTTTCTGGCCACTGCTATCACTGGCCCCCTGTTTGAGTTCTCTGCTGCGTCTGCTCTTGTTGCTGAGCTTGTTGACTTTGCTGCAGCCTGTCGCCCAGACTACGCCGCTAGTCTTGTTGCCGAGTCTGCGTCTGTGTCTGTCTGTCCTCCGTCCGTCGGGGGTGAGTGTGCTCTTGGCACGGACGTCCTTGAGGACAGGCAGGAGGACCTTGAGTGCTTTGCAGCTGCTTCACCTCATCTCGTGTCCATGCTGCTTGCCCCTGAGGGAGACCCGGATGCACTAGACATCCCGACCCCGCGCTCTTACGCAGAGGCGATAGAGGGTCCCTACTCCTCCCAGTGGCAGGCAGCCATGGACGCAGAGATGGCTTCCTGGAAGTCTACAGGCACCTATGTAGACGAGGTTCCCCCACCTGGGGCGAACATCGTCAGTGGCATGTGGATCTTCAGGGTGAAGCGGCCGCCGGGTTCTCCGCCTGCCTTCAAGGCGCGTTACGTTGCACGTGGCTTCAGTCAGCGACAGGGAGTTGACTTCTTTCAGACCTTCTCCCCTACCCCGAAGATGACCACTCTTCGGGTACTGCTGCACGTTGCTGCTCAGCGTGACTACGAGCTCCACTCGCTTGACTTCAGCACAGCCTTCCTACAGGGCAGCCTGCACGAGGAGATCTGGCTGCGCCGCCCACCTGGCTTCACTGGGTCGTTTCCTGCTGGTACCCAGTGGAGGTTCTGGCGGCCAGTCTACGGTCTCCGCCAAGCGCCCCGTGAGTGGCACGACACGCTCAGGACGACTCTTGCTGTTCTTGGTTTTGCTCCTTCCACTGCTGACCCTTCTCTGTTTCTACGCACTGACGCTACTCTGCCGCCGTTCTACGTTCTTATGTATGTTGACGACCTTGTCTTTGCTACTGCTGACACGGAGGCACTCGCCCACGTGAAGTCCGAGCTGCAGAAGAGACACACGTGCACAGACCTGGGTGAGCTCACAAGCTATCTTGGCTTGCGGATCACCCGGGACAGAGCACGGCGCACCATTACCTTGACTCAGTCACACATGGTGCAGCATGTCCTTCAGCGCTTCGGCTTCACCTACTCCTCGCCACAGTCCACTCCTCTGCCTACCGGTCACTCGCTCTCAGCTCCACCTTCGGACGAGTCCGTAGAGCCGAGTGGCCCGTATCCAGAGCTTGTGGGCTGCCTCATGTACCTGATGACTTGCACACGACCTGACCTCGCATACCCTCTCAGCCTTCTAGCTCGCTACGTGGCTCCCGGTAGGCACCGAAAGGTGCACTGGGATGCTGCGAAGAGGGTGTTGCGATACTTGTGCAGTACATCGGGCATGGGGCTCGTGCTTGGAGGACGGGCTCGAGTTGTCCTCACTGGTCACGCTGACGCCTCCTGGGTTGACGACTTGGCTACGCAACGGTCGTCACAGGGTTACACTTTCAGCCTTGGCTCCGGTTCTGTCTCCTGGCGGTCTACCCGCTCTTCTTCTGTTCTCAGCTCCAGTTGCGAGGCTGAGATCTACGCTGGGGCCATGGCTGCACAGGAGCTTCGCTGGCTCACCTACCTGCTGACCGACTTGGGAGAGGCGCCTCGTTCTCCTCCAGTTCTGTACGTCGACAACAAGGCCATCCTGGCCTTGTGTCAGGAGCACAGACTGGAGCACAGAACGAAGCACATTGCTCTGCGCTACTTCCTTGCTCGAGAGTTGCAGCAGCGTGGCCAGCTTCGTCTTGCTTACGTGGCCTCTCAGGCCAACACTGCTGATGTTTTCACCAAGGCACTTCAGCCTTGTGATCATCAGCGTTTCTGTACTGTGTTAGGCCTTGTACCTACTGTGCCTCACTTGTTGACTTCTTGACTCTGCTTGTACTGTACTCTATATACTTATACCTGCATGCTTACACTTGCTAGGTTGTGTTCACTGTATTGTTTGCTTTCCTTTATATAACTCTGCATGTGAACTGGCCTTCTGGCCCTTTGCTTGTGCTCAGACTGTGTGGTGACTTTGTGATCCACCCTGAGTTTGCTTTGTCTTTCTTGACTGGTCTTGTGACCCCTTGTTCTCCCCCACTTTGCCTATGGGGGTGTGTCAAACATATATTTACTATAGTCTGTTTAGGCTGTAGTGGGGTAGTCCTTAGAGGGTACAACACTTATGTGTTTCCTACTTGTACCCTTCTCATTTCCTAATTCTATCATTCTTTCGTCCCACGCCGCGAATGCTTCGTAAGCGAGATCGCGCGATAGAATAAGCGCGTGCCAGACGTAACGTGTAGCAGCATCGATGAGGGTAATGGTGTCATTCAAATATGCTCGTCCTTCTTGCCGTGGTATTATGAGAATATCGCTGTAAACCTTTTCCAGTGGCTTGTATTAGGAACACCCGGGTTGTGATGAGAAGGAAACGGTTGTCGAGGCAGATCTGCTTCAGGACACAGCGTGCAGATGTGTCGAGGCTGGGGCAGCTCCTTTCCATCGAGAAGAAGGACGTCTTTGTCAAGAACCCCCGCACGAACCGTGTCGTAAGTTGTGTTGCCACTCGGATGACCGAACTGTTTGTGCCAAAATTCCTCTGAAGTTGCATGTCCCGCAGATCGACAATACAAATTGGAGTTGGCGTAGAAAGCGGAAAATTTTGCTAGACTCCGGTGTGACTCGTCGTCTACCGTGCCGCGTCGAGTGGCAGAGTTGTTGATGACAAGAAAACCAGTTGAGTGTGATGACGTTGATGGTAAAGACGGATGCTGTAGCTGTTATGCTTCCTCACTGGTGCTCATAAGCTCTGCTGCTGCTTGCGATGTTCCAGGTGTGCCTGCTTCTAATGCAACTGGCGTAATAATTTCACGATGAAGTCCGAAATTATCCGGTTGAGGATTAAGTTCCTTCGGATGACAATCGGTCCAAGAACCGAAGGCAAGTATGCGGTTGGTGTCGGCGGAAGTTCCATCTCGCTCCACGTTAAGTACGAACACTCCATCTTGCTGTACTGCTTCAGCGACATAAAAACATACCTTTGTAGAATATATCTTTATCTCAATATTGTCGCTGTCGCGTTCCAGGTGTACTCGCGGCATCTGCACGTTGTTCAACGGTGACATAAGTCTGCTCTGTGTTACATAGCCTATTGTGTCAAACTTATATGCTATAGTCTATCTCGGATGTAGTGGGGTAGTTCATATAGGGTACAACACTTTTAGGTTTCCTACTTGTACCCACCTCCTTGCTTATTCAGTCATCATTCCTTCACTATTCTGACATGGTATTCTGAGCAGGTTCCCTAGTGGGAACGTTTTTTTAGGGCCCACCACGATTTTTTTCCTGCCCTGCCCGAAGCGCGCCTCGCGCCTGCCTCACCTGCGCCGTCGCGCGCCCTGCCCTAGTGCGGCCCGTCGCGGCCCTGCCTTCGCTGGCCCGTCGCGGCCCTGCCTTCGCCGCCCTTCGCTGGCCCGTCCCGGCCCGTCGCAGCCCGTCGCTGGCCCGTCGCCGCTCGTCGCGGCCCTTCCTTCGCCGCCCACTGCGGCTCTGCCCTGCAGCCGCCCTGTCGCGGCCCTGCCTTTCGCCGCCCGTCGCTGGCCCGTCCCGGCCCGTCTCGGCCAGTCGCCGGCCCGTCCCGGCCCGTTGCCGCCCATCGCCGGCCCGTCGGCACCCGTCGCTGGCCCTGCCTTCACCGCTTGTCGCGACCCTGCCCAGCAGCCGCCCTGTCCCGGCCCTGCCCTGCTGCCGCCCCAGTCGCGGCCCTGACCTAAGCCGCCAACTGCGGCCCTGCCCTGCACCCGCCCCTGGTAAGCACCCGCGCCGCCCTGCCGCGCCGCGCCGCCAGGAGCTGAGCCGCGCCGCCAAGCCGAGCCGCGCCGCCCAGCCGAGCCGCGCCGCCCAGCCGAGCCGCGCCGCCCTACCGAGCCGCGCTGCCCTGCCGAGCCGCGCTGCCCTACTGAGCCGCACTGCCTTGCCTACACTGCTCCTGCTGCTACTGCTGCTT
Source organism: Closterium sp. Naga37s-1 (assembly GCA_947471745.1). Lineage (NCBI taxonomy): Eukaryota > Viridiplantae > Streptophyta > Zygnematophyceae > Desmidiales > Closteriaceae > Closterium > Closterium sp. Naga37s-1. The sequence continues at coordinate 2,320,589 of CANJKZ010000774.1, read as the reverse complement.
CTGCTGCCACTGTTGCTACTGCTGCTCCTGCTGCTACTGCCGCTATGGCTAGCCCTACTGTTCTTACTTTTGATGCTGAGGGGCGTGCAGTTGACTTTGACGTGTGGGTTGACGACCTGCAGCTCTTTCTTCAGTGTGACTCTAGGGACGGGGTATCCCTTTTCGATCACACGTCCGGTGTCTCTACTGCACCTGCTGCCACTGCTAACAGTATGGTTCGCTCGTAGTGGACCACCCGTGACGCTGTTGCTCGCCTTGCTGTTCGTAGTCACCTGCCGTCTGCTGAGCGCGCGCACTTTGGCCAGTACAAGACTGCTCAGTCTTTGTATGACGCTGTAGTTGCGCGCTACTCCTCCCCTGCCACTGCTGCCCTCAGCCGCCTCATGCTGCCGTACCTGTTCCCTGACCTTGCCGCCTTTGCCACAGTCGCTGACCTCATTATTCACCTCCGCACTAGTGACGCCCGCTACCGAGCTGCGCTTCCCACTGAGTTCTGTGCCAAGAACCCCCCCCCCATGCACATCACCCTTTACTACCTAGTCACCCGCCTCCCTGACTCCCTTGCTTCAGTCAGGGACCACTTTCTCTCCCTTTGCCCCACCGAGCTGACTGTCGACCTGCTAGAGGAGCGCCTTGCTGCAGCTGAGAAGAGTATCTTAGCTGTAGGTGCTTCTCGCGGCGACCCTTGCGCCCCTTTCTTTGAGGGGTGTTCCCTTGTCCCCCTTCTCCCCTCTGTTGCTTCTACTGCTGCTGTCGACCTCGTTGGCACTGCGGAGGTCGGGGCTGCGTCTGCTCCTAGTGGACGGCGCCGCAACAGCAAGGGCAAGGGGGGCAAGGGTGGTGGAGGGGACGGTGGGGGCGGCGGTGGAGGTGGTGGAGGAGGCGGAGGGGGAGGCGGTGGAGGTGGGAGTGGTGGCGGGAGTGGGGGCTTCGGTGGCGGCGGTGGGGGTGGTGGAGGCAGCGGCAGCGGCGGTGGAGGCAGCGGCAGCGGTGGTGGAGGTGGCGGCGGCGGTGGTGCTGGTCGAGGCGGAGCTGCGCAGCGTGGAGGCCTTGGTGGTAGCCAGCGCCAGCAGCAGCCGCGTTCCCGTGAGACCCCGTCGGCCTAGCAGCTTCGTGAGTGGTACGCTGGGCGTGGGAGGTCTGGGGGTGTTGGTCCCTGCACTTACGTTCTCCGCACTGGCGGGCGCCGTGGGGAGACGTGCGGGCTGCCACACACTGCGCAGCGCTGCTTCGGTCGCCTGACTGACGCCTGGCGCGCCCAGTTTCCTGACTCTGTTGAGCTCCCTCATTGGGGTGATCTGCTTAGGCAGAATGTTGCTATCTTTGATCTTGATTTCGATGCTATCCTTGATGCCATGTCTGCTGTGACTGATAGTGCTGAGGGTGACTGTTACCTGTGTGTTCCGCACGACCCGGGCATTGAGGCTGCTGCTCTAGGTGCTAGTGCGTCTGCTGCTCCAGGTACTAATGAGTCTGCTGCTCCAGGTGCTGGTGAGTCTGCTCTCTCTGGTACTGCACCTACTGAGGCCTTGCACACTTTCACACTTGACTCTGGTGCTTCACGCTCCTTCTTTCGCGACAGCACCACACGCACGCCGCTCAGTCAGCCTGTTGCAGTCTCCTTGGCTGACCCCTCTGGGGGCCCAGTCCTTGCGCACTCTTCCACAGTTCTACCGTGTCCTGCGGCCCCGTCGGGCTTGCTGTCGGGACTCCACCTCCCCTCGTTCTCTACGAACTTGGTGAGTGGAGCTGACCTTCAGGACTTGTGGGTTGACCAGTTCACCCCTGGAGGTCAGCGTGTGACCCACTGCACTTGCTCTCGGACGGGCCGCCACCTGGCCACGTTCACCCGTCGGCGTGGGTCGAGTCTGTACACACTGACTACTGCGTCTCCTCCGGTTACTGCGTCTGGTCAGGTAGCCGCGTCTGGTCAGGTGTTTTCTTCCGCATCCATGTCTAGGCGTCGGCCCCCTGCTCGTGTCGTCCTCTGTCACACGAGACTCTCCTTTGGCACCACCGCCTTGGTCACCCCTCCCTGCCTCGTCTTCGAGGGATGGCCTCCCGTACCCTTGTCTCTGGTCTCTCCCGGTCCCTCCCTCCCCTTCCTCCGGGGCCTGCCCCTACCTGTGTTCCCTATGTCGAGGGCCGGCAGCGCGCCGCTCCTCACTCCTCCGAGTTCCCACCGACAGAGGCTCCCCTGCAGACTCTTCACATGGACGTGTGGGGTCCAGCCCGCGTCCATAAACAGGGTCACGAGCGTTACTTCCTGCTGGTCGTTGACAACTACTCGCGTTACACCACAGTCTTCCCCTTGCGCCGCAAGGGTGAGGTCACTGAGGTGTTGATCGACTGAATCCGCGGTGCCCGTCGCCATCTCAGCGAGAGTTTCGGCTCGGACCTTCCTGTTATGCGTCTGCACTCAGACAGAGGTGGTGAGTTTTCCTCCGACCTTCGGAGGGCCTTCTGTCGTGCGGAGGGCATCCACTAGACGTTCACGCTTCCGGCCTCCCCACAGCAAAATGAGAAGGCTGAGCGCCGCATTGGCATGGTCATGGATGTCGCTCGTACGTCCATGATCCATGCGGCTGCTCCCCATTTTCTGTGGTCGTTTGCGGTTCACTACACTGCGCATCAGATCAACCTTCAGCCTCGTGTCTCCTTGCCGGAGACCACACCTACTCTGCGGTGGACGGGGAAGGTTGGCGATGCGTCTGTGTTCCGTGTCTGGGGATCTCGAGCTTTTGCCCGCGATACTTCCGCGGACAAGCTGTCCTCCCGTGCCGTTCCCTGTGTCTTCCTTGGCTTCCCCCGTGACGCACCTGGGTGGTAGTTTTACCACCCCACCTCGCGTCGTGTTCTGTCCTCTCAGGACGTCACGTTTGATGAGTTGGTATCTTACTACCGTCTCTTTCCCTACCGCACTGCCCCTCTCCCCCCCTCGCCACTCTTCCTAGCACCAGGTGCTCCTCCGGTAGAGCCCCTCCCCCCTCAGGGTCCTGCCCCCTCAGGTGTGTCCCAGGTAGAACCTATCAAGCCTGTCGAGGTAGCTGTCGACTCTGGTGCTGCTAGGGGTGCTGAGCCTGCGGGTGCGTGGCTTGGGGGTGCTGAGCCTGGGGTTGCTGAGTTTGAGGGTGCGGAGCCTGGGGGTGTTGAGCCAGAGCGTGTGGAGCCTGGGGGTGCTGAGCCTGAGCGTGTGGAGCCTGAGGGTGCTGAGCCTGGGGGTGCTGAGTCTGGAGGTCCTCCGGGTGTCCCGTCGCGGCGGGAGCCCCTGTCTCTGCAGCAGCTTCGTGAGTGGTACGCTCGGCGCTGTCGCTGTGCTGCTGGAGCTACTGGGCCTACTGCTGGAGGTGCTGCTGGTGTTGGAGCTGCTGGAGGTGCTTCTGGAGCTGCTGGAGGTGCTGCTTGTGCTGGATCTTCTGGAGGTGCTTCTGGAGCTGCTGGAGGTGCTGCTGGTGCTAGAGCTACTGGAGCCGCTGGTCCTGGAGGTGCTGGTGCTAGAGGTACTGGCACTGTTGGAGGTCCTGCTGGTGTTGGAGCTGCTGGAGGTGCTGGAGCAGCTGGTCCCGGAGGTGCTCGTACTGGAGGTACTGGAGCTGCTGGGGCTGGTGGTGCTGCAGGAGTTGGAGCTGTAGGTGCTAGAGCTGTTGCTACTGGAGGTGCTGCTGGAGCTGGAGCTGTTGGAGGTACTGGAGCTGGTGCTGTTGGAGGTGCTGCTGGAGCTGGAGCTGTTGGAGGTACTGGAGCTGGAGCTGTTGGAGGTGCTTCTGCAGCCAATGCTGCTACTGCTGCTCGTGCTGCTACTGCCGCTATGGCTAGCCCTACTGTTCTTACTTTTGATGCTGAGGGGCGTGCAGTTGACTTTGACGTGTGGGTTGACGACCTGCAGCTCTTTCTTCAGTGTGACTCTAGGGACGGGGTATCCCTTTTCGATCACACGTCCGGTCTCTCTCCTGCACCTGCTGCCACTGCTGACAGTACGGTTCGCTCGCAGTGGACCACTCGTGACGCTGTTGCTCGCCTTGCTGTTCATAGTCACCAGCCGTCTGCTGAGCGCGCGCACTTTGGCCAGTACAAGACTGCTCAGTCTTTGTATGACGCTGTAGTTGCGCGCTACTCCTCCCCTGCCACTGCTGCCCTCAGCCGCCTCATGCTGCCGTACCTGTTCCCTGACCTTGCCGCCTTTGCCACAGTCGCTGACCTCATTACTCACCTCCGCACTAGTGACGCCCGCTACCGAGCTGCGCTTCCCACTGAGTGCTGTGCCAAGAACCCCCCCCCCATGTACATCACCCTTTACTACCTAGTCACCCGCCTCCCTGACTCCCTTGCTTCAGTCAGGGACCACTTTCTCTCCCTTTGCCCCACCGAGCTCACCGTCGACCTGCTAGAGGAGCGCCTCACTGCAGCTGAGAAGAGTATCTTAGCTGTAGGTGCTTCTTGCGGCAACCCTCGCGCCCCTTTCTTTGAGGGGTGTTCCCTTGTCCCCCTTCTCCCCTCTGTTGCTTCTACTTCTGCTGTCGACCTGGTTGGCACTGCGGAGGTCGGGGCTGCGTCTGCTCCTAGTGGACGGCGCCGCAACAGCAAGGGCAAGGGGGGCAAGGGTGGTGGAGGGGACGGTGGGGCCGATGGTGGAGGTGGTGGAGGAGGCGGAGGGGGAGGCGGTGGAGGTGGGAGTGGTGGCGGGAGTGGGGGCTTCGGTGGCGGCGGTGGGGGTGGTGGAGGCAGCGGCAGCGGTGGTGGAGGTGGCGGCGGCGGTGGTGCTGGTTGAGGCGGAGCTGCGCAGCGTGGAGGCCTTGGTGGTAGCCAGCGCCAGCAGCAGCCGCGTTCCCGTGAGACCCCGTCGGCCCAGCAGCTTCGTGAGTGGTACGCTGGGCGTGGGAGGTCTGGGGGTGTTGGTCCCTGCACTTACGTTCTCCGCACCGGCGGGCGCCGTGGGGAGACGTGCGGGCTGCCACACACTACGCAGCGCTGCTTCGGTCGCCTGACTAACGCCTGGCGCGCCCAGTTTCCTGACGCTGTTGAGCTCCCTCGCTGGGGTGATCTGCTTAGGCAGAATGTGGCTATCTTTGATCTTGATTTCGATGCTATCCTTGCTGCCATGTATGCTGTGACTGATAGTGCTGAGGGTGACTGTTACCTGTGTGTTCCGCACGACCCGGGCATTGAGGCTGCTGCTCTAGGTGCTAGTGCGTCTGCTGCTCCAGGTACTAGTGAGTCTGCTGCTCCAGGTGCTGGTGAGTCTGCTCTGTCTGGTACTGCACCTACTGAGGCCTTGCACACTTTCACACTTGACTCTGGTGCTTCGCGCTCCTTCTTTCGCGACAGCACCACACTCACGCCGCTCAGTCAACCTGTCGCAGTCTCCCTGGCTGACCCCTCTGGGGGCCCAGTCCTTGCGCACTCTTCCACGGTTCTACCGTGTCCTGCGGCCCCGTCGGGCTTGCTGTCGGGACTCCACCTCCCCTCGTTCTCTATGAACTTGGTGAGTGGAGCTGACCTTCAGGACGTGTGGGTTGAGCAGTTCACCCCTGGAGGTCAGCGTGTGACCCACTGCACTTGCTCTCGGATGGGCCGCCACCTGGCCACGTTCACCCGTCGGCGTGGGTCGAGTCTGTACACACTGACTATTGCGTCTCCTCCGGTTACTGCGTCTGGTCAGGTAGCCGCGTCTGGTCAGGTTTTTTCTGCCGCATCCATGTCTAGTCCAGCGTCGGCCCCCTGCTCGTGCCGTCCTCTGTCACACGAGACTCTCCTTTGGCACCACCGCCTTGGTCACCCCTCCCTGCCTCGTCTTCGAGGTATGGCCTCCCGTACCCTTGTCTCTGGTCTCCCCCAGTCCCTCCCTCCCCTTCCTCCGGGGCCTGCCCCTACCTGTGTTCCCTATGTCGAGGGCCGGCAGCGCGCCGCTCCTCACTCCTCCGAGTTCCCTCCGATAGAGGCTCCCCTGCAGACTCTTCACATGGACGTGTGGGGTCCAGCCCGCGTCCACAAACAGGGTCACGAGCGCTACTTCCTGCTGGTCGTTGACAACTACTCGCGTTACACCACAGTCTTCCCCTTGCGCCGCAAGGGTGAGGTCACTGAGGTGTTGATCGACTGAATCCGCGGTGCCCGTCGCCATCTCAGCGAGAGTTTCGGCTCGGACCTTCCTGTTCTGCGCCTGCACTCAGACAGAGGTGGTGAGTTTTCCTCCGACCTTCGGAGGGCCTTCTGTCGTGCGGAGGGCATCCACTAGACGTTCACGCTTCCGGCCTCCCCACAGCAAAATGGGATTGCTGAGCGCCGCATTGGCATGGTCATGGATGCCGCTCGTACGTCCATGATCCATGCGGCTGCTCCCCATTTTCTGTGGCCGTTTGCGGTTCACTACGCTGCGCATCAGATCAACCTTCAGCCTCGTGTCTCCTTGCCGGAGACCACACCTACTCTGCGGTGGACGGGGAAGGTTGGCGATGCGTCTGTGTTCCGTGTCTGGGGATCTCGAGCTTTTGCCCGCGATACTTCTGCGGACAAGCTGTCCTCCCGTGCCGTTCCCTGCGTCTTCCTTGGCTTCCCCCCTGACGCACCTGGGTGGTAGTTTTACCACCCCACCTCGCGTCGTGTTCTGTCCTCTCAGGACGTCACGTTTGACGAGTCGGTATCTTACTACCGTCTCTTTCCCTACCGCACTGCCCCTCTCCCCCCCTCGCCACTCTTCCTAGCAACAGGTGCTCCTCCGGTAGAGCCCCTCCCCCCTCAGAGTCCTGCCCCCTCAGGTGTGTCCCAGGTAGACCCTATCGAGCCTGTCGAGGTAGCTGTCGACTCTGGTGCTGCTAGGGGTGCTGAGCCTGCGGGTGCGGGGCCTGGGGGTGCTGAGCCTGGGGTTGCTGAGTTTGAGGGTGCGGAGCCTGGGGGTGCTGAGCCAGAGTGTGTGGAGCCTTGGGGTGCTGAGCCTGAGCGTGTGGAGCCTGAGGGTGCTGAGCCTGGGGGTGCTGAGTCTGGGGGTGCTGAGCCTGGGGGTGCTGAGCCTGAGCGTGCTGAGTCTGGAGGTCCTCCGGGTGTCCCGTCGCGGCGGGAGCCCCTTTCTCCGCAGCAGCTTCGCGAGTGGTACGCTCGGCGCTGTCGCTGTGCTGCTGGAGCTAATGGGCCTACTGCTGGAGGTGCTGCTGGTGTTGGAGCTGCTGGAGGTGCTTCTGGAGCTGCTGGAGGTGCTGCTTGTGCTGGATCTTCTGGAGGTGCTTCTGGAGCTGCTGGAGGTGCTGCTGGTGCTACAGCTGCTGGAGCCGCTGGTCCTGGAAGTGCTGGTGCTAGAGGTACTGGCACTGTTGGAGGTCCTGCTGGTGTTGGAGCTGCTGGAGGTGCTGGAGCAGCTGGTCCCGGAGGTGCTCGTACTGGAGGTACTGGAGCTGCTGGGGCTGGTGGTGCTGCAGGAGTTGGAGCTGTAGGTGCTAGAGCTGTTGCTACTGGAGGTGCTGCTGGAGCTGGAGCTGTTGGAGGTACTGGAGCTGGTGGTCGTGTTCCGCGTCAGCGTCCTCCTCCTGTCCCCGGCACTCACTCTATGACTCTGCGTCCTTCCACTGCTCCACAGCGTGTCCCTCTGCTGTCTCCTCCTGCGTCCTCTCTTCCTGCACTTGCTGACCCGGAGTCTGACTCCCTTCGTGCTGCTAGTCCTACTGTCACGCGTCTCCTGGCCACTGTTGTCACTGACCCTTCCTTTGAGTCCATTGCTGCGTCTGCCTTAGTTACTGAGCTTGTCGACTTTGCTGCTCACTGTCGTCTAGACTACGCCACTAGTCTTGTTGTTGAGTCTGCGTCTACGTCTGTCTGTCCTCCGTCTGTCGGGGGTGAGTGTGCTCTTGGCACGGACGTCCTTGAGGACAGACAGGAGGAGTTTGAGTGCTTTGCCGCTGCTATACCTCATCTCGTGTCCATACTGCTTGCCCCTGAGGGAGACCCGGATGCACCAGACATCCCGACCCCGCGCTCTTACGCAGAGGCGATAGAGGGTCCTTACTCCTCTCAGTGGCAGGCAGCCATGGATGCCGAGATGGCATCCTGGAAGTCCACAGGCACCTACGTCGACGAGCTTCCCCCGCCTGGGGCGAACATCGTCAGTCGCATGTGGATTTTCAGGGTGAAGCGGCCGCCGGGTTCTCCGCCTGTCTTCAAGGCGCGTTACGTTGCTAGAGGCTTCAGTAAGCGACAGGGAGTTGACTTCTTCCAGACCTTCTCCCCTACCCCGAAGATGACCACTCTTCGGGTGCTGCTGCACGTCGCCGCTCAGCGTGACTACGAGCTACACTCGCTTGACTTCAGCACAGCCTTCCTACAGGGCAGCCTGCACGAGGAGATCTGGGTGTGCCGCCCACCTGGCTTCACTGGGTCGTTTCCTGCTGGTACCCAGTGAAGCCTCCGGCGGCCAGTCTACGGTCTCCGCCAGGCACCCCGTGAGTGGCACGACACACTGAGGATGACTCTTGCTACTCTTGGTTTTGCTCCTTCCACTGCTGACCCGTCGCTGTTTCTACGCAACGACGCCACTCTGCCGCTGTTCTACGTTCTCGTGTACGTAGACGACTTGGTCTTTGCTACTGCGGACACTGAGGCACTCGCCCACGTGAAGTCGGAGCTGCAGAAGAGACACACATGCACAGACCTATGTGAGCTCACAAGCTATCTTGGCTTGCGGATCACCCGGGACAGAGCACAGTGCACCATTACCTTGACTCAGTCACACATGGTGCAGCAGGTCCTTCAGCGCTTCGGCTTCACGTACTCCTCGCCACAGTCCACTCCTCTGCCTACCGGTCACTCGCTCTCAGCTCCACCTTCGAACGAGACCGTAGAGCCGAGTGGCCCGTATCCAGAGCTTGTGGGCTGCCTCATGTACCTGATGACTTGCACACGACCTGACCTCGCGTACCCTCTCAGCCTTCTGGCTCACTACGTGTCTCCCGGTAGGCACCGAAAGGTGCACTGGGATGCTGCGAAGAGAGTGTTGCGCTACTTGTGCAGTACGTCGGGCATGGGGCTCGTGCTTGGAGGACGGGCTCGAGTTGTCCTCACTGGTCACGCAGACGCTTCCTGGGTTGACGACTTGGCTACGCAGCAGTCGTCACAGGGTTACACCTTCAGCCTTGGCTCTGGTTCTGTCTCTTGGCGGTCTACCCGCTCGTCTTCTGTTCTCAGCTCTAGTTGTGAGGCTGAGATCTACGCTGGGGCCATGGCTGCACAGGAGTTACGCTGGCTCACCTACCTGCTGACTGACTTGGGTGAGGCGCCTCGTTCTCCTCCAGTTCTGTACGTCGACAACAAGGCCATGCTTGTCTTGTGTCAGGAGCACAGACTGGAGCACAGAACGAAGCACATTGCTCTGCGCTACTTCCTTGCTCGAGAGTTGCAGAAGCGTGGTCAGCTTCGTCTTGCTTACGTGGCCACTCAGTCCAACACTGCTGATATCTTTAACAAGGCACTTCAGCCTTGTGATCATCAGCGCTTTCGTACTATGCTAGGTCTTGTGCCTACTTGGCCTCACTTGCTCACTTCTTGACTCTGCTTGTACTGTGATCTCTATACATATCCCTGCATGCTTACACTTGCTAGGTTGTGTGGCCATTTGCTTGTGCTCAGAATGCGTGGTGACGTCGTGATCCACCCTGAGCTTGCTTTGCCTTTCTTGACTGGTCTTGTGACCTCTTGTTCTTCCCCACTATGCCTATGGGGGTGTGTCAAACTTATATGCTATAGTCTATCTAGGCTGTAGTGGGGTAGTTCATATAGGGTACAACAATTTTAGGTTTCCTACTTGTACTCACCTCCTTGCTTATTCAGTCATTCATTCCTTCACTATTCTGACATGTTGCTTGGTAAAGCCGCTTCAAATGTTGCCATGCTTACTCCGCTGAATTCGCAAACTCCCTACATAATCTGATGCCTTTCTGTTCAGTAGGTGTCAGGTTACGAAGTCGAATCGTAAACGCCATCATCAACTGAAAGCCGAAATCGCGCTGTTCATCTGGTGTGCCGTTGACCGGGAATTGAATTTCCCAGTGAAGTATTCCCAAATCTGTGCCGCTTCCATCATGAGCTCGAACTCAAAACTCTAGGCGAAGAAATCCTTTCAGTCAAAGGGTCGTGAAGTCTGAAATTTTATGAGGCTTAACATCTGCGTTTGGTCATGTGCTGCGTCTCACTCTGATTCCATCTCGATCATGTTGCTGTTGTTGTTGCGCAGGTGCAGCTCGAGGTACAAACACGTAGGAAGCTCGCGACTGATGTTGAGGCGGAGCACGGTAAGAAATCGGTTGTTGTCGGTTATATGATGTACCGTCAACACTTATTGGTGTTGTTCCCATGTTCACTGTCGATGATGATCGTGGTGCTTGTTGTTCTTGTGCTGATGCCATGAATGCTGACATGGCTTACAAAATTGTTGGAGGCCTGCTGCACCATCGTCTGTAGCGGAACCATCTCCTGTTGCAGCGTTAAACGCGAAGGGCTGGGATGATCCTCCAGCGCCTCCTGGTCTGGTTGCAGATGCAGCTGTTGGAGCAGGGCTGGCAAAGGACACTCCTGAAAAGCCAGAGCCAGTGCGGTTTATCGTTGTTGCTTTCCGTCATGATTGTAAATTTTCCCTAATAATAAAGACTTCAGTGACTGAGAATTCGTAGAAACTAAGAGTTCATAAACTCTCCTGGTCTCATACCATGTTAAACTGAAAGATGCCTTAGGATCTTTTAGAGATTAGTCTTTGTAAAGTATTACAGCGGAAGAATTGATAATAAAGAAAAGATTCAAGAGATTTATGGTCTAGGAAGTGCCTATTCGGAGGCTAGATATTGAGTCAGCTCTACGAAGGGGTATAATCCTGTGTCACGCGAACATTCGCGAGACTATTCGCACTATTTCCTGTAACTCACGCGAAGGGACACCTGCTACAGTAACATGCACTCATATAGCAATACTACTTCACTACTATAGTTTTATATCATCAAACTACTGAATTGCTTAAGTCATATTTCTTCGTCCATTAGACTGTAGACCGTGCTGCTTCCCTGCTACACTCCCAGAGAGCTTCCGTGGCTCCTTGCATTGTGGCGCATGGCTCCATTGGAATGAGGGTCAAGAGACTCCAGCTCAGATGCCCATGCCCATGCAATCATGTCACCTAAATCACTGAAGGGAGGAAGGCAGGGAAAGGGGAAGGCGCATTGGAGGGACAATGAGACATAAGGGCCCAATGGCCCCCATGCACCGAGGGACGAGCGAAGAGGATGAGGTGAGGTGAGGTGAGGTGAAGTGAGGAGAGGTGTGGTGGTGAGCAGGCCTTACGATATCAGGAATTGTTCCCTCAAATTTCTGATTTTCAGCCTACTTTTGTGTACCCACACTGATTTTTCAGTGTATAGATTTTTGTGATACTGATTTTTCAGCCTTCATTTCATAGTTAACACTGATTTTTCAGCCTTTTACCGAAGCGTACACTGAATGCATATTCCTAAACTTTTCTGAAAAACGCCTGAAATGACAATTATTTTAGCGAATGTAATTCCTTCACAGCTAGGATTGTCTCAAAAGCAGACCTTACCCTTCGAGGCCGTAGGATGTCATGTTACGTGGAGATATTAAAGATATCATGTGGGTGAAAATTAGATTATTTTCTTTAAGAACCCTGAAAAATCAGGCTTTTTTTTTTTTAGGAACACTGGAAATCAGCCTTTTTTTCACAGGGACCCTGATGCATCAATGTCCCTAAAAGTGAATCTGAGGGCATGGCGGTGAGGTGAGGTGAGGTGAGGTGAGGTGCCTTCCTCCTCTCCTCACAAGCCTGACACTTAGCGAATCTAGTTCCACTTCGTGAATCTAGTTCCACTTCGTGAATCTAGTTCCACTTCCTTCTTCCCTCACCTGCCAGCGAGGATGGACTGGTCGCCGAGAGACTGGGAGCACTGAGAGTACAGGACTGGGCGCTTACAAACACGAGATCTAGTTCTACTTCACCCTTCCCTCATTTCACCCTTCACCCACCTGACAGCGAGGATGGACTGGTCGCCGAGAGGCTGGCAACACATGAGGTCACCACCTGGATAGTGTTAAGACGTCACCTGGAGCAGTAATGGAGAGGTACTTTCCCGTCGGCATGCGGATAGGTTTGTTGGCCGTTGGTACATGCTACAACAGCCTGCACTGCCACAAGATATATTAAATGAACTCTATGCTTGAGTAACTTGAACAGAAACACTCTTCAGTGAAGGGGAGAATGACTGCAACATTCAACTCAATTTAACATTCCTCAGCAAAAAACCCTTCTAAGCATGGTATGCAGAGAACAGGGCAATAGCCATGGATACGAACGTACATTGAAGTAGCCCCACCTCCCCATCTAAACCTGTCTGTGCCAAGATCCAACCCATCATCACCCCACATTTCGGCAGTCATTCATCTTTCTCCTTGCCCCACCGTCACTCTTCCCATGAACTTGCTCTTGGCTGTGTATCACGAGAGGACAGCATTCGATCCAGAGGCTGCTCCAAGTACGATTGTTTTTGTGAAAGGAGGGTCGAAAGAGGCTGTATGGCTGTGCTGTGTAGCCATGCCACCGATGCAGATGAGTGGCCTGGGTGCCTGTATCACAGGGAGGTAGCAGCACACAAGTGCCAAAGGGCGGCAGATGTGAGCATAGACAAAAGAGACAAACCAGCTGTAGTGACGGAGCAGACTGAAACCACTTCAACACAGTAAGAATACACCCTAGCAGCAGAAGCATTAATAAAAAGGGTTGTAAAAAAGGCTACATCTTGTGCTTCATCACATACGCATGGTTCAGTACAGCCAAGGCAGCCTCGAGCTCCTCCGCAGCATCGGTTGCCGCGTCCAGCAACTGCTCATCCCTCTCGATCTGCTCCTCCAATGAAGGGACATGCACTGTGCTGAGGCGAGCCTTCACGGCTAGCACAGCGCAGTGCACAAGGGCAAGAAATGCCGATGCTTTCACCTGCCCCAAGAGAGGGCGCAGGGCAACGGGGCATGGAGGTGCGCAGGGAAGTGGCAGAGGAGGGAGGGGGGAACAATAAGAGGGAAAAGGTGAGCGCGGGGTGTGGAGGAGGAAAGAGAAAGGGAAGACATACAAGCGGCGAGGACGGAAGGAGAGAGAGAAAGAGACCCTTGTATGCATGTGGACCAATGCATAGGGCTATGCGAGAGGAAAGGGGGGAGGGAAAGAGGGACCTCTGGTTGCACTCCTGAACAGAAAGATTCAGATACTAAAAAGAACCAGAAATGTTGATGTGGCACTGACTGACCTCAAGGGGGGAGGCGTGGTCCAAATACTCCTTAATGTAGAACTCCCTCACAGCCTTGCTGCGCGCCTGCAGTAACACACTGAGGCCCCTCTTGGCCTCCCTGCGACTCCTCTCCAGTGGTGGCAATTCCTGCTGAAGTCGTTCCCTAGCCTGTCAAGAAGGGGAGGGGGGAGAATGCTATGAGAGAAAGCGTGGCATGATCTTTCAATTCAAACACACAGCTTTGAGAGGAGAAATATGCTTAAATAGGACCATGGAGCTTGTGTAATTGAAACGCTGGAAGCACAAGAGGCAACAAAGTGCAATTGTCTTATGAGCAGGTTAGTGAGGGAAGTGAACGCTGTGAATCGCATTCTATCCACATCTGCAGAATGAACAATATGGCCTATCGTGTCCGACCGCCCCACCTGCAGCACATCGGCACCCCACATTCCTGGGCATCTACATCACAACCACCTCACCCAACAGCACATCCACACCCCCCCTTCCCTTTCCCACGGTCCTTCCTTTCGCTCTCTGGTGTGCCTACCTCTGAAAGGAGCTGCCTTAAGGTTGCAGTAACACGAACAGCAATCTTCACTCCGTCCACCTCCTCTCGCTCATCTCCCTCCCCCTTGTCCCCAGACCCTCTCTTATACCCTCCCTCCTCCCCCAAAACAGCATCAACACTCTCAATTCCCTCTTCCCCATCCATCCTCTCCAAATCAAGATTCTCCTCCTCCACCTCCTCCTCCTGCTCCTCCTGGCCCTGCTCCTCAAACAACCCCTCAGCTCCGCCCCACTCCTCAGATCTCCCTCCCCTGACACCCTCCCTTTCCTCCTCCCACTCTTCCTCTCTCCCCTCCCAACCCTCCGCCTCCCAGTCAGCAATCACACCTCCAACAACGTGTCCTGCTGGCTCACGTCCTGTCAGGTCCACAAGAGAGAAGAAGCTGCACTCCGAAAGACAAGTGTCAGCACCAGGCACCCACTCCTCACCAACATCCACTTGAGGCGAATGGGGCTCATTTGCAGCACCCCACGAGAGAGAAGACGTGGCACTCTGAACCTGGCTCGTCTCCACATTGAACCTTCTCAGCTTTGCATGCCATCGGCGCCGATGGATGAAGGGGGAGCCTTTTCTCTGGAGCACAATCCACGGGTCACCCAGCTTGAACATGGCCCACGAAAAGCGGTCGTGTAATGCATTGGGGTTGAGCCGATTCCCGCCCAAAACGGCCGCGAATTCAGTATGGATGAGGTGTGGAAGCTGATGCAGCATCAACCCGTTGCAGTGCCAAAGGTCACGGAGGAAGGTGGCCGTGCTGTTGTGGAAAGCCGGGACATTGGCCGATGAAGCAATGAGGAGGGTGAGGAGACGGAGAAAGAGTGCAGGAGCCTCAGAGCTGGCCCACCACTGCTGCTGAAGAAGGGACTTGATAAGCCCGTGCAGACAACTCAGCTGGGCTTTAAGCTGATGGTCGTGGCCTGGAGGGATTTTGCACGGTGGTGACTGGAGCAGGAGGGTGCAGAGAGCAGAGGCGCGGTGGTTATCCAGGTGGAGTGCCGCAAGGGAGGTAGGAATGATGAAGTTTCGGAGCTTTGTGATGGCTGCAGCTAGGTAAGTCACTTCCCTTTCAAGCACGTACACAGCAGCAGTGAGAGGGATGGGGGCCTCGCCGCTTGGTTGGCCCAGGTTGCGGCTCTGCAGCAGAGTGGAAGAAGCAAAGTGGATAGAAGTACCCACGTAGGTGGAGAGGCAAGGAAAGTACAAATGACAAATCAGAGACCAAAAGCCAAGGAAAAAAATAGAAAGAGACAAGCAAGGCAATACGTGTCAAGCAGCAGCAGCAGCAGCAGCAGCACAAGAGACAACAACAGCAGTGAACACACACTCACAGTGAGCGCCTGCAGGAGAGCAGCCGCCCACTCAGTGCTGGCGAGAGTGACAGCAGCGCCATGGCTGTGCCGCTGCTCAAGGAACGATTGAACAGCATCTTCATGCACCACCGCTCTCAGCACCGCAGCGTACACATGAGGCCGGCTGGACTGCCTCTGCAGCAGCTCCCGGCCGTACCTGTGGACCCATCGGGAGCCCAACAGCGGCAGCACTAGCAGCAAGTCCCCCAAGAGAGCCAAAAGCACAGGCTCCTGCATGTCAGACCCCAATCCATTTGAACCCCACAGGACCCCTTCCTTGTCCCGCGTGACCGCTTCCTGGCGTGTGGCTCCACCCACCCATTCAGCAAGCAGCCGGAGAGCCCAGAAGTGCAGCACGAAGCCAGTGCTCTCCTGAGCTCGCACCTCCGCTGTCAGCAATGCGACGTCACGGGGAAGGGGCGCGCCCACCGGCATCACATGCTGCAGCAGGCGCCGAGCCAGGCTGTCCTGCAGCCGCTCCAACATGCTTGCAGCGCCATCCAGCTCTTGTGCAACGCGGTCAGCAGCACTGGAGATGTGAGTTTTTAAGTGAGTGTGGGGCCGTTGACAACTCTTCCTACGGCCATTGCAGCACTGCAGGGCTCGTTCCAGCATCCCAAGGCACTGCACGAGCCACTCGCACTGCAGACGCAGTACCAACGCTCGAGATATCCCTTCCCGACTGCAGCCCCCCTGCTGCTGCTGCTGCTGCTGAGATTTCTGCACCTTGCATCCTCCCTGGGTCACCCGACCTGTTAGCTGTCCCACTCCTTGCAGCAGCAGTTCATTCCCATGCCCCATCAGCTGCAACACCATGCTTGTCTGGCACAAGGCTAAATCCAAGGCCTGCAGGCAGCCTTGCACCATCGTTGCTACCTGCCTGGCCCAGAATATGGCACCTGCCTCAGCTGCAGCCTCCCTCGCTACCTCCCCACGAGTGCCCTGATTGGGCAGGCGGGTCACAGCAGCACGCACGGGCAGAAGCCAGACGGCACTGGACAGACCCACCAGGATGGAGTGTGACGGCGAATCCAAGGCAGGAGGTGCAGTATGAGCTGCAGTAGACACACCCTCTGCTGTACTGGAGGCAGTGGGGGGTGTGGCGGCAAGAAAATGGAAGGCTGCATTCAGCCAGGGCTGATCTGCCGGCACCTCCCTCCTCCTGCGCAGCCGTTGCAACGCCGCCACCATTTGCACAACCCTCTCACTCCACTCACCCCACCAGCGCTGCACCTCCCCCACCAGCACCCCCAGCTGCTGGAGCAGGCCTGGCCAGGATTCATCCGTCGCCTCCTCGCTCCTCCTCTCACCTCGCTGCACCTGCTGTATCCCCTGTGGTCTGCCTCCTCCGATACACCAATCTCCTGGGCTGGCTTGCACTGCCTGTCGATGGCGCTGCGTTGGGAGCCAGCTAGGGAGACGCTCCCTGTTCGGCAGTGGGGAAGTGGTGCTTGTGAGGGAAGAGGCAGAGGAAAGGGAGGAGAAGGTGTGCAAAAGAAAGGTGTTGAATTTCTCCAGGCTCAGCTCCAGAGCCTTCCAGCTGCACAGCACTTCAGCGGCAATGCTTCGCCCCCCTCCCCAACCCGTCAGCCGGCACCACAATGTTTTTATGTCCCCAATGTCATCCCTTCGCTGAATCCTCTTGCTCAGCAGCAATAAGGTCAGAGCCTCCAACCCCTGCTCTGCGTCCACCTCGCTCTCCCATTCCCCTGCTCCTTCCCCCTGCACTGCACTCCCCACTTGCTCACTCCGAGCCAAACACCCCGCTTCCTTCCCAAATCCTCTCCTCCCTTCCCTTACTCCATATGCTGCTACCGAACCTGTACCCCTGCACACCGATGCCTCCTCCTGTGTCAGCCAGATGGCAGCGGCCAGCTCCAATGCATTCCTGCTCCTTCCCTTGCTGCTCTTCTGACCTTCTTTTTCAACTCCTTCAACCCTCGCTGCTGCTCCCTTACTAATCCATTTCCTCACTTCTGACTTCCAGCTCCAACCATTCCCACCTGTGTTCACCCTTGCGCATTCACCCACATCCTCATCCTCCTCCTCCTCTTCCTCATCCTCATCTTCCTCCCTCCTCGCGCTGCTGCTGCTGCTGCTATTCAGGGGCCACCCGTTGTTCCCATTCGCCCACATGCTGGCAACACGGGCAGCTTCCATTGCACACTCAAACGCCCTGCCCCACATCTTCTGCTGAACAAACATTTCAGCTGCCCCCAACATATCGCCCTTCTTCAGTCTCGCTGCGGCTGCCCGCTCAAAGTTTCCCTCAGCCACCTCGACTTGCAACAGCTCTTCAAACAAGTCTCTTCTCTCCAAGAACCGCCGCTTCTCTGCTGCGGCAGGGAACTGGAGAACGTACTTCATCATCTTGCCCCTCTCCTTCTTCCGAT
Source organism: Closterium sp. Naga37s-1 (assembly GCA_947471745.1). Taxonomy (NCBI): domain Eukaryota; kingdom Viridiplantae; phylum Streptophyta; class Zygnematophyceae; order Desmidiales; family Closteriaceae; genus Closterium; species Closterium sp. Naga37s-1. The sequence continues at coordinate 2,303,017 of CANJKZ010000774.1, read as the reverse complement.
AGAAGAATTTTGCAGCGTCGAGGAGGAAAGCAGAACTCAGCCTTGTGACCAGCTCCTGCCGCATCTTCCAATCATCCCCTTTCATGGGAGCACTCACAGGACTGTCCTCCCTTGCAAATTTTAGAATGCTGCTCAGCCCGTCTGCAATCTGCTTCTGCCAGGAATGAATGAGCGAGAGGCCTAGGTTGTAGAGCCTGGCTTGTGAGCACGCAGCTAGTGCCCGTTCCACTAGCCACGCCTGGGCCAGACACTCGGCAGCATCTGAGGCCTTTCCGGCCTGCAGGTAGCACGCTGCGGCCCTCTCCAACTGTGGCGGCTTGCACATTTTGCGGTAGATGGCAGCTGCTTTTACAGAAAAGAGAAAGCGGAAGGAAAAGGGAAAACATAAGGGAAAGGGCAAGCCCATAAATGGCCGTTTTGGTGATTATAGTCCTTAGTGTAATTGGGGATTCACAGCAGATGAGACGACGGAGAAGATGAGGGAAAGGGAAAGGAGGTGAAAGAAAAAATTAAGGGAAAGGGAATGGGAAAGGGAAGGGGAAGGAGAAGGAAAGGAGAAGGGACAGAGAGGGAAAGGAGAAGGGAAGGAGGAGGGAAGGAGAAGGGAAGGAACAGGGAAGGAGAAGGGAAGCAGCAGGGTAAGAAAGGGGAAGGAGGAGGGAAGGAGGAGGGAACGAGAAGGGAAGGAGAAGGGAAGGAGAAGGGAAGGACAAGAGAATGAACAGCGAAAGAACAGGGAAGGAGGAAGGGAAGGGGGAAGGGAAGGGGGAAGGGAAGGGGGAAGGGAAGGGGGAAGGGAAGGGGGAAGGGAAGGGGGAAGGGAAGGGGGAAGGGAAGGGGGAAGGGAAGGGGGAAGGGAAGGGGGAAGGGAAGGGGGAAGGGAAGGGGGAAGGGAAGGGGGAAGGGAAGGGGGAAGGGAAGGGGGAAGGGAAGGGGAAGGGAAGGGGGAAGGGAAGGGGGAAGGGAAGGGGGAAGGGAAGGGGGAAGGGAAGGGGGAAGGGAAGGGGGAAGGGAAGGGGGAAGGGAAGGGGGAAGGGAAGGGGGAAGGGAAGGGGGAAGGGAAGGGAAGGGAAGGGAAGGGGGAAGGGAAGGGGAAGGGAAGGGGGAAGGGAAGGGGGAAGGGAAGGGGGAAGGGAAGGGGGAAGGGAAGGGGGAAGGGAAGGGGGAAGGGAAGGGGGAAGGGAAGGGGGAAGGGAAGGGGGAAGGGAAGGGGGAAGGGAAGGGGGAAGGGAAGGGGGAAGGGAAGGGGGAAGGGAAGGGGGAAGGGAAGGGGGAAGGGAAGGGGGAAGGGAAGGGGGAAGGGAAGGGGGCAGAAAAGTCCACCCCGCGGGCGATGGTCTGGGCAGTGTCACCGGCAAAGAAGAACCCAGTGGCGACATTGGAGCAGAGGAATTGCAGGATGGCGATTTGTGCCTGCGTCAGGTCCTGCACCTCGTCCACATACACGTACTGGAATGGTGGCCCTGCGACGACTTTCCCGCCAGCACCCACAGCCCTGCTTGTCCCGATCGCAGCTGAAGAAACGCCAGCCTTGCTGCCATACGGAGGAGGAGTGCTGGTGCTACCACAGGCAGTGCCTGCTGCAGCAGTCGCAGCAGCAGTAGCGGGGGTCCAGAGCCGTGTAGCCCCTTTCTCCAGCTGCTTGTAAACATGGAAGACGTAGTCGCACATGTCGTGGTCCCCTCTCTGCCGCTTCAGCTTCTCGTACTGCATGAAGAGCGCGTAAATGGCCGTGCGCTGCTCCTCGTTCAGGCTCGACGTGCGCGTGCGCGCCAGCAGCACGTAGTCCTGCAGAGACACACGGCCGTGCGGTGACCTGAGCGCGTGCAGGGAGCCCTTGATGTGGGAGAACATCTCCTTGAACACCGCGGACGCGTCGAGATGACGAGTGGTTGCCGCGTTGAGCCGCGGCCAGTAGACTACCTCAAACCGCTCGTAGTCAACCTCTTCTGGAACCCATGCAGCAGCAGTGCCGCTGCTGCTCCTGCTTTTGACGCTGCCACGAGTTCTGCTAACAATGCTGCTGCTGGGGGCTATTCCAGTGGTGCTGGTTCTAGTGCTGCAGCCGATGCATTGCAGCCTGCCCCCTCGCCACCTGTGTGCGCTAAACAGCCCCCCCTCATCCTCTTCATCATCATCATCCTCACTATAGTCGTCCTCATCGTTCTCCTCACCCCACACTGCATTCACGCCACCAGGCAAGCCGTCACCACTCCAGCGACCTCCCACGGACCCTCCTCGGCCCCATCCACTGCCCGTGCTGCTCCCTCCCGTCTGGAACGGGTGTGACAGTGTGGCATTCACCATGCTGAGAAGCTTCTTGAAGGTGAGTACAAGAGGGAAGGCAGCTGGCGGCACTGAATCCAGAGATTCTGGTAGGTCGCCCAGAAGTTTCTCCTCTGCTTCCTCCAACAACAGCAGCTCCTCCTGCTCCTCCTCCCCTGCCGGTGCCAACTGTCCTTCTCCCTCCCCTCTCCCCGCGTGTCCATTTGGCAAGCAGGGGCCGCCATGCTCCTCCGCTTGCAGCATAGTCCTGCCAGAGAGGAGAAAGACAGCACAATTAAAGGAGACAAGCGGGAGGAAAATGGGGAACGAAGCTCTGAATGGAGGAGAGGAAATGGAACGAATGTCACAGAAACTATTGGTAAGAACAATATAGACAAATTACGTGCTTGTTTGGTGTAGACAAATTGATGTCAGGCACTGTAGAGGGAATTATTAGATGTACTGTAGCGAAGGGGGTTTGGGTTCAAGGGAGTGACGCGAAGCTGGGGGACTCAGGGACCAGCGAGGCACAAGGAACAAGAGCCCAAGGAACATTGGGTCCTGAGCAATCTGGATGACCAATCCTGAAGTTCAGGGACTGAAACTCAAGGTAGTCTTCTGGAAATTGGGTGACACGGGGTAGGAATTCAAATATTCTAGGAATGCACAACACAACTCGTTCTGTCGTTTGTTTGCTCTTGATAGTGGATCCACGTTGCCGATCTACAGCTGATTCCGGCTTAGGTGACGACCAGGCCACTAAGGGCAGCCATCGTGTGGGAGGCTGAAACTCTCCCAGGCCACTCAGTGGCTGAGTACGAAGAAGGGAACCAGGGAGCAGGGACAAGATGGAAGCAAGGATGAGAAAGAGAAAGCAGCAGGAGTGAAAGGACAGGGGCAGGTAACACAGGAGTTTCGGACACGAATTGATTGGCTGGCGAATTCAAAGAAGCTTCACGACAGAGCACATGTTGCCAGGCCCCACACACCTCGTGGCCTTGTTCACATAGCGCTTGATGGCAGCACACAGGCGCGCATTCGGAGTCACAACCACCTGCCGCAGTCTACTCCTTTCCTCCTCTCCCTCCCCCCCACTCTTCCCTTCACCCTCCTCTTCCTCACTCTCCTCAAGCTCCTCATATGTCCCCCAGCCGTCCTTCTCTCTGCCATTTGAGGCGCCACTGCATCCAGTGCGCACATTTGGAGCTTTTTCAAAAGTCAGAAGGCGCCTCTCGTTCATGGCGCGGCGGAACGTGTGCTCCAGCAGTAGCAGGCGGTGGGTGATCACTGTCGTCTTGCCCGTGCCTGGGCCAGCCACACAAAAAAAGGGGATGACAGACGCAGAGGAAGAGCATGCCGTTTCGGACTGAAGTCTATTGAGCTGACTCAAGCGGAGGGGCTACCGGAAGCGGAGGGGAGTGGAAGAGGTTCGGTTAGCGATTGAAAAATGGATAAAGGTTTGTGAGGCATAGGAAGGGCAGGCAGAGTGCTGCAAGCAAGCAACTGACTGACTGACTGACTGAGCACAACAGGTCGCGACTGCTCAGCCACACCCCTGCTGAGTAACAAGAATAAACATGCCCACCTGATCGGCCAAGCACAAAAGCAGTGCAGTTGGAGTGGACTATCTCAGATTGCTGCTCGTTCAGCTTGAACAGCCACTCCCCCGGAACTGCTGCCATCAGGTGCTGGGCGGAGCCTAGCGAAAGCGGATAGAATTTCATCAGCAGCACAATGTCATCCACTGGCGCTCGCTCCAGTCTGCCAGCTGATTCTGGGTGTGAGGCTGACAAACGTGTATGGGAAAGAGTGAAAATGGATGGAATGGAGAAAGTCTGAGATGAGGGAAGGGTAGATTAAAATATCAGGAAAGAAATAGTCGCCAGTGGAGAAGTTTGAGACGAAGGCTGTCGGTGGAGCTTGCTCCCTTCCATCATTCACACCAGACTTTCCAGAAGCATACGGTACCAAGTGAGGTCACATTATACCAACGACTCGGATTAAAGTAAAAATGCAGCACCTGGCACACGGTGGATCCGTTGGCCCCTCCACCACTCGAAGGGAGCATGGCGGTTGAACTGGCGGGGGTGCACCCTGCGAGCGGAGCCGGGTGGACTTGCAGCGCAGCAGTCGAGGCGCTGGTCTGAGAACGATTCCAGGCCTTTCGCCAGACGGTGCAGCCACGGCAGCACCCCACGCTCTGGCACCACGTCCCACACCTTGATCATCTATGAGTGAGGAGGGCAGGGGCATGGGAGTGGGGGGGGGATGGATGGAGAAACGAGACATGAGGGAAGTGAATTTGGGATGTGAGCAATGAGAAAATGGTAGTGCTGCACCATGCAACAGACAAAGCTCCGCCACCAGTGGAGTAGCACAGGCATCTAAAATTCTCAGTAAGTTTGCAGAACTCGTTTCTGTGAAAGCTCCAGAAGCAGTATCAAGCAACTGACTGACCGAGCATACCGTTTCTATGAAAGAGGAGGAAGAAGCACCATACAGGGAAATGGCTACGGAGAGAACACGTTTCCTTATGAGGAAAGAACAGCACACGCGACGACAGACAGGTTAAACCAGCATATCCCAGGGTCCATAACTCTTGCACTGAAGCCAGAACAAACCCGTGTTCTAAACCCCACATGAACCCTTGCGGCCTGGATAGGAGGGAAGTCCTCACTTGCTGGTAAGACTCTGGGGAGATGTCAACGGTCCAGATGAGAAAGGCGCGCCCCACAGGCTGCACGCGAATGATGTCGTGATAGCGCGGGTCGCTGAGCTCGTGCCGCGGCCGCGTGTCCCACTGCGGGCGGTGGCCCTGCATGAGGTGCCGCACTGCATTGATTACCTCCAGCGACGGCGCCTGCCGCATGCTGCGCTGAAACTCCTGGCTGAATGCTGCCTGCAGTGCGGCAGGCAGCAGGCGCAGCGCAGAGGCACGGCGCAGGGAGAAGAGAAGGGAAGGAGGAAAGAGAGTGCACGCTGAAGCAGCACGAGTTGAATCTGCACCCACTACTGGACCGCGATCTGTCATCAACTGCAAGTTTCCACGGGACATAAGTCAACGGCCACAGAGAACCATAGCCTGCTGTGGTTGCAGCAACGAACTATCCCGATGTGATAAAACCGAACGAAAATTGTGGTTGCCTGAACTCCCCTGGTTGTGCATGTGTATTCCGCACATCCACAGCCGCTTTCCTCAAGCCCCACTGTGCTCACCCGCTTATCCCCCTCCCATGCCTCACCTCCCAGTGCAAGCCGGCCCAGAGCCCCGAGTGGGGCTTCAGCAGCTGCTGCGTTTCCCCCACCTGCACCCACCGCCTCTCCACAGCCCTTGCCAGCCCTTCATCGCTCCCAGCCTCCACCAGGCACCCACGCCTCTCCGCATCCTGCAGCAGCTGCGCCCACATGCTGTCTCCTCTTCGCAGCGTGTGTGTGTCGCCCACCACCCAGAGAGTGTGGCGCGCACGGGTGATGGCCACGTTTAGACTGGCTCGCCCGGGGTTGTGGCGGGGAGGAAGGAGGTGGTGTTAGGGACAAGGGGAGGAGCAAGAGCAAGGGTGGACGAAACGGGAACCGTGCATCAAGATTGCAAAAAGGAAAAGGATAGATATGGGTGGGAACCTGAATCCTACCATCTGTCAGTGAAAACTCATCAAAGACAAGGCATAAAAGAAAAGAAGGTGCCAGTAGCACTGGAGCGAATACCGCCGACAACAATGACCGACAACAGCGAAAACAGCACCGTGAGAGAGAGAGCCTAACCTACCGCCTGGGATCTGCGACAAATCCGATGGTGCTCGAACTGTTGGAGCGAACAGTGCTGATGACAATGACGTCACACTCCCTGCCCTGGAACCCGTCGACTGTGTTAACTTCCACAGTCAGGGAGGGCCACGGCTTGGCCTCCACTGCGCGCTGCAACAGCTCCACCTGGCGGGCATATGGCGAGATGAGCCCAACCTTCACAGCCCCGCCCTCCTTGCCTCCGCATGCTGCACATTGGGAGCGGGACACCGATGCCCATGAGCCATGAGCCATGTGCCATGAGCCATGTGCCATGCAGGGTGGTGGACATGGGAGTAATGCCGGCTGGACTGAGAGATGAGACTTCTGAGATGCTTCGTAGCTGCATGAGCGAAGAATCGAGACTAGGATCCGAAAGGAACAGCAGGCAGTGGGGGCAAAGCAAATCGGACCAAGCGGTTTAACAAAGACGGCGGATAGCAAAGGAAGAGCGCACCATTGGAGAGGCGCATGAGCAGCGCGATCACGACAGCAGCTTCAACCGAATTGGCAACGCTGTGGCTGCCTGCATCCACAGCCACAGAGTCCCTCTCCTCACGCCCCCTCACATGGAAGAACCTGTACGGGCCAAACAGCAGATGCAGGTGCGGAGGGCAGTGCGAGGGCTGGCACACGTTGGGGCCGTCCTCGATGCGGCCGTGGTAGAAGCAGTGCGAGGGGAAGCGGCTGATGTCCGGGTGCATGCGGTACTGCACGCTCAGCAGCTCTGCATGCCACCCGGTGCTCTGCAGGCGCTCAAACAGGCTGCGGTTATAGTGGCCTTGCACTGCCACCTGCGGGTGCGGAAGGAAGGAGCAGAAACGGCGAGGGCGGGCAAGTGATGGGGATACGGATTGGAGTTGCGGGTGTGATGTCGGAATTCTATAATAGGTGGGACCAGTGGTCATACTGGTCAAGCTCATGCCCTAGACACATGCACACACACACCCACATACACCGGCGTGACTGTCTGGTCCAGCAGCCTCGCCTCCAGGCCACTAATCCCCGTATGCTACTGCCAACACAACACCACCATGCAACACTGTCACTGACATCCCTCTGGAATCCGGGCGCACTGACCTTGCTCATGACGGTAGCAGGCAGCTGCTTGGGGTCCCCCACCAGCACGGCATAGCGCAGCCCGCGCGCTTGCAGGGCCACAAGGGACTCCGCCTCCACCAGCTGAGCCGCCTCGTCCAGCAGCAGCAGTGGGAAGTGGCCCGAGCAGCGGATGAGAGCGCGGGCAGAGGAGGAGACGGTGGAGAGGACGAGGCGTGCGCCTGCCACGCACTGAGCGGCCACGGTGGCAGCTGATGGGTTGCTGCTGAGGGTGGGGATGTGGAAGGCGGGGCTCTGCTTGCCGATGTGCTTCAGGTGGCGGCGGATGGAGTGGAAGAGACACTCGGCTTGCGGGAGAGAGATGCCCGCATCCCTGGTTGAGCTGCTGGCGACAGTGGAGTCGTTGCTTATGGCAGAAGACTGGCTGGTGCTAGCAGTGGCATTGGCAGCAACTTGATTGTTGATGGGTCCCCTTGCTCCCAACCTAAGCATCCTACCAGCCCAGCTGGAAGTCTTCCTGATTTCGCCACACCTGTTAACATCCTCAAAAGGTGCAAGAAGCCGAGCAGCCTCCTGTAGAACAGAGGATATGCTGAACTCGAAGCCATCCTCCTCCTGTGTATGTGACCCATCAAGCCAGCTTAGCACAGCATCCGATGAGAGCCCTGGGCAAAGCAGGAGTTGTCGCAAGGCTGCCATCAGCTCACCCGCCTGCAGCAGCTGCACACGCTCGCGCTCTGGCAAAAGGGCGGAGGGCAGATCGTAAGCCAGGCTCACAGCGCCCTCCATAGCTGGTTCAACGAGCTGAAGCACACGCTCCTGAAAGAACTCAAGCAGGTTCGGAAGGCCTTCTGTCCCTTTATTGCTTACCATCTTGCTCTTTTTCCAGCCAGGTTCCTCTTTGATCCTTATCTCCAACACCTTTAAGTGCGCCTGGTGGACCCGACTCATTTCCTCCTTGGAGGTTTCAAGAAAGCTCATCAGCATGAGCACAGACGATCTCCAGCCTGACTGCAAAGACAAAGCTCCTAGCAGCCGCGTTACCCGTCCACAGCACACACCCCCCTTCCGCTTCAGAAACGCCCCAGGCTCCCTCCTCCTCCCTTCCCCTAGGAGAATAGAATCCAGCTCTGGGTCTACCACCAGCCTTCCTTCATTCGCCACCAGGACGATATCTCCAACGTGCAGCCGCCCTCCAGCCAAGAAGGCCTTCTCAAACTGAAACGGCCATCCGTCTGAAAGCCGCTGCTGCTGCTGCTGTGACTGGTAGTAGCCTGGGAAGTGGGAGGACGGGTCGGGCGAAAGAGCGAGGCGCAACATTCGCCTGGCGACTTCAGCTGCGGCCACGTTGGTGGGCGCACAGACGAGAGTGCGAACACCAAGAGCAAGCGCAACAGAGAGGAGCACGGAGAGCGTGTGGGTCTTTCCTGTGCCAGGCGGGCCTTGCACGAGCTGCAGCAGAGGAGGAGCCGCACTGAAGAGAGAGGAGGAGGACGACGACAATGACAAGAAGGATGAGGAAAAGGAGAAGGGCGAAATGGGGCCAAGAGGAAAGGACAAGTTGCTGGTAGGAGCAGCGTCAGTGCTGGCTGAGAGGAGGCCTCTAAGGCAAGTGAGGACTGTGGATCGCTGGGGATGGTTAAGACAACGTGACGTGCAGAACTGAGAAACAGCTTGTAGGAGGTGCGGAATGTGCTCGGGGGCGATAGAAAGGGCCGGCATGGACGTGGAGTCACTCTGAGAAGCAGCAGGGGGGAGCACGGAGGGCAGGAAACAGTGGGGAGAAGCGGTGTTGCTGAAGGCTAACTGACATGAAATCACAAGCAATCACACAAGTCAATCCTCGAGGAGTCGCAGAATGTGTAAAGAATTGCATGTATGAAATGCATAGCTGTTTCACCATGTATGCACGCCTTACCTCTCTCTGTTCTCCTCCTCCAATCTTAATTCCCGCCCTTAGGCCACCATTTCCCGGCCTCTGCTCCGATCCCAGCAGTCCCCTAAACATCCTCCGCCTCCACTTGCTCTCCACCTCCTCCTCCACTGTGCCTGCGCCACCCCTTCCTAGCTCCCCCGCCTCAAGCACTGGATCATGCAGAGCACCCCACACACGCTGCGGTGTTGCCAAGCTACCCACCAAGGTCACATACCACGACGCACCACCTGCACACTCCCCCCCGTCCACTGCCCCAACCAGGCCCTGATACTCGGGCGAATCCTCTGGAGTGCATATCCTGGCCCGGAAACAGCGATCGCTGTCTCCATCCTCCCCGGACGAGTTTCTCTCCGCAAGAAGGACAGCAAGGTGATACAGCACCCCCGGGCGGAGCAGTTCAGTGGGGGCAGAGGGGGCTACAGTGGACAGCAGCACCACATCTGTGGGCTTCAGCCTCAGCCTTGCTGCACCTCCCCACTGCAGCCTCGCTGGTGCCCCAGCGGCCCCTGCAGACTGCTGCTGCTGCACTTCAAAGCGCACGTAGCAGAATCTCTCCGTTTCAGAGCACGCAGCCGTCGAGTGTGCCTCCCCTGCGGCGCCTCCCAGCTGGCCTCTGCCCCAACCAATCGGCTGGCCATGTGGCACCATGCACCACGGTGGTGCGATCTCATCCAACGCACTACCGTGCACTGAACGCCCGTGGACCTCGCCCTGGCAGTAGTCGTCATCACCAGAGTAACTTACAAACTGCCGCTGCCAGTCATCCCTCTCCACCTCGCCGCATCCATCCGCTCTCGTTGCCCGCATATCACCACCCTTCTGCACCGCTTTGACCACGATCCGTGTGGAGGCGGCGGCAGGCAGCTGCTCAAGGCCACACTTGAGCCCCGCACGGCACTCCTCCAGCAGGGGCCAGCGGAAGGCAGACAGGTACGAGAGTAAATCCGGGAAGGTGGTTGGTATGGGCCGTACCTGCAGCACACAGGACAGCTCCAGAAGAGATAATGAAAGGAGAGAGGGGCTTGGGCGTGGTGCGGATGGCAAGGCATGGATCAGGTTCCAGTTAGAGTAGACAACGGTGATAGAACCTGACCGTGGATCAGGTGCTAGAGCGAGCCTGTGGGGAAAGAAAACCAAATTCGCTGCAAAAGCAGTCAGGCTAATCACGTGCCACAGGTGCCAACTGCCACAGGCTACTCACGAATCGCACGTCATTTCTCAATGGAGTCAGCATTCTCGGCGCCTCACCTTCTCTCGGAGCAGCTCGTCGTTCAAGATGTCCTCGATGCTCCACGTCAGCACGAGCTGCTCCAGTTGGCAACCCCGTGTTGGCACCACTACATCCTTCCCTGCCATGTGGTGCTGGTACCCTTGAATTCACGGACGCCCTCTTATCTTGGGAGATGGGTTCTAGATTTCGCTTGCAAGAACTCCACGACTTCGACGGCGAATCCAACAGGTTAAACGGCTTCCAAGTAATGGTGTAATACTGCTCACGAGCCTCGGAGTCTTCGCACAAGTGCGAGCCTCGGAGCTTGGAGCCTCGGAACTTTTGCACAAGTGCGGGCGCGGAAACGAAAGAAACTCTTCGAGTCGTCCTCTCAGAAGTGGCTTTTTCGGCCGCTAAACTCGCACCCAGGGAGGCTGAGCGGCGAGAGGTGACAGTGAGAAAGCCGAGAAAATGCCACAGAACTAGAGGCCAATAGTTTCGCTCATGAGCATGTGAGGTGCAAGCCAATAACTGTTCCCTCTTGGAGTAATCGTGCACGCTTCCGGGGAATCCCCTTGCTCCGTGCATTGCGACTCGACCCTTATTCATGGAACGGAATGCTGGGAACTCGCGGAGACGCGACGGTGAGCGAAGGCGTGAACTAGGAGTGAGGGAACCAGAGGGACGATAACGGAGCATGATGGCATGCCTTCGTCGCGGCCACTGAGGTGGTCCGTAGAACCCTCTGGCTGGGCCAATAATCGAACGGTTTCTGTTGAAAGGCGTCATGCATGAACGGCGCTGCGGGAATTGCCAGGATGACGGACCATATTGCAGCATCTCACGGGGAAAGGAGCCAGTGGGTGGTATTGTACGAAGCTGGCTGGGAAGGCGGAAGAGGTTGCTGGTGCGATTCCGTGATTAGGAGGGTGGTGCGAAGCGAATGGAAAGGGCTGGTGTGGTAGGGAGAAGAATCTGGTCGGAATTCTCATGGTGATCTAGGCGTTGGTTGGGCGTGAAGGTGGCCGCCTTCGACGGCGGGAATGTAGATGATGGATCGACTGATGCGAGCGATTGATCTGCTGATTAGTTACTTGTAACCATAATACAGTGATTTTGACAAGTATTCGTATACATCCTGAGTTTTTTTTTTCCAAGATGAACATTCTTTGTTCGAGCAGCAGGACCATAACCAAAGCACTGCAGGTATTTTTAGCCACGTAGTCATTAGGAACTCGCCTTTACAAAAACATATCAGCTATTGAAAACGTGGTAGGTAGGTACACTAGCAATTTATACAGGATGGTAAAGTAAATATGAACAATATGCTTTTGAGCGCAATTCCTATCATATTATATAACCATGTTACTGTCAAATGTTGTAGTCTTAGTGATGTGTGTTATAGAGGGTACAACTGTTAGGGTTAGGTTTATGTACCCCAACCAACCTTAGTGAAACCAACACTTTCATTCTTGACATAGTATCACCTAGGTTAGGATCCTGTAGGATCCCGTTCCTCTCGTTCACGTCCGTAGCGCCCGAGCCTGTCCCGTACCCTACTGCGTGTTACGCCCGTACTATCCCCTAGCGCCTCTCGCGCTCGTCTCTCTCGTGCCCTAGCGCCCACTGCGCCTGCGTCGCGTCGCCCCTGCTGTCCCGTCCCGTCCCGTCCCGTCGCCCCTGCTGTCCTGTCCCGTCGCCCCTGCTGTCCCGTCCCGTCCCGTTGCCTCTGCTGTCCCGTCGCCCCTGCTGTCCCGTCCCGTCGCCCCTACCGTCGTGTCGCCCCTGTTGTCCCGTCCCGTCCCATCGCCCCTGCTGTCCCGTTGCCCCTGCTGTCCCGTCCCGTCGCCCCTGCCGTCGCGTCGCCCCTGCTGTCCCGTCCCGTGCCGTCGTCCCTGCTGTCCCGTCGCGTCGCCCCCTGCTGTCCCGTCCCGTCCCGTCGTCCCTGCTGTCCCGTCCCGTCCCGTCCCGTCCCGTCCCGTCGTCCCTGTTGTCCCATCGCGTCGCCCCCCTTCTGTCCCGCCGCGTCGCGCCGTCCGTCCCGTCCGCGTCGCGCTTCCCGTCCTGTCCCGTCGCACGCGCCCCGTGCGCCCTGCCCGTCCGTCGCGCCCCGTGCGCCCTGCCCGTCCGTCGCGCCCCGTGCGCCTTGCCCGTCCGTCGCGCCCTCGCTGCGCCCTGCCCGTCCGTCGCGCCCCGTGCGCCCTGCCCGTCCGCGCCTGTCGCGCCCGTCCCTGCCAGTCGCGTCCGTCCCGTCGTGTCGCACTGTCTGTCACGCCCTACGCAGGCGCTTTAGGCGTTGAGGGTTTCGGCAGCAGCAGTATCCACCTCTACGCTTCCGCTATGGCGACCCCTAGGGTCCTGCGCTTTAACGCTGAGGGTAGGCCGCTCGAGTTCTCAGTCTGGCTCCTGCGTGCATGCCGCCTCCTAGAGAGCCAGGTTCAGGCACACGAGACTCTGTAAGCGCACGCTTCCGGTGACCTACCTGAACCAGCTGACCCTGCACCCTTAGCAGCTGACCCCACACCTGCAGACAGTGACCGTTATGCACGCAAGCGCGCTGACGTGACAGCGTGGAAGTCGCGTGATGCTGCGGCCAGCATCGCCCTCAGCAGCCTCCTCCCTAAGTCTGAGGAGACCCACTTCACTCAGGTTCGCACGGCTAGTCAGTTCCTGACTGCGATGAAGGCCCGCTACGCTACTCCCACCACTGTCTCTCTTGGTCGCCTGTTCCTTCCGTTCCTGTTTCCTGACCTCGCCTCGTTTGAGCGCACTGCTGTCTTGATCACTCATCTGCGCTCGCTCGATTCTAGCTACCGCACAGCTTGCACTAACGCACAGCTTGCACTGCTCCCTCCCCCCATGGCGATTACTATCTATTTCATCGCCACTAGCCTCCCTGACCGCCTTGCCTCGGTTCGTGACGCGCTTCTTCTGAAGCACCCTAGCGAGCTCACTATCGAGGTCCTTGAGTCAGCCCTCAATGACGTCGAGAGCAACCTCCGCTCGGTAGCCTCTGCCTCTGGTGTTGTGCCCCCTCCACTGTTCCACGGGTGCACTGTCCCTCAGCTGCCCACATTTATTGCCTCCCTCGCCACTGCCGCTACTGACGTGACCGCAGCTGCTGTTACGACTTCTTCGCGGTCTCGGGGTAGGAGTGACAGGAGGGGCGGTCAGGGTGCAGTCGGAGGCGGCGGAGGCGGTGGGGGTGACGTGGCGAGTGGCGGCGGCGGGAGTGCATGCGCTGGAGGAGCGCCTCGTGCGCCGGTGACTCCCCTGCTGCAGCTGGTGGAGGTGACGCCCGGGTTCGTCAGCCACCTACTGGTCTGCCAGCCGCAGGGGGTGGAGCAGCGGCGTGGTACCTGAATCGATGACAGCAGCAGCCCCTCCCCTCGCAGCAGCCACAGCAGCAGCAGGTTTCGGGGCAGGGGTCAGGACAGCGTCAGCTGCAGCGTGGTGTCGTCCACCCTCCCTGCACCTATCACGTTCTGACAGGTGCCCGCTGCAGCCAGCCTTGTGGCCGCAGCCACCCACCGGGTCAGTGCTTTGCTCAGCTTACTGACACAGTTCGATTGGCCTACGACGTTGACGGCCCTGCCTCTGACTGGCTTCCCCTTGTTCAGACGTACGGCCCCGCTCTGTGGGGCATGTTGGCTTCTCGGTTGATCTCTTCGGAACTCCTCATGCTATGTATGCTGTTGTTGACTCTAGTGCTTCTGACTCTGTTTACTCGAGTGTTGTTAGCTTAGGTGCTAGTCTTGCTGAGGTGCCTCTTGCTAGTGTAGGTACTTGTGTAGACACTAGTCCAAGAGCTGGTCCGGAGGACGCTTCGCTATCTTTCACTCTGGACTCCGGAGCTTCCCACTGTTTCTTCCGCGACTGCACGACACTTACCCCGCTTCCTACGCCGGTCTCTGTAGCACTGGATGATCCCACTTCGGGACCAGTCACTACTCGCTACACTAATACGCTTCCGTGCCCGGCTGTTCCCTCCGGTTCTCTGACCGGCTTCCACGTCCCCTCGTTCTCGAGGAACTTGGTGGGCATGAGGCCGCTCGTGAGTCAGCACGTGGGTGTGTGGATTGAGCCTTCTGGCGAGACTGCGGTTTGTGTCGTCGGGGACACGTACGCGCCTCTCGGCCCCTTTACCGCTGTGCCGGGCTCTGGTCTCTACACACTTCACACTCGCCCCCGAGGGCAGCAGCAGCAGCAGCAGCAGCGGCAGCAGCAGCAGCAGCAGCAGCACCAGCAGCACCAGCAGCGCGGCAGCAGCAGCGGCAACAACAGCTACTGCCCCCGACCCCTGTCACTGTCCCCCGTCAGGTACCCGCGTCTCACCAGGTTGCCGCGTCTCCCCAGGTAGCTGTGTCTGGTCAGATTCCAGTGTCTGGTCCCATTGCTACGTCGTGCTCTTGCCGGTCGCTTGCCCACCCCACTATTTTGTGGCACCACCGGATGGGGCACCCGTCCATTTCTCGCATGCGCGCTATGTCTAGTCAGCGTCTTGTCTTAGGCCTCCCGCGTGTCTTGCCGTCGTTGACGCCTTCACTTGCGCCACCCTGCGGTCCCTGCGTCGAGGGTCGGCTGCGCGCCACCCCTCACTCCTCCTCCTTTCGTCCGACCACCGAGCCCTTCGAGACTCTCCACTTGGACGTCTGGGGCCCCGCGTCGCGCCCTGGCCTTGAGCGAGAGAGTTTCTATCTCGTGGTCGTTGACGACTACTCCCGCTACACCACAGTGTTCCCCCTGGTAAAGAAGTCCGACGTGAATTCTACGCTGATCTGGCAGTTGCTTACCACTGCGGACACTCGTGGTCGTCGTGTCAGTTGTCTTCACTCCGACCGCGGGGGTGAGTTTCGCTCTGGCATTCTCGCTGGATTCTGTCGCAAGCAGGGCATTCGTCAGTCCTGGACGCTTCCAGAGTCCCCACAGCAGAATGGGGTTGCTGAGCGCCGCATAGGCTTGGTCATGGAGATCAACCGCACCCATGACTCACGCCTGTGCCCCCCATTTTCTGTGGCCCTACGCGGTTCGGTACGCTGCTCACCAGCTGAACCTTTGGCCACATGTCTCTCGGCCAGAGGTTTCACCGACCAGTCTTTGGACCGGGTCCCCTGGTGCTGCGTCGTGTTTTCGTGTCTGGGGTTGCTTGGCACTTGTTCGCGACACCTCTGCGGACAAGATCTTGCCTCGCGCTGTTTCCTACGTGTTCCTTGGTTTCCCTGAGGACTCGTCTGACTACACCTTTTACCACCCTCCCCTTCACCGGTTCTTTGACTCTTGTGACGTCTGCTTCAACGAGTCCGTCCCTACTACGTGAGGTACCCCTGTCGAGGTCTCCCGGTTCCTCCTACCCCTCTCTTCCTGACTTCAGCTCCCCCTCCTGCTCCCCCGGTAAAGCCTCCCCCCCCTGGTCCTGCCCCTTCACGTGTGTCCCACGCTACCCCTCCCCCCTCGGTAGCCCCTCAGGTGCAGCCTCCTTCCCCGCAGTCCTCCTCCCAGCCTACAGTAGACCCTGCGGGAGCCGGTTTTCGTGGTGAGGACCTTGGAGGTGCTAGCTCTAGAGGTGCTGGAGTTGGAGAAGAGAGCGTACCCGTGCGAGGTCCTGGTTCTGGGGGTGCTGGAGTTGGAGAAGAGAGCGTACCCGTGCGAGGTCCTGGTTCTGGGGGTGCTGGAGTTGGAGCTGAGCCCGTGACTGCAGGAGACTCTAGTCTTCGAGGAGCTAGTGTTAGTGGAGCTGTCCCTGGGGGTGCTACGACTGGGGGTGCGCCCTCTGCTGGACCTGGAGAGCCTGGGACGGACCCTGTTACTTCTGGTGGTGCTGGCTCTGGGGGTGGTGCGAGTGGTTCTTTGGAGAGCGGTCCTGGGGCTACCACCGCTCCGGACACTACTCCTCCCCCCCAACCCTACCCGACCCGGCACCAGGCCCGTGTTCGCCGTGCCCGTGAGGAGCAGCTGCAGTTGGAGCGAGAGGAGAGAGAGTTGGAGCAGCAGCAGCAGGAGCTACAGCGGCTAGAGGAGCAACAGCAGCAGCAGCTGGAGCAGGAGCAGCCGCAGCAGCGGCAGCCACCTCCTCCTCCTGTCTCTGGTCTTCGGACCCTCGGTCTCCCCTCTCCTTCTCCTCCCTCCCCCCCCCTCTCCTCCCATCTCTGGTCCACCGCTTCCTCCTCCTGACCCCTCCCCAGCTGTTTTCCCTCCTCCTTTGCCCCCATTGTCCCCTCCTCTTTCTCACACTTGGCCTTCGCATCGCTCTCCTCGTGCTCATCCTTCGTCCCCTATTCCCTTTGTCAGAGGTCCACTGGTGATCCCCGATTGATCCTAGGGAAGGGTTACAGGCTCGTTGTCCTGGGGGGTTATGGGCGCACTGACCTGCTACTTAACAAGCCCTGTTATCCCAATGGTCTAGTGGTTGGGATTCTGACACCCTTCACTGACCTTCGTACTGCCCTGTTTTGTTCTAGTCCACCTCGTTTGTCTCCTTCTGTACTTCCTTCTCCTCCTGAGTTGGCTCTCACTGTTTCCCTCTTTACTCCTGTCACAGACTACTACCGCACGTACCGTCCTGTTCTCTCTTATGTTCTCGCCTCTCTTGTTACCGAATCATGTGCTTCTCTATCCTCTGTCTCTGCTCTTACTGCCGCAGTCACTGAGTTTGCCTCTACTCGCTGCCTTGACTATGCCACCAGTCTTGTGGCTACTCCCCCTACCAGTCCTCTGGCCATCGGGGGTGAGCCTGCCCTTGGTTGTGACGCCCTAGAGGACAGGCAGTTTGAGCTGGAGTTCCTGTCAGCCGCTTCCCCTCATCTCTGTGCCATGCTGCTCGCCCCTGAGGGAGACCCCGACGCCCTTGACATACCGACTCCTCGCACTTATGCTGCAGCAGTGTCAGGGCCTTGGGCCTCTCAGTGGAGAGCTGCCATGGACTCAAAAATGGCCTCCTACAGATCCACAGGCACCTACGTCGACGAGGTTCCCCCCCTTGCGAACGTAGTCGATGGCATGTGGATCTTCAGGGTGAAGCGGCCACCGGGATCACCTCCGGTCTTCAAGGCGCGCTATGTGGCCAGAGGTTTCAGTCAGCGCGAGGGAGTTGACTTCTTTCAGACCTTCGCGCCTACCCCAAAGATGACCACTCTTCGGGTGTTACTGCATGTAGCAGCACTAAGAGACTACGAGTTGTTAGAATAAGGAACGGAATGAATGAACTAGGAAGCAGGTGGGTACAAGTAGGAAACCTAAAAGTGTTGTACCCTATAAGAACTACCCCACTACAGCCTAAACAGACTATAGCATATATAAGTTTGACACACCCCCATAGGCAAAGTGGGGGAGAACAAGAGGTCACAAGACCAGTCAAGAAGGCAAAGCAAGCTCAGGGTGGATCACAAAGTCACCACGCAGTCTGAGCACAAGCAAAGGGCCACAAGGCCAGTTCACATGCAGAGTTATATAAAGGAAAGCAAACAATACAGTGAACACAACCTAGCAAGTGTAAGCATGCAGGCATATGTATATAAAGTACAGTACAAGCAGAGTCAAGAAGTCAACAAGTGAGGCACAGTAGGTACAAGGCCTAGAACAGTACAGAAACGCTGATGATCACAAGGCTGAAGTGCCTTGGTGAAAACATCAGCAGTGTTGGCCTGTGAGGCTACGTAAGCAAGACGAAGCTGGCCACGCTGCTGCAACTCTTGAGCAAGGAAGTAGCGCAGAGCAATGTGCTTCGTTCTGTGCTCTAGTCTGTGCTCCTGACACAAGGCCAACATGGCCTTGTTGTCGACGTACAGAACTGGAGGAGAACGAGGCACCTCTCCCAAGTCGGTCAGCAGGTAGGTGAGCCAGCGTAGCTCCTGTGCAGCCATGGCCCCAGCGTAGATCTCAGCCTCACAACTGGAGCTGAGAACAGAAGAAGAGCGGGTAGACCGCCAAGAGACAGAACCGGAGCCAAGACTGAAGGTGTAACCCTGTGATGACCACTGCGTATTCAAGTCGTCAACCCAGGAGGCGTCAGCGTGACCAGTGAGGACAACTCGAGCCCGTCCTCCAAGCACTAGCCCCATGCCCGATGTACTGGACAAGTAGCGCAACACCCTCTTCGCAGCATCCCAGTGCACCTTTCGGTGCCTACCGGGAGCCACGTAGCGAGCCAGAAGGCTGAGAGGGTATGTGAGGTCAGGTCGTGTGCAAGTCATCAGGTACATGAGGCAGCCCACAAGCTCTGGATACGGGCCACTCGGCTCTACGGACTCGTCCGAAGGTGGAGCTGAGAGCGAGTGACCGGTAGGCAGAGGAGTGGACTGTGGCGAGGAGTACGTGAAGCCGAAGGGCTGAAGGACCTGCTGCACCATGTGTGACTGAGTCAAGGTAATGGTGCGCTGTGCTCTGTCCCGGGTGATCCGCAAGCCAAGATAGCTTGTCAGCTCCCCCAGGTTGGTGCACGTGTGTCTCTTCTGCAGCTCGGACTTCACGTGGGCGAGTGCCTCAGTGTGAGCAGTAGCAAAGACAAGGTCGTCTACGTACACGAGAACGTAGAACGGCGGCAGAGTGGTGTCAGTGCGTAGAAACAGAGAAGGGTCAGCAGTGGAAGGAGCAAAACCAAGAGTAGCAAGAATGGTCCTCAGAGTGTCGTGCCACTCACGGGGTGCCTGGCGGAGACCGTAGACTGGCCGGCGGAGGCTCCACTGGGTACCAGCAGGAAACGACCCAGTGAAGCCAGGTGGGCGGCGCAGCCAGATCTCCTCGTGCAGGCTGCCCTGTAGGAAGGCTGTGCTGAAGTCAAGCGAGTGGAGCTCGTAGTCACGCTGAGCAGCTACGTGCAGTAGTACCCGAAGAGTGGTCATCTTCGGGGTAGGGGAGAATGTCTGGAAGAAGTCAACTCCCTGTCGCTGACTGAAGCCACGTGCAACGTAACGCGCCTTGAAGACAGGCGGAGAACCCGACGGCCGCTTCACCCTGAAGATCCACATGCCACTGACGATGTTCGCCCCAGGTGGGGGAACCTCGTCGACGTAGGTGCCTGTGGACTTCTAGGAAGCCATCTCGGCGTCCATGGCTGCCTGCCACTGAGAGGAGTAGGGACCCTCTATCGCCTCTGCGTAAGAGCGCGGGGTCGGGATGTCTGGTGCATCCGGGTCTCCCTCAGGGGCAAGCAGCATGGACACGAGATGAGGTACAGTAGCGGCAAAGCACTCAAACTCCTCCTGTCTGTCCTCAAGAACGTCCGTGCCAAGAGCACACTCACCCCCGACGGACGGAGGACAGACTGACGCAGACGTAGACGCAGACTCAGCAACAAGACTAGTGGCGTAGTCTAGGCGACAGGCTGCAGCAAAGTCAACAAGCTCAGCAACGAGAGCAGACGCAGCAGTGGACTCAAACAGAGGGTCAGTGACAGCAGTGGCCAGGAAGCGCGTGACAGTAGGACTAGCAGCACGAAGGGAGTCAGACTCCGAGTCCCTACCGTCAGGAAGAGAGGACACAGGAGGAGAGGGCAGAGGGACACGCTGTGGAGCAGTGGAAGGACGCAGTGTCATAGAGTGAGTGCCAGGGACAGGAGGAGGACGCGGACGCAAAACACGACCAGCGCGAGCAGTGCGGACAGGCGACGCAGCACGAGACACAGGCGACACAGGACGCGACTCAGGCTCACGACGCTCCGTAAGACCTCTAGTCGGTCCAGAGTAAGGAGAAGGACCAGGCAGTGGAGAGGACGGCGGTAACGGCGATTGTGACTGGACAGGCGTTGGACTCAGTAACGGAGGAGTAGGACCAGGAGAAGGCGGTAGACCAAGAACCTGCTGAAGGAGCGGAACTTAGTACGGCCGCGGCCGCGCAGCGCCTCCAGAAACAGCAGACACAGCACCAGTACCTCCTCCAGCAGCTCCAGCAGCACCAGCACCAGCAGCACCTCCAGGAGCTCCAGCACCAGTAGCACCTCCAGCAGCTCCAGCACCAGCAGCACCTCCCGCAGCACCAGCACCAGCAGCACCGCCAGTAGCTCCAGCACCAGCAGCACCTCCAGTAGCCCCAGCACCAGCAGCACCTCCAGCAGCTCCTGTACCAGCAGCACCTCCAGCAGCTCCTGCACCAGCAGTACCTCCAGCAGCACCAGCACCAGCAGCACCGCCAGTAGCTCCAGCACCAGCAGCACCTCCAGTAGCCCCAGCACCAGCAGCACCCCTAGCAGCTCCAGCACCACCTGCACCTCCAGTAGCTCTAGCACCAGCAGCACCTCCAGCAGCTCCAGCACCAGCAGCACCTCCAGCAGCTCCAGCACCAGCAGCACCTCTAGCAGCACCAGCACCAGCAGCTCCAGTACCGCCAGTACGAACGCCTCCAGGACCAGCGGCTCCAGCACCAGTAGCACTAGTAGCACGGCGACAGCGTCGAGCGTACCACTCACAAAGCCGCTGCGGAGAGAGGGGCTCCTGCCGCAACGGGACACCCGGAGAACCTCAAGACTCAGCACACGCAGGCTCAGCACCCCCAGAGTCAGCACCCCCAGTCCCCGCACCCCCAGTCCCCGCACCCGCAGGCTCAGCACCCCTAGCAGCACCTGAGTCGACAGCTACCTCGACCGGCTCGGCAGGGTCTACCTGAGACACACCTGAGGGGGCAGGACCCTGAGGGGGGAGGGGGTCTACCGGAGGAGTACCTGGTACTAGGAAGAGTGGCGGGGGGGGGGAGAGAGGCAGCGCGGTAGGGAAAGAGACGGTAGTAAGACACCGACTCGTCAAACGTGACGTCCTGAGAGGACAGAACACGACGCGAGAAGGGGTGGTAGAACTGCCACCCGGGTGCGTCAGGGGGGAAGCCAAGGAAGACATAGGGAACGGCACGGGAGGACAGTTTGTCCGCTGAAGTATCGCGGACAAAAGCTCGAGATCCACAGACACGGAACGCAGACGCATCGCCAACCTTCCATGTCCACCTCAGAGTAGGTGTGGTCTCCGGCAAGGAGACACGAGGCTGAAGGTTGATCTGATGCGCCGCGTACTGAACCGCGAACGGCCACAGAAAATGGGGAGCAACCGCATGGATCATGGACGTACGAGCGACGTCCATGACCATGCCAATGCGTTGCTCAGCAATCTCATTTTGCTGTGGGGAGGCCGAAAGCGTGAACGTCTGGCGGGTGCCCTCCGCACGACAGAAGGCCCTCAGGAGGTCGGAGGAAAACTTACCACCTCGGTCTGAGTGCAGACGCAGAACAGGGAGGTCCGAGCCGAAACTCTCACTGAGCTGACAACGAGCACCGCGGATCCAGTTGATCAACACCTCAGAGACCTCACCCTTGCTGCGCAAGGGGAAGACTGTGGTGTAACGCGAGTAGTCGTCAACGACCAGCAGGAAGTAACGCTCGTGACCCTGGCCACGGACGCGAGCTGGGCCCCACACGTCCATGTGAAGAGTCTGCAGAGGAGCCTCAGTCGGAGGGAACGTGGAGGAGTGAGGAGCAGCGTGCTGCCGGCCCTCGACACAAGGAACACAGGTAGGGGCAGGCCCCGGAGGAAGGGGAGGGAGAGACCGGGGGAGACCCGAGACAAGGGCACGGGAGGCCATACCTCGAAGACGAGGCAGGGAGGGGTGACCAAGGCGGTGGTGCCAAAGGAGAGTCTCGTGTGACAGAGGACGACACGAGCAGGGGGCAGACTCAGGACTAGACCTGGACGCGGCAGCAAACACCTGACTAGACGCAGCTACCTGACCAGACGCAGAGACCGGAGGAGGCGCAGTAGTCAGTGTGTACAGACTCGACCATGGCCTACGGGTGAACGTGGCCAGGTGGCGGCCCGTCCGAGTGCAAGTGCAGTGGGTCACACGCTGACCTCCAGGGGCGAACTGGTCAACCCACGCGTCCTGGAGGTCAGCTCCACTCACCAAGTTTGTAGAGAACGAGGGGAGGTGGAGTCCCGACAGCAAGCCCGACGGGGCCGCGGGACACGGTAGAACCGTGGAAGAGTGTGCAAGGACTGGGCCCCCAGACGGGTCAGCAAGGGAGACTGCGACAGGCCGACTGAGCAGCGTGGTTGTGGTGCTGTCTCTAAAGAAAGAGCGCGAAGCACCAGAGTCAAGTGTGAAAGTGTGCAAGGCCTCAGTAGGTGCAGTACGAGAGAGAGTAGACGCACCAGCACCTGGAGCAGCAGACGCACTAGCACCTAGAGCAGCAGCCGCAATGCCCGGGTCGGGCGGGACACTCAGGTAACAGTCACCCTCAGCACTATCAGCAAAAGCATACATGGCAGCAAGGATAGCATCGAAATCAAGATCAAAGATGGGCACATTCTGCAGAAGAAGATCATGCCAGAGAGGGAGCTCAACAGCGTCAGGAAACTGGGCACGCCAGGCGTCAGTCAAGCGACCGAAGCAGCGCTGCGTAGTGTGTGGCAGCCCACACGTCTCCCCACGACAACTGCCTGTGCGAAGAACGTAAGCGCAGGGACCAGCACCTCCAGACCTCCCACGCCAAGCGTACCACTCACGAAGCTACGGGGCCGACGGGGTCTCACGGGAGCGCGGCTGCTGCTGGCGCTGGCTACCACCAAAGCCTCCACGCTGCGCGGCTGCACCTCTACCAGCACCACCGCCGCCGCCGCCTCCACCACCGCTGCCGCTGCCTCCACCACCTCCGCCGCTGCCTCCACCACCTCCACCGCCGCCACTGAAGCCCCCACTCCCGGACCACCCCCACCACCACCGCCACCCCCTCCGCCTCCTCCAGCTCCTCCACCGCCTCCCCCACCGCCCCCTCCACCACCCTTTCTCCCCTTGCCCTTGCTGTTGCGGCGTCTCCCACTAGGGGCAGACGCAGCTCCGACCTCCTCAGTGCCAACGAGGTCAACAGCAGCAGCAGAAGCAACAGAGGGGAGAAGGGGAACAGGGGAACACCCCTCAAAGAAAGGGGTGTGACGGTCGCCGCGAGAAGCTCCTATAGCTAAGATACTCTTCTCAGCTGCAGCAAGGCGCTCCTCTAGCAAGTCGACAGTCAGCTCGGTGGGGCAAAGGGAGAGAAAGTGGTCCCTGATTGAAGAAAGGGAGTCAGGGAGGCGGGTGACTAGGTAGTAAAGGGTGATGTACATGGGGGGGGGGTTCTTGGCACAGAACTCAGTGGGAAGGGCAGCGCGGTAGCGGGTGTCACTAGTGCGAAGGTGAGCAACTAGGTCAGCGACTGTGGCAAAGGCGGCAAGGTCAGGGAAAAGGTACGGCAACATGAGGCGGCTGAGGGCAGCAGTGGCAGGGGAGGAGTAGCGTGCAACTATAGCGTCGTACAAAGACTGAGCAGTCTTGTACTGGCCAAAATGCGCACGCTCAGCAGGCGGCAGGTGACTACGAACAGCAGGACGAGCAACAGCGTCACGAGTGGTCCACTACGAGCGAACCTTACTGTCAGCAGTGGCAGCAGGTGCAGTAGAAACACCGGACGTGTGATCGAAAAGGGATACCCCATCCCTAGAATCACACTGAAGAAAGAGCTGTAGGTCGTCAACCCACACGTCAAAGTCAACTGCACGTCCCTCAGCATCAAAGGTGAGAACAGTAGGACTAGCCATAGCAGCAGTAGGAGCAGTAGCAAGAGTAGCAGCAGTAGCAGCAATAGCAGCAGAAGCAGGAGGGCAGTGCAGGGCAGTGTGGCTCGGTAGGGCTGTGCGGCTCGGTAGAGCGGCGCGGCTCAGTGGGCAGCGTGGCTCGGCTGGGCGGCGCGGCTCGGCTGGGCGGCGCGGCTCGGCTGGGCGGCGCGGCTCAGCTGGGCGGCGCGGCTCGGCTTACCAGAGACGGGTGCAGGGGCGGGCCGTGACAGCAGGGGCCGCGCCAGAAGAGGCCGCGCCAGCAGGGGCCGGCAGGGGCGCGTCAGCAGGGGCCTGCAGGGGCGCGTCAGCAAGGGCGCGTCAGCAGGGGCCGGGCCAGTAGGGGTCACGCCAGCAGGGGCCGGCAGGGGCGCGCCAGCAGGGGCGTGTCAGCAGGGGCCGGCAGGGGCGCGTCAGCAGGGGCCGGCAGGGGCGCGTCAGCAGGGGCCGGCAGGGTCGCGCCAGCAGGGGCCGGCAGGGCGGCTAAGGGGCCGTGACGGGCGGCGAAGGGGCCGACGGTCGGCTAAAGGGCCGCGACGGGCGGCTAAGGGGCCGACAGGCGGCTAAGGGGCCAACGGGCGGCTAAGGGGCCGCGACGGGCGGCTAAGGGGCCGACGGGCGGCTAAGGGGCCGACGGGTGGCGAAGGGGCCGTGACGGGCGGCTGAGGGGCCGGAGACGGGCGGCTAAGGGGCCGTGACGGGCGGCGAAAGGGGGGGGGCGACGGGCGGCTAAAGGGGCCGCGACGGGCGGCTAAGGGGCCGACGGGCGGCTAAGGGGCCGCGACGGGCGGCTAAGGGACCGACGGGCGGCTAAGGGGCCGATGGGCGGCGAAGGGGCCATGACGGGCGGCTAAGGGGCCGACGATGGGCGGCTAAGGGGCCGTGACGGACGGCGAAAGGGGGGGGGGGGCGACGAGCGGCTAAGGGGCCGCGACGGGCGGCTAAGGGGCCGACGGGCGGCTAAGGGGTCGTGACGGGCGGCTAAGGGGCCGACGACGGGCGGTTAAGGGGCCGTGATGGGCGGCTAAAGGGGCCGACGGGCGGCTAAGGGGCCACAACGCGCGCTTCAGGCAGGGCAGGAGAAAATTTCGTGGTGGGCCCTAAAAAAAAACGTTCCCACTAGGGAACCTGCTCAGAATACCATGTTAGAATAAGGAACGGAATGAATAAACTAGGAAGCAGGTGGGTACAAGTAGGAAACCTAAAAGTGTTGTACCCTATAAGAACTACCCCACTACAGCCTAAACAGACTATAGCATATATAAGTTTGACACGAGTTACACTTTCTTGACTTCTCCGCTGCTTTCCTTCAGGGTAGCCTACACGAGGAGGTCTGGTCCCTCTGCCTTCACTGGCACTTTCCCTCCTGGGACCCAGTCGAGGCTTAGGCGACCGGTCTCGGTCTCCGTCAGGCTCCTCGTGAGTGGCACGACACCCTTCGCTCTACCCTTTTTGACCTTGGTTTCCAGCCTTCTTCTGCCGACCCGTCGTTGTTCGTTCGTCGTGGCTCCACACCGTTCTTTGTACTGGTCTACGTCGACTACCTGGTTTTCGCCACTGCTGACAGGGTTTCTTTGACTGACGTGAAGCTCGAACTGCAGAAGAGACACACTTGCACTGACCTTGGTGAGCTGCGCCACTACCTTGGCCTGCAGATCACCAGGGATAGAGCTGCTCGCACCATTACACTCTCACAGTCACACATGGTGCAGCAGGTCCTTCAGCGGTTCAAGCTTCAGCACTCTACTATACAGCGCACACCTCTTGTCGTTGATCACAGACTCACGGGACCCTTTCCTGACGAGCCGTTCGAGCCTAGTGGTCCTTACGCAGAGCTTGTGGGCTGCCTCATATACCTGATGACTTGTACTTGCTCGGACCTCGCCTTCCCTCTCAGCATTTTGGCTCGCTTTGTTGCGCCAGGGAGACACCGTCCAGTTCACTGGACAGCTGCTGTGAAGGTGGCGAAGTACCTAGCGACGACATCAGGCGTGGGGCTGGTTCTTGGAGGGAGATAGGACGTCGTGCTTACTGGTCACTCTGACTCTTCTTACGCTGATGACGCCGAGATGCACAGGTCTACTCAGGGGTACTGTTTCAGCCTGAGCTCTGGAGCTGTTTTGTGGAGGTCCACACGTTCCTCCTCGGTCTCGACCTCTACTGCTGAGGCCGAGATCTACGCTAGAGCGATGGCTACACTGGAGCTGCGCTAGCTGACGTTCTTGCTCACTGACCTTAGTGAGCGGCCGAGCTCTGCGCCGACCTTGTTCACTGATAACAAGGCGACGATTCTCCTCTGTCGAGAGCCGCGACTGGAGAGCAGAGTGAAGCACATTAACGTCAGGTACTTTCTTCTGCGAGAGTTGCAGAGGCGTGGACAGGCTCGTTTCGACTTTGTTGAGTCTGAGGCCAACACTGCAAACATGTTCACCAAGGCCCTGCCGCCTTGAGACCACCAGAGGTGTTGTGTGCAGTTAGGTCTCGTTGACACAGGTTCTCGCCTTTCATATTCTTGAGTTCTCTCCTTGCTTTGTTTATACACTTTACATATACCTCTGTGAACTCTTGAACTAGCCTTGTGGCTCTTTTGCTTGTGCTCGGAGTGTGTGGTGACGTTGTGATCCATCCTGAGCTTTGTTTCTTTGTGACTGGTCTTGTGATCGTACACTTATGGTTTTGCTTGACACCCCTCACTTAGACTATAGGGGTGTGTCAAATGTTGTAGTCTTAGTGATGTGTGTTATAGAGGGTACAACAGTTAGGGTTAGGTTTATGTACCCCAACCAACCTTAGTGAAACCAACACTTTCATTCTTGACAGTTACGATATGAAATTCAATGATTAGGCATTCCTGTATGATGCAGGAGCGGAATCTACCGAGTACGAAGTCGAGGAGTCAGAAGAACTGAAGCGACACAGCAACCATCTGATCAAGACCGATGCATGCAGAAACATTTGAAGTCAAAAGAGCGGGAACATGTTTGAAACGGGTTCCCGCGCCGCACGGTTTTCAATTTCATTGTAATAAAGGAACGTACCATTTAGAGTACATGGCTAGTCTAGGTCGTTTCGCATTCCTTTGTATTTCCTATATAAACTCGATGTATGCATGCAATTATCATCTCAGTCATTTACATTCACTATGATCTGAGGTCATTACTTCCGCTGCAACATTACTCTGCGATCAACCATGAGCGATCCTTCTCTAAGTCCCACTTGGGATTGTAACATGGTATGAGAGCTACTCAGGGATTCTTCGCAACTTCACTTCCGTGAAATTCGCCGAACCAAGATCTGGCGAGTGGCACACGCTCCAAGACCAAGATGGCCAGAGGATCCGGAGGCCGAGCAAATCTGACGGTCGAAGGACAAACCAACCCAGCTGCGATAGATGAGGCGACAACCACGATCAGTACTGCTGCACTCGAGCAGTTGTTTTCGCGACTATCAACTATGGAAAAATATCTCCAAGCACTGCGCAAAGGCGACACGGGAACCTCTTCCCAACCAGCTCAACCTGGTCAACCGGCTGCAAAAAGCTGTGACACCGCCGCGCACACCTTCTCCCTCGACACAGACAAATCAACAACAACTGCCCCCCGTCCAAGTGATGAAGCCATCAACTCTGCGCAAGCACGTTTTCTCGGTGTTTCAAAAATCAAGACCGCCACCGCGTTTGACGGCAAGAATTTCTATACATGGAGTTTTGAGCTTGAGCTCCTCCTACAGACAGCGCAGATCTACCATTACTTCGACGGCTCCTACGCTAAACCGGTGGAAGACACCGAAGACGCCATAACTAAGTACTACAGTGAGTCCCTCATGGCGTATAGTGTGCTGCTACGCAACATGACGCCTGCGAAAAAACTCGGCATTCGCTCCTACAAGGAGAGCGCCGCTTCAACGCTGGAAGCCTGGAAGCACCTCGTTGAGGTATATCAGTCGAATGATTCAGTCACGTCCAGCAGGCTCCTGCGACAACTCATGGAGACCAAGATGGGGCATGGGGAGAAAGCGAAAACATACATTAACCGCTGTCCGAATATCCGTGATCAGATCACGAAGCATGGAAGCGCCATTTCGAAGGAGATTTTCGTCAACATCGTCCTCCAAGGACTCGGGCCTGAGTGGAGGCCCTGCAAAGCACTACTCCGACAATGAGGAATCATCTCAGAAGCCGCGCTATGCGCCGCCCTCCTGACTGAACAGCAGGACATGGTCATGAGCAAGACAAGCTCCGCGCCGCGCCGAGACCGCCTCGCCTTCTACACAGACAAACGTGAAGAGTGATGACAACCAAGGCGCCATCATTGCAAAATCTGCAAAGTCTTCGGACACTCAACGGACCGATGTGAATCCCGGTCTTACTATCGCCACCCCAGTTCCACTCACCACAACAATTGGGTCGGCCGACAAGACGCTCGTCACTTTCAGCCCCAACAGCAAGTCTCTCGCTCTCCTGCACAACACCAACAGCAACAGCAAACACAAGGACTTCAAACAGGAGCTCCCAGAAACATAATCGCAAACATGGCGATGAGGCGTTGTTCACGCGCTACTGAACCAGACGAAGAAGAAGAGCCTCGTGGCGGGCTCATTCAACCTGAAGAAGGGAGGAACAATGCCCTCACAGAAGATCATTACTACCTATACGATGAGGACGAGCAAGATTGGCATTAGCCAATACAACTGCGGGAAAGCCCACCCCACGATTGTCAGCACTATGTTCCCGTGGGATGGAGAAGATGAGTTTTTTGAGAGACGATACAAGGCGACTCTGGTGACACCGCGGCTCGCACTTCTCCTGCGCAACAGCAACACCAATCATAACACCTGGTACTTGGATAGCTGCTGCGGCCAGCACATGGTGGGATCCGTCCGTTTCCATACATGAACGCGGATTCATGGCAGCATCCGGACAGCCGACTGTGGATTCGCTGCAGCCCCCACCATGAAGAGATAAATTTGCACCAACCTGGTCCCGACGGCCTCTGCACCACCTGCTTCACACCCACGGCAAGCCGTACAGAAGAATTCGAAAAGGACCTCGCAGCGATTCAAGAGGCGGAAAGCGCCGAGGCGGAACCCACGGGCATGACAGAAATGGAGTTAGCCGTCACCACCCACCGCATTTTCGGGATTGGTGACGAAAGGCTGGGGCTGATAGAGCAGCAGACCAACACCGCGCACCGAAACCCTCCGCTGGATCCTGGAGGAAGCGCACGCCACAACCTTTGACGAGGAAAATCATCCGCGACCCTACACCCGCGACGTCTACCGCAACCTCATCAACAAGGCGTGGAAAGATCCTGACGCAAAAAAAGAATTGAGCGTTAAAGAGGAGGAAGACAAGGCAAGGGCAGAAAAGAAAGCAAAGCTATATGAGGAGCGCATAGCGGCAGGATGGGACGACGCGGTGCATGGGGAGACGACGACGACGGCACCGGAGCAACATGGGGATCCGCCACTTGTGCTTCGGGCACCGTTTAAGGCTGGGGAGCTGGCGGGTGGGGCGCCGTCGAACGACAGGAACTTGCAGGAGGCGACCTTACCTAGGAAGAAATGGAGGAAGTAGAGAGGGAGATGGCTGCCGAAAGCCCCCCCGAGTCACTGTCCCACTCGGACGACGCCCCCGCACTCTTCCCTCACCACCCCGCTCACCTTATCGCTGGGAAGACCCCTGGTCGGAGATTGAGGAGGGGAACGTGCCACCAACTCCACCCCGCGACTCGCTTGGGCCAATCTCCCACCCAGATCCATTCGCCTGCCTCATCGAAGGCACACGGACCCCGCTAAACATCATCCCAGACCGCAACTTCCTTGCGCTCTATCTTACGACGGCACCTGCAGAAGGGGAGACAGCAGCAGAAACAAAAGCAGAGGAGCAGGACAACGAAGCAGAACCAGGAGAAGAAGAAGGACCAGTGCTCCAAATTCCCCACGAGATAGAAGCAGAGGCGGCGGAATACCACGCGCGATACCTGCGCACTTCCGGAGTTCGCGCAGAAGATGATCTCTTGCACCAGCGACTCCATCACCCCTCACTTCAGACGTTCAACAACTGCCTCCGCGCCAAAGTCTTTCTTCTAGGAGCACTGTTGCGTCCTGATGGCACAGAGCCTCACACCACCTCACACACAACCACCTGCACCGTCTGCCCCACAGCTGCACTCACACACCAAGCATACCCCTCCATGGAGCCAAGTACCAATCGCTACAAGAATCTGTAGAAGGTCTACAGCGACTTCATCGTGCTCACCTCTGAGGGCATAAATGGCGAACAATACACACTCACCTTCGTGGACGCGTACTCACGCCACGTCTGGATTGCGAACGTCAATGTCTGCTCCAAGGCCCCTGGGATCTTTTGTATCTGGCTTGACAATCGGGGAAGAAGCTGAAGATCTGGCAGACCGATGGCGCAAAGGAGTTTCGCAGCAACGAACTGAAAAGGGTTGTTGCAGAAATGGGGATCACGCATCAGATCTCTCTCCCCTACGCTCACTAGCAGCAAGGCGTCGCAGAGAGGGTTAATCGTACCCTCGTGACGAAAGTGCGCGCCTTCATGAACCAGTCCGGCCTACCCACGAAGTATTGGCCGTACGCCATGAACCACGCCGTGCGCCTGCACAACCTCCTCTCCACCACGGCCAACTGGGGGAATCTCTCCCCGCACATGAAGTGGACCGGCTCAGATTGACGGAAAAGTTGCTCTTGTGTATACTTGGTCAGTTGAGCCAATGTGTACAGTTAGTGACAGAAGAGTGACGGAAACGTTGCTTCGCAAATCACGTTTGGTACACAGATTTAGAACCTTGACTTTTTTCTGGCGTCAAAAAAATATCTTGAAAGTTGCAGCCAAGTAACTTTTACGTTGCATTTCGAACTGCCCTTTTTCGCGATGTGGCAAGTTGCAGACCCGTGCGATGGCAAGTTGCAGACCCGTGCGATGGAACGTCACAGACCCGTGCGATAATAAGTCGCAGATACGTGCGATGGTGGCGCGCATCTCAAGAACCTGAGAAAGTCCTCCATGCTCGGCTTTAAGAAGCGTGAACGACAATATATGG
Organism: Closterium sp. Naga37s-1; assembly: GCA_947471745.1. Taxonomy (NCBI): domain Eukaryota; kingdom Viridiplantae; phylum Streptophyta; class Zygnematophyceae; order Desmidiales; family Closteriaceae; genus Closterium; species Closterium sp. Naga37s-1. Next base: position 2,272,132 of record CANJKZ010000774.1, on the reverse strand, counting down.
CACTCGCGTCGTACATGCACACGTTGTTGCTTCCTCACTCGCACTGCCCCCTCTCTCAACTTTCCCCACCTCCCCCCATCCCCCCCTTCTCACCGTATCAAGCGGCCACTTGTTCTCTAGCCATTCACTCTCGAGAGTTACTTTTCAAGAGAGACTCGCTCTGCACGGACCATCGCGTCTCCCTCTGCACACCCATGCATCCGACCAAGCCTCACGTCCACCGACCATGCCTCACGTCCCCACGCCGCGAGAAAAAAGTGCCACTCATTCCCTCGCCCCCACGCCCTTCACCCCTTCCCCCTGTCTCTTCCTCCCCTACACGGATCTGTGTGTCGGCATGGCGCGGTGGCAGGTGCGTCGGGAGCGGTAGACACCGCCGGCAGCGTCATCACGGCAGAGAGCGCACCGAGTTTTGCTGAGCCTAGCGCGGGGGACGAGCAGGGTCGCCGCTAACTCTATATCATTAATCGTAGGATTGATCAAGCCAAGCCCCCACATGTTTTTGTTCCTGCAGTTATTTTTGGTTTTCGTTTTCTATTATTTCTTGATGTTACTGTACAAAAGGAGCTGGTGACTCCGTGCTCCCATAATGTCGGGAAGCATTGAGAGAGGATGACTGGCAGTCGGCTGTGAGGGACTGGTGAAGCAGGGTGCGCCCTAAAGAAGCTCTTATTTGAAAGGAATCTCGGCCGTCCATTTGCTCCTGCCTCCCTTGATGTCGCATTCTCAGGCGGCCGTCCCCAAAGTGAAGAAGTTGACTCAACAGTCTCCCCTTTTCTGTCACCCTTTCACAGCATTGAGATGCGATCAAGCGAGGGCTAGGGATTGCTCAAGGGCGGTGGTTCAATTCTGGACTCTGAACTTCAGCGAAAATGCATGCGAGAATGACCGTGCGAAAATGCTTCGGGAATGCGAGAAGTGGGGCTACTGGTGAGTGCGAGATGCTTGTTGAGGCCTCGGCTATGCTTGCTGGTGCCTGGGCTGTGCTTGTTGGTGCTTGTTAGTGAGAGGGCCGTATCATTGCGGGGTGTGGTGCTGGTATGCTTCCCATGGTTTCATACACACCGCCAACTGATTTTCGTTCATTCTCTTGACAGGAAGACCTTGCCTAAGGGCGATTTTCCACCGGGTAAGTCATGAATCTTGTTGATGACTCATGCGGTTTGAGTTTCCTTTACATTGTTCTGACTGTACGCTGTTGAATGTGCTGATGTGGTCGTGGCATGCCACCAGAATGGGTGGATGGACGCCGAGGGCATCATTCGATGGCTTGAAGAGTGCATCAAGCCCTTCTTCAAGCCCCGGTTCGGAAGGCAAGCGTGGATCTCGATGGTTGTGCTGGATTCCTACCATGGTCACCTGACAGAGAGGGTGAAGGAGAAATTCCGCGAGCTCAACTGCGTGCCGGTGGTCATCCCGTCGGGCTGCATGGCAGAGGTACAGCCCCTCGACGTCTCGGTCAACAAGTCCTTTAAAGCGTCGGTCCGCCAGCAGTACCAGAAGTGGTTTGAGGAAGAGGGCCAAGAGCAGCTGACGAAAGCGGGTATGTAATCGAGATTTAAACCTCTGTCGTAGTGTGGTTGTCCCCCGCCCCTTTGTTTTCGAACTCCTTTCCATCGTGCGTTTGTATTGTTGCAGGGAATCTCAAGAAGCAGCCCCCTGAGGTGGTCCTGAGGTGGATCTCACGGGCCTGGAGAGCAGTGCCCCCCGACCTCATCAAGCTCGCCTTCCTCACCTACGGCATTAGCAACGTGCTTGATGGCAGTGAGGACGGGCTCGCCATGGCGCACAGGCGGAGCCAGCTGACCGCGGAGGTGGATGTCGATGATGACATCATCGCCGACGGCTTCTTTGGCAACAACTGCCAAGAGCCCGAATCTGATGAGGAGTAGGTAGTACGGTACCATGGTAAAATGGATGAAGTGCGTTAACGCTTGAGTAGTTACGTAGGTTGTTCTGAAATTGTTTGGCCGTAATTGTTGGTGCAAAATATATCAGTGTAGTGAACAAATTGATCATTGTTAGCTCCTTGTAAAAGAACATTATGAAATATAGAAGGATGCGCTTATAATAAGTATAACCCTTTAAATGGGTGCGCTTATAATCGAAGATCGGCCATAAGCGCCATGCTCCAGATAGAAGCGTCGGCGCCCTTAATCGGACGGCGCCCATATCCGGGGACATACGGTACATTCACTCTGATTTGAGGTCAAGGGCCCACCACCACTACCTAGCTTTGTGCGAACCGTCTTGAGGTGATCCTGGTTACGATCAACTTCTGATTGCAGGAGTACTCAACTATAAGTATATTCTTGTACCGTAATACCCCGGATAGTAGCGAATATGCGCTTATAATAAATTCATTTTTTTGAGGGGGGGCGCTTGAAATTGAGTAACGGCCATAAGAGCCGGCGCTTTTATAAAGGCAAAACTGAATTTCACTGTAAAGGATATCATTCTGAAGCCCTCAATAAGGTGAATACAACACTGTACCATGCGCGCGGGGTCGTGCATGGAATGACGGCAAAACTTGCCGCACAAAACCCGTCCCGGTGCAACGCACCTGCCAGCGCTGATGCAAAACCTGCCGTGTGGCCCAATCAGGTTGGCATGCGCTGCCAGGCAGGAGCATCTCGGCAGATCCATCCAGAACGTGATGGAATCTGCCGTGCCAGCGCACCATGGATGGTGCCCCCAACTCTCCTCTGCAGGTTGAGTCAGGGGTGTACTCGTCTCTCATCGACGAGGACCCTGAGCCGCAAACCAGAAGGGGTCCCCTTCAATCTCTCATTTCAACACCCATTCTTGCAGTTTTTCTTTCATTCTTCTTTTTCTCGCCCGCCTGGCTGCGGAAGCCATGGAGAATTCACAGACACTCATTTTCTCTTCAAGAATAAACCTTCCAGTAGGCCCGCGTACCGTGTTACAGCTGACGGGTGGTATAGCTGCATACCACCAGACCCTCCAGAGCCACCACAGCCTCCTGGGCCTCCTGCGTCGCCTGCTCCTCCGGCTCCTCCAGTGCCTCCGACTCCCCCTGCTCCTCCTCTTCCTCCGTCTCCTCCGTGTCCGGTGGCCCCTCACGTCACCGACAACCACCCCGTGCTCACGCTCCTGCTCCCATCGGCGTTCAACGAGTATTTGTCGGAATCAGATTCTAACAAGGGCCCCGATGTTTACGTACCCGCTCAAGCGCCAGCACCACGTTCAGGCCAGCCAGAAGACTACACGTGGGACGAACCTGCAGTCGGCGCTGACGACGACGTGCAAGATGCTGAGGAAGATTGGCGCGCTGAGGGCGACGCTGGCGCCGAGGGTGGCACTGAGGCCGACACCGAGGCAGCTACTGGGGCCGGCACTGCTGAGGATGTGTTTCCCGAGGGTGCGCCGGACGGTGATGACGACGACGGCGTCGAATACTGGTCACGATATGGCCTCCCCGAGAAACTCCCGATACCAGCTTATCCTCCACGTAATCGAAAGTGACCTCACCCTTCTTCACAGTGTCAGAAGAATGAACGAGAAATGGATGAACTACGAAAGAGTTGGGTACAAGTACTAACCCTAATTGGGTTGTACACCTTATGGGCTACCCCGCTATAGCCTACACAATGTAAGCAATATAACATTCTGATACACCCCCATAGGCAAAGTGGGGGAGAACAAGCGGTCACAAGACCAGTCAAGAAAAGCAAAGCAAGCTCGGGGTGGATCACAAAGTCACCACACAGTCCGAGCACAAGCAAAGGGCCACAAGGCCAGTTCACATGCAGAGTTATATAAAGAACACAAACAGTACAGTGATCATACCCTAGCAAGTGGAAGCATGCAGGTATATATATATAGATCACAGTACAAGCAAAGTCACGCAGTGAGCAAGTGAGGCAAAGTAGGCACAAGGCCTAAGACAGTAGAGAAGCGCTGATGATCACCAGGCGGAAGTGCCTTGGTGAATATATCAGCAGTGTTGGCCCTAGTGGCCACGTACGCAAGACGAAGCTGGCCACGCTGCTGCAACTCTCGAGCAAGGAAGTATCGCAGAGCGATGTGCTTCGTTCCGTGCTCCAGTCTGTGCTCCTGACACAAGGCAATCATGGCCTTGTTGTCTACGTACAGAACTAGAGCCGAACGAGGCTGCTCTCCCAAGTCAGTCAGTAGGTAGGTGAGCCAGCGTAGCTCCTGTGCAGCCATGGCCCCGGCGTAGATCTCAGCCTCACAACTGGAGCTGAGAACCGAAGACGAGCGGGTAGACCGCCAGGAAACAGAGCCGGAACCGAGGCTGAAGGTGTAACCCTGTGACGACCGCTGCGTAGCTGAGTCGTCAACCCAAGAAGCGTCTGCGTGACCAGTGAGGACAACTGGACCCCGTCCTCCAAGCACGAGCCCCATGCCCGACGTACTGCACAAGTAACGCAGTACCCTCTTCGCAGCATCCCAGTGCACCTTTCGGTGCCTACCGGGAGCCACGTAGCGAGCCACAAGGCTGAGAGGGTACACGAGGTCAGGTCGTGTGCACGTCATTAGGTACATGAGGCAACCCACAAGCTCTGGGTACGGACCACTCGACTCTACGGACTCGTCCGAAGGTGGAGCTGAGAGCGAGTGGCCGGTAGACAGAGGAGTGGGCTGTGGCGAGGAGAACTGGAAGCCGAAGCGCTGAAGAACCTGGTGCACCATGTGTGACTGAGTCAGTGTGATGGTGCGCCGTGCTCTGTCCCGGGTGATCTGCAAGCCAAGATGGCTGCGCAGTTTACCCAGGTCAGTGCAAGTGTGTCTCTTCTGCAGTTCCAACTTCACAAGGGTAAGAGCCTCAGTGTCAGCAGTGGCAAAGACGAGGTCGTAGACATACACAAGGACGTAGAACGGCGGCAGCGACGTGTCGGTGCGTAGAAACAGCGACGGGTCAGCAGTCGAAGGAGTAAACCCCAGAGCCGCAAATGTAGTCATCAGTGTGTCGTGCCACTCGCGAGGCGCCTGGCGGAGACCGTAGACTGGCCGGCGGAGGCTCCATTGGGTACCTGCAGGAAACGACCCGGTGAAGCCAGCTGGGCGGCGCAGCCAGATCTCCTCGTGCCTTGAAGGCAGGCGGAGAACACGGCGGCCGCTTCACCCTAAAAATCCACATGCCATCGACTATGTTCACCCAAGATGGGGGGACTGCGTTGACGTAGGTGCCTGTGGACTTCTAGGATGCCATCTCGGCATCCATGGCTGCCTACCACTAAGAGGAGTAAGGACCCGTAATCGCCTCTGCGTAAGAGCGCGGGGTCGGGATGTCTGGTGCATCCGGGTCTCCCTCAGGGGCAAGCAGCATGGATGCGAAACGAGGTACAGCAGCTGCAAGACACTCAAAGTCCTCCTGCCTCTCCTCAAGGACGTTCGTGCCAAGAGCACACTCACCCCCGACGGACGGAGGACTGGCAGACGCAGACTCAGCAACAAGAGCATTGGCGTATTCTAGACGAAAGGCAGCAGCAAAGTCAAGCAGCTCAGCAACGAGGGCAGACGCAGCAGTGGACTCAAAGGAAGGGTCAGTGACAACAGTGGCGAGGAGACGAGAGACAGTGGGACTGGCAGCACGAGCGCGGTCAGACTCAGGGTCAGGGAGGGCAGGAAGAGAGGACTTAGGAGGAGGCGGCAGAGGAACACGCAGCTGAACAGAGGAAGGACGAAGTGCCATAGCGTGTGTGCCGGGGACAGGAGGGGGACGCGGACGAGGAACGCGACAACCAGTGCGAACAGGGGAGGCAAGACGAGACGCAGGCTCACGACGCTCTGTAAGACCGCCTGTCTGCTCAGTGTAAGGAGAAGGAGCAAGCAGTGGGGAGGTTGGCTGTAACGGCGGCTGTGACTGGTCAGGAGAAGACGGGACACCAAGAACCTGCTGAAGCAGGGGAACCAAGTACGGTCGCCGCCGCACAGTGCCTCAAGCACCTCCAGCTCCAGGGTCAACAGCTCTAGCTCCTCTTGCTCTAGCGCCTCCCGCGCCAGTGCCTCCAGCACCAGCGCCAACAGCTCCAGCTCCTCCAGCTCCAGCAGCTCCAGGCTCTGTAGGGTCTCCAGCTCCAGCTGACCCAACACCACAAGTCCCAGCAGCTCCAGTACCCCCAGTACGAGCACCTCCAGGACCAGCAGCTGCAGCACCTCCGGTACCACCAGCTCCAACAGTAACTCCAGCACCTCCTGCTCCATTGTCTCCAGCGGCAGAGACCCCAGATCCGGCAGCTCCACTCCGAAGGCGGGTGCGCTGAGCAAACCACTCGCGCAGTTGCTGCGGGGAGAGAGGCTCCGGGCGAGGAGACAGTCGTGGTGGAGCACCCGCAGGACCTCCAGAAGAAGCAGTACCCCTCTGCTCAGCACCCCGAGACTCCGCACCCTCAGACGCAGTACTCCCAGGCTCAACACGCTTAGGCTCAGCACCCCCAGGCTCCACACCCGCAGGCTCAGCACCCCCAGGCTCAGCAACCCCAGACCCGGCACCCTCAGACTGCGCACCCTCAGGCTCCGCACCCCCAGACCCGGCACCCTCAGACCCCGCACCCCCAGGCTCCGCACCCCTAGGCCCCGCACCCCCAGACGCAGCACCCCCAGACGCAGCACCTGGAGCAGCACCTAAGCCGACAGCTACCTCAACAGACGCAGTACCAGGGAGAGGGTCTACCTGAGACACACCTGAGGGAGCAGGACCCTGGGGGGGGAGGGGGTCTACCGGAGGGGGACCTCGAGCAAGGAAGAGCGGCGGGGGTGGGGGAGGGGCAGAGCGGTAGGGGAAGAGACGGTAAAATGGAACCGACTCGTCAAAAGTGACGTACTGAGAGGGGAAGACACAGCGCGAGGTGGGGTGGTAAAACTGCCAGCCAGGCGTGTCAGGGGAAAAGCCAAGGAATACAAAGGGAATAGATCGGGTGGAGAGCTTGTCCGCAGACGTATCGTGAACAAAGGCACGAGAACCCCAGACCCGGAACACCGACGCATCGCCAACCTTCCCCGTCCAACGCAGTGTAGGCGAGGTCTCCGGCAAGGAGACACAGGGCCAGAGGTTGAGCTGATGCGCAGCGTACCAGACCGCAAACGGCCACAGAAAATGGGGAGCAGCCGCATGGATCATGGAGGTACGAGCGACCTCCATGACTAGGCCAATGCGGCGCTTAGCAATCCCATTTTGCTGCCACTAGGTACGAGCTCCATTCCGAGTGCCACCACCCCCACCGCTGCCACTACCGCCACTCCCACCGCTGCCTCCACCGCCGCCACCAAAGCCCCCACTCCCGCCACCACTCCCACCGCTGCCACCACCTCCATTGCCCCCACCACCTCCACTGCTGCCCCCACCACCACCCACGCTGCCACCGCCACCACCCCTGCCACCCTTGCCCTTGCTGTTGCAGCGCTTCGCACTAGCAGAAGCGGCCCCAACGTCCACAGCACCAGGGACGTCAGCAGCAGCAGCAGAGGCATAGGAGGGGGCAAGGGGGGAGGGGGAGCACCCCTCAAAGAAGGGCGTGCGCGGAGTGCCACGAGCAGCACCCATAGCGACTACACTAGTCTCAGCTGCAAGGAGGTGCTGCCCGAGTAGGTCAACAGTGAGGGCTGTGGGGTCAAGGGCGAGAAAGTGGTCCCTGACAGCGCGAAGAGAGTCAGGGAGGCGGGTGACTTTGAAGTAAAGAGTGATGTACATCGGGGGTGGGTTCTTTGCAAGGAACTCTGTCAGGAGGGCAGCGCGGTAGCGAGCGTCGCTAGTGCGAAGGTGGGAAACTAGGTCCTCTACTGTGGCAAAGGCGGATAGCTCGGGGAACAGGTAGGGCAGTAGGAGGCGGCCCGGAGCAGCAGTGGCAAGCGAGGAGTAGCGAGCGACGACAGCGTCGTACAGTGCCTGTACTGTCCTGTGCTGTCCGAAGTGAGCGCATTAGGCCAACGGCAGGTGGTTGCGAATGGCTAAGCGGGCAGCAGCGTCGCGAGTCAGCCACTGTGAGCGGGTCGCACTGTCAGTTGTGGTGGGAGGGGTGGGAGCAGCGCCAGACGTGTGGTCAAACAAGGAAACAATGTCCCTAGAGTCGCTCAGTAGGTACAGCTGCAGGTCATCGAGCCACGTGTCAAACTGTAGGGGGCGTCCCTCATGATCGAACGCTAGCACGCGGAGAGAAGCCATAGTGGCGCAGCATGCAGAGCGAGGAGAAGCAGAGCAGCGCAGAGCACAGGGCAGGCAGTAGCAAAGGGGCAGTGAGAGGGCCGCAAGGGGCGGCTAGCAGAGGAGCAGGGGCGGCGAGTGGGCCACCAGGGGCGGCGCGCGGGGCTGCAAGGGCGGCTCGCGGGCTGCAGGGTCGAGGGGCGGGCCGGAAGGGGCGGCTCGCGGGGCCTGGGGTCGACTGGCGCGGGCCTAGGGGCGACAGGCGCAGGCCTAGGGGCGACGGGCGACGGGCCGGGGCGTAGGGGCGTCGGTCGCGGACGTAGGGGCGTCGGGTGACGGGCCGGGGCGCCTGGCCTAGGGGCGACGGGCCGGACTAGGGGCGACGGGCCTACGGGCCGGGCTAGGGGCGATGGGTCGGCCTAGGGGCGACGGGCCGAAGGGCGACGGGCCGTAGGGCGACGGTCCGGGCTAGGGGCGACGGGCCGGCCGAGGGCGACGGGCCTAGGGTCGACGGGGCGCGCGTGGGCCTAGGGTCGACGGGGCGCGCGGGCCGAGGGTCGACGGGGCCAGGGCGACGGGCCTAAGGGGCGACGGGCCGGGGTAGGGGCGACGGGCCTACGGGCCGGGCTAGGGGCGACGGGCCGGGGCGATGGGCCTAGGGGCGACGGGCCGGGCTAGGGGCGGCGGGCCTACGGGCTGTGCTAGGGGCGACGGGCCGGCCTAGGGGCGACGGGCCTAGGGGCGACGGGCCGGGGCGACGGGCCTAGGGGCGACTGGTCGGGCTAGGGGCGACGGGCCTAGGGGCGACGGGCCGGGGCGACGGGCCTAGGGGCGACTGGCTGGGCTAGGGGCGACGGGCCTAGGGGCGACTGGCCGGGCTAGGGGCGACGGGCCTAGGGGCGACGGGCCGGGCTAGGGTCGGCTAGTGGGGCAGCGCAGTGGTGGGCCCAAGGAAAAAAAACGGTCCTAGCGAAGGACCTGCTCTAAAACCATGTCAGAAGAATGAACGAGAAATGGATGAACTACGAAAGAGTTGGGTACAAGTACTAACCCTAATTGGGTTGTACCCCTTATGGGCTACCCCACTATAGCCTACACAATGTAAGCAATATAACATTCTGACACACAGAACCGTGATTCTCGCCCCCCTCTCCCAGGCACAAGCCCAACGACCACAAGCGTCAGGCCTATACTGCCGCCGAGAAGTTGAAGTGGGTCGCGCAGCTCGATGTGGCGGTGTCGGTGCGCGCTCTGGCTCGCGAGAGTGGCATCCACCGCAAGTGCCTCACCAACTGGAAGCGCGCCGCTGATTTCCTCAAGGAAGCCCACTCTGCCAGGAAGCGCATGCACGGTCGCGGCTGGGCGTCGTGGTACCGCCCGATGGAGATCAAGGTGTATGAGCGACTGCTCGACTGGCGACGCAAGGGAACCGCGGTGTCCGTCGGCCGCCTGCACGAGTGGTCCCGGGAGTTCATGAAGTTTCTCTACCCCCTCGTGAAGTGGAAAGGGAGCCAACGGTGGTCGGACCGGTTCCGTCGGCGGTGGAATCTCAGCGTGCGAATGAAGACGAAGGTCGCCCAGAAAACCGCCGCCCGTAAGAATCATTTTTATTCTCTATGCCATGTGTATGCACGTGTTACTCACTAACCGTAACAGTGTTCAACCGCAGATGTCGCGGAGCAATGCAAGAAGTTATGGCAATTCGTCCGTGACAAGCGTCGGGAGCGCGGCATCGAGACGACGTGGATTATCAACGCCGACCAGACGCCGCTGTGGCTGGAGATGCCCGCCACCACTACCGTCGATCAAACCGGTGTTCGGTCGGTGCCCATCAAGAGCGTGGGGTACCAGAAGGAGCGCGTGACCGTGATGTTGGCGTGCACGGCGGACGGGATGAAGCTGAAGCCGTGGGTTTTTTTCAAGCGGAAGACCGTGCCGAAAGGGGTGTTCCCGTTGGGTAAATCATGATTCTTGTTTGTATGGTTTTCACCGGTCCTATTTTTTAAGAGAAACTTACAGAAGCTTGTTTGTTATGCAGATGTGGTCGTGGCGTGTCACGAGAACGGCTGGATGGACGCGGAAGGCGTCATACGATGGCTTGAGGAGTGCATCAAGCTCTTTTTAAAGCTTGGGTTCGGGAGGCATGCGCGGAGCTCGATGGTCGTACTGGACTCGTACCGCGGTCACCTCACTGAGGGGGTGAAGGAGAAGTTTCACGAGCTCAACTGCATGCCGGCGATCATCCCGTCTGGCTGCACGGCGGAGGTACAGCCCCTCGACGTCTCCATCAACAAGAGCTTTAAGGCGAGCGTCCGCCAGCAGTATCAGAAGTGGTTTCAGGAAGAAGGCCAAGAACAGCTAACCAGAGCAGGTACGGCAGCCACGCGAGTCCCTATCTTACCGTATCACCCCAGATAGAAGCGCAGGTGCGCTTATAATAAAACAATGTTTTTTAGGGGGGTGCGCTTCTAATTGAGTCATTTTTATAAGCGCATGCGCTTATATAATGACATATACGAATTTATACATTTAAGACACCAAATTGTATGTTTCACTCTTGCCATTTCAACCGAGTCGAAAATTTTCGCGTCACAAAGCAGAATCGCCTGCAAGCGATTCTCTTCCAGCACACAGGGGCCAAGATGCGACACTTTGCAGTCATGCCAGCACATCCTGACTGGACGCGCAGCCAGTCAGGTCTTCGAGAGTCAAACTCAGCGAAAATGAGATTTTACTCGCTTCAAAATTGAAACTCGCTACCGTTTCGAACATAAATTTTAATTTAAAATTGTACATGCGCTTATAATAAGTAACGTTTTCACAGGGGGTGCGCTTATAATTGAGGATCGGCCATAAGCGCATTGCTCCAGATAGAAGCGCATGCGCTTATAATAGGCCTGCGCTTCTATCTGGGGTGATACGGTACCGTAGATGATTGACCCCGCCCTTTTGTTGCGCTAACTAGATATTGTGTGATTCTGTTGGTACAGGGAACTTGAAGAAGCCGCCCCCAGAGGTGGTCGTGAGGTGGATCTCACGGGCCTGGAAAGCAGTGCCTACCGACCTCATCAAGCGCGCCTTCCTCACCTGTGGCATCAGCAACGCGCTTGACGGCAGTGAGGACGGCCTCGCCATGGCGCACAGGCGGAGCCAGCTGACCGCGGAGGTGGACGTCGATGATGCCATCATCGCCGATGGCTTCTTTGGCAACAACTGCCAGGAGCCCGAATCCGACGAGGAGTAGATTCTACTAGGTAGAAATGCTGAACTTTGCAAGATAAAACAGTCAATGATGATTTTGTAGGTGAAAATTTATCATGCTCATATTTAGTGTTAAGTGTTAATGTTTTTTTTTTGGAATGAGACCTCCACAACGTGAAAGGGATGCACTTATAATAAGTACACCCTCTAGAGGGGGGGCGCTTATAATCGAGTTCCGGCCATAACCGCCATGCTCCAGATAGAAGCGCCGGGGCCCTTAATCGGACGGCGCCTATATCCGGGGCCATACGGTACATAATATCTGATATGGTTGGGAAGATATGTAAGCAATATCCCTCTGCTTCCTCCCTCGCCATATCATACTGCCAAGGTTGCAGAACCCTCTTCACAACCCACGACCATCACCCTCGCGTTCTTCGCACCAGTTGCAGAAACAAGGGAAGACACACCAGACGAACTAATCGGCACAGAAAAGAAACTCAAGCCTTGAGCTGCCTTCGATGAATACTGTACACCGTGCTGCTTCGCTGCTACACTCCCAGAAAGGCCGTTAAAACCTCTTGCACCCTGCCGCATGGCTCCATTGGAATGAGAGCCAAGTTGTTCCAGCTCAGATGCCCATGCCCATGCAATGATGTCGCCCGAATCACTGAAAGGAGGAAGGCAGGGGAAGGGGAAGGTGGGAAATTGGGGGAGTGTTTGAAGGAGCGTCGGATGGACCATGAGGCAAGAGGGTTGAACGCTGGAGTGAGAAGGGAAGACGAGGCAAGAGGACTAACAGTGGTCCCAAGCACTGAGAGAGGAGAGAAGAAGATGAGGTAATTTCACTCGAAATCTGTGAGATCGGTTGATGAGAGCTCCGGTAGACCGTGAAACTTACGACACGATGCAGATGAAGGCTTTCTAGTTGTACAAGATGAAAATGATGCAAATTGCTTCTTAGTCCTACTTCCTCATCTCCTCACCTGCCAGCAAGGACAGACTGGTCGCCGAGAGGCTGGCAGCAACTGAGGCCGCCACCTGGACAGTGTTGAGACGCCAGCTCAGCACCGCCCATACGCATCTGACGAGAGCCAGGTGGCAGAGGTGGAGGGAGGAGGATGAGACGGCGGCGGGATGAGTAGAGGCCAAATGAGCTGCGCATCATTGAGATTACCGCGATCTGTGCATGGTGGGTGCTTTTGAGAATCCTCTAAAACACCATGCTGTCACTGTGAGCCTTAAAGCCCTCGAACCCCTTAAAGCCTCACCTCCAGCACTCTGAGCCCCCCTGTGGAGTCAGCAGTGGTAACGTGGAGACCCCCATATGAGAACACCAGCCCTGTTACTGCTAGCGGCGATGTGGGGGTAGTGGTGGTGAGAGGGGAGAGGCGGCAGCTCCATGGGACAGAGGCCGAGGGGGGTGCTCGCATGTCCCACAGCAGCACAGCGCCTGGAGGGAGACGAAGTGGGGGAGGGATCATGCGGGAGGGACTGATGAGGGCTCATAGGTCAGGGGGGTAGGAAGGAAAGTGAATGGATGGTGATACAGGAATTAACTCACAGGTCCTTTCAATGGACTCACAAGTAATTTTGAGTTGACTCTGAATAAAAAAAGATGGAGGAAGGGTTGTTAGACAGAGTGAGTAGATGGAGGTACAGGAAGGGGATTCCACAGGACGGAAATCTTGGTGGTAAAGAAGGAGGCAAGTTGTTGAGTGATTTCAAAATGGCCATGAAACACAGACGAGGACAAACACACTGCAGAAGAAAGCGTGCCAGGAAGGAGTTTGAGAGCACGAGTTTCTCAGTTCAGATCAGATAACATTTGCTCCTGAGTGACTGAAAACGCTTGGAGGCCCAAGTGTACCACGTTCATATGCAAGACTCCAAACGCGTTTGCAATCACTTGGATCTGTCCCTTCACTGAGCTGTCACTCTCTCACCATTGGCTGAACCTGAGGCAGCAAGGGGCCATGCTGACGTGGCAGGGATGGCCACTTGGAGCGATGTGATTGGTGCGTCGTGCTGATTGAGCTCCGCTAGAGGAGGTGGGTGGACTGGTGAGAAGAGATGATGGGAAGGATGATGGAAGGAGAGGGGAACGAGTACAGAAGGAAGGCGGAAGGAGGGCAAAAATATGGAGGTGCAATGAGGGAGGAAGGGGGGGGGAAGGAGAAGACAATGAAGCAGGTTTGAGGATAGGGTGTGATTTGGTCGTCTGATGGAGCTCCATCGTAGAGAGGTGGAGAGGTGGGGAGATTCAGTGAGGAAGAGGAAGGACAAATAGGGGGAAGAGGGAGAAAGGGGGCACATAGAAGAAGAGAAGAGCGATCATACCATGCTGAGATGAGAGGAGTGGGCAGAGATTGCATTGTCTCACTCACTCACACACCTGTTCTGTCTGTGCCACCATATCAACGCAGGGAGGAGGAGAAGGAGAAGGGGCATGAGTGTGGATGGACTGACCTGTTGTGCTGGAGCCAGCATGGGAGTGCGGGGAGGAAGAGGAGAAGGGGGAATAGGGCGAGCATAGGATAGGGGTGGGGATGAGAAAAATGAGGAGGGACTTTGGTGCGGCTGGACTGACCTGATGTGTCGGAGCCAGCGTGGGAGTGGGGGGGGGAGGAGGAGAAGGAGGCGAAGGGCGAGGCGGAGAGGAAGGGTGAGTGTGCCATACTCCACTGCTTCACTGCAAAGCCTCTCCTGATGTGCCTGAGCTAGCATAGGAGTGGGGGAGGGGGAGGAGGAGGAGGAGGAGGAGGAGGAGGAGGAGGAGGAGGAGGAGGAGGAGGAGGAGGAGGAGGAGGAGGAGGAGGAGGAGGAGGAGGAGGAGGCAAGGTGTAGAGAATTTGCGCACATATCTTGCATAGCCTCACCTGATGTGTCTGAGCCGCCATGGGAGTGGGGGGAGGAGGAGGAGAAGGAGGAGAAGGGCGAGGCGGAGAGGAAAGGCGAGTGCGCCATGCTCCACTGCTTCACACTGCCGTCCCATGATGCTGTGAACAGACACGTGTCAGCGCCCCATTGGCTGACCTGAATGCATGACACCGTGTCATCGTGTGCGTGCATCTGATGACGCACAGGCAGGGGCAGAGGGGAGGGGGTAGGGGGTAAGGTGTAGAGGGTAGGGCAGGGGGCGGGAAGGGCAGGCGGGGAGGAGGAACGCAAGGCATGGGAGGGAAGGGGCGGGAGGGAAAAGGCAGGAGGAAAGGGACAGGGGAGCATTGACAGAGTGGGGAACAAGAGGGCAGCTTTCAAGGCTGATATATATGCATGACAGCGTGATCATGTGAATGCATACAGCGGCATGCATGGCACACAGAGGCATGGCGTACCTTGGAGAGGCATCGGCCGAAGTCAGGCGAGTAGAGCCACACGTGGTCGTCTGATGAGCCCAGCAGCACAGACTGGTGGGAGAGGCCGGGTGAGGAGCAAAGCAGAGCAGAGGTGACTTGTGACGGCAGCAGAGGAGGAGAGATAGGCTTGTGGCTTGTGGCAGCAAGGGGAGAAAAGAGGTGTGGGGTTACTGTTGAAGGAGAGAATTGATCAATTGAATAATGAGCCAAGAGGCCCTTTAGTACAAACAATGAGCAAGAGAGAGATGAGAGGGAAGCTTACCCGATTGGCCAATATGTTGACCAATGGGTGAGCTTGCTTGTGGCCCAAGCAACCACAAATGTGTGTTGGTTGGGATTGGTTGAGTTAAGGACCAATCCCAACCAACCACAAAATGTGGTTGGAGGGTACACTAAACAACCCCCCAATTCATAAATGTGCTACACATCTAATTCTAGCCTATGTATGTTGTATAAGATATGAAATTACAACACAACCCCCCAACATGCAGAAGGCTAGAAGGCTAGAATCAAGAGGCGGGAGACGACTTAGGAGGAGTGAGGCCAAGGAGATGAAGTAGGGAAGAATGAGCCGCATGAGGAAGAGCTTTTGTGAAGATGTCGGCAAGGTTGGTCGCCGAGTCAATCTTGTCGAGCCGAAGGTGCCCCGCCTGAACAAGATCGCGAATGAAGAAATGACGGAGCTCAATGTGCTTGGAGCGCCCGTTTTTTTTTTTTTTTTTTTTGGGCTTTAAGGAGATCCCCGGAGGAAACCAACCCCCCGTAGGGAGAAGGCGCTTCGGTAAGCAGCATTATACCGGCTGTGCATTTAGTTGCTAAAACCCCCATCGATCACCAGAAGCGCGTGCCCCATTTCGGGGACAGCCGTACCCGGATGGGCGTTGGCTTCAGAGGGTGGAGCGCCCGTGAAACACAGCATCCTTAGTGAGGTGAATAGTACTGGCATTGTCACACCAGATGGTGGGACAGCGCTGGGGGGCACCAAGTTCCGCAAGAAGGAAGGTGAGCCAGCGGGCCTCTTGCGCAGCCATGGTAACCGCATACAACTCCGCCTCGCAGGAGGAGAGGGCGATAGCCGAGGAGCGGGTGGAGCGCCAGCTGATAAGGCCGCTGCCAAGAGAGAAGCCATAGCCCTGTGAGGAGCGACGATCCGGCCGAGAATCAGCCCAGGAGGAGTCACTTTAGCCGCTGAGGAGAGGTGGGGAGGGGCCGCCAAGGGTACGGACATAGTCCTTGGTGCCACGAAGGTACCGGAGGACACGTTTGGCGGCCTGCCAGTGCTCTTCCGTATGGTTGCCTGCGCCAACAAAACGAGCGAGGACGCCGATGGGGTAGGCAAGGTCAGGGCGAGTGGAGACCATGGCGTACATGAGGGAGCCGACGAGCTCGGGATAAGGATGGGAGGAGGTTTTGGGGGAGGTGGGTGGAGAGAGGTGGTGCCCGACAGAAAGAGGAGTATGTTGGGCACCGCCTCGGGCCATGTCAAACCGCTCCAAGACCTGCTGCAAGTAATGACCCTGGGAGAGAGAGATGGTGCGGGCGGAGCGATCGCGGGTGATGGTCATGCCCAGGTAATGCTGCAGCTCTCCCAAGTCCTTGCACTTGAGACGACTACTCAACTCAGCCTTAACACTCTCCAGCTCAGCAAGGTCGGCTGTGAGCAGAATCATGTCATCGACATACACAAGGATGTAGAAGGGGGAGGGGGAGGCGCGGAGGAAGAGGCTGGCGTCGGAGCGGGAGGTGCGAAACCCAAGTTCAGCAAGGGTGGCGGCAAGCTTAGCATGCCACTCCCTAGGGGCCTGTCGGAGCCCATACACAGGTCGACGCAGCTGCCAGACAGAGTTAGCTGGGAAGGGAAGGTGAAAGCCGGCTGGACGCTCCATGTAGATTAGCTCGCGGAGGACGCCTTGCAGAAAGGCGTTAGAAACGTCCATCGAGTGGATCTCCATATTTAGGCGAGCGGCGAGGTCGAGTACGGCTCGAACGGTAGCAGGTTTGGCGGTAGGGGAGAAAGTATCGAAGAAGTCAACAGCATACCGCTGCGTGAAGCCCTTGGCACAGTAACGAGCCTTGTAGACGGGCGGCTCCCCTGGCAGCTGCTTGACGCGAAACACCCACTTCCCCTTCACCACGTTCGTAGAGGCGGGAGGGCGAGGCACATCAACGAAGGAGGAGTTGGCGATAAAGGTCTCCAGCTCCTTGATGATGGCGGCGAGCCAAAGAGGGGCGTCGGGGCAAGCCATTGCCTCCGCATACGTGGTAGGGATGAAAACGGAGGGAGCAGAGGAGAAGGCGAAGACGGGTGTGGCGGAGAGGTCGAATGTGATGGGTAGAAGCGAGGGGTTACAGAGGTGGAGGTCAAGGAACTCTTCATGGGAGTCCTCAGAGAGGGAGGTGTGGAAGGCAGGGATGGCTGCTGGTGCTGCTGCTGGTGCCGCTGCTGGTGCCGATGCTGGTGCCGCTGCTGGTGCCGCTGCTGGTGCCGCTGCTGGTGCCGCTGCTGGTGCCGTTGCTGGTGCCGCTGCTGGTCCTGCTGCTGGTGCCGCTGCTGGTCCTGCTGCTGGTCCTGCTGCTGGTGCCGCTGCTGGTCCTGCTGCTGGTGCAGCTGCTGGTGCAGCTGCTGGTGCCGTTGCGGACGCTGCTGCTGGTGAGGGAGAGGAGGCAGAGGGGGCTGCTGCAGGAGGAGGTTGATGCAAAACAGCCTGGAAGAAGTGGTGAAGGAGAGGGGAGAGAGGGGATGAATAAGGACATATGGCTTTGAGCCCCAGACACGAAGAGATGAGACATCAGGCTTGTCCTTTGTCCACAGCTCAGTGGGGGTGGTGGAAGGGAGAAGGGGGTGAGGGTAAAGGTTAGTAAGGAGGGCGGCATGAAGGAGGGCGTAGCCCCACAGAGAAGGGGGGCAGGAGGAGTGGACAAGAAGACACCGGGCTGTTTTGGTGATCTCTCGAACACGACTCTCAGCCACACCGTTCTGCTGTGGGGAGTGAGGGAGGGTGTAAGTCTGAAGAATGCCACGAGACTGACAATAGGAGGAGACTTGGTTGTTAAGGAACTCACCACCACCATCAGAGTGAAGGCGGCGAACAGGGCGCCCAAAATGGGTGTTTGCCCGCTCGAGCCAGGCGATGATCGCAGCCGGGGCGTCCGCCTTCGTCCGAAGGAGAGAGACGGACGAGTACCGACTGTGATCATCAACGAGCACGAGAAGGTAGCGATGACCCTGGCGAGTGGGAGAGGGATTAGGGCCCCAGAGGTCCATGTGAACAAGGTCAAGTGGCTGTGCAGCAGTGGAGGGGGAGCTCCGGTGCGGCTGCTGCTTGAGCTTGCTCTGAACGCAGACAGTGCAGGGGGGGGCAGGGGATTTGGGGAGGGGAGGGAGGGAGGAGGGGAGACCGTGGAGGAGACCGGAGGAGACAGAGGAGCGCAGAGTAGCGAAGTTAGTGTGACCTAGCCTGTGATGGAGGAGGATGGTAGGGTGGGAGAGGGAGCGACAGGAACAGTCAGAGTCAGGGGGGCGGGGAGGGAGGGGTGGGTTAGTGGGAGGGAGGGGAGGGGGAGGGAGAGATGGAGAGGCGACTTGGCAGGTGGGGGGGCGGGGAATCCGAAGGGTGTACAAACGGGAACGAGGACAGAAGGGAATGCGAGAGAGAAGGCGACCTGTAGCAGTGTTGTAAAGGGCACAGTAGTTAGCACCACCTGGGAAGACAGTGGTGATATTGGCTTGTTGGAGGGACCTTTGGGAGAGGAGGTTAGTGCGTAGGGAGGGAATGTGGAGACCGGTGACAGTACCAGAGGGAAAGAGAGGACAGGCAAGGGTGGAAGTGTTGTGACAGGGGATAGAAAAACTGCTATCAGCACCGAGGAGGGAGGTGGGTGTGGGGAGAGGGCGCAGTGTACCAGCATCACGAAGGACAGTGTCAGTGGCTCCAATGTCCAGGACGAAGTCAAGGGTGGAGGAGGGTGAGGCAGAGTACTGGAACGAAGTTGCATTAACAGAGGAAGGGTACATGGGAGATGCAACAGATTCAGGTTGACCTAGCAAACCGACAAAACCAGAAGAGGGGAAAGCGGTCACACTGCCACCTGCAGACGGCGCTGGAGATGCACCCGAGAGATGGGCTGCGGAGGCAGCACTCCCGGCAGTCCAGGTAGGAAAGGGCTGCTGCTGGGAAACGGGAGGAGGAGGGAGGAGGGGCAGCTGCGGCTGTAGGTCGAGCTGCTGCTGGAGATGCTGGAGCTGCTGGAGCTGCTGCTGGAGTTGAGAAAGGAGAAGCTGCTGCCCATACTGCTGTAACCCCTGCTGCTGAATCCCAAGCTGCTGCTGCTGCTGCTGCTGCTGCTGCTGGGGAGGGGCAAGGGCCTGGTGGGCCTGGGTGGAGGAGGAAGGCTCATAGAGGGGAGAGGAACGGACTTCAAGGGGAGTGGGGCGTGGGTTGAGGGCAGACCAGCGAGGAGGGGTGCCGGTGTTGCCACGGGCAAACCACTCATCGCTGAGTGCCTTGAAGCATGTTTCTGTGGCATGAGTGGTTTGGCCGCAGCGCTGTCCCTGAGTGGGACCGTATCGAGGCAGGTACTGACAGGGAGGAAAGGCAGCTGCCGCACCGCGACCCGCACCACCGCTACCACTGCCACTGCGACCCGGTGATCCGCCTCGTCCACCCCCACGCCCACCACCACGCCCACCCCCACGCCCACCGCCACGCCCACCTTAGTTGGTCATTTACGTTTACGTTTACGTACGTACGTGTACGGGTACGTACGTTTACGCGGCTGTTGGGTTGGAGGGCTAATGTACGGGCAGGTGTAAAAATTTCAGGGCTTCCCGAATATGCATATTTTTTCTATAGTACTCCCTCGTAATCATGATTTCCATCATATAGTGTAAACATTCCATTACAACCTCGTAATTTCCCACATAACAAAAATACCATCATGCGAATTGGTTTGACTCGAAGTTGGGATTCGCCGAAACCAGTGAAGGTCGGCGGTGACGAAACTGCCGAGCGGGTGACATTCGCTTACCTTGCAAGCGAAGCAATCGCGATCTGAGTCAAACTGTTCGCAATGTTCTATCGCGAACAGTTTGTACACATTCAGATCTACTCCCACCACAATTTCCTCCCTCCCTCTCTCGACAGAATTAGCTATCGTAGTTCTACCGCCTTAGTCGACATAGTACGTAGGGTAGACGCCACACCATAGCAACCCTAGCTAGCAACCTTCCTGTTTCTTACATTACTACTTTGAAAAACGTCGCGCTGTACCAACACGCTAACAGAGCACAGGTCGTCGAAAGTTTTTTTTTTTTTTTTTTTTTTTTTTTTTTTGGTTTTCGGATACCGTTTTCAAAGAATTTTCTAAGGGAACTTTTTTTTTTACCTGCCCGGCGTACGTACACGTACGTACGAGTACGTACACGTAAACGTACATGTACGCGTACGTTACGTGTACGTGGGCTGAAATGGCGTAAATGACCAACTTAGACGCCCACCCCTGCTGCTGCGCGGCTGAGCTACTGCGACTGTGGAGGTAGAGTGGCGAAGGATCTCGGCTTCGGTGGTGATAATCCACTGAGCGACTTCAGCAGGGGTATGGTGCTTGGAGAGAAGCTGCATGTAGGCAAGCTTGTGAGCGTCGAAGGCAGGTGTGAGGCCCTCGAGGAGGTGGCAGCAGATGACAGTGTCCGGGTACACCACATCGAGTGCCGCAAGGCGCAGAGCAAGGTCTAGGACACGGCGAGTGAAGGCAGCGGCTCCAGAAGTGGAGTCCATGGAGAGAGTGCAGAATTCTTTGATGAGGGCGTAGAGGGTGGCAACGTCTTGCCGATCGAAGAGGTCGACGAGGAGTCGCCACAGGTGGGAGGAGGAGGTAGGTGAGAGCTCGCGTTTGAGGGAGGAGGGGACGGTGGCAAGAAGAATGGCAAGCGCGCGCCGATCGGCAACTCGCCAGGCAGTGATTTTCGTGGTGTAGTTGGCAAGGTCTGCGGTGTAGGTGTCAAGGTCCTCCTGGTACTTGCTGTAGCGGGCAGCGGCGTCGTCATAAATGCGCTTCTCGTCCTCGTAACGCAGTTGCTGGCGCAGGTGGTCTTGGAGATTGGTGCGGTAGGTGCGGATGGCGGTCTCTGAGCTCTGCGGATCGTTGACATTCGGTGCAAAGGTGGGAGGATCACCAGGGGGAGAGGGCTCGGCGCCAGGGTGGGTGGGGACAGGTCCAGTGGGAGCGGTGGGGGCCATGGGCTGAAGTCCACCACCTTCCTGGAAGACAACCGAGCGAAGGTTGTAGCCGCTGATCACAACAGAGGAGAGGAGAACCTCGACCGAGTGAGCGTAGGAGTGCCAATTAGCAGCAGTGTTGTCGGGTAGCAACTCGAGTGCATCAACAGTAGCAAGGTCGACAGAAGAATCCGACGATGCCATAGAGACGAGGGTGGGTGGAAACAAGGGCAGGAGGAGGATGGGGCGAGGGTATTGCTGCTGGTGGCGCTGCTGGTCCTGCTACTGGTGCCGCTGCTGGTCCTGCCGCTGGTGCCGCTGCCGGTCCTGCTGCTGGTGCCGCTGCTGGTCCTGCTGCTGGTGCCGCTGCTGATCCTGCTGCTGGTGCCGCTGCTGGTCCCGGTGCTGGTGCCGCTGCTGGTCCTGCTGCTGGTGCCGCTGCTGGTCCTGCTGCTGGTGCCGCTGCTGCCGCTGCTGAACCTGCTGCTCGTAGGATGGGAGGAGGAAGGGAGGAGCGGAAGGTGGGGGAAGGTGGAGGAGGAGGAGGGGGGGAGCGATGTTATGGGGGAGGCAGGGGGAAGGGTGCTGCTGTTGGCGTCGCTGCAGATGCCGCTGATGATGCTGCTGTGGGTAGGGACGAGGAGGGCAGCCCTGTGGCAGATCCGAGCGCGGGAGGAGTGGATCTGGGCGCGGAAAGTGCAGATCTGGTCGCGAGGTGTGCAGATCTGGGCGCGCAGAGCATATTTTTGGATGCGCGGAATGCAGATCTGGTCGCGCTGAGTGCAGATCTGGTCGCGCGGAGTGCAGATCTGGTCGCGCTGAGTGCAGATCTGGTCGCGCGGAGTGCAGATCTGGATGCGCGGAATGCAGATCTGGTCGCGCTGAGTGCAGATCTGGTCGCGCGGAGTGCAGATCTGGATGCCCGGAATGCAGATCTGGTCGCGCGGAATGCAGATCTGGTCGCGCTGAGTGCAGATCTGGATACGCGGAATGCAGATCTGGATGCGTAGAATGCAGATCTGGTAACGAAATGTGCAGATCTGGGTGCAGGAGGAGTAGATCTGGGCGCGGGAGGAGTAGATCTGGGCGCGGGAGGAGTAGATCTGGGCGCGGGAGGAGTAGATCTGGACGCTGGAATTGCAGATCCGAGCGCGAGGAGAGCGGATCAAGGCGCTGGGAGGGCAGATCTGGACGCTGGGAGGGCAGATTTGGGCGCTGGGAGGTCAGATCTGAGCGCTGGGAGGGCAGATCTGGGCGCTGGGAGGTCAGATCTGGGCGCTGAAGTTGCAGATCTGGGCGCTGGAGTTGCAGATCTGGACGTGCGTGGAGCAGTGCCTTGGAGGGCTGCGCCTTATGGGGCGCGCGGGGAGGGAGGACAGCGCCTAAAGGGCGCGCGAAGAGATGGCAGTTCCGTTCTAGAAAGCTAGATCTGAGGGACGGGGAGGAGAGGGTGGCCTAAGGACCGAGGGATGAAGGCGTGAGCCATTAGCTCATGATACCATGTTGAAGGAGAGAATTGATCAATTGAATAATGAGCCAAGAGGCCCTTTAGTACAAACAATGAGCAAGAGAGAGATGAGAGGGAAGCTTACCCGATTGGCCAATATGTTGACCAATGGGTGAGCTTGCTTGTGGCCCAAGCAACCACAAATGTGTGTTGGTTGGGATTGGTTGAGTTAAGGACCAATCCCAACCAACCACAAAATGTGGTTGGAGGGTACACTAAACAACCCCCCAATTTATAAATGTGCTACACATCTAATTCTAGCCTATGTATGTTGTATAAGATATGAAATTACAACAGTTACATGGGACAGGGCCGGACGGGAAAAGCATACCAAGAAGCACATTCAAGAAGAAACATGCGTAGAGAGAGCAGTGGGAGGGAACACCAACAGACACATCACAAAGGGCAAAAGGAGGGAAGCGTTATAAGGGGTGAGAATCTCAACTGGGTAGCAGTGGGAGGGAAGGGGCGGCAGCAGCGCCATGCTGGCCAATGGGAGGCTGCCAACTCGCGCTGACCTCAGCTGCTGCTGCGACTCCACTGATAAGACCTGATTGGTGGAGGGCGGATTGCAGGGACAGAGGTTCAGAGGAAGACGTTGGGAGGGGAGGATGGGAGAGAGGATGGAAGAGAATCTGAGAGAGAGGGAGCTACAGAGAGCCATAAACATGAGCTGAGCTCACTTCACTTCACCATGCCATCAAGCCCAATCACCAACCCTCCACGAACCACTTCCATGCCACGGCAACCCAGCCTCAACTACCACTTCCATGCCACGGCAACCCAACCTCAACTACCACTTCCATGCCACGGCAACCCAACCTCAACTACCACTTCCATGCCACGGCAACCCAACCTCAACTACCACTTCCATGCCACGGCAACCCAACCTCAACTACCACTTCCATGCCACGGCAACCCAACCTCAACTACCACTTCCATGCCACGGCAACCCAACCTCAACTACCACTTCCATGCCACGGCAACCCAACCTCAACTACCACTTCCATGCCACGGCAACCCAACCTCAACTACCACTTCCATGCCACGGCAACCCAACCTCAACTTTCCCTTCACCGTGCCATCACCACACCATCACGCCATCAGTGTTAGATCACAGCATGTATATGGGTAGACCTATTCGTGTACACCCAAATCATGGGTGTACACGTTGAATAGGACGTCCAACATTGTTTGGCCACCAAGGTTGGGGCCCGCAAGCAACCCATGCGACAATCATTGTTGGGGGGCCAACATTGGTGGCCAAACCCTCCAATGTTTGGCTCCTCCAGTTATTGGTTCAACCCCAGTTATTGGTTCAACCCCAGTTATTGGTTCAACCCCAGTTATTGGTTCAACCCCAGTTATTGGTTCAACCCCAGTTATTGGTTCAACCCCAGTTATTGGTTCAACCCCAGTTATTGGTTCAACCCCAGTTATTGGTTCAACCCCAGTTATTGGTTCAACCCCAGTTATTGGTTCAACCCCAGTTATTGGTTCAACCCCAGTTATTGGTTCAACCCCAGTTATTGGTTCAACCCCAGTTATTGGTTCAACCCCAGTTATTGGTTCAACCCCAGTTATTGGTTCAACCCCAGTTATTGGTTCAACCCCAGTTATTGGTTCAACCCCAGTTATTGGTTCAACCCCAGTTATTGGTTCAACCCCAGTTATTGGTTCAACCCCAGTTATTAGTTCAACCCCAGTTATTGGTTCAACCCCAGTTATTGGTTCAACCCCAGTTATTGGTTCAACCCCAGTTATTGGTTCAACCCCAGTTATTGGTTCAACCCCAGTTATTGGTTCAACCCCAGTTATTGGTTCAACCCCAGTTATTGGTTCAACCCCAGTTATTGGTTCAACCCCAGTTATTGGTTCAACCCCAGTTATTGGTTCAACCCCAGTTATTGGTTCAACCCCAGTTATTGGTTCAACCCCAGTTATTGGTTCAACCCCAGTTATTGGTTCAACCCCAGTTATTGGTTCAACCCCAGTTATTGGTTCAACCCCAGTTATTGGTTCAACCCCAGTTATTGGTTCAACCCCAGTTATTGGTTCAACCCCAGTTATTGGTTCAACCCCAGTTATTGGTTCAACCCCAGTTATTGGTTCAACCCCAGTTATTGGTTCAACCCCAGTTATTGGTTCAACCCCAGTTATTGGTTCAACCCCAGTTATTGGTTCAACCCCAGTTATTGGTTCAACCCCAGTTATTGGTTCAACCCCAGTTATTGGTTCAACCCCAGTTATTGGTTCAACCCCAGTTATTGGTTCAACCCCAGTTATTGGTTCAACCCCAATTATTGGTTCAACCCCAGTTATTGGTTCAACCCCAGTTATTGGTTCAACCCCAGTTATTGGTTCAACCCCAGTTATTGGTTCAACCCCAGTTATTGGTTCAACCCCAGTTATTGGTTCAACCCCAGTTATTGGTTCAACCCCAGTTATTGGTTCAACCCCAGTTATTGGTTCAACCCCAGTTATTAGTTCAACCCCAGTTATTGGTTCAACCCCAGTTATTGGTTCAACCCCAGTTATTGGTTCAACCCCAGTTATTGGTTCAACCCCAGTTATTGGTTCAACCCCAGTTATTGGTTCAACCCCAGTTATTGGTTCAACCCCAGTTACTGGTTCAACCCCAGTTATTGGTTCAACCCCAATTATTGGTTCAACCCCAGTTATTGGTTCAACCCTAGTTATTGGTTCAACCCCAGTTATTGGTTCAACCCCAGTTATTGGTTCAACCCCAGTTATTGGGCTGGGGTCCCCATCTCATTGGTTGGTCAGCCAATAATGGTGGGGGGAAACCCTAACTTTGGTCACTCACCGCATGCCCTATTTGTACTGCTTTCCTCAATATACCAACTCTTAAGTTCACCTCTTATCCCAAGTATGGGATTTTCACAATCAGCCCCCTCTAACCTTCACCATGCTATCAGCGCCTGCAATTGTGAGCAGCAAGTCGCATGACTCTGTATGCTCTGCCAGGGCCACTGCCAGTCTGCCACCACCGCCCCCCAATGCGCCTTCACCCACCTCACACCACTTACACACTAAGAGCCTCCCTCACCTTCACCATGCCATCGGCGCCCGCAGTGGTGAGAAGCAAGTCGTGTGACTCTGCATGTTCTGCCAGTGCCACTGCCACCACCGCTCCGCGATGTGCCTTCACCCTCCGCACTCTCGCCCTCCTCCTCCCACTCCCACTACCGCTGTTGCTGCTGCTCGTCTCACTGCTACCTATGCCACCTTCTCTTCTGCTCGCCTCGCCATTCTTGTTGCTGCTCACTGCACTGCTCACTCCGCTGCTTTCCATGCTGCTTCTGCTGCCACCCCCCTTGACACTCCCTTCACTCTCACCCGTGCTAATACCACCAGAGCACGGGTCCACAGGTGAGGGATGAAAGGCAGGGAAGGGCGCAGTAGGGGAGAAGGGAGGCGAGCAGACAGGCGGCTCTTCCCGTCCTCGCCCCACACCAACCTCCCCCAGCCACTCCCTTAGAGCCACCATTTCCTCGCTCTCCCTCATCGCTGCTTCTCTTGCAAACCCCGGTGTGGATCTCGGCCCTATGACAATATCTGCTGCATTACCTGCAGCACCCACAGCACCCACAGCACTAACCGCACTCACTGCACTTGCAGCACGTGCAGCGGCTGTGGCACCCTTACCCTGTGCTACTCGCCTGGCGTTGAAACTGCCCAGCCCCACCGCCCCCTGCAGCAGTGCCTTCAGCCTCCCACTCTCGTCTTCTGCTGCTGTCATTCCGCCACTCCTCATCATGCCACCTGTGCCATCTGTCTCGCTGCTTCCACAATCAGCCTCGTCAGCTGTGCTGTCTGACGTGGTGCTGACCTGGCGCATTACACTGGTAATATCTGCAGCTGATGCTGACGGTGCTGGTGCTGCTGGCTCTAGTGATGCTGCTCCTTCTACTGCTGCATCTGCTCTTGCTGTTGCCGTTCCTTCAGTTGTCTCTAACCTCATCATGCCAGCTGTAGCTGTTCCCCCTGCTCCTGTCACTGCAGCACCCAGTGCTGCTGACTCTACTCCTGCTGCCAGTGCTGCTGACACATCTCCAACCTCTGTACGCAAAACACTCGCTGCTGCTGCTGCTCCAGGTACCGCCGCTGCATCATCCGCGGTCCATCCGGTGTCAGCGGCAGCAGCAGCGGCATCATCACTGCAAGCATCACGACTAGAAGCACCACCAGCTGCATCAGTCCCACTGGTGGCCAGAGCAGAACCAGTGCCACCACTACCACTGGTGGCTCGATCGGAGTCAACAGCACTCGAATCAACACCAGTGCTGCCACCAGCACCACTGCCAGCAACAGCAGGTGGAGCAGTAGCAGCAGGAGCAGCAGCAGGAGTAGCAGTGACATCAGCAGCAGTAGCCAGCAGCAGCAGCGGCGGAGGGCAGGAGAGGCAGGAGACGCATGAGGAGGTGGACAGAGGTGGAGGGGTCACAGGAGGGCAGCGAGTCAAGGCTGGATGTGGCACGTGGGGAGCGCTGCGGGTGGGGATGGATGAAGAGCTGCCTTGGCGTTTGGCCAAACTCGTTGATCTGTCAAGGGCATTGGGGGGGGGAGAAGAACGGGAAAGTGGAGGCACATCAACAGCAGCAGCAGCAGCAGCAGCGGCGGAGGGCAGGAGAGGCAGGAGGTGCACGAGGAGGTGCACGGCAGTGGAGGGGTCACAGGAGGGCAGCGAGTCAAGGCTGGATGTGGCACGTGGGGAGCGCTGCGGGTGGGGATGGATGAAGAGCTGCCGAGGCGTTTGGCCAAACTCGTTGATCTGAATAGCATTTGGGGAACAATGGGGAATGATGGGGAAGGATGGGGAAGATTAGGGTGGTTTTTTAGTCGACTCAGAATGCCGGTGGGGATGGACGAAGGAAGAAATGCCACAGCGCTTGGCCAAACGCGTTGATCTGATAAAAAGGGCATTTGAGAAACTATGGGAAACATGAGCAACAGGGTGAGTGAGGGGCAGGAGGTGGGCGGCAAGAGGGCCAGACGGTTCATAGTTGAGAACGCTTAGCAAGAACATGAAACACAAGGCAGAAACTGGAGATGCTTTGTCAGGTGCTTTCTGAGGTGTCAATCGCACCTGGGTCTCAAAGCCTCTCTTTTCCACGAAGCTGCTGAGCGAGTCGAGGTCCACTGCGCCCTCGTAGGTGAGCGGATGAAAGAGATTGTCTGCCTCCTCTGCTGCCTGGTGAATTAGTGAGTGAGGGAGTGCGAGAGGATAATGAAACAGATAAGTCAAAGGTGGTCAGTGAATGAGTCGAGGTCCACTGCGCCCTCGTAGGTGAGCGGATGAAAGAGATTGTCTGCCTCCTCTGCTGCCTGGTGAATTAGTGAGTGAGGGAGTGCGAGAGGATAATGAAACAGATAAGTCAAAGGTGGTCAGTGAATGAGTCGAGGTCCACTGCCCCCTTGTAGGTGAGCACGAGGAACAGATTGTCCGCCTCCTCTGCTGTCTAGTGGGTTGGTGAGTGAGGGATGGGGGTGATTGATGATGCAGGAGTGTTAGATACATGGTGGTCAGGGAATCAAGTCAAGCTCCACTGCGCCCTCATAGGTGAGCGGGTGAAAGAGGTTGTCCGCCTCCTCTGCCTGCTGCCTGGTGGGTTGGAGGTGCAGTGAGTGGCAGGAGTGAGAGACAGTGAGGATACAGAACTGTTAAGCATAACAAACAAAGTGCTGAGCGAGTCAAGCTCCATTGCACCCTCATAGGTGAGCGGATGGAACAGATTGTCCACCTCCTCTGCCTGCTGCCTGGTGTGTGCGTGGTACAGCAATGGAGGGATGGGAGCAAGAGACGAACAGTAAGGGATGAGAGTGAGTGAGGCTACGAAACTGTTTAGTCAAAGGTGGTCAATTAGTGAGTTGAGGGATGGGAGCGAGTGAGGTGCAGTGAGGGATGGGAGATGATAGCAAAGAAAGTGTTGCAGCAGAGAGAGCGACAGCAAAGAAAGCAACAGCAAAGAAAGCAACAGCAAAGAAAGCAACAGCAAAGCATGATGAGATGATCATCAAAGAGCAGGCGCAGCACCTTGCCTCGCTGCTTGTATCCAAAGATAAGATCGATCCAATGGTGGAGATTCGCCGACACCCACTCGCACTCCAGAGCCTGCACGTGCTTAACTATGAAATCCTCTGCATCCCTCGCCCTGGCAGAATAGAATGGGTGGAGGGAAGGAGTACAGTGGTGGAGAGAGGTGTAGAGAGGTGGTTTTAGGGTGCAGTTAATTTGGAGGGTGCAGTTAATTTGGAGGGTGCAGTTAATTAGGAGGGTGCAGTTAATTTGGAGGGTGCAGTTAATTTGGAGGGTGCAGTTAATTTGGAGGGTGCAGGTAATTTGGAGGGTGCAATTAATTTGGAGGGTGCAGTTAATTTGGAGGGTGCAGTTAATTTGGAGGGTGCAGTTAATTTGGAGGGTGCAGTTAATTTGGAGGGTGCAGTTAATTAGGAGAAAAAGGGCAGTTGTCAAGTGAAGGCGTGTGCAAGTATTACACGTTCGAAACAGAATTGCACCAAAAACAAGGACAAAAAGAGCGGTCACATAGCAGTTGGAAGCGCATTGGATACTGCAAGCAAGGCACACAAAGACCCAATGCAATGCCTTATATTCTACAACGAATGGCAAATTCTTAGTGTCACAAAATGAACTACCAAGGCCTCATTTGAGTTGATTTGTAAGGTGCTCAGAAATCAGAAGCACATACCAAGGAGGTAGCTCGACATCACCAATTGGGACCCCGTTCTGACGCGTGCCGAGATTGAGGTCTGGTCTGAAGGTGGTTGTGCGGGAAAGAGGGTGGGGGGTTGAAGGTGCAAATAGGACACTGAATCACGAAAAAGACACAGAGTGTAGCCATGCCCTGTGTGCGAGTGCAAAGGTTAATGTGCACAGCGGTGGTGGTGGAGGGGGGGAAAGGTGTGGATGAAATCAAGGAGTTGAAGGCTGAGGAAGGCTCAGGCACGCCCAAGCTCACTCACGGGAGGCGGAGGAAGTGCGCTGGGAGCGAGAAGAAGTGGGGGATGAGCTCCTTGACGTCGGTGGCGTTGGACAGCACACTCTCCCACGACTCCTGCAGCCCCGAGAACAGCCTGTCTGGCGAGTCAAAGCGACCGTTCTGATGGGGAGGGGGGGTGGTGCAGGGAACAAGGGGGTGCGGAGCGGAGATGGGGTTGAGAGAGGGAGGGAGTTAAAGCCTGCGACTCCTGCAGCCCCATGAAGATCCGGTTTGGCAAGTCAACGCGGCCGTGCTGATGTGGAGAGGGAGGGAGGGGCGGGAAGGAGGGTACGGGGCGGTGGAGAGCGAGGGAGTTCCTGAAAGCTTTCAATAACGCCCTGCAGCTCCTGGAGGTTGTTTTTGAGACGTCTCAAAAACAACCTCGCTACACGTGGCCCTGCAGCTCCTGGAGGCCCGTGAACAGCCGCCCCGCGAGTCAAAGCGACTGTTCACACGGAAAGGGAGGGAAAAGGGGGAGTGTGGGAAGGTGGGGGTGTTGCTGTGGTGGAAAGGGATGGAATTCTGAGATGGAGTGGAGAACAGAGAAACATGAGGTTTTAACCACCTGCAGCAAGTCCGGTGCGTGTTAAAGCTGTTGGCCAAGATTTTGCTAATGAGTGTGGAGTTCACTCACACTGTGTAAGAGTGAGGAAGCCAAAGTGAGGATTCCACAGAGTGTGTGAGTGTGGAAGCCACAGTGTGGTGTGGAGTGAGTGAAGTGCAGACTGGAGAGAGAGAGAGATGAGGGAGACTCACCTGTAGCCGCAGCATGTGTGCCGGTGCAGAGCGCACGAGCCAGTAGAGCACATAGCTGCATGCATGCATCGGGGGCACATGTGACACATGTGGGTTGGATTGGGGATACAAGGGTCGGGGGACATGCAATGCAGCAGTAGACATGGCATGGCTGGACGGTGGTTGCATGCAAAGGAAGGCGAAAGCAGAAAGGGTTCAGTTCACCCGGAGCAAAAGAGCAGGGAGCGAAAGAGCAGGGAGCGAAAGAGCAGGGAGCGGAAGAGCAGGTAGCGAAAGAGCAGGGAGCGAAATAGCAGGGAGCGAAAGAGCAGGGAGCGAAAGAGCGGTGAGCGAAAGAGCAGGGAGCGAAAGAGCAGTGAGCGAAAGAGCAGTGAGCGAAAGAGAAGTGAGCGAAAGAGTGGTGAGCAAAAGAGCAGTAAGCGAAAGAGCAGTGAGCGAAAGAGCAGGGAGTGAAAGAGCAGTGAGCAAAAGAGCGGTGAGCAAAAGAGCAGTGAGCGAAAGAGCAGTGAGCGAAAGAGAAGTGAGCGAAAGAGCAGTGAGCAAAAGAGAAGTGAGCGAAAGAGCAGGGAGCGAAAGAGCAGTGAGCGAAAGAGGAGTGAGCGAAAGAGCAGTGACGGTAAACCCGGCCCTTTCAGTGTACCATAGAGGAGGCTGTCATCATTACAAAGGAATGTGAAGCCGAAAAGCCCAGTGTATCCTGGACTGCAGTGGAGGGCGCCGGTGATTCATAAGCATATGCAACAGCAGCAGAAAGGGCCCAGCCCAGCATACCCAGGGGTGGAGTAGTGTGTGCCGTAGAGGAAAGGCTTGGTGCGCTCTGATCCACTCTTGTCCCGAGGCATCTGGTGTGTGTTCGTGCGGGAGGGGAAGAGGGGTAGTGGGTGTGAGTGGGTGTGAGTGCATGTGATCCCGGAAGAGCAGTGGACAGCCTATGAGACCCGGAACTCGGAAGAATGTAACGAGTGGTACAGACAGCAATGCTGTTCACAGTAGTCTGACCCACTCCCATCCCGAGGCCTGTGCCGTGTGTGGGGGGGGCGGGGAGGGTTGCGGGTTGGTACGGGGCGGAGATGAGATGAGTGGCAAACCAAGCATGGTAAAGAAAAACAGATGTGAGGTGACGGCACAAGTGGCAATGATGAGAAAGGGAATGATGAAGGGATATCCGATCCTTGCTTCACTGTGCTGCTCGTCCACTCACTGCACTGCCCGTTTACTCAATGGACCACGCGTTATCGCAATGTACCACTCCTTACCTCATCGTACCGCTCTCTGAACTCCGCAAGGCGTGCCGGGTTGAGTGCTCCCACTGGCTGCGGAGGTGGGGAGGGAGAGATAGAGGAGAAAGGGTAAATGGAGAGACAGGTGGGGACGGGATGAGGGAGAGAGGTAAGAATGGGTGAAGGAGAGAGATGAGAAGGGGAGAAGGAGAGAGATGAGAATGGGTGAAGGAGATAGGTGAGAATGGGTGGAGAGAGAGAGGTGAGAATGGGTAAACGAGATAGGTGAGAAGGGATGAAGGAGAGAGGTGGTGAGGGGACGAAGGAGAGAGGTGGTGAGGGGATGAAGGAGAGAGGTGGTGAGGGGATGAAGGAGAGAGGTGGTGAGTGGATGAAGGAGAGAGGTGGTGAGGGGATGAAGGAGAGAGGTGGTGTCGGGATGAAGGAGAGAGGTGGTGAGGGGATGAAGGAGAGAGGTGGTGAGGGGATGAAGGAGAGAGGTGGTGAGGGGATGAAGGAGAGAGGTGGTGAGGGGATGAAGGAGAGAGGTGGTGAGGGGATGAAGGAGAGAGGTGGGGAGGGGATGAAGGAGAGAGGTGGGGAGGGCAGGCAGGCAGGGCACTCACCTTGGAGAGGTCTCTGAAAGTGGCGGGATCGTACAGATTGAGGCAGCGGGTGGTACAGTCCATGGGCATTCAGGGCATGACGGGCCACTGCGCCCACTCACACACACACACACACACACACACACACACACACACACACCAAGGCAGGCTGGCAGGCGGGCGGGCAGGGCACTCACCTTGGAGAGGTCTCTGAAAGTGGCGGGGTCGTGGAAATCAAGGTAATGGGTGGTGTAATCCGCGCGCACCCAGGGCATGATGGGCCACTGCAACAAGTCACACGTGCTGTGGCAAGCAGGCACACACCTAGGCAGGCAGGCGGACAGGCATTCACCTTGGAGAGGTCTCTGAAGGTGGCTGGGTCATTCAAATCGAGGCAGTGGCTGGAGTAGTCCGCGAGCACCCAGGGCATGACAGGCCACTGCGCCAAGTCACACATGGTGCGCCCCGCTGCCAGGTTGAGGAAGAGCAGGTAGTCGCGGTTGGATACGCGGCCAGTCTGGGGGGTGGAGAAGGAGGTAGGGGACAGTGGGGTGGGGATAGTGCATGGAAGGTGAGGGGAGAGAGGTTAAGGAGGAGGAGATAGTTGGGGCTAGACTGGAGGGGCGGAGAGGGAGGGGGAAGGGAGGTGGTTCATGAAAAGTGAATGAGAAAATGAGGAGACAGGGATGGGAGGGAGGGAAGGGATATACAGGGAGAGGTGGGAGTTTTGAGACGTCTCAAAAGTGGATAACTGTCACGCGGAAGGAAGGTGTGGGAGGGAGGGGGGGAAGAGGGAGAGGGTGGGAAAACGATTGGGTGTGGGAAACAAGGCATGGGGGAGAGGAGAGGGAGCAAAGAATTCAGCAACGATGCTGAAATGCCATCCATACCTGCCCCACCTGCCCCAGCCGTGCCAGCCACTGGCCCACTGCCCCACCGCCGCACCTGCCCCAACCACCACACAATCACGTTGAAACTTCACTTCCCCACCTGGCCCATCCCCACCTGCCACAGCCCTGTGACGGCCTGCAGTGCATGCGAGTGAGCCTCTAGCAGCGATGCTGCTGCTGCTGCTGGGCTGGACACACCCTGACGCCCGTTGGGAGGTAGACACGGGGGAAGAGAGAAACGGGAGGTGAAGACATAGGATAGAAGGGAGGGAAGTGGGAGGAGGGGATATGACGAGTGAGAAACAGGAAAGCAAGAAAGAGAAGAGCGGGAGAAAGGAGAGTGAGAAAGAGAGGGTGAAAACCATGAGCGGTATGAAGCATTTGAAGACAGGGATTGGAGATAGGCTAAAAAACACTCTCTCACTCACCCCTAACAAGGCTAAAAAACACTCACTCTCTCACTCACCCCTAACAGCTTCTGCAGCAGCGCAGCGGCTCGGTCCCTCTCCCCCTGAGAGCTGAACACGAAGAACACACTGCTGCCATCCCCCAACGGTCCTCCGCCCCCACTCCCCCCGCCCCCCCCACTCCCCCCACTCACCCCCTCCTCTCCCACCAGTGCCGCCTCCCCCCTCCAGACCTCCTCCGCCTGCACCTCCTGAGCTGGCACTCTGCGATTGGTCCGGGCAGGAGAAGAAGATTTCGAGGCCGCGGGGGCGCAGGGAGTGGCGGCGGCGGGCAGCGGAGAGGAGCAGGGGCAGCGGGAAGATTCGGAGGGGACTCTCACTGCTAATTGCGTGTAATGGCTGTGAGAGTGGGGGGGTTGGGGGACAGAAATAGAGGATAAAGCGAGGTGAAAACTATGATGGTGAAAACTATGATGGTGAAAACTATGATGGATCCATCATAGGGTGAAAACACTGCTGCTGGTGTGCAATGGCTGTCAGAAGGGGGAGGGGGGAGGGGAGTGGGGAAAGGAAAAGAGGGGAGAGACGTGGGAGAGTAGGGGGGGACTGTCTTGAAAATGGCAAGTAACGGCTGTCGAGGGATGGAGGAGAGGAGACGGGAGAGGGGAGAGGGGAGAGAGGAGAGGGGAGAGGGGATGAATAGGGGAGAGGGGAGAGGGGATGAAGAGGGGAGAGGGGATGAAGAGCGGAGAGGGGAGAGGGGAGAGGGGAGAGGGGAGAGGGGAGAGGTAAGGGGAAGGTGACGAGTGGAGAGGGAGTTGAGACACAGTGAGGATATCACCTGCACCAGATGTCACCTCACCAGATGTCACCTACACCAGACATCACCTGCACCAGATGTCACCTGCACCAGATGTCACCTGCAATGGATATCACCTGCACCAGACGTCACCTGCACCAGTTGTCACCTGGAAGTAAAGCCGCTGCTGTGTGATCACAAGGCGGCCCGGCTCCCGAACCAGAGGCCGAACCTGGAGGTGAGGACCGGAACGGGCACAAAAAGTGCAATGGATGGGTTGAAAGAGAGCCTTCACGGCCATTAGATTCACGGAAAGGCAGCCAAGACAACCAGCACCCTGAGCTCTCCTCTCCCTAATTTCCACTAGTCAGCCAGCAAAGACAACAGGCAGGCAGCAGAGACAAAGCTGTAGATGCACTATAGATGATGGCAGGCTCTAGCCATTAGTCATGGGGGCTCGCACATAGGGCGCTTCACATGTATCTTGCTGACCGGGCAGTCCAGGAGGGAGTAGCAACAGCCAACTTGACTTGAGTTGACTCCCGTTGACCCGCGTTGACTCACACTGACCCACCAGGCACGCCACACGCACCTCGGAGGCGAGGCAATCAAGCAGGATCTGTTCGGAGAGGTCCACGAGGCGGCTCACGTCAAAGGGCGCCGAGGTGAGTTGACTCACGTTGACCCGCGTTGACCCCCGTTGACCTGCGTTGACCCGCGTTGACCCACCTGGGAGGCGAGGCAGTCGAGGAGGATGTGTTCGGAGAGGTCCACAAGGCGGCTGACATCAAAGGGCGCCGACGCCTCCATGAGGGACAGGCGGCGTGCCACCTCCATGTCCCTCTGCTCGTATGGCAGCAGCTGCACTCCCAGCACAGGTAGGGCTTCGTCTAAGAGCTGGTGATGCAATGCAGAGATGGGGGAAAGGAGTGTGTGTGGGGTGGGGGAATGTGGGAACGAGGGGAAATGAGGGACAGGCGCCGCACCGCCTCCATGTCTCGCTGCTCGTACGGCAGCAGCTGCGCACTGGCAGCGCCTCGTCTAGGAGGTGGTGAGGAGGGATGCATGCACGGGGAGTGAGGGATGTGGGAGGCAAGTGACAGGAGGGGTCAGAAGGCACCTCCATGTCCCGCTGCTCGTATGGCAGCAGCTGCACCACCCCCAGCACTGGCAGCGCCTCGTCTAGGAGCTGATGAAGGGGAAGGGATTGGGGACGGTAGGGGGGAGAGGGGGGGGGGGGGGGAACGGAGCGCAGAAGCTACAGAGAAGGTTCGGAATGAAAACGGGCAGAGAGGAGGAAGGGAAGGGTGGCCTAGACGAGTGTTGGTATAGTATAGAGTGACAAACAAGGGATGGACGGGGGTTCAGGTTGGTAAGGTACAGCATCAAATGCACTGGGCGTACCCGGGAGGTGAGAAGCTACAGCGGTTATATACCTGCAAGATAGGGGGCTACAGTGGTTATCCACCCGCAAGATGGGGGGCTATAGTGGTTATATACCCTTGAGGTGGGCGAGTAGTCAAGGGAGAAGGCCCACGTGGACGGCAGGTGGCCCTCATCGATCTCTTTCTTCTCAAACTCGTACGGCACGTCCTGCCCACACGCCTTCATTGCCACGTACATGCCTGTTGTCACATACACCACATCCCCATAACCCTTATCTCCCCCATACCCCCCATCCCCATACGCATTCCCCAGCCTTCCCCCATCGCTCCTCCGTCCTCCGCCCCGACCTCCGCCAAACCCGCCGTTTTCGCCGCTTTCCCCGTCCCCCCCGCCCGCCCCCGCGCCTTCCCCCGCCCACTCCGCGCGGATGCGCCCCTCCGCGGCGAGTTTCGCGCCCAGCTGCGAGCGGTACCGGCGGCGCGACGCGGGGTGGAAAACGACTAGTATGTGCGGCATGGGGAACATTATAATGGGGATGGCGGGGTCCTGCGGCTCGAAGAAAAGCGACTTCATGCACAGCCGCAGCCGCCCGCCGGCGAGCGCGCGCGGCTGGCCATCCACGAGGTGACACGTGGCGACCCAGTCGGTTATGTAGTGGTCCCCGTCGTCGAGCAGGAGGAGCGAGAAGCGCTGATGGCCCTTGCGACGCGCTGCGCCGCTCAGCATGATGGTTGAGGAGAGGGAGAGGTGGGGAGGGGTTGGGAGAGGTGGGGAGAGGCGGGGAGAGGCGAGGAGGGTGTTGCGATGTGGCTATGCGGCGATACTATCAAGACGATTCAGGAGTCGTCGAGCATGAGCGAGAATCGCTGAAGGCCTTTGCGGCCCGCTGCCCCACTCAGCATGATCGCTGTGGAGAGACAGAGGCGAGCAGAGGTGGGGAGCGGCGGGGAGCGGCGGGGAGGGGCGAGGAGGGCCTAGGAGAGGCGAAAAGACTCAGAAGTCGTCGAGCAGGAGGTGCGAGAAGCGCTGATGGCTCTAGCGACGCGCAGGAGACGACACAGGGGTCGGACTGGGAGCGCTACCACTGTGAACTTAGAGAGCTTACGAGTGCCGCGCACTTCGTCGCAAGCCTCGAGGCTTGGATAAGGAGGGAGGCCGGGCCACTGAACTCATCTCGCCTCGATAACTCCTCGCTCATCAATTTGGGCAAACATGCCATCTTCAATGGAAACAAATCGAGAAGTAGAACGTATTTTTCATAAGCTGAAATCTGGGTGTCGAAATTGGCTCGAGCGTGTGCAGCATTTTGGCGTAAGAGGTGTGGCTAGAAGAAATGTTGGCTACACTCTCGGCGAACCAAACAATAAAAACGAGATTCGATCGTCCATAGTACGATTTTCAAACGCGCTGCTGGTGATATGCGTAATCCAAATGGAGCCTTCTCTCCGGTCTAGGTCCGCGGGGTCAGTCAGAGCACCTTTGTAGGATCATTCGGTAAGAGCCACGTTATTAGTTATTTCAGCGCACCCTCTTTTATAGCCGATAACCGGTTGACACACTTACCTGGAAGAACTCTTTACATTCTGAAAACCAGCCTGATTGGCCAGGCCTCAAGCTACATGCTTTGACCTTTTGACACTCACTAAGCGGAAGCCGCAAACATGAATGCTAGAGAAAACTCCTAGTCAGCAGCCTTTATTGAATTCGCAGCATCCCCTTGCAACAACATATCACATTAGCAACTACAGCACCATCTACACTACAGCCTCTACCTCTGTGCCCGCCTCAACAGCCCCTGCTGCATCCACCACAAGCTGCCCTCCACCAATCATCTCCATGCTCTCCTGCTCTGTTTCTACACCCTCCCCATCAGCACTCACCACCCCAGACCCTTCCTCCTCTCCCTGTTCTTCTCCACATTTTGCCATTCCCTCCACTTCAATCCCTCCCTGCTCCTCCCAAACAGCCTGCTCCATCTCCTCCTTTGATCCCTGTTTGAAATACCCCCCCGCAATCTCTATAAGAATATTCAGCATTTCCAACCCTTGGTCCTCACGTGACTGTATCGAAGCCCTCAGCCCAGCACACTTCCTCAGCAGCTCTCGCAGCGCTGCTGCCGTCTCTGCTTCTATTGGCTCGTCCACCCCTGCCGCCCATGCCACCAGCCACATTCCCCGCCACGTGTCAACTGCTGATTGGCCGATGGCCCAGTCCACATGGGCGCGGAGGAGGGCGGCTCGGCCAACAGCATCGCAGTGTAGCACCGTGCCGAGCAACGGAGCGAGCTGATTGGCCCGGCCCGGGAGCACGCACTCCATGGCTGCCACGTCAGCATCTGACGGCCATGGCACTGGCATGGATGGTTGCTCAGTATAGTCTTCAGATGGATCAAGACCAGGGTTGCTGCTTTCGTCATTATCTGGCACCCAAAGAGGCAGGGGTCCCGAGTAGTTGATCATCTCGTCCAGTGCTGCTTCCACGTCAGCGTCCACCTCAGCATCATCTTCCGTGTACGTGTCAGCATCGGCATCCAGATCAGCATCTACATCAGAACCGCCGTCAACCACACTAGTAACCTCAGCAGCTGTTGAATCGGCAGGTGTAGCATCAGCATCTGTAGCACCAGCATCTGTAGCAGCAGCAGCCATAGCAGCATCAGCAGCAGTATCACCAGGCTCCGTACTTTCCCTCAATCCACCACACCCCATGCCTGCATCACCCCTTCCCAACACATCTCCTCCCACATCACCCCCTGCCACATCATCCCCTGCCACGTCATCCCCTGCCACATCATCCCCTGCCACATCATCCCCTGCCACATCACCCCCTGCCACATCATCCCCTGCCACATCATCCCCTGCCACATCACCCCCTGCCACATCATCCCCTGCCACATCATCCCCTGCCATAACCCCTTGTGCAACCACCCTCTCCTCCTCCATTCCCCCTGCAACTCCTTCAGGGTCCTTCACAGAAAGCCCCTTTACCGAAAGTCCCTCCGGCAGTTGCTCTGACAGCTTTTCAAGCAGCCCTTCTGTGAGTCCTCTTGAGATTCTGTCAGTGGGTGCCTTGCTCTGCGCTGTCGTGTACGGCAGCAGCAGCGCCAGGCCTCTGGGTGCCTCTCCTTCCCCTCGTCCCTCTTCTTGCTGCTGCTTTCCCTGTTCGCTCTCACTTGCACCCAATGCAATATCATGTGCAGTGTCATCTGCAGTGTCATGTAAAGTTTCATGTGCAGTGTCATGTGCAGTGTCACATGCCGTGTCACGCACGCTGGCACTGGCATCCCCTTCCGCCTCCCCTCTCAAACTCCCGTCTTCGATCTTCCCATCACCTCCTGATTCACACGCCTCCCCTCCCTCACCTCTCTCCTCTCCTCCATCTTTCTCCACACACTCGCTCCCCCTTTTCCCCCCATCCTCCATCCCTTCACACTCTGCTTCCGAACCACAACAAACCTCACCCCCCTCCTTCGTCTTCCCCTCCCCACCATCCTCCACTTCTTCCTCTCCCTTTTCACCCTTTGCCTCCTTCTCTCCTCTTTCACCACCCACCTCCTCCTCCCTTGCTCCACCCCCAACCTCCTCCACTCCCTCATCCTTCTCTCGCTCCCCATCCACGTCCTCCTCCCACGCGCCCCCCTCCTCCTCGCCAATCAAATCCTTCTCCTCATCATCCC
The DNA here is from genome assembly GCA_947471745.1 of Closterium sp. Naga37s-1. Taxonomy (NCBI): domain Eukaryota; kingdom Viridiplantae; phylum Streptophyta; class Zygnematophyceae; order Desmidiales; family Closteriaceae; genus Closterium; species Closterium sp. Naga37s-1. The sequence continues at coordinate 2,232,958 of CANJKZ010000774.1, read as the reverse complement.
CATCCACTTCCCCTTCCCCCTCTCTGCTGCCCTCCTCCTCACTCCCTCCCCCCTCACTCTCTCCTCTCTCGCTTCCCTCCCCCAGGTCTACCTCACTGCAATCCTCTCCTTCTCCCATGCCACCCACCTTCTTCCCTACTCTCCTCTTCGCCTTCCGTCTCGCCGCCACTTTTCCCCCTCCCCCGGTTCCCCCCTCTCCCGCCTCCCCCGTGTCACAAGGCAGAGAGCGGCCAAAGCAGTAGGAGTGCCACGCGTGCAGGTCGCGGTGCGATGGGATTGGCATGCCATGACACGTGGGGACTCGTGATTCGTCGACGCCTTCAAGGCTCTGCAGGTGATGAGAAGACGTGACGGGGAAGGGGTGGAGTGGGGTAACAGAGAGTGTCGTGTGGGGGTAGAGCGGGGTAGAGCGGGGTGAAGTGGGGTGGAGTGGGGCCACAGAGAATGTAGCTGATGAAAACCATTGAACTCTCACTGCTCGCTCCTCTCACCTCTCTTGCAGGACACACTTGCCAGACTCTCTCACTGCAAACAAGTGCCGTCGCCTCGTCACCTCCTCACGAAGTGACTTTTGAGTCGACTCAAAAGAGGTGACTTTTGCGTCGACTCAAAAGTCACCTCTTGCGGGACACACTTGCCAGACTCTCTCACTGCAGGTGCCGTCGCCTCATCACCTCCTCACAAAGCAGCTGTTTTTACTACCAAAGAAAGCAAACACAGCACTGCACCTCCACCTGGCACAGGTAACTGCACCAGTGACTTTGATACCTGCCAGGCACCCATTGCTAAAAAAGGCCCTTCTGGTGCAAGCAAGCAGCTTACGGCAATGACATGAAATGGAATCTTGTGCTTCACAGCACAGCAGCACCCACCTGGCGCGGCCACTTGTGGGAAGGCAGCAGCAGGGCGGGGCAGGAGGCACATGCAGCACGGGGCACGGCGCCGCGCAGCACGGCACGGCACGGCACGGCACGGCACGGCACGGCACAGCACGGCAGCACCCACCTGGCGCAGGCACCCGAACGCAGCCTGGAGGTACTGCCGCCACTCGTGGGAGGGCAGCAGCAGGGCGGGGCAGGCCGGCACAGCAGCCACTCGCGGCAGGTAGTGCGGGGAAAACACCTACCCAGCACAGCACAGCAAGACCCACCTGGCGCAGGTAACCAAAGGCGGCTTGCACGTACTGCCGCCACTCGTGGGAGGGCAGCAGCAGGGCGGGGCAGGCCGGCACAGCAGCCACTCGCGGCAGGTGACGCGGACCCAGGGCCACAGGGGCACCGCCGCTGGTAGGATTGCCGCCAGGTGGCGGCTTCTCATTGGGTGCTGCAACAACCACCTTGGGCACGCGCTCCCTCTCCCACCTGCTCAGGGCGGAGGCGAGAGGAGGGGAGGAGGCGGTAGGAGGGGAGGGGGCGGGAGGGGAGGCGAGGAACGTACAGGGAGGAAACGAGTGAAGCTTGTCAGTGGGTGCTGCAACAACCACCTTGGGCACACCTCTCAGGGCGGACCAGAGAGGAGATGAGGCGAGACGAAAGGAAACACGTGAAGTTACCGGAGCTGAGGGGAGCTGGTGTGCAGAAACATATGGGGGAAAGAGGGAAATTGAGAAGAATTGCCTGTTCTGAGTGATGGCACAAGTTGACTCATCATACCCTAGACTTGGAAGCAGGGAAGGTTGAAAACACCCACCTTTGACGGGCCCCTCACCACCCCATCTTCTAGTGAAAATGCATCCCCCATTTCCATATTACCAACCACATTCCCATTTCCCCTCCTCCCCCAACCACATCCCACCTCCCACAACCTCTTACCCTCATCTCCTCTCCCTTCCCCTACCCCCTGCCCTGCCCATCATCTCAAGCAAGCGACCACGTCAACGAGCCGTGCCTGAGAGAAGCCCAACGCATACCCCACCAACCCCACGTGAGAAACCCTGAACCCTGGCAGCACCTAATTTTTTACCCTGAACCTTGGCAGCGGGTGAGGAAGGGAGAAGTCCGGCTCGCCATACACCGGCAGAGCCTTCAGCCTGCACCTCCTCTGTCCACTCTCCCCACTCTCCCTCAGTCAATCCCCACTCACCTGACTCGTCGCAGGTACTCGAGGCCATCCAGCGGGTGAGGAATGGAGAAGTCCGGCTCGCCATACACTGGGAGAGCCCTCGCCTGCAGCACCTCCTCTTCCTCTTCCTCCTCCTCCCACTCCTCCTCCTGCTGCCCCGCTTCCTGCTTTCCCCCGTCCTGCTTGCCCCACTGCCCCCCCCACCGCTCCTCCTCTTGGAGTGGTCTGCGTTGAGACTCAGTAGTTCCACACTCCTTCAGACCGTCCCACCTGCCACCAGCGGCAACAGAAGCAGAAACAGAAGCAGCAGCAGCAGCAGCAGCAGCAGCAGCAGCAGCACCACCACCACCAGTAGCAGCAGAAAGAGCAGAAGAAGCAGTGGCAGCGGCGCCAGCATTAACCGCAGCAGCACTGGCATCGGCCAAGCTCCTCCCAGCGTTTTCACCCATCTCACCATCAGCAGAGCTCCCACCACTTGCTTGTGCGGCAGCAGCAGCTGCTGCGGAGGTAGAGGCGGCAGTAGTGGCCGCAGAATCATCGATGGTCCTGACAAGACATGCATCGCCAGTGCTTCCAATATTAGAAGCTTCTTCTGTTGCACCAGTGACCATCGTGGCACCACCACCATCACCTCCCTCCCCACTGCTGGTAGCAGCAGTGGCAGCAGTGTATGCATTTGCAACAGCAGCAGCAGCAGTACCAGTGGCAGCAGCGCCAGCAGCAGCAGCAGCAGCGGGAGCAGCGGCGGCAGCAGCGTCAGAAGCAGGAGCAGCAGCAGCTGCATAACCTCTGGCCTCAGCTGCCCATCCTGCCATGTGCGTCTCAGTCCCGACTATCCCCTCACTTTCCCCACGCCCACTTGGACTGCCCCAGATACCGCTGCCGCTGCCACTGTTGCTGTTGCCGTTGTTGCTGCTGCTGCTGCCCTCCCCATGCACATTCCCCCACCCCCTTCCTCCCCGCCCACTCTGCTCCTGCCCCCCTGCATTCTTCCGCCCCTTACGCCTTGACCCCTTCTCCCCCGCCCCTCCCCCTCCCCCACCTCCGCCTCCCCATGTGCCTCCCCCGCCCCCTCCCCCTCCCCCCCCTCTTGCCACGTCCCTCATGAGCTCTTCCACAGCCAGCTGCGTGCTGCCATTCATGGTGCGCCACGTGTCACACTGGTACTGGACGGACTGCAGCCCGATCTGTTTGAGCTGCTCAAAGGAGTACACGTGGACAGGTGCTGCACACGTGGCTGACCCTGCTCCTCCTGATCCCCTCCCTCCTCTCTTACCACTGTTGTCTCCTATTCTTCCTCCTCCTCCTCCTCCTCCTCCTCCTCTGCCTCCTCTCCCCCCCGCACCACACTCCTTCCCAACCCCAGCACCCAACGCTGTCGCTCCCACCCATTCTTCTCCTTCCTCCTCCCCTCCCTTCCCCACACCCACACTCTCCGCTCTCCCTACCCCTCCACTTACCCCCCACCCCTCGTCACCCACACAACCAGCGCCCTCCATCCCCCCCTGCCATGCCCTCCCATCCCTGCCCCAACCAGACGACCCTGTTCCCATGCCCATACCCATGCCTGTACCCATGACCATGTCAGTGGCCATGCCCGTACCAATGCCCACACCCATGCACGGATCCCTACCCATCCCAATACCCATCTCCATGTCTGTTCCCATACCTGCTCCCATGCCTGTTCCCATGCCTGCTCCCATGCCTGCTCCCATGCCTGCTCCCATGCCTGCTCCCATGCCTGCTCCCATGCCTGTTCCCATGCCTGCTCCCATGCCTGCTCCCATGTCTGCTCCCATGTCTGCTCCCATGCCTGCTCCAATGCCTGTTCCCATGCCTACAGCACCAGCCACATGCATGGGCATGTACATTCCCCCCTGCACAGGAGGCATGGGCATGGGTACCCCTCCCGGCACGGCCATTGGACCCCCTCCCTGCATGGGCATGCCAGCAGACATGGCATGCCATGCCGCATCAGCAGCAACCCCAGCCCAGCCCCCAGGCGCGCACTGCATGGCGCTCACACCAGGCGGAACGGGCAGAGGCACAGGCAGAGGCATGGGCATGGGCATGGGCACGGGCATGGGCAGGGTCAGAGGGGGTCCGTAGCCTTTGCCGAGAATGCCTTTCTCTGCGTCTGGAACCCCGTGGGGGAGAGCACCAGCACCAGCTGCTGCAGCTCCTGCTGCTTCTGCTTCAGCTGCTGCTTCTGGCAGTGCAGCGGCGGGAGGGGTACCGGTCGCTGTGCCTGCAGCGGGGGAAGGGTTAGGCTGAGAGGACGCCTCTGGAGGAGAGGGAGTTGGGTGGGAGGAGGGATCGCCAGAGGGGAGGGTTGCAGGAGCAAGGGAGCATGGAGATGCAGCGAGAGGAGAAGAAGAGGGGTGAGGAGACGACGAGGGAGGAGTGGCGGAGGGAGGGGTGGCTGAGGGAGGGGTGGCAGCAGAGGGGAGAGAGGCCGTGGTAGGGAAAGGAGAAGCGGCAGCAGCTGCTGGTGAGGCTGGGAGGAGGGAAGGTGACTCTCGGGCAGTGGGGACACAGCAATCTGCTGCTTGCTCGCATGTCTCTGTCTGTGACTGAGTGTGTGGCGTGTTTCCTGGCAGTGTGTGGCAGTCTGCTGCTTGCTGCTCCTCACCCGCCTCTGCCACCACACGGGTGCACTCTCTACTGCTGCTCACCGCACCGTACCCATCCGCAACGCCAGGAATCCCCTCTTTAGCCGCAATTGCGACGGGAATTGCTGCAGCATTACCAGCAGGGATTGCCACAGGAGCGGAGGCAGCAGCAGGAAGCGGAGAGGCATGCGCCGCGTTCTCTGGGAGAGAAGGAGCGGAGGGAGAGCAAGATGCAGCATCTGCACCTCGACTCGTTTCAATTGGTGCCTTTCCTTTCCCACTCGCCTCCTCCCTATCATCCCGCGTCCCCTCCTGCTCCTTTCCCTGCCCCCCTTCCTGCCCCCCTTCCTGCCCCCCTTCCTGCTCCTCTTGCTGCTCCTTTTCCGGCACTCCTTCCTGCTGTCTTTCCCCTCGCTCCTCTCTCTCCCTTTCAACACTCCTCTCCGATTCTTCACTCACTTCTCTTCCCCGCTCCTCTCCTCCTCCGTCCTCCACGCCTTCCCTCTCCTTCTCCCCACTCCCCGCCTCGCCTGCCATATCCTCCCCATCGCCTCCTTCCTTCCCCACCTCACGCTCCTCCCCCTCTTCCCTCTCCTCCGTCTCCCCACACCCTCCATCCATACACGCAACACCACCAGGTGACTCGTGAGTCGGCCCAGAAGCATCCTTCGCCCCACACGCTTCACCTTCCTCACACTCTCTTGCTTCACCGCTGCCTGAACCTCCTCCTCCCGCAATCTCCGTCCCTTCCAATGCTCCGTCTGCCACCCTCTCATCTCCTCGCCTCTTCCTCTCCTCTTCCACGTCTCCCTCTCCCCTCCCCTCCTCCATCACCTGCCCTTGCTCCGCCGCTTCCTCCCTCTTTACCACCCCCTCTCGCAACTCTTGCCCCTCTCCCCGCTCTCCCCCTTCTCCCCTCTCTCCCCCTTCTCCCCCCTCTCCCCCTTCTCCCCCCTCTCCCCCTTCTCCCCCCTCTCCCCCTTCTCCCCCCTCTCCCCCTTCTCCCCCCTCTCCCCCTTCTCCCCCCTCTCCCCCTTCTAAACCCCCTCTCCCGTCCCCTACCCCGGTGCCCAAAGGGATTCTCTCGGTATTCGCCTGCTCAGCCCCCCTCTCCTCTCTCCCTCGCTCCTCTTCCTCCCTCCCCTCCTCCTCCCGCTCATCAACGCCCCCATCCCCCTGCTCCTCCTCCCCTTCCCCCTCCCCCTCCCCTTCTCCCTCCCCCACAACCTCCTCCCCAGCCATCCACTCCCCCCCATCCTCCTCCCCGTCCCCCCCATACTCTTCCCACCCCTCCGCCTCTTCCCCGGAAGCCCCAGGGGCCGTTCCCCCATCCGCCGACCTGCTCCCTCCCCCCCTTCTCCCCCCTCCCCCCCTCCACCCGCCTCCCCTTCCGCCTCCCCCACCCCCTCCTCCCCTTCCCCCGTACCCCCTGCTTCCCCCTCCCCGCCCTCCCCCAGACGAAGAACCCCCCGCCCCTCCCCCTCCCCCTCCCCCTCCCCTCCTATTACCTCCGCCCCCTCTTCCACCCCCGCTCCCTCCCCCGCCCCTCCGCCCGCCTCCCCGCCTTCCCCCGCCATCTCCATCACCACTCCCCTCATCCTCCTCCCCCTCTCCCCCCTCACCTCCCCCTTTAGAAACACTCCCGTTAGAAGCATCCGCCTTTCTATCGCCTTGCGCGCTCCCCTGCCTGCGCGCGCCAGCGTCCCCCTCCGCCTGTCGCCCCTGCGGCTGCTGCAGGAGCGCGCCAGCCATCGCTGCGCCAGCAGGAGCGGGTTGCCCCGCCTCAGCGCGCGCAGCAGCACCGCCAGCGGTAGCAAGCAGGGAAGGCGCAGGGAGACGGAGGGTGGTAGCAGCAGCAGTGAGCGGGGGAGCAGAAGAGGGTTCCGTGGCAACAGATGATGCCGCAGCTGCGTCCGCGCTAGCAGTAGGGACAGTCACGACGGGAGCAGCAGTCGTTGCTGACGTGGCAGCGGAGTCAGCACTAGCGGCGGGATGGATCGGAGGCGGTGCAATGGGAACCGGAGGAGTGGCAGCAGCAGCGATGACGGGGTGAGACGCAACGCTCGATGTAACACCAGCTGCACCAGCTGCACCAGCTGCACCAGCTGCACCAGCTGCACCAGCTGCACCAGCTGCAGCCGCAACCGCTGCAGCAGCAGGAGCAATAGCAGCAGGAGCCACAGCTGAAGGGGCTGTATGTGTGGTCATTGCAGCAGTCATCAGTGAAAGGGCTGTAGCTGTGGGCACTGCAGCAGCAGCGAGGCTCGTCCCGCCGTTGGCCCTCAGATCGCCATCTTCTCGCCCATCCGCCGGCGCACCGTTGATCGCCTGCCTCGTTGACGATCCAACGGCGGACGAGGCGCCTTCAGCCGAAGCGGCAATCCCGAAGCCGTCTGCGCGAGGAGCGGGCTGAGCGATTCGCGCAGCAGATGGATCGCTGGCGGCTAAAACGGCAGGGGATGGATGGCGCGGCAGAGCTACCTGCGCGGCGGAGACGGGCGCGATGCTGGCAGGGCCAACCAGCGCAGTGTGGGGGGGATCAATCCGCGGTTGGATCGCAGGGTGGTGCGGTTGAATGGGGGTTTGGTGCGGTTCGATAGGGGGATGGCGCGGCGGAGCGACCTGCACGGCGGAGACGGGCGCGATGTTTTCGGGGCCGAGCAGCTCGAGGCGGCGCTGGCGGATAAACGAGTTCACCTTAACGAGGTATTCGGGGTCCACCGCGAGCTCCGCTGGCCCCGAGGGGGGAATCTGATGGTTCATGGCGTCGCGGAAGGTTCTCGACGGGATTCTAAGAACCTACCTGCTACAGAACGGCGTTCAACTCAATAGTTCGTTTCCACCGCGAGCTCCGCGAGTCCTGAAATGGGGTTCTGACGGTTCACGGCGTCGCGAAAGGTTCTTGCAATTTCTCAAACACCACCTGCTACAAAACCCCCTTTACTTCAACTAGGCAATCAGGGTCCACCGCGAACTTTGCTCGGACCGATGGCATGATCAGTCATAGCGGCGCGTGATAATGCCAAATATCTTGGCTGGAGATAGTGGGAATTCACAAGGATTCAGGGGTATTTTGAGGATGCGAGAATGTTGGGGGATGGGTTGATTTTTGAGCGAGGCAGATCAACAGTCCGTTTGCCAAAATGGGCCATTTTCAGGTGCAATCTACTCTTGCTAGGAAATCTACTCATGTGCGATCCATGTTACTGTGCAGATACGAACACCATATTTATTGTGAGGAGTTTCTGTCGATAATCCCTTTTCATCCGAGATCCGATTTGAAATAACACAAACAGTCTGAATCAAAAGCAATTTCGGATCATGCCAAGCAAAATTAGAATGGTCACGTCATATTTGCCCAATTTCGACGATAACTTCTGCTTCGCACCAGGAGTTGTTGTTGGCGAATGGTCAAGGCGTCGGCTATGTTGTTGGCGCCTTTCTTGTACGTGATGGTGTACCGAAAATTGGACTCGATGTAGTCCAACCACCGGGTTTGTCGCGGGTTGAGAATCGGTTGCGTGCGCATGTACTGTAGCGATTTGTGGTCAATTTGGATCGTCGCGAATGACTTCGAACGGTCGAGATGGGTTGGCGAGGCGGAGGTCTAGGGTGAACTCAAAATATTTTTTAGTGTGTCGAAGGCGGACTGCTCTCTCTCCCCCCACTGAAAAGGGTATCCTTGTGCAGCAAATCGGTTTGTGGCTTGGTTACCCCTACCGTGTTAGGTACAAAACGGCGAACGTAGTTAACAAAACCCAAAAAACTTTGCAACTCGGTAATGTTAGTCGGCGGCTTCCACTTAACGATGGCGTCGATTTTGCAAGGGTCAATTTTAATCCCATCGCCCGAAACCACGTGCCCCAGGAACTCCAGTTCCGGCGTTGGCCCACTCCCCCAAGTGTGGCCAACCCAACCCAATGGGCCATAGGTTGGCCCACTCCCCCAATCCCACCTCCCTCCTTTCCCTTCCAACCCTCTCTTCCCAAAAGCTATGTATGTTTTCTAATGATCGACTCAAGATAATGCTTCAATTTCCTTTCTTCACATGGTATAGAGCATAATTCTCCTACGGCCTTCCCTTCCCCCTCCAGTTTTGCTTTCCCAAGGGCCCACCACACACTTCCCTCACGCCGCAACCTTTCCGTCGCCGTCGTCCCCTCCCCCTCTCCCCCTCCTCATCTCGGCACTTTCTCGCCGCGATCTCCCCGCCGCCGCGTCCCGCGGATTTCGCCGCCGCGTCCCGCTGATTTCGCCGCCGCGTCCTCTTCGCCCGCGGGTTTCCTGCGGATTTCCCCGCCTTCGCGGATTTCCCGCGGATTCCCCGCGGATTCCCCCGCCGCCGCGGATTTCCCGCGGATTCCCCGCGGATTCCCGTCGTCGCCTGCCCTCCCAGCCGCCGCGGCCTTTTTCGTCACGGATTACTCGCGGATTCCCCCGCCGCCGCGGATTCCCCCGCCGCCGCGGATTTCCCGCGGATTCCCCACGGATTCCCGTCGCCGCCTGCCCTCCCAGCCCCCGCGACCTTTTTGTCGCGGATTTCCCGCGGCATTCCCCGTCGCCATGCATTCCCCGCGGATTTCCCGCGGAGTTCCGTCGCCGCCTGCCCTTCCAGCCACCGCGACCCTCTCGTCGCCACCTGCCCGTCCCACCGCCGCGACCACGTCGTCGCCGCCTGCCGTATCAGCCGTCACGGCTTCGCGTGGTCGCCTTCCCCGCCGCCGCGACCCTTCTTTTTCTTCGTCACCGCTTGCACATCCCCCCCGCCGCGACTCCGTCGCCGCCTGCGCACTCCAACCGCCGCGACTACACCGCCGTCGCTCGACATTTCGATCGCTGTGACCGCGCTGTCATCGCCCGCGGTTTCCGCCGCCACGACCACATCGTCGCCGCCTGCCCATCCCGCCTCCGCTACCCCTTCGCCCCCCCCCCCCCCTTGCACATTTCGCCGCCACTACTCCTTCCCCTCTCCGCCTCCCCCCCTCTCCCTCCGCCTCTCCCTCTCCCCTCTCCTTGCAGCTACAGTCGCGGCAGCAGCAGCAGCAGCGGCAGCAGCAGCAGCGGCTTCCCCCGCAGCGGCGACAGCAACGGCAGTAGCGACATAAGCAGGAGCCGTGCCAGCCGCGCCCGTGACTGCACCCTCCTTCCCCTCCCCCTCTCACCCTCTCCCTCCGCCACTCCCTCTCCCCTCTCCTCGAAGCAGTGGCCGCGGCAGCGGCGGCAGCTACAGCCGCGGCAGCAGCGGCAGCAGCAGCAACAGCAGCAGCAGCAGCGGTAGCCGTGCCAGCCGCGCCCGTGACTGCACCCTCCTTCCCCTCCCCCTCTCCCCCTCTCCCTCCGCCACTCCCTCTCCCCTCTCCTCAAAGTAGCGGCAACAGCTACAGCCGCGGCAGCAGCGGCAGCAGCAGCAGCAACAGCGGCAGCAGCAGCAGCAGCAGCAGCGGCATCCCTGTCAGAACATTATAGCTTATACATTTGTGTTGGCCCATAAGGGGTACAACCCAATTAGGGTTAGTACTTGTACCCAACTGTTTGCTAGTTCATTCATTCTCGTTCGTTACTTTGACATGGAATCAGAGCAGGTTCCTTGGGCCCACCACCTGCTACGTTGCTAGTACCCCCCTAGGCCCGTCGCGCCCCTTAGGCCCGTCGCGCCACCTCACTGCCCCTAGCTCGGCCCCTCGGCCCCGTTGGCCCCGTCGCCCCTAGCCGCGCCACTCGGCCCCGTTGGCCCCGTCGCCCCTAGCCGCGCCCCTCGGCCCCGTTGGCCCCATCGCCCCTAGTTGCGCCCCTCGGCCCTGCTGGCCCCGTCGCCCCTAGCCGCGCCTCGCGGCCCCGTTGGCCCCGTCGCCCCTAGCCGCGCCCCACGGCCCCGTTGGCCCCATCGCCCCTAGCCACGCCACTCGGCCCCGTTGGCCCCGTCGCCCCTAGCCGCGCCCCTCGGCCCCGTTGGCCCCGTCGCCCCTAGCCGCGCCCCACGGCCCCGCTGGCCACGTCGCCCCTAGCCGCGCCTCGCGGCCCCGTTGGCCCCATCGACCCTAGCCGCGCCCCTCGGCCCCGTCGACCCCGTCGCCCCTAGCCGCGCCCCTCGGCCCCGTTGGCCCCATTCCCCCTAGCCGCGCCCCTCGGCCCCGTTGGCCCCGTCGCCCCTAGCCGCGCCCCTCGGCCAAGTTGGCCCCGTCGACCCCGTCGCCCCTAGCTGCGCCCCTCGGCCCCGTTGGCCCCGTCGCCCCTAGCCGCGCCCCACGGCCCCGCTGGCCCCGTCGTCCCTAGCCGCGCCTCGCGGCCCCGTTGGCCCCGTCGACCCTAGCCGCGCCCCTCGGCCCCGTCGACCCCGTCGCCCCTAGCCGCGCCCCTCGGCCCCGTTGGCCCCGACGCCCCTAGCCGCACCCCTCGGCCTTGTTGGCCTCGTCGCCCCTAGCCGCGCCCGTTGGCCCCATTGGCCCCGTCGACCCCGTCGCCCCTAGCCGCGCCCCTTGGCCCCTCGGCCCCGCCCTTCGGCCCCTCGGCCCCTCGGCCCCGCCCCTCGGCCCCTAGGCTCGGCCCCTTGGCCCCCAGGCACCTCGGCCCCTCAGCCCCTAGCCTCGGCCCTTCGGCCTCGTGTTTGGCCCCTCGGCCCCGCCCCTAGGACCCTCGGCCCCTCGGCCCCTAGGCCCCTTGGCCCCTCGGCCCCTCGGCCCCGACACCCTCGTGTTTGGCCCCTCGGCCCCGCCCCTTGGCCCCTTGGCCACTGCTCCTGCTACTGCTACTACTGCTAATGCTACTACTGCTACTGCTACTCCTGAGTACTGCGCCACTATGGCTTCGCTTCGAGTCCAAGCATTCGATCACGAGGGCAGACCAGTTGCATTTGACACGTGGCACGACGATCTGCAACTGTACCTACTGAGCGATATTAAGGACAGTGTCTCGCTGTTTGACCACGTGTCAGGTGTCGCTCCAGCCCCTCCCGCCACAGCTGACGGTTCGACTCGTTCCGAGTGGCTTTCTCGTGACGATACTGCCCGCTTAGCCATTCGCAACCACCTGCCGGTGGCCGAATGTACCCACTTTGGACAGAACAGGACAGCACAGGCCCTGTACGACGCTGTCGTTGCTCGCTAATCCTCCCCTGCCACTACTGCTCAGGGCAGACTACTACTGCCCTACCTGTTCCCTGAGCTGTTGGCTTTTGCCACCGTAGCGGACTTGGTTACCCACCTGCGCACTAGCGACGCTCGCTACCGCGCTACCGTCCCTGCTGAGTTCCTTGCAACGAACCAGCCCCCCATGTTCATCACCCTCTACTTCATAGTCTCTCGCCTCCCTGACTCTCTTCGCTCTGTCAGGGACCACTTTCTCTCCCTTGACCCCACCTCCCTCACTGTTGACCTCCTCGAGCAGCATCTCCTCGCAGCTGAGACTAGTGCAGTTGCTGTAGGTGCTGCTCGTGGCACTCCGCGCCCGCCCTTCTTTGAGGGGTGCTCCCCCTCTCCCCTTTCCCCCTCCTTCGCCTCTGCTGCTGCTGCAGACGTCTCTGTTCCTGAGGACGTCGGTGCTGCTTTGACTAGTGCGAAGCGCCGCAGCAGCAAGGGCAAGGGTGGCTGGGGTGGTGGAGGTGGCAGCGGTGGTGGTGGAGGTGGCAGTGGGAGCGGTGGTGGGGGCAGCGGTGGAGGTGGTGGAGGCAGTGGAGGTGGTGGTGGTGGTGGGACTGGTGGCGGCAGTGGGAACTCTGGTGGCCGCGATGGAGGCAGCGGAGGGAGTGGCGGCAGTGGAGGCGGTGGGTCTGGTGGTGGCAGGTCCGGACCTCGGCATGGAGGCCCTGGTGGTGGTCAGCGACAGCAGTAGCAGCGTCGGAGCGAGACCCAGTCGCCCCAGCAGCTCCGTGAGTGGTTGGTTTAGCAAGGGACGGTTGGGGGTAGTGAGACCTGCCCGTATGTCATTCGCACGGGTGTCCGTGCGGGCAAGACATGCGGGAAGTTTCACACTGAGCACTGCTACTTCTCCCGCCTTGACGACGCCTGGCGTGCTGAGTTTGGTGACGACGTCGAGCGCCCTCGCTGGACGGAGTTGCTTAGGTCGGAAGTTGCTATCTTTGACCTAGAATATGATGCTATTATCTCTGCCATGTATGCTTTGTCTTTTAGTGCTGAGGGTGACTGCTACCGGTGTGTGCCACCTGACCCAGGTATTGCGGCTACTGCTCTAGGTGCTAGTGAGTCTGGTACTCCCCCTGGTACTGCGCCTGCTGAGGCCTTGCACACCTTCACGTTGGACTCCGGCGCCTCGCGCTGTTTCTTTCGTGACATCACCACTCTCACTCCTCTCCCTGCACCTGTCCCGATCAGACTGGCCGACCCCTCTGGGGGCCCGGTCGTTGCCCGTTCCTCCACTGTCCTCCCGTGTCCGGCGGTTCCGTCCGGCTCATTGTCAGGTCTTCACCTCCCCTCGTTCTCTACGAACTTGGTGAGTACCGCTGCCCTTCAGGATGCGATGGTCACTACCACCACTCCTGGGGGTCAGCGTGTGTCGATCTGCACGTGCACACGGACGTAGCGTCACCTGGCTACGTTCACTCGTCGGCCAGGGTCGAGTCTGTACACACTGGCTACCGAGCCTCCTCAAGTCGCTGCGTCTGCTTAGGTGTCCGCGTCAGGTCAGGTAGCCGCCTCTTGCTCGTGTCGCCTCCTGTCGCACCAGACTCTTCTGTGGCACCACCGCCTGGGTCACCCCTCCCTGCCACGCCTTCGTGGCATGCACTCCCGGTTTCTTGTCTCTGGTCTACCCAGGTCTCTGCCTCCCCTCCCGCCCTCGCCTGCCCTGCCCTGCCTTCCTTGAGTCGAGGGGCGGCAGCGCGCCGCTCCTCACTCCTCCTCGTTTCCCTTGACGATTGCTGCCCTGCAGACTCTCCACATGGACGTGTGGGGCCGAGCTTGCGTTAGTGGACATGGCCGCGAGCGCTACTTTCTGCTGGTTGTTGACGACTACACGCGGTACACCACGGTTTTCCCCTTGCGCAACAAGGGTGAGGTCGTTGATGTCTTGATCCCTTGGATCCGCACAGTCCGTCTCCAGCTCCGCGAGCGGTTCAGTACGGACCTTCCTGTCCTACGTCTGCACTCTGACAGAGGTGGTGAGTTCTCCTCCAACCTCTTGAGGGACTTTTGTCGTGGGGAGGGCATTCTCCAATCGTTCACGCTTCCGAACTCCCCTCAGCAAAATGGGATTGCTGAGCGCCGCATTGGCCTAGTCATGGAGGTCGCTCGTACCTCCATGATCCATGCGGCCGCTCCCCATTTTCTGTGGCCGTTTGCGGTCCGGTACGCTGCGCATCAGCTCAACCTCTGGCCCCGTGTCTCCTTGCCAGGGACCTCGCCCACACTGCGTTGGACGGGGAAGGTTGGCGATGCGTCGGTGTTCCGGGTCTGGGGTTCTCGTGCCTTTGTTCGCGATACGTCAGCGGACAAGCTCTCCGCCCGCGCCATTCCCTGCGTCTTCCTTGGCTTTGTCCCTGACGCGCCTGGCTGGCAGTTTTACCACCCCACCTCGCGCTGTGTCCTCCCCTCTCAGGACGTCACGTTCGACGAGTCGGTTCCCTTCTACCGTCTCTTCCCCTACCGCTCTGCCCCTCCCCCGCCCCCGCCGCTCTTCCTTGCTCCCAGTCCACCTCTAGTAGACCCCCTCCCACCCCAGGGTCCTGCTCCCTCGGGTGTGTCTCAGGTAGACCCTCTCCCTGGTACTGCGCTTGTTCAGGTAGCTGTCGGATCAGGTGCTGCTCCAGGTGCTGCGTCTGGGGGTGCTGCGTCTGGGGGTGCGGAGCCGGGGGGTGCGGGGTCTGAGGGTGCTGGGTCTGGGGGTGCTGAGCCTGGGGGTGCTGAGTCGGAGGGTGCGGAGTCTGGGGGTGCTGAGCCCCGGGGTGCTGCTTCGTCTGGAGGTCCTGCTGGTGCTTTGCCGCGACTGTCTTCGCAGCAGCTACGTGAGTGGCTTGTTCGGCGCGCACACCGTCGGAGTGGAGCTCCCGGAGCTGGAGGCGCTGGAGACACTGGAGCTGGGGGTGCTGCTGTTCCTGCTGTAGCTGGCGGTACTGGTGGTGCTACGGCTACTGGTCCTGGAGGTGCTCGTACCAGTGGTGCTGGAGCTGCCGGGACTGGTGGTGTTGGGTGCGCTAGAGCTGGAGACCCTACGGAGCCTGGAGCAGCTTGCGCTGGAGGCGCTGGAGCTGGAGGAGCTGGAGTTGGAGGCCCTGGTGCAGGAGTCGCTGGAGCTGCCGGAGCTGGAGTTGGAGGCACTGACACCGGAGGCGCTGGACCTGTGGGAGCTGGAGCTGTTAACCCTGGCGCTGGAGGTGCTGGAGGCACTGTGCGGCCGCGACCGTACTTTGTTCCCCTGGTTCAGCAGGTTCTTGGTGTCCCGTCTTCTACTGGTCTTCCTCCTCCCTTCCTGTGTCCACCGCCTGACTAGTCGCAGCCGTCGCTACAGCCGGCCTCCCCGCTACCTGTTCCATCTCCTTACACTGAGCAGTCTGGCGGTCTTACAAAGCATCGTGAGCCTGCGTCTCGTCCTGTCTCGCCTGTTCGCAGTGCTCGTTGCGCTCCTCGTTTGCGTCCTCCTCCTGTCCCCGCCACGCACGCTATGGTACTCCGTCTCTCCTCTGTTCCACTACGTGTTTCTCTGCCTGCTCCTCCTGAGTCCTCTTTTCCTGCGGTCCCTGACCCTGCGTCTGACCGCGCTCGAGCTGCCAGTCCCACTGTCTCTCGTCTCCTTGCCACTGCTGTTTTTTACCCTTCCTTTGAGTCTGCTACTGCGTCTGCTCTCGTTGCTGAACTGCTTGACTTTGCTGCTGCCTGCCGTCTCGACCACGCCACTGCTCTAGTTGCTGAGTCTTAGTCTGCCAGTCCTCCGTCCGTCGGGGGTGAGTGTGCTCTTGGCACGGACGTCCTTGAGGAGAGGCAGGAGGACTTTGTGTGTCTTGCAACTTCTGTACCTCGTTTCACTTCCATGCTGCTTGCCCGTGAGGGAGACCCGGATGCACCAGACATCCCGACCCCGCGCTCTTACGCAGAGGCGATTACAGGTCCTTACTCCTCTCAGTGGCAGGCAGCCATGGATGCCGAGATGGCATCCTGGAAGTCCACAGGCACCTACGTCGACGAGGTTCCCCCACCTGGGGCGAACATAGTCGATGGCATGTGGATTTTCAGGGTGAAACGGCCGCCGGGTTCTCCGCCTGCCTTCAAGGCGCGCTACGTTGCTCGAGGCTTCAGTCAGCGAGAGGGAGTTGACTACTTCCAGACCTTCTCCCCCACCCTGAAGATGACTACTCTTCGGGTGTTGGTGCACGTCGCTGCTCAGCGTGACTACGAGTTACACTCTCTGGACTTCCGCACAGCTTTCCTGCAGGGCAGCCTGCACGAGGAGATCTGGCTGCGCCAACCACCTGGTTTCACTAGGACGTTTCCTGCAGGTACCCAGTGGAGCCTCCGCCGGCCAGTCTACGATCTCCGCCAGGCGCCTCGCGAGTGGCACAACAAAGTGAGGACTACACTTGCGGCTCTTGGGTTTGCTCCTTCTACTGCGGACCCGTCGCTGTTTCTACGCACCAACACCTCGCTGCCACCGTTCTACGTCCTCGTGTACGTCGACGACCTCGTCTTTGCCACTGCTGACACTGAGGCACTGACCCTTGTGAAGTCCGAGCTGCAGAAGAGACACACCTGCGCTAACCTGGGTGAACCGCGCAGCTATCTTGGCCTGCAGATCACCCGGGACAGAGCACGGCGCACCATCACCCTGACCCAGTCACACATGGTGCACCAGGTCCTTCAGCGCTTCGGCTTCCAGTTCTTCTCGCCACAGCCCACTCCTCTGTCTACCAGCCACTCACTCTCAGCTCCACCTTCGGACGAGTCCGTAGAGCCGAGTGGTCCGTACCCAGAGCTTGTGGGTTGCCTCATGTACCTGATGACGTGCACACGACCTGACCTCGCGTACCCTCTCAGCCTTCTGGCTCGCTACGTGGCTCCCGGTAGGCACCGAAAGGTGCACTGGGATGCTGCGAAGAGGGTACTGCGTTACCTGTGCAGTACGTCGGGCATGGGGCTTGTGCTTGGAGGACAGGGTCTAGTTGTTCTCACTGGTCACGCAGACGCCTCCTGGGTTGACGACTCAGCTATGCAGCGGTCGTCACAGGGTTACACCTTCAGCCTTGGTTCCGGCTCTGTTTCTTGGCGTTCTACCCGCTCGTCTTCGGTCCTCAGCTCCAGTTGTGAGGCTGAGATCTACGCCGGGGCCATGGCTGCACAGGAGCTACGCTGGCTCAATGGCTGCACAGGAGCTACGCTGGCTCACCTACCTGCTGACTGACTTGGGAGAGTAGCCTCGTTCACCTCCAGTTCTGTACGTAGACAACAAGGCCATGATTGCCTTGTGTCAGGAGCACAGACTGCAGCACAGAACAAAGCACATCGCTCTGTGATACTTCCTTGCTCGAGAGTTGCAGCAGCGTGGCCAGCTTCGTCTTGCGTACGTGGCCACTCGGGCCAACACTGCTGATGTCTTCACCAAGGCACTTCCTCCTGGTGATCATCAGCGCTTTGCTACTGTGTTAGGCCTTGTGCCTACGTTGCCTCACTTGCTTACTGATTGACTCTGCTTGTACTGTGATGTATATATATACATGCATGCTTGCACTTGCTAGGGTATGATCACTGTATTGTTCGTTCTCTTTATATAACTCTGCATGTGAACTGGCCTTGTGGCCCTTTGCTTGTGCTCGGACTGTGTGGTGACTTTGTGATCCACCCTGAGCTTGCTTTGCTTTTCTTGACGGGTCTTGTGACCACTTGTTCTCCCCCACTTTGCCTATGGGGGTGTGTCAGAACATTATAGCTTATACATTTGTGTAGGCTGTAGTGGGGTAGACCATAAGGGGTACAACCCAATTAGGGTTAGTACTTGTACCCAAATGTTTGCTAGTTTATTCATTCTCGTTCGGTACTTTGACAATCCCCAGCAGCAACGATATTGCTCGCAGTAGCAACACCAGTGGCAACCGTGCCCGCCGCGCCCGTGACTGCACCCTCCTCCCCCTCCCCCTCTCCCCCTCTCCCCCTCTCCCTCTGCCTCTCCCTCTCCCCTCTCCTTTTAGCAGCAGCAGCAGCTGAGGCATCCCCAGTTGCAGCAGCAGCAGCCGAGGCATCCCCAGTTGCAGCAGCAGCAGCAGCAGCGGCAGCAGCAGCAACAGCAACAGCTCCGTCAGCGGCAGCAGCAGCAACAGCAGCAGCAGCAATAGCCGGAGGGGTCCAGCAGCAGCAGCAGCCGGCGGAGTGCCCCCGCTCCAGCAGCAGCACCTCCCCCTGGCCGCCGCGGGTCCACCCGCCGTCGCCTCCCCCTTGACCGCCGCGGGTCCACCCGCCGTCGTCTCCCCCTTGGCCGCCGTGGGTCCACCCGCCGCCGCCCATCATGGCCAACACCCCTCCTGTTCCTCTCCCCCCTCCTATCGACGCCTCTTCGGTTGACAAGCTGCAGCTTGCTGCAGATCGCTCCGCCATCAACTGGCACTCGTTCGTCGGCAGCATTCGCCGCGTCCTTCAAGACGCCTTCGTCGGACCCTACTGCGTCCTTGACGTTCTCCTTCGCCGTCCGCAGGCTCTCCAACCGACCGCACCCAATCACCCCGGCGAAACTCCTCCCCTCCCCCCCGCCCTGGCCCCCCTCCTCCTTAGCCTAACCTGACCGTGGCTGCTACCCCCAAGCTTCAGGCTGCTGCGGACGCCAGCTTCGTCCACAACCGCCGCGAATACTTCATCCGCAAGGCCGACCATGGCGTTGCTCTCCTCAACTATGAATTTGCCTCGTCAGAGCGTTCCACTCGCCTGGAGCTGATTGCGGAGTACAACACCTCCATGGCGGCTTATGTCCCCAACAGCATCGCCTGGGCCGCTGCCGACAACCGCGCTTGCACCATCCTCCTCGGTGCACTCCCCGACGCCCTTATGCGCCGCTTCCAAGCTCGGGAGATGCGCGCTCACTTAATTTGGACCGAGCCCAGTCTATGTTCGAGCTTCGCGACATCAGCTCTGTTGGCGTTCTATTCCAGGAGTATTTCTCCATCACCCTTGCCACCTGCGACGGCGCAGTCGACTATGTCGGGCGCATGCAGGAGGTCGCCGATCGCCTTGCCGCTCGCCAGGCTGCCCTTTCCGAGCCCCTGCAGATCCACCGTCTGCTCTTCAACCTCACGCCAGACTATGAGTCCCGCCTTCACGCCTTCACCGAGGCAAACCCCTTGGCTGTCCTCCCCGAAGTGACTCAGTGGATCATTGACACGGAGGTCAAACTCCGCACCCCCATTGTGAACCTCACCACCCCTCACTCCTCCTCCGCCTCCCTCAATGCCACGCAATCGCGCACTCAGGGTGGTCGCAATGGTGGTAGCGGGGGTCGTGGAGGGGGTGGAGGTGGCAGTCGGGGTAGTGGCCGTGGTGGCCGTGGTGGTAGAGGTGGTGGTGGTGGTCCTAGTGGCCCCGCTCCCGGAGGCTCCACTAGTGCTGGTGGAGCTGTGAGCCGTGGTGGTGGTTGCCCTGGGACTCTTCCCCCCTGCACGTATGTTCGCCGCCATGGTCCCCACGCTGGCACGCCGTGTGGTCAGACCAACGACCCCCCTGCCACCTGCTTCTAGGCGCTTGATGACGCCTGGTTCGACCGCGGCAACACTGGTACCCCTCCTCGCTGGAACAGTGTTACCCCTCGCCCCTCCCTCGTGGACATTCAAACCCTCCCCTCCTTCCTCCTCGCTCACCTCCGTCTACTCACCCCTTCCCCCCCCTCCTAGCTCCAGCAGTTTCAGCAGAACCAGCAGCAGCAGCAGCAGTACTTCCCGCAGCAGCAGCAGCCGCAGTTTCTTCAGCAGCAGCAGCCGCCGCATTTTCAGCTGCAGCAGCCCCCACAGCAGCAGTTCTTCCAGCAGCAGTAGCCGCCGCAGTACCTTCCGCCGCAGTGGCAGTAGCGTCCGATGACCTTTGGCGCAGCGGCCATGGCCGCTCATGCCTCCCTTGCTCCCCCCCCCTGGGGTTCCATTCCCTCTGCCCCCCCGAGTGTCCCTGACTCTCAGGGCAGTTTCCTTGGTCATGTTGTTGCTGCACCATCCGTCGCTTCCATGTATCCCTCTGCTATCAATGAAACGTCATTCCAGTACCCCGTGTCCCCTCCACCTCCTTCCTCCCCCACCTTGGACTTTGTCCTTGATAGTGGGGCCACAGAAACCGCACTCAAAGACGCTGGCAACCTCACCCCCCTCCCACTTCCCACCCAAGTTCATGGTGCTGACTCCAGCTTCTCCATCCCATGCACTCACCTCTCCACCCTCCCCTGCACCGCTTTCCCCTCCGGTAAGGTCACAGGTCTCCACATCCCTGCCCTTCGCAACAATCTCCTCTCTCACCGAGAACTCCAAGGTGTCGGTATTATCGCCATTTACCCCGGCTTTGCCAAACCTCCTCTGGTCGTTTTCTCCTGCGCATTCCCCTTTGCCCCCGCACTCGCCTTTACACTCTCCGCACACCCCGTCCCTCTTTCTGTCATGTTACCACTCATGCTGGTACTTCCACCGGTCCTCCTCCCCCTCTCCCTCCCCCTTAGGTATCCCCCTCCCCTGCTTCACTTCCCTCCTCCCTCCCCACTTCTTCTTCCACCCCCTCCCCCTCCTCCTCCACTGCCCTCTCCCACCCAGCAGTCATTCTGCATCACAGACTCGGCCATCCCAACTTCGCTGCACTTCGCACCACTATCACCTCTCGCCTCCTTCACAGCCTCCCTCCCACCTTACCTCCCCTCCTCTCCTCTCCTGCTCCCCCATGCCCATCATGCATTCATGGCAAGCTTAAGCAATCCCCCCATCACAGCCATCCCACCTTTGCTGCCGCCCCCATTGCCGTTGTCCACATGGATCTCTGGGGTCCCTATCCCATTCGCTCCCGTCAGGGGCACCGGTACATGCTCGTCCTCGTTGACGACCACAGTCGGTACTCCACTGTCTTTTTCCTCCACACCAAAGACCAGGTGCCGGCTGTTGTCATCAACTGGGCTGAGCAGTGCCGCAATCACTTCAAACGCCCCATTGGCCGCCTTCACTCTGACGGTGGGGGTGAGTTCATCAACAACACCCTTGCCACCTTCTGCACACTTCATGGCATCCAGCAAACTTCCACCCTTCCCCACTCCCCTCAGCAAAATTGCATTGCTGAGAGTCGCATCCGCGAAATCACCAAAATTGCCCGTTGCCTCATTGCTCATGCCTCCACCCCTCCCTCCCTTTGAAGCTATGCCCTTCTCCATGCCGCCCTCCTCCTCAATCTCTGCTCCCACCCTCAGCATCCCTCCTCTTCCCCCACAGAACTCTGGTCTAAGGCCAAGCCTGATGCTGCCGGCCTTCGCGTTTGGGGCTGCAAGTCCTTCGTCCTCATCCCACCGGCCGATCGCTCCCGTGCCGCCGGCAAGCTCGCCCCCCATGCCCTTGAGTGCGTCTACCTCGGGCACAATCGCGACTCCCTAGGCTACGTGTTCCTCCACCCTCCCACCAACCGCCTCATCCGCAGCATTGACGTCGTCTTCGACGAGTCCATCCCCTACTACTCCACTCCTCCTCCTGACCCTCTCCCTCCTCCCTCTCGCCCCCTTGCCTGGACTGACACTGTCCTCCCACCTCTCCTCCCTCCCTCTCCTCTCCTCCCCCCAGTTGCCGCTCCACTCCCTCCGTCCTCCTCTGCTGACGTCTATGACCCCGCCGCACCCGCCTCCCCGGCCCACTCCGCTGTGCCCCCTCCTCCCTCTCCCTCCTCCTCTCACTCCCCCCCTTCTCTGCAACTGCCGGGCCAGCAGCAGCAGCAGCAGCGGCAGCCGGGACAGCAGCAGAGACAGCAGCAGCAGCAGCAGCAGCAGCAGCAGCCGGGTCAGCAGCAGCAGCAGCAGCAGCAGCAGCAGTAGCCAGGTCAGCGGCAGCAGCAGCAGTAGCCGACTCAGCAGCAGGGGCAGCAGGAGGTCCAGCAGCAGCAGCAGCAGGAGGTCCAGCAGCAGCAGCAGCAGCAGCGCCACCGGGCAACTTCCCGCTCCTCCCCTTTCCTCCTCCCTCGAATGCACACTCGATCCATTGACAAGGTCTTTGGAGCCCCTCCTCCCGCCTCCATTCAGCTCCTTGAGGAATCCCATGCGGAGTTCCTCACCATTCGGCACCACACTCCTTTCCTTGCCTCCATCTTTCATGACTTCCTTGGCATTCCCGTCCTTGGCGCCACCTCCACCCCCACCATCTTCACTCCCTCCACCTTTAAAGAGGCCATCGCTTGCCCTGATGCGGACATGTGGATTGCGGCAATCTTCCTGGAGTGTGAGGCCTTCATTCGCAACGACTCCTTCGTTAATGTCCCCCTCCCGGCCGATGCCAACCTTGTCGAGGGCAAGTGGGTCTTTCGGGTGAAGCAGCAGCTGCTAGGCGAAGATCCGGTCTACAAGGCCTGCTATTGCGCTAAGGGGTTCACCCAGACTTGGGCTGAAGATTACTGGTTCACCTACGCCCCCACCGCTAGGCCGCCCACCCTCCGCACCCTCCTCGACTTTGGTGCGCGCGACGACATGGAGGTCTGTTCCATGGACGTCTCCAATGCGTTCCTGCAAGGGGAACTGCGCGAGCGCATCTTCCTCCGGCGACACCCCGGGTTCCACGCCGCCTTTCCAGAAAACACTGTGTGGCTGCTGCGTAGACCTGTCTACGGTCTGAAGCAGGCACCTCGGGAGTGGCACGCGAAGCTGTCTGCCACCCTGGGATCCCTTGGCTTCTCTACCTCGCATTCTGACACCAGTCTCTTCCTTCGCTCCTCCCCTCGCCGCTTCTTCATTCAGGTGTATGTGGATGACATGACCCTGCACGCTGACTCCAAGACTGACATGGAGCAGATGAAGCAGCAGCTGCAGCAGCGCCTCAAGTGCAAGGACCTGGGCAACCTCACACACTACCTTGGCATGTCTATCACTCGCGACCGTCCCGCTCGCACCATCACCCTCTCCCAGTCTCATTACATCGGCCAGATCTTGGAGAAATTCGAGATGACTCAGGCCAGTCCCATAGCCACCCCCCTCCCTTTCGGCCACCAGCTTGCTCCACCCACCTCGCCCTCCTCCTCCTCTCACCCTTATGCTGAGCTCGTTGGGTCGCTAATGTACGCTATGATGTGCACCCGTCCCGACCTCGCCTACCCCATCAGCGTGCTCGCTCGTTTTGTTGGCCCTGGTCGCCACACCGAGGTGCACTGGAAAGCTGCTAAGCGGGTCCTCCGCTACCTTTGCGGCACCAAGGAGCACGCTCTCACTCTTGGTGGCTCCTCCCCTCCCTTCCTTTCAGGCTTTAGCGACTCCTTTTGGGCCGACTTGCAGCCTGACCGCCGCTCCTCTCAAGGCTACGGCTTCACCCTCGGCAGCGGCCTTGTTAGCTGGCGCTCCACACGCTCCTCCTCCGTTTCCCTCTCCTCCTGCGAGGCTGAGCTCTACGCTGGCACCATGGCCGCCCATGAGTCCCGCTGGCTCTGCTTTCTTCTTGCTGAGCTTGGCGCCCCTCAGCCCTGCCCCACCCTCTGGTGTGACAACGCCAGCACCATCCACCTCACTCAGGACCCTGTCTACCACGCCCGCTCCAAGCACATCGAACCACGCTACTTCTTCATCCACGAGCTCGTCTAGCGCGGCCTTCTTGCTGTCTGCAAGATTGCTGCCGAGGCCAACTTGGCCGACAACTTCACCAAGGCTCTCCTTCGCCCTGCGCACTCTGCTCTCCTCCGCCTCATTGGTCTTGCTCGCCCGGGCGCCCCCTGATTCAGGGGTTGCTCCCTTCTTGTGTTAGCCTGCTAAGGGGTTGTGTTAGAATTCCCATGTTCTAGCATGCTAACACTTGTGACTGTACACCAATTGTGGTGTACATTTGGGTTGGGACTACACCCAACTTTGGGTGTAGTCTTGCATTTTGGGGTGCCAATCCAACCCAATTGTGGTGGAGCCCCCAAATGCAACCCTATGGGCCACGGGTTGGCCCAATCCTCCAAGTGTGGCCAACCCAACCCAATGGGCCATATGTTGGCCCACTCCCTCAAGTGTGGCCAACCCAACCCAATGGGCCATAGGTTGGCCCACTCCCCTAATCCCACCTCCCTCCTTTCCCTTCCAACCCTCTCTTCCCAAAAGCTATGTATGCTTTCTAATGATCGAATCAAGATAATGCTTCAATTTCGTTTCTTCACAGGCCCGACCGTCGCCCGTCGCCCCTTGCCCCGCAGCCCATCGCCCCTAGCCTAGGCCCCGGCCTCGCGGCCCGTCGCCCGTCGACACCCCTAGGCCCGACCGTCGTCCGTCGCCCCTGGCCCCGCGGCCCGTTGCCCCTAGCCTAGGCCCCAGCCCCGCGGCCAGTCGCCCGTCGACCCCCCTTAGGCCCAACCGTCGCCCGTCGCCCCAGGCCCCGCGGCCCGTCGCCCCTAGCCTAGGCCCCGGCCCCGCGGCCCTTCGCCCGTCGACCCTAACCTAGGCCCCGGGCCCTCGGCCCATCGCCCGTCGACCCCCCCCGCGGCCCCACGGCCCGTCGTCCCTAACCTAGGCCCCGGCCCCGAGGCCCGTCGCCCGTCGACCCCCCCTAAGGCCCGACCCTTGCCCGTCGCCCCTGGCCCCGTGGCCCGTCGCCCCTAGCCTAGGCCCCGGCCCCGAGGCCCGTCGCCCGTCGACCCTCCAAGGCCCGGCCGTAGCCCGTCGCCCCTGGCCCCGCGGCCTTTCGCCCCTAACCTAGGCCCCGGCCCCGAGGCCCGTCGCCCGTCGACCCCCCCCTAGGCCCCGACCCCCGTCACCCATCGCGGCCCGTCGCCCCTAACCTAGGCCCCGGCCCCGCGGCCCTTCGCCCGTCGCCCTAACCTAGGCCCCGTGGCTAGTCGACCCTAGGCCCCGTGGCTAGTCACCCCTACGCCCTTCGGCTCGACCCCCCCTAGGCTCCGGCCCGTCGCTCTCGGCCCCGCGGCCCGTCACTCCAGGCCCCTCAGCCTGTCGCCGCTAGGCCCCCGACCCGTCGCCCCTAGGCCCCGGCCCGTCGACCCCAGGCCCCGCACGCCGCTTCTTGCATGCTACTGCTGCTAATGATACTGCTGCTACTGCTACTGCTACTACTGCTGCTACTACTGCCGCCCCTCTCAGCTGCTCCTGCGTCCTGCGCCGCTATGGCCTCGCTTCGAGTTCTTGCGTTCGATCAGGAGGGCAGACCGATTCAGTTTGACACGTGGCTCGACAACCTGCAGCTGTACCTACTGAGCGATTCTAAGGACAGTGTTTTGCTGTTTGACCTCGCGTCAGGCGCTGCTACTGCCCCTCCCACCACAGCTGACAGTGCGACTCGCTCACAGTGGCTTACTCGCGACGCTGCTGCCCGCTTAGCCATTCGCAACCACCTGCCGTTAGCTGAATGCGCTCACTTCGGATAGCACAGGACAGCACAGGCACTGTACGACGCTGTAGTCGCCCGCTTCTCCTCGCCTACCACTACTGCTCTAGGCCGCCTACATCTTCCCTACCTGTTCCCCGAGCTGTCCGCCTTTGCCACGGTAGTGGACCTTGTTTCCCACCTCCGCACTAGCAACGCTCGCTACCGCGCTACCGTCCATGCTGAGTTCCTTGACAGGAACCAGCCCCCGATGTTCATCACTCTCTACTTCAGTCACCCGCCTCCCTGACTCTCTTCGCTCTGTCAGGGACCACTTTCTCTCACTTGACCCCACCTCCCTCGCTGTTGACCTACTCGAGGAGCACTTCCTTGCAGCTGAGACTAGTGCAGTTGCTGTAGGTGCTGCTCGTGGCACTCTGCGCACGCCCTTCTTTGAGGGGTGCTCCCCCTCCCCCCTTGCCCCCTCCTACGCCTCTGCTGCTGCAGCAGACGTCCCTGGTACTGAGGACGTCGGAGCTGCTTCTGCTAGTGCGAAGCGCCGCATCGGCAAGAGCAAGGGTGGCGGGAGTGGTGGCGGTGGCAGCGGGGGAGGTGGTGGTGGCAGCAGTGGAGGTGGTGGAGGCAGTGGAGGTGGTGGCAACGGTGGGAGTGGTGGAGGGAGTGGGGGCGTTGGTGGCGGCGGTGGAGGCAGCGGTGGGAGTGGCGATAGTCGCAGTGGTGGCGGTAGGACTGGAGCTCAGCGTGGAGGTTCTGGAGGAGGCCACAGGCAGCTGCAGCAGCGTCGGAGCGAGACCCCGTCGCCCAAGCAGCTACGTGAGTGGTTGTTTCAGCGTGGGGCGTCTAGGGGTAGTGTGAGCTGCTCGTGTGTCATTCGCACGGGTGGCCGTGTTGGTCAGACATGCGGGAAGGAGCACACGCAGCACCGCTGCTTCTCCCGCCTTGACGATGCTTGGCGCGCTCTGTTTGGTGAGGAGGTCGAGCGCCCCCACTGGGCAGAGCTGCTTAGGTCTGGTGTTGCGATCTTTGACCTAGACTATGATGCTATTCTTTTTGCTATGTATGCTTTGTCTGCTAGTGCTGAGGGTGACTGTTACCGGTGTGTGCCGCCTGACCCAGGTATAGACGCTGTTGCTCTAGGTGCTAGTGAGTCTGTTCTCCCTGGTACTACGCCTGCTGAGGCCTTGAACACCTTCACGCTGGACTCAGGTGCCTCACAAGGAGATCTGGCTCCGCCGCCCAGCTAGCTTCACTGGGTCGTTTCTTGCAGGTACCCAGTGGAGCCTCCGGCGGCCAGTCTACGGTCTCCGCCAGGCGCCTCGCGAGTGGCACGACACACTGAGGACTACACTTGCAGCTCTGGGGTTTACTCCTTTTGCTACTGACCCGTCGCAGTTTCTACACACCGATACGTCGCTGCCGCCGTTCTATGTCCTAGTGTACGTCGACGACCTCGCCTTTGCCACTGCTGACACTGAGGCACTGACCCTTGTGAAGTCGGAGCTGCAGAAGAGACACACCTGCACTGACTTGGGTGAGTTGCGCAGCTATCTTGGTTTGCTGATCACCCGGGACAGAGCACGGCGCACCATCACACGGCAGCACCTAAGGAGCCTGCTACGATTCAGCAGGCTCTGGGGGGGGAACAAAGGGAAAAATGGTGCAAAGCCATGGGCAGAGAATTAAAGGCGCTGCAAGACCGCAACACCTGGAAAGTCATACCCATTGAAGTGGCACGCAAAAAAACGGTTCTCACGGGAAAATGGGTCTTCCGCGTGATACAAAAGCGGGCGGAACGATCGATAAGTTTAAGGCGCGCTGGGTCGTACGCGGCTTCGATCAAGAGCACAGACGAGACTTCACCGAAACCTTCGCGCCAGTTAGCCAACATACCTCACTACGGATTCTCCTCGCGATAGCAACCATGAAGCGGAAAAAGCTCGGACAAATCGACGTCGCCAACGCTTGTTGAAAGTAATGAATGAGAATGAATGAACTATGAAACAATTCGGTACAAGTACTAACCCTAATTGGGTTGTACCCCTTATGGGCTACCCCACTATAGCCTACACAAATATAAAAGCTATAATGTTCTGACACACCCCCATAGGCAAAGTGGGGGAGAACAAGTGGTCAGAAGACCAGTCAAGAAAAGAAAAGCAAGCTCAGGGTGGATCACAAAGTCACCTCACAGTCCGAGCACAAGCAAAGGGCCACAAGGCCAGTTCACATGCAGAGTGATATAAAGAGAACAAACAATACAGTGATCATATCCTAGCAAGTGCAAGCATGCAGGGATATATATATATCACAGTACAAGCAGAGTCAAGCAGTAAGCAAGTGAGGCAAAGTAGGCAGAAGGCCGAACACAGTAGAGAAGCACTGATGATCACCAGGCAGAAGTGCCTTGGTGAATATATCAGCAGTGTTGGCCCTAGTGGCCACGTACGCAAGACGAAGCTGGCCAGGCTGCTGCAACTCTCGAGCAAGGAAGTATCGAAGAGCGATGTGCTTCGTTCTGTGCTCCAGTCTGTGCTCCTGACACAAGGCAATCATGGCCTTGCTGTCTACGTACAGAACTAGAGGCGAACGAGGCTGCTCTCCCAAGTCAGTCAGCAGGTAGGTGAGCCAGCGTAGCTCCTGTGCAGCCATGGCCCAGGCGTAGATCTCAGCCTCACAACTGGAGCTTAGAACCGAAGACAAGCGGGTAGACCGCCAAGAAACAGAGCCGGAACCGAGGCTGAAGGTGTAACCCTGTGACGACCGCTGCGTAGCTAAGTCGTCAACCCACGAAGCGTCTGCGTGACCGGTGAGGACAACTGGACCCCGTCCTCCAAGCACGAGCCCCATGCCCGACGTACTGCACAGGTAACGCAGTACCCTCTTCGCAGCATCCCAGTGCACCTTTCGGTGCCCACCGGGAGCCATGTAGTGAGCCAGAAGGCTGAGAGGGTACGCGAGGTCAGGTCGTGTGCACGTCATCAGGTACATGAGGCAACCCACAAGCTCTGGGCACAGACCACTCGGCTCTACGGACTCGTCCGAAGGTGGAGCTGAGAGCGAGTGGCTGGTAGACAGAGGAGTGGGTTATGGGGAGGAGAAATGGAAGCCAAAGCGCTGAAGGACCTGGTGCAACATGTGTGACTTAGAGTTAGAATATTGACAGAATGAATGACTAAACTTGCAAACAGGTGGGTACAAATAGGAACCTAAAAGTGTTGTACCCTATAAGAACTACCCCACTACAGCCTAGATAGACTATAACATATATGTTTGACACACCCCCATAGGCAAAGTGGGGGAGAACAAGAGGTCACAAGACCAGTCAAGAAAGGCAAAGCAAGCTCAGGGTGGATCACAAAGTCACCACGCAGACAGAGCACAAGCAAATGGCCACAAGGCCAGTTCACATGCAGAGTAATATAAATGAGAACAAACAATACAGTGAACACAACCTAGCAAGTGTAAGCATGCAAGTATACGTATATAGAGTACAGTACAAACAGAGTCAAGAAGTAAGCAAGTGAGGCACAGTAGGTACAAGGCCTAGAACAGTACAGAAACGCTGATGATCACAAGGCTGAAGTGCCTTGGTGAAAACATCAGCAGTGTTGGCCTGTGAGGCCATGTAAGCAAGACGAAGCTGGCCACGAGCAAGGAAGTAGCGCAGAGCAATGTGCTTCGTTCTGTGCTCCAATCTGTGCTCCTAACACAAGGCAAGCATGGCCTTGTTGTCGACGTACAGAACTGGAGGAGAACGAGGCGCCTCTCCCAAGTCGGTCAGTAGGTAGGTGAGCCAGCGTAACTCCTGTGCAGCCATGGCCCCAGCGTAGATCTCAGCCTCACAACTGGAGCTGAGAACAGAAGACGAGCGGGTAGA
Source organism: Closterium sp. Naga37s-1 (assembly GCA_947471745.1). NCBI lineage: Eukaryota > Viridiplantae > Streptophyta > Zygnematophyceae > Desmidiales > Closteriaceae > Closterium > Closterium sp. Naga37s-1. The sequence goes on along the minus strand of CANJKZ010000774.1, from coordinate 2,203,968 downwards.
CCGCCAAGAGACAGAACCGGAGCCAAGGCTGAAGGTTGTAACCCTGTGACGACCGCTGCGTAGCCAAGTCGTCAACCCAGGAAGCGTCTGCGTGACCAGTGAGGACAACTCGAGCCCGTCTTCCAAGCATGAGCCCCATGCGTGACGTACTGCACAAGTAGCGCAACACCCTCTTCGTGGCATCCCAGTGCACCTTTCGGTGCCTACCGGGAGCCACGTAGCGAGCCAGAAGGCTGAGAGGGTATGTGAGGTCAGGTCGTGTGCAAGTCATCAGGTACATGAGGCAGCCCACAAGCTCTGGATACGGGCCACTCAGCTCTACGGACTCGTCCGAAGGTGGATCTGAGAGCGAGTGACCGGTAGGCAGAGGAGTGGACTGTGGCGAGGAGTACGTGAAGCCGAAGCGCTGAAGGACCTGCTGCACCATGTGTGACTGAGTCAAGGTAATGGTGCGCTGTGCTCTGTCCCGGGTGATCCGCAAGCCAAGGTAGCTTGTCAGCTCACCCAGGTCTGTGCACGTGTGTCTCTTCTGCAGCTCGGACTTCACGTGGGCGAGTGCCTCAGTGTCAGCAGTAGCAAAGACCAAGTCGTCTACGTACACGAGAACGTAGAACGGCGGCAGAGTGGTGTCAGTGCGTGAAAACATCAACGGGTCAGCAGTGGAAGGAGCAAAACCAAGAGCAGAAAGAGTCGTCCTCAGTGTGTCGTGCCACTCACGGGGTGCCTGGCGGAGACCGTAGATTGGCCGTTGGAGGCTCCACTGGGTACCAGCAGGAAACGACCCAGTGAAGCCAGGTGGGCGGCGCAGCCAGATCTCCTCGTGTAGGCTGCCCTGTAGGAAGGCTGTGCTGAAGTCAAGCGAGTGGAGCTCGTAGTCACGCTGAGCGGCGACGTGCAGCAGTACCCGAAGAGTGGTCATCTTCGGGATAGGGGAGAAGGTCTGGAAGAATTCAACTCCCTGTCGCTGACTGAAGCCACGTGCAACGTAACGCGCCTTGAAGACAGGCGGAGAACCCGGCGGCCGCTTCACCCTGAAGATCCACATGCCACTGACGATGTTCGCCCCAGGCGGGGGAACCTCATCGACGTAGGTGCCTGTGGACTTCCGGGAAGCCATCTCGGCGTCCATGGCTGCCTACCACTGAGAGGAGTAGGGACCCTCTATCGCCTCTGCGTAAGAGCGCGGGGTCGAGATGTCTGGTGCATCCGGGTCTCCCTAAGAGGCAAGCAGCATGGACACGAGATGAGGTACAGCAGCGGAAAAGCACTCAAGCTCCTCCTGTCTGTCCTCAAGAACGTCCGTGCCAAGAGCACACTCACCCCCGACGGACGGAGGACAGACAGACTCAGAATCAGAATCAGCAACAAGACTAGTGGCGAAGTCTAGGCGACAGGCTGCAGCAAAGTCAACAAGCTCAGCAACGAGAGCAGACGCAGCAGTGGACTCAAACAGAGGGTCAGTGACAGCAGTGGCCAGAAAGCGCGTGACAGTAGGACTAGCAGCACGAAGGGAGTCAGACTCCGGGTCCGGACCGTCAGGAAGAGAGGACGCAGGAGGAGACGGCAGAGGGACATGCTGTGGAGCAGTTGAAGGACGCAGTGTCATGGAGTGAGTGCCAGGGACAGGAGGAGGACGCGGACGCGAAACACGACGACAAACGCGAACAGTGCGGACAGGCAACGCAGAACGAGACTCAGGTGACGCAGGACGAGACTCAGGCGACACAAGACGCGACTCAGGCTCACGACGCCTCGTAAGACCTCTAGTCGGCCCAGAGTAAGAAGAAGGACCAGGCAGTGGAGAGGTCGGCTGTAACTGCGACTGTGACGGGACAGGCAGTGGACTCAGTAAAGGAGGAGTAGGACCAGGAGAAGGCGGGAGACCAAGAACCTGCTGAAGGAGCGGAACGTAGTACGGCCGCGGCCGCGCAGCGCCTCCAGAAACAGCAGAGACAGCACCAGTACCCTCAACTCCATGGTTGCCAGCTACAACTCCCGCAGCACCACTAGCTCCAGTACCTCCAGCAGCTCCAGCTCCAGAAGCAACTCCAGTAGTAACAGTTCCAGCACCTGCAGCTCCAACTCCTGCAGCACCACCAGCCCCAGCAGCTCCAGTACCTCCAGTACGAGCACCTCAAGGACCCGCACCTCCAGCAGCTCCAACACCAGCAGGACCTCTAACAGCACCAGTACCTCCAGTAGCACCTCCAGCAACTCCAGCACAAGCAGCACCTCCAGCAGCTCCAGCAGCACCTCCAGCAGCTCCAGCACCAGCAGCACCTCCAGCAGCTCCAGCAGCACCTCCAACACCTGCAGCACTAGTAGCACCAGCAGCACTAGCAGCACCTCGACAGCGCCGAGCGTACCACTCATGAAGCTGCTGCGGAGAGAGGGTCTCCCGCTGCGACGGGACACCTGGAGGACCTCCAGACACAGCACGCTCAGGCTCAGCACCCCCAGGCTCAGAACTCCCAGACTCAGCACCCCCAGGCTCCACACGCTCAGGCTCAGCACCCCCAGGCTCCGCACCCTCAGACACAGAAACCCCAGGCTCAGCACCCCCAGTCCCCGCACCCGCAGGCTAAGCACCCCTAGCAGCACCTGAGTCGACAGCTACCTCGACCGGCTCGGCAGGGTCTACCTGGGACACACCTGAGGGGGCAAGACCCTGAGGGGGGAGGGGGTCTACCGGAGGAGTACCTGGTGCTAGGAAGAGTGGCGGGGGGGGGAGAGAGGCATTGCGGTAGGGAAAGAGACGGTAGTAAGACACCGACTCGTCAATTGTGACGTCCTGAGAGGACAGAACACGCCGCGAGGTGGGGTGGTAGAACTGCCACCCGGGTGCGTCAGGGGGGAAGCCAAGGAAGACGCAGGGAACGGCATGGGAGGACAGCTTGTCCGCTGAAGTACCATGGACAAAAGCTCGAGATCCCCAGACACGGAACACAGACGCATCGCCAACCTTCCCCGTCCACCGCAGAGTAGGTGTGGTCTCCGGCAAGGAGACACGAGGCTGAAGGTTGATCTGATGCGCAGCGTACTGGACCGCGAACGGCCACAGAAAATGGGGAGCAGCCGCATGGATCATGGACGTACGAGCGACGTCCATGACCATGCCAATGCGGCGCTCAGCAATCCCATTTTGCTGTGGGGAGGCCGGAAGCGTGAACGTCTGGCGGATGCCCTCCGCACGACAGAAGGCCCTCATAAGGTCGGAGGAAAACTCACCACCTCTGTCTGAGTGCACACGCAGAACAGGAAGGTCCGAACCGAAACGCTCGCTGAGCTGGCAACGGGCACCGCGGATCCAGTCGATCAACACCTCAGTGACCTCACCCTTGCTGCGCAAGGGGAAGACTGTGGTGTAACGCGAGTAGTCGTCAACGACCAGCAGGAAGTAACGCTCGTGACCCTGTCCACGGACGCGGGCTGGGCCCCACACGTCCATGTGAAGAGTCTGCAGGGGAGCCTCCAGTGGAGGGAACGTGGAGGAGTGAGGAGCGGCGCGCTACCGGCCCTCGACACACGGAACATAGGTAGGGTCAGGCCCCGGAGGAAGGGGAGGGAGGGACCGGGGGAGACCCGAGACAAGGGTACGGGAGGCCATACCTCGAAGACGAGGCAGGGAGGGGTGACCAAGGCGGTGGTGCCAAAGGAGAGTCTCGTGCAACAAAGGACGACACGAGCAGGGGGCAGACTCTGGACTAGAACTGGACACGGCAGCAAACACCTGACTAGACGTGGCTACCTGACCAGACGCAGTGACCGGAGGAGACGCAGTAGTCAGTGTGTACAGACTCGACCCAGGCCGACAGGTGAACGTGGCCAGGTGGCGGCCCGTCCGAGAGCAAGTGCAGTGGGTCACACGCTGACCTCCAGGGGTGAACTGGTCGACCCACGCGTCCTGGAGGTCATCTCCACTCACCAGGTTCGTAGAGAATGAGGGGAGGTGGAGTCCCGACAGCAAGCCCGACGGAGTGCGCAAGGACAGGGCCCCCAGAGGGGTCACCCAAGAAGACTGCGACTGGCCGATTGAGCGGCGTGAGTGTGGTGCTGTCGCGGAAGAAGGAGCGCGAAGCACCAGAGTCCAGTGTGAAAGTGTGCAAGGCCTCAGTAGGTGCAGTACCAGAGAGAGCAGACTCACTAGCACCTAGAGCAGCAGCCTCAATGCCCGGGTCGGGCGGGACACTCAGGTAACAGTCACCCTCAGCACTATCAGTCACAGCATACATGGCAGCAAGGATAGCATCGAAGTCAAGTTCAAAGATAGCAACATTCTCCCTAAGCAGATCACCCCAGCGAGGGAGCTCAACAGCGTCAGGAAACTGGGCGCGCCAGGCGACCAAAGCAGTGCTGCACAGTGTGTGGCAGCCTGCACGTCTCCCCACGACGCCCGCCGGTGCGAAGAACGTAAGTGCAGGGACCAGCACCCCCAGACCTCCCACGCCAAACGTACCACTCACGAAGCTGCTGGGCCGACGGGGTCTCACGGGAACGCGGCTGCTGCTGGCGCTGGCTACCACCAAAGCCTCCACGCTGCGCGGCTGCACCTCGCCCAGCACCACCGCCGCCGCCACCTCCACCAACGCTGCTGCTGCCTCCACCACCACTGCCGCTGCCTCCACCACCTCCGCCACTGCCTCCACCACCTCCGCCGCTGCCTCCACCACCTCCACCGCCGCCACTAAAGCCCCCACTCCCGGCACCACCCCCACCTCCACCGCCACCCCCTCCGCCTCCTCCACCGCCTCCGCCGCCGCCCCCGCCGTCCCCTCCACCACCCTTGCTCCCCTTGCCCTTACTGTTGCGGCGCCTCCCACTGGGAGCAGACGCAGCCCCGACCTCCTCAGTGCCAACGAGGTCGACAGCAGCAGCAGAAGCAACAGAGGGGAGAAGGGGAACAGGGGAACACCCCTGAAAGAAAGGGGTGCGACGGTCGCCGCGAGAAGCACCTACAGCTAAGATACTCTTCTCAGCTGCAGCGAGGCCCTCCTCTAGCAGGTCGACAGTGAGCTCGGTGGGGCAAAGGGAGAGAAAGTGGTCCCTGACTGAAGCAAGGGAGTCAGGGAGGCGGGTGACTAAGTAGTAAAGGGTGATGTACATTGGGGGGGGGTTCTTGGCACAGAACTCAGTGGGAAGGGCAGGGCGGTAGCGGGCGTCACTAGAGTGGAGGTGAGTAATGAGGTCAGCAACTGTGGCAAAGGCGGCAAGGTCAGGGAAAAGGTACGGCAGCATGAGGCGGCTAAGGGCAGCAGTGGCAGGGGAGGAGTAGCGCGCAACTACAGCATCGTCCAACTAGACAACTGGACCCCGTCCTCCAAGCACGAGCCCCATGCCCAACGTATTGCACAAGTAACGCAGTACCCTCTTCGCAGCATCCCAGTGCACCTTTCGGTGCCTACCGGGAGCCATATAGCGAGCCAGGAGGCTGAGACGGTACGCGAGGTCAGGTCGTGTGCACGTCATCAGGTACATGAGGCAACCCACAAGCTCTGGGCACAGACCACTCGGCTCTACGGACTCGTCCGAAGGTGGAGCTGAGAGCGAGTGGCTGGTAGACAGAGGAGTGGGCTGTGGCGAGGAGAACTAGAAGCCAAAGCGCTGAAGGACCTGGTGCACCATGTGTGACTGAGTGTTAGAATATTGACAAAATGAATGACTGAACTAGCAAACAGGTGGGTACAAGTGAGAAACCTAAAAGTGTTGTACCTTATAAGAACTACCCCACTACAGCCTAGATAGACTATAACATATATGTTTGACACTGAGTCAGTGTGATGGTGCGCCGTGCTCTTTCCCTGGTGATCTGCAAGTCAAGATAGCTGCGCAGTTCACCCAGGTCAGTGCAGGTGTGTCTCTTCTGCAGCTTGGACTTCACAAGTGTCAGTGCCTCAGTGTCAGCAGTGGCAAAGACGAGGTCGTCGATGTAGACGAGGATGTAGGATGGCGGCAGCGAGGTGTCGGTGCGTAGAAACAGCGACGGGTCAGCAGTAGCAGGAGCAAACCCAAGAGCCGCAAGTGTAGTTCTCACTGTGTCGTGCCACTCACGAGGCGCCTGGCGGAGACCGTAGACTGGCCGTCGGAGGCTCCACTGAGTACCTGCAGGAAAAGACTCAGTGAAGCAAGGTGGGCGGCGCAACCAAATCTCCTCGTGTAGGCTGCCCTGCAGGTTTGCTGTGCTGAAGTCTAGTGAGTGCAACTCGTAGTCACGCTGAGCAGCGATGTGCAGCAACACCTGAAGAGTAGTCATCTTCGGGGTGCGGGAGAAGGTATGGAAGTAGTCGAACCCCTGTCGCTGACTGAAGCCTCTAGCAATGTAACGCGCCTTGAAGGCAGGCGGAGAACCCGGCGGCCGCTTCACCCTGAAAATCCACATGCCATCGACTATGTTCGCCCCAGGTGGGCGAACCTCATCGACGTAGGTGCTTGTGGACATCCAGGATGCCATCTCGGCATCCATGGCTGCCTGCCACTGAGAGGAGTAAGGACCCGTAATTGCCTCTGCGTAAGAGCGCGGGGTCGGGATGTCTGGTGCATCCGGGTCTCCCTCAGGGGCAAGCAGCATGGACGTGAAACGAGGTACAGCAGCTGCAAGACACTCAAATTCCTCCTGCCTGTCCTCAAGGACGTCCGTGCCAAGAGCACACTCACCCCCGACGGACGGAGGACTGGCAGACTCAGACTCAACAACTAGAGCAGTGGCATAGTCTAGACGGCAGGCAGCAGCAAAGTCAAGCAGCTCAGCAACGAGTGCAGACACAGCAGCAGACTCAAAAGAAGGGTCAGTGACAGCAGTGGCGAGGAGACGAAAGACAGTGGGACTAGCAGCACAAGCGCGGTCAGACTCAGGGTCAGGGACGTCAGGAAGAGAGGACTCAGGAGGAGCACGCAGAGGAACACGCAGTGGAACAGAGGAAGGACGGAGTGCCATAGCGTGCGTGCCGGGGACAGGAGGAGGACGCGAACAAGGAACGCGACGAGCAGTGCGAACAGGCGAGACAGGACGAGACGCAGGCTCACGACGCTCTGCAAGACCGCAAGACTGCTCAGTGTAAGGAGTGGGAGCAGGCAGTGGGGAGGCTGGCTGTAACGGCGGCTGCGACTAGTCAGGCGGTGGACACAGTAAGGGAGGAGTAAGGGCAGTAGAAGACGGGACTCCAAGAACCTGCTGAAGCAGGGGAACGAAGTACGGTCGCGGCCGCACGGTGCCTCCAGCACCTCCAACTCGAGGGTCAACAGCTCCAGCTCCGGCAGCTCCAGCACCTCCCGCGCCAGTGCCTCCAACTTCAGCTCCTCCAGCTCCAGCGCTGCCAGCGCCAGCTCCACCAGCGCAAGAGCCTCTAGCTCTAGCAGCTCCAGGCTCCGTAGGGTCTCCTGCTCCAGCGCCCCCAACACCACCAGACCCGGCAGCTCCAGAACCCCTGGTACGAGCACCTCCAGGACCAGCAGCCGCAGTACCTCCAGTACCACTAGCTCCAGCAGTAACTCCGGCACCTCTAGCTCCAGCGTCTCCAGTGCCTCCAGCTCCGGGAGCTCCACTCCGAAGGCGTGCGCACCGAACAAGCCACTCATGCAACTGCTGCGGAGACAGTCGCGGCGAAGTACCAGCAGGACCTCCAGATGAAGCAGCACCCCGAGGCTCTGCACCCCCAGGCTCAACACCCTCAGGCTCAGCACCCCCAGGCTCCTCGCCCCCAGGCTCAGCACCCCCAGACCCAGCACCCTCAGACCCCGCACCCCCCGGCTCCGCACCCCCAGACGCAGCACCTGGAGCAGCACCTGAGCCGACAGCTACCACGAGAGGCGCAGTACCAGGGAGAGGGTCTACCTGAGACACTCCTGAGGGAGCAGGACCCTGGGGCAGGAGGGGGTCTACCGAAGGGGGACCGGGAGCAAGGAAGAGCGGCGGGGACGGGAGAGGGGCAGAGCGGTAGGGGAAGAGACGGTAAAAGGGAACCGACTTGTCGAACGTGACGTCCTGAGACGGGAGGACACGACGCGAGGTGGGGTGGTAAAACTGCCAGCCCGGCGCGTAAGGGAGAAAGCCAAGGAAGACGCAGGGGATAGCACGGGCGGAGAGCTTGTCCGCGGACATATCGCGAACAAAGGCACGAGAGCCCCAGATCCGGAACACTGACGCATCGCCAACCTGCCCCGTCCAACGCAGTGTGGGCGAGGTCTCTGGCAAGAAGACACGGGGCCAGAGGTTGAGCTGATGCGCAGCGTACTGGACCGCAAACGGCCACACAAAGTGGGGAGCAGCCGCATGCATCATGGAGGTACGAGCGACCTCCATGACTAAGCCAATGCGGCGCTCAGCAATCCCATTTTGCTGCGGTGAGGCCGGAAGCGTGAACGACTGGAGGATGCCCTCCCCACGACAAAAGTCCCGCAAGAGGTCGAAGGAGAACTCACCACCTCTGTCAGAGTGCGGACGCAGGACAAGAAGGTCCTGGCCGAACCGCTCGCGGAGCTCGAAACGTACTGCACGGATGCAAGGGATCAAGACATCAACGACCTCACCCTTGCTGCGCAAGGGGAAGACGGTGGTGAACCGCGTGTAGTCGTCAACGACCAGCAGAAAGTAGCACTCTCGGCCCTGTCCACTGACGCGGGCTGGGCCCACACGTCCATGTGGAGAGTCTGCAGGGGGGCAGTCGTCGGGGAAAATGAGGAGGTGTGAGGAGCAGCGCGCTGCCGCTCCTCGACATAAGGAAGACAGGGCGGGGCAGGCGAGGGCGGGAGGGGAGGCAGAGACCTGGGAAGACCAGAGACAAGGAGGCGGGAGTGCATGCCACGTAGGCGTGGCAGGGAGGGGTGACCAAGGCGGTGGTGCCAGAGGAGAGTCTGGTGCGACAGGAGGCGACACGAGCAAGGGGGTGCTACCGCACCTGACGCGGACAACTGGGCAAACGCAGCTACCTGAGGAGGCTTGGTAGCCAGTGTGTACAGACTCGACCCTGGCCGACGTGTGAACGTGGCCAGGTGACGACCCATCCGTGTACACGTGCAGATCGACACACGCTGACCCCCAGGAGTGGTGGTAGTGACCATCGAATCCTGGAGGGCCGCGGTACTCACCAAGTTCGTAGAGAACAAGGGGAGGTGAAGACCTTACAGTGAGCCGGACGGAACCGCCGGACAAGGGAGAACAGTGGAGGAACGGGCAACGACCGGGCCCGTAGAGGGGTCAGCCAGTCTGACGGGGACAGGTGCAGAGAGAGGAGTGAGGGTGGTGCTGTCACGAAAGAAACAGCGTGAGGCACCTGAGTCTAGCGTGAAAGTGTGCAAGGCCTCAACAGGCGCAGTACCGGGGAGAGAAGACTCACTAGCACCTAGAGCAGCAGCCTCTATACCTGGGTCAGGCGGCACACACCGGTAATAGTCACCCTCAGCACTAGCAGACAAAGCATACATAGCAGAAAGAATTGCATCATAGTCTAGGTCAAAGATCGCAACGCTAGACCTAAGAAGCTCTGCCCAGTGGGGGAGCTCGACCTCATCACCAAACTCAGCACGCCAAGCATCGTCGAGGCGGGAGAAGCAGCGGTGCTGAGTGTGAGGCTTCCCGCATGTCTGACCAGCACGGTCACCCATGCGAATGACATACGGGCAGCTCACACTACCCCCAGACGCCCCACACTGAAACAACCACTCACGAAGCTGCTAGGGCAACGGGGTCTCGCTCCGACGCTACTGCCGCTGCCGCTGGCCTCCTCCAGAATCTCCACGCTGAGCTCCAGTCCTACCGCCACCACTGCCACCGCTGCCACTACCGCCACTCCCACCGCTGCCTCCACCGCCGCCACCAACGCCCCCACTCCCGCCACCACTCCCACCGCAGCCACCACCTCGACTGCCTCCACTACCTCCACTGCTGCCCCCACCACCACTCCCGATGCCCCCTCCACCATCCCTGCCACCCTTGCCCTTACTGCTGCGACGCTTCGCACTAGTAGAAGCAGCCCCGACATCCTCACTACCAAGGACGTCTACAGCAGCAGCAGAGGCATAGGAGGGGGCAAGGGGGGAGGGGGAGCACCCCTCAAAGAAGGGCGTGCGCGGAGTGCCACGAGCAGCACCTACAGCGACTGCACTAGTCTCAGCTGCAAGGAGGTGCTGCTCGAGTAGGTCAATAGTGAGGACTGTGGGGTCGAGGGAGAGAAAGTGGTCCCTGACAGAGCGAAGAGAGTGAGGGAGGCGAGTGACTATAAAGTAGAGAGTGATGAACATCGGGGGCTGGTTCTAACAAGGAACTCAGTTGGGGCGGCAGCTCGGTAGCGAGTGTCGCTAGTGCGAAGGTGGGAAACCAGGTCCTCTACTGTGGCAAAGGCGGACAGCTCGGGGAACAGGTAGGGCAGTAGGAGGCGGCCTAGAGCAGCAGTGGCAGGCAAGGAGTAGGGAGCGACTACAGCGTCGTACAGTGCCTGTTCTGTCCTGTGCTGTCCGAAGTGAAGGCATTCGGCCAACGAGAGGTGGTTGTGAATGGCTAAGCGGGCAGTAGCGTCGCGAGTCAGCCACTGTGAGCAGGTCGCACTGTCAGCTATGGCGGGAGGGGCGGGAGCGGTGCCAGACGTGTGGTCAAACAACGAAACACTGTCCCTAGAGTCGCTCAGCAGGTACAGCTGCAGGTCGTCGAGCCACGTGTCAAACTGCAGGGGGCGTCCCTCATGATTGAACGCTAGCACGCGGAGAGAAGCCGTAGTGGCGCAGCACGTAGGGCGGGCAGAGGCCAGGCAGCGCGAGGAACAGGGCAGGCAGCAGGCTGCAGGAGGGGCGGCTCGAGGGCCTAGGGGCGGCCGTGGGGCAACGTGTCGGGGCCAGGGGCGACGGGCCGGGGCGTAGGGGCGACGGGTCGGGGCCTAGGGGCGACGGGCCGCGGGGCCAGGGGCTACGGGCCAGGGCTAGGGGGGATGGGCCGCGGGGCCAGGAGCGACGGGCCGAGGGGCCGGGAGTGACGGGCCGGGGGCCTAAGGGCGACGGGCCGCGGTGCCTAGGGGCGACGGGCTGAGGGCCTAGGGGCGACGGGCCGCGGGGCCAGGAGCGATGGGCCGCGGGGCCGGGAGCGACGGGCCTGGGGCCTAGGGGTGACGGGCCGCGGGGCCTAGGGGCGATGAGCAAGGGGGGCCTAGGGGCGACGGGCCGCGGGGCCAGGAGCGACGGGTCGAGGCCTAGTGGCGAAGGGCCGTGGGCCTAGGGGCGATGGGCCGAGGGGCCAGAAGTGACGGGCCGCAGGGCCGGGAGTGACGGGCCGGGGGCCTAGGGGCGACGGGCCACGGGGCCTAGGGGCGACGGGCCGGGGGCCTAGGGGCGACGGGCCGCGGGGCCAGGAGCGACGGGCCGGTGGGCTAGGGGCGACGGGCCGCGAGGCCTAAGGGCGACGGGCCGCGAGGCTAGGAGCGACGGGCCGGGGCCTAGGGGCCTACGGGTCGCGACTGGCAGTAGGGGCAGCACGAGGGCTGCAGAGGGCTGCTAGCAAGGTAGCGCTGTGGTGGGCCCAAGGAAAAAAAAATGGTCCTAGCGGAGGACCTGCTCTAAAACCATTTCAGAAGAATGAACGAGAATGAATGAACTATGAAAGAGTTGGGTACAAGTAATAACCCTAATTGGGTTGTACCCCTTATGGGCTACCCCACTATAGCCTACACAGGGCAGCCTGCACGAGGATATCTGGCTGCGCCGCCCACCCGGCTTCACTGGGTCGTTTCCTGCAGGTACCTAGTGGAGCCTCCGGCGGCCAGTCTACGGTCTCCGCCAGGCGCCTCGCGAGTGGCACGACACACTGAGGACGACACTTGCGGCTCTTGGGTTTGCTGACCCGTTGCTGTTTCTACGCACCAACACTTCTCGGCCGCCATTCTACGTTCTTGTGTACGTCGACGACTTGGTTTTTGCTACTGCTGACACTGAGGCGCTGGCCCTAGTGAAGGCGGAGCTGCAGGAGAGACACACCTGCACTGACCTGGGTGAGCTGCGGAGCTATCTTGGCTTGCATATCACCCGGGACAGAGCATGGCGCACCATCACCCTTACTCAGTCACACATGGTGCATCAGGTCCTTCAGCGCTTCGGCTTCCAGTACTCCTCGCCACAGCCCACTCCTTTGCCTACTGGCCACTCGCTCTTAGCTCCACCTTCGGACGAGTCCGTAGAGCCGAGTGGTCCGTATCTAGAGCTTGTAGGTTGCCTCATGTACATGATGACGTGCACACGACCTGACCTCGCGTACCCTCTCAGCCTCCTGGCTCGATACGTGGCTCCCGGTAGACACCGAAAGGTGCACTGGGATGCTGCGAAGAGGGTACTGCGTTACTTGTGCAGTACATCGGGCATGGGGCTCGTGCTTGGAGGGTGGGGTTCACTGGTACTCATAGGACACTCCGACGCTTCTTGGGCCGACGACCGGGAGACTCAGCGTACGTCGACAACAAGGTCATGCTTGCCTTGTGTCACGAGCAGAGACTGGAGCACAGAACGAAGCACATTGCTCTTCGCTACTTTCTTGCTCGAGAGCTGCAGCAGCGTGGTCAGCTTCGCCTTTCCTTCGTGGCCTCTCGGGCCAACACTGCTGATGTCTTCACAAAGGCCCTCAGGTCTGGTGATCATTAGCGTTTTTGCACTGCTCTTGGGCTTCTGCCCACTCTGCCTCACTTGCTTGTCTCTTGATCTTGCACTTGTTGTACACTGATATCTATATTTATACCTGCATGTCTACTTTTGCTAGGTTGTGATCAGTGTACTGCCTTGCTATTATAACTCTGCATGTGAACTGGCCTTGTGGCCGCTTGCTTGTGCTCAGAATGAGTGGTGATCTTGAGATCCACCCTGGGCTTTGCATTGCTTTGTTTTCGTGTCAGACTGGTCTTGTGACCGTTTGTTGTGTTGGCTATCCCTCACTTTGCCTAGGGGGGTGTGTCAAACCATATTTGTATGTTCTTAGTTCTGCTAGGCTATAGTGAGGAGCTCAGTATAGGGTACAACCCCAGTTAGGGTTTCATACTTGTATCTCCCTGTTGCTAGTCATTCATCATTCCTGTCTTCCTATTTTAACAATTGCTGGAGAGTGTCACTTGCCGCTGTGATGATACCGGTAGTGCCTGTTCTGACAACAGCTACATTGGCAGGTACTGATGTTGTGTTGGGTCCTGCTGTGACAACAGCTAGGCTGGTACTGTTGGTGCAACCCTACGGTTTGCACTCGGCTTGTTGTCCGTGTGCGTGAATGTGTGTGTGTATGGAATGGTATGAGGGCATGGGATAATATATATTTCATGCTTATAATTGTGTGTGAATGTTGAGTCATGATGTCGAGTGTGTGTGTCGAGTCAATAGCGAGTTATCGCTAGACGCGTGTTACGCGGTCGTTTGTGTCTCGCGCGCGGTTTCTATTTTGTCGTGCGCGGTTTCTATTTTGTCCTGTGTCGAACGTTCAGCGTGTCGCAGGTGTGTGCAGCAGACCCATCAAGAACTCAAGGATGAGTTTGTGATGAAGAGCCCGAGCCTTGGTGTCAAGCCTCAAGTGATTTCGAAGCTTGCCAAAAGGGTACACCTCAAGATATTGAAGATAGTTACATTACTTTGTGTAGTGTAACATTTCACTTGGTGTAGGCCCTATTGAAGGGTAGTTTCGAGACCCTTCGTGGTTGGGGACAGTGTGGCACTGTTCCACATCACTGTACCTCGGCTCTTGGGGTTTGTAGGAGCTGGGAGTCATTCCCAACTCGTAACTCTTCCTATCTTGTGTTCTAAGACTGTAGTGGCTGCAATAGTGCCATTCGTTCAAACTGACGCTGTGTCGTCAATACTTGGTGAAATCGTGCGATCTAAATTGCCTATTGTAGGCGACAATAAGACGCTCCAGATCCAAGTTGAATCAAGTCATTTGAAGCTGTGACCAGAACGCTATGAACGTTTGAAGCCGCTGTGCAGAAATCCGACTGTGCACTCTATCTTTCGTTTTAGGCACATTGGAGCCTACTGTGACTATAACAAGTGGTATCAGAGGCCTTGGAGCAGTTTCGACAATTGCTGGACCTGAGGAAAGGGGTGGCAGAGGTGCTGGTGGCAGTGGAGAAGCCCAAGCTCAAGGCCAACCCCGTGACTCAGCCATGGCGCCCGTGCAACCAAGTGTTGGCCCATCTAGGGACGAGCCTAGAGTGTTTGGCCTTGACAAGTTCAACGGTGACAACTTTGCTGAGTGGTCCTTCAGAATGGAGAACGTGTTTGATCACTATGACCTGCTGGAGGTGATGGAAGGAACGGAGAAGCGTCCCGAGAACGACCCGGAGAAGAGCCCGTGGGTGCGGAAGAGCGCACAAGGCTACCTCCTACTAGGGCAAGCGTTGGGGAGCAGCCAGATCCGTCACATCAAGCCTTTCCAGCGTGAACCAGAGAAGGGACCAAAGGCATGGGTTGCTCTCAAAGGTGTACACGCTCCTGCAACAGCGGCGGTAGCTGTTGTGTTGGAACGGCAAATGGCGACACTACGAATTGAAGAGGATGAAGCGGTTGAAGAAGGGGTGCAGAAATTCTTCGACTTGTTGACGCAGCTTGAGGGAGCTGATTTGAACTATAGTGAGCTCCAAAAGAAGACCAAGTTGCTGGCCCTACTCCCTGAGTCATGGTCCTCGCTCATCATCAATCTTAATCGCGACTTGCCCCGCCTCTCGCTTGAAGACGTGAAGAGAGCTATCCTTCAAGAGGATTTCCGCCGCCGTGAGTTGGCGAGTGCGGATGGCGCTGGGGCAGCGAGCATCGGCCGTGGATATGGTCGAGGAAGAGGCAGAGGACGAGGGGTAGGAAGGTTTAGTGGCAGCAACTTCGGCGGAGGCCGCGGGAGTGGCGGTTACGGCAGCGACGACAAGAGCTACGGACGCGGTCGCGGCCGATTCGACGGCGAGTGTCACTATTGCCACAAGAGCGGACACATGTGGCGCGACTGCTACAAACTCCCTGATGGTTGGACCCCTGCTCAAGGCCAAGAGGGTAGAGGAGCAGGAGGAGGGAGAGGACGAGGCCGTGGAGGCCGTGGCGGTCGTGGTGGCGGAGCTGCAAACATGAAGAGCGGAGACAACGACAAGGACCCGAGCGACGATCGATACCCGGGTCTATTCTACTTCGTGTCGACGCAAGTACCGGCTGGTTCAGAGAAGGATGAAGGCTTTGAGGAGCCAGCAGCTGTGGGGAAGGTGACCCTACACCCCCTGGACTATTGGGTGATTGATAGTGGCGCTACCTATAGCATGACACCTCGCCTGGACTTGCTCACCGAACTCGAGCCGTCACCGGTGAAGCATGTCACATCGGCTTTGGGGCAGCGAGCAGAGGTGAAAGGCATGGGGAAGGCCATGTTCAAGGGTGCTGATGGGAAGATGGTGGGCCTCAAGAACATGCTTTGGGTGCCCAGCCTTGCTGCAAACCTGATTTCCGTGCGGCGGTTGGCAAAGGCCGGCATGGACACGAACTCGAAGGGAGCCAAGACCTACACCGCAAGGCTTGGCGATCGAATTCTTTGGGACCTTCATGAGGACAGGGATGTCTACAACGAGATGTGGCAGATCCCAGTGGTCCCTATGCCTAAGGAGAGGCAAGTGGCAGCAAGCATCAGCACCAAGGATGGAGCGCTCGGTAGCGACGATGGCGCGAACGGTCGCGCTAAGGAGAATGAGCTCAAGAAGAGCAAACCTGGAGGGACCAGCAAGTTCAGTGAACCTAAGGAGAGTGGTGCAGCAACCAAGGAGCAGCAAAAGGGTGAGGAGATCCCCGAGGCAGCAGCGGAGGAGGACTACGGAGAGAGTATGTGGGGCGCTATTGCGAGCGCGGCATTCTCCAATCCAACTTCGGCTACGGGGGAGTGTGATTGGCTCACCTTGCATCGGCGCATGGGGCATGTGGCCCTGCCCATCTTGCAGCAGCTAGTGAAGAATGAGATGGTTGCTGGCATACGTGTGAAGGGGGAGCCCGATGAGGTGCTTGGCTGCCCGACGTGCATTCAAGCCAAGTTCACCCGGTTTCCGTTCCCTAGTTCGGAGGCAACGGCAAAGGCACCGCTTGATGAGGTGGTGATGGACGTGGTGGGCCCCCTGAAGCTTGGAGCTGCTGGAGCTGAGTATTTTCTCACCATTGTCGACGTCTACACCCGCATGACTTGGGTGTATGTGCTGGCCAAGAAGAGCGACGTGGCTGAAACGTTGAAGATGGATTGGTTCCCGATGGTGGAGCGGCAACAAGACCGTCTAGTCAAGTCAATCCGCACCGATCGAGGGGGAGAGTTCCTGAGCAAGGAGTTTGGGTTGTGGCTGAAGAAGAATGGTATTCGGCACTCCCTCACCATGCCATACTCCCCTGCAATGAACGGCATCGCCGAGCGAGCGAACCGCACAATCACGGAGGCGGCACGCGGGTTGCTCATTGAAGCCGGGCTACCCGACTATTTCTGGCCTGATGCGGTGCGGAGCGCGTGTGTGGCCAAGAACAGAGCCTTGACTCATGTGGGAGCAGACAAATGTGTGCCCTATGTGGAGTGGCTAGGAAGGAAGCCAAAGGTGGATATGCTTCGGGTGTTCGGGTGCATGTGCATGGCGCTCGTGCCTAAGCATCTTCGGCACAACAAGCTTGGTGCCAAGGCGGTGTGGGCCGTGCACTTGGGCATGGCTCAAAACAGCAAGGGATGGCTTCTTTGGGACCCATTCACCAAGAAGTTCTTGGTGAGCAGGGACTGCAAGTTCATGGAGAACTTCATGTACAAGGATTGGAAGGCGGAGAATGAGGCGAAGATAGGCGTGCGGTTTGGGGAGGTGAAGAGTTCCGGTTTGGAGCATGTGGAGCTGCCTTTGGAGCTGAGCAGCAGCAGCACAACCACAAGGCAATCCTCTCTTGTGAATGGGGGAGAGGAGGCCAATGATTCAGAGGAAGAAGAGGAGGAGGTGCAGCAAGTGAGCGAGCGTGCACCGTCACTCCCTTCCCGTACTACGAGTGCTCCACGGATTCGAGCCACACCGCAGCAACGCCAAGGCCTTCAAGTCCCTGCAGCTGAGGAGGAAGGAAGGGGGAATAGGAGAGTTCAACCCCCTAATAGGCTGACCTATGATGCGCCGGGAAAGCAGGGCAAGACAGCCCTGGCCGGAGCGGCAATGATAGTCGGAGACGACGAGGAGAGTGACTACGAGGAGTGTGCCTTCGCGTTCTTCTCTCCGGTGGAGATGCCGGGAGAACCAGCAACTCTCAAGGAGGCTTTGGAGAGTAGTGATGCTGAGGAGTGGAAGAAGGCCATGGAGAGTGAGCTGAAGAGCATCGAGGAGAATGACACGTTTGAATTGGTGGAGCTACCGGAGGGGCGTACGGCGATAACGTCCAAGTGGCTCTTCAAAATCAAGTCGGATGCCGACGGCAAGATCGAGCGCTACAAGTCTAGGCTTGTAGCCAAGGGGTACCATCAGAAGGAGAAGGTGGACTTCAAGGAGCTGTTTGCCCCTGTGGTGAAGCCGACGACGCTGCGAACCCTATTCGCGGGAGCCGCCATCAAAGGATGGGTAGTAAAACAAATGGACATCGTAACGGCATTCCTTAACGGCATCCTTGAGGAGGAGATTTTTATGGCGCAGCCAGAGGGGTTTGATGATGGTAGTGGCAGAGTGTGGAAGCTGAAGAAGGCCCTCTATGGGCTGAAGCAGGCCCCTAGGCAATGGTACATGAAGCTGCGCGAAGTGTTGGAGGGGATCGGCTTCACTCCCTCAACGGCCGATCACTCCTTGTTCATGCTTGGCGAGGGGGAGCAGAGGAGTTTCATGGTGGTTTATGTGGATGACATCCTCATTTTCTCACCCTCTTCTGACCTTGTGAAGGAGGTGATGCTGAAGCTTCAAGACAAGTTCAAGTGCAAGGCCCTTGGTGACGTGAGCTTCTACCTTGGGCTCCACATCGAACGAGATGTGGAGAAGCGGTGCATGCGGGTGCATCAACGAAAGTACCTGGAGGCATTGGCTGCCAACTTTGGGCAGAGTGAAGGCCATGTGGCTACACCCTTTCCCTCTGGGTTCAAGTGTGTGAAGGGACCAGAGGAGGAGAGCGTTGGTGAAGAGGAGAGGCGCCGATTTCACTCGTTGGTGGGCAGCCTCAGGTATGCGGTGGTAAACACCCGACCGGACGTCGCGTTTGCTACCGGGCAGCTGGCTAGGGTTGTGCAATGCCCTAATGAGGAGCAGGTAGCAGCTGGAATGAGGGTGGCCAAGTATCTTGGCCAAACACCGACCGTTGGGCTGCAATACTCGGCGGCGGCACAAAGGCGCCAAAAGGGCGCGGATGGTGTTGAACCCGGGCGTTTGTTCCTCACCGCCTACTCGGATGCTTCATATGCATCAGAACCAGAGGACATGACAAGTGTGGGAGGCTTCATATGCTGTGTTGGTGGAGGCCCAACTGCTTGGGAGAGCAAGAAGCAGGTTGACCAAGCTTTGACCTCGGTGGAGTCCGAGTACATGGCACTCTTCCGTGCCGTACGGGAGATTGTGTGGCAGCGGCGTTTGTTGGCTGAATTGGGGGAGGAGCAGCAAGGACCTACCCCACTGTACTGTGACAGCCAGGGTGCCATTGCTCTTGCTAAGAACCCTGTGTTGCATGGACTCACGAAGCACATGAGGGTGAAGTGGCATTGGACGAGGAGCATGGTAACCGCGGGTGAAGTTGAGTTGCACTACGTGAAGACCACGGGGCAGCCGGCTGACATGATGACCAAGAGGCTGGTGGAGCAGCAGCATTGGAAGTGTTGCAAGCTGGCTGGGATGGCTCTGAACTGAGAGAGCAACATATCCTAAGGCCAACAATCCGAGGGGGAGTTTGTTGGTGCAACCCTACGGTTTGCACTCGGCTTGTTGTCCGTGTGCGTGAATGTGTGTGTGTATGGAATGGTATGAGGGCATGGGATAATATATATTTCATGCTTATAATTGTGTGTGAATGTTGAGTCATGATGTCGAGTGTGTGTGTCGAGTCAATAGCGAGTTATCGCTAGACGCGTGTTACGCGGTCGTTTGTGTCTCGCGCGCGGTTTCTATTTTGTCGTGCGCGGTTTCTATTTTGTCCTGTGTCGAACGTTCGGCGTGTCGCATGTGTGTGCAGCAGACCCATCAAGAACTCAAGGATGAGTTTGTGATGAAGAGCCCGAGCCTTGGTGTCAAGCCTCAAGTGATTTCGAAGCTTGCCAAAAGGGTACACCTCAAGATATTGAAGATAGTTACATTACTTTGTGTAGTGTAACATTTCACTTGGTGTAGGCCCTAGTGAAGGGTAGTTTCGAGACCCTTCGTGGTTGGGGACAGTGTGGCACTGTTCCACATCACTGTACCTCGGCTCTTGGGGTTTGTAGGAGCTGGGAGTCATTCCCAACTCGTAACTCTTCCTATCTTGTGTTCTAAGACTGTAGTGGCTGCAATAGTGCCGTTCGTTCAAACTGACGCTGTGTCGTCAATACTTGGTGAAATCGTGCGATCTAAATTGCCTATTGTAGGCGACAATAAGACGCTCCAGATCCAAGTTGAATCAAGTCATTTGAAGCTGTGACCAGAACGCTATGAACGTTTGAAGCCGCTGTGCAGAAATCCGACTGTGCACTCTATCTTTCGTTTTAGGCACATTGGAGCCTACTGTGACTATAACAAGTGGTATCAGAGGCCTTGGAGCAGTTTCGACAATTGCTGGACCTGAGGAAAGGGGTGGCAGAGGTGCTGGTGGCAGTGGAGAAGCCCAAGCTCAAGGCCAACCCCGTGACTCAGCCATGGCGCCCGTGCAACCAAGTGTTGGCCCATCTAGGGACGAGCCTAGAGTGTTTGGCCTTGACAAGTTCAACGGTGACAACTTTGCTGAGTGGTCCTTCAGAATGGAGAACGTGTTTGATCACTATGACCTGCTGGAGGTGATGGAAGGAACGGAGAAGCGTCCCGAGAACGACCCGGAGAAGAGCCCGTGGGTGCGGAAGAGCGCACAAGGCTACCTCCTACTAGGGCAAGCGTTGGGGAGCAGCCAGATCCGTCACATCAAGCCTTTCCAGCGTGAACCAGAGAAGGGACCAAAGGCATGGGTTGCTCTCAAGGGTGTACACGCTCCTGCAACAGCGGCGGTAGCTGTTGTGTTGGAACGGCAAATGGCGACACTACGAATTGAAGAGGATGAAGCGGTTGAAGAAGGGGTGCAGAAATTCTTCGACTTGTTGACGCAGCTTGAGGGAGCTGATTTGAACTATAGTGAGCTCCAAAAGAAGACCAAGTTGCTGGCCCTACTCCCTGAGTCATGGTCCTCGCTCATCATCAATCTTAATCGCGACTTGCCCCGCCTCTCGCTTGAAGACGTGAAGAGAGCTATCCTTCAAGAGGATTTCCGCCGCCGTGAGTTGGCGAGTGCGGATGGCGCTGGGGCAGCGAGCATCGGCCGTGGATATGGTCGAGGAAGAGGCAGAGGACGAGGGGTAGGAAGGTTTAGTGGCAGCAACTTCGGCGGAGGCCGCGGGAGTGGCGGTTACGGCAGCGACGACAAGAGCTACGGACGCGGTCGCGGCCGATTCGACGGCGAGTGTCACTATTGCCACAAGAGCGGACACATGTGGCGCGACTGCTACAAACTCCCTGATGGTTGGACCCCTGCTCAAGGCCAAGAGGGTAGAGGAGCAGGAGGAGGGAGAGGACGAGGCCGTGGAGGCCGTGGCGGTCGTGGTGGCGGAGCTGCAAACATGAAGAGCGGAGACAACGACAAGGACCCGAGCGACGATCGATACCCGGGTCTATTCTACTTCGTGTCGACGCAAGTACCGGCTGGTTCAGAGAAGGATGAAGGCTTTGAGGAGCCAGCAGCTGTGGGGAAGGTGACCCTACACCCCCTGGACTATTGGGTGATTGATAGTGGCGCTACCTATAGCATGACACCTCGCCTGGACTTGCTCACCGAACTCGAGCCGTCACCGGTGAAGCATGTCACATCGGCTTTGGGGCAGCGAGCAGAGGTGAAAGGCATGGGGAAGGCCATGTTCAAGGGTGCTGATGGGAAGATGGTGGGCCTCAAGAACGTGCTTTGGGTGCCCAGCCTTGCTGCAAACCTGATTTCCGTGCGGCGGTTGGCAAAGGCCGGCATGGACACGAACTCGAAGGGAGCCAAGACCTACACCGCAAGGCTTGGCGATCGAATTCTTTGGGACCTTCATGAGGACAGGGATGTCTACAACGAGATGTGGCAGATCCCAGTGGTCCCTATGCCTAAGGAGAGGCAAGTGGCAGCAAGCATCAGCACCAAGGATGGAGCGCTCGGTAGCGACGATGGCGCGAACGGTCGCGCTAAGGAGAATGAGCTCAAGAAGAGCAAACCTGGAGGGACCAGCAAGTTCAGTGAACCTAAGGAGAGTGGTGCAGCAACCAAGGAGCAGCAAAAGGGTGAGGAGATCCCCGAGGCAGCAGCGGAGGAGGACTACGGAGAGAGTATGTGGGGCGCTATTGCGAGCGCGGCATTCTCCAATCCAACTTCGGCTACGGGGGAGTGTGATTGGCTCACCTTGCATCGGCGCATGGGGCATGTGGCCCTGCCCATCTTGCAGCAGCTAGTGAAGAATGAGATGGTTGCTGGCATACGTGTGAAGGGGGAGCCCGATGAGGTGCTTGGCTGCCCGACGTGCATTCAAGCCAAGTTCACCCGGTTTCCGTTCCCTAGTTCGGAGGCAACGGCAAAGGCACCGCTTGATGAGGTGGTGATGGACGTGGTGGGCCCCCTGAAGCTTGGAGCTGCTGGAGCTGAGTATTTTCTCACCATTGTCGACGTCTACACCCGCATGACTTGGGTGTATGTGCTGGCCAAGAAGAGCGACGTGGCTGAAACGTTGAAGATGGATTGGTTCCCGATGGTGGAGCGGCAACAAGACCGTCTAGTCAAGTCAATCCGCACCGATCGAGGGGGAGAGTTCCTGAGCAAGGAGTTTGGGTTGTGGCTGAAGAAGAATGGTATTCGGCACTCCCTCACCATGCCATACTCCCCTGCAATGAACGGCATCGCCGAGCGAGCGAACCGCACAATCACGGAGGCGGCACGCGGGTTGCTCATTGAAGCCGGGCTACCCGACTATTTCTGGCCTGATGCGGTGCGGAGCGCGTGTGTGGCCAAGAACAGAGCCTTGACTCATGTGGGAGCAGACAAATGTGTGCCCTATGTGGAGTGGCTAGGAAGGAAGCCAAAGGTGGATATGCTTCGGGTGTTCGGGTGCATGTGCATGGCGCTCGTGCCTAAGCATCTTCGGCACAACAAGCTTGGTGCCAAGGCGGTGTGGGCCGTGCACTTGGGCATGGCTCAAAACAGCAAGGGATGGCTTCTTTGGGACCCATTCACCAAGAAGTTCTTGGTGAGCAGGGACTGCAAGTTCATGGAGAACTTCATGTACAAGGATTGGAAGGCGGAGAATGAGGCGAAGATAGGCGTGCGGTTTGGGGAGGTGAAGAGTTCCGGTTTGGAGCATGTGGAGCTGCCTTTGGAGCTGAGCAGCAGCAGCACAACCACAAGGCAATCCTCTCTTGTGAATGGGGGAGAGGAGGCCAATGATTCAGAGGAAGAAGAGGAGGAGGTGCAGCAAGTGAGCGAGCGTGCACCGTCACTCCCTTCCCGTACTACGAGTGCTCCACGGATTCGAGCCACACCGCAGCAACGCCAAGGCCTTCAAGTCCCTGCAGCTGAGGAGGAAGGAAGGGGGAATAGGAGAGTTCAACCCCCTAATAGGCTGACCTATGATGCGCCGGGAAAGCAGGGCAAGACAGCCCTGGCCGGAGCGGCAATGATAGTCGGAGACGACGAGGAGAGTGACTACGAGGAGTGTGCCTTCGCGTTCTTCTCTCCGGTGGAGATGCCGGGAGAACCAGCAACTCTCAAGGAGGCTTTGGAGAGTAGTGATGCTGAGGAGTGGAAGAAGGCCATGGAGAGTGAGCTGAAGAGCATCGAGGAGAATGACACGTTTGAATTGGTGGAGCTACCGGAGGGGCGTACGGCGATAACGTCCAAGTGGCTCTTCAAAATCAAGTCGGATGCCGACGGCAAGATCGAGCGCTACAAGTCTAGGCTTGTAGCCAAGGGGTACCATCAGAAGGAGAAGGTGGACTTCAAGGAGCTGTTTGCCCCTGTGGTGAAGCCGACGACGCTGCGAACCCTATTCGCGGGAGCCGCCATCAAAGGATGGGTAGTAAAACAAATGGACATCGTAACGGCATTCCTTAACGGCATCCTTGAGGAGGAGATTTTTATGGCGCAGCCAGAGGGGTTTGATGATGGTAGTGGCAGAGTGTGGAAGCTGAAGAAGGCCCTCTATGGGCTGAAGCAGGCCCCTAGGCAATGGTACATGAAGCTGCGCGAAGTGTTGGAGGGGATCGGCTTCACTCCCTCAACGGCCGATCACTCCTTGTTCATGCTTGGCGAGGGGGAGCAGAGGAGTTTCATGGTGGTTTATGTGGATGACATCCTCATTTTCTCACCCTCTTCTGACCTTGTGAAGGAGGTGATGCTGAAGCTTCAAGACAAGTTCAAGTGCAAGGCCCTTGGTGACGTGAGCTTCTACCTTGGGCTCCACATCGAACGAGATGTGGAGAAGCGGTGCATGCGGGTGCATCAACGAAAGTACCTGGAGGCATTGGCTGCCAACTTTGGGCAGAGTGAAGGCCATGTGGCTACACCCTTTCCCTCTGGGTTCAAGTGTGTGAAGGGACCAGAGGAGGAGAGCGTTGGTGAAGAGGAGAGGCGCCGATTTCACTCGTTGGTGGGCAGCCTCAGGTATGCGGTGGTAAACACCCGACCGGACGTCGCGTTTGCTACCGGGCAGCTGGCTAGGGTTGTGCAATGCCCTAATGAGGAGCAGGTAGCAGCTGGAATGAGGGTGGCCAAGTATCTTGGCCAAACACCGACCGTTGGGCTGCAATACTCGGCGGCGGCACAAAGGCGCCAAAAGGGCGCGGATGGTGTTGAACCCGGGCGTTTGTTCCTCACCGCCTACTCGGATGCTTCATATGCATCAGAACCAGAGGACATGACAAGTGTGGGAGGCTTCATATGCTGTGTTGGTGGAGGCCCAACTGCTTGGGAGAGCAAGAAGCAGGTTGACCAAGCTTTGACCTCGGTGGAGTCCGAGTACATGGCACTCTTCCGTGCCGTACGGGAGATTGTGTGGCAGCGGCGTTTGTTGGCTGAATTGGGGGAGGAGCAGCAAGGACCTACCCCACTGTACTGTGACAGCCAGGGTGTCATTGCTCTTGCTAAGAACCCTGTGTTGCATGGACTCACGAAGCACATGAGGGTGAAGTGGCATTGGACGAGGAGCATGGTAACCGCGGGTGAAGTTGAGTTGCACTACGTGAAGACCACGGGGCAGCCGGCTGACATGATGACCAAGAGGCTGGTGGAGCAGCAGCATTGGAAGTGTTGCAAGCTGGCTGGGATGGCTCTGAACTGAGAGAGCAACATATCCTAAGGCCAACAATCCGAGGGGGAGTTTGTTGGTGCAACCCTACGGTTTGCACTCGGCTTGTTGTCCGTGTGCGTGAATGTGTGTGTGTATGGAATGGTATGAGGGCATGGGATAATATATATTTCATGCTTATAATTGTGTGTGAATGTTGAGTCATGATGTCGAGTGTGTGTGTCGAGTCAATAGCGAGTTATCGCTAGACGCGTGTTACGCCGTCGTTTGTGTCTCGCGCACGGTTTCTATTTTGTCGTGCGCGGTTTCTATTTTGTCCTGTGTCGAACGTTCGGCGTGTCGCATGTGTGTGCAGCAGACCCATCAAGAACTCAAGGATGAGTTTGTGATGAAGAGCCCGAGCCTTGGTGTCAAGCCTCAAGTGATTTCGAAGCTTGCCAAAAGGGTACACCTCAAGATATTGAAGATAGTTACATTACTTTGTGTAGTGTAACATTTCACTTGGTGTAGGCCCTAGTGAAGGGTAGTTTCGAGACCCTTCGTGGTTGGGGACAGTGTGGCACTGTTCCACATCACTGTACCTCGGCTCTTGGGGTTTGTAGGAGCTGGGAGTCATTCCCAACTCGTAACTCTTCCTATCTTGTGTTCTAAGACTGTAGTGGCTGCAATAGTGCCGTTCGTTCAAACTGACGCTGTGTCGTCAATACTTGGTGAAATCGTGCGATCTAAATTGCCTATTGTAGGCGACAATAAGACGCTCCAGATCCAAGTTGAATCAAGTCATTTGAAGCTGTGACCAGAACGCTATGAACGTTTGAAGCCGCTGTGCAGAAATCCGACTGTGCACTCTATCTTTCGTTTTAGGCACATTGGAGCCTACTGTGACTATAACAGGTACTGCTGTGGTGTTGAGACAATAGCATTACGTGCTGCTGTCACAGCAGTGATTACTCTAGCTGCCATGACAAATGCCACTGTGTTAGATACTGCTGTGAAAATAGCTGTATTGATATTGCTAATGCGATAGCAGCAGTCCATTGTAGCTATGACAATAGCAGCAGCGCCCGTTGCTGGTGATGTCGTATGTGAGATGCTCTTGTGACAATAGCAGCAGTGTCCGTTACTGCTATTACAGCATTGCCATAGCTTTCTTGTGCTTTTGTCACAACAGCAGCAGTGTCTGCAGTTGCTGTGACCAAGCAGTCGTGTCTGATGTAGCAGATTGGTGCAGAAGGTAAAAAACAAACAAAATTGGAGGCGTTAGAAGGATAAAACAATCACTCTGATAAAAAAAAAAGGCTGAATCACTCTGTTCTTTATATCCAGTCAGACACTTCCGTTTCACATTCTCATTCTGAACCTGTTGGTCACCTCTCCTTTCAAGTTTCTTTCGTCCCCTCAATAACACCAGTAGTTACCAGTACGTATATGTGCTTCTTTGTCAAGGATCACACATTCGCCAGTTCTAACCAGCCAGGTTGTTCTTTTCTTCCCTGCGAAGGTGTGGGCTTGTGAGCAACTGCTAGTTTCTATTATTCAGTGCACATTGTTCTGGACGAGAGTCGACAACTCTTGCTGTTCTCTGCTGAAATTTATAATTAACTAGTAACGACTGACACATGACGAGACTACTAAGTTGGTAAGATTCCAACCTTCGCCCTACCACCACTTCTACCCATCTAGAAACGTCCGATTTCCTGATGCGAGGACCACACCGCGCAAACCCCCCTGCAATGCGGCAAAAGTGACTTAGTCGCATCTTTCCTTGCAGCGCTTCGCCTTGTCCTTACACTCCTTGTACTTGTCCTTGCACTCGCCCTTGTCCTCGTTATTGTCTGCATCGGACTTGCAGTCAGAGTTCTTGGACTTGCACTTCTTCTTCTTCTTGTCGCACTTCTTCTTGCACTTAGAGCTCGCTAGCACGCGGTGCACCTGGTGCGACCACAGAAACCGCCGGCTTCCGCCGACCAGCGCGCCCAAGAAACCTGGGGGAGATACAAAGCAATCAAGGTTTGCGTGAGGCGATGAGCTGATAAAGAGGCGCGAATGCTGATGCGCGTGAATCGATGACCGAGTTACGTGGAACGAAATCTAATGCGGGGGCCTTACCAGGCGAAGTCGCAACAAGGGCGTTGTCATCGTCGTCAGAATCGTCGTCGTCCTCGGCGTTGTTCGCAATCTCATTCGCGTGGCACAGTGGCGCGAGCACGAGGGACAGGAGAAGGGAGAGCGCGAACAGCAGAGAGAGAAGCTTGAGACTCCTCATGGCGGCTTGCACGTGAAACTCTATTTGAGTGCTCTAGTCAATGTCGCAGAAAACAGAACGTATGAAGAGTGTTTAAGGACAGGAGGGGAAGCCCTAAGCGTGAAGGATTGGTGACTATCGTTGGAAGTCAAGTAAGCTTATATAGTGCATGGAAGCAAGTGGCTTTCGCGGTCGTCGAATGGGCCTGTGGGATAAGCTGTGGGTGCTCTGCTCAGAAGGTGAAACAAGCGGGAATCCCATGCCGCCGCAGCGACTCCGCTGGGGGAGTATGACAGTGAGGGAAGAAGGGGGATTTTTCGGCCTCAGACAAATTTCGAATCGCGCTGTTCCCTCTGAGCAAGAAATGTTTGATGTCTGACAGGACGCCCAGCGTTTTCGCCAATGCTAGGACCCTTGGGCGTATTCGGGACCCTTAATGGACTAGACATCTGACTGAATCAAAGTCCTGACGCCGGTATTCACACCCTCAATTACGATACGTATTACGTACATTATTGGAAGTCCCAAACATGGTTGCTTTGTGCAACCTTGCCAGACCAACTCTGCCTCAAACCCTGTCACCAGCGTTGAACATGCCGCGTCAACAAAGAAAAACAGTTCTGGGGAAGCTGTGAATGTTTCAGGTGAACCTCTATAAGCCATTCCGTAAAGGAACATGAGCGTTCCATCCTTCTGATAAGGCAACTCTGAGCTACTTTATGAATAATGATAGTGACACGAAGCAGATGATATTTTGTGTCTAATCGATAGTTTTTGTAGTTTATATTTTTTCTTGGGGCGCCTAAATCCCAAAATTTCACGCGTTTGTTTGTTATGTTTTTTTGGTTATGCAATGTTCACTGATTTTGTCAAATGTTGATATTTGTGATAGGTTGTAGTGAGGTGCTCCTTAAAGAGTACAACTCAGTTAGGGTTGACTATTTGTATCACCCACATTCCTAATCTCATCATTCCGTTGCATTCCTACTTTGAGATGGTATCACGAGTAGGTTAGTTCCTCGTTCCTTCCTAGCACGCGCCCTTCGCGCCTTCCGCGCCTTAGCCTATGTGCCCTCTTCGCGCCTTAGCGCCCTCCTCCTCCGTGCGTCAGCGCCCTCCGCGCCCTTAGCCCACGCCCTAGCCTGTCGCCCAGGCCCGCGCCCTAGCCCGACGCCCAGGCCCGCGCCCTAGCCCGTCGCCCAGGCCCGTCGCCCTAGCCCGTCGCCCAGGCCCGCGCCCTAGCCCGTCGCCCTAGCACGTCGCCCAGGCCCGCGCCCCAGCCCGACGCCCAGGCCCGCGCCCTAGCCCGTCGCCCAGGCCCGCGCCCTAACCCATCGCCCAGGCCCGCGCCCTAGCCCATTGCCCAGGCCCGCGCCCTAGCCCGTCGCCCTAGCCCGTCGCACAAGCCCGCGCCCCAGCCCGTCGCCAAGGTCCTCGCCCTAGCCCGTCGCCCAGGTCCGCCCTCACACCAGCCCGCGCCCCAGGCAGCGCCTAGCCCGCCCTCTGCTCACGCCCTTTCCCCCCGTTAGCACTAGCCTTCACCCCTCCACTGCCCTGTTCCCCGGGCCCAAACCGTCCCTACTGTCACTGACCTTCTGCTCAGCGGCTGGCAGCCGCTCCTCTCCCTGGCGACCCTCTGTAGCCTAGTCTCTAGCCTAGCGCCTAGCCTCCAGCCGCCTCTAGCCTAGCCTCCAGCATGGAGTCCCGCCGCCTTCGTTTCGATGCGGAGGGCCGCCCGATCGAGTTCAGTACCTGGTAGCGCCAGGCCACGCGCTACCTTACCAGTCAGCGGCAGGACGACGCCACCCTGTGGGCCCACGCTTCTGGTGCCCTCAAGGCGCCCTTGCCTCCCGACCCCCTCCCGACCCGGAGCCGACTCCTGCGGCGCAGGCATACTACGACCGTCGTGTCTTGGCGAGGGACGTGTGGGACTCTCGTGACGCTACCACTGCTCTTGCGCTGACGGAGCTCCTCCCACCGACTGAGGCCGTCCACTTTGCCCAGGTGGATACTGCGCAAGGGATTTGGGATGCTGTTGTTGCGCGCTATTCCACCCCTTCCTCTGCCTCCCTCAGTCGCCTCCTCATGCCATTTGTGTTTCCCGACCTTGGCTCGTTTGCGACTGTGTCCGACCTCGTGACTCACCTGCGTTCACTTGACGCCAGTTTCCGTGCGGCCTGCACTGATGCCCAGCTTCTTGTTGCTCCCCCCACCATGTGGCTCACTGTGCACTGGTTAGTCACACGCCTCCCTGACCGCCTCGCTACTGCTCGCGACGTGCTTCTCCAGAAGCACCCCACTGAGCTTACTATCGATCTCCTTGAGACCGCTCTCGGGAAGATCGAGAGTAACCTCCTCTCCGTTGCCTCTGCCACTGACGCAGTGCCCCCCCATCTTTTTGCGGGGTGTGACGCCCCTCAGCTTCCCACTTTCACTGCTACCCGTGCTATGCCGGTTGTTGAGGACACTGCTGCCGTCTCTGCCGCTGACTGGCAGAAACGGGGCAAGAGTGGCAAGAAGGGCGGGAAGGGAGGTGGAGGAGGCGGTGGTGGTGGCGGTGGAGCTGGGAGCGGTGGTGGTGGCGGCGGCGGCGGTGGTGCCCCAGGAGGAGGGAGCCTTGGAGGAGGTGCAGGACAGACAGGCCCGCCTACTGGCGATGTTCAGACCGGCGGGGGTGTCGGACCTCAGCAGCAGCAGCCACAGCAGCACCAGAGACAGCAGCACCAGCCATAGCAGAGACAGCAGCACCAGCAGGGACAGCAGCAGCAGCAGGCACCGCAGCAGTTCCAGCCTTGGGCCCCTCGCCCCCCTCGCCGTGACACCGGGCCCTGTGACCACTGGTGCCTCACCGGACCGGGCAGCCCCTGTGTCTGCGGCCGCGACGACCACTCTGCCGCGCGGTGCTTCTGCCGCCTCGACGACCTCTACCGTGCCCGTTGGGGCCCTGAGGCGACCACTCCGCACTGGGCTCGCCTGCTGGCCCGTAAGATTACTGTCTTCGATCTGTCTATGGATGATGCTCGTAAGTATGCTTTGTATGTTGATGTTGACTATAGTGCTGATGGATCAGTGTGCTCGCGTGTTGGTAGATTAGCTTGCTTGCCTCCTGGTAGCGTAGACTTGTGCCTCTCCAGCTTAGGTGCTTGTGTTTCTGCTTTAGGTGCTTGTGTAGCTTCCACACCGGGTTCACCACAGGCTGCGGCGTCCCTGTCCTTCACGCTGGACTCTGGCGCGTCGCAGTGCTTCTTCCGCGACCACACGACACTCACACGGCTCCTTGCTCCTGTACCGGTAGCCCTGGCTGATCCTTCCTCAGGACCAGCCGTGGCACGCAGCTCTACCACTCTCCCGTGCCCTGTGGTCCCCTCTGGTGTCCTGCGCGGCCTCCACATCCCCTCGTTCACTCGGAACTTGGTGGGTGTTGGATACCTCCAGGACAGGGGGATCACTGTTACCTTTGTGGGGGGTGGGCGGACTGCAGTCTCTACGGACGCTGTCACTGGCAGAGTTTTGGCCACGTTCACCAGGGAGCCGCGCTCCGGTCTCTACGTCCTCCACACCGAGCACTCCCCGGTGTCCATGTCACCTCAGGTCGTTGCGTCCCCCCAGGTTCCTGCGCCTCAGCCGGTTGTCGACTCCAGTCAGGTAGCTGCGTCCCCTCCGGTTGTCGCGTCTGGTCATGTTGCTGCGTCTTGCTCGTGTCGATCTTTCACCCACCGGACCGTCCTGTGGCACCACCGTCTTGGCCACCCGTCGATCCCCCGCCTCCGCACTATGGCTAGTCACCGTCTTGTCACAGGTCTCCCTTGCGTCTTCCCGTCGCTCCCTCCCTCGCCTGCACCCCCGTGCAATCCTTGCGTTGCCGGCCGTCTTCTGCCACTCCGCACTCCTCCTCTCTTTGTCCAGCCACTGCTCCCTTCCAGACACTCCACTTGGATGTCTTGGGCCCTGCACCTACGCAGGGATCTGAGAGGGAGCGCTACTTTCTGGTGGTCGTCGACGACTTCTCCAGGTACACCACGGTGTTTCCTCTAGCGAAGAAGTCCGAGGTGACTTCTACGCTGATCCGGTGGCTTCTAGCCACTGAGGGCACTCGTGGCCGTCGTGTCTCATGTCTCCACTCTGACCATGGGGGTGAGTTTCGCTCAGGCATTCTTGCCGGATTCTGCGGCGAGAAGGGCATCGTACAGTCCTGGACGCTGCCGGAGTCCCCACAACAGAATGGGGTTGCTGAGCACCGCATTGGCTTGGTCATGGACATGGCCCGCACGTCCATGATTCATGCCCGTGCGCCTCATTTTCTGTGGCCCTACGCGGTTCGCTACGCCGCTTTCCAGCTGAACCTGCAGCCGCGCATCTCACGGCCAGAGGCTTCACCGACCAGTCTTTGGACCGGGTCCCCTGGTGTTGGGTCAGCCTTTCGTGTTTGGGGCTGCCTTGCGCTTGTCCGCGACACCTCTGCGGACAAGCTCTCGGATCGCGCCGTCCCCTGTGTCTTCCTTGGTTTCCCGGTAGCCTCCGCCGACTGGTCCTTTTACCACCCGCCCCTCCACCAGTTCCTAGACTCCCGTGACGTCCGGTTCGACGAGTCAGTGTCCTACTACACCTGGTACCCCTGTCGAGGTCTCCCGGTTCCCCCTCCCCCCCTTTTCCTTGCACCCTCTCTTCCCCCTGCTCCCGCTCCTCTGGTACCCCCACCCCCCCCTGGTCCTACCCCGTCAGGTGTGTCTCACGCTACCCCTCTACCATCGGTCGCGCGTCAGGTAGCCTCTCCTTCCCCGCAGTCCTCCTCACAGTCTCCTCAGCAGCCTTCGGCACTTCCGCGTCAGGTTACTGTGGACTCGGTTGGTGTTGGAGCTGGAGGTGCAGCCACTGGCGGTACTCGGTCTGGGGGTGCTTGTTCGAGGGGTGCTGGAGTTGGAGGTGCTGGCGCAGGTGGCGATAGTCCTGGGGGTGCTGGAGCTGGAGGTGCTGGCACTGGAGGTGCTGGTTCTGGGAGTGCTGGAGCTGGAGGTGCTGGCACAGGAGGTGCTAGTTCTGGGGGTGCTGGAGTTGGAGGTCTTGGCATTGGGGGTGCTAGGACAGGGGGCGCTGGAGCTGGGGACCCTAACCCTGTTGGTACCCCTTCTGGGGACACTGATTCTGGGGGTGCTAGTTCTAAGGCGACTGGAGCTGGGGGCACTACGTCTGCGGAGAGCACTCCGCCTCCCCACCGCCACGACATGCGTTACCAGGCGGCCTGCCGACGTGCGAGTGAGGAGCAGGAGCGGTTGGAGCGGGAGCGGCAGGAGTTGCGGCAGTTGGACCTCCTGGAGCAGCAGCAGCAGCGGCAGCAGTAGCGGCAGCCGCAGCAGCAGCCGCCACAGCCACAGCAGCAACAGCAGCAACAGCAGCAGCAGCAGCCGCCGCCGCCACCGCAGCCGCAGCAGCTCCCTCTGGAGCGGCAGTTGTTCCCGCCCGTGAGTGGCCTCCGGGCCCTTGGTCTTCCCTCCTCTCCTCCTGTCCGCCCTTCGTCTCCTCCTGCGTTTGGTCCTACGTTTTCTCCTCCTGACGCCTGTCCGGCGGTCTGGTCTTCTCCTCCACTACAGTCTCCTCCTCCTATTGTCCGTCACTACCATTCCCGTCCTTGTCCTCCAAGTGCTCGTCCCTCGTCCCCCGTTACCGACCTCTACACTGCCCTCTTTTGTACCTCTCGTCGTCGTTCTCCTACTCCGTTGTCAGTTCTCCCGTCTCCTCCTCCGTCTTCTCTTCCTATCTCCCATACTCCTATCTCCGACTACTACCGTGTTGTTCGCCCTGTTGTCTCCCGTAGCCCCTAGGCCCCGCGGCCCGTCGCCCCTTGGCCCCGCGGCCCGTCGCCTCTAGGCCCCTCCGACCCGTCGCTCCTGGCCCCGCGGCCAGTCGCCCATAGGCCCCGCGGCCCGTTGCCCCTAGGCCCCCGACCCGTCGCTCTCGGCCCCGCGGCGCGTCGCTCATGGCCCCGCAGCCCATCGTCCCTAGGCCCCCGACCCTCGCGGCCCGTCGCTCCTAAGCCCCCGGCCCGTCGCCCCTAGGCCCCGCGGCCCGTCGCCCCTAGGCCCCCGACCCGTCGCTCTCGGCCCCGCGGCCCGTCGCTCCTGGCCCCGCGGCCCATCGCCCCTTAGCCCCGCGGCCCGTCGCCCCTAGGCCCCGTGGCCCGCCCCAACCCTCGCGGCCTGTCGCCCCTAAGCCCCCGGCCCGTTGCCCCTAGGCCCTGCGGCCCGTCGCCCCTAGGCCCCTCGACCCTCGCGGCCCGTCGCCCCTAGGCCCCCGGCCCGTCGCTCTCGGCCCCGCAGCCCGTCGCCCCTAGCCCTGCGGCCTGTCGCTCCTAGGCCCCCGACCCTCGCGACATGTCGTCCCTAGGCCTCCGGCTCGTCTCCCCTAGGCCCCACGGCCCGTCACCCCTAGGCCCCACGGCCCGTCGCCTCTAGGCCCCTCCGACCCGTCGCTCCTGGCCCCGCGGCCAGTCGCCCATAGGCCCCGCGGCCCGTTGCCCCTAGGCCCCCGACCCGTCGCTCTCGGCCCCGCGGCGCGTCGCTCCTGGCCCCGCAGCCCATCGTCCCTAGGCCCCCGACCCTCGCGGCCCGTCGCTCCTAAGCCCCCGGCCCGTCGCCCCTAGGCCCCGCGGCCCGTCGCCCCTAGGCCCCCGACCCGTCGCTCTCGGCCCCGCGGCCCGTCGCTCCTGGCCCCGCGGCCCATCGCCCCTTAGCCCCGCGGCCCGTCGCCCCTAGGCCCCGCGGCCCGCCCCAACCCTCGCGGCCTGTCGCCCCTAAGCCCCCGGCCTGTTGCCCCTAGGCCCTGCGGCCCGTCGCCCCTAGGCCCCTCGACCCTCGCGGCCCGTCGCCCCTAGGCCCCCGGCCCGTCGCTCTCGGCCCCGCAGCCCGTCGCCCCTAGCCCTGCGGCCTGTCGCTCCTAGGCCCCCGACCCTCGCGACATGTCGTCCCTAGGCCTCCGGCTCGTCTCCCCTAGGCCCCACGGCCCGTCACCCCTAGGCCCCACGGCCCGTCGCCCCTAGGCCCCCAGCCCGTCGCTCCTGGCCCCCCGGCCCGTCGCCCCTAGCCCCTGGCCCTACGGCCTGTCGCCCCTAGGCCCCGACCCGTCGCCCCTAGGCCTCGGCTCGTCGCCCCTGACCCGAAAACGTTGCCCCGCAGCCGACCCTAGGCCCTCGAGCCGCCCCTCCTGCAGCCTGTTGCCTGCCCCCCCCCCCCCCCCCCCCCCCCCCCCCTTTACCCTGCGCTGCCCGACCACTGCCCGCCCTGCGTGCCGCGCCACTATGGCTTCTCTCCGCGTTCTAGCGTTCGATCATGAGGGCCGATCGATCCAGTTTGACACGTGGCTTGACGACTTGCAGCTCTACCTACTGAGCGACTCTAGGGACAGTGTTTCGTTGTTTGACCACACGTCTGGCACCGCTCCCGCCCCTCCCGCCACAGCTGACAGTGCGACTCGCTCACAGTGGCTTACTCGTGATGCTGCTGCTCACTTAGCCATTCGCAACCACCTTCCGTTGGCCGAATGCGCTCATTTCGGACAGCACAGGACAGCACTGGCACTATACGACGTTGTAGTCGCCCGTTACTCCTCGCCTGCCACTACTGCTCTAGGCCATCTTCTACTGCCCTACCTGTTTCCCGAGTTGTCCGCCTTTGCCACAGTAGAGGACCTTGTTTCCCACCTTCGCACTAGCGACGCTAGCTACCGAATTCCTTGCCAAGAACCTGCCCCCAATGTACATTACTCTCTACTTTATAATCCCCTGCCTGTCAAACTTATATATGCTTTATTCTGTTTAGGCTGTAGTGGGGTAGTCCTTAGAGGGTACAACACTTTTGTGTTGTCTACTTGTACCCCACTTGTTTCCTAGTTCATCATTCATTCCTCAATTCTCTCACATGGTATAGAGCTAGTTCAATTTTTTTTCCTAAGGGCCCACCACTAATTTTTTTTTTTTTCCCTTACCTGCCCGACGCGCGCGTCGCGCCTGCCCTTCGAGGCCCCTTCGCGGCCCGTAGCGGCCCCTTCACGGCCCGTAGAGGCCCCTTTTGCGGCCCGTAGCGGCCCCTTCGCGGCCCGTAGAGGCCCCCTTTGCGGCCCGTAGCGGCCCCCTTTGCGGCCCGTAGCGGCCCCTTCGCGGCCCGTCGCGGCCCCTTCACGGCCCGTCGCGGCCCCTTCACGGCTCGTCGCGGCCCCTTCGCGGCCCGTAGCGGCCCCTTTGCAGCCCGTAACGGCCCCTTTCCGGCCCGTAGCGGCCCCTTCGCGGCCCGTAGCGGCCCCTTCGCGGCCCGTAGCGGCCCCTTTGCAGCCCGTAGGAGCCCCTTCGCGGCCCGTCGCGGCCCCTTCGCGGCCCGTCACGGCCCCTTTCCGGCCCGTAGCGGCCCCTTCGCGGCCCGTGGCGCCCCCCCCCCCCCCCCCCCTTGCGTCCCTTAGAGGCCCGCTGCCGCTCGTACCAGGCCCGTCGCTGGCCCACTACCGCCCGTCGCCGGCCCGTTGCCCCCCCCTTTGCCGGCCGTCGCCCGCCTCTAGACCGCCGCCAGTCGCTGAGCAGCAGCCCGTCGCCGACCTGCCGCCCGTCCCTGAACAGCCGCCCGTCGCCGACCCGCCGCCCGTCCCTGACCAGCCGCCCGTCCCTGACCAGCCGCCCGTCGCCGACCTGCCGCCCGTCCCTGACCAGCCGCCCGTCGCCGACCTGCCGCCCGTCCCTGACCAGCCGCCCGTCGCCGAACTGCCGCCCGTCCCTGACCAGCCGCCAGTCGCCGACCTGCCGCCCGTCGCTGACCCGCCGCCCGTCGCTGACCCGCCGCCCGTCGACCTGGCCCTGCCCTGCTGCCGCCCCAACAGCGGCCCCTAGTAAGCACTCGTGCTACCCCCCCTCCCCCTCCCTGCTGCCGCGCCGCCAGTAGCCGAGCCGCGCCGCCCAGCCGAGCCGCGCCGCCCAGCCGAGCCGCGCCGCCCAGCCGAGCCGCGCCGCTCTGCCGAGCCGCGCCGCCCCCACCGAGCCGCACTGCTCTGCCGAGCAGCACTGCTGCTACTGCTTCGACTGCTGCTACTGCTGCTACTGCTCCTACCACTGCTTTGCACTGCTGCTGCTCCTACTGCTACTATGGCTAGTCCTACCGTTCTCACCTTTGATGCTGAGGGATGTGCAGTTGGCTTTGACGTGTGGGTTGACGATCTACAGCTGTTTCTTCAGTGTGATTCTAGGGATGGGGTATCTCTTTTCGATCACACGTCCGGTGTTTCCACTGCTCCTCCTGCCACTGCTGACAGTACTGTTCGCTCTCAGTGGACCACTCGTGACGCTGTTGCTCGTCTTGCTGTTCGTAGTCACCTGCCGCCTGCTGAGCGCGCACACTTTGGCCAGTACAAGACTGCTCAGTCTTTGTACGACGCTGGAGTTGCACGCTACTCCTCCCCTTCCACTGCTGCACTCAGCCGCCTCATGCTGCCGTACCGTTTCCCTGACCTTGCCGCCTTTGCCACAGTCGCTGACCTGGTTGCTCACCTTCGCACTAGTGACGCCCGCTACCGTGCTGCCCTTCCCACTGAGTTCTGTGCCAAGAACCCCCCCCCCATGTACATCACCCTTTACTACCTAGTCACCCGCCTCCCTGACTCACTTTCCTCAGTCAGGGATCACTTCCTCTCCCTTTGCCCCACCGAGCTGACTGTCGACCTGCTAGAGGAACGCCTTACTGCAGCTGAGAAGAGTATCTTAGCTGTCGGTGCTTCTCGCGGCGACCGTCGCACCCCTTTCTTTGAGGGGTGTTCCCCTGTCCCCCTTCTCCCCTCTGTTGCTTCTGCTGCTGCTGTCGACCTCGTTGGCACTGAGGAGGTCGGGGCTGCGTCTGCTCCGAGTCGGAGGCGCTGCAACAGCAAGGGCAAGGGGAGCAGAGGTGGTGGAGGGGGCGGCCGGGGGGGTGGTGGCGGAGGAGGAGGGGGTGGCGGTGGAGGTGGGGGTGGCATCGGGAGTGGGGGCTTCAGTGGCGGCAGTGGAGGTGGTGGAGGCAGCGGCGGAGGTGGTGGAGGCAGCGGCAGCGGTGGTGGAGGTGGCGGCGGCGGTGGTGCTGGTCGAGGTGCAGCCGCGCAGCGTGGAGGCGCTGGTGGTAGCCAGCGTCAGCAGCAGCCGCGCTCCAGTGAGACCCCGTCGGTTCAGCAGCTTCGTGAGTGGTACGCTGGGCGTGGGAGGTCTGGGGGTGCAGGTCCCTGCGCGTACGTTCTTCGCACCGGCCCTCGTAGTGGGGAGGTGTGTGGGCTCCCACACACCACGCAGCGCTGCTTCGGTCGCTTGACTGACGCTTGGCGTACCCAGTTTCCTGACTCTGTTGAGCTCCCTCGCTGGCATGATCTGCTTCTACAGAATGTTCCTATCTTTGATCTAGATTTTGATGCTATCCTTGCTGCCATGTATGCTATTGCTGATATTACTGAGGGTGACTGTTACCTGAGTGTCCCGCCCGACCCGGGCACTGCGGCTGCTGCTCTAGGTGCTAGTGCGGCTGCTGCCCTAGGTGCTAGTGCGTCTGCTGCTCCAGGCGCTTGTACGTCTACTCTCTCTGGTACTGCACCTACTGACTCCTTGCACACTTTCACACTTGACTCTGGTGCTTCGCGCTCTTTCTTTAGAGACAGCACCACGCTCACGCCGTTCGGCCGGCCTGTTGCGGTCTCCCTTGCTGACCCCTCAGGGGGCCCAGTCCTTGCACGCTCCTCTACAGTTCTACCGTGTCCTGCGGCCCCGTCGGGCTTGCTGTCGGGACTCCACCTCCCCTCGTTCTCTACGAACTTGGTGAGTGGAGCTGACCTCCAGGACGCGTGGGTTGACCAGTTCACCCCTGGAGGTCAGCGTGTGACCCACTGCACTTGCTCTCGGACGGGCCGCCACCCGACCACGTTCACCCGTCGGCCAGGGTCGAGTCTGTACACACTGACTACTGCGCCTCCTCCGGTCTCTGCGTCTGGTCAGGTAGCTGCGTCTAGTCAGGTGTTAGCTGCCGCGTCCAGGTCTAGTCCTGCGTCTGCCCCCTGCTCGTGTCGTCCTTTGTCGCACGAGACTCTCCTTTGGCACCACCGCCTTGGTCACCCCTCCCTGCCTCGTCTTCGAGGTATGGCCTCCCGTGCCCTTGTCTCTGGTCTCCCCAGGTCCCTCCCTCCCCTTCCTCCGGGGCCTGCCCCCACCTGTGTTCCTTGTGTCGAGGGCCGGCAGCGCGCCGCCCCTCACTCCTCCTCGTTCCCTCCGACTGAGGCTCCTCTGCAGACTCTTCACATGGACGTGTGGGGCCCAGCCCGCGTCCGTGGACAGGGTCACGAGCGTTACTTCCTGCTGGTCGTTGACGACTACTCGCGTTACACCACAGTCTTCCCCTTGCGCAGCAAGGGTGAGGTCCCTGAGGTGTTGATCGACTGGATCCGCGGTGCTCGTCGCCAGCTTAGTGAGAGTTTCGGCTCAGACCTTCCTGTTCTGCGTCTGCACTCAGACAGAGGCGGGGAGTTTTCCTCCGACCTCCTGAGAGCCTTCTGTCGTGCGGAGGGCATCCGCCAGACGTTCACGCTTCCGGCCTCCCCGCAGCAAAATGGGATTGCTGAGCGCCGCATTGGCATGGT
This sequence comes from Closterium sp. Naga37s-1, assembly GCA_947471745.1. Taxonomy (NCBI): domain Eukaryota; kingdom Viridiplantae; phylum Streptophyta; class Zygnematophyceae; order Desmidiales; family Closteriaceae; genus Closterium; species Closterium sp. Naga37s-1. The sequence continues at coordinate 2,165,680 of CANJKZ010000774.1, read as the reverse complement.
CATGGACGTCGCTCGTACGTCCATGATCCATGCGGCTGCTCCCCATTTTCTGTGGCCGTTCGCGGTTCAGTACGCAGCGCATCAGATCAACCTTCAGCCTCGTGTCTCCTTGCCGGAGACCACACCTACTCTGCGGTGGACGGGGAAGGTTGGCGATGCGTCCGCGTTCCGTGTCTGGGGATCTTGAGCTTTGTCCGCGATACTACTGCGGACAAGCTGTCCTCCCGTGCCGTTCCCTGTGTCTTCCTTGGCTTCCCTCCTGACGCACCCGGGTGGCAGTTCTACCACCCCACCTCACGTCGTGTTCTGTCCTCTCAGGACGTCACGTTTGACGAGTCGGTGTCGTACTACCGTCTCTTTCCCTACCGCACTGCCTCTCACCCCCCCCCGCTGCTCTTCCTTGCCCCAGGTACTCCCCCGGTAGACCCCCTCCCTCCCCAGGGTCTTGCCCCCTCAGGTGTGTCCCAGGTAGACCCTGCCGGGCCGGTCGAGGTAGCTGTCGACTCAGGTGCTGAGTCTGGGGGTGCTAAGCCTGCGGGTGCGGACACTCGGGGTGCTGAGACTGGGGGTGCTGAGTCTGGGGGTGCTGAGTCCGGGCGTGCTGAGCCTGGGGGTGCTGAGCCTGCGCGTGCTGCGTCTGGAGGTGCTCTCGGTGTCCCGCCGCAGCGGGAGCCTCTCTCTCCACAGCAGCTTCGTGAGTGGTACTCTCGGCTCTGTCGGGGTACTGCTGGGGCTTCTGGAGGTGCTACTGGTGCTGGTGCTGCTGGAGGTGCTGCTGGTGCTAGAGGTGCTGCTGGGGCTTCTGGAGGTGCTGCTGGTGCTGGTGCTGCTGGAGTTGCTACTGGAGCTTCTGGAGGTGCTGCTGGTGCTGGGGGTTCTGCTGGAGCTTCTGGAGGTGCTGCTGGTACTGGTGGTGCTGGAGGTGCTGCTGGAGGTACTGCTACTGCTGGAGCTGCTGGAGGTGCTGGCGCTGCTGGAGGTGCTGCTGCTGCTGGAGGTGCTGGAGGTGCTGCTGGGACTGGAGACCCTGGGGCTGAGGGTACCGGTCTTGTTTCTGCTGTTTCTGGAGGCGCTGCGCGGCCGCGGCCGTACTACGTTCCGCTCCTTCAGCAGGTTCTTAGCTCACCGCCTTCTCCTGGTCCTCCTCCTTTCCTGAGTCCGCCGCCTGTCCGGTCCCAGTCACAGTTGCAGCCGGCCTCTCCACTGCCCGGTCCTTACTCTAGACCGACTGGAGGTCTTACGAAGCGACGTGAGCCTGAGTCTCGTCCTGTGTCGCCTGCGTCTCGTGCTGCGTCGCCTGTCCGTACTGTTCGCGCTGGTCGTGTTTCGCGTCAGCGTCTCCCTCCTGTCCCTGGCACTCACTCTATGACTCTGCGTCCTTCTACTGCTCCACAGCGTATCCCTCTGTCGTCTCCTCCTGCGTCCTCTCTTCCTGCCAGTCCGGGCCCCGAGTCTGACTCCCTTCGTGCTGCTAGTCCAGCTTTCCCACGCTTTCTGGCCGTTGCTGTCACTTACCCTCTGTTTGAGTCCTCTGCTGCGTCTGCTCTTGTTACTGAGCTTGTTGACTTTGCTGCTGCCTGTCGCCTAGACTACGCTGCTAGTCTGGTTGCTGCGTCTGTGTCTGTCTGTCCTCCGTCCGTCGGGGGTGAGTGTGCTCTTGGCACGGACGTTCTTGAGGACAGACAGGAGGACTTTGAGTGCTTTCCTGCTTCTGTACCTCATCTCGTGTCCATGCTGCTGGCCCCTGAGGGAGACCCGGATGCACCAAACATCCCGACCCCGCGCTCTTACGCAGAGGCGATAGAGGGTCCCTACTCCTCTCTGTGGCAGGCAGCCATGGACGTAGAGATGGCTTCATGGAAGTCCACAGGCACCTACGTAGACGAGGTTCCCCCACCTGAGGCGAACATCGTCAGTGGCATGTGGATCTTTAGGGTGAAGCGACCGCCGGGTTCTCCGCCTGTCTTCAAGGCGCGTTACGTTGCACGTGGCTTCAATCAGCGACAGGGAGTTGACTTCTTCCAGACCTTCTCTCCTACCCCGAAGATGACCACTCTTCGGGTACTGCTGCACGTAGCTGCTCAGCGTGACTACGAGCTCCACTCGCTTGACTTCAGCACAGCCTTCCTACAGGGCAGCCTGCACGAGGAGATCTGGCTGCGCCGCCCACCAGGCTTCACTGGGTCGTTTCCTGCTGGTACCCAGTGGAGCCTCCGACGGCCAGTCTACGGTCTCCGCCAGGCGCCCCGTGAGTGGCACGACACGCTTAGGACGACTCTTGCTTCTCTTGGTTTTGCTCCTTCCACTGCTGACCCTTCTCTGTTTCTACGCACTGACGCTACTCTGCCGCCGTTCTACGTTCTCGTGTACGTAGACGACCTCGTCTTTGCTACTGCTGACACGGAGGCACTCGCCCACGTGAAGTCCGAGCTGCAGAAGAGACACACGTGCACAGACCTGGGTGAGCTGACAAGCTATCTTGGCTTTCGGATCACCCGGGACAGAGCACAGCGCATCATTACCTTGACTCAGTCACACATGGTGCAGCAGGTCCTTCAGCGCTTCGGCTTCACGTACTCCTCGCCACAGTCCACTCCTCTGCCTACCGGTCACTCGCTCTCAGCTCCACCTTCGGACGAGTCCGTAGAGCCGAGTGGCCCGTATCCAGAGCTTGTGGGCTGCCTCATGTACCTGATGACTTGCACACGACCTGACCTCGCATACCCTCTCAGCCTTCTGGCTCGTTACGTGGCTCCTGGCAGGCACCGAAAGGTGCACTGGGATGCTGCGAAGAGGGTGTTGCGATACTTGTGCAGTACATCGGGCATGGGGCTCGTGCTTGGAGGACGGGCTCGAGTTGTCCTCACTGGTCACGCTGACGCTTCCTGGGTTGACGACTTGGCTATGCAGCGGTCGTCACAGGGTTACACCTTCAGCCTTGGCTCCGGTTCTGTCTCTTGGCGGTCTACCCGCTCTTCTTCTGTTCTCAGCTCCAGTTGTGAGGCTGAGATCTACGCTGGGGCCATGGCTGCACAGGAGCTACGCTGGCTCACCTACCTGCTGACCGACTTGGGAGAGGCGCCTCGCTGCCACCTCCAACACTTCTGCCACCCTTGCCCTTGCTGCTGCGGCGCTTCCCACTAGCGGAATCAGCTCCGACATCCTCAGCACCAAGGACGTCAACAGCTGCAGCAGAGGCGTAGGAGGGGGCAAGGGGGGAGGGGGAACACCCCTCAAAGAAGGGCGTGCGAGGAGTGTCACGAGCAGCACCTGCAGCGACTACACTAGTCTCAGCTGCAAGGAGGTGCTGCTCGAGTAGGTCAATAGTGAGGTCTGTGGGGTCGAGCGCGAGAAAGTGGTCACTGACAACGCGAAGAGAGTCAGGGAGGCAGTGTGAGAGAATTGAGGAATGAATGATGAACTAGGAAACAAGTGGGGTACAAGTAGACAACACAAAAGTGTTGTACCCTCTAAGGACTACCCCACTACAGCCTAAACAGACTATAGCATATATAAGTTTGACACACCCCCATAGGCAAAGTGGGGGAGAGCAAGGGGTCACAAGACCAGTCAAGAAAAGCAAAGAAAGCTCAGGGTGGATCACAAAGTCACCACGCAGTCTTAGCACAAGCAAAGGGCCACAAGGCCAGTTCACATGCAGAGTTATATAAAGGAGAACAAACAATACAGTGAACACAACCTAGCAAGTGTAAGCATGCAGGTATATGTATAGCGAGTACAGTACAAGCAGAGTCAAGAAGAAAGCAAGTGAGGCACAGTAGGTATAAGGCCTAGAACAGTACAGAAACGTTGATGATCACAAGGCTGAAGTGCCTTGGTGAAAACATCAGCAGTGTTGGCTTGAGAGGCCATGTAAGCAAGACGAAGCTGACCACGCTGCTGCAACTCTCGAGCAAGGAAGTAGCGAAGAGCAATGTGCTTCGTTCTGTGCTCCAGTCTGTGCTCCTGACACAAGGCAAGCATGGCCTTGTTGTCGACGTACAGAACTGGAGGAGAACGAGGCGCCTCTCCCAAGTCGGTCAGCAGGTAGGTGAGCCAGTGTAACTCCTGTGCAGCCATGGCCCCAGCGTAGATCTCAGCCTCACAACTGGAGCTGAGAACAGAAGAAGAGCGGGTAGACCGCCAAGAGACAGAACCGGAGCCAAGGCTGAAGGTGTAACCCTGTGACGACCGCTGCGTAGCCAAGTCGTCAACCCAGGAAGCGTCAGCATGACCAGTGAGGACAACTCGAGCCCGTCCTCCAAGCACGAGCCCCATGCCCGACGTACTGCACAGGTAGCGCAACACCCTCTTCGCAGCATCCCAGTGCACCTTTCGGTGTCGACCGGGAGCCACATAGCGAGCCAGAAGGCTGAGAGGGTATGCGAGGTCAGGTCGTGTGCAAGTCATCAGGTACACGAGGCAGCCCACAAGCTCTGGATACGGGCCACTCGGCTCTACGGACTCGTCCGAAGGTGGAGCTCAGAGCGAGTGACCAGAAGGCAGAGGAGTGGACTGTGGCGAGGAGTACGTGAAGCCGAAGCGCTGAAGGACCTGCTGCACCATGTGTGACTGAGTCAAGGTAATGGTGCGCTGTGCTCTGTCCCGGGTGATCCTCAAGCCAAGATAGCTTGTCAGTACACCCAGGTCTGTGCACGTGTGTCTCTTCTGCAGCTCGGACTTCACGTGGGCGAGTGCCTCAGTGTCAGCAGTAGCAAAGACGAGGTCGTCTATGTACACGAGAACATAGAACGGCGGCAGAGTGATGTCAGTGCGTAAAAACAGTGACGGGTCAGTAGTGGAAGGAGCAAAACCAAGAGTCGCAAGAGTCGTCCTCAGTGTGTCGTGCCACTGACGGGGTGCCTAGCGGAGACCGTAGACTGGCCGCCGGAGGCTCCACTGGGTACCAGCAGGAAACGACCCAGTGAAGCCACGTGGGCGGCGCAGCCAGATCTCCTCGTGAAGGCTACACTGTAGGAAGGCTGTGCTGAAGTCAAGCGAGTGGAGCTCGTAGTCACGTTGAGCGGCGACGTGCAGCAGTACCCGAAGAGTGGTCATCTTCGGGGTAGGGGAGAAGGTCTGGAAGAAGTCAACTCCCCGTCGCTGATTGAAGCCACGTGCAACGTAACGCGCCTTGAAGACAGGCGGAGAACCCGGTGGCCGCTTCACCCTGAAGATCCACATGCCACTGACGATGTTCGCCCCAGGCGGGGGAACCTCGTCGACGTAGGTGCCTGTGGACTTCCAGGAAGCCATCTCGACGTCCATGGCTGCCTGCCACTGAGAGGAGTAGGGACCCTCTATCGCCTCTGCGTAATTGCACAGGGTCGGGATGTCTGGTGCATCCGGGTCTCCCTCACGGGCAAGTAGCATGGACACGAGATGAGGTACAGCAGCGGCAAAGCACTCGAACTCCTCCTGTCTGTCCTCAAGAACGTCCGTGCCAAGAGCACACTCACCCCCGACAGACGGAGGACAGACAAACGCAGGCGCAGACTCAGCAACAAGACTAGTGGCGTAGTCTAGGCGACAGGCTGCAGCAAAGTCAACAAGCTCAGCAACGAGAGCAGACGCAGCAGTGGACTCAAACAAAGGGTCAGTGACTGCAGTGGCCAGAAAGCGCGTGACAGTAGGACTAGCAGCACGAAGGGAGTCAGACTCCGGGTCCGGACCGTCACAAAGAGAGGACGCAGGAGGAGATGGCAGAGGGACATGCTGTGGAGCAGTGGAAGGACGCAGAGTCATAGAGTGAGTGCCAGGGACAGGAGGAGGACGCGGACGCGAAACACAACGACCAGCGCGAACAGTGCGGACAAGCGACTCAGAACGAGACTCAGGCGACGCAAGACGAGACTCAGGCGACACAGGGCGCGACTCAGGCTCACAACGCTCCGTAAGACCTCTAGTCGGGCCAGAGTAAGGAGAAGGACCAGGTAGTGGAGAGGCTGGCTGTAACTGCGACTGTGACTGGACAGGCGGTGGACTCAGTAAAGGAGGAGGAGGACCAGGAGAAGGCGGTAGACCAAGAACCTGCTGAAGGAGCGGAACATAGTACGGCCGCGGCCACGCAGCGCCTCCAGAAACAGCAGAGACAGCACCAGTACCCTCAGCTCCAGTACCTCCAGCAGCTCCAGCTCCAGAAGCACCTCTAGTAGCAAACGCTCCAGCACCTGCAGCTCCAACTCCTACAGCACCACTAGCCCCAGCAGCTCCAGTACCTCCAGGACGAGCACCTCCAGGACCAGCGGCTCCAGCAGCTCCAGCACCAGCAGCACATCCCGCAGCACCAGCACCAGCAGCTCCTCTAGCAGCTCCAGCACCAGCAGCACCTCCAGCAGCTCCAGCACCAACAGCACCTCCAGCAGCTCCAGCACCAGCAGCACCTCCAGCAGCTCCAGCACCAGCAGCACCTCCAGCAGCTCCAGCACCAGCAGCACCTCCAGCAGCTCCAGCACCAGCAGCACCTCCAGGAGCTCCAGCACTAGTAGCACCTCCAGTAGCTCCAGCAGCAGCAGCACCAGTAGCACGGCGATAGCGCCGAGCGTACCACTCACGAAGTTGCTGCAGGGAGAGGGGCTCCCGCCGCAACGGGATACCCGGAGAACCTCCAGACTCAGCACGCGCAGGCTGAGCACCCCAAGACGCAGTACCCCCAGGCTCAGTACCCCCAGGCTCCACACGCTCAGGCTCAGCACCCCCAGACTCCACACGCTCAAGCTCAGCACCCCCAGACTCCGCACCTCCAGTCCCCGCACCCGCAGGCTCAACACCCCCAGACTCCACACGCTCAGGCTCAGCACCCCCAAGCTCCGCACCCCCAGCCCCCGCACCCGCAGGCTCAGCACCCCTAGCAGCACCTGAGTCGACAGCTACCTCGACCGGCTCGGCAGGTTCTACCTAAGACACACCTGAGGGGGCAGGACCCTGATGGGGGAGGGGGTCTACCGGAGGAGTACCTGGTGCTAGGAAGAGTGGCGGGGGGGGGAGAGAGGCAGTGCGGTAGGGAAAGAGACGGTAGTAAGACACCGACTTGTCAAGCGTGACGTCCTGAGAGGACAGAACACGACGCGAGGTTGGGTGGTAGAACTGCCACCCGGGTGCGTCAGGGGGGAAGCCAAGGAATACGCAGGGAACGGCACGGGAGGACAGCTTGTCCGCTGAAGTATCGCGGACAAAAGCTCGAGATCCCCAGACACAGAACGCGGACGCATCGCCAACCTTCCCTGTCCACCGCAGAGTAGGTGTGGTCTCCGGCAAGGAGACATGAGGCCGAAGGTTGATCTGATGCGCAGCGTACTGAACCGCGAACGGCCACAGAAAATGGGGAGCCGCATGTATCATGGACGTACGAGCGACGTCCATGACCATGCCAATGCGGCGCTCAGCAATTCCATTTTGCTGTGGGGAGGCCGGAAGCGTGAACGTCTGGCGGATGCCTTCCGCACGACAAAAGGCCCTCAGGAGGTCGGAGGAAAACTCACCACCTCTATCTGAGTGCAGACGCAGAACAGGAAGGTCCGAGCCGAAACGCTCGCTGAGCTGGCGACGAGCACCGCGGATCCAGTCGATCAACACCTCAGGGACCTCACCCTTGCTGCGCAAGGGGAAGAGTGTGTTGTAACGCGAGTAGTCATCAACGACCAGCAGGAATTAACGCTCGTGACCCTGTCCACGGACGCGGGCTGGGCCTCACACGTCCATGTGAAGAGTCTGCAGAGGAGCCTCTGTCGGAGGGAACGTGGAGGAGTGAGGAGCGGCGCGCTGCCGGCCCTCGACACAAGGAACACAGGTAGGGGCAGGCCCCAGAGGAAGGGGAGGGAGGGACCGGGGTAGACCCGAGACAAGGGTACGGGAGGCCATACCTCGAAGATGAGGCAGGGAGGGGTGACCAAGGCAGTGGTTCCAAAGGAGAGTCTCGTGCGACAGAGGACGACACGAGCGGGGGCAGACGCAGGACTAGACCTGGACGCGGCAGCAAACACCTGACTAGACGCGGCTACCTGACTAGACGCAGAGACCGGAGGAGACGCAGTAGTCAGTGTGTACAGACTCGACCCAGGCCGACGGGTGAACGTGGCCAGGTGGTGGCCCGTCCGAGAGCAAGTGCAGTGGGTCACACGCTGACCTCCAGGGGTGAACTGGTCAACCCATGCGTCCTGGAGGTCAGCTCCACTCACCAAGTTCGTAGAGAACGAGGGGAGGTGGAGTCCCGACAGCAAGCCCGACGTGGCCGCAGGACACGGTAGAACCGTGGAAGAGTGCGCAAGGACTGGGCCCCCAGAGGGGTCAGCCAGGGAGACTGCGACAAGCTGACTGAGCGGCGTGAGTGTGGTGCTGTCTTGAAAGAAAGAGCGCGAAGCACCAGAGTCAAGTGTGAAAGTGTGCAAGGCCTCAGTAGGTGCAGTACCAGAGAGAGAAGACTCACCAGCACCTGGAGCAGCAGACTCACCAGTACCTGGAGCAGCAAACGCACTAGCACCTAGAGCAGCAGCCTCAATGCCCGGGTCGGGCGGGACACTCAGGTAACAGTCACCCTCAGCACTATCAGTCAAAGCATACATGGCAGCAAGGATAGCATCGAAATCAAGACCAAAGATTGCCACATTCTGCCTAAGCAGATCACCCCAGCGAGGGAGCTCAACAGAGTCAGGAAACTGGGCGCGCCAGGCGTCAGTCAGGCAACCGAAGCAGCGCTGCGCAGTGTGTGGCAGCCCGCACGTCTCCCCACGATGGCTGCCGGTGCGAAGAATGTAAGTGCAGGGACCAGCACCCCCAGACCTCCCACGCCCAGCGTACCACTCACGAAGCTGCTGGGCCGACGGGCTCTCACGGGAACGCGGCTGCAGCTGGCGCTGGCTACCACCAAAGCCTCCACGGTGCGCGGCTGCACCTCGACCAGCACCACCGCCACCGCCACCTCCGCCACCACTGCCGCTGCCTCCACCACCGCTGCCGCTGCCTCCACCACCTCCGCCGCTGCCTCCACCACCTCCACTGCCGCCACTGAAGCCCCCACTCCCGGCACCACCCCCACCTCCACTGCCACCCCCTCCGCCTCCTCCACCGCCTCCGCCGCCGCCCCCGCCATCCCCTCCACCACCCTTGCTCCCCTTGCCCTTGCTGTTGCGGCGCCTCCCACTAGGAGCAGACGCAGCCCCGACCTCCTCAGTGCCAACGAGGTCGACAGCAGTAGCAAAAGCAACAGAGGGGAGAAGGGGGACAGAGGAACACCCCTCAGAGAAAGGGGTGCGACGGTCGCCGCGAGAAGCACCTACTGCTAAGATACTCTTCTCAGCTGCAGCGAGGCGCTCCTCTAGCAGGTCGATAGTGAGCTCGGTGGGGCAAAGGGAGAGAAAGTGGTCCCTGGCTGAAGCAAGGGAGTCAGGGAGGCGGGTGACTAGGTAGTAAAGGGTGATGTACATGGGGCAGGCAGCGGCAGCGGAAGTGGGAGAACAGTGGGAAGGGCAGCGCGGCAGCATGGTGGAGGCAGCGGCAGCGGTGGCGGAGGTGGCGGTGGTGCTGGTCGACCGCTGTTGACTTTGCCTCCCGTCAATGTCAACTGCACGTCCCTCAGCATCAAAGGTGAGAATAGTAGGGCTAGCCATAGCAGTAGTAGTAGCAGTAGCACCAGTAGCAGCAGAGGCAGCAGTAGCAGCAGGAGCAGTGCAGGCAGGGCAGTGTGGCTCGGTAGGGCGGCGCGGCTCGGTAGGGCGGCGCGGCTCGGTAGGGCGGCGCGGCTCGGCAGAGCGGCGCGGCTCGGTGGGCGGCGCGGCTCAACTGGGAGGCGCGGCTCGGCTGGGCGGCTCGGCTCAGCTCCTGGCGGCGCGGCGCAGTAGGGCGGCGCGGGTGCTTACTGGGGGCGGGTGTAGGGCAGGGCCGCGACAGCAGGGGCCGTGACTGCAGGGGCCGCGATAGCAGGGGCCGCGATAGAAGGAGCCTCGACGGCTGGGGCCGCGACAGTAGCAGGGGCCGCGACGGCAGCAGGGGCCACGACGGCAGCAGGGGCCTCGCCGGCAGCAGGGGCCACGACGGCAGCAGGGGCCGCAGTAGCAGCAGGGGCCGAAACGGCAGTAGGGGCCGCGACGGCAGCAGAGGCCGCGACAGGCGGCGATGGCAGGGCCGCGACAGTAGGGGCTGCGACGGGCGGGAGCCGCGACAGCAGCAGGGGCCGCGTCGGGAGTAGGGGCCGCGACGGCAGTTGGGGTCGCGACGGCAGTAGGGGCCGCGACGGGCGGTAGGGGCCGCAACGGCAATAGGGGCCGTGACGGCAGGTAGGGCCGCGACAGCAGTTGGGGCCGCAACGGCAGTAGGGGCCGCGACGGCAGCAGGGGCCGCGATGGCAGCAGGGGCTGGCAGGGCCGCGACGGGCCAGCAAAGGCAGGGCCGCGACGGGCCGTACTAGGGCAGGGCGAGAGGCGCGCTTCGGGCAGGGCGAGAAAAATAAATCGTGGTGGGCCCTAAAAAAAACGTTCCCACAAGGGAACCTGCTCAGAATACCATGTTAGAATAGTGAACGAATGAATGAACTAGAAAGCAGGTGGGTACAAGTAGGAAACCTAAAAGTGTTGTACCCTATAAGAAATACCCCAATACAGCCTAAACAGACTATAGCATATAAGTTTGACATGAGGGTGACTGTTACCGGTGTGTGCCGCCTGACCCAGGTTAAGAGGCTCCTGCTCTAGGTGATAGTGAGTCTTCTCTCCCTGGTACTGCGCCTGCTTAGGCCTTGCACACCTTCACACTTGACTCAGGTGCCTCTCGCTGGTTCTTTCATGACAGCACCACCCTCACTCCTCTCCCTGCACCTATCCCGGTCAGACTGGCTGACCCCTCTGGGGGCCCGGTCATTGCCCGTTCCTCCACTGTCCTCCTGTGTCCGGCGGTTCCGTCCGCCTTACTGTCAGGTCTTCACCTCCCCTCGTTCTCTATGAACTTGGTGAGTACCGCTGCCCCCCAGGACGCGATGGTCACTACCACCATTCCTGGGGGTCAGCGTGTGTCGATCTGCACAAGTACACGGACGGGTCGTCACCTGGCCCATTCACTCGTCGGCAAGGGTCGAGTCTGTACACACTGGCTACCGAGCCTCCTCAGGTAGCTGCTTCTGCTCAGGTGTCCGCGTCACGTCAGGTAGCACCCCCTTGCTCGTGTCGCCTCCTGTCGCACCAGAATCTCCTGTGGCACCACCGCCAGGGTCACCCCTCCCTGCCACGCCTTTGTGGAATGCACTCCTGTCTCCTTCTCTCTGGTCTTCCCAGGTCTCTGCCTCCCCTACTGCCCTCGCCTGCCCCGCCTTGCCTTCCTTGCGTCGAGGGGCAGCAGCGCGCCGCTCCTCACTCTTCCTCGTTTCCCCCGACAACTGCTCCCCTGCAGACTCTCCACATGGACGTGTGGGGCCCAGCCCGCCTCAGTGGACAGGGTCACGAGCGCTACTTTCTGCTGGTTGTTGACGACTTCACGCGGTACACCACGGTCTTCCCCTTGCGCAGTAAGGGTCAGGACGTTGATGTCTTGATCCCTTGGATCCGTGCAGTACGTCTCCAGCTCCGCGAGCAGTTCCGCCAGGACCTTCCTGTCTTGCGTCTGCACTCTGACAGAGGTGGTGAGTTCTCCTCCGACCTCTTGCGGGACTTTTGTCATGGGAAGGGCATCCTCTAGTCGTTCACACTTCTGGCCTCACCGCAGCAAAATGGGATTGCTGAGCGCCGCATTGGCTTAGTCATGGAGGTCACTCGTACCTCCATGATCCATGCGGCTGCTCCTCATTTTCTGTGGCTGTTTGCGGTCCGGTACACTGCGCATCAGCTCAACCTCTTGGCCCGTGTCTCCTTGCCGGAGACCTTGCCCACAATGCGTTGGATGGGGCAGGTTGGCGATGCGTCGGTGTTCCGGGTCTGGGGTTCTCGTGCCTTTGTTCGCGATACGTCCGCGGACAAGCTCTCCGCCCATGCTATCCCCTGCGTCTTCCTTGGCTTCCCCCCTGACGCGCCTGGCTGGCAGTTTTACCACCCCACCTCGCGTCGTGTCTTCCCCTCTCAGGACGTCACGTTTGACGAGCCGGTTCCATTTTACCGTCTCTTCCCCTGCCGCTCTGCCCCTCCCCCGCCCCCGCCGCTCTTCCTTGCTCCTGGTCCCCCTCCGGTAGATCCCCTCCCGCCCCAAGGTCCTGCTCCCTTAGGTGTGTCTCAGGTTTACCCTCTCCCTGGTACTGTGCCAGTTGAGGTAGCTGGCGACTCAGGTGCTGCTCGAGGAGCTGGAGCTGGAGACCCTGCGGAGTCTGGAGGCGCTGGAGCTGGAGGCACTGGCACTGGTGGTGCTGTCGCTAGAGGAGCTGGAGACACGAGGATTGTTGACCCTGGAGCTGGAGGTGCTGGAGCTGGGGTGCTGTGCTTGGCGGTACTGGTGCTAGAGGCACTGTGCGGCCGCGACCGTACTTCGCTCCCCTACTTCAGCAGGTTCTTGGTCTCCCATCTTTCACTGGCCTTACTCCTCCCTTACTGTGTCCACCGCCTGACCAGTCACAGCCGCCGTTACTACCAGCCTCCCCACTGCCTGCTCCTTCTCCTTACACTGAGCAGACTGGAAGTCTTACAGAGCGTCGTGAGCCTAAGTCTCGTCTTGCCTCGCCTGTTCGCGCTGTTCGCACTGGTCGTAGGGTTCCTCGTCCTCGTCCTCCTCCTCTCCCCGGCACCCATGCTATGGCACTTCGTCCTTCCTTTGTTCCACTGCGTGTTCCTCTGCCGCCTCCTCCTGAGTCCTCTCTTCCTGCCGTCCCTGACCCTGAGTCTGACCTTGCTCGTGCTGCCAGTCCCACTGTCTTTCGTCTCCTCGCCACTGCTGTCACTGACCCTTCCTTTGAGTCCACTGCTGCGTCTGCTCTTGTTGCTGAGCTAGTTGACTTTGCTGCTGCTTGTCGTCTAGACTACGCCACTGCTCTTGTTGCTGAGTCTGAGTCTGCCAGTCCTCCGTCCGTCGGGGGTGAGTGTGCTCTTGGCACGGACGTCCTTGAGGACAGGCAGGAGGACCTTGAGTGTCTTGCAGCTGCTGTACCTCGTTTCGCTTCCATGTTGCTTGCCCCTGAGGGAGACTTGGATGCACCAGACATCCCGACCCCGCGCTATTACGCAGAGGCGATTACGGGTCCTTACTCCTCTCAGTGGCAGGCACCCATGGATGCCGAGATGGCATCCTGGAAGTCCACAGGCACCTACGTCGACGCAGTTCCCCCGTCTAGGGCGAACATAGTCGATGGCATGTGGATTTTCAGGGTGAAGCGGCTGCCGGGTTCTCTGCCTGCCTTCAAGGCGCGTTACGTTGCTCGAGGCTTCAGTCAGCGACAGGGGGTTGAATACTTCCATACCTTCTCCCCCACCTCGAAGATGACCACTCTTCGGGTGTTGCTGCACGCAATGCTCAGCGTGACTACGAGTTGCACTCTTTGGACTTCAGTACAACTTTCTTGCAGGGCAGCCTGCACGAGGAGATCTGGCTGCGCCGCCCACCTGACTTCACTGGGTCGTTTCCTGCAGGTAGCCAGTGGAGCCTCCGGCGGCCAGTCTACGGTCTCCGCCAGGTGCCTCGCGAGTGGCACGATGCAATGAGGACTACACTTGCGGCTCTGGGGTTTACTCCTTCAACTGCTGACCCGTCGCTGTTTCTACGCACCGACACGTCGCTGTTTCTACGCACCGACACGTCGCTGCCGCCCTTCTACGTCCTCGTCTACGTCGACGACCTGGTCTTTGCCATTGCTGACACTAAGGCACTCACCCTTGTGAAGTCAGAGCTGCAGAAGAGACACACCTGCACTGACCTGGGTGAACTGCGCAGCTATCTTGGCTTGCAGATCACCTAGGACAGAGCACGGCGCCTCATCACCCTGACTCAGTCACACATGGTGCACCAGGTCCTTCAGCGCTTTGGCTTCCAGTTCTCTTCGCCACAGCCCACTCCTCTGTCTACCAGCCACCCGCTCTCAGCTCCACATTCGGACGAGTCCGTAGAGCCAAGTGGTCCATACCCAGAGCTTGTGGGTTGCCTCATGTACCTGATGACGTGCACACGACCTGACCTCGCGTACCCTCTCAGCCTTCTGGCTCGCTACGTGGCTCCCGGTAGGCACCGAAAGGTGCACTGGGATGCTGCGAAGAGGGTACTGCATTACTTGTGCATTACGTCGAGCATGGGGCTCGTGCTTGGAGGACGGGGTCCAGTTGTCCTCACTGGACACGCAGACGCTTCTTAGGATGTCGACTTAGCTACGCAGCAGTCGTCACAGGGTTACACCTTCAGCCTCGGTTCCGGCTCTGTTTCCTGGCGGTCTACCCGCTCGTCTTCGGTTCTCAACTCCAGTTGTGAGGCTGAGATCTACGCCGGGGCCATGGCTGCACAGGAGCTACGCTGGCTGACCTACCTGCTGACTGACTTGGGAGAGCTGCCTCGTTCGCCTCCAGTTCTGTACGTAGACAACAAGGCCATCATTGCCTTGTGTTAGGAGCACAGACTGGAGCACAGAACGAAGCACATCGCTCGGCGATACTTCCTTGCTCGAGAGTTGCAGCAGCGTGGCCAGCTTCGTCTTGCGTACGTGGCCACTACGGCCAACATATTCACCAAGGCACTTCCGCCTGGTGATCATCAGCGCTTCTCTACTGTGTTAGGCCTTGTGCCTACTTTGCCTCACTTGCTCACTGCGTGACTTGCTTGTACTGTGATCTCTATTTATACCTGCATGCTTACACTTGCTAGGGTATGATCACTGTATTGTTTGTTCTCTTTTATATAACTCTGCATGTGAAGTGGCCTTGCTTGTTTGTGACCCTTTGCTTGTGCTCGGACTGTGTGGTGACTTTGTGATCCACCCTGAGCTTGCTTTGCTTTTCTTGACTCGTCTTGCGACCACTTGTTCTCCCCCACTTTGCCTATGGGGGTGTGTCAGAATCTCATATTGCTTTCTTTGTGTAGGCTATAGTTGGGTAGCCCATAAGGGGTACAACCCAATTAGGGTTAGTACTTGTACCCAACTGTTTCATAGTTCATCCATCCCTGTTCATTCCTTTGACACGACGATGTTGTCGTGACCGCTCGTTGTTGCGAATTCGACGTGACGATGGGCTTCGCGAGGCCCACTCGTGCTTGGTGCGGCTCTGTTCCTCTCCATGCCGGGCATTGATTGGGCGCCATCATTGGCTGCGCGTGAGCGCTGTCCCACGCTGTCGTGATGTGACGGTGTGATGACAATCGGCTGATCCGATTGCGCAGTTGCATTTGCAGGTTCTTGTGTTGGTGCTGGTACATTCACCGTTGATTACTCGTGGGCGGAGTCACGTTCCGCCGTGAGTGTCGCGATTTCGAGCGCCGAATCTTCGAGTTGGCGGACGAGCCGGTCGAGTTGCTCCTGCGTCAACGTCGCGAGATTGAGGTCGACCATGGTGAGGGTTTCGGGCAAGCTCAGCGAGAGCCTCAGTCGTGGACGTGCGTTCTTTCGAGAGTCTCTCATACCTCTTGTTCGCGATATTCCACCTTCTTACCTTCACAAGTTTTCGCTGGGCATCCTGGCGGCTGGGAGGCTGGAACCTTGGGATTGCCTGCACATGGAGCGACCAGCGATCAAGCCGAAACCTTTGGGCCCACGTGGCTGGGACACGCACCAGATTTGCCGCATTCCTTCCTTTCCGCCTTTCCCCGCGTTCCCGCATTCCCCCGTCCTGGCCTCCCTCCCTCCCCCATCCAAATGAATTGGACGTTTGAGTGGTACAAACCAATGCGATTGTACGTGACAGGGTGGTACACTGAAGCTCTAACGCGTGGCTGATAGTTTCACCACATCCACCATATCACACCGCTCCCTACCTATCACAGCCTTATTCCCCAATTCTGCATGAATGCTGCGAGTGATCGCCATAACCTCCTCGACTGTCGATGATTGCACATGATCAGCCGTTTCATTAGCCAGTGTTCAGACTCTGTTGAAGCCACTTAGGGTGAAGCCTTCTGTTGCCGTTTCGAGAAATCGCTGGCAGTTTGAGTATCCGCTTGACCATTCGTTTGCCCATCTGTTAGACGAGCAGATATCGGCTCGAAGCGCTGTGTCCGTGTGCTTGTGCAACGCTGTTTGCCTGCAAGTTTAGCCCATCTCCTTTCTACATTTCGTGTTCCTTACATTTCCATGGCGGATTTACCGCTTCGTTCCAAACACAGAGCTCAATATAGACGGATAGGCTGCTTTTGCTAGTCAGTCGGCACTCGCTGCCCTTTTACCCAGTGTTCCCGCGCACACAGAATGACCAGCCGCGCATTGTACAGTACATTGCAAACGTTCAGATAGTAGTTCCTCATTAGAACCCATCTGCACCGCGACGATGTCCGTCATGACTGCACGATCGTCAGCGCGAAAGCTGGCGCAAGTGTTGCCATCAAATGTCGTCGCTGACGTAAGCCGTGCACACCCATTCCTCCTCTCCTCCTCCCCCCTCTCCCTTTCTCACTCTTTTTCTTTCGAACTTCATATGCTATCTCACGTATACTCGATTCTCCTCATAACTCCATTCTCCTCTCCCCTCCTGTCATCACCATCTCTCCACTTCTCCATCCTCGTTATCCCGCGCATCCTCTCCCTTGCGCCAGATCCACCGGTGCTCGTGCAAGGTGCAGGTGGTCGATTCCACGCAGCGCATTCTTGACGATACACAGACTCACTCTTGAGACACCTGACATGTATTCCCCCCCACCTTACCCTCCTCCAACCCGTGCTGCCAGATCTACCGGTGTTCGTTCAAGAAGCAGACGGGCGTGAGCCTCAAGAACATGATGGCGCACGGCGCCTTCCCCACGGAGCGCAATCTGCTATCCTCCGCGCAGTTCCTGCAGCAGGAGCTGCCCGTCCGCCTCGCCCACCGCGTCACGGAGCTCGAGAACCTCCCCTACGGCCTCTCCACCAAAGCCCCCGTGCTCAAGGTGCGTCTGGGTTCAAGATCAGCTGCTTCCCTCTGTCGCCCCTCCCCGGGCTCAAGGTGAGTGCTGCCCGTCCGCCTCGCCCACCGCGTCACGGAGCTCGAGAACCTCCCCTACGGTCTCTCCACCAAAGCCCCCGGGCTCAAGGTAAGCTTCTTCCCCAGTTCAAGGACATCCGGGGGTGCTTTCTCATTCCCTTGGGCTCTGTTCGCCCTCTGTCCTTTTCGCCCCCCTCATGCCCGCCCAGGTGCGCGACTGGTACGTGGACTCGTTCAAGGACATCCGCGGGTTCCTGGCTATTGAGAGTCGCGAGGAGGAGCTGCGTTTCACACACCTGCTGGCGCAAGTCAAGATGCGCCACAACAACGTCATCCCCACTGTGAGTCATCCCCACTGTGAGCCATCCCCACTGTGAGCCATCCCCACTGTGAGCCATCCCCACTGTGAGCCATCCCCACTGTGAGCCATCCCCACTGTGAGCCATCCCCACTGTGAGCCATCCCCACTGTGAGCCATCCCCACTGTGAGCCATCCCCACTGTGAGCCATCCCCACTGTGAGCCATCCCCACTGTGAGCCATCCCCACTGTGAGCCATCCCCACGGTGAGTGGCTGTGCATTGGAATGGAGAGGAAAGGCCGTTCCTCTTTGGACAATACAGCACGAGCTGCACTGCACCTGCCGCAGGTCAAGATGCGCCACAACAACGTCATCCCCACGGTCAGTGGGTGCTGCTGCCATGCCATATGTGCATGGTGCTTGTGTGCCTGTTGCTGTTGCCATGCCATGTGTGCATGGTGGTGGTCTTTGAACATCATCTTATATGCTGCTCGGTGCTCCTTGTTCAACGTGTACGGCATGGCACGACACACCATGGCATGGCATGGCATGGCACGGCATGGCAGATGGCGATGGGAATCAACGAGTTGAAGCAGGACCTGGGGCGCAAGGGGCGGCTGGACGACCTCCTCGAGATCCACCAATTCCTCGTACGTCCCTCCCCTGCCTGCCCTCACCTGCCTGCCTTCCCTGCCTGCCCTCCCTGCCTGCCCTCCGTGCCCTCATTGCTCTGTCTCCCCTGCCACCCCTGCTTGCCCTGTCCTGACTGCCTGCCCCTGTCACCCTGCCTTTAACTGCCGCTTTGCCCTCGTTTCCCACCAAGTCACCACTGCCTTCACTGCCACACCACTGCTATCACTGCCACCCCTGCCACCTCACTGCACTCACTCCCCTCGCCCCTGTCCCCTGCCTTTACTGCTGCCCAGCCCTCGTTGCCCACTCCCTGTCACCATTATTATCACCTTCCCCCTCCCCTTCCCCTTCCCCACGCCCCTCCCCACGCCTTTTCTCCCTCCCCTTCCCCCTCCCCTCCCCCCCCCCTTTCCCCCTCCCCTTCCCCCTCCCCACGCCCTCCCCACGCACGCCCCTCCCAACTCCCCCTGCCCCCCCCCCCCACCAGGATCGCTTCTACATGTCACGCATTGGCATCCGCATGCTCATTGGTCAGCACGTCGCTTTGCACGACCCCAACCCGCCCCCCGACTTCAATGGGTGCGCCTCTCAACCCCCCCACTTCATTGGGTGCGCCCCTCACTCCCCACTGCATTGGGTGCGCCCCTCACCCCCCACTTCATTGGGTGCTGTCATAAAATATGTATTATATATATTCATGTAACTATTTGTAGTGTAGAATAGTGCAGAATAATTTTGTTCTTTGTTGGTGGTGCACCTTTAACTCTTGCGTTGTTTCTGTTTGTACTCTTCGCTCCACAGTGAATCCCCTCTTTTGGTCTACTTTCTCGACACTCTCTCATGCTATCTTCCTAAAACCCAAGTCCTGGCGTAACTTAGCCTCTCAACATGGTATTCAGCAAGCTATGCTCCTAGGCCTGCATTTATTTCAATGGCAGCCCTCTACGCTGGACCCGTCGCTGCCCCGCTGATCCGTCGCGCCCCCGCTTTCCCCGTCATGACTGTCGCGGGATCCTATGCGACGGTCGTGACAACTAGCGCGCTGGTCGCCACGGCCCCGTTCGCCAGCCCGCTGCCTCGTCACTCCGTCGCCCCCCTGCTCGTCGGCCCTGCTGCTGCTGCCGCTTAGCCGCGCCCCCGTCCGCCCCCTCTGCTCTTCCCCCCTCGTCCCGGCCCGGCCCTCTCTCTCCCTCCTCCTCGCTTGCCCTCTCCCGTTTAGTGTTACGCCAAGCATGGTGCGTAGCGAGAGAGGGGAGAGGAGGTGGTGGGCGGTGGCTGAAGCTGCTGGTTCACGGGCGACTGGAGCAACCGTCTCACTGGCGACTGGAGCTGCTGGCTCCAAACCTCCCCCCCAAACCTCCCCCCCACAGCGGCAGAGGCCGCCAGGAGGGCAGGCAGGGCAAGCACGGCAAGCACCAGCGCTCTGGTCATCGCTATGCGTAGGATCCCGCGACAGTCACGACGGGGACAGCGGGGGCGCGACGGATCAGCGGGCAGCGACGGGTCCAGCGTAGGGCCGCCATTGAAATAAATGCAGGCCTAGGAGCGTAGCTTGCTCAATACCATGTTGAGAGGCTAAGTTACCAGTGGAGAATTTGCGCTCTTCTCTGCTTGTCTACCTCCGTTTCCGTCCCCCCTCCTCCTCTCCCCCACCTGCTCTGCTCACAGGCTCATCTGCACCAAGGTGCCACCAATGGATGTGGCGCGCAACGCAGTGGAGGATGCACAACCTCACCCCCTCCCTCCTTTGCCCTGTCGTTTCCACTCTTCTTCCCCCTTCCTCTCATCCCCCCTTCCCCCAACTGTAACCAGGCTCATCTGCACCAAGGTGTCGCCAGTGGATGTGGCGCGCAATGCAGTGGAGGATGCACGGTCGGCATGCATGCGCACGTACGGCTCTGCGCCAGAGGTGGAGATTTACGGCGACCCGGACTTCACATTCGCGTGCGTGCTTGCGCTCACACTCATCTATTGTGACTCGTCATGCATGCACGTGTGCTCACACTCATCTATGGTGACTCGTCATGCATGCACGTGCGCTCACATGCATACGTGAACCTACTCATGCCCACACACAGCATGCATGCGCACGTATGGCTCTGCACCTGATGTGGAGAGATACGGCGACCCTGACTTCACACGTGCGTATTGTTCTGGGCTGCACGCGTGATGCATGCATGTCACACTCATGCCCACACACGGCATGCATGCGCACTTATGGCCTGGCGCCTGACGTGGAGATTTATGGCGACCCTGACTTCATGCTCTCACATGCTCTCACATGCTCTCACATGCTCTCACATGCTCTCACATGCTCTCACATGCACTCACGTGCGCTCGCGCGCATGCACGCATACACACAGGTACTCACACATGCACAGATGCACTCGCGCACGCACACACACATGCATGCATGCATGCACCCATAACAAGAAACGAAACTCCTCTTTCTTTGTGATGGCTCTACCATTCTACCCTGTATCAAACTCAGGCTCTTTTACCCATCCCACCCCACCCATTTGAATTCCTTTGCACCGCACTGCACTGCAGCTACGTGCCAACGCATCTGCACCAGATGGTGTTCGAGCTCTGAAAGAACTCCCGTGCAGGAGTGTTGACCCATCACTTTCCGCCATCCCATTTCCTCCCATCTCACCCATCCGCACGCTTTGCACCGCACTGCACTGCAGCTACGTGCCGACCCATCTGCACCAGATGGTGTTTGAGCACTGCAAGAACTCCCTACGCGCAGTGCAGGAGCATCATCCCCTCAAACCCCCCTCCCCCATCCCATTTACTCCCACCCCACCCATCCGCACACCTTTCCACCCCACTGCAGCTACGTGCCAACGCATCTGCACCAGATGGTGTTTGAGCTGTGCAAGAACTCCCTACGCGCCGTGCAGGAGCGATTCGCCGATGCTGACACAGACCCGCCGCCCATCCGCGTGGTGGTGGCGGATGGGATTGAGGATGTGACCATAAAGGTATGTCGGTGGTGCTGGGATGTGGTTATAAGGGTGCAAATAGGTGTGTCTATCTTGAAATATATGTGTGTATGCGTGTGTGTGTATATACATGTATGTATACATATGTATGTGTGTGTGTGGGTGGTGTGCAGGAAAGGAGATATTTCATGTGAAGATGCCGGTTGAAGTGTGTGCTGGCAGTGCTATCCCTCACCACAGCGCACCACAGTCCACTCACGCCCCATCCCACCTCTCCTCCTGTCCCTTCAAATTCTGCACTATAATAGTTTCTCGCTTGCCTCCACGCCCTTCCCCCCTGTGCGGTGCGCTTTCCCACCCTTTCATGTGCACCCTTCCACTGCAGATATCGGATGAAGGAGGGGGCATCCCGCACAGTGGCCTACCGCGCATCTGGACGTACCTATACCGCACGGCACGCTCGCCTGCTCCCCATTGTGATGTGTGCCTTCCCGCTTCTGCTGTATCCCCTTTCTCCCTTCCTCAACCCACCCCACCCTCTGCAGATATCGGATGAAGGAGGGGGCATCCCGCGCACTGGTCTACCGCACATCTGGACGTACCTTTACAGCACGGCACGCTCGCTTGCTGTCACCTCTCTCCCTCACCACCACACCCTCTCCCCTCCCCCCACCCTGCCAGATATCAGATGAGGGGGGTGGCATCCCGCGTAGTGGCCTACCCCGCATCTGGACATACCTCTACAGCACGGCCCGCTCGCCTGCTGCTGGTGGTGCTCTGCAGGACACACCCTCCATCATGTGCGTGCCAGTGGTGGGGGGTTGTGGGGGGACGGGTGGGAGGAGGGGGGTGTGTGTGGGGTGTATGTGATGTGTGAGAGAGGTGATGTGCATGCCGCTGGTGCGCTGCATGACACACCTTCCATCATGTTTTTGCTGCTGGTGGTGGTGGGGTGTGTGGGGGGTGTGTGTGGAGTGGGGTGTGTGGGGGGGCGCTGCTTCTACCAAATGTGTTCCTCTAGAACTCCATTCACTCTACATCCTTCTTCCATTTGGCATCCACCTCCACCTTCCACACCATCCACACACTCCATTACCAGGACGTGTGCTTTGCACATGTTTGCTTGTTTTGACTGTTATTGTGCTGCGTGTGCTTGAATTGAGCAGGGCGGGCTACGGCTACGGTTTGCCAATCAGTCGGCTGTATGCACGCTACTTTGGAGGCGACCTGCAGGTGGTGTCTATGGAGGGCTATGGCACAGACGTCTACCTCCACCTCAACCGTCTCGCCAATGTGCAAGAACCCCTGCCCTAAATAAGGTGTGGATGGCTAATGTGTAATATACCCTAATGTTAACGTTGGAGGCTAAGCACGCATCCACTTTGCCACATGGTTTTGGGCAATGAAATACTAAACAGATGCTCACTATAATTGCACCATCCAATTATCTAACAATATAGGACGATTGCTCAGCAGGAAGGGCCACTGTACGCGGTAAGCCAATAAGTTCCGGTGATGCTGGACCCAACCCATGTCGGCGTTACGAGGTCATGCGACGCCGCACTGTTTGCCTGACGTTAACTTTCTGTCGCAGTCCTTCCGAACCAATCGAATTATTTGGAATGTTCCGAGCTTCTCCCCCAACCCACCAAGCTGATGCCCACCGTTTGTCGTCGTCTGCTCGTCGCAACAGCAGAGGAGCTGCAGCGAGGCTTCCTTGAACCGTTTCGTACAGCGACCAAACATTAGTTGCGAATCGCACACCGCTGAACTTGTCAGTCGCACAGCCCAACACACGCGCCGTCGCAGTCGCAGTCGAGGTCAAATAAACGAAAGCAAGTGCGTACAGGCGTGGAAAATACGCCAGGCACACACTCTCACAAATCCCGTACTCTCGTCTTTTCCTCAGCTCCTTTGATTATCTATTTAGAACCTAACATCCAAATTCGTATTCTCATCGCTCACCAAAGCTTGAAATTTGAGGTCTGCAACTGGAAGTCGAATGGAGGTCGATTCGGACAAAGGCCTCGACGTTTTAGCACCGTGTTATTCCGAGCAATTTGCTACAAGAGATACCACTGAACCGCGAGTAGTAGTAATAGGCCGTAAGCACAAAGCGGCGCGTTCGTCGATTCCTAGTCGCAAGCGGCGCTGCGTGCAGTCTTCCTCCGGCGCGGCGCACGCTAGCGCGGTTCCCTCCGCGAACCCCCCTTCCCCGAGCGACGATCCGCTTGGCGCGGAGCGGCAGTACCGCGGAGTGCGGCAGCGGCGGTGGGGGCGGTGGGTTTCGGAGATCCGCGAGCCACGGCGGGGTTTGCGCATCTGGCTGGGGTCGCACAGCAGCGCGGAGCAGGCGGCGCGAGTGTACGACGTCGCCGTGCGACTGCTGCGAGGTAACGGCGCGATCCTGAACTTCCCGGACGACCAGCGCGAGGTAAGGCGCGGCGTGTGTGGCGAGGAGTGAGGGCAGGGAGGTGAGGCGAGGAGAGGCAGGTCGAGCGGGAGGTGGGAGACCAGAGCACTAGGAAGCGCTTTTTATTCAAGCATGACGAGTCCTATTGTGGACAAGAGGTGACATGTCGGCTTTCGCTCGCTCCTTCTCACCAATCTCCTTGCCGCGCCAACCGACACGTGTCCTCACTCCCACCCGCGCCACGCACCCCGCTGCACGCACTCATCGCGTCCCCCCGATCTCCCCATCGTCTCCCCGCCCGCTGTGCGCAGGTGCCTCTGCCTCCCGCCATCGCCGAGTCCCTTATCCACGCCTGCGCGGCCCTCTCCGCCAACGCGCCTGTCTCCGCCAACGCGCCTCTCTCCGCCGACGCGCCTCTCTCCGCCGATGCGCCTCTCTCCGCCGACGCGCCTCTCTCCGCGCCTGACTCACAGCGTCCCGCTGTCAGCGCCGCTGCCCTCTCCGCCCCTCACGCGCTGCCTGCTGCTGCCGACACAGGCGAGTATTGCGCTGCTCTCGCTGCCCCTGGTCTGCTCCAGTCGCCCTCGCGCGTGGAAGGAGAGGCGAGGCCGAAGGAGGCAATGGGCTTGGCTGTTGCGGCGGCTGTGATGCGCAGTGGAGCGGGCGGCATTGGGACGTGTGGCAGTGGGGCAGGCGGCACTGTGGGCAGTGGTGGCGAGGAGGAGCGAGTGGAGGAGGAAGTGGTAGAGGAGATGGAGGAGGATCAACAGGAGATGCTGCAGCAGCAGCAGGATGAGCAGCAGGCGAAGGAGCAGGAGGTGTGGGGGCATGAGTTGGAGACGTTGCTAGCTTGCGAGCAACAGATTAGGCAGCAGGTGGCGGAGGAGCAGGGGGCGGAGGAGCAGGTGGCGGAGGAGCAGGGGGCGGAGGAGCAGGTGGCGGAGGAGCAGGGGGCGGAGGAGCAGGTGGAGGAAGAGCAAGCGGCGGGGGAGCAGGTTGGGGGGGAGCAGGTGGGGGGGAAGCAGGTGAGGGGGGAGCAGGTGGGGAGGGAGCAGGTGGGGGAGGAGCAGGTGGGGGAGGAGCAGTCGGGGGAAGAGCGGGTGGAAGGGGAGCAGGCGGGGCAGGTTGATTGGTTGCTGGCATGCGAGCAGCTGCCAGTTGATGAGTTCACCACGTGTGATTCCCAGGTTGCTCTGCTCGCATGTGATGCTGGTGGCCATGATGGTGGTGATGCTCGTGCCACACTTGCTGCTCATACCCTTTCTGCTCACTCGCTTGCTGCTGTGAGTGAGCCGGCGGTTGGGGCTGGGGAGGAGAGAGGGCGCGGAGGAGTGGCAGCGATGGGAGTGAAAGCGAACGTTGGAGCTGCCAGCCTTTCCTTGCCACCCACCCAGCCAAACAACTGCACCACCAGCAGCAGCAGCACCACCATCAGTACCAGCAGCATGACGAGCAGCAGCAGGCACAGCGACAGTGACTGGCTGTCGTCCCTGCCGCCGCACTCTCCCTCCTCCTCCATCCCCTCGCCTGCGTTCACCAATCCCTCCCCTCCCCCTCTCACTCTCTCTCCCCCTCACACTCCCTCGACTGCCCTCACTACCCCTCTCCCACTCACTCTCTCACATCTTCCCAGCGCATCACCACCATCTTCCCCCTGCTCCTCCCCATCCTCTCTTTCCTCTCCCACGTCCCCACTGCCTCCCCCATGCGCATCCCTGCACACGCCACCACCACCCACCCAGCACCTGAGGCACTGTGAGCCTTGCTCGCCCACTTCACCCCTGTCACCTATCACCTGCGCTAGCCCTGAGCATGCCCTAACCACCAGCCCTGCTGCTTCACCTACCGCTCATCCTCCGCCTCTTATCGCTGCCCCTGCTGCTGCTGCACCTGCTGCGGTTGCTGCTGTGCCACCACCACCCACGGCACCCATACCGGCACTGCATAGGCCACCTTTCTCCCCTCCCCCTCACCGCCCTCGCCCTCCCCTCTCTCCCATCCACTGTCCGAATCACATAACCCACAACAACAGCAAGCCAAACAACAGCGCAAGGAACAGCAGCAGCAGCGTCTACAGCGGTGAGATGACCCCCACGCTCACAGTGCAGGCCATGGCGCATCTCATCTCGCCTCTTCCCCTCCTCCAGCTCCCCCTCCCGCCGTTGAACTCCCCCTCCCCCCTGCCCTCCCCCGCCCTCGCCCGCTCCCTCCTGCTGCACTTCGGTTCCGCCTTCGCCTGCCGCCGTGCCCCCACCCCTCCCGTCCCGCTCCCCCTCCCCCTCCACTCCTTCCTCTCCCCAATCGTGATTCAAGGCAGCTTGTTTACTGCAGCAGGCATGGAGTGGTGGCTCGAGCGAGCAGAGCAGCATATCCAAGAAGACCAGCCATGACGGTGGCGCATCCATGCCAGCTTTTCTCCATGCCATGTTATTCCTGCTGCCGAGCATGGAGCACAGAGACGACAACTTCCGTTGATTTATTCGTGGTGCTCCTCTCAGAAGTGAAGGCGTACATACTCGATCTTGGCTAATTCGGACTGGCGGGTTCGGCCTTGCTGATTGGTCAGAAGCACAACTTGCTGCTGTGGAAAGGTTAGAGTGCGTGTCGCTATAGTGCTAGTTGTGCTTCTGACCATGAAGGAGAATTTGTCTAGTGAACTTGTTGAATATATTGGTACATGTTGAATTTGTTTGATCTGTTATGTTTATTTTATAACCTGGCCTTGTACACGCGGTTCCCTGGTGTCCTCGCGATATTTTCCATCCACTTTTCGCGCAAGATGTGGCCTGACGTGCTTTGGACCTTTCTGCGCTGGAACCCCCCGTAATCTTCTGTACGCGATATCACTATCTTCGCGAGAAGCTGTGATCAAAATCACGCCTTTTCCCACATCACCCCGTCTCCCTCCGATTCTCAAATACCCAATTCTCATCTCACACCATTTCCTCATTCAACGCTGCTGTTGCTGCTCATAACATCTGCTGCCGTGTCCAACTCACGCGACCCGGAGGTCTATGCGCCTTCGAGTCGCGCTTCCCAGCCTACCGAATCTCCGCATTCGAGTCCCCACCATGGCTGACGTCATAAGGGGACTCAACAGACCGCACGGCACGCAGCAGCACGCGGCGGCACTTGCGCCGCGCCGCGCGGCTCCGTCGGCCGCCCCCGCGCGGACCGCTCAGGCGCTGCCATTTCCGACTGGCCTCGCCTCGCCTCTCCTCGCTCGAGCCGCTCTCCCGTTAGCGTCGCGACTCTGCTTCGCTGCTGCCCCCGCCGTCATCACCCCCGCCGGCTGCTTTCCCCGCTGCTCATCCGCCCCTCACGCGCGCACAGGCTTTACCCGCGACCCTTCGTTTCCCGCGGAGTGGTCCAGACGGGGCACACCTGCTTTGCTCTCCGCGTTCCGCCCGCGCGGAGCATGCCGCGCGCAGGCGCACGATAGCGCGGCTTCTGTGTCGACTCCAGAAAGTTCCGCGGCAGCTCCCGCGGGGGAAGGCTCCGCGGAGCGCAGGGATGGCGGAGCGGCGGAAGCGGCGGACGCCGCGGGGAGCGCGCAAGGGGAGCCGTTTTTGGTGCTCAACTTCTACCACTTTGCTGACGTGGAGGATGCCCATGGTGACGTGGAGCGGCACCATGCGTTCCTACAGGTGCGGTTTGAGAATGCGGTGTAGTGGGGAAGGAAATGAACAAGTTAACGTCCTCGTCAACGTTAACGTTAACGTCAATGTCAAGGTGTACCACTGCAGTGGTCAATGTGGTGTGCCCAGCTCAGCGCCTCACCTGTCACACTGAGTTAGCGCTGGTCCTTGCACTCTGTCTTTCCCCTCCCTCCCTTCACTCTCTCCCTTCCCTTCCCTGCCTGCCTACCGATCTCTCATCTTGCATTCCCGCATGTGCGCATGCGTGTGTGTGTGTCAGGAGCGGGACATCCGAGGGCGGATATACATCAGCCACCAGGGCATCAACGCGCAGGTGAGTCACCGGGGGATCACGGAGCAGGTGAGGCAGGCAGGAGCGGGTGAGGCATGGGGCATGGGAGGTGGTGGTGCAGGGGACAGGAGCACGGGTGTTGGTGGTGCAGATGTGGGAGTGACGTGGCATGGCCCAACGGTGCAGTGGAGCATGCATGGGTCAAGAAGACTCGGAGCTCAGGATACAAGATTCATGGCTCATGGTTCAAGATTCAAGGTTCAGGGTTTAATATTCAAGGTTCAGGGTTTAAGATTCAAGGTTCAGGGTTTAAGATTCGGGGCTCAGGGAAAGAGTCAAAACGGTTCTACACAATTTTCATCAAAGAGTGAAGTCACGTTTGTTCGCATCGTCCTTCTCCAGCACCACACTGTACCGTTCAGCTGTTCGACTTGCAAGAATGTAGCCTTTGAGAAGGGGAAAGGCAAGAGGTTGCGGGCGAGGGCAAGAGCGAGAAGTAGTGGGAGAGAGAGGGAGAGCGAGAGGGAGAGTTTTTGGCTATCATTGCACTCTATACGAGCCTGTGCCATGCGGCACTCTCTTGAAACCCCTGCTCGCCTCGTTCCCCACGTTCCATGTTTCAACTCACTACATCGCATCACCATCATCTCAGCAGTTCAGCCTCGTGCACTTGTCTGTTTTTGAGTCGACTGAAAAGTTCTCCTCGTTCCCCACGTTCCATGTTCCAACTCACCGCATCGCATCATCTCATCTCAGCAGTCCGGCCTCGCGTGCTTGTCAGTCTCCCGTTCCCCTCTCTGTCGTCTCTCCCAGCTCAGCGGCCCAGCCAGCCACCCACGTGATGGATGGAGTATGCCGAGTGGGTGTGCGGTGACGAGCGCTTTGCCCCTATCTGTGCCCAAACCCTCCTCTTCCTCTCCGCATTCCCTCCTCACACACCTCTCCTTCCGCGCAGCTCAGCGGGCTGGCCTCACACGTGTTGGAGTACGCAGACTGAGTGCGCAGCAACCCCTCACTCCCCCACCCATCCCACTCGTCAATCTCCCTTTCCTCGCCCCACCCATCCCACTCGTCAATCTCCCTTTCCTCTCCCCACCCATCCCACTCGTCAATCTCCCTTTCCTCGCCCCACCCATCCCACTCGTCAATCTCCCTTTCCTCTCCCCACCCATCCCACTCGTCAATCTCCCTTTCCTCGCCCCACCCATCCCACTCGTCAATCTCCCTTTCCTCTCCCCACCCATCCCACTCGTCAATCTCCCTTTCCTCGCCCCACCCATCCCACTCGTCAATCTCCCTTTCCTCTCCCCACCCATCCCACTCGTCAATCTCCCTTTCCTCTCCCCACCCATCCCACTCGTCAATCTCCCTTTCCTCGCCCCACCCATCCCACTCGTCAATCTCCCTTTCCTCGCCCCACCCATCCCACTCGTCAATCTCCCTTTCCTCGCCCCACCCATCCCACTCGTCAATCTCCCTTTCCTCGCCCCACCCATCCCACTCGTCAATCTCCCTTTCCTCGCCCCACCCATCCCACTCGTCAATCTCCCTTTCCTCTCCCCACCCATCCCACTCGTCAATCTCCCTTTCCTCGCCCCACCCATCCCACTCGTCAATCTCTCTTTCCTCTCCCCACCCCTCACATCGTCTCGTCCTTTCTCACAGCTCAGCAGGCCAGCCTCACCTCACACGTGTTGGAGTAGTACGCAGACTGGGTGTGCAGCGACCCCTCACTCCCCCATCCCTCTTTTCAGTCCTCCGTTTCTCTCCCCATCACATCATCTCGTCCTCCGTTTCTCTCCCCATCACATCATCTCGTCCTCCCTCGCAGCTCAGCGGCCCAGCCTCACACGTGAATGCAGCGCGCCGAGTGGGTGCTAGGTGACTTTTGAGTCGACTCAAAAGTCACCTCGACTCAAAAGCCACCTCGACTCAAAAGTCACCTCGACTCAAAAGTCACCTCGACTCAAAATTCACCTCGACTCAAGAGTCGCCAGCCTCACACGTGAATGGGTGCGCACGCAGAGTGGGTGCGCAGTGCGCAGCAACCCCTGACTCCCCATCCCACTCGCCATTCTCTCGTTCATCCCCCCATCACATCACATGCATCCACACACACACCGCTCCTCCCGCGCAGCTCAGCGGCCCAGCCTCACATGTGATGGACTATGCACACTGGGTGCGCAGCGACCCGCGCTTTGCGGGTGTGCCGCTGCAGCTGTCGCCCTCCCCCATCGGCCACGCCTTCCCGCGCCTCCGCCTGCGCTACAAGCCCGCCCTCGTGCAGGTGAGAGTTAAGCCCGCCCTCGTGCAGGTGGGCTGCCTTGCCTGTGTCGCACTTTACGTTCCTGCACCACAGGGATAGCTGTCGCTCTCCCCTATCGGCCATGCCTTCCCGCGCCTCCGCCTGCGCTACAAGCCAGCGCTTGTGCAGGTGGGTTGTCTTGTCTTTTCTTGTCTGCACCACACTGTACCTTGTGTTGTACCTCGTGCAGGTGGGGCATCCTCCCTCTCTTCCCCATTGCTTCCCCACCGGCAGGTTTTGCCCCTGTCCCACGTGCTCGCCTACACATCCCGCCCCATGCTCTCCCCACTCCGTGCTTCCCTACTCCCATCCTGCTTTTCCCACAACTCAGGTCGCGGGAGGTATGGAGCAGCTGTATGCTCATCTATGTGCTGCCACGCCCCTGTCTCCTGCTGAGTGGCGCAGCAAGATCGACCAGATGCAGCGGGGGGAGGAGGGGGAGGGAGAGAGGGAGGGGGAGGGGGAAAGTGGGCCAAGGGGGTGGGGCGAGGGGCGTGGGGAGGAGGCAGTAGCGCGCACCAAGAAGATTCTGCTGCTGGACGTGCGCAATGGTGGGTGCCGCGTGCAATGGTGGGTGGTTGCTGGTAGGCACGCGGCTGTCTGTTTGAAGTGGTGAGTTTGCCCAGCGATGTGTGCGACAGTGATTGCTGTCTGTGTGCGACAGTGATTGCTGTCTTCAATCACGTGAGAAGGGCCTCTGTGTCTTCAATCACGCGAGAAGGGCCTCTGCGTCTTCAATCACGCGAGAAGGGCCTCTGCGTCTTCAATCACGTGAGAAGGGCCTCTGTGTCTTCAATCACGTGAGAAGGGCCTCTGTGTCTTCAATCACGTGAGAAGGGCCTCTGTGTCTTCAATCACGTGAGAAGGGCCTCTGTGTCTTCAATCACGTGAGAAGGGCCTCTGTGTCTTCAATCACGTGAGAAGGGCCTCTGTGTCTTCAATCACGTGGCCTCTGTGTCTTCAATCACGTGAGAAGGGCCTCTGTGTCGATGACATGAAACACCTTCAGAAACAGACCGTCCTTTGAGGCGCCTCAAAAGCAGAAACAGACCGTCCTTTGAGGCGCCTCAAAAGCAGAAACAGACCGTCCTTTGAGGCGCCTCAAAAGCAGAAACAGACCGTCCTTTGAGGCGCCTCAAAAGCAGAAACAGACCGTCCTTTGAGGCGCCTCAAAAGCAGAAACAGACCGTCCTTTGAGGCGCCTCAAAAGCAGAAACAGACCGTCCTTTGAGGCGCCTCAAAAGCAGAAACAGACCGTCCTTTGAGGCGCCTCAAAAGCAGAAACAGACCGTCCTTTGAGGCGCCTCAAAAGCAGAAACAGACCGTCCTTTGAGGCGCCTCAAAAGCAGAAACAGACCGTCCTTTGAGGCGCCTCAAAAGCAGAAACAGACCGTCCTTTGAGGCGCCTCAAAAGCAGAAACAGACCGTCCTTTGAGGCGCCTCAAAAGCAGAAACAGACCGTCCTTTGAGGCGCCTCAAAAGCAGAAACAGACCGTCCTTTGAGGCGCCTCAAAAGCAGAAACAGACCGTCCTTTGAGGCGCCTCAAAAGCAGAAACAGACCGTCCTTTGAGGCGCCTCAAAAGCAGAAACAGACCGTCCTTTGAGGCGCCTCAAAAGCAGAAACAGACCGTCATTTGAGGCGCCTCAAAAGCAGAAACAGACCGTCCTTTGAGGCGCCTCAAAAGCAGAAACAGACCGTCCTTTGAGGCGCCTCAAAAGCAGAAACAGACCGTCCTTTGAGGCGCCTCAAAAGCAGAAACAGACCGTCCTTTGAGGCGCCTCAAAAGCAGAAACAGACCGTCCTTTGAGGCGCCTCAAAAGCAGAAACAGACCGTCCTTCCCCGTGCATTGAGGTGTATTTTGAGGCGCCTCAAAATACACCTCAAGACCGTCCTTCCCCTTTCTCTCTCCCCCTTTTACCCCAAACCCCCTCTCTAGGCTACGAGTGGGACGTGGGCCATTTGGCCGAGGTTGTGCCCCCCCCGCTTGACAACTTCACACACTGCAGACCTTCCTCATCTCTCCTTCTCTCGCTCGCTCTCCCCTTCCCTCTCCCCCTCTCCCCCGCTTCTCCCACCAGGCTACGAGTGGGACGTGGGCCATTTGGCCGAGGTTGTGCCCCCCCCGCTTGACAACTTCACACACTGCAGACCTTCCTCATCTCTCCTTCTCTCGCTCGCTCTCCCCTTCCCTCTCCCCCTCTCCCCCGCTTCTCCCACCAGGCTACGAGTGGGACGTGGGCCATTTTGCCGGGGCTGTGCGCCCTCCGGTTGACAACTTCCGATCCACTGAGTTCGGCCTGCAGGAGGTGAGGGCTGGGCGGCAAGAGGTGTGAGGACTGGGCGGCAGGAGGTGAGGGCTGGGCGGCAGGAGGTGAGGGCTGGGCGGCAAGAGGTGAGGGCTGGGCGGCAAGAGCGCGGGAAGGTGTGTTCTGATGATGAGGGGGTGTGTGAGACGAGG
Source organism: Closterium sp. Naga37s-1 (assembly GCA_947471745.1). Lineage (NCBI taxonomy): Eukaryota > Viridiplantae > Streptophyta > Zygnematophyceae > Desmidiales > Closteriaceae > Closterium > Closterium sp. Naga37s-1. Next base: position 2,133,696 of record CANJKZ010000774.1, on the reverse strand, counting down.
AGGTCAGGGATACAAAAGAAGAGGTAGGATGAACGTGGGTTGTTACCTGGGGGGTTGGGGGTCTTATCTTAGCTGCACTGTGTGTGTCCGCCTGACTCAACAACCCTTTCCTGCCTGCCAACCCCCACTTATCCACAGGAACACACTGAAGCCACCACCACAGAAGAGCAGCAGCAGGAGGAAGAGGAGGCAGAGGGGCAGGGGGCATACGATCCGTTATCAGAAGCAGACAAGGAGGAGACAGAAGTGCTCATGTATTGCACGGGGGGCATCCGCTGTGATGTGTACTCCGCACTGCATGTGTGTTCTTCCCCCACAGGCCGACTCAACAACCCCTCTCCTGCCTGCCAACCCTCTCCCACTCGTTTCCAGGAACACACTGAAGCCACCACAGCAGAGCAGCAGCAGCAGCAGCTTCAGCAGCAACAACAGCAGGAGGAAGAGGAGGCAGGGAGGCAGGAGGGGGCATACGATCCGTTATCAGAAGCAGACAAGGAGGAGACAGAAGTGCTCATGTATTGCACGGGGGGCATTCGCTGTGATGTGTACTCCGCACTGCATGTGTGTTCTTCCCCCACAGGCCGACTCTACAACCCCTCTCCTGCCTGCCAACCCTCTCCCACTCGTTTCCAGGAACACACTGAAGACACCACAGCAGAGCAGCAGCAGCAGCAGCTTCAGCAGCAACAACAGCAGGAGGAAGAGGAGGCAGGGAGGCAGGAGGGGGCATACGACCCACTATCAGAAGCAGACAAGGAGGAGACAGAAGTGCTCATGTATTGCACGGGGGGCATCCGCTGTGATGTGTACTCCGCACTGCATGTGTGTTCTTCCCCCACAGGCCGACTCAACAACCCCTCTCCTGCCTGCCAACCCTCTCCCACTCGTTTCCAGGAACACACTGAAGCCACCACAGCAGAGCAGCAGCAGCAGCAGCTTCAGCAGCAACAACAGCAGGAGGAAGAGGAGGCAGGGAGGCAGGAGGGGGCATACGATCCGTTATCAGAAGCAGACAAGGAGGAGACAGAAGTGCTCATGTATTGCACGGGGGGCATTCGCTGTGATGTGTACTCCGCACTGCATGTGTGTTCTTCCCCCACAGGCCGACTCTACAACCCCTCTCCTGCCTGCCAACCCTCTCCCACTCGTTTCCAGGAACACACTGAAGACACCACAGCAGAGCAGCAGCAGCAGCAGCTTCAGCAGCAACAACAGCAGGAGGAAGAGGAGGCAGGGAGGCAGGAGGGGGCATACGACCCACTATCAGAAGCAGACAAGGAGGAGACAGAAGTGCTCATGTATTGCACGGGGGGCATCCGCTGTGATGTGTACTCCGCACTGCATGTGTGTTCTTCCCCCACAGGCCGACTCAACAACCCCTCTCCTGCCTGCCAACCCTCTCCCACTCGTTTCCAGGAACACACTGAAGCCACCACAGCAGAGCAGCAGCAGCAGCAGCTTCAGCAGCAACAACAGCAGGAGGAAGAGGAGGCAGGGAGGCAGGAGGGGGCATACGACCCACTATCAGAAGCAGACAAGGAGGAGACAGAAGTCCTCATGTATTGCACGGGGGGCATTCGCTGTGATGTGTACTCCGCACTGCATGTGTGTTCTTCCCCCACAGGCCGACTCAACAACCCCTCTCCTGCCTGCCAACCCTCTCCCACTCGTTTCCAGGAACACACTGAAGCCACCACAGCAGAGCAGCAGCAGCAGCAGCTTCAGCAGCAACAACAGCAGGAGGAAGAGGAGGCAGGGAGGCAGGAGGGGGCATACGACCCACTATCAGAAGCAGACAAGGAGGAGACAGAAGTCCTCATGTATTGCACGGGGGGCATTCGCTGTGATGTGTACTCCGCACTGCATGTGTGTTCTTCCCCCACAGGCCGACTCAACAACCCCTCTCCTGCCTGCCAACCCTCTCCCACTCGTTTCCAGGAACACACTGAAGCCACCACAGCAGAGCAGCAGCAGCAGCAGCTTCAGCAGCAACAACAGCAGGAGGAAGAGGAGGCAGGGAGGCAGGAGGGGGCATACGACCCACTATCAGAAGCAGACAAGGAGGAGACAGAAGTCCTCATGTATTGCACGGGGGGCATTCGCTGTGATGTGTACTCCGCACTGCATGTGTGTTCTTCCCCCACAGGCCGACTCAACAACCCCTCTCCTGCCTGCCAACCCTCTCCCACTCGTTTCCAGGAACACACTGAAGACACCACAGCAGAGCAGCAGCAGCAGCAGCTTCAGCAGCAACAACACGAGGAGGGGGCATACGACCCACTATCAGAAGCAGACAAGGAGGAGACAGAAGTCCTCATGTATTGCACGGGGGGCATTCGCTGTGATGTGTACTCCGCGCTGCTCCGACAGCAGGGCTTTAAGCGCCTCTACACGCTCGAGGGCGGCGTCGCCCGGTACATGCGCGAGCAGGGCGGCGAGCACTGGAACGGGCGGCTTTTTGTGTTTGACTCGCGGCTGGCTGTGCCGCCCAGGGATTATCAGGTCGGCGGGAAGGTGCTGCGGGCGGCGGAGGAGGGGGTGGAGAGGATTGGGGAGGTGTTGGGGGAGGTGATGATGGGGGAGGAAGTGGGGGAGGAGGAGGAGAGTGTAGGGTGTCAGAGGTGTGGAGGGCGGTTGGAGGAGGTGAAGCATCGCAACTGTGCCAACTCAGATTGCAACGCCCTCATTCTGTGAGACTCATTCATGTCTTGTTTGAGAGATGCTGTGACGGGCGTGGTGTCAGGCGCGTGGTGTCAGGCGCGTGGTGTGAGGGGCGTGGTGTGAGGATGCACTGTGGTGTGGAAACCATTGACGGGTCCTGGGTGGGATATGTTGTGCTGTGCTGTGCTGTGCTGTGCTGCGCTGTGCTGTGCTGTGCTGTGCTGTGCTGTGCTGTGCTGTGCTGTGCTGTGCTGTGCTGTGCTGTGCTGTGCTGTGCTGTGCTGTGCTGTGCTGTGCTGTGCTGTGCTGTGCTGTGCTGTGCTGCGCTGCATGTGCTGTGCCGTGCCGTGCCATGCCGTGCCGTGCCGTGCCGTGCCGTGCCGTGCCGTGCTGTGCCGTGCCGTGCTGTGCCGTGCTGTGCTACAGTGTGGTATGGAGGGGCTGATTTAGCGTGTGCCTCTGGAGTTCTGAGTCGTCATAGAGCAGTGTCTGCGTCTGCTCTGCATTCAATCCCTTGGCCCCTCATCTCCACCTGCTCCCTACCCCCTCCCTTTCCTTGCAGGTTCTGCTCCAAATGCGCCCAAGCAATGAATGGCGCCTGCAGCACAGAGTGCGCCGCTGCCCCCCGCCTGCGCCCCTTCCTCGTCCGCCCGGAGCCCTACCAGCGCCTGCACACCTACCTGCCCTCCGCGGCTCCCCCTCGCCCCCCGGGCTACGTGTCCCGCCGCGCCCTGAAGCGGCGAGCTCGCAAGGCCAGACGCCTTGCTGCTGCAGAGGCGGGTGAGGGGCAGGGGGCAGGTGAGGGGAGGGAGGTGGATCAAGAGACGGGTCGGGGGCGGGAGGTGGATCAAGAGACGGGTCGGGGGCGGGAGGTGGAGACAGCTGCTTGATTTCGCGATAGGCTTGTAGGGCTCCATGCCCCCTCCTCGCCCCCTCCTCGCCCCCCCGGGGTACATGTTCCCCCTTGCCCCCCGTAGTGCGTGTCTCGTCGCGCCCTCAAACGGCGGGCTCGCAAGCCCCCCCCCCACACCTGGCTGCTGCAGAAGGAGGTGAAGGGCAGGGGGGATTGAAGGGAGGGAGATGGGTGAGGGGCAGGACGTGGAGGTAGTAGCAGCTTGATTTCGTTACAAGGTGACCCCGTAGGGCTGTGTGAACTGAACACCATGCGATGCCACTGTGTCTTCCTCCAGCGCCCCTCCCCGTCCTCCCTTGCCCCCCGGGTACGTGTCCCCACGGGGTACGTGTCCCCACGGGGTACGTGTCCCCACGGGGTACGTGTCCCCCCGGGGTACGTGTCCCCCCGGGGTACGTGTCCCGCTGCACCCTCAAGCGGCGAGCTCGCAAGGCTTGACACCTCGCTGCGGCACAGGCGGGCGAGGGACAGGAGGTGGGTGGAATGAAGCGGGTGGATGAAGAGGGGCAAGAGATGGGTTGCGGGAAGGAGGTGGAGTGGAGGTCGCTGCTTGATTCCCCTGTGGGCTTGTACGGCTCTACATCCCCCCCTCGCCCCCCCGGTGTCATACGGTAGACATGGTGACGTACGGTAGACACGGTGGTGTCTGATTGAGAAAACTGGAAATGTCACAGGATATCTCTGAAACAAACTTACGGTGTTATCGTAGTAGTATTACGGTACTATTATTGCAACATGTGTCCCTTCGCGAGTGTAACAGATAGTAGCACGAATAGTCTCGTGTTTATTCACGTGACGCTACAGTAGAAGTACCATTCGGTTTAGTGAACAACAGGTACATTACCGAATATGTACTTTCCTGGGACTCAACCTTGTTCTCATAACTACCAGTACAGGAATTCCTACTACTTTACTAGGTAAGTCTCTACAAAGATCCTAGGGCTCTACTCAGCCCAACACGGGGGATAATGGTACCGTAACTCCCAACAGGTGCAAGCGTACCCCCCCCCCCCCCCCCCCCCCCCATACCAGTATTTGAACACCTCCCTTAAGGGGGGTATTTATCAGTACACCCTAGGGTGTACTGTGCAGGAGATTTCGGCATCTTGTCCTAATAACTCTCATGCACTCGACAGAGATTAGCCCTGACGATTTTGATACAAGGCTGATTGTGTCCGGTTTGGGCTAGGATTTAAACAATGATGTAATAAGTTCTGGTACATTTTTTGCATTGCATGTGTTCACGAGATTGAAGAATCAGCATAGTTTTATATCACAAGATGGGCCTCTCGCTCTCATCCTCCTCACTGCTTCCTGTTGAGTCCGCCTCAATCCTCGGTATGGCATCCGTGACTCGAAAGGCATCGAGAAAGTCCTTCTTGAGCTCGTGCAGTGCGCCACACACCAGCGAGTGCAGAGGCGGGCCGAAGTCGACGTCTGAGAGCTGCTGCATGCTGCCAAACACAATGCACTGCGAGTCCGGTGTGCAGACTGCAAGAGATGCGGTGAGCACGGGATGGGTGAGAGGAACGCAGAGGAGAAGACATGTGGTTGTGGGGACTGCAAGAGAAGAGGTGCGTGTGGGCAAGAGAAGAGGTGCGTGTGGGCAAGAGAAGAGGTGCGTGTGGGCAAGAGAAGAGGTGCGGATGGCCGTGTTGACACTCATGTAGCGCGGCGCCTTGTACTCTATCCTGCCCCTGCATGCACCCGAACCACGAGAGGGGCAATTCACAGGAGGGAGCCGTTGGAGAAGGAAAGAGGGGAGAAGGAAAGAGGGGAAGATGCAGAGTGTGGTGAGGTGAGCAGCGGGTGTGAGAGGGACGCGGAGGGCGGGGGACAAGAGGAAGGAAAGTCGGGTCCTCATGGAAGAGTATTCAATGCAGCGACAGAGACACAGCCCGCAAGATGCTAAGACACACACACACACACGGACCAAGGAACCGCCGACAGCGACGCCATTGTCAACTTCGCTTCTTGGACACATCCACCGAACCTCGATCCCGACTTCAGCCCTGGAGGATTTTGGTATTCACATACCATACCTGAAGCAGAAAGAACACGGGCATTAGCAACAATCCGGCAAGAAGAAACAACATCGACAGCAGCAGAGACAACATCGGCAACAACAGCAACACTTACAGCACCACTCGCGAGCTCTTCGACGGCACCAACCTTCATCGACAATGTCAGAATAGTGAAGGAAGGAAATGACTGAACTAGCAATCAGGTGGGTACAAGTAAGAAACCTAAAAGTGTTGTACCCTATATGAACTACCCCACTACAGCCTAGACAGACTATAGTGTATGAGTTTGACACACCCCCATAGACAAAGTGGGGGAGAACAAGAGGTCACAAGACCGGTCAAGAAAGGCAAAGCAAGCTCAGGGTGGATCACGACGTCACCACGCATTTTGAGCACAAGCAAATGGCCACAAGGCCAGTTCACATGCAGAGTTATATAAAGGAGAACAAGCAATACAGTGAACACAACCTAGCAAGTGTAAGCATGCAGGTATATGTATAAAGATCACAGTACAAGCAGAGTCAAGAAGTGAGCAAGGGAGGCTAAGTAGGCACAAGGCCTAGCATAGTACAAAGCGCTGATGATCACAAGGCTGAAGTGCCTTGGTAAAGATATCAGCAGTGTTGGCCTGAGTGGCCACGTAAGCAAGACGAAGCTGACCACACTGCTGCAACTCTAGAGCAAGGAAGTAGCGCAGAGCAATGTGCTTCGTTCTGTGCTCCAGTCTGTGCTCCTGACACAAGGCAATCATGGCCTTGTTGTCGACGTACAGAACTGGAGGAGAACGAGGCACCTCTCCCAAGTCGGTCAGCAGGTAGGTGAGCCAGCGTAACTCCTGTGCAGCCATGGCCCCAGCGTAGATCTCAGCCTCACAACCGGAGCTGAGAACAGAAGACGAGCGGGTAGACCGCCACGAGACAGAGCCGGAGCCAAGGCTGAAGGTGTAACCCTGTGACGACCGCTGCGTAGCCAAGTCGTCAACCCAGGAAGCGTCTGCGTGACCAGTGAGAACAACTCGAGCCCGTCCTCCAAGCACTGCACAAGTAGCGCAACACCCTCTTAGCTGCAGGTCATCAGGTACATGAGGCAGCCCACAAGCTCTGGATACGGGCCACTAGGCTCTACAGACTCGTCCGAAGGTGGAGCTGAGAGCGAGTGACCGGTAGGCAGAGGAGTGGACTGTGGCGAGGAGTACGTGAAGCCGAAGCACTGAAGGACCTGCTGCACCATATGTGACTGAGTCAAGGTAATGGTGCGCTGTGCTCTGTCCCGGGTGATCCGCAAGCCAAGATAGCTTGTGAGCTCACCCAGGTCTGTGCACGTGTGTCTCTTCTGCAGCTCCGACTTCCCGTGGGCGAGTGCCTTAGTGTCAGCAGTAGCGCAGAGGCGTGGCGCACACACCTGTAGAGCTGCAGGCCGGTGGCGCCGATGGCGTTGAGCACAGAGGCGTTGTGCACCACCACTACCGCCACACCCTTCTGCCTCACCCTCAGCATCAGATCCGTGTGTGTCATGGCACTGTGGGAGACGGTGCATAGGCAGGGCACTGGGGGGAGAGAAAGAGGGAAGGGGAGTAGACGGTGTAAAAGAAGTGAAGTTGAGGAGAGTGCGGTGAGTGCACCTGCTGCACTGAATCACGGCACCTCACATGCCATCACACACGTGACTCCATTGCCCCCCCCATGCCGTCACACACATGACTCCATTGCCCCCCCCATGCCGTCACACACATCACCCCATGCTGCCACAGCAACAGCCATGCGTAGTAGCACCTGTGCATGGCAGGCCATGCGAGGCACTTACGCACCCGAAGGGGTCGCCGACAACGAGGAAGGCGACGTCCTCCTTGGCGGCCAGCTGCAGCAGGTGGGCTGCGCGGCTCTCCACCATCTCCCTGTCCGCCACCTGCACCTCCCTCCCGTACACCTCTTCCTGCTCGCCCATGAGGACGCAGGGGATGAGGGCGAGAGGGGAAGCAAGAGCGTTGAGAGAGGCGCTCTCGCAGCACCTTGCTGTTTGTGCTGTGCTAAGCATGAGGGGTAGGGTAGGCATACGATACGAGACTTCGTGGGGTGTGGGGGGAGGGAGGGTGTGGGGGGAGGTAGGACAGAGAGAAGCAAAAGAGGGCAGTGGAATGGGAGCACGGAGCAGAGAGCATGATGGCATCAAGTGAACCCAGCTCTGCCACAGAGCACTCATTCAAGCTGATGCACCATCAATGCGCCAGTTACCAGTACATTATGCAAACGATGACTATCCCTGCAGCCCCAGCAGTGCGCACCAGTTTGCTCCTGTCAACGAGCAGCATGGAGGTGTAGGCTTCGAGGAACACGTGTTGGCAGCGCCGCATGGCGGCCAGCCCCCTGACGGTGATGTCACTCTCGTCCCACAGCCCCACGCCCACCACGTACAGCATGCTGCCCCCTGTCCACCACCAATACTGCTGCTGCTGCTCGTGGTGGTGCTCCTGCTGCCGCTGTTGATGGTAATGCTGCTCCTGCGGCTAGTGGTGCTGCTGGTGCAGTAGTGACACCTGCAGGAGGCATGCACGGGGGAAGGCGGGAGAGGGGGAGTGTGGCAGACAGGGGCTTAGCATGGTGGATGGGATGGGATGGGATGGGATGGGATGGGATGGGTGGGGATGGGACGGGATGGGATTGAATGGGATGGGATGGGATGGGATGGGATAGGATGGCATGGGATGGGATGGGATGGGATGGGATAGGATGGGATGGGATAGGATGGGATGGGATGGGATGGGATGGGATGGGATGGGATGGGATGATTCGAGAAGCAAGGGTGTAATGGGGTGGTTGGAAGGAAGGGGCAGCAAGAGGGGTGCTGATGGAGGAGGGGTGCGAATGGAGAGTGGGTGTGCTGTGCTGCAGTTGCTGCCGCATGGTTACAGGCGGATGCTCAGGAGGCAGCATCCGAGGATCATGGCGGGCGGGCTGCACGGGACGCACATCAGCAGCATTCCCCCTCTCTCTCTTCCCTCCCCCCCCCACACACCCCACTGCCCTGCCTCTGCCGAATTTCTCTCTCATTGATCGCCCACCCCCTTCCCCCAGTTCTTTGAATCAGCACAATCCCCCCTATATGCATCCCTCCCGACCCGCCCACCCCCTCCCCCAGCAGGGCGTGAGGCGGCGGCATGGCCCACGGTGGGATGCGAGGGGCGAAAAGAAGCGATGGAGGGACGCCAACGGAGGTGAGCAGGGTGGGCGGCGCGGAAGCCGACAAGGCAGGTAAATCGTTGAGGCAGGTAAAGCGGGGAGGCAGGTAAAGCGGGGAGGCAGGTAAAGCGAGGAGGCAGGCAAAGCGGGGAGGCAGGCAAAACGGGGAGGTGGGAGGCCGGAAGGCAGAGAGGCGGGAGAGGGATGAGGGCTGGTGGCGAGAAGCACCAGCGTCTTAGGCGCCCGCGCCAGCGTCGACGGTGCGAGCGCCCACGCACCAGCGCCTTAGGCGTCCGCGCCCACGGCGCGCTAGTAGCTAGTAGCCTAGGCACCGCTGCCCTACTAGGCGCCAGCGCCCGCCTACGCAAGCGCGTTAGACCCCAGCTCTAGGTGCCAGCGGTTTAGGAGAGCGTCTTTGGCGCCAGCGTGATAGGCGCCAACGCGGTCTCATGGGACGCGCTTCTCATGTCACTCAGCTTCACGCATACTACTTTTAACGACGTTAAAATAATTAACGGGAGTACTTAACTCACAGGTATTTTCTTGTCTCGGCGTACGTGACTGGCGCTTCACGGGAGCTTGATCAAGCGCTTGTCGCGGGGCATCACTACGAATTGGGAAACATGACGAGGAGGTGGAGTGTTGGGTTCAAGGTTTAAGGTGGTAAAAACTTAAAATACAATGCAAATTGGATTATGATGGAAAATTTAACATCAACACCATGAAGGTGTGCTTCAATGTACACTATTCCCCCGCCCGTAGGCAGCCGCCGGAGTGAGCCGAGGTTTCCATTGTATATGTCGGAGAAGTTCAAGGGGGGCGAAAAGAATCATCAAGGAGCCAAGAGGTGCGGAGATCCAGGTGAATGGGAAACGTTGGGGGAAAATAGGAAGAACCGGATACTTTTGGCGCGCGCGTACGCATTTCTTTGGGGATTGTTTGGTGCGGCACCAGAGGAAGATTGTAAAATCGATAAGAAACGGAGCCAAGATGAGTTGAAGGGCTTCAAATCTTATCGTGGGAGAGTCCTGAAATTTGTTTTCACAACGAAAGCTCCAAATGGCTTTGGTGGTTGCACCGACAAGGAGGCTCCAAGGGGCGGATTGGCCGGCGCGTGGGTGTAGGTGGAAAAGGGTGAGTTATGAGGGGGTGGAGAGCCCTAGGTGGCGTCGGGCGACAGTGCGGAGAGCAGTAGTGATAGCGAGGGCGACACCTCAGTCAAAGAAGATGTGGGAGATGGTCTCTAACGTCCTCGAGGTACAACGTGGACAGACGCTGCAGTCATTGGCAAACTAGAAGCGAGCACGGGAGGGGAGCGTGCGGGTGTATAGGCGGTGTTACAATCCCATTGGGGACTTAGGGAGGATCTACTCATGATTGATTAGCGGATGAAGTGTTATAATGACGCCTGTCAGAGTGAATGTAAAATGGCAGAAGCGACTATAACAAGCAAACACAAGGTTTATATAAGACTACTAAGTAATGCGAAACGAGCTAGCCATGCACTCTAAGGGTTAAATTCCCCTATTACATCGAGATGTTGCGTAAAGATGAAGTACTGCAAGGCGCGCTCGAGATCCAACATGTTCTCTGCCACTGGCTTGCGGAAGTTATGCCAGTTGGCTGGCGATGTAGGAAAGGTCGGGCTTGCAGGTGACAGAGGTGAACATTAGGCAACCTAGTTGCTGCTGGTAGAGGTGGAGTCCTTCGGGTGACAGTGGTTTGTTGTCCGGTTTGTGGTTGGATCCAGGCGAGCATTAGGGAGTTGAGAGTGGTGCATGTGTGATGTTGAGATTTGGCGTAATTAGAAGATGAGAGTTGGATGGCTTCAGGAGCGTAGGAGACGTTGAGACCTAGGAACTGCATCATGTTGTGATTGGTGGTGATGTCGACGCGCTGGCCCAGGTTCCTTTCGAACTGGTCGATTAGTGTGTTGCTCGTTCCTGTACACAACATGTCATCAACATATACGGCGAGGAGGATGTAGTCGCTGCAGAAGTGGAGGCGGTACATTCCGGGGTCATGTGGCAGCTGTTTGAAGCCGATGTCCAGTAGGATCTTGTGTAGATGTTGCTGGCATAGTAGCGGTGCCTGCTTAATCCCGTAGAGGGACTTCTTCAGCTGGCAGACCATAGAGTCTCCTTCCCCATATGTATGCGGTTGCTCCAAGAAGATTACCACGTCGACTAGTGCGTATAGGAAAGCATTCTTTACGTAGATTTGTCGGAGTGGTAGGTGCTTAGCAGCAGCAATGCCGAGTAGGATGAATATGGAGGTGTGGCGGCTTACGGGGACGAAAGTCTGGTCGAAGTCGATTCCGTGACACTGATCGTAGCCGTGCACGACCCACCTTGCTTTAAAGCATTCGATTGTACCATCAACGATGCTTTTTACGTGGAAAACCCACTTTCCTGATAGCACCCTCCTCCCCTTTACTGCAGCTCGGTCGACTAGGACCCATGTGTCTCATGATTCTAGCGCCTTTAGTTCCGCATCCATCGCTGCCCACCATTCCTTTCTGTGAGTTCCTGTCAGAGCCCACCTTGGGTTCTTAGGCTCGATGACTCGCAGAGCAGGGGCAGCTGCAGCGTGAAGGCCGAGCAGGTGTAGTCATGTGATGGTGGTGGTATGGTGCTCGTGAGTGGTTACTTCCTGTACATCGTCGTTGTCGCTTTCAGGTATAGTTGCGAAGCTTCTCACAGGGTCTCGATGTCGTGATGGTCCAGGTGTCGTTCCGTCATCGTCATTGTCGTCGCCATCGCGCATGCGAGGATTCACGCTGGGATGTTCGTCGGCAGCGCCGCGATCGAGGATTGTTTTTGCGGCATGGTCTTCATGCGAGGCGAAGCTCCGGTCCCCGTTTGCATAGGCTTGGTTCGCTCCCGCTTGCTCGTCAGCACGGAATCTGGCAAGGATGAGGCGTTCGTAGAACAGGAGATTGTATGCATGTGCGATCTTGTTAGTTTGTAGGTCCAAGATGAGCCACCCCTTGTATTTGTAGCTTATCCCGAGATAGATTCCCCAGCGTGCGCGGTCAGCGAACTTCCCGATGGTTGCTGACGTGGGCCTGTACTGAACCATGCACCCCCACACTCGCAGCATCGAGGTGTCACCTTTCTTCAAAGTCCACTTCATGTGTGGTGATAGATTCCTCGTGTTCGCCGTGGTGGAGAGGAGGCTATGCAGCCGTACTGCATGATGCATAGCGTATGGCCAGTACTTGGCAGGGAGTCCGGACTGCTTCAGCAGTGTGCACACCTTCGTCATGAGCGTGCGGTTGGTGCGCTCAGCGACACCTTGCTGTAGGTGCGCGTAAGGTAGCAAGATGTGGTGAAGGATTTCTTTATCGTCGAGGACGTCCTGAAGTTATTTGCTGCGGAACTCAGTTGCGCCATCCGTCTGCCAGGTCTGAAGCTTCTTCCGCTATTGCCGTTGCTCGTGAGCCAGCCAAAGGTGGGATACATCGTAAGCCCTGCTGAGGCCCTGTACGTTCGCTACCCAGACATAGCGCGTGCTTGCTTCCACGAAGGTGAGGGTGTAGCTTTCGTCATTGAGGCCGCTGAGGCCGACAGCAAGGTAGTTGCTATACACCTTTTGCTGCTTCTCATACCGGTTCGTGCTAGGATCCAGGGAGGAAAAGGACTGATGAGTGAGCGCGGCTGCGGGACAGATGGTACAGGTGTGTGGCTGTGATGTGTTTCTCAGCTTCGTTCCGTCAGGTTGCAGGATAGTTCCAGGTGCGAATACTTCAGCTGTGATGTAGTTGTTAAGCGTTTTTCATGAGGGATGCCAGAGGCGTTGGTGCAAGAGGTCATCTGTTGCGCGGACTCCAGGTGTGCGGATATATCATGCGCGAACTTCTTCGGAAGTTTCCCCGGGTTTTATCTCCGCTGCTGTTGTTGTTTCTGCTTCTTTTGTTTCTGCTTCTTCTTCTACTTCTGTTTCTGATTTTGTTGGGAGTGTTGACACTGCGAGCACTAGGAAGTTGCAGTCGGGGATGAAGAAGAGAGTGTTGGTGCCTTCGATGGTGCCTCGGAGTGGGTCTTCTGGTTCGGACCATGGTTCGAAGGCGTCACGTTGTGGTGTTGGAGGCTTGGAGCCTCAGTCAATGTAGGTCCCGTAGTAGCTTCGGGAGGTCTCTTGACGAGCTGTGCGTATTGCGAGCTGTCGCGGTGGTCGGCCGAGGGGAACAATAGTCGTCTCTTCTGCTCCCCCCCTTTGTTCTTCTCGGCGTTCAGGTGAGCCCCATCCAGTTCCTTCAGCAGTGCCCCATCCACCAGTCATTGTCTCCCAATCTCCGCCAGCAGTGGCCCATGTGCCATTGTCGCCTGTACCCCACCGTCCTTCGGTAGAGGTTCCCCAACCCACTTCAGTGGATGCCTCCCAGCTCCCTCCGCCTCCTTTGGCTTGGCTTTGGTGGCGAAGATCTTCTACTTCTCGTTGCGCTAGTTCTTATTCTTCCTTCACGCTGAGTTCTCCTTTATCGGGATCGCACCCGTGGCGATATATTTTGTGGTAAGTCTCTCTGTCGTAGGGTTGTGGCTTGCCGTCCTCGTTGTATGTGCCTTCAGATTCGCCCTGCAGGATCCACTAGAGCCTGGAGTGTGCAGGTCCGGGGAACTGGGCATTTTGCGGCCGGAAGACTCTGTATGTGGTTGTGGCGAGTTCCAGGGTGGACATCCCATTGTCGGACGGCGCGAGGCATTCCGCCTCCTCAATCTCGTCTAGCCTTTCCCGGCCAGGTTGGTGTACGAAGCAATTGGTATGCGGCAATTGGTGCAGAGGCTGTTGTCTCATGGGTTGTGAAGAGCCGTCTCTCGCAGATGACGGTGGCGACGGATCCAGGATCTGCCATCAGAGTGTGTCCTGTGGGCTTCAATGATGTGTTTAAAGCGCAGGTGGACGAGGTCGATTAGATAGTTTGATGATCCACTGCAGTCCGGAGTGTCGAAATCGAGTATGTAGACGCCGTTGCGGGATCGCGTTCGGCAATTGTATTTGCGCGGTTTATCGCGGGCGGCGTAGTGAAGCAGGATGTCACGTACTTCTGAGTCGGTGGGGAGTTCAACAACATAGTCAGCGAGTTGCGACGCGCATAGCAGATTGAAGCGCATGTCTTGTACGATGAGCACGTCTTTGAAGGTGTTGTGCGAGTTGCTGACGTGTGCCTTGAGCACCTTGATTCCTTGTGCGCTCGCCCACAGCTTTTCATTGTTTGCCATGGTGACGTAAGTGACTGTGGGGGTGGGGACGGCGTTTGAGATGTAGCGCCGTAATCCCACCACGTGTTGTCCGCAGCAGCTGTCCAGGTACCAGGTGTTGTGGTTGCCATTGTTGTGGCGAGAGAGAAGGGCGAGCCGTGGTGCGACGATGTGTGGCGTGTCAAATTTCAGATATTCTTCACGCGCGCTCGAGCTCGAGGGTATTGGCCTTGGATCATGTTGGTGGAGAGGACCCTCAAGCAGCGGAATCGACAGGTTCTAGTCTTGCTTTTCCTCGTCGTTGTATTGGTGGTTGTAAGTGAACAAGTTGTTGTCGTCGTCAGCCTGAATCGGCTTGTAAGTGTCCTCTGGGTCTGGTGTAGGAGTCCTTGGATGGTTGCGGCGTCTCCTCCTGGTATGGCGCATCGCCATGTTGCTGATGATGTTCATGGTGCCTCCTGTTTGTGTTGCTTGTGGCTATAGTTGCTGCGCAGGTGTGCGAGGGGCTTGTTGGACTTAGGCGTGCGTTTTGTCGGCTGACCCAATTGTTCGGATGAGTGGAGCCTGGATGGCGTATGGTGGAGCGAAATCTGCATCGCTCAGTTGAGTGCCCAAAGGTCTTGCATATCTTTTAGTAGTGGCGGCGCCTTGGTCATCGCTCTTCCTTGCTATCTGTGTAGAAGGCGAGTCGTTCTCATCGTGGCGCATGGCTCGCTTTGCTTGAGTCCATGACTTGTTGTTCGACAAGAAGGGCGGCATGGAGGGAAGCTTTCGAGATGGCTCCCTATTGTCGGAGTAGCACCTTGCAAGGCCTCCACGCAGGCTCGAGTCCGGTGAGCACAATGGTAACAAAAATGTATTGTGAAATGGTGCTCCTGTGCTTCGCGATTTGGTCGCGAATGCTCCGACAGCGGTTGATAAATGAGTTTTCTTTCTCCCCGTGCCTATTTTTTATCTCCATCAGCTATTGGAATAGTCTGCTCGATGACACTGAATCCTTTGGCTGATACAACTCAGTGAGGTACTTCCAAGCTTCCAGTGCCGGAGCCAAGTTTCCCTTGAAGGAGCGGATGCCGAGCTGCTCCATGGGCGTCATATTACGTAGCAGCACGTTGTACACCACAAGTGACTCGGTGTAGTACCGAGCTCTGGCGACTTGGTGTCTATCGCTGGACATGCCTAGGTTCCGTCGAAGTAGTGATAGATTGGCGCAGTTTGCAGTAACATCTCTAGTTCAAAACTCGATGTGTAGAAATCCTTCCGGTCAGAGACGGTGGTTGTCTTTATCTTTGAGATGTTGAGAAACTTGGATTGAGCTGCCATGATGGCATCATCGCTTGGACGGAGGGCTTTTGGTGTTGAAATGTTTGTGTCGAGGCCTTCTGATCCTCCACCCATCTTTACACGTGAGCATCTGCTAGTCGCCACTTTCAGTTCGTATGAGATTTTGGAAGTGGGAGTGCGAAGAATCCCTGAATCGCTCTCATACCATGTTACAATCCCACGGGGGACTTAACCAGGATCTACTCAGGATTGATTGCAGAGTGATTAGCAGTGGAAGTGTTGTAATTATGCCTATCATAAGTGACCATAGTAAGCAAATGCAAGGTTTGTATAATATTACAAAAGAATGTGAAACGACCTAGCTAGCCATGTACTGTAAGGGGTACATTCCCTTATTACATCGAGATTCAACCGTGCGGCATGGGAACCCGTTTCAGACCTGTTCCCACCTTTTCCCATTCAACTGCATCTGCCTGCATCGGTCTTCACATGACAACTGACTTTGTTGGTTTAGTTCGCCTCACCCTTCGACTTCCTACTTGGTAGTGTCAATCTCTGTTACGTTTAGGAATAATGACTCAATTCCTTATCGTAACAGACAGAATAGAAGGTCTCTTTGTTACCTCAGCTGTTCACGGAGGAAATCATGGGACAGGTGGGGAAAAACGGAGGGGGGGGCCTAGGGAGCGAGGCAATCGAGTGGGTGTCATGATTGAGAGGAAGTCTTGTGCAGAGCAGTAGACAGAATCTCCGCAAGGGAAGGAGGTCCATCCTGCACGAGCACTATCCTCGCTCCAAGCCCTGCATTTGTATGAAGTGGGCCGACCAGCCACCTACCCTGAACACGAACGGGAATAAGAAGATGGAGGTCCGGATAATGAGTGTCGATGGGGTGTTTGGAGAGGCGGAAGGAGCCCGTGAAGACGGACACCTCGATGATGTTGGTGCAACCCCATGGCTTGCACTCGGCTTGTTGTCCTTGTGCGTGCATGCGTGTGTGGATGGAATGGTATGCGGGCATGAGATAATATATATTTCATGCTTAAAATAGTGTGTGAATGATGAGTCGTGATGTCGAATGTGTGTGTCGAGTCAATAGCGAGTTATCGCCATTCGCGTGTCACGTGGACGTTTGTGTATCGTGCACGTTTTCTATTTTGTCGTGTGTCGAACGTTCGGCGTGTCGCAGATGTGAGCAGCAGACTTCCAAGAACTCAAGGAAGAATTTATCTTGAAGAACCAGAGCATTGGTTTAAAGATTCAAGTGATCTCGAAGCTTGTCAAAAGGGCAAACTTAAAGATAGTGAGAATAGTTACATTACAATTTGTAGTGTAACATTTCTCTTGGTGTAGGCCCTTGTGGAGGGTAGTTTTGAGACTCTTCGTGGTTGGGGACAGTGTGCCACTGTTCCACGTCACTGTACTTTGGCTCTTGGGGTTTGTAGAGGCTAGGAGTCATTCCCAACTCGTAACTCTTCCTAATTTGTGTTCTAAGACTATAGTGGCTGCCATAGTGTCATTCGTTCAAACCAACGTTGCGTCGTCAACACTAGATGAAATCGTGCGATGTAAAATGCCTATTGTATGCGACATCAAGACGCTCCAGATTCAATTTATAGCAAGTCATTTGGAGCTATGAACAGAACGCTATGAACGTTTGAAGCCGCTATGCAGAAATCCGACTGTGCACTCTATCTTTCATTTTAGGCACATTCAAGCCTATTGTGACTATAACAGGTGAAGGAAGGTGGGGAGAAGTGGAGGGATTCCAACACAAGAGAGGTGGGAACAGAGGAGTCTTCGGCCGAGATAAACCAATCGCCGTGGGAGGGGGGGACAGGGTGCGAGGAGGCGAGGGTCGCCCACCAATATGATAGAATGGCTAAGCAAACCTCTTTGAGAATGCATCTGCCATACGAGAGATATCGAGGAGGAAAGAGAGGGGTGAATTCTTACTCTATGAGAGGGCGGACCGAGGTGGGGGTGATACAGGCAAAGTGGCCCATGCGCAGCTCAAGCGACAGGAGGAACCGCTTGTTCTTAGGCCAACCAAGAGGTTTGCCATTCTGACGGAGGATGGAACGATCAAAGGCTTAAGGTTCTTCCAGAATATATGCACTCATAAGGAAGGGAGGGGGGGGGGGGGGGGGGAGGGTGGGAGGATAGTGGGGGGGAGGGAGATTAAGGTGTGGAGGAGGCGGTTGCACAGCAGGATGTAAGGGTGGGCAAGGAAGGTGTAAAGACTGTATGGAAGGGAGGAGGAGATGCGAGCGATAATTTCAGAAGGGGATGCGCCAAAACGACGAAGGGCGTGTTGGGTTGAGAGGGTTAGGACTTGCTTGGGGGGGGAGAAGGAACCAAGACCTCCGTGTGAGACGCGGTTGTATAAGATACATTTCAAGATAGGGTAGACAGAGAGGCCGTGCTCCTTGAAGCGGAAGGAAGAAAGAAAGTTGCCAACAGCGATGTCTAGATGGTTGAGAATCGGGGGAGGGATAGGTTGGAAGCACGTGGGGAATGCGATGACTGTATTTTAGAAGATGTTAGAGAGCGATTTGCGACAAGAAGCGGTGGCGCGAAAACGTGCTGGGGGTTCTGTTGGGGTTTCGTTTTCCAAATGTTCAGGGCAAGCATTTTGTGGAAAATATGTATTATGAGTTGTTAATGCAAAACTATACATTTGATTTGGGTTTGGAGTTTGAGCAATGTGCCTCACAAACTCGCCACAACGAAACACAGGCGCTGTTCTTTTGGCATTATTGGCTGTCGCATCAATGGTGCGCAAGTTAGTTTCCAAGTACCTTCACACCCTCGTTAACCGTAGGCTGTTTGGACGTTGCCACGAAGGCCGGAATTTAACAGCACGCAACTTCGTCCATTTCTAGCTCAGCTAAATTTAGGTCTGCCCAAAGTCTGAAGGGTCTGGCAAAATGCTTACCAGGGGTAAACTCTCCCCCGCCACCAAACTCCACCCAATGTGGGAGACCTTTTTCAGCACTTCCTTCGATTTTTTTTTTTTTTTTTTTTTTTTTTTTTTGTTCATGGTCCGTTGCTAGGCATTTACGCTTACCATGAACAAATAGGGGGGATTTTTTCTGCAGCCCTGCATCACTGATGTAGAGGCTCATTTGCCCTTGAGAGGCCGCACCAGTGGTGCGACCAACCCCCTAGGCGAGGAAGGAACGGGGAATCGGGACAGGGTTTAACTAGTGTGTCTAATTTGTGTTGTTTGCAGGATTTTGCGGTTAATTTGATGCGCCCAGCTTTGGGATACTTTTAGAAATATATACTATAGCATGCTAAGTCTTTGTGATTGTACACCAATTGTGGTGTACAGTTGGGTTGGGACTACACCCAACTTTGGGTATAGCCTTGCATTTGGGGTGCCAATCCAACCCAATTGTGGTGGAGCCCCCAATTGCAACCAATTGGCGCTTGGTTTGGCAACATGTCCCCAAGTGAAGCCAACTCAACCCAATGGGTCATTGGTTGGCAACACTTCCCCAAGTGATGCCAACCCAACCCAGTGGGACTTGGTTTAGGGTTTAGGGTTTAGGGTTTAGGTTTTACACGCTGCCACCTACACTCGAGTCGCCGCGGCCCACGCGGCCCCCGTCACCCTTTTTGTTTGCTGCCGCAACCCTTGTTGCCACCGCCGCTGTCCTCCCTCTCGTCGTGGCCTCACCTGCCGCTGTGTGCCTCCATGTTGCCGCGCATCTGACCGCGACTGCTGCCTACCGTCTTGCCGCCGCGGCCCCCATCGCCGCCGACGCTTGATTTTGCGCCGCCGCGGCCTTTGTCGCCGCTGCGGCCTTTATCACCGCTGCTGCCTTTGTCGCCACTGCTGCCCCTGCCTTCAAGCCGCCTGGCCACCGACGACGCCGCCACCTGCCTTCACGATGTCACGGCCCCTCCAGCAGTCACTCTGCCTTCATGCCGCCGCGGCCACTGACGCCGCTGCCGCATGCCTTCACACCATCGCGACCCACATTGCCGCATGCCTTCACGTTGCCGCGGCCCCTCCAGCTGCCACCTTCCTTCACGCCGCTGCGACCCCACTTACCGCCGCTGCCCACGCTCTCCCCGCCGCGGCCTCACCCTCCGTCGTCTGCCCTCACACTGCTGCGGCCACCAACGCCACCACCACCTGCTTTTGCGCCAATGCCATGCCTTCATGCCGCCATGGACACTCACGCTGTTGCCACCAACCTTGATGTCGCCGCTGCCCGCATCGCCGCCGCCGCCTGCCTTCCCAACGTTGCGGCCCCTCCAACCGCCACCTGCCTTCATGTCGCCGCAGCCTCACCTGCCGCTGCTTGCTGTCAAACATTAATCACATAGCCTGTTTAGGCTGTAGTGGGGTAGACACTATGGGGCACAGTTTGTTAGGGTTTCATATTTGTACCAAACTCATTTCCTAGTCATTTCATTCCTCAATTCTCACATGGTATAGAGCGGGTTCCCTACTGGGACCGTTCCTTCCTAAGGGCCCACCGTTAAAAGATTCTTTTTTACCTACCTGCCCGAAGCGCGCTTTGCGCTCTGCCCTACGCGGCCCCCTTGCGGCCCCCTAGTGGCCTTCTCTGCCTTACGCGGCCCCCTAGCGGCCTGTTGGCGGCCCCCCCTTAGAGGCCCCGTTGCGACCCCGCCCCGGCCCTGCCCCGTCGCGCCCCCCCCCCCCTTGCGGCCCCTTAACAGCCCCGTCGCGGCCCCCCGTCGCAGGCCCCCGTCGCGGCCCCCCCTCGTCGCGGCCCCCCGTCGCGGCCCCCCGTCGCAGCCCCCCCCGTCGCGGCTCCCCGTCGCGCCCCCCCATCGCGGGCCCCTCGTCTCAGCCCTGCCCCGTCGCCCGGCGCCGCCCCTGTCCCGGACCTGTCGCGGCCCTACCCCGACCCTGTCGCGGCCCTGTCGCGGCCCTGCTGCGACCCAGCCCCGGCCCTCCTCCGGCCCTGTCGCGGCCCTGTTCCGGCCCTGCCCCGGCCCTGTTCCGGCCCTCCCCCGGCCCTGTTGCAGCCCTGCCCCGACCTGTCGCGGCCCTGCGCCGGCCCTGTTGCGGCCCTGTCGCAGCTCTGCCCCGGCCCTGTTGCAGCCCTGCCCCGGCCCTCGCCCCGACCCTGTCCCGGCCCTGCCCCGGCCCTGCCCTGGCCCTGTCCCGGCCCTGCCCCGACTCTGCCCCGGCCCTGCTCCTGCACTGCCGCGGCCCGGCCCCGGCCCTGCCCCGGACCTGTCGCGGCCCGGCCCTGGCCCTGCCCCGGACCTGTCGCAACCCTGCCCCGACCCTCCCCCGGGCCTGCCCCGGCCTAGCCCCTGGTAAGAGCATCGCCGGGCCGAGTAGCGCTGCCGAGCCGCACCGCTCTGCCGAGCCGCCCTGCCGAGCCGCCCTGCCGAGCCGCGCTGCCCAGCCTAGCCGCGTCGCTTAGCCGAGTTGCACTGCTGCTGCTGCTAGCCTGCTGCTGCTCCTGTTATGGCTAGTCCTAGTGTTCTTACCTTTGATGCTGAGGGTCGAGCGGTTGACTTCGATGTCTGGCTAGATGATCTGCAGCTTTTCCTACAGTGCGATAGCAAGGATGGTCTCTCACTGTTCGATCTCACGTCTGGCGCCTCTACTGCCCCTGCTGCTGATGCTGACAGTACTGTTCGCTCGCAGTGGCTCACGCGCGATGCTGCTGCCCGCCTTGCTGTGCGTAGTCACCTACCGTCTACTGAGCGCGCGCATTTTAGTCAGTACAAGAGTGCTAAGACTCTGTACGACGCTGTAGTTGCACGCTACTCTTCCCCTGCCACTGCTGCGCTTAGCCGCCTCATGCTACCGTACCTGTTCCCTGACCTCGCCGCTTTTGCCACAGTCACTGACCTCATTACGCACCTCCGCACTAGTGACACTCGCTACCGCGCTGCACTTCCTGCTGAGTTCTGCGCAAAGAACCCCCCCCCCATGTACATCACCCTCTACTACCTAGTCACCCGACTCCCTGACACTCTTCACTCGGTCAGGGACCACTTCCTCTCTCTTTGCCCTACCACCCTCACCGTTGACCCCCTCGAGGAGCGCCTCCTTGCAGCAGAGACTAGTATTACCGCTGTAGGAGCCTCTCGTGGTGACCCCCGTACCCCTTTCTTTGAGGGGTGCTCCCCCGTTCCTCTCTTGCCCTCCGTTGCCTCTGCTGCTGCTGTCGACCTTGTTGGCACCGAGTCGGTCAGCGCTGCGTCTGCTCCTAGTGAGAGGCGCCGCAACAGCAAGGGCAAGCGGGGCAAGGGCGCTGGAGGAGGTGGTGGGGGAGGCGGTAGTGGCGGTGGAGACGGAGGAGGGGGTGGGGGTGGGGGTGGTGGCAGAGGTGGGGGCTTCGGTGGCAGCGGTGGAGGTGGAGGCGGCGGTGGCGGTGGCGGTTGGGGTGGAGGAGGCGGAGGCGGCGACGGCGGAGGTGGAGCTGGTAGAGGCGGAGCTGTGCAGCAGGGACCCCAGCACCAGTCACGCTCTCGTGAGACCCCGTCGCCCCAGCAGCTTCGTGAGTGGTACGCAGGGCGCCAGGGGTCTGGGGGTGCTGGTCCCTCTGCCTACGTCCTGCGCACAGGCGACCGCACTGGAGAGCAGTGTGGTGGCCAGCACGCCACCCAGCGCTGCTTCGGTCGCCTGACAGACGCCTGGCGTACCCAGTTCCCTGACGCCACTGAGATCCCTCGCTGGGGTGATCTGCTCAAGTCGGGTGTAGCTATTTTTGATCTTGACTTTGATGCTATTCTTGCTGCCATGTATGCTGTGTCTATTAGTGCTGAGGGTGACTGTTACGTGCGTGTTCCGCCTGACCCGGGCATTGAGGCTGCTGCTCTAGGTGCTCGTGAGTCTGCTGCTCCAGGTGCTAGTGAGTCTGCTGCTCTAAGTGCTGGTGAGTCTGCTCTCTCAGGTACCGTGTCGGCTCAGGTCTTGCACACCTTCACCCTCGACTCGGGTGCTTCCCGCTCCTTCTTTCGAGACCGCACCACCCTTACGCCGCTCAGTCGGCCGGTTGCGGTCTCCCTGGCAGACCCCTCTGGGGGTCCTGTTCTTGCTCGCTACTCCACTGTCCTTTCGTGTCCGGCGGCCCCGTCCGGCTCCCTGTCTGGTCTCTACCTCCCCTCGTTCTCTACGAACTTGGTGAGTGGTGCTGACCTTCAGGATGCCGGGGTTGACCAGTTCACTCCTGCGAGTCAGCGAGTGACCCACTGCACGTGTGCTCAGACGGGCTGCCACTTGGCCACGTTTACCCGTCGACCGGGGTCGAGCCTGTACACACTGACCACAGAGTCTCCCCCGGTTGCTGCGTCTGGTCAGGTAGCTGCGTCGAGTCAGGTGTTTGCTGCAGCGTCTCGGTCAGGTCCTGAGTCTGCCCCCTGCTCGTGTCGCCTCCTGTCCCACCAGACCCTCCTCTGGCACCACCGCGTTGGTCACCCCTCCTTGCCTCGTCTCCGAGGCATGGCCTCCCGTGTCCTTGTCTCTGGTCTCCCCCGGTCCCTCCCTCCCCTTCCCCCGGGGCCTGCCCCTACCTGCGTTCCCTGCGTCGAGGGGCGGCAGCGCGCCGCTCCTCACTCCTCCGAGTTTCCCCCGACAGAGGCTCCGCTGCAGACTCTCCACATGGACGTGTGGGGCCCAGCCCACGTCCGTGGACAGGGTCACGAGCGTTACTTCCTGCTGGTGGTTGACGACTACTCGCGTTACACCACAGTCTTCCCCTTGCGCAGCAAGGGTGAGGTCACTGAGGTGTTGATCGACTGGATCCGCGTTGCTCGTCTCCAGCTCAGAGAGCGTTTCGGCTCGGACTTTCCTGTTCTGCATCTGCACTCCGACAGAGGCGGAGAGTTTTCCTCCGACCTTCTGCGAGCCTTCTGTCGTGCGGAGGGCATCCGCCAGACGTTCACGCTTCCGGCCTCTCCACAGCAAAATGGGATTGCTGAGCGACGCATTGGCATGGTCATGGATGTCGCTCGTACGTCCATGATCCATGCGGCTGCTCCCCATTTTCTGTGGCCGTTCGCGGTTCAGTACGCGGCGCATCAGATCAACCTTCAGCCCCGGGTCTCCCTGCCGGAGACCTCCCCTACTCTGCGGTGGACGGGGAAGGTTGGTGATGCGTCTGCGTTCCGTGTCTGGGGATCTCGAGCTTTCGTCCGAGACTTGTCTGCGGACAAGCTGCCCTCCCGTGCTGTTCCTTGCGTCTTCCTCGGCTTTCCCCCTGACGCGCCTGGTTGGCAGTTTTACCACCCCACCTCGCGTCGTGTTCTGTCCTCCCAGGACGTCACGTTTGACGAGTCGGTTCCGTACTACCGTCTCTTCCCGTACCGCACTGCCCCCCTCCCCCCCCCGCCGCTCTTCCTCGCGCCCGGTCCCCCCCCGGTAGACCCCCTCCCCCCTCAGGGTCCTGCCCCCTCAGGTGTGTCCCAGGTTGATGCAGTCGAGCCTGTCGAGGTAGCTGTTGACTTTGGTGCTTCTGGGGGTGCTGAGCCTGAGCGTGCGGAGCCTGGGGGTGCTGTGTCTGGGGGTGCTGAGCCTGAGCGTGCGGAGCCTGGGGGTGCTGCTTCTGGGGGTGCTGAGCCTGAGTGTGCGGAGACTAGGGGTGCTGAGCCTGGGGTTGCTGAGAGTGCGGGTGCTTTGTTCCGGCGGGAGCTTCCCTCTCCACAGGAGCTGCGCGAGTGGTTTGTTTGCCGCTGGAGTCGTGCTGCTGGAGCTGGAGGTGCTGCCGGTGCTGGAGGTTCTGCTACTGCTGGAGGTACTGGAGCTGGAGGTGCTGCTGGAGCCAGTGCTGGAGGTTCTGCTTCTGCTGGGGGTGCTGGAGCCACGGGTCCCGGAGGTGCTCGTACTGGAGGTACTGGAGCTGCTGGGCCTGGTGGTGCTCCTGGTGCTGGAGCTACTGGTGGAGCTGGAGCTGGCGGTGCTGCTGGAGTGGGTGCTACTGGAGGTACTGGAGCCGGAGCTGCTGTGTCTGCCGGTGGTCCTGCTGGAGCTGGAGCTGCTGGAGGTACTGGAGCTGGTGGTGCTGCTGGAGTTGGAGCTGACGCTGGGGGTGCTGGTGTTGTCCCTACTGGTTCTGGAGGTGCTGCGCGGCCGCGGCCGTAGTTCGTTCCGCTCCTTGAGCAGGTTCTTGGTCTTCCGCCTTCTTCTAGTCCTGCTCCTTCCTTAGAGTGTCCACCGCCTGTCCAGTCCGAGTCACAGTTACAACTGGCCTCCCCTCTCCCTGCTCCTTCTCCCTACGCTGGTCCTACTGGAGGTCTTGCTGAGCGTCGTGAGCCTGAGTCGCGTCCTGCGTCACCTGTTCCCACTGCTCGCACTAGTCGTCGAGTTCCACGTCAGCGTCCTCCTACGGTCCCGGGCACGCATCAGATGGCACTGCGTCCTTCCACTGCGCCACAGCGTGTCCCTTTGCCGTCTCCTCCAGAGTCCTATCTTCCTGCTCTTGCTGACCCGGCGTCTGACTCCCTTCGTGCTGCCAGTCCTACTGTCACGTGTTTCCTAGCCACTGCTATCACTGACCCTTCCTTTGAGTCCACTGCTGCGTCTGCCTTAGTTGCCGAGCTTGTCGACTTCGCTGCTCCCTGTCGTCTAGACTACGCCGCTAGTCTTGTTGCTGAGTCTGCGTCTGTCTGTCCTCCGTCCGTCGGGGGTGAGTGTGCTCTTAGCACGGACGTCCTTGAGGACAGGCAGGAGGAGTTCCAGTGTTTTGCAGCTGCTTTACATCATCTCGTGTCTTTGCTACTTGCCCCTGAGGGAGACCCGGATGCACCAGACATCCCGACCCCGCGCTCTTACGCAGAGGCGATAGAGGGTCCCTACTCCTCTCAGTGGCAGGCAGCCATGGACGCAGAGATGGCTTCCTGGAAGTCCACAGGCACCTACGTCGACGAGGTTCCCCCACCTGGGGCGAACATCGTCAGTGGCATGTGGATTTTCAGGGTGAAGCGGCCGCCGGGTTCTCCGCCTGTCTTCAAGGCGCGTTACGTGGCTCGAGGCTTCAGTCAGCGGCAGGGAGTTGACTACTTTCAGACCTTCTCCCCGACCCCGAAGATGACCACTCTTCGGGTTCTGCTGCACGTTGCTGCTCAGCGTGACTACGAGCTTCACTCCCTTGACTTCAGCACTGCTTTCCTACAGGGCAGTCTGCACGAGGAGATCTGGCTGCGCCGCCCACCTGGCTTCACTGGGTCGTTTCCTCCTGGTACCCAGTGGAGCCTCCCGCGGCCAGTCTACGGTCTCCGCCAGGCGCCACGTGAGTGGCACGACACACTGAGGACTACTCTTGCGGCTCTTGGGTTTGCTCCTTCCACTGCTGACCCGTCGCTGTTTCTTCGCACCGACACCTTACTGCCGCCGTTCTACATCCTCGTGTACGTCGACGACTTGGTGTTTGCTACAGCTGACACTGCTGGACTCGCCCACGTGAAGTCCGAGCTGCAGAAGAGACACACGTGCACAGACCTGGGTGAACTGCGCAGCTATCTTGGCTTGCAGATCACCCAGGACAGAGCACGGCGCACCATTACCCTGACTCAGTCACACATGGTGCAGCAGGTCCTTCAGCGCTTCGACTTCACGTACTCCTCGCCTCAGGCCACTCCTCTGTCTACTCGCCACTCGCTCTCAGCTCTGCCTTCGGATGAGTCCGTAGAGCCGAGTGGCCCGTACCCAGAGCTTGTTGGCTGCCTCATGTACCTGATGACCTGCACTCGACCTGACCTGGCATACCCTCTTAGCATCTTGGCTCGCTATGTTGCTCCTGGGAGACACCGACCAGAGCACATGGCTGCCGCGAAGAGGGTGTTGCGCTACCTGTGCAGTACGTCGGGCATGGGGCTCGTGCTTGGAGGGCGGAGTCCAGTGGTCCTCACTGGTCACGCAGACGCGTCTTGGGTTGACGACCTGGCTACTCAGCGGTCTTCACAGGGTTACACCTTCAGCCTTGGTTCCGGCTCTGTTTCGTGGCGGTCTACCCGCTCGTCTTCTGTTCTCAGCTCCAGCTGTGAGGCTGAGATCTACGCAGGAGCCATGGCTGCACAGGAGTTACGCTGGCTCACCTACCTGCTAACTGACCTGGGAGAGCCGCCTCGTTCTCCTCCAGTTCTGTACGTAGACAACAAGGCCATGCTGGCCTTGTGTCGGGAGCACAGACTGGAGCACAGAACGAAGCACATTGCTCTTCGCTACTTCCTTGCTCGTGAGCTGCAGCAGCGTGGTCAGCTGCACCTTGCTTACGTGGCCTCTCAGGCCAACACTGCTGATATCTTCACCAAGGCGCTTCAGCCTTGTGATCATCAGCGCTTCTGTACTATGCTAGGTCTTGTGCCTACTTGGCCTCACTTGCTTACCTCTTGACTTTATTTGTACTGTGATCTATATATACCTGCACTTGCTTGTTTACCTTTATATATAACCTTGCATGTGAACTGGCCTTGTGGCCTTTGAACCTGTGCTCGGAATGTGTGGTGACGTTGTGATCCACCCTGAGCTTGCTTTGCTTTGCTTTGCTTGACTGGTCTTGTGACCCCTTGTTCTCCCCCACCTTGCCTATGGGGGTGTGTCAAACATTAATCACATAGCCTGTTTAGGCTGTAGTGGGGTAGACACTATGGGGCACAGTTTGTTAGGGTTTCATATTTGTACCAAACTCATTTCCTAGTCATTTCATTCCTCAATTCTCACACTTGCCCTCAAGCCGCCGTGGTCACCTTCGCTGCCGGCGCCCTGCCTTCACGCCTCCGCAGCCCCAACTGCCGCTGCTTGCCTTTACACCGCCGCAGCCCCGACTACCGCCGCCTGCCTTCATGTCGTCATGACCCCAACTGCCGCCTCCGCTTTCCCTCATGCCACAACTGCCCTTGCACAGAGCCCTCTAGCAACAACGGCCGTCACTGCATAGCCCACCCAGCAACAGCAGCCGCCCCCGCCTGCAGATCAGCCGCAACAGTCGCCGCGTGGAGCCTGCCCAGCAACAGCAGCCCCTCTCCTCCCCCCCCACTCCCTCCCCCCCTTTCCCTCCAAACGAACAGCAGCAACAGCCACCATATGGAGCCCGCCAAACAAAAGCAGCTACCACCATGTAGCACTTAGCAGCAGCTGCCAAAAGGAGCCCTGCAGCCTCCCCAGACTCGGGAAAGCTTACTTGTACAAAATCTGGCCAGGGTTGCAAGAAGCCATGCAGCCTCTACTACGTGGACATGGTATGTAATCATGCACCTTAGGCTAACAATGATGTGACAGATCCCTCTTCAATACACATCCTGCTTGCGTGCCAACTAGAATATATCAAGCTCATCGTTTTGTGCATTAAAACCCGCTCATCTACACAGGAAAGCCTATCATCGGTGGAGCTACCCAACAACTTCCGCACACCTTCACAACAACAGTGGGTTAGAGACGCGGCAGCTGGAGTCCCTGGCGGCCACGATGACAATCTGTTGAAGTTGTATTCAACATTCGACATTGATGTATGTATTCTACATAAACCCTCCCATGTCTCTTCTTTGCACATTGATGGTGTGATCTGAGTATTTGTTGTGTTTAAAGCTGACACATCTCCCCCCTATCCATCACATTCCGTGCTGTGCCACCATTTCAGTGTGCTTTATGGAAGTGGCAGGTTGGTGCATCGTCGTGGGGAAATCCTTTCCTAGCTGTCATGGCATACATCATGCACCAGGCAGACCTAGGGATGCTGGACCACATCGTGCGATCCATCCGCATCCAACACGCAAAGATGATGAGGATTCTGAATTTGTGAGTGCCTCTTGGCCCACTCGCCTGGACATGAATGATGATCCAGACGACGAGCCTTGGCTACTCGTTGCCATATCAAGGCCACATTTGTAAGCACACCTGTTTGCATATGGTCGTCCTTCAGCTCAACAATCATCCCTCCTGATCTGCCGCCCCACACATCCGAAATCTGGTCATCGCGCAGTATGCATGCGTCTTTTATGACTCACTCTGAAAACACGAATCAACTCTCTGCTTTTCCTTAAAAGCGAAAACTTTCAAACCAGGGCACAAGTTGCAGCTTTTGAACACTGATAGGTCATGCAGGTATGATGCTTTGAGGTGCATAACATGCCGAAGAGTGAGGGGGAAGGGGGAGGGTGAGAAGAGTGGGACGAGCTGGGCAGGGAGGAAAGAGATAGGGGAGAGGAGAGTGGTGGGAAGATTGAGGAAAGATGAGGAGGGTGGGAAGAGTGAGGGGAGAGGGAGAGGGTGAGAAGAGCGAGGAGAGAAGGACGGGAGTTGTGAGAGTGAAGAGAGATTGGAGGGGAGAGTAAGAAATTGAAGGGGGGAATTGAGGATAATGTGAGCGTGCAGGGAAAGGGAGGGGATTGTACGTTGGTGTGTTAGTTCATGCAACTGTATAGCTATGTTGGTACGTTGTCAAGCTCACCTATATCCTGCCTATACTCCCTCGTGACAAGAGTATCCTTCCACGTTTTCATGTTGTTGACAATCTCTCACTTTTCCTACACATGGCTCTCCATGCATCCAGGTGTTGATCTTTTTGGTGGCTGACGTTGTCAGCTTGCCCCAGCTGGAGGCAATCAGAGCATACCTTGACTGTTATCTCTGCTGCAATGCCGCCTCTCACACCGAGAGAAGCCTCGCCGAACTACAAGATAAATCAGCAAGGTACCTCAGCTAGGATACCCCCTAGACCGACTATCTGCCTTTGCGATTCCTGGTAACACCCGACTCGTAAAGTTTCCAATGCACCATAATCCTTATATTGCCCACTTCATTCATGCTCCAACAACCTCCCATGCTGGTGGAACTCCTCAAGGCTGCCTTCCCCAAGAAAAAAACCAAGTGGAACCTCATCAAAACACACCTGATGAGTCTTTTATCCCTGGAACTCATAGAGTTGGGAAAGTGCACAAGTACAGCACCAACCTCTTCAAACATCTGCATAGCACGCTGCTGAAGCAAATCTATAGGAGATAGAATAAGTATAAAGTGGACACACAGATCAAGAAGCACCACGAGATGATCAAGGCGCTCAAACGGCTATGCAAAGGGTAACGCTTACAATTGGCTTGGTGCTATCAAAGGATTTGCTGCTAGAAGTGCAGTGAGGGGGGATGCTGGGATGGGGAGTGCTGTGAGGGGCGATGCTCGGATGGGAAGTGCTGTGAGGGGAGATCGAGGGATGGGGAGTGCTGGGATGGTGAGTGCTGTGAGGGGAGGTGCTGGGATGGTGAGTGCTGTGAGGGGAGGTGCTGGGATGGTGAGTGCTGTGAGGGGAGGTGCTGGGATGGTGAGTGCTTGAGGGGAGCTGCTGGGATGGGGAGTGCTATGAGGCGAGTGGAGGTACTGGAATGGGGAGTGCTTGGAGGGGAGGTGCTGGGATGGTGAGTGCTTGAGGGGAGGTGCTGCGATGGTGAGTGCTATGAGAAGAGGTGCTGGTAGGGGGAGTGCTTGGAAGGGAGGTGATGGGATGGTGAGTGTTGTGAGGGGAGGTGCTGGGATGGGGAGTGTTGTGCTGTGAGGGGAGGTGCTGGTATGGGGAGTGCTTGGAAGGGAGGTGCTGGGATGGGGAGTGCTGTGAAGGAAGGCTCTTGCATGGTGAGTGCTGTGAGGGGAGGTGCTGGGATGGTGAGTGCTGTGAGGGGAGTGATGGGATGGTGAGTGCTTGGAGGGAGGTGCTGGGATGGGGAGTGCTATGAGGGGAGGTGCTGGGATGGTGAGTGCTGTGAGAAGAGGTGCTGGTATGGGGAGTGCTGGGAGAAGGAGTGCTTGGCGGGGAGGGCTTAGAGGGGAGATGCTGGGAGCGGGGCTGCTCGGGAGGGGTGGCAAGGAATGTTTGCTGGCAGGTCATAGGGGGCTACCAGGGGAAGAGTTAGAGTAAGGCACGAGAGGGAGAAGCAAAAGGCGGAGTGTATGGCGTGGAGGGTAGCAGGGGAAGGGCGAGAGAAGGGTGATGGTTACTGCTGGTTGCTGCGCATTTACATAATCTCTCCTATCTCAACATTGTTTGGCCCGTGTCAGGCCATCGAGGATGGAGCTCGGCTGATGGTGGAGTCCTACTTCTTCCTCGTGACACCTGCTGATGTCCCTCCTTACGCCAACTGGTTTGTCTGTGAGTGGGCGGAGCACCACAGCGAGGCACACCATGCCTTCGAGGATGCATTGCTTGGACACCACCTGAATCCAACAAAATTTCATGTAAGTTGTTCAGTGATTGTCTACCTCAATTTCCACATGCAAATCAATTGTACTTTGTACTGATTCGTGTCTCGCAAACGATGCAGGCTCACACAACACTAGCCATCCCTGCTGCAGAAGATGCTAGTTTCGCTCGTGTCGCTCATTTCGTGAAAGCAACCCCCTTGTCTCACTCTAGGCTGTGGGTCTTGATGTTGCCATCAAGGGAGAAATGACAAGAGGTGTAGAAATGGAGTGGTATGGAAGGCTCTTGCTGATGTTCCATACAAAAGAGAGAGGATGCATGAGGGACTTGGCGTATGTGAAGTAGTGGTCGAGCGCAAGCGAGGATGCAAAAACAGGGTGCAAACGTCTTAGGTAGGCAACTGGGGTATTGCGATACTCAATGATTGACACAGGCAGCAAACTGCGCTTGATTCACACTATCAAGTCTTACCACAACGATGGATCATTCTATCGTAACAAGTACTTGCTAAATTAAGTAGTATCAATATATGCAGAAAATTTTAGACATTTCCATGAAAAAAAAAAACAAACAAACAAACAAACAAAACATGAAACACACAAAAACGAGACCAATCTTTTGTTCATTCTGGGGTTGGGGTAGCGGGAGAGTGAGTAGGAGAGGATTAGGAACATATTCCGCATACGAAATCGATATAGTCGGCTCAGGCAAGAGGCGAGCGCAAGACTAGGCTCAAAACGATGGGGTAATGCACATGGTGAAACCTTGATAATGTTTTTCTTAGACATATTCTTCTAGGGAAGTAACCAGTGCTCATCATGGCACGAGGTGCCGCAAGCGCACACGTGGTGAGATGTGACATGTGGTGAGGATTTATGGGGAATTCACGATGTGATATGCGCATTGGAGGTAAGGCTGAGCTCTGTGGGCGACGCCACTGCTCCTCCTTGTATTCACGCCAATGGGCATCGTGTCAAGACGCACGAGGTGAACTGAAATATTATTCGGCGCTGCAAGAGACGCATGATTTCAGCTGTCCGCATCACAATCCTTCCTCTAGGTCCAAATGCCAACTGAATCAAGATAACCCTACAGCTATCGCGTCGCCTTCAGCTGGCCTCCCACACACCCAACCCCTTTCTGGGACCCCCATGCCTTGTGGAAGACAAGCGGCGCGTAAGGATGACGGGTTAGATTCAGGATTGCATCATTTTGCGTCCAGAGATGACACGTTGAATGGGGTCAACTTTTTAAATCTCGCATAGGGTTGACACTCCAACCAGGCACATCTCTTGACGGTTAAAAACAAGGGATGTTGGAGGGAAAACGGGGGTAGGGCGGTTTTGCCCCCAACCCACCGAACTGTGTTGATTCGGTGCTCACCGTTAGCAGGTTCCGCGAAGGGTTGAAGATTGAGTTCGGAAAACCTACAGTTCGGTGTCACGTGGTGGCACCAGATTCCAACCGAGATGAAGGAACATTCGATTCTGTGAATTTCGACTACAAAATTTCACCCCCACCAAAACGTTGATCGCGACGAATTCGCGACGCGAGTGTAGTGGTTCGATGTTATTCATTTGCTATAAATCTGATCGCTTTGTATGCATGACTCATAGTGAATATTGGAATCATCTTGTACGTGGTACATTTGAACCATAATATCCAGAGAGCTCCAATCCTTCGTTATAAGAGAACTACCTAGTAAGGTAACGCCTATATCTCGCTCGATACTTGGGCGATCGACGTGGCCTACATCTCGTTGGAAAGCCAACAGAGTGCTCTACTGATTAGTGCTAATCCTAGTTCCTGGCAATCAGAGGAAAGCCTCTAAAACAGTGGTATCATAGCTGGACGGTAGAATCAATGCGCGCAACTAATAGCAAGCATGCCGACGTCAAGCGAGACCTCCCGCACTTGTTTAGAGGATGTCGTCATGAATCCCAGCAAACCTTGGACAACAACCGTAACAATGTTCAACATGTTGGCGGTCCCAATTTTCATGGGACAACAATACTCAGAGTAGAAGTTCAAGTTCCAAGTGCTCATGATGGAGCGGGGACTTTGGAGTTTCTTTGATGGAACGGAGAAAGGGCCGACGACGAATGCGAGCGACATCACGGCATTGAAGAAGTGGGACCAAAAGGCGTTTGCAACATTGATTTCGTGCATCAGCATCAACCTCGTGATCTCGGTGCGCGCGTTCATCAAGCTCGAAGAGTCGGCGCACAAAGCGTGGATGCGGCTCGAGTCGATCCACGTCAACAAGACTCTCGACGGCAAGATCCTAGACTGGCAAGCATTCTTCACAGTGAAGTGGCGCAAGGGCAAATCGATGCACAAGTATGCGAATTGTGTGGAGGAACTTGGAGAAATGTTCATGGACCTCAGTGGAACTTTCACGGAGACGGGTTGGATTCTAACCTTGCTATGCGGCCTTTTGTAAGAGTGGGTGATTCGAATCATGAAACTCGAAGGCCTATACGACACGTGGACAAAAGAACTGGTGGTTGGTCAGCTTCTCCATGAGGAATCACGTCGCCGACAATTCTCTAATGAGAGCATGGGGACCGCCACGTTCACTGGAGGGAGTTCCAGAAAGAAGTCCAAGTGGAGCAAGGGTTCGATAAAGAAATCTTCCGGCGGAAGCAAGCATCGCGGCAAAGGAAACACAACGAACGGTTCGGGCAAGTGCCACTACTGCGGCAAATCGTGACACTTTTGGCATGAGTGTCGGAAGCGCCTGAGCGATTGCACTCCATCGAAGGCGTGGAACTAAGAGGGCAACGTGTACATGGCATCCGGCGATGCAGTTGATTCAAGGGAGTCGCTTGTGTTATAGATCCACTCCAGTGCCGGGCCTCGTAAGAACATCGCTGCGAGCCGAATCCGCATCGCGTCGTGTGTCGAGGTCGTGCATCCAACGGCCTCGAAATAAATTTTGAGTGTAGCGATGAATCTCCTGACGACGGCTCCCTTCGCGCTCGGATCGAACGCCTCTGGTAGCCTCGGACGAGCAGCTTAGAGCTTCACTGTAGCTAGTGTTGCTGCTGCAGGTTGAAATGTCTGTGTCGCCGCCGCTGTTGCTGCCGTCACTGTCGCATTCGCTGTTGCTGTGGCGACTGCCGACTAGTTCGCGATCAACACCTCGAGTCGTTGAAGCGTCGCGCGAGTCTGCTCTTGTTCGGCGCGGAGTGCGACGATTTCCTATAAGAAGTTGTCACCTTGCCCCTCCATGTCTGACATGCGCGTTTGATAACTGGGTTGAGCGGGACTTTAAATTTACGCGGAACTGGTTTTACGTACCCAAATCGGTGCTTTCGGCGTCGCCCCCGCGGTTTTTGAAAGGCTGAGTTTTGAAGGTTGAAGACCTTCGTGTGCAAACTCGCTCTTATTACCGAGTATAAGGATCGAATGATCGATTTCAAAAAGTAGATTATGAATCCTGAGAACAACCTAGTGGCTACAAATAGGCACGATACAAGGCAGGTAACACGGAGGTTACTAGAAGGTACCAGACCTCGGGAACCGTCGGGAACAGGACCTTCTCAAATTCGGTAGAAGATATTCGGTGATAACCGAAATTCTCCTGCCTCTCCACACCTCCATAAGGGGCTCTATCACAGCACAACAGTCCTGAAGGTGCAGCACGGACTGCACCCCACCCACAGGTGGGTTCTCTGCCACTGCTGCCTGACTCGACTTGATCAGGTACCTGTGAGAATTAACGAGAAGAATGAATGAAACTAGAAAGGAGATGGGTACAAGTAGAAAACACAAAGTGTTGTACCCTCTAAGAACTACCCCACTACAGCCTAAACAGACTATAGCATATATAAGTTTGACACACCCCCATAGGCAAAGTGGGGGAGAACAAGGGGTCACAAGACCAGTCAAGAAGGTAAAGCAAGCTCAGGGTGGATCACAAAGTCACCAGGCAGTCTGAGCACAAGCAAAGGGCCACAAGGCCAGTTCACATGCAGAGTTATATAAAGGAAAGCAAACAATACAGTGAACACAACCTAGTAAGTGTAAGCATGCAGGTATAAGTATATAGAGTACAATACAAGCAGAGTCAAGTCAACAAGTGAGGCACAGTGGGTACAAGGCCTAACACAGTACAGAAACGCTGATGATCACAAGGCTGAAGTGCCTTGGTGAAAACATCAGCAGTGTTGGCCTGAGAGGCCACGTAGGCAAGACGAAGCTGACCGCGCTGCTGCAACTCTCGAGCAAGGAAGTAGCGCAGAGCAATGTGCTTTGTTCTGTGCTCCAGTCTGTGCTCCTGACACAAGGCCAGCATGGCCTTGTTGTCGACGTACAGAACTGGAGGAGAACGAGGCGCTCCCAAGTCGGTCAGCAGGTAAGTGAGCCAGCGTAGCTCCTGTGCAGCCATGGCCCCAGCGTAGATCTCAGCCTCACAACTGGAACTGAGAACAGAAGAAGAACGGGTAGACCGCCAAGAGACAGAACCGGAGCCAAGACTGAAGGTGTAACCCTGTGACGACCGCTGCGTAGTCAAGTCGTCAACCCAGGAGGCGTCTGCGTGACCAGTGAGGACAACTCGAGCCCGTCCTCCAAGCACGAGCCCCATGCCCGATGTACTGCACAAGTATCGCAACACCCTCTTTGCAGCATCCCAGTGCACCTTTCGGTGCCTGCCGGGAGCCACGTAGCGAGCCAGAAGGCTGAGAGGGTATGCAAGGTCAGGTCGTGTGCAAGTCATCAGGTACATGAGGCAGCCCACAAGCTCTGGATACGGGCCACTCGGCTCTACGGACTCGTCCGAAGGTGGAGCTGAGAGCGAGTGACCGGTAGGCAGAGCAGTGGACTGTGGCGAGGAGTACATGAAGCCGAAGCGCTGAAGGACCTGCTGCGCCATGTGTGACTGAGTCAAGGTAATGGTGCGCTGTGCTCTGTCCCGGGTGATCCGCAAGCCAAGATAGCTTGTCAGCTCACCCTGGTCTGTGCACGTGTGTCTCTTCTGCAGCTCCGACTTCACGTGGGCGAGTGCCTCAGTGTCAGCAGTAGCAAAGACGAGGTCGTCTACGTACACGAGAACGTAGAACGGCGGCAGAGTAGTGTCAGTGCGTAGAAACAGAGAAGGGTCAGCAGTGGAAGGAGCAAAACCAAGAGAAGCAAGAGTCGTCCTGAGTGTGTCGTGCCACTCACGGGGTGCCTGGCGGAGACCGTAGACTGGCCGCCGGAGGCTCCACTGGGTACCAGCAGGAAACGACCCAGTGAAGCCAGGTGGGCGGCGCAGCCAGATCTCCTCGTGCAGGCTGCCCTGTAGGAAGGCTGTGCTGAAGTCAAGCGAGTGGAGCTCGTAGTCACGCCGAGCAGCAACGTGCAGCAGTACCCGAAGAGTGGTCATCTTCGGGGTAGGGGAGAAGTTCTGAAAGAAGTCAACTCCCTGTCGCTGACTGAAGCCACGAGCAACGTAACGCGCCTTGAAGACAGGCGGAGAACCCGGCGGCCGCTTCACCCTGAAGATCCACATGCCACTGACGATGTTCGCCCCAGGCGGGGGAACCTCGTCGACGTAAGTGCCTGTGGACTTCCAGGAAGCCATCTCGGCGTCCATGGCTGCCTGCCACTGAGAGGAGTAGGGACCCTCTATCGCCTCTGTGTAAGAGCGCGGGGTCGGGATGTCTGGTGCATCCGGGTCTCCCTCAGGGGCAAGCAGCATGGACACGAGATGAGGTACAGAAGCAGCACTCAAACTCCTCCTGTCTGTCCGCAAGAACGTCAGTGCCAAGAGCACACTCACCCCCGACGGACGGAGGGCAGACAGACACACACGCAGACTCAGTAACAAGACGAGCGGCGTAGTCTAGGCGACAGACTGCAGCAAAGTCAACAAGCTCAGCAACAAGAGCAGACGCAGCAGTGGACTCAAACAAAGGGTCAGTGACAGCAGTGGCCAGAAAACGCGTGACAGCTGGACTAGCAGCACATAGGGAGTCAGACGCAGGGTCCGGACCGGCAGGAAGAGAGGACGCAGGAGGAGACGGCAGAGGGACACGCTGTGGAGCAGTGGAAGGACGCAGAGTCATAGAGTGAGTGCCAGGGACAGGAGGAGGACGCGGACGCGAAACACGACCAGCGCGAACAGGACGGACAGGCGACACAGGACGAGACTCAGGCTCACGACGCTCCGTAAGACCACTAGTCGGTCCAGAGTAAGGAGAAAGACCAGGCAGTGGAGAGGCTGGTAGAAACCGCGACTGGGACTGGACAGGCGGTGGACTCAGTAAAGGAGGAGGAGGAGGACCAGGAGAAGGCGGGGAGCCAAGAACCTGCTGAAGAAGCGGAACGTAGTACGGCCGCGGCCGCAGAGCGCCTCCAGAGACAGCAGAGACAGAACCGGTACCCTCAGCCCCAGGGTCTCCAGTCCCAGCAGCACCTCCAGCAGCTCCAGCACCAGCAGCACCTCCAGCAGCTCCAGCACCAGCACCACCTCCAGCAGCTCCAACACCAGCAGCACCTCCAGCACCAGCAGCACCTCCAGCAGCACTAGCACCAGTAGCACCTCCAGAAGCCCCAGCAGCACCCCCAGCACCAGCAGCACCTCCAGCAGCACCAGCACCAGCAGCACCTCCAGAAACTCCAGCAGTACCTCCAGAAGCACCAGCAGTACCCCCAGCACCAGTAGCACCACCAGCACCAGCAGCACCTCCAGAAGCTCCAGCAGCACCTCCAGTACCAGCAGCACCTCCAGAAGCCCCAGCAGGACCTCCAGTAGCTCCAGCAGCACCCCGACAGCGCCGAGAGTACCACTCACGAAGCTGCTGTGGAGAGAGGGGCTCCCGCCGCGACGGGACCCCTAGAGCACCGCCAGACTCAGCACGCAAATGCTCAGCACCTCCAGATGCAGTACCCTCAGGCTCCACACGCCCAGGCTCAGCACCCCCAGACGCAGCACCCCCAGACACAGAAACCCCAGGCTCGGCACCCCCAGTCCCCGCACCCGCAGGCTCAGCACCCCTAGTAGCACCTGAGTTGACAGCTACCTCGACCGGCCCAGCAGGGTCTACCTGGGACACACCTGAGGGGGCAGGACCCTGGGGGGGGAGGGGGTCTACCGGGGGAGTACCTGGTGCTAGGAAGAGCGGCGGGGGGGGGAGAGAGGCAGTGCGGTAGGGAAAGAGACGGTAGTAAGACACCGACTCGTCAAACGTGACGTCCTGAGAGGACAGAACACGACGCGAGGTGGGGTGGTAGAACTGCCACCCAGGTGCGTCAGGAGGGAATCCAAGGAAGACACAGGGAACGGCACGGGAGGACAGCTTGTCCGCTGTAGTATCGCGGACAAAAGCTCGAGATCCCCAGACACGGAACGCGGACGCATCGCCAACCTTCCCCGTCCACCGTAGAGTAGGTGTGGTCTCCGGCAAGGAGACACGAGGCTGAAGGTTGATCTGATGCGCAGCGTACTGAACCGCGAACGGCCACAGAAAATGGGGAGCAGCCGCATGGATCATGGACGTACGAGCGACGTCCATGACCATGCCAATGCGGCGCTCAGCAATCCCATTTTGCTGCGGGGAGGCCGGAAGCATGAACGTCTGGCGGATGCCCTCAGAACGACAGAAGGCTCTCAGGAGGTCGGAGGAAAACTCCCCGCCTCTGTCTGAGTGCAGACGCAGAACAGGAAGGTCTCGAAACTCTCACTAAGCTGGTGACGAGCACCGCGGATCCAGTCAATCAACACCTCAGGGACCTCACCCTCGCTGCGCAAGGGGAAGACTGTGGTGTAACGCGATTAGTCGTCAACGACCAGCAGGAAGTAACGCTCGTGACCCTGTCCACGGGCGCGGGATGGGCCCCACATGTCCATGTGAAGAGTCTGCAGAGGGGCCTCAGTCGGAGGAAACGAGGAGGAGTGAGGAGCGGCGCGCTGCCGGCCCTCGACACAAGGAACACAGGTGGGGGCAGGCCCCGGAGGAAGGGGAGGGAGGGACCTGGGGAGTCCAGAGACAAGAGCACGGGAGGCCATACCTCGAAGACGAGGCAGGGAGGGGTGACCAAGGCGGTGGTGCCAGAGGAGAGTCTCGTGTGACAGAGGACAACACGAGCAGGGGGCAGACGCAGGACTAGACCTGGACGTGGCAGCAAACACCTGACTGGACGCAACTACCTGACCAGACGCAGGGACCGGAGGAGGCGCAGTAGTCAGTGTGTACAGACTCGACCCTGGCCTACGCGTGAACGTTGCCAGGTGGCGGCCCGTCCGAGAGCAAGTGCAGTGGGTCACACGCTGACCTCCAGGGGTGAACTGGTCAACCCACGCGTCCTGGAGGTCAGCTCCACTCACCAAGTTCGTAGAGAACGAGGGGAGGTGGAGTCCCGACAGCAAGCCCGACGGGGCCGCAGGACACGGTAGAACCGTGGAGGAGTGTGCAAGGACTGGGCCCCCGGAGGGGTCAGCAAGGGAGACCGCAACAGGCCGACTGAGCGGCGTGAGCGTGGTGCTGTCTCTAAAGAAAGAGCGCGAAGCACCAGAGTCAAGTGTGAAAGTGTGCAAGGACGCAGTAGGTGCAGTACCACAGAGAGCAAACGCACCAGCACCTGGAGCAGCAGACGCACTAGCACCTAGAGCAGCAGCCGCAATGCCCGGGTCGGACGGGACACTCAGGTAACAGTCACCCTCAGCACTATCAGCAAGAGCATACATGGCAGCAAGGATAGCATCAAAGTCGAGATCAAAGATAGGCACATTCTGCAGAAGCAGATCATGCCAACGAGGAAGCTCAACGGCGTCAGGAAACTGGGTACGCCAAGCGTCAGTCAAGCGACCGAAGCAGCGCTGTATGGTGTGTGGGAGCCCACACACCTCCCCACTACGAGTGCCGGTGCGAAGAACGTAAGTGCAGGG
This sequence comes from Closterium sp. Naga37s-1, assembly GCA_947471745.1. Classification (NCBI taxonomy): domain Eukaryota; kingdom Viridiplantae; phylum Streptophyta; class Zygnematophyceae; order Desmidiales; family Closteriaceae; genus Closterium; species Closterium sp. Naga37s-1. The sequence goes on along the minus strand of CANJKZ010000774.1, from coordinate 2,094,434 downwards.
ACCTGCACCCCCAGACCTCCCACGCCCTGCGTACCACTCACGAAGCTGCTGAACTGACGGGGTCTCACGGGTGCGCAGCTGCTGCTGGCGCTAGCTGCCACCAAAGCCTCCACGCTGCGCGGCTGCACCTCGACCAGCACCACCTCCTCCACTACCTCCACCACCGCTGCCGCTGCCTCCACCTCCTCCGCCACCGCCGCCACAACCTCCACCGCCGCCACTAACGCCCCCACTCCCGGTACCACCCCCACCACCACCTCCACCTCCTCCGCCGCCTCCACCTCCTCCACTGCTTCCCCCGCCGCCCCCTCCACCACCCTTGCTCCCCTTGCCCTTGCTGGTGCGGCGTCTCCCACTAGAGGCAGACGCAGCGCCGACCTCCTCAGTGCCAACGAGGTCGACAGCAGCAGCAGAAGCAACAGAGGGGAGAAGGGGGACAGGGGAACACCCCTCAAAGAAGGGGGTGCGACGGTCGCCGCGAGAAGCACCTACAGCTAAGATACTCTTCTCAGCTGCAGCAAGGCGCTCCTCTAGCAGGTCGACAGTCAGCTCGGTGGGGCAAAGGGAGAGAAAGTGGTCCCTGACTGAAGAGAGAGAGTCAGGGAGGCGGGTGACTAGGTAGTAAAGGGTGATGTACATGGGGGGGGGGGTTCTTGGCACAGAACTCAGTGGGAAGGGCAGCGCGGTAGCGGGCGTCACTAGTGCGAAGGTGAGCAACTAGGTCAGCAACTGTGGCAAAGGCAGCAAGGTCAGGGAAAAGGTACGGTAGCATGAGGCGGCTGAGGGCAGCAGTGGCAGGGGAGGAGTAGCGTGCAACTACAGCGTCGTACAAAGACTGAGCAGTCTTGTACTGGCCAAAGTGTGCGCGCTCAGCAGGCGGTAGGTGACTACGAACAGCAAGACGAGCAACAGCGTCACGAATGGTCCACTGCGAGCGAACAGTACTGTCAGCAGTGGCAGCAGGAGCAGTGGAAACACTGGACGTGTGATCGAAGAGGGACACCCCATCCCTAGAATCACACTGAAGGAAGAGCTGTAGGTTGTCAACCCACTGCACGTCCCTCAGCATCAAAGGTGAGAACAATAGGACTAGCCATAGCAGCAGTAGGAGCAGTAGCAGCAGTAGAAGCAATAGCAGCAGGGCAGTGCAAGGCAGTGCTGCTCAGTAGGGCAGTGCGGTTTGATGGGGGCGGCGCGGCTCTCCTGAGCGGCGCGGCTCGGCTGGGCGGCGCGGCTCGGCTGGGCGACGCGGCTCGGCTGGGTGGCGCGGCTCGGCCAGGCGGCGCGGCTCGGCGGGGCGGCTCGGGTGCTTACCAGGAGCGGGTGCGGGGCCGGGCCTTGACAGCAGGGGCCGCAGCAGCAGGTGTCGCGCCAGCAGGGTAGGGGCCGCGACTGCAGGTGCCGCTTCAGCAAGGGCTGCGGCAGCAGGCAGGGGCGACGCGGCGAGCAGGGGCAACGCCGCGAGCAGGGGCGACGCCGTGGGCAGGGGCGACGCGGCGAGCAGGGGCGACGCCGCGAGCAGGGGCGACGCCGTGGGCAGGGGCGACGCCGCGGGTTAGGGCGACGCCGTGGGCTGGGGCGACGCCGCGGGTAGGGGCGACGTCGCTAGCAGGGGCGACGCCGCGGGCAGGGGCGGCGTGAGGGGCCGCGAAGGGGCCGAAAAGGGGCCGCGAAGGGGCCGTTAAGGGGCCACGAAGGGGCCGATAAGGGGCCGCGAAGGGGCCGTTAAGGGGCCGCGAAGGGGCCGATAAGGGGCCGCGAAGGGGCCTTAGAGGGCCGCGAAGGGGCCGTTAGGGGGCGGCCGCGAAGGGGCCGATAAGGGGCCGATAGGGGGGCCGCGAAGGGGCCGCTAAGGGGCCGTGAAGGGGCCGCGAAGGGGGCCGCTAGGGGGGGCCGCGAAGGGGCCGCTAGGGGGCCGCGAAGGGGCCGTTAGGGGGCCGCGAAGGGGCCGCTAAGGGGCCGCGAAGGGGCCGCTAAGGGGCCGCGTAGGGGTAGGTCAGGGCAGTGCGTGAAGCGCGCTTCGGGCAGGAAAAAAAAAGTTTTAAACGTGGTGGGCCCTTAGGAAGAAACAGTCCCACTAGGGAACCTGCTCTATACCATGTGAGAATTAACGAGAAGAATGAATGAAACTAGAAAGGAGATGGGTACAAGTAGAAAACACAAAGTGTTGTACCCTCTAAGAACTACCCCACTACAGCCTAAACAGACTATAGCATATATAAGTTTGACAGTACCCTACCGACTGTGCCCGCTGGAGAGCCACAGACCACCTCTGCCGGAAGAGGTGTAGGAACCTGGCTGCTTGAAACGAGTGTGGTTGGGCGTTGAAGTACCGCCAGGTAGCTGTATCCGCAAGTAGTTGAAGGAACATTGGGACTTCGGCACATGGGCAGCCATAGGTCTCCACGGCTAGCGGGAAGAATCCGACCGTGTCAGGCCGGCTAGCATAGTGGGAGATCTTTTTGTTTGCTTGCTCCAGCGCCGCCCATCCTCTTCCTTTTTTCGCATCCGGGTCCCTAGTGTTGATGGGGTCCGTGATGGTGACATCACAGATGTATACCGCCCCTGAGCTCCTATCCCTTAGTGTCAAGTCGGTGGTCTCCTCCCCGACTGGCCAGTAGGCCGATGATTCTCCGTGCACAATGAAACCCGCGTCAAGTGCCATGCTGATGCAGGCATCTCTCAGTTCGTTGTGCGTGTTTATCCAATGCTTGCCGGTCCCACAGCGGAAATGGTGATTCAAGAGGCGTGGGTCTATGATCTCAGTGTGGCCAGAGTAGTCGCAGTCCGTGGGCGTTGAAAAGGGTAGTCCTAGCCAAAAACGAATGGCGTTGGCAAAGTGTTCCGGGCCGATCCGACGTGTTGGCTCAATCGGGATTGTTGTGAGCCAGTCCCCTGTGCCATAGCCTGTGGGTGAGAAAAACCGTTGGGTATGTCCCGATAGCGGGTTCAATTCCATCTGCCTGGTCTGTCGCACCTGCACCGCGTACCTGCTCCCCTGTACTTTCACAGCCAGCGCGTGCTGTAGTTTCAGTCCACTCGGCTCCAGTCGCTCTTTTTCCAGGATCTCTAAGGTGTCTAGAGGCAAAGCCGCTTCACAGTCACTCAGCCTTGTGTCCCGGGGCAGTAGCATATGGTTTTTGACAGCGGTCAAAACGTTGTCCGGCTCTAGCGGTAGTGCGCAAAGGAGCAGTGAGGCCTGTGTGAAACTGGCGTAGAAGCTGTAGGTGCCTTTATAGTCGGGTCAGTGAGGCCTATTCCGCCTAGGGCTAGCGGCAATGATGATTGTGCCTAGACACGGTCCTGTTCCTCTCTCTCTCTCTCTCTCTCTCTCTCTCTCTCTCCCTCCCTCTCTTTCTCTCTCTCTCTCTATCTCTCTCTCTCTCTCTCACCATCTTTTAATAAATCCCCTCATTTTTCAAGGTAGATTTTCATGTCCATTCTGAATTTTCAATTCACCAGTAGTACTTTATTCTGACACTCAGTACTTCTTGCTCTGATTAGTGCTGGTGAATTGGTTCGTTGCGATTAACAAGATCCTTACAACTTAATCATTGTGGATGGGTCGATGGATATTGCGCAGGGTGTGACAACATGGTCACTCACCATTCCGAGCCAACCACGTGACGTCCTCACACGCGTTCACAATATGAACCTTCAGGTTGGGGAGATGGTCGATTTCCTCAGCAGAAAACTGAGATGCCCTTATTTCGGGGAAGTGGAAACCCATGAGCACTGCTTCTTCACCTGCCCGAGGATTCAGCCAGTGGTTTCTGGGCTCTGCCGTGCCCTCCGCATGCTCAATCCGAAGCGAACACCTGCCTCGCTGGGCGACCTTCTGTTCCAGGAAACCGGGACTGCGTCGGATTTTCCGGAAGCCACGCTTACGGCCATCACCCTCCACCAACTGTGGGTGGAACGGTGCGATGCCTCGTTTCGCGGGCAGAAGTTCAGAGCTAGGCAAGTACTCAGAAGGATTGGGACAGCCTTTCGGCTACACACGCGGGTGTACACGAGGACTATGGGGGTAAAATTCCTGAAGCCGGGCACGTCTGGGAAGTGCAAGAAGGTCATAAGTGTTTTCGAAGCAGAACAAAAGATGCTGATGAGGATCAGGGAGGCTGGCGACAAAAAGTGGAAATGGTCGGCTAACTTTGCGGCTATTTGGAACAAGCCAAGGAGGGTCTACGTACTGCCCTAGTTTGCTTGTTTGGGCAGTTCACGGCGCCTGTCCTCACGCTCAGTTACGACTGCTATTGCTTGTGTACATTTGCTTTATCAATGTATATAGCAAAAAACAAACAAACAAACAAACAAAAAACAACAACAACATGGTCATTACTAGTTCCTGCAAGAGGTGGCATAACATTGTGAATTCTAGATGAAGCAGCATCATATGAAGCATCAACAACGCCGATGCACGCGTTTTGTTGG